>CM077669.1:368142706-369404581 GCA_039707655.1 Elymus sibiricus
CCTCGCAGCCGCCTGCCGTCTCTCTTCCTCTAGAAGCGCCTGGGTCCTCGCTTCTGCTTCCTCAAGAGCAGCCTGGGTCTTCGCTCTCTCTGCCTCAATAGCAGCCTGCAACACCACTCGTTAGCATTGTAATCATCGACGGCCGCACACACAATGTAATGGAGGAAAGGTATCTGAGTCCGTATAACTAACCTGGAATTCGAGCTCCATTGGCCGTGCACGAGGCCTTATCTCAGGATCGGAGCTGGTCTGGCACTTCTTGATCTGCGGGAGAGTGCTAGTACAACGTATCAGTCCATCCCCAATGGCTAACAAGCCATGGTGCCTCCCGCCACCAGATATCATCACCAGCTCTGGATCAAGAGGTTGCTGGCTCGGGTTAAACTCCGGCCCTTTCCTCGCCTTCCCCTCGTCTCTGTACCTCACAAGCTTGTTGTGGGAGGCGCGGTTGCTGAATTTCTCTGGATCATCGAGGTCAGACTCAGAGAATGCCTTGGTCTTCTTGTACGAGGCAGTATTGGACATGGCATAGAGGTCGAACAGCTCTGGCACTGGAGCCTTGTTGTGCCGCGCCTAAAAGAGAGGAACAGAGTATTAGTTAAGGGCTCAAGCTAGCATGAAGAATGAATTTGCATGAATCATGAAGCAAACCACATACCCAGTTTTCCCCGAACCCACGTAGGTTGACGCTGCCTAGATGGTGTGGGACACCTTTCATTTGGGCACGCTTCTCCTTTGCACCGTCGTGGACGTTGCGCCATTGGGGAGTGCACCACTCATCCACCAACGCCTCCCAACAGTCCATCCTATCCGCACACCATCTCGGAGGCACCTAAGTTAAGCAAGAGAAATTTGAGCGCTACGCATACGAATCAAATCAAGGAACTAAGTACAAGGCCTTAAGAATAGGTAATTACCTTCATGTACTTCTCCTTACTCAGATAGTTGAGGCGGCACTTCTCTTTTTTCCTCCGAATACCAGTCGAGGCGTAGTAGTCTCGAATAGCCTGCGTCCGAGCCTCGTGCCAAAAGTTTTGAAGTAGGCGCCTGCACTCGTTGCCGATAACCCGAGCCGCGGCCTCCTCCTGTCCCTCAGCACACCTGTAGAAGGTCTGCAATCAAACAAGAAAACACGGATTAGTACAATCATTAGGGTTGCCAACCAAAGAAGAAAACACAACGTAGACGGCAAAGGAGAAATTACCCAAAACGTCTGGATCACAATGTCGGCGACCGTGTGGCACTCGACATCGCCGATCCTATGCCTCGGCGGGGCCGGGGCAGCCAAGTAGTGCTCCCAGGTCATTCCTAGCTCTGGAACCCGGCCCTCACCGGGCAACGTGACCCACCCCGGGAAGCTCTGGCGACAAATCACGCCAAGGACACTGTTGGGCTTGCGGCAACCAGGCCCGTGTGTCCAAGACCTGCAGTATGACAAGGCCAACGCATTAGATATTCGAAGAAACGTGAAGACAAAAGGTTAAAAAAGAGTAAATGCACTTACTTCTCCCCCTGCGGCGCAATCAACCACCTCTGGTCGGGGGTCGCCGGGGTGGGCGGGAGCTTTGTACCACCACGCTGGTAGACTTTGCGCCCCTCAACCCACTCACTCTCGCTATAGCTATCAGAACTATAGCCACCCTCAGCACGGCCACTCGACGAGCCCGCACCTGGGTTCTGCTGCGACTCGGTGTGATCCCCAGTCTCGTGGGACGAAGGCTCGGCGGCCCGACGCTCGTCGGCCCCAGGCTCGTCGGCCGTAGGCGCGTCTGTCGTAACCTCGTTTGTCGTAGGCTTGTCGGCCTGAGGCTCGTGGACCGGAGTCCGAGACGGCTGCACCTCAGGCTGCTCCATCTCAGACGGAGCACTCCTGTGGTCGGGTGAATCAGCTGGGGGTGGCGGCGAGGAAGGCGTAGTAGCAGCCTTCCTACCTCTCCCGCCGCCACGTCCACCTCTACCAACCTTCTTCCCTCCCCGACCTCTCCCGGTCGAAGAAGAAGCGCCCGCCGGTGTCTGCATACTGAGATCCAGCGCTCTCCGGAGGTGGTGGGGTGGGATGGAAGTACCCCTCCCACCACGCGCCGAGGAAGGAGCCTCGGAGCGCTCTCGACTCGCGCCCACCATCTGTCAACACCTGCAATGACAAAGAGTAAACGAAGTTAGTACAACATTAAAAAAATGAATACCTGACATGAATATAATTTAAGTGTATCATCATCATGAACATAATAAAAAATTGAATACCTAACATGAACCAATTAATAATATATATGTACATAATAATAATTGAATACCTGACATGAACTATAATATTAATCTTCATCGTCATCATTAATAAATGCATCATCATCGTCTATATATGCTTCGGGGTCAATAAATGCATCATCATCATCACTATCAGTAATGACGTGCTCATCATCATCATCAATAAATGCATCAACATGTGGAAGGCCTCCTGTACGTAATCGATCAAGCATTGACAGGTCATCCGCAGCAGTAACCTCTTCTTGTTCCGGCTCTTCTTGTTCCGGTTCAGGCTCGGATTCACTACCGCTGTCTACTTCAATGTTCTGAGGTGAAGTAGAGCGGTTCTTGAAACATTTTTTGGAAAGACGTGTTTCTTGGAAGAATTCTCCTTCATATGTGTCTGGGTTAATGTGAGGTTCATAATCCTCTTCATTGGGGGGAGGTGGTCTAACATGTGGCGGCACTTCATAAACGACATCCCAACCTTTGAGATTTGGATCACTTTGGCAGGCCCACGGTAGATAGAAAACTTGGGTTGCCTGTTGAGCCGTAATATAGACATCGGGAACATCCAAATGGGTGCTTTGTTTGATTTCGACTAGCCCTAGATGTTCATGAGTCCTTCTAGTCTCCTTCGGCTGGAACCAATAACATTTGAAGACTACGACTTTCGGTGGGTTTGCACCATAGAATAGAAGTTCATAAATTGCTTCAACTCTTCCATAATACTCGGTACCTCCTTCGCCGATAGCAGAGACACAACAATTTGTAGACTTTCGGTCGGCCATAGATAGCTCTTTGCCATAGGTACGAAAGCGATACCCGTTGATGTCGTATTTGTCAAATGAACGGACCTTATAGTCAAAACCATTAGCGACTTGTCTCAATTCGGCGTCCATAGACTCTGAACTAGCCTACAAGTTTAATACGAAAGGATTGTTGCATTAGCCGGAAATTAGACGAAGAAATGAAATGGTCTAATGGAAATTACCGTTTGTTTGAACCAAGAGATGAAACCGGGATAGCTGCCTCCATGCATTGCCAGAAGCTCATACTCTTCGACGGAATCCTTTTGGATCACCGCTCCATACGAGAATTTGGCGACGTATCGACTGTATCAAATATCCGGGAATAAGAGCAGTTCAAAGGAATTAGAGGTTGTGAAACAATATACCGAGAACTTACTCGATGTACGGCCGCACTTCTGTTAGGTTGTTCAAGATATACAACGTAATGGTCCGCCATTCGTCGACATCCAGCGATAAGGAAGTATAAGCACCGGCTGGTGCGAGCTTCCCTTTGAATAGGCTGAGGTTGGATCCACCCTTTTTAGGGTCGCCAGCATTGTACCGAGGCTTCGGATTATGCAAATGACGATTTTTGGCTTCGTAGTGTGCTGTCACGAAGTTTGCCGCCTCCTCAGTAATGAATGCCTCGGCCATCGATGCTTCAATTCAACGTTTATTTTTACATTTTTCTCGAATCTTCTTCTGCATCCTCTCAGTTGCGTAGCACCAACGATTCTGCACGGGCCCCCCCAATCGTGCCTCGGTCGGGAGATGCAAAATCAAATGCTGCATTGGATTAAAGAAGCCCGGTGGAAAGATCTTCTCTAACTTGCAGATCAACTCCGGCGCCAACTCTTCCAGTTCTTCTAGCAAGCCAGGCGATAGTTCTTTCGCACAAAGAACACGGAAGAAATAGCTCAGCTCTACCAGTACTAGCCATTCATCCTCAGGGATAAAGCCACGCAACATCACCGGCATTACCCGCTCAAGCCATATGTGCCAATCATGACTCTTGAGACCAAATATTTTCAATTTTTCAAGGCTCGCTCCCCTCTTTAGATTCGCTGCATACCCATCGGGGAACATCAACTCCTTTTTCACCCACAGGATAATTTCCCTCATAGCTGGCCTTCCAAGATTGAACCATGCCTTTGGCTTCGTCCAGTTCTGCTTTCCTTTCAGTTGTCGCATATTTTGTAGCGGTCTATCACATAGAGCCTCCTGATCAACTCTAGCCTTAGGATTATCCTTTGTTTTCCCCTCTATGCCGAACAATGTACCAAAGAGGGCCTCGCCGACATTCTTTTCAGTGTGCATCACGTCGATGTTGTGTGGGAAGGAGGTCTTTGAAGTAAGGCAGATCCCACAAGCATGTCTTGTGAGTCCAGGCGTGTTCGGAATTATACCCCTTGAAATACCCTGGACGCTCCGGATCCGGCTCGAGAGAGTTGAACTGATCCAGGGTCTGTTGGCCTGTCAACGCAGGTGGTGCAGAGTTTTTGACAACTCTACCTTTGATGAAGTTCTTCTTGTCTTTTCTGAACTTATGGCGAGGATCCAGGAACTGTCTATGCATGTCGAAGCAAGAAAACTTGCCACCCGCCTGCAGCCGACGAAACTCAACAGCTGCCTTGCATGTGGGGCACGGGAACCTTCCATGCACACCCCAGCCAACGAATAGCGCATACGCCGGCAAGTCATGCATCGAGTACATGTACCACGCACGCATTAGGAAGTTTTTTTTGTAGCGGCGTCGTATGTCTTGATCCCATTATCCCAAGCTTCTTGCAGTTCATCCTTAAGTGGCTGCATGTACACATTCATATTCTTCCCCGGATAGTTGGGCCCCGGAATTATCAACGTCAGGAAAATGTTCTTTCGTTGCATAATCTGTCCGGGGGGGGGGGAGATTGAGTGGAATGACAAATACAGGCCAACAACTGTATTGAGCTGCCATCATACCAAACACATTGAACCCATCCGTGCTTATGGCGATTCGAGGATGCCTTGGATCTGCCGCTTTAGCATGATGTATTGCATCGAAGCGCTTCCACGCAAAAGCGTCCGATGTGTGTACCAACATCGGCTCCCCATCTGCATCTAGTTCGGTTCTTTTGCCCAATTTGTGCCATGTCATCTGTCTGGCCGTCTCTTCAACCATGAAAAGATGTTGAAGTCTTGGTATGATTGGCATATACCGAAGAACATTAACTGGGATTTTTGTCTGACTCTTCTCACCCATACCGTTGTCTACCTCAACATACCTGGAAGACTGGCAAACGGGACAATACTTCAAGTCCGCATACTCAAGCCTAAATAAGGCACATCCTTTCTCACAGGCATCTATCTTCTCATAGGGCATCTTAAGTGCACGGAGGATTTTGTCCGACTGGTACAGGTTTGCAGGCATTACATGGCCTTTGGGTAGAAAGCGTCCAAATAGTGTCATCATCGCGTCGTAGCATTCTCTGCCCAAGTTGAATTGAGCCTTCAGAGCCATTACTTGTGCGATGGCATCCAGCTGACAAAGCTCAGTGTGCTCGTGGAGAGGACGTTTTGAAGACTCCAACATATCATTGAAGGCCTTTGCAGATTCCTCCATCTCATCGTCCGAATCCCGAGCATCATCAAAGTCTTCCACCATGTCTTCCATCCCGGTACCATGCTCGTCGGTGCGACGACGGCCCTCCTCAGCTCTGGCACGTTGGGCAGACTCACCATGAAATGTCCAGACCGTATAATCAGGCGTAAAACCCAACTTCTGCAGGTGTTTGATCATTTCAAACTCGGACTTCTTATGAAAGTTGTCGCAGTCGACACAGGGGCACCAGTTTGTTTTTTGTCCATTTGCAAATGCGGCTCACACAAACCCCTTGGTTTTTCTTAGCCATTCATGGGTCATGTCTTTCTGACTAGTGTGACCGGTGTACATCCACGCACGATCACTCATCTTGCCTAGCTACTGGACACACAAGAAATATATACATAATTCAGCAAACCATATTCATCAGTTAATAGAGTTTGTCAGTTTTATTACGTCCATGCAACCTAGACGCTAGTAGGTAAAGATAGGTCCTAATCCCACCCGAGTATGTGTAGATTGGGTTCGTTTTCCCATGCTCTGCTCCGGATCCGACGCAAAATTTCGGCAGCACCTCCCCGCTGTTCTCCTGATACACGTCTCGGCAATAAGCAGAGAGGATGTGTACCCGGAGAACAACAGGGAGGCACTGACGAAATTCTGCATCGGATCCGGAGCAGAGCATATGGGAAAACGAACCCAATCTACACATACTCAGGCTGTCCATGGATAACGTTGGACAATTCGAAGGAATCACGGTTATAAATATGCAAATTCATGCATATTTATAGATGTAACCCTTTCGAACGGGAGACGCATAGTGGTCACGCATACTGATGATTGACACCTATAGCTAGCAAGTTTCATCGGCACGAAGACCGGAACAGAGCAAATGAAGGGGGGGAGGAGGAGATGTCATTTGTGCTCACCCACGAACGCAGGGGCGGAGCTCGTCGAACGCATGGGGAGGTCGTCGAACACCAGACCCTCGCAGCCCCGAAAGAACTGCACATTTCAATCCACCCGATCAACACAAATATATATGATGTTTTTCTTAACAAAATCGGGAAATATACTTCCTAACTCATAATTCACAAATATATGACCCCGTCGGCCTCTGGAAGGCCGAAGAGCACCTTTTCGGTCAACAGGAGGCCGAAGAGGTGTCGGGGGTCAGGGCTGTCGTGTCTGGGTGGCGTGGTGTCGGGGTGTCGTGGTGTCGGGGTGTCGTGTCGGGGTCGGGGTGTCGTGTCTGGGTGTCGTGGTGTCGGGGTGTCAGGGGTGTCGGGGTGTCGGGGTCGGGGTGTCGTGTCAGTGTCGGGGTGTCGTGTCTGGGTGTCGTGGTGTCGGGGTGTTAGGGGTGTCGGGGTGTCGGGGTCGGGGTGTCGTGTCGGGGTCGGGGTGCCGTGTCGGTGTCGGGGTGTCGGGTCGGGGTCGGGGTGCCGTGTCGGGGTCGGGATCGAGGTCGGGGTGTCGGGGTCGGGGTGTCGGGTCGTTGTCGGGTTGGGGTCGGGGTCGAGGTGCCGTGTCGGGGTCGGGGTTTTTCCTCTTTTTTTCTTTTCTTCTTCTTCCTCTTCTTTCTTTTCTTCCTTTTCTTCCTTTTTTTCCTTCTTCTTCTTCTTCTTCCTCCTTTCCTTTTTCCTCTTCTTCTTCTCCTCCTCTCCTCTTTTTTCTTCTTCTTCTTCCTCTTCTTCTTTTTTCTTCTCCTCCTCCTCTTCTTCTTCTTCTTCCTTTCCTTTTTTCCTCTTCTTCTTCTCCTCCTCTCCTCTTTTTTTCTTCTTCTTCTTCTTCTTTTTTCTTCTCCTCCTCCTCTTCTTCTTTTCTTCTTCTTATTATTTTTTGTTCTTTTTCTTTTTTATTTTTCCTTTTTTTTCTTCTTCTTTTCTTCTTTTTTTTCTTCTAGGTTTTTTCTTTTCTTCTTTTCTATCTAAGTTTTTTCTACCTAATAAAAACTAACTAATATGAACTAATAACTAACTAATATAAACTAACTAAATGAACTAATAAAAACAGAAAAAAAAACAGGAAAAAAACAAAAAAGGGGGGGAATGGTGGAGCTCACCGGAGGGTGGTCGAGGCGGCGGCGCTGGGGAGGAGGGGGGCGGCGGCGGTCGGCGGGGAGGAGGGTGCCGGCGGCGGTCGGCGGGGAGGAGGGGGGCGGCGGGGGTCGGCGGGGAGGAGGGGGTCGGCGGGGAGGGGGCGGCGGCGGCGCTGTGGAGGAGGGAAGGGGGCGGCGGCGGCACTGTGGAGGAGGGGAGGGGGCGGCGGCGGCGCTGTGGAGGAGGGGAGGGGGCGGCGGCGGGGAGGAGGGGGGCGGCGGGGGTCGGCGGGGAGGAGGGGGTCGGCGGGGAGGGGCCGGCGGCGGCGCGCAGAGACAGAGAGAGAGATGTGAGAGAGAGGGGGGGTTTGGGCACGGGGGGCGAAAATTAAGCCCCCCTCTTTGCCGTCTGCTGGCAGACGGCAAAGAATTCTTTGCCGTCTGCCAGCAGACGGCAAAGACGGTGACCGTTAGCCCGTCCCCGCCGTTACACTGTGGGGCCCCCCTCACCTCTTTGTCGTCTGCTGGCAGACGGTAAAGAGTTCTTTGCCGTCTGCCAGCAGACGGCAAAGAAGTGGCCCGTGTGACCTAGCCAACGCAGTACCCCGTGGGCCCCACTTTGGTCTTTGCCGTCTGCTGGCAGACGGCAAAGAAGTGCAGATGGCAAAGAGCCTCTTTGCCATCAGCATGTTCTTTGCCGTCTGCTTTGTAAAAGCAGACGGCAAATATCCTCTTTGCCATCTGCCAGCAGACGGCAAAGAGCTGGCAGATGGCAAAGTCCCTGATTCCAGTAGTGTGTGTGGAATCACCATCATGTATTTTGCTCATCAGTGTTTTGGGACACCGAGTTTTGCAAAAACTCTTTCCATGTGACTTCGGCAAGAATCACTCCTTGACGTTTTTCAATGCTAAAAGGTTTTAGCATTTTTTCAATATGTATCTTTGCTCAGCCCCATTAGGTAAATCTATCTCCATAGATCATCATGCCTAATATCAAGGCTATTTAGCCCAAGCACTTCATCGAAAAAACTATTTTCAAATGAAGTCCTAATTCGTGTCAAGAAATTTATTTCCAATTAACAATGTGTCAAGCACACAAGGTTTTTAGAAATATTATTATGCTCCCACTTATTTTCTTGAATCACAAGCATCTTCGTTACCCATTGATGAAGTCAAAAACCCTTTTCGACCATTTCATCAAAACATGAAGATTCCAACTCCATTTTGCTCTCTTCTGTCCATTGCTGGAACTCTGAAGTTTGCATACTTACTAGCATCCTCTGGACTGACAAAATACCTTGGACTGTAACACATGCAAGTCCTTGGTTACATTTCCATCAGATGGAAATCCTTTCGTCATCCATGTTTCATATCTCATGATAGAAATATGTATTAATTGCTAGTTCAACCCGAACCGACTTTACGCATCGCTACGGTGAAACAACCTCATCGTAGTCAACTCCTTGAACTTGTTATTTCAACAAGTCGAGCTTTATGGATAAAACATTTTTATCCGTATCAGTTTTTAGTTCCATAAATATTCGTTAGACTCTAAGCCTTCCGAAAGGTGTATCAAGATTTTAATCTTGAAACATTTATATGGAAACTATCTCAGATTGTATTGGCATTTAGCCAATTCCGGAGTCAGGGCCCATCACCGCTTCCTTGTGTATCGTAGGTATACTGTTGTCCAACAACAATATCTCGTTTGCGCACCTGAGAGGTTTGCACGAGCCTAGCCTACGTGGTTCAGCTGCAAGTTCGACCGAAGTCCATACATTTTATTGTAGAGACTTCCGTATCAGCCGCAGTAGGAAACTCCGGAATCACTTCCAAGGTTCCTTTCCTTTGACCTGATGACGAAGATACTGGTTATCTCGTCGAGTTGCACTGTCCTCCCACTCACCTTTTGTAAGAACTATTCTCTTTAAAAGCATACCGTTTTGTGGGAAAATCCTTTGCCTCGGTATAGTGGTGGGGGAATACCCAATGACTTGGGATAACCTACAAAGTAGCACTTGTCTGATTTGGAATAGGTTTGTAACCTTTTACACAAGCCCCATATTCCAAATGTTAAGAAAAGATATAACATGGTTGGGCGTACCATACCATGACGTCATTTCAACAGATCCGATGGAGCTCTTTTCAGTGTAAAAGCCGCAGTCTCTAAAGCATCACTTTAAAAGGGATAATGGCAAATTTATTTATGTCATCTTTGATCTTACCATGTCATAAATGGTTCGATTACATCTTCACGGACTTTTCACTTGCAGTGGTGTTCCGGGAGGTGCAAGTTATGAAACCCCTTTCACAACTCATCAAACATTCGCTAAACTTGTAACTCAAATATTCCTTTCTTCAATCGAATTGTAGAAACATAATTTTCTTGTTACAACAACTTCTACTTCATTTTTGAAAACCTTTCGAGTGATTTCAAAAGATCCAGACTTACGTCTCATTAAGTAAACATCCACATATCTACTTGAGTCATTTCTGAAGAGAGATAAATCCACTACTTGCAACAACATTTATTGAACTACACACATCAAAATGTATGATCACCAATAAGTTTGTTGCTCGTTCCTTATGGCCTGTGAACGGTATTTCAGTCACTTCACTTTTCGGAGGAAAGTTGCAAGTGTCAGATGATTCAAAATCAAACAACTTCAAAATCCATCATAATGGAATTTTCCATGCGGGTTTCTCAATTGTGACCAAATGCAGTACCACACTTGTGTGGTATTCTTTTAGTCTTGCGACATTTAGCGTCAGTGTTATGGATGTATCATATTACCATCAATATTCATAACATACGTCCCATCTTGGATGGAAGCATGGCCCTTTATGTTATTCATAATACTGAACAACAATTGTTCTTTTATGAACAACCCTTTTGCAACAACATTGTGCAATGGGCTAGAGTGTGTAAAACTCTAAAATGAATTATGAAAGTAAATCCAGAGGTAATATATTATTATCAATATTCATAACATACGTCTCATTCATAATGAAAGTATGGCCCTTATGTTATTCATAACACCGAACATCAAAAGTTCTCTTATGAACAACCTTCTTGCAAGATACCTTGTGCAAAGGGCTAGAGTGTGAAACTCTAAAATGAATTATGAAAGTAAATACATAGGGAATACACCGATGGAAGGCATAGTAACATTTACTATGTTCCCTGCGTGTATCTAAACCTCATTCTTGGCTAGTCTTTCAGGCGATAGTAGTTCTTACATCGAGTTGCAACAGAATGCAATCGAGCGGGTATCTTTGTGATTAACTCACAATACCCAAGAATTAGTGATTAACATGTTTAACCATAATTCCCAAGAACTATATCTTTGACCAGCCTTCTATACATCAAAAACTTGTATGACATTAATACATGAGCTGGATATTCCAGTCTTCTTTCCTTTTGCCTTCATACTTCTAACAGTTTAACTTTCAGTATTTCTCCTACTCTCAGAAGAAGCACCCAACTTAAGAGTGGCGTTAGCCCCGGATTTCCTAGGCGTGAAAAGTTTCACTAACACCCTTCGGACACTTCCTTTCTCTGTAAGTTGTTCTTTTATTCACCTATCATCATATGACAGGCGTTCTTCTGGATCCCTCTCTTATCAGTCTAATGCATAGTAAACACCTTTACTAATAGTTTGCAAACAAACATTGCTTTGGATATTTCATATCTTTCAGCCTTTGTTTGTATCTGAAAATTAATTTTCAGTTCCATGAATATCACATAACTCTCCCAAAACTTTCGAAGTTCGGGTCTCATGGAAGCAAACGTATTGCACCTGACTGAAACGGAATTCTAGCTTTTGGATCGAAGGACGAGAGTCACATGATCCATAGCATTAGCGGGAGAATACCGAAAGTATGCGATAGGACAAAGTCCTTCTCGGCACTCTACAGGACAATCCTCACATTACGTTTACCAACCGTAAAGTTTTAACCAGATATTTAACAGCTATTCAATTTTAACAGTGAAGGTGGAAACGCGAGCCATTATTCTACTTATTTTGCAAATCACATTTAGACAGTGTTCAAAATTAATTGCACTGAGAATTAAACAAGTTAATTCTTCAGTGCGTTCCCACTCAAATCAATATCTCTCATAATTGATTTTGAGTGATACAAGATCTAGACTTCAATTCATCGCCATAGAATCATCATCTCATGACGGGAATTTTAATCGGTAGGCCAACTTGCCGATCACATCTCTATGTGACTCTTGTTCATCTTTCGATGCGCGTGTTCCGAGCTCAGGACGATCCTGCCATGAACGTCAAGACAACCAAGTGATCTTACTGCGAGGTCTGACCTCACCCGCCTCACACATCCCTAATCGTTTGTACCCATGCATCCATGGCGCACCCCGAAAAGTTAGGTGCCGTGACGGTGCTACACTTGGGAGAACACTAACTACTTGATATTTTTGTGAGAGATCACCCTAATAAAAAGCGACTACCGCGCAATCAAGAAGGGTGCATCATAAGGGATAAACATCTCAGGCAATTCATAATAGCATGATATGGTATAGCCTTTTCTGACGGAGAAGTCTTGTATTTCTTCGTCTTCGGCATTCGCGTCGGTGTTCACCTTCGCGAAGTTTGCCACCACCTTGTCGATGCACCAGATAATATTGCTATCTCTATAGCTAATAAAATAAGTGCATTACTTAAGGTTGACACGCAGGTCATTAAAGTGACAATCATATGGCTCCAGCCATCATGCCGAATCATGACACGCAGGTCATGTTAATATTACATTATATAGTCATCTCATACATAATCAAATTAATATGAGCACTGCTATACCACATCATATGCACATGCAAACCATCCTGCAAAACCAAGTTAGACGCCTCTAATCGGTTCATGCAAAAACTTGTTTTACGTGGCTTCTAAGGTTTCGAAACAAACCGAAGCTACCAACGTCCATCATCAAGCATGATAATCCAAGTCGCTAGATTAACATTGCGGGTTGTATGAAACACGAGATAATAAAATCTCGAGCCCCATACTAAACTTCGTCATACGCATGACCCCCGTGCAGATCATATCTGCATTGCCCTTTTGTCTGCGAAATTTCATCTTTCTTTTTAACTACGGTGGAATTCAATGAACTATTAGCACTTCGTTGATCAATCAGGATCGCGGATTGCCAGAACATTGAAACTCCACCATACTGTTATCAAGATCAGAAATATGCAAATTCCAGGGAAGCAACAAGAAACTTGGGTAACAGATTTCATCTACTACCCGCACAAATAATTTTCAGTAATAGAACTCATCTACTACCTAATTATATTGTGCAACACCCATACATCTTTATGTATTCTAGATCGCAACCTGCATCTACGCATAACCTGCCTCTGATACCACTGTTGGGTAACGCAGCAGAAAACAAAAAATTTCTGACCTACGCACCAGTCCAGGACCACTATGGAGACTGCATACAAGGTTTGATCTTTTTCGTTACCGACTCGTAGCGCAGTGGAAGTAGAGTCGATGACGATTGGCGGTGCAGATCCACGCAGCTAGGATTTACAACCTCCCAACCGCGAGGATGTATACCCTCATCCGCCCCACGGACAGCCCTCCGGGAGGCGGTCGGACAGTCCCCCGGACGGTGTCACGGACAGCCCTTCGGGAGGACCATCGAGACTCGGACAGCCCTTCGGGAGGACCCTCGAAACTCGGACAGCCACTCGGACAGCCCTTCGGGAGGCACTCTCGAACTAAGACCGAAACTACAATCTCTCTACAGAGTTGCACACATACGGTGTCATCTATCCGGCAGGGCTTCGCCGTCCAGAACTAGTTCCCACCGGAACCCAGACAGCCTTTCGGCTCTACGAAACTATTTCGCTGGGAGGGAGAGAGAAGCCAGATAACATCAGATGGCATGTGTATGTGAGAAAGAGTGAGTGTGGAGGGCTGCCCCTCCACCTCTATTTATAGGAAATCCCAAGGAGTAGGGTAGTTTTACATAAAAACCCAAAAACCACATGAATGGAGTCCTTCACAAGGACCCAAAGGTGAAGCCATGAGACAAGTGGGGCTCCATGTAGGAAGCCCACATGTGGCCGGCCACACCCTAGTGGGGCCCCCCAAAGGGGTTCCTATCCATCCATGTCATCCCCTTAGATCTTTTGAGTAAAGCCCCAAAAGGTGGCTTTCCAAAAATATCCCAAAAAGCACTTTCACTATTCACGACGACATTTTTCAGCATCTGTTCGAACTGAAAATATTTATGTGGTCTTAGAACATTTCTAGTACCCACTAAAATAATTTTCAATGCGTTCCGGAATAATTCCGGATTAGTGATTTTCATCTGCGAAAAGCATCTCAAGTGGGTCCGGCAGCTCCGGAACATTTCCGGTTTTTCTTCCGAAAAATTCCCAGAAGTTTCCAGAATGATTCTGGCACCCTCCAAGAATTATCAGGCATGTGCCAAAACCAATTTGACTTAATGGTATCCCCTGAAACAACTTTTCAGTTTCACCGGAACTCATCCGGTGACCTCTCTCTTCGGAACTTTTTCGTTGTCTCCGAAAACTTTTTCCGGAAACTTTCTCTCAGACTCCCTGTCTAGTAATCAGCAGATAGATGACCCTTAAGCATGTGACCCTATAGGTTCGGTGAAGTATAGACATGACCCGGAACCCCTTCCGATCAATGATCAACATCGGAGCCGTGGACACCCATATTGACCCCTATACCCACACGAATGAATATTCGAGTGAACCTCCAGTTGCCGTGTGCTATTCATGTTGCTTCGTGATATGTTACAAATACCTGAGGTGAGACATGTTGGCATCCCCGTAGATCAACAACTTGTCCACTATGCCAGTTACCTCGTTACCGGTATTGTTCTCTTTTCTCGTTCCCGTGTTCCGGCATCCCCGTGATCAAATCACAAAGTGTCTGGCCAGACGATGATGGATACCGTAACACCGAGAGGGCCCATAGATTTCTCTCCATCGTCGGAGGAGCAAATCCCAATCTTGAGCTATCAAGTTACTTGACATACTTTCCCATGAACCCGTAAGCCGCCGTAATAGCCATCCAGTAACGGATGACGTTTAACAAACCCCAAAGTTCATGAATCAAGCATGAAGAAACTCGATACTCTCATGGTCTGAGGAATCATGCAAACGTTAACCATCTCTATGTTATTAACCATTAACTAGTGACGAAAGTATCTCATAGCATAACATCAATTCGGGTCGATTCAACACAAGTGTTCTACCAACATTGCGCCCTCAAAATTGCCGGCATAGCCATGCCCATGATCAGGAAAACAGGATCATCATGCAATACTTGAGCCAGTCTTAGAGGCAAGACTAGGAATACATTTTACCGTTTATTATTCCACACGTGCATATGAGTCTTCCTCCAAGCCTCGTGGTTATTGCAGACTCGAGAACCATAGCAGTTATAGCATGGAACATAAACCTAATTATGAACAGGGAGATAATCAATAATATTTATTATTGCCTCTAGGGCATATCTCCTACATATTGAACTTTACCTGAAATATTCTTTGAGTAGGCATTAGTTCAATAATATATATGTTGTTATGAATTACCAAAATCACCCAGGGATTAGTTGCACTTTCATTATCACAACTATATGTTTTCTTCCCAATAAATGACACCATGTTGTAACCTATAAGGGTTATGTTTTTATGAAACAATAATATATTCCATTTGATTTATGTGCATTACATTTAATTTTGTATATGTGCACCAGTGTGGTGGATTCATGCTTTTCAATTACATTGGTGTTAAAATTCCAAGTAATTTTTTGTCCAACATAAAGCCGAAAAGTAAACAATAACATACATATTGTGCATGATACTGAATGTTGACATGGTTTGAAGAATTTGCAAAAAGTAAAGGTAAAGAAAAAATTCACTTGCGAAACTAATTGTCTAAGATATTGTAAGATCAAGAAAATCAACCATAGGGGGTGGGGTGAATGGAAGATTGAACAATTTCTTCGAAAGAGCTTCTTCAAAAGGGCTAATTCTTCAAAGAAAACAAAGTAATCAAGAATAAAACATAACAATACAAACTAATACCAAAGAAGTACTAAACAAAAACTTAAGCTAGGCAGCATTAAACTTAAACATACATGTGATCAGAACTGAAACAAAGATAACAGAACATATGATAACATGAAGACAAAGTAGTAGCATAATTAAAATAGTCCAAGGAAGCGGAAGAAACACTTCAATACAACAACACTGAATACACAACTAAGCATTGTGATAGCAATGAAAGAGATAAGTATTCCGAGAAAGTCTTTCGAGGGAGGAGGAAACAAAGTCTTTGTACGAGGCAAACTGTATAAAGTAATAAGAAAGGGAGTGATGAAACATGATTTGTTGACTCAGTTCAAGTTGGAGGGGTTGTGCCAAAGCTCGAAAGGCACGAAAGTCTTCACCCTACTCTCTTTGAGTCACATTTACTTAGAACTAGCCCAACATTCGTGGTAGACCTTGTGGTGATCTTCATACCGTCACAAACTTTTGATTGGGCAAGTACAAAAGCTGGATGCTTTGAACAAACACTTGTATGGAAGATGCTCGGTCTTCAAGATTAACAGGTTTTGCGTGAACTTTTCTTCAGTGATTCTCAATCACTTATCTATTAAGCTCTGGATTTTTCAGCACTTATGATTTACTCAAAATTCTTCAGGAGGATGGTTTGCTCAAACAACACTTGTCTCGAATCACGCGGAGCAGCCGACCGCACATGATTGGAGGTAGAGGTTGTTTATAGTCGGGATCGCAACGCGAGGGGCCGATATGACCGTTGGACGGGACACACATACTAACGTGTTGTCATCAAGTGTCATTACTGTCGGAAATTTGAATTTTGATATTCTTCGTAGTAGGAAAATCTTACGATAGGTTTCCTAACTCTTTAGTGAAGAAAGCAAACTCACGTGTTTTGAAGAATCACCTTCGACACGCAAGCTTGAAGACTGGTCAGAAGGAGTTTTCCAAGTCTTCAATTATGAAGAAATAGGTTTGATTGACCACAGTTGAAGACATAGTGTCTCTGTAACACTTGGACCCCTTAACACTACAATTTGTTCTATTGACTCAAAGAAGAAGAATAGGAACTAGTAAATAACTACAAAGTCTTCACGCTCCAATTCTATCATGGGCACACCAACCACTTCAATGCTGTCAAAATATTTTTAGGGGTCAAACATCGTAGGTTAAACCAAATCCTCATGGATTTTCACCTGCGTATACCCACAAACACATTAGCCGCTTAAGCATTCTTTCATTAATCCGGCAAAACCTATAAGAGGGCACTAGATGCACTTAGAGTCACCCCCTTTTGGTCATTGATTACAAAACTTATTAAAGTCTCAACAGGGATGAATAAAAGTTGAAAGTAAAATGAAGGATTTCGATTCCATTACATTGAGAGTACTCCCCATAAAGATGTGCACATCGAAGAATTTTCTTTTGAATGCAGATGCACATGGCATGTTGAAATTGTGACGAACTCCCCTTATATCATGGAATCAAAGCTAGCATTGTAACGAGATTTATCATGAAAAACATGACAATGCATAGAAAACTGTGAACTCTGAGGAATGTCACCATGCATATAAGATTAACACGATAAACATGCATGAAGAATGACGAGTAGCAAAAGTTCATAGACACAAAACATAAAGTTTACAGAAAAAGTCCATTTTACTACGCTGAATAAAATGGGTCGTTTACATAACCCCTGAACTTTTTTTCGGTTCACTTAACCCCCTGATCTATCCCAAACCGTTCAAAAATCATCTCTAGCTAGTTTTCTAAGCTTGTTTGCTGACTTGGACACGGTCAAGGCGGTATTTGACCAGTGGGGGCCCTCTCGTCACAGCCCCTCTCTCCCCATGTACGCCGAGAGCGCAGTCGATGCTCAGTTTACGCCGCCGACTCTGTAGTTCTTCGTCTGTGCAGCCAACACCTCCCTCTCGCCTTGAAGCCTTGTCCTAGAGCTTCCCCTCCCTCCACTATACGTTCCTGCCAAACGACTTTGTCCGAGTCAATGTGAATCTCCGTCGCCTACGTCTTCTTCCCCGCTTCCGGCATCGACCGTCGCAGCCTCAATCTCTTCCTCCGGCGACCCCTGCTAGCCCTTCTCTGCTTTTTGAGCACCGTGCTGCTCCTCTGAAGCTGACCAGCCCGTCCATTTGGAGCCACGCGTCCGCGAGGACGTCTCCCCACATGGCCAAGCTCCGCCCCCCGCTGTGGCTATGGGCAGCGTACGACACGAGTAAGCTACAGAGATGAGGGAGGGAACAGATAGGCTCCAGAGGAGCAGGGATTCACCTAGGGGCTGTTGGCGCAGGAAGAGAGACCGGGGGTGCTCTGTAGCGACGCCATGGATGCTGAAGGCGGCGGCCAGAGCACACGCTTGCGGGGAAGGAGCTCGGGGTCGCGGGCTTTGCCGAGAAGCTATCCAAAAGTGGCACGAGGTGGTCACGGGTCAAGGAAGGAGTCATGGAGGTCGAGGGCGCGCCGGTGATGGCGAATTTTGGCGCGCTGGCTGGCAGCATTGGCGAGGAAGATGAGGATGCCAAGCTCGATTAGGGGTGGCTCGGCACAATGAATATGGCATAGTTGAAGAGGGCCACGAGGCAGATGTTCCGGACATCTTTGCATGGCTTTGTGCTTCCTCTGACCACGTGCACAGCGATGGTGGCCGCCGACCAAAGCACCGGCGCTCTCAGGTGGCTGCAGATGCAGGAGAGAGGGCAGAGGAGGGCCCCACTAGTCAACAAACCGCTTTGACCTCGTCCATGTCAGCAAAACCACCATGCAAACCCACCAATGAAAATTTCTGAACGGTTTGGGATAGATCAGGGGGTTAAGTGAACCGGAAAAAATTCAGGGGGTTATGTGAACAACCCATTTTATTTAGGGGAGTAAAATGGACTTTTTTCAAGTTTACAACTCATTACAATAAGATCAACTAAAGAACGAGAGTCGATTAGATAAGACTCTATGAAGAGGTAGTCGTTATTGAGGTTGATGGTAGACGATACTTGATGACCAGAGGTGAAGGAGGATGCGGACTACTGCGGTGATTCTTATGTGTCGCCCGTACCGAGGTGCTGGGCGACGTAGTTATATGTCGACTTTCAGTTGGACGGGCCATGGCTGCGATTACCTGGGCGACACCGGCATGACGGTGCACTTTGGACGACGAGTGTCGGCTTGACCCACCACCGCCACCTTCTCCTTCGCCTTAGGGCGCCGACCTTGGCGCAGCGCAGACGCGACCTTGCGGGCAAACGCCTCCGGGTCCGGGTCCTACGGGATGACGAACATCATCAACGGCTCCTCCAGCGGCTCCATCACATTGGCGGACGACGGTTCGAAGGGGGAGACAATGATCGGGAGCGGGAGAGGGAGGGCATTCACACGGGAAAAAGGACATGATTGTGCATGTGCGGATGCTCCACGTGTCGTTTTGGGTGGGTTCATGTCGTCGGAGACCGGTGTGAGGTCCTGACTCCCCAAAATCTCCTCTGAGTCGCTGTCGGTTCGCGGAATTTTCGGACCGGTTCAACCATTTTTTTATGACCAACGTTGGATGGGTAAAAGTGTCTGAACCGTTCAATCCAAACATTTGCGGGAGGGTTGATCTGCATTGGAGTTGCCCTGACGGCTCTAAAAATGGGGCGGTTGCTGGAGTTGCTAGCAGGTAACTTTGTCCAATTCTATTTCCTCAAAAAAAAAAATTTGTCCAATTCTAAGGGAAAATAAAGGTAGATTTGCGGTTGTGAGTTATACGGTGGACGTTTCACTCAAACACAACACGCCCCAACCAACCCCAAAACCGATCAGCAGCTACAACAATAAACAAAGAAGGAAAATAAGCGGAAAGCATGGGCAGCATGGCGCGCCTCCTCCCCGACTCCCGCTGCGCCTCCGCCTCCGCCTCCAGGACCTCGTCCCTCTCTAGCGACCTCGCAACTGCCGCCGCCATCGGTGCCACCACAACCTCCTCCCCCGCGATGCCGCTCGCGGCGCCATTCCCCGGCCTCGGCGTGCCGCTCTCCGACGCCGACCTCCGCACCACCGCCTACGAGGTCCTCGTCGCCGCCTCCCGCGCCACCGGCGGCAGGCCCCTCATCTACATCCCCCAGTCCTCCTCCTCCTCCACCAGCGCCCGTTCCACCTCCTCCACATCCACCTCGACCTCCTCGTCGTCCTCCGGCCTGGAGCGTTCGCGGACGTCGACGGCGGCCAGCAGGGTGAAGAGGTCGCTCGGGCTCAGGCCCTCGGCGTCATCTAAGGCCGGGACGGAGGCGCCGCGGAGACCAGAGACGGTGATGGAGCTGGTGCGGGTCAATTTACGTGTCACGGAGCAGGCCGACTCGAGGATCCGCCGCGGGCTTCTCCGCATCGCCGCCGGCCAGGTCGCATCTCGCCTCCTGAAATGTAGCTTCCCTTTATTTATTTTCGATTGCTTGTTTCGCTGGTTGTTGCAGTGTCGGTGGGCTTCACGATTGTATTAGATCTCTCTCGTCTGGGTTCGTGTTAGCCTGTTATTAGTGTATGATTGGTAGGCCAATAGTGTGATCGATCGTTGAGCGGCCAGTGGCTTGTCTCAGTCTGGTGATCTTGAGAGTTGGGACTTGGGAGACCATATGGAATTTACTTTCCTTGAGTTATTAGTCTACTATGGTTTAGATCACAACTGAAATGTGGTGGCCAGCAGCCTTTTATAAGGTATAAAAGGTGGAAGGGAATTTGCTCGGTTTTTTTACTGCATGAAAATTTGATATGTTGCATAAATCAGTAATGCAAGTACGTATGCCCTCGTCCTCATCTCTGTCCTTTGGCAGCCTGTACTTTATGCTCCAATGGTTGCTTAATGATGGTGTTTTCGTGCTTTTACATGGGGCCCGAGTGCAGACGTAGGCTCCAATTATGAGCGGGGTTGGCTACGGAGAAATATTGTGAATGTCAACATGGTATTCAGTTCTGCGTATAAGATTCTTTTTAGATAATGTTGTGCGTATGATATGAACAAAGAAGCTGGGTTCTCTTTTATTTGATATTCTTTTTTGTGATCCCGTCAAGAGCTGAGTGTAAATTTGCTAATTGTACGTGTTTCCTAAAGTGAGCTGTTCAAACTTCAGTTGTGGTGTTTAGCAGTTATGGTATACATTATCTGATACAATCTCTGAACTGTCAAGAATAATTTGTCATTGGATGTTTTCATGGACTTGTATGAGTCGTTCATTCTTATCACTGTCAATACTTCAGTCATTCCATCTAAAAAAAGAAGATACTACTTCAGTTATTCACTGCTCACATAGCAAGGCAATAATAACCTGAATAGATTAGCAGAAACTGAGCATGAAATCATAATCAATATATGCTCTACCTGTGAGACGTGGACACACTGAAAAATGGAATTTAATATTTATATCCCGCTCGTTAAGATCTCGTTTTAGACATATTAGACATGAACTGTATGTTAATTGGATTTTTTTTCTTCAAGATGAGGAAGCTGGTAGGACATTCTTGTTTGTTCTGAACTTGTCAAGCTCTAACACTGGCAATTATTCTAATTTTAGCAAGTGAATTGCTTTGAGCACCATTAACTTGTATAGTTGAGCCACCATCAGCTATGATGTGAACTTATTCATGTAAAACAATAGAGATCTCTGTTATGTACAAAAATAGTTTGACCATTAAGATTAATTTCACCTTTTCTTCTTCAAGCAGCTAGGTAGACGTGCAGAATCAATGATTTTGCCCTTAGAGTTTCTGCAGCGATCTAAAGCATCAGATTTCCCTGATCCACATGAGTACGAGGCCTGGCAGTTTAGGAACTTGAAGCTTCTTGAGGCTGGTTTGCTGGTTCACCCACTTATTCCCTTGAGCAAATCTGACATTTATGCACAGAAATTGCGAGCGATAATAAGTAGAGCGTATGATAAGCCACTTGAAGCTGGGAAGAACTTGGAATCGATGCAGGAACTATGCAGTGCTGTGAAGTCCCTTGCTGGTAGGTCCCTAGGGGGAAGTTCTGATGAATGCCACTGGGCAGATGGCTTTCCATTGAATCTCCATATCTATCAAATGTTGGTAGAAGCTTGCTTTGATAGTGAGAATGGTACTGTGGTTGATGAAATTGATGAAGTGATGGGGTTATTAAAGAAGACTTGGGTTATTCTTGGGATTAATCAGATGCTTCACAACCTCTGCTTTACCTGGGCGTTGTTCAATCATTTTGCCACATCGGACCAAGTAGATATTGAGTTACTTTCTGCTGCAGAGAATCAGTTACGTGTAGTTGTAAAAGATGCAAAAACCACAGAAGATCCAGATTACTGTGACATATTGATCTCCATTTTAAGTTCCATAACGGGTTGGACAGAGAAAAGATTGCTAGCTTACCATGAAACTTTCAATGCTAGCAATATTGTTTCAATGCAAGGTATTGTCGCAATAGGAGTCTCAGCTGCGAAGATTCTTCTTGAAGGTATATCTCAAGAATACCCCGGTAAAAGGAAAGGAAAGACTGATATGGTGCGTGGCAAGATCGAAACCTATATACGGTCCTCAGTCCGTACTGCTTTTGCTCAAGTAAGTTTAAACCTATATATGGTCCTCAGTCTCATACTCCTTTATTGTTACTATCACCATTTTCTTTTATTTATTCATGAGACAATGTTTTTTAAACGTGCTGCATTGGACATTAAACATCGCTGATCACTGTCAGTAATATTGATCTGCTTATCTATAGTTTTAGCAAGCGTCATAAAATGCTTGATCTTAATATTGACCTTTTGACATTCGTTCCGGTGTTTATGTCAGTAATGTCTACTGACTCTGACACTGTTGATTTGTGCAGAGAATGGATGAGGCAGACTCAAAGCGATCATCAAGGAATCCTGTGCCAGTTCTTGCAATCCTCGCAAAGGATATTAGTGACCTTGCTTCGAAGGAGAAAAATATCTACAGTCCAGTATTGAAGAAATGGCACCCGCTTGCTTCAGGTGTTGCAGTTACGACCCTTCATTCTTGCTTTGGTAATGAGCTGAAGCAATTTATGGTTGGGCGTACAAAGTTCACACCAGACACGGCTCAAGTGCTTAACGCTGCTGACAAGTTAGAGAAGAAACTGGTTAATATTGCAGTTGAAGACTTTCTGGATAGTGATGACGGAGGCAAGTCATTGATTAGACAGATGCCACCGTATGAAGCTGAAAATGCAATTGCTGCTCTTGTCAAAGGTTGGATGAAAGAAAGAGTGGACAAACTCAAAGGATGTGTTGATCAAAGTTTACAGCAGGAGGTGATCCTACTCAATGTCCCATACCGTATCTATACTAGTAACCATGCAAATTCAGTTATTTAGCCTTTTACAATGTTATACATGGATTTAGTACGCTGTATCCTTTCATCAACCGTTAATTGTTACCTTTGCAAGCTTTTATAGTTTATTCATAGTTACCATTAGATCAGATTAGTCTATTTCTTCAGCTGGCTGATGCACGTTATAAACTACTAGTGATGTACTCCCGCCGTCCCAAAATAAGTGTCTTAACTTTGTACACTTATTTTGGGATGAAGGGAGTACTACTTTAATATGGACAATAGAAGGTGCATTTTCCTATGTTGCAATTGCAAGCATTGCATGCTTATTGACGTGCTGAACTCTTAATATCTGGCTTGAGTGATTAGCTATTTAAATATGCAGCCATTCTGAACTATCTATTGGATAGCCGATATCATTGAATGCCAAGCGCTCTGTCACATTATTTTGCGCAATGCTGTATAGTCTGATATCACTATAGAATAAACGTACCACTATACCAGTATTCCTCTAATTTTGTGAATCTGCATGCAGACATGGAATCCAAAAGCTAACAGGAAGAGCTTTGCTCCTTCTTCCATGGAGATGCTAAGGATGGTTGATGAAATTTTAGATGCGTTTTTTCAGTTGCCCATATCAATGCACTCTACTTTGGTTTCTGATTTAACAGCTGGGCTAGATGGGATTCTACAGTATTATGTCTTGAAAGCAAAATCTTGCCATGGTATGTCTGAGCGTGAAGATTCTTCTCATACAATTATTTCAATATTTACCCAGGGTGGATTCATTTAGTATTGGTGCACAGGGACCCAGAGTACTGCTACTCCACAACTGCCTCATTTAACAAGATGCGATGTTGGATCCAAATTATTCAAGAAAAAGGAAAAGCCACATGCTCTTCTGAATCGCGGATCCCAAGTTGGATCTTCTACTGGAAAGTCGGAAGGATGCGATCTTCCTGAACTCTGTGTACAAATAAATACACTCCATTACATCCAAACTGAGGTGGAGAATCTGAAGAAGAAGGCGAAAAAATGCTTGCGGAACAGTGAATTATCCCAGGATGGTAATGGCACCACTGATGGAATGAACATCAAGTTTGAGCTATCCCAGGCAAGTTGCCAAGACGGCATCCGTCAGCTGTGTGACGCAACAGCGCATAAGGTGGTATTCAATTATCTGAGTCATGTCCTTTTGGACACGCTGTATGTCGGTGGTGCTGTGTCAAACAGGGTGGAGCCTTTGTTGAGAGAGCTTCACTCTACCCTTGGGGTGATATCTGGCATAATGCATAATGAGTCGCGGGACCATCTCATAACTGCGTTGATGAAAGCTTCCTTTGATGGGTTCCTGTTGGTGCTTCTTGCTGGTGGACCTACACGCGCCTTCACCCTTCAAGACGCTCAGATCATAGAGAATGATTTCAGAGCCCTCAGAGGATTGTACATAGCAAATGGTGATGGCCTGCCACATGAACTGGTTGACAAGGCTTCACTGGAGGTGAAGAGCGTTCTGCCACTCCTACGAACGGACACAGAATCCCTCATCCAGCGTTTCAAGCAAGCGATTGCCGAACGCCAGGGCTCTCCAACCAAATCTAGCTTCTCGAAACCTCCTCGTGTGCCCACCCAGTGGAGTGCAAATGACCCGAACACTATCCTGCGAGTTTTGTGCTACCGGTACGATGAGGCGGCCACAAAGTTCCTCAAGAAAACATACAAGTTCCCAAAGAAGCTTTGATTTGTGTATGCCTGCTGCCTATCGCCTATGCAAAATTGAGGTAATAAGGAAACGCTTCCAGTTCTCATGTTTGTACTGCCACCGTGTGAAGAAAAATTACGTTGTCAGAATGTGGCAGGTCCACGCTGATAACTGATAAGTGTGTGTGTGTGTGTGTGTTCATAAGACGAGTTATTTTTGCCGATCCTGGCGTTTTTGTAGGAGTGTCAGCTTGCCTGCGGATATCTTGGAATAAAGCATATACTCATGTGTGAATAAGCACAATATGATCACACGTATGTTGGCATAAACTGCAAAGAGGAAATGATGATATGTTTGCGCTGCGCAGCTGTAATAATATCTGCGTTGTTTGAAATCGTTGCTACTTGTGTGTTCGTTTATATGCTGGCAAAACTTAACATGAGTTACTTGTTGACTCCTATGAAGAAAGGCATTCTGAAAAGTAGCTCTAAATTTACCAGAAATCAGAAATAGGATAAATCTGTTAAGAACTGCGGTTTATCAATCTGAAGGTACTTTTACATTGGGTGACTAGCAAATACTACTCCCTCTGTGAACTAATGTAAGACGTTTTTGCAGTTCAAATTGAACAGCAAAAACGTCTTGTAGTAGTGTACAGAAGTTGTATGTTGGAAGGAACTACTGGCTGGAATTCTTATCCTCCTGGCTTTGTGGTTCAAATTGGCGTCACGCTCTTCTTGTATGCGTGCGTGCGGGCAGCATCTTCCTACGCATGATAGTTGCAAATGTTGCCGAATCCCATGTACTCGTGCCGCGCCATCTTGTGAGTCGTCTTGGAGATGCCGACTCCACCTGCAGACAGCAGATTTAAGAGATGAAACCACGTGGTGCTAATGGAATGGTCACGTCGATAGCGAGAGGGAAACTGCTAGGTAGGTAGGTACCTAGAGAAATGGTGCTGACGAAGATCATGAAGGACAGTATGAAGATGATGAATGATGCCCGCCCTAACCAATTGACCAGCTTCCTTGCGACCCGCTGGCCAACAATCGCGGCAACAAATGCCAGGCTAGAGAAGAAGAGAGCTGCACAAATTTCAGACAAAAGTTATAAGATAGCAGCAGCAGCAGCGGTAGTACATGAATACTCCACCATAGGAGAAGCAGAGAAAAAAGAGACAGTACCGTATGGTACAGGGAACCGTTTCAGGAGGTAGTATTCCATGAGAACATCATCGCAAAGCTGGCCGTCGCACTTGAGACCTGCACCAGTGTAATGGAATACAAATGAGAAGTAAAAATAGAACACCATCAAATGGTTTCTCAAATAAAGAGTGAGAAAACATGCTTCGACTGAAGCATCAGGTTCCAGCCATAACGAAGATTTCTTTTTTTCTTTTTACCTGTGGATGGATACCAAGCTCCAGGAAGAGAGGCCCCATGACAGTGCCCCCACCGACCCCGAGCAGACCGGCGAGGACACCGGCAGTGACACCAAAGAAGCAGTACACTAATATCTGATGAGCTTTCGGGCGGGTCTGATTGTTTGCACTTGATGATATCGCCCTCTTCCCCTGCACCAAACCTGCTGCCTGGTACATGGACACTCCAACTGACACCGGGATCTGCTTACACATCCAACAGGTAAAGGAGCTGCGTTAGTAGTCTAACATGGGATGATCGTAATACGAAGCGGTGACTACGGGATGATACAAGATGACAACAATATGTATGTTTATTGTTGCAGCGAAGATGCAAATCGAAAGTGAAGACAAAGAGGATAATAGGTATACAACCTTAGGAGAGAATTGCTTTGAAGTTATACTAGATACTGATGATATTTTTCAGGCAGTTTAGCCATTGGCATGGAAACTTCGTTGAACCGCAGAACCATCAAAGTCGTAACTACGGATTTGTATGCAATATGGTCGAATAATAAGGTGAAGAAATGCAGTAAAGTTACCTGGAGCATGGTCAAAACCCAGTACCATGTGGAGCAAGTTGGTGCATAGTTCTGCATGCATGAAAGAATAAACATAAGTTAGATTTTACCCTAAGACCTCCCGTACTGTATGATACTTTCCACTACGAGTAGCATAAGGGTTACAGTTTCTCTGAAAGCAGTACTAAGAGCAATTCCAAACAGCTAAAACAGCCGAGCTAAGCTCCCGCGACGCTAGCTGCGACTCCGCCGCCGCCGCCACCGCCGCGGCTGCGGCTTAGCTCGCCTCCTGACCTCCACCCCTGACCATGGCCTCCTCTCCCACCACCAACCTCACCCCCTCTGATCCCTCCCCAGCCACCAACCCCCCGACTCCTCCCCTCCGTCCTAGCTCCCCTGCAGATCCAGATCCAAGGCTGCTGGCTGACGGTGCTGAGGATGAAGACGGGGACTCTCTCGCGCGCTCCGAGGGTTGCCCTGGGCTCCTCCCTCTGCTCAAGCTGCCACCACCTACAGATCGGCTCCCCCCGAATTTCACGCCTATGGTTGTGACCGATGTATCGCAGGCATCTACGGAGAAGGAGTGGGTGGAGGTCCACGGCCAGCATCGCCGAAGGCTGGAGAAGCTGTCTGCCCCGCCCCGCAAGAAGGAGACCGACCGCTCCCTCGCTTTCAAGCGGAGAGCTTATGGACTCTGCTTCCGTTGCTTGGCGGAGGACCACTTCGTCGCTGACTGTCGAGGGCCTATCACCTGCTTGGGCTGCGGCCGCTCCGGGCATCGCGAGCGTGGCTGTCCGGACCGCCTCCCTGCCAACCATGGCCATCTCCGCAGCTCCCTGTCGCCGCCGGCTGCTCCTCGCCTCCCCAAACACCCGCCCCCGGCTACTTCACCGCGGTTGCAGAAGCGCTCGTGGGCCTCAGTTGTTGCCGCGCCGACTAGGCTCGTTCGGGGGGGCCCTCGTAGCAACTCCGGCGCCCCCTGGTCGGGGTTGTCCAACCCCGACGAGTCGACTTTGGCTGCTGATTTGGGGCTGCTGCAACCCCTCTTTGCAGCACAGACCAAGGCGTTGCGCGCCGAGTTGCAGGCTCTGGTTACCGCTCATGCGGAGGAGGTCGTTCAACCCCTCCGCGACATGGCGGTTGCTCTGCAGGGTTGGGCGACCCAGGTCTCGGGCCTCTTGGAGCGGCTGGAGGCTATCAGTGGCAAAGTTGTTGATTCGCCGGCCCTCAATCGGTCCCTTGAGGTGCGAGAGGGAAGGAATATGGGGAACGGTGGGGGATCTTCTTCCTTGGCGCCTTTGGGTCCGCCTCTTCCCTGGTGCGAGCATGAGGAGCCGGTGCCTCTTGTTCTTGTCGGTGGTAAAGATGTCAGTGAGGCGGGAGTGGCCAGGTGCTTGTCCGAGGTACTGACTACTGTGGTTCTTCCTACGTTGGATGTGATGGTGATTCAAGGTAAGGAGGAGCAAGCTAAGGTTGCTGAGATAGTCATAGCGAGCAATGATATGGAGCAGATTGAGGTGGCCTCGCCTGTTGGTTTGGTTGGAGAGGTGCCTCCCTTTGTCTCCTCTTCAGTGACGCTTGCTTCAGGGGACACTACCAATATGATGTCTCCTGTGTCCGAGGAGCCACTTGGTGACATTGGCATGCCATCAACCACCTTGTTGGATGAGTTCCTAAGTAGTTTCAGTTGCGCAGCGCCGCGGTCCTTGCTCGAAGAACCGATTCATGTGCAGATTGAAGTGTCATCTACTTGTTCCGAGTGGCGTAGTGGTCGTTTGGATAAGAGAACAGAAACTGTAACATTCCTACTGCCAAACGCGCTGAATATAGGTTGGCGGAGGCTTATGGAGAACTACCGAAGGGGATGACATCTAAGAAAGGCTCCGAGGAGGATGTGCAAGAGAAGATGAACTCTTATCTAAGGATGTACAAGAAACCGCTTACGCCGACGGCGATCCAGGCAATTCGTGCATTGGTGGAGGTCAATGGTTGATCCCGTTTTTCTAAAGGGTTGGTGCGAGTGCACATCTAGTTGCACGCATGTTCTTGAGGTTGCAGAGGTTGTCTTGGTCGGGAATGCTGTGTCGACGATGGTCTTAGGCCTCGGCACCCTTGTATCCGGCTCGGACGACGTCCCTTGAGTGCTAGTCCGGTGTGTGTGGTCTTCGCCGGTTTTCCTTAATTAACCGATGCTATGTATGGTTTTTGGGTCCAGTTGTCCTTATTAACCGGACCAACTCTCTTCTTATTAATGCAATGCGGGAGCTCCCCGCCCTCTGACGAGGTTCCGTAAAAAAAAGAGCAATTCCAACAAACACCAACTTCCAAAAGGCTTCCATTATCAAGAGGTAGAACACTGTAGCAGATCCCCAAAAGTTTTTGGGACCTCCCCAAAAACAACTTCTAGCTCCTAATACTTGAGGAAATTCCGGGGCATCCCAATCTCACTCTGGAAAAGGAAAATCTCATGGGAGAAATTTCATCGCCCAGTCACTACCTTCTATTGTCGTCGTCGAAACCATCCACGCCCCCACCCCCGGTGACACCCATTCGAGCCGAGTCTCCTCACCACCACCATTCCCACCACACGAGTCGAAGCTCTCGTCGCTGCCCTACCGCACATGTAGCCGTTCCAGGAGGCACCGCCACCACACCCCAAGCCCTGATGCCGCAGCCATGTCGTCTTACGAGCTTCAGCAAGGCCGAGAATCGGTTCAAGCCCCCTATACACACCTCCTAGCCTCCACGAGCTCCTACAGGCCACCGCGAACTTCCATCGGCGACGTACACAAAGTGTTCAACCAAAGGGTTGCATGTTTTTTATTTTAATTTTTTTTCCAGCAACTGCATGTCGAGATTTGCATCCATTTAATTGTTTAATTCAATGCACAAATGAGGAGGCTTGTTTGGAAGTTTTTCTCCGACTTGTCATCCGAGGAGGAGGAGGAGGAGGAGGAGGAAGAAGATGATGACTTCAAGATGGGGTGGACGTTAATCATTCAAGAGGAGGATACCAAAAAGATAATCAGATGTGGTTCTTAGCTAGGGTGTGTGTGCTATATTTTCTATTGGGAAGAAGTTGATGCATGTCTCACAAGGGATCACTTTGTAGATGCTTGGTGTACACGACACACTCTTCATGCGACGTTTTACAAAGTCTAGTGAGATCTTCTTGTGAATTGCAACTATTGTGGAAGACAGTCATGATTACCTCAAGTAGAAGAGAAATGCAGCCAAAGAACTTGGCATGTGTGCTTTTCAAAAGATAACGTGGCAATGCACAAGATCATAAATCCCTAGCTAAAGCTAAAGATGAATACCATCACACCGGGGATGAGGAAAACATAAAGAATGTGATGAAATTTGTAAAGTTTGTAATTGAGCTGTGCGGAGGTGAGTTCTTGAGAACAACCAATATAGATGGCATTGCAAGGTTGATGAAGATTAGTACATCGGTTCCTGAGGATGCTTGAGAGCATGGAATGCACGTGCTAGAGATGGAAGAATTGCCCTACAACGTGGCATGGGTAATTCACTAGTCATTATCATGATTCAACAATCATACTTAAAGTAGTTGCATCACAATCTATGGATTTGACGTTGTTACTTTGGGATGCCTAGATCTCACAATGACCTCAAATCAAATAAATATCTCCTTTGTTTGCAAGTCTGTTTGTTGGGAATGCTTCACTTGCAACTTTCACGTCAATGGTCACTAGTATGATATCTGATACTACCTTGTGGATGGTATCTATCTCTCATGGTTCACATTGGTTAAGACACACCTTGAAGTCAAAAAAGAGAGCTTGCCAAGGCTCAAGAAGCTATCCGAAAGAATGTTGAAAGAGCCTTTGGTGTGTTACAAGATTTCTTTGATATTGTTAGCAGATCTAATAGATCATGGGACCAAAAGACATTATGAAGGACCATGACAACACGTGCAATCATGCATAACAAGGTAATACAGAATGAGAGAGGCCGAAATGAGAAATTTAAGTATATTAAATGCGAACACATACCATTGTTGAGCATAATGAATACATAATCTAGGGATCTCTTAAAGCGCGTAGAAAGATTGAAAACCGGCAGTCACGTAAGAAATTTTGAGATGACCTTGTGGAGCCCATGTGGGAAATTCATGGCAAGTTCATACATGCACCATCATGTTTTTTAAAATTATTTTCTTCACTTGGACCCTATGTTTTGTTTGACTTTGAATTTGAAAATTTCAAGATTTAAAAATTATGGAGTTCAAATGTTGTTGGATTTGTATGGTTGAAACATCAAGGTTTGACTTAATATGACGTAAATAGCGTAGTTGAAATGATGTTTATAGATATAAAAGAGTGAGAATTAGCCAATGAAACTTATTGTGATGTAACTTGAGGGGATATGTTGGAAGACAACCTCCCAATACCTTGATTTTTTGGGAGGCTCCTTATACGTCTCGAACGTATCTATATTTTTTGATTGTTTCATATTATTGTATTACATTTTTATTATACTATTTATAGCAATTTTTATTATTTTTCTGGACTAACCTATTAATTTAGTGCCAAGTGTGAGTTCCTATTTTCTTCTTGTTTTCGGTTTCGCAGGAAATCAATATCTACGGAGGTTAAGATCACTTGCCATTTTAACACGATTTTTTTGGGCAACAAGAAACTATGGAAGCTTCGGGAGAGGTTGAGAGGACCAGCAGGGGGGCCTACCCTGCACACCCTGGGGGCACCACCTGGCCATGTGGAGCTCCTCTATACGGCCTTACGCCAATTCTAGTGCCATAAATCCCTATAAATCTCAAAAACCCCTGCCATATTTTTAGAAGATTTTGTCACCGCCGCAAGCTTCTGTTCCGCAAAGATCCCATGTGGAGGCCTGTTCCGGAGACATGTCCGAGGGGGAAGCCATTGCCGGAGCCATCATCATCAACCTTGCCGCCTCCATGATGATATGTGAATAGTTCGATTAGGACCTACGGGTCCATAATAGTAGTTAGATGGTTCTCTCTCTTTTTGGATCTTTAGTACCATGTTCTCGTGAGCCTTCTCACATGATCAGGATTAATTCAATGTAATCTATGGTGTGTTTGTTGGTACATGATGAATTATCACTTTATGATAAAAAATCATTGAAATCAATTGAATCAATTGAGTTTTTTTGTTGTATAATTAAATAGATTTGCATACTCTCCAATCTATCTATCTTCTTTAGCCAAGTTTTATGGGTTTTCTTCAGAGGGAGTCATGCTTTGTAGTGGTTTCAATCTTGCAATGATCTAACCTAGTGAAAATAAGGGCTAAGGCACATATTGTATTGTTTCCACTAAGAATAAAACGATGAGCTTTTGTCATACTGATTGACTTCTTCTTCTCTACGTTATGTCGTCTTGCATATTGCGATACTTTGTTTCTTGGAAACTTAATACCTTGAGATGCATACTGGATAGCGGTTTTGAGGTGTAGTATTAGTACTAGATGCAGCTGGATTAACAGTCTACTTATCATAGACGTAATGCCTATATGAGATTATGCCATGAATGATTGTAGTCATGAATATTGCAATTTGGTCAATTGCAAACTATAATTTGTTTACCATGCCATTTGCGTGTTTTTGAGAGAGATACCACTAGTGAACCTATGCCCCCTGGGTCTATTCTCCATTAGTTAATTCTTCTACAACAATTTCTTCTATTTGTCGTGTTTATTTTCTACTATATATCTCTATCATTTGTGTTTAATCTTGTAACTAGAAAGACAAGTGGATTGACAACCCTCTTGTCGTGTTGGGTGCAAGTTTGTGTGTGTTTTGTGCGCAAGTGCTGCTCACATTGCTAGCTTCGGAGACTCCTACTGGATTGACAACATCGGTTCTCTAATTGAGGGAAATACTTTTCTATTGTTCTTCTTCCCTTTTTCTTTGGGGAATCCCAACCACTCTTACGAGATTAAGCATCTCCCAATAAGTGGCTTTTGGGAGTTCATGTTAGGGGATATGCTAGAATTTCTCTAACATCATTATTTCCAGGCTTCCCAAAAACAATATGCAATGAATACTGATGGTAAATTGCATCATTTATTATTACATAACTATACCAATACTAATTACATTCTTCCTAAGGCGTCTCGCATTAATCATAGAGGGGAAAATAAATAATAGAGGCCATCCATTTGGTGACCATGAATTATAAAGGATCAGATATATATTGGGACATAAAAGTATAAAATTCATGGATAACAAAATTCGAGCGTGACGTTTATTTTTTTTATAGTTACATTATGTATTTCCCATCTTACCCATGGTATCCACATATGGTGTCCTCTGTATGAAATTGTGAAGACTCTCGTGTGCTTTTCTTAGTCAGGAACTAATCATAGGTTAAGTGGCATAGCCAGGACAGGGCGAGGACCAAAGGAAGCCCCATGATGAACACATGCTACATTGTTAAACAATGTCAAATGTGCACAATCAACGAAGAAGTTCGACAACACAACGCAGTACATGGCCTAGACAACCTTGGGGCCTGGATCCACCTTTGGATAGGTGTACCTAAGACCTTTACGTTTTATGGATCATGTTAATGGATAGTCATTAGTGCACACATTTCACTTTTTGTTGCTTTCATATAATTATAAACACGCTAGTTATCAGTTATATTCTGTAATGACTATTGATCCCATTGGACACTGGTTATAAATTGACTTCATATGGGAGCAACAATATATCCATGTGTAGATTGCGGTTTCTTATTCATATCAAATAGATAAGATAGGGAAAACTAAGAATAAGAGTGTAGAGCCTCATGTGTTATATATAAAAACAAATGGACACTGATGTTGAAAACTTAAAGTACACCGGAGAATTAGTTTATCACCTTGATGACTTGAAGTGTAAGGAATGCTACCCAAACAAAGGCAAGAAGGCCAAACTCCTTCCAGTAAATGTTCTTCCAAATGGATACCTACATATGGTACAAAAATGGATACCTACATCATCAAGTGAGCTTTAGTGTTAACATATATAATACTTGAGAAGATCTCTGCTAGGCTAGGGAAAAAAAATCACCGCTTCATTTGTGGTTTTTTTGTCTCAGCTACAACATCGGGTTCTGTAGGTGGTGGCGTATATCCAATTTCTTCATCTGGTAAATCAAGAAAATATGAACACTTTTCTACTTTTTTTAATAATGATTAATAGGTGTATTTTGTTCTTACTTGATTGCTCTAATTGTTTTGCCTTTGCCTCCTGAAACGAGTAACATGTCAACATCCTTAAAAAAATATGTACCACAGAAAAATGTACGAAAGCGGTACCAAACCCTTCTTATCATTGTCTCTTTCTTCCATGCTTCAACACCCTTTAGAAAAGCTTTAATCAAAGTAACTAGAATTTCATTTTGAAATGCATTTTGAAGTCAGCTACTTGCTAAAAAGGGTAAAGCATTATCGACAGTTTGAGGAAAACACTAAAAACCTAGAAAGAGGATGATCAAGAGAATCGTGACAAGCCAGTCGGGGAATATCACATTGCAAATAACCCCAATGCTGACCCCCATCATGAGCATGGGCTGTATGAGCAGGGCTAGATCATAGTCTATCATTGGCATGTCCAAAGTTGGGTGTTTCAGCTTGAGATTGCAATACACAGTTGAAACAGCAGCTCCCGTGATCATACCTGGGAAAGAGATTTTCATAAATAGGGGATTTCTCCTCCTTCTTGAAAAAAAGAAACAATAATAAAACTAACATCGTTATATTGTTAGAAAGTGTGTAGTCAAATTTTTCAGAAGTTAACTAATGTATACAAAGTTGTATTATTAAGTGGGAATGCATCGTTAGATTTATCATGAATTTTCTTCACATTACAAAATTCCATACATATAAGTAGACAACAAGTAATGGTCAAACATATTGAAAAATGCGTCTCCAAAATATCATCTATGTATGGAAGAAGATTACATCATCTATTTATGAATGGAGGTATATATTGGCACAATATGCAGAAGAACCCAATAATGACCATTAATAGGGAGTCGTTGCAAACTGAACACAAAAAATTAAGAATGATAATATTCTTCTTAAGGATGAGAAACAAATTCTAGCACAATAGATGAACTGTATCCTCACATTTTGACATGGCTGCTGATGACTTTGGATCAAAACCAATGATCAATGTTAGCATGGGAACAAAGAACCCGCCTCCACCTACCCCACCAACGCTCCCAAATGCTGCCCCGAAGAATCCAACGAATGACCCTAACGCAATTCGCCATCCAAATTTCATGGGCTACGTACAACAAAATGCACCAAATTAGGAAGCACCTATAGGTCAGGTACCTGAAAATAATTTTACTTTTAGTCGATTTCTTTGTCTCACAACATGGAAAATCCAATGGCAAATGTTGTTGGGAAGTTGTGATTGTACTACCATATCAATGTACCTTCTATCCTCACCGTTCATTTTTGCATCAAAATTCGTGCAATCAAGTTTCTCTTTTTTGTTTCTCCAGAATAAAAGAGTATTTGAACTGAAAACTTTGCACATCAACATCACACAAGCACTACCATGTGTAGAAATGTTCATGGTAAAGCGAGACAGGGGCTTTTTCGTTTTGGCCGCCGCTTAAATTAGACAGAACCCGAGCTTACGGCGGGGATGCCGCCGTGTCACTGGTGAGGCTCATGAGGGCTTCCAGAGGAGATGCAAGGGGCATGAGGGAGGGGCAGGGTGGAAGAAAGAAGACATGCTGAAGGAGGAAGAACTTTAATGCAAAAATGGAGGATAAGGATAGAAGGTACAATGGTACGGTAGTATAATCACAACTTTTTGGATCAAATTAACACGGCATGCAACCCAGTTACGCGTCAGAAAGGAAGTGCATCCAGAACGGGTCACAACAGCTAGCTTACAAAATAAACTCCACGGTATAGATAAAACTTGAAAATAAAACAACCGAATGAAAGGCTTTGTAATTTCTATCGATCATTACCGGCCACACGTGGTGATAAGTGGTTCCGTGCAAGCTGGCCAGCTTGCGCGGGGAGCTCGCTTCCTCCGGCGCCGCCACGGTGCCGGCGAAGGAGAGGCCCTTGTGGCCATTGGCGACGTCGGCGGCGGCGGCGGCGGCGATGGCGACGGCGTACGCTATGCCCAGTGCCGCGGCGTGCCATTTCCTTCCCATTTCACGCCCCTAGAAATCCAGAGAAAGGTGCAACAATCCCTGAGTTTGATGATGTTATCAAAATATTTGCATGCGTGCGTGCGCAAAGAGGAGGACCGAACGACGGTCTTGAATGCGCTCCAAGGACGCAGGGATGGCGTGGGTCGCGGCCGGAGCTGCATAAACCCGGGGGACAAATTTGCACGGCACGCCGACCATGGGATACACATCATCCTCCAGCTACGAGCTAGTGGCTTATTAGTTTTCGGTCCTTTCGTAAGTGAGTTGCTGTATTCCACCCGCTTCATTGTTAATGCAGCTTGGACCCCTCTATCTCGTTCAGAAAATGAGAGAGAGAATGGGCATTTTCTAGACAAAGCCGCCTTATGCGCCCTGCTTTGTGGAAAGCAAAATATGGTTTGCTGGGATGTATACCAGCTTTACACAAGCGCACTAAGCGCACCTCACGCTAAACTCCTCTGAACCATAATCAGGAGATAACCGAGAAACTAGGCCCCACATACCACCAAGGGCTTTGCCCATATCTTTCGGGTGGTCCTCAACTGATACGATACTTCTTGACGCTGACCCTGTTAGAGTTATATTGATGATGACCTTTGGTCCTTTGTATTCTTATCTTTTGGCATTCTTTTATACATTATATATATGGTGGCGTTGGCCTTCTAGTAATACAAGTTGCTTTCATAACAACATGGTATGGTATTAGAGCCTAGGTTTTCTCCGGCGCTGCAACTCGCCTGACGATCGACAATTTTTTTTCCAGTCTTCTTCACTCGATCGATCTCTTCTAAATCGATCTCTCTGCTGCAATCGATCGATGCCAAGGACATACACTGCCGCTGCTCCCTCTCATCTGCTCTGATCCAAGTCACCCAGGACGCCCGCGCTGCTTTTCTGGTTGATCGAGACGCCCGAACAGGCCGCCGCGACCCCGACTCCTCCTGGCCAAGTCGCTGCCGCGCCGCCTCAGGCCGTCCGCGTCTGTCTCCAGGCCGCCTCAGGCCATCTGTGTCCGCGCTGCCTCAGGCCACCCCGCTCCGCCTCAGGACGTCCGCGTTCGCCCCGCCTTCTCCAGGCCGCTCCGCCTCAGGCCTCAGGCCGTTCGCGTCCGCCGGCTTGCCGGTTCCCGCTGCCATCCGCGTCCGCCGGCCGTTGGTTCCCGCTGCCGTCCACGTCCGCTGGCCACTGGTTTCCGTCCAAGAACAGCCGCTGGCCGCCGGTTCCTGTGCTAGATCGGCCGCCGGGCATTGGAATCAATCGTGTGTTTGACTGAATCGATCCAGCTGAGCTTCCTGTGTGTGCGCGCGTCCTCACGACTCCGATCTGGATCGTGAGTTGTTTATCCCCTGAGCTTCTTTTCGTGGGGGTGCAGCAGCGGTTCAGTTTTGGTTCAGGCTTCTACTCCGTGAGTAAAAAAAACGAGAGAGAGAGATAGTAAAAAAAAAGAGAGAGAAAAAAAGGGTACAATGATTTCGTCGGGTATGCCTCTCCCGTGCTGCCCGGTGTTTTGCGACGGTATTCCATATATTGATCCCGTCTCACACATGCGCCTTCCCTCGGTACTTGGTGCTCACCCGCTTGGAGGTGGTGGTTGTCACTCTATTTCGACACCTTTTGCGACTTCCGCCGGTGTTGCTGGCCACTCTACGTCGACTCCTTCGGTAGCTGCATTGCCTCTGCTGGCCCGTGTTGGTTGTTCTTCGGCGACTCTTCCCACGACTTCTGCACCTGGTGATTGTCGCCCTACGTCGACTCCTCTCGCGGCTTCCACATGCGGTTCTACAGCGACTCGCTACTCTCGGCCGACTCTACACACGGCTTTCACGAGTGGTGGCGACTGCTCATCGTCGGCAGGTGTTTCTACCTCGACCTCTTCGGTCGTGTCCCTGTCTGCGCGTGAGATTGCGCAACTGCGATGCCTGCTTGATGCTTGGGATTCTTCATCGACAGGTTCTGCAGTTTCCGTGGCTGACTCTTCTGGCATTGAGAAACCACCTTCTGCTCCAGGTACATCCCCATGGATTCTTGATACTGGAGCGTATTTTCATATGACTTATGATTCTTCCACTTTAACCTCTGTTCGACCCGTCGAATCTCATGTTCGTGTTCTTACGGCTGATGGCACTCCCCTCCCTGTAGCTAGTCGAGGCACTCTTAGCACTTCTTCATTCCATGTTCCTTCTGTTGCTCATGTTCCTCGACTTACCATGCAGCTCATATCTGGTGGTCAGATTGTTGACTCTAGTTGTAGGGTCATTCTCGACTTTGATTCGTGTTCTGTTCAGGATCGTCGCACGGGCACTCTGCTTGGTGCTGGCCCTCGACGTTCTGATGGTCTTTGGGAGCTTGACTGGCTTCGTCTTCCATCCAGTGCCACTGCCGCCAGTCTCGTAGCCCCTGTCGTTGCATCTACCAGCTCTTTTCAGCAGTGGCATCATCGTCTTGGCCATTTATATGGTTCTCGTCTCTCATCTTTGGTTCATCGAGGTGTTCTAGGGTCTGTCTCTGGTAATGCTTCGTTGGATTGTCTGGGTTGTAGGCTTGGTAAGCAGATTCAGCTACCATATCCTCATAGTGAGTCGGTGTCCGAGCGTCCTTTTGATCTCGTTCACTCTGATGTCTGGGTCCGGCTCCCTTCGCCTCGGAAGGTGGTCATCGCTACTATATTATCTTTATAGACGATTTTTCTCGGTACACTTGGATTTATTTCATGTCTTCTCGTAGTGAGGTCTTATCTATATACAAAAAATTTGCTGCCATGGTTCATACCCAGTTTTCCACTCCTATTCGTGTTTTTCACGCGGATTCGGCTGGTGAGTATATCTCCCATGCGCTGCGAGGATTCCTTGCTGAGCAGGGTACTCTTCCTCAGTTCTCTTGCCCCGGTGCTCATGCTCAGAATGGAGTGGCTGAGCGCAAGCATCGTCACCTTCTTGAGACAGCGCGTGCGATGATGATCGCCGCCTCTCTTCCGCCTCACTTCTGGGCTGAGGCTGTTACCACTTCCACCTATCTCATCAACATTCAGCCATCTGCTGCTCTACAGGGTGGTATTCCTCTCGAGCGTCTTTCTGGCCATTCTCCTGATTATTCGACGCTCCACTTGTTTGGTTGCGTTTGCTATGTTTTGCTTGCCCCTCGAGAACGCACCAAACTATCTGCGCAGTCTGTTGAGTATGTCTTTCTCGGATACAGTGATGAGCACAAGGGCTATCGGTGTTGGGATCCTGTCGGTCGCCGGATGCGTATTTCTCGGGATGTGACCTTTGATGAATCTCGTCCCTTCTACCCGCGTCCATCCTCCTCGGCCTTTTCCACAGAGGACATCTCTTTTCTTACTTTTCCGGATACACCTCCCTCCGTGCCCAGTATTTCTACTCCTCGCCCCGCTGTTGCAGATCCGACGCCATCCTCCCCTGCGGTTTCTTCTCCTCCCTCATCGCATGACTCCCCACCTTCATCACCGATACCTTCCCCTTCTTCACCTTCATCACCGATACCTTCCCATTCTTCACCTTCATCACTGATACATTCGTCGTCTCCACCTCCAGAGATCCCACCTCTCCAGTCCTTTCCTTTCCATTATACTCGTCGTTCACGTGTTGTGGACAAGTCTATCGATGCGCCCTCTACTTCTGGTGTGTCGTCTTCCTCCTCTCAGCCGACGTATGGTCTTCGTTCTCGGCCTTGTCCGCCCCCTGACCGATATTCTCCTTCTCGCTATGGTCTTTCGACTGTTCTTGAGCTGACTTCTTATCGATATGCTATTGTTCATCCTGAATGGCAGTTTGCGATGGCAGAGGAGATTGCTGCCCTTGAGCGCAATGGCACGTGGGACCTGGTTTCTCTTCCTCCCCGTGTTCGTCCCATCACTTGTAAGTGGGTCTATAAAATTAAGACTCGCTCCGATGGTTCTCTTGAGCGTTATAAAGCTCGTCTTGTGGCTCGTGGCTTTCAGCAGGAGCATGGTCGTGATTATGATGAGACTTTTGCTCCTGTGGCCCATATGACCACTGTCCGCACACTTCTCGCTATGGCCTCTGTTCGCCACTGGTCTGTGTCTCGGCTTGATGTTAAGAATGCCTTTCTTAATGGTGAGTTGCGTAAGGAAGTTTATATGCAGCCACCACCTGGGTATTTAGTTCCCGACGGCATGGTTTGCCGTCTTCGTCGCTCTTTATATGGCCTTAAGCAAGCCCCCCACGCTTGGTTTGAGCGTTTTGCCTCTGTGGTCACTGCAGCTGGTTTTTCGCCCAGTGCTCATGATCCAGCGCTGTTTGTCCACCTTTCTGCTCGTGGTCGCACTCTTCTGCTTCTGTATGTTGATGACATGATCATCACTGGCGACGATTATGAGTATATTGCATTTGTGAAGGCCCGTCTCAGTGAGCAGTTTCTTATGTCTGATCTTGGTCCCCTTCGTTACTTTCTTGGGATTGAAGTTTCCTCCACCTCTGATGGCTTTTCTATTTCCCAAGAAAAGTATATCCAGGATCTTCTTGCTCGTGCGGCTCTTAGTGATGAGCGCACTGCTGAGACTCCTATGGAGCTCAATGTTAACCTTCGTGCTTCTGATGGTGAGCTCTTGTCTGATCCAACGCGTTATCGTCATCTTGTTGGGAGTCTTGTCTATCTTGCTGTCACTCGTCCAGATATCTCCTATCCTGTCCATATTCTGAGTCAGTTTGTTTCTGCTCCCACTTCAGTTCACTATAGTCACCTTCTTCGTGTTCTGCGATATCTTCGTGGCACGATCTCTCATCGTCTTTTTTTCCTCGTTCCAGCTCGTTACAGCTCTAGGCCTATTTAGATGCTACGTGGGCCAGTGATCCTTCGGATCGCCGTTCACTTTCTGCTTATTGTGTTTTTCTTGGTGGTTCTCCCATTGCCTGGAAGACGAAGAAACAGACTGCGGTTTCTCGTTCGAGTGCAGAGGCCGAGCTATGAGCTATGGCTCTTCTGACGGCAGAGGTGACTTGGTTACGGTGGCTACTGGAGGATTTTGCTGTTTCTGTTACTACACCTACCACCCTCTTGTCCGACAGTACAGGTGCTATCAGCATTGCGAGGGACCCTGTGAAGCATGAGCTTACCAAACATATTGGTGTTGATGCTTATTATGTGCGCGCTGCTGTGCAGGATCATGTTATTGCTCTTCAGTATGTACCTTCCGAGTTACAGTTAGCGGACTTCTTCACGAAGGCACAGACTAGAGGGCAACATAGATTTCACCTTTCCAAACTCAGTGTTGTAGATCCACCATGAGTTTCAGGGGGGTGCTAGAGTTATATTGATGATGGCCTTTGGACCTTTGTATTCTTGCCTTTTGGCATCCTCTTGTACATTATATATATGGTGGCTTTGGCCTCCTAGTAACACAAGTTGCTTTCATAACAGACGCAAGTAAGAATGAACGAGGGGTTATCCCGAGGTACCTCTTTCGTAAAAGCTTTTGTTAGTTCCATGCTTGTCTTCTGCCGTTGGTCGACTGTCACGAGGCTACTGGGCTATAGGGCATCTCCAACACTGATCCCTAAATGGGATGCTATATCCGTTTCTGGATTGATGGAACCGTCCATGAACAATGATGTACAAGCCGAGCATCCAATCGCATCTCCTAAACTTCTGTTGAGGTCTGGACAATTTCAAATTCAAATGCATAGCACCAGATTACAGAGCGCGGGCCTGCATATAGCGCTCGGTCACAATAAAAAGTGACAACTATGCATAGTTTTTACATGCTCGATCGCAAAAGAATTTCAGTTCAACAGTCTACGCAAAAATATTGATTTTTTCCCTGCCGGACCGGCTATCAGAGCCTCCATGCTAACTCTGCTACCGGCTCCTCTGCCGGGCCAACAAGTTGTGTATCCGGCCAAACGATCAACACATACTAACATCTTTGTCAAACAAGTTGCATATTCGACCAAATGACAAACACTTACACTACAAGAAAAAGACACATCCATGAAATTATTGCCTGAACGGAAATATTTTATGTTATCAAAGTGATGCTTCCATGGGGATAGTAGTGACAAAAACATGTATCATCATGAATGTGGTGGGAACCTACTTCTATGACAAAAATTATGACTAAAAATGGGCTTTCATCCTGGATGGGGCGAATGCGCACCTGCATGATGTTATTTGTACCGTCCATGATGTAAATAAATGTGTTTTAAGTGAGGACGAGATTTTTTCGGGATTTCTTCGCCTTGCATGGTATACGGTGGGTACCGAGCATTGCAGGGATGATTTCCGCGTGTGCGAGCGATCACTTTGGATCACTAAACCCGAGCTAGCCCTTCACATTACTGAACCTGAGTGATCCCTCGCATTAATGATCTCGAGCGATGGATGCAAGTCTCTCGCTAGTCGTTGCAATCATGCACGATAGTGTAGGAGGCCCGATCGATCGTTCATCGTATGTTACTCTATCTCGCTCCCCCATTCTTTGTATGTACGAGTGTGTTGTATTGCGAGGAACCCCCTCACGTGATACGTAGAGTTGAGACCGGTCGAGCAGGTGTTGCATCGATCCCCCTTGCGTGGTACGTAGAGTTGACCTAGCCAGTTGGCTGTCGATGTACAATCCTTGTTGCTTCCACGCACGCATACGCCACATCCAGCCGGTGGGGGGTTCGATGAACAGGAAGCCGTGGAAGTCATGTCGTAGGCGGTTGGCAATGGATGAATGATACGTATCAAACATATCTACTTTTCCAAACACTTTTGCATTGTATTGGCCTCTAATTTGCAGGGTTTGAATGAAATAACCCGGACTGACGTTGCTTCAGCAGAACTACCATGGTGTTGTTTTTATGCAGAAATAAAAGTGTTTGGAATTGGACGAGGATTATTTAAGATTTTTTTTGGAATATTTGAAGAATATTGGAGCAAATATGGACCAGAGGGAGGCCACCAGGCTGCCACATGACCTGGTGGCGCGACCACCCCCAAGGGTGCGTCACTTGGCCGTTTGGGGCCCCTGGCCACCACTTTACATTGATTCCAACACCCAAAAATCCTATATATACTCAAACAATTCACATAAAATTATTGACGTGTTCTGCGATACAAAATTGCCGCCACCTCATGTTCTTCCTCTGGAGATCTGATCTGGAGTCCGTTTTTGGCTCCGGAGAGGGGGGGGGGGGGTCTGTCATGGTAGTCATCACCCACCATTGTCCATCAACACTTTCGTGATGCTACATCCATGTGTGAGTAATTCTTCTATAGGCACATAGAGGTAGATGGGAGTTGGATGAGACTTTTTATGTAATCGATGTCAAATTTGTTATGGCTTGATGCCTAGTATCCACTATGTTATGAGATTGATGTTGCTATGACTTTGCTATGCTTAATGCTTGTCACTAGGGCTCGGGTGTCATGATTTCATAGATCTGAACCCTCTATGTTTTCATGAAAATATTTTTGTCCTTTATCATATCTGCAAGTTGTATGCACATGTTATCGTTCTGAACCCTAGACCCCAAAGTGACAATAATTGGGATATCGAGAGGGATGACTTTACCTTGAGGATTACATATATTCACCGTATGTTAATGTTTTGTTCTGGTTCTCTATTAAAAGGAGCGCCTTAATTACCCTTAATTTCCATTAGGACCCCGCTTCCACGAGAGGGTAGGACAAAAGATATTGTGCAAGTTCTTAATTCAAGCACTTACAACTATTTATGGAACACATGCCTACTTATGATTGGTGAATTGGAGCTAGTTTGCTATCGCTCTAGGTTATGACCGATAGATAATGGATCTCATCTGAGAAAACCCACTATCTACTTCCATGCCTATACTTCATACTATTGTTGCTCTCGTTACATCATTACTGTTCCTTTCTGCCGCTACTCTGCAATCCTGATATTGTTACTATTACTTTATCACTACTGCTATGATAATACTATGCTACGAATAAATTGTTGCAAGCAAGTTATCTATCCAGGTGCGGTTCAATTGACAACTCAATGCTATGGCTTATAAATATCATTTGTCTCCCCTTGTGCCAAATCAATAAATTTAGGTTGAAATACTTCCCTCGAAGACTGTCAAGATCTCCTATATTTGTGGGTCATCAACGGGACCCCGAGGATGTCGTTCCGTGGTACTCCACACCCCAGCCTATTGGGGGTCAATGAAGAGGTCCCCGTTGTGGTCGTGCGTGGTTGGCTCTGGATGAAGAGGACCCCGTGGAGGCCATTCCACGGTACGTCACACCCCAGTCGGTTGGGGGTTGATGAACAGGACCCCAGTTGCGATAGTAGGTGGTTGGCGCTGGATGAATAGGACCTATGGAGGCCGTTCCAAGGTATGCCACACTGATACGTCCATTTTGCATCATGATTTCCTACTGCCATTTATAATGTTTTTATGCATAATAATGCTTTATGGAGTAATTCTAATGCCTTTTCTCTCATAATATGCAATGTTTATAGAAAAAGGAAGAATGCCCGCAGCTGGAATTCTGGACCTGAAAAAGCATATCAGAGACACCTATTCTGCACATCTCCAAATAAGCTGAAATTTCACAGAGAATTATTTTGGAATATATAAAAAATACTGGAGCAAATACCTACCGAAGGGAGGCCACCTAGCGACCACAAGAAACCAGGGCGCGCCAGGCCCCCCAGGCGCGCCCTGGTGGGTTGTCGACAGCCCGGCCCACCTCCGGTGCCCATCTTCTGGTACTTAAGGTCTTTTTACCTAGAAAAAATCAAGAGGGGACTTTCGGGACGGAACACCGCCATCTCGAGGTGGAACTTGGGAAGGAGCACTTTTGCCCTTCGGCGGAGCGATTCCGCCGAGGGAACTTCCCTCCCGGGGGGGGGGGGGAGGGAAATCGAAGCCATCGTCATCACCTACAACCCTCTCATCTTTGGGAGGCCAATCTTCATCAACATCCTCAACAACACCATCTCCTCTCAAACCCTAGTTCATCTCTTGTGTTCAATCTTTGTACCGGAACCTCAGATTGGTACCTGTGGGTGACTAGTAGTGTTGATTACATCTCGTAGTTGATTACTATATGGTTTATTTGGTGGAAGATTATATGTTCAGATCCATTATGCTATTTAATACCCCTCTGATCTTGAGCATGAATATCATTTGTGAGTATTTACATTTGTTCTTGAGGTCATGGGAGGAGTCATGTTGCAAGTAATCATGTGAAGTTGACATGTGTTCGATATTTTGATGATATGAATGTTGTGATTCCCTTAGTGGTGTCATGTGAACGTCGACTACATGGCACTTCACCATATTTGGGCCTAAGGGAATGCATTGTGGAGTAGTTATTAGATGATGGGTTGTTAGAGTGACAAAAGCTTAAACCCTAGTTTATGCGCTATTTCGTAAGGGGCTGATTTGGATCCAAATGTTTAATGCTATGGTTAGATTTTATCTTAATACTTTTCTCATAGTTGCGGATGCTTGCGAGGGGGTTAATCATAAGTGGGAGGTTTGTTAAAGTAAGAACATCACCCCAGCACCGTTCCACCTACATATCAAATTATCAAAGTAGCGAACGCAAATCAAACCAACATGATGAAAGTGACTTGATGAAATTCCCGTGTACCCTCAAGAACGCTTGCTTATTATAAGAGACCATTTTGGCCTGTCCTTTGCCACAAAAGGATTGGGCTATCTTGCTGCACTTTATTTACCGTTACCGTTACTTGCTCGTTACCAATTATCTTGCTATCAAACTACCTGTTACCTACAATTTCAGTGCTTGCAGAAATTACCTTGCTGAAAACTGCTTGTCATTTCCTTCTGCTCCTCGTTGGGTTCAACACTCTTACTTATCAAAAGGACTATGATTGACCCGCTATACTTGTGGGTCATCAAGGCTCTTTTCTGGCGCCGTTGCCGGGGAGTGAAGCGCTCTTGGTAAGTGGAAATCGGTAAGGAAAAAATTATACAACGTGCTGAAATTTATTGTCACTTGCTACTATGGAAAACAATACTTTGAGGGGTTTGTTCGGGGTATCTTCACCTCGACCGGAACCACAATTAGTTCCCTCTCAACCTACTGCACCTACTGAAAATATTGGTTATGAAATTCCTTCGGGTATGATAGAATAACTACTAGCTAATCCTTATGCAGGAGACGGAACTGAACATCCTGATATGCATCTAATACATGTGGATGAAATTTGTGGATTATTTAAGCTTGCAGGTTTACCCGGAGATGTAGTTAAGAAGAAGGTTTTCCCTTTATCTTTGAAGGGGAAAACATTGACATGCTATAGGATATGTGATGATATTGGATCATGGAACTGGAATCGATTGAAATTTGAATTCCACCAAAAGTTTTATCCTATGCATCTAGTTCAACGTGATCGGAATTATATATATATATATATATATATATATATATATATATATATATATATATATATATATATATATATATATATATATAATGTTTGGCCTCGTGAAGGAGAAAGCATCGCTCTAGCTTGGGGGAGGATTAAGCCAATGTTATATCCATGCCCCAATCATTAGCTCTCGAGAGAAATTATTATTCAGATTTTTTATGCTCGACTTTCTCATAATGATCGATCCATGCTCGATACTTCTTGTACTGGTTCTTTTATGAAGAAGACTATTCAATTCAAGTGGGATCTCTTAGAAAGAATTAAACGCAACTCTGAAGATTGCGAACTCGACAAAGGTAATGAGTCAGGTATTAAGCTTAAGTTTGATTGTGTTAAATCTTTTATGAATACCGATGCTTTTCACAAGTTTAGCACTAAATATGGACTTGACTCTGAGATAGTAGCCTCTTTTTGTGAATCATTTGCGACTCATGTTGATATCCCTAAGGAGAAGTGGTTTAAATATCATCCCCCTATTAAAGAAGAAATTAAAGAACCGGTAAAAGCTAAAGATGAAACTATCATTTACAATGTTGATCCAGTTGTGCCTTCTGCTTATATTGAAAAACCACCTTTCCCTGTTAGGATAAAGGAACATGCTAAGGTATCAACTGTGGTTCACAAAAGTAATATTAAAGAACCTAAGCCCTCTGAACAAATTAAAGTAGAACCTAGTGTTGCTATGGTTAAATATCTCTTGGTAGAAAATATTGATGGGCATCTTATTTACTTTTGTGATGAAGCTGCTAGAATTGCCAAACCCGATGAAAAAGATAAACATAGACCCGTAGTTGGCATGCATGTTGTCTCAGATAAAATAGGAGATCATTGCTATCATGATTTATGTGATGTGGGTACTAGTGTGAGTGCTATTCCTTTTACCTTATACCAAGAAATTATGAATGACATAGCACCTACTAAAATAGAAGACATTGATGTTACTATTAAACTTGCTAATAGAGACACCATCAAACCACTTGGGATTGTTAGAGATGTTGAAGTCTTGTGTGGGAAAATAAAATATCCTACTGACTTTCTAGTTCTTGGTTCCCCACAAGATGATTTTTGTCCCATTATCTTTGGAAGACCTGTCTTGAACACCGTCGATGCTAAGATAGATTGTGAAAAACAAACTGTCGGTGTTAGTTTTGGTGATGTGTCTCATGAGTTTAACTTTTCCAAGTTTAGTAGACAACCCCGTGATACGTCTCCAACGTATCTATAATTTTTGCTTGTTCCATGCTGTTATATTATCATTCTTCGATGTTTTACAATTATTTTATAACAACTTTATATCATTTTTTGGGACTAACCTATTGACATAGTGCCAAAGTGCCAGTTGATGTTTTTGCTTGTTTTTTACTTCGCAGAAAATCAATACCAAACGGAGTCCAATCGTGACGAAACTTTTTGGAGATTTTTTCTGGACCAGAAGACACCCAATGGGCCAAAGAAGTGACGGGGGAGTGGGCCGAGGAGACCACAACCCACCAGGGCGCGCCAGGGGGGCCCCGGCGCGCCCTGATGGGTTGTGCCCTCCTTGGGGCCCCTCTCCACTACCTCTGATGCCTATAAATTCCCAAATATTCCGAAAACCCTAGGGGAGTCGACGAAAAACAATTCCAGCCGCCGCAAGTTCCAGAACCTCAAGATCCAATCTAAACACCATCACGGAGGGGTTCATCTTCCTCATAGGTGCCTCTCCGATGATGCGTGAGTAGTCCACCATAGACCTACGGGTCCGTAGGCAGTAGCTAGATGGCTTCCTCTCTCTCTCTCTCTCTCTTATGATTCTCAATACAATGGTCTCTTGGAGATCTATTTGATGTAAACTTTTGCGGTGTGTTTGTTGGGATCCGATGAATTTTGAGTTCATGATCAGTTTCTATCCATGAATATTATTTGAGTCTTCTTTGATCTCTTATATGCATGATTACTTATAGCCTCGTATTTCTTCTCCGAATCTTTGGTTTAGTTAGGCCGACTAGATCGATTTTTCTTGCCATGGGAAGAGGTGCTTTGTGATGGGTTCGATCTTGCGGTGTTCTTTCCCAGTGACAGAAGGGGCAGCAAGACACGCATGTATTGTTGCTATTAAGGATAACAAGATGGGGTCTATTCCTACATGAATAGATCTTGTCTACATCATGTCATCGTTCTTATTGCATTACTCCGTTTTTCCATGAACTTAATACACTAGATGCATGCTGGATAGCGGTCGATGTGTGGAGTAATAGAGGTAGATGCAGGCAGGAGTCGGTCTATCTATCTTGGATGTGATGCCTATATAATGATCATCGCCGTGGATATCGTCATGACTATTCGATTTTCTATCAATTGCCCAACAGTAATTTGTTCACCCACCGTGCGCTATACTCATGAGAGAAGCCACTAGTGAACCCTACGGCCCCCGGGTCTACTTTTCCAACATATTGCTTTCCAATCTACTTTTTGCAATCTTTGTTTTCAGATCTACAAAACCAAAAACCCAAAAATATATTGTTGTATATTTTATTTGCCTTTTCTATTTTTTGTTCTTGAGAGATCTATCTCCCCTATCTATCACTACCTAATCTATCTTTTTACCGTAGAGAGATTGACAACCTCTCTTTCGCGTCGGGTTGCAAGTATTTGTTGTTTGTGCGCAGGTGCTGCTTATTGGGTGGTGGTGATCCTCCTACTGGTTCGATAACCTTGGTTTCATAACTGAGGGAAATACTTACCGTCGCTGTGCTGCATCATCCCTTCCTCTTTGGAGAAATATCGACGCAGTCTCAAGCTATGTCAAAGGAATTTCTGGCGCCGTTGCTAGGGAGGAAGTGGTCTCTTCTACGTGCCTATCGTAGGCACCGAGGGGACTCCATCATCATGTACCAGGTTCCTAATCACAAATCTCATCTCCTTGCAATTACACTATTTGCCATTTGCCTCTCGTTTTCCTCTCCCCCACTTCACCAATTTACCGTTTTATTCACCCTCTTTTTCGTTTGCCTTTTCTTGCCGGATCTCTTCCTTGTTTGCAATATTGTTTGCGTAGTCACGATGACTCTACGAGAACACCAAGTTGTGTGATTTTTCCAATACTAATAACAATGATTTTATTAGTATGACTATTGCTCCTCCCGCCACTAGTGCAGAGTCTTGTGATATTAATGCCGCTTTGTTGAATCTTGTCATGAAAGATCAATTTGCCGGTAATCCTAATGAGGATGCCGCGTCCCATCTAAACACGTTCGTAGAATTGTGTGATATGCAAAAGAAAAAATATGTGGACAATGATATTGTGAAGTTGAAACTATTTCCTTTTTCCTTGCGGGATCGTGCAAAAATATGGTTTTCCTCATTGCCTCGCAATAGTATCGATTCTTGGAATAAGTGGAAGGATGCTTTTATCACTAAGTATTTTCTGCCCGCGAAAATTATTTCCCTTAGGACACAAATCATGAATTTTAAGCAACTTGAGCATGAACATGTTGCACAATCTTGGGAAAGAATGAAGTTGATGCTAAGAAATTGTCCTACTCATGGTTTAAATCTTTGGATGATCATACACAATTTTTATGCGGGATTGAATTTTGTCTCTAGAAATCTTTTAGATTCCGCCGCGGGTGGTACTTTTATGGAGATTAATTTCGGTGAAGCTACTAAATTGCTAGATAATATCATGGCTAATTATTCTCAATGGCATACCGAAAGAGCACCTACTAGTAAAAAAATTAATTCGGTAGAGGAAATTAGTACTTTGAGTGATAAAGTTGATGCTTTGATGAAATTGCTTGCTAGTAAAAATGCTTCTATTGATCTTAATGATGTGTCTTTGTCTACTTTGATTGAGCAAAATAGTGATTTTGTAGATGTGAATTTTGTCTCGCGAAACAATTTTAATAACAATGCTTATAGAGGTAATTTTAATCCTAGGCCTTTTCCTGGAAATTCCTCTAATAATTATGGTAATTCCTATGGTAATTCTTCTTACAATAATAATAGTAACACCTCTAATCTTGAGAGTAATATTAATATCAGTGCGCAAAAGGCTTTCAATACTACGATAGAAGAAAAGTTGAATAAGATTGATGATATGTCTAGAAGCATTGATAGAATTTCTCATTATGTTGAAAATCTCAAGTTGAAAGCTTTTGTTCCTATGATTGATGAATCTATTAAAGCTTTATATGTCTCTATGGATGAAGTAAGAAAAGAACCGCTATGCTTAGAGCTAAAAGAGAAATCTTAGAAAAATCGTTTTCTAGTGATTGCCTTCATAAAAAAGATGAAGATCTTAAAGTGATTGGTGTTTCTTCTATGGATTACTTGTTTAGTAATATTAAAATTGATAATGAAGGGACTGAAGTAAAGTCAACTTTAGCTAGAAGGCGTCCCAATAATTTGGAGGGTGAAAATCTTGATGAAATTTTTGATAAAAGTGGGTTTGAGGAGGTCAAAACTTTAACTAGTGATATGCCCACTATCTTGGATTGCAAAGATTTTAATTATGATAGTTGCTCTTTGATTGAATGTATTTCTTTGTTGCAATCTATGTTGAATTCACCCCATGCTTATGAGCAAAATAAAGCTTTTACTAAACATATCGTTGATGCCATGATGAAATCTTTTGAAGAAAAGTTAGAGTTGGAAATTTCTATTCCTAGAAAATTGCATGATGAGTGGGAACCTACCATTAAGGTCAAGATTAAAAATTATGAGTGCTTTGCTTTGTGTGATTTGGGTGCTAGTGTTTCCACGATTCCGAAATCTCTATCTGATGTGCTTGGTCTTACCAATATTGAAGAATGTTCTCTTAATTTGCACTTGGCGGATTCTACTATTAAAAAGCCTTTGGTAAGAATTAATGATGTTCTTATTCTTGCAAATAGTAACTATGTGCCCATTAATTTTATTGTGCTTGATATTGATTGCAATTCGTCTTGCCCCATTATACTTGGTAGACCGTTTTTACGCAATATAGGTGCCGTGATTGATATGAAAGAATGCAATATTAGTTTTCAATTTCCCTTGAGAAAGGGTATGGAACACTTCCCTAGAACAAGAATTAATCCACCATATGAATCAATCATGAGGGCATCCTATGGATCCAAAACCAAAGATGACAATACTTGAATCTATGCGTTATGCCTAGCTAGGGGCGTAAAACGATAGCGCTTGTTCGGAGGCAACCCAATGAATAATTTTTTTTTTGCTTTTCCCTTTCTGTTTTTGTGTGTTGACACAATTATGCCTCTGTTATGATTGTGTTTTTATGGTTTATTTAGTGTTTGTGCCAAGTAAAGCCTTTAGGATGGTTCATAGGATGAGTAGAAGCGATGCTGAATCTGAAACAGAAACTTTGCGTCCAGTATTTGAATTTTATTTTTTTTCTGAAATGGGATATTGAGCTGAAATTTTAACACAGTGTTTCTATAAAAATTCCTTACGTTGTCCTAATTGTTTAGAATTTTTAGAGTTACGTAAGTATGGTTAGAGTACAGATTACTACAGACTGTTTTGTTTAAGACAGATTCTGTTTTCGTTGCATTGTGTGCTTGTTTTGATGAATCTATGGGTTATATTGAAGGGTATGAGCCATGGTAAAGTTAAAATACAATAGGTATAATGCAATAATAAAATATAAATGGGTTTGCAACAGTACCTAAAGTAGTGATTTGCTTTATTATACTAACGGATCTCACGAAGATTTTGTTGAGTTTTGTGTGATTGAAGTTTTCAAGTTTTGGGTGAGATCACGATGGATGAAGGAATAAGGAGTGATAAAAGCCTAAGCTTGGGGATGCTACCGCACCCCCAAGATATATCCAAAGAGTAACAAGCAACTAAGCTTGGGGATGCCCCCGAGTGGCATTCTCTCTTTCTTATAATGACCATCGGTATTTTACTTGGAGCTATATTTTTATTCGTCACATATCATGAGTTTTGCTTGGAGCGTCTTGTATCTTTGCTTGCTTTGTTTTTTAGTTTCTCACTTGTATCCTTGCTGGAAACACCTATTTGAGAAAGCCAAAACCATGCTATGATTTGTTAGAATTGCTCTATGCGCTTCACTTAAACTTTTTGAGCTATAGAATTGCTCTAGTGCTTCACTTATATGTTTTTGAGCACGGTGTGCTTGGAAATTTTTGTAGAAATACTCTCATGCTTCAATTAGATAATTTTGAGAGTTAGTAAATTTTTGAAGAAATCCTCTCATGCTTCACTTATACCTTTTTGAGAGATGAAATCTTTATGCTCATGTGCTTCACTTAAATTTGTTTGAGCTTGCCAAAAAGCAATGGTAATATATGAAACTAGTCCCAAAGTGATAGATATCCAAGGAGGATATAATAAAAACTTTCATGAATATCATTGGACAAATTAAACTTGATTCTTTGTAATAGTTTTGAAACTTGATGATAGTAATATGTGAGTCATGTTAGTGAGTAATTATGCTTAGTAGGAATATTGGTGTTAAGGTTTGTGATTCCCTATGCATGCATGAAAGTCAATAGTTATGCAATGAAGTTACATCCTACTTATGGTGCATTATTCGGTGTTAGTTATGCTCAATGCTTGCTTATGTGAATTTTCGTTTCTTGGTTTGGTTGCTTCCCAATCTATTTGCTAGCCTCCATTTGTACTAAGTAGAAATACTAATTGTGCATCCAAAATCCTTAAACCAAGTTTTGCCTTATGAGTCCACCATACCTACCTATATGTGGTATTTCCATGCCGTTCCAAGCAAATTTTTATGTGCCATCTCTAAATTTTCAAAATAAATTTTCTCTTTTGTGTGCTCGTACCGCTCATGAAACGGTGGGGAGTGTCCAATATTTTTCCATGCTAGATGTGTTATTCTCAAGATGAGTGTTTATTCACTTGTCATTGCACGAGAGTGCGGCGGTAATAGGGATGCCCATTCCCAAAATGAAAAATAAAAAAATATATACTTTATGTTGTCAAATAATAAATTCCTTGGAAAGTGTTGGTATGGAAGGCAACCGTGGATACGGCCCGCCATGGAAAGTGAAAGTTTGGTGGAAAAAGGAATAACTTTATTTTCTGTTTGGGAACCGCCTATAATATATCTAGCATGGAAAGTATTGTGAGCTACTTTGTCATTTTCGTTGACAGGAAAAGCATCCCACCCAAAATATTTTTCTCTCTCAATTTAAACCTTGAGCTCTGGCACCTCTACAAATCCCTACTTCCCTCTGCGAAGGGCCTATCTTTTTTACTTTATGCATTTTTATTTTTTCTTTGAGTCTCCATCTTCTCTTATAAGCACCAACTAGGGGGCACTATGATCGTACTTGAGCATTGGGCATAGTTAATATTTGAGTGTGTTTCATGAATGGATCAATGATTGAGCATGATGGGCTAGGGATAACTTTCTTTAGTGTTGATATTTCGAAAGACATGGTTGCTTGTTGACATACTTGAGTATTGAAGTCATTATGTTAAAACTAGACTATTGCTTTGAATCATTTACAAGTCCAAATGTCCATGCCATACAAAATAAAAGAATATGATGAACATGTTAGGCAGCATTCCACATCAAAAATTCTGTTTTTATCATTTACCTACTCGGGGACGAGTAGGAATTAAGCTTGGGGATGTTGATACGTCTCCAACGTATCTATAATTTTTGCTTGTTCCATGCTGTTATATTATCATTCTTGGATGTTTTACAATCATTTTATAACAGCTTTATATCATTTTTTGGGACTAACCTATTGACATAGTGCCAAAGTGCCAGTTGTTGTTTTTGCTTGTTTTTTACTTCGCAGAAAATCAATACCAAACGGAGTCCAATCGCGATGAAACTTTTTGGAGATTTCTTCTGGACCAGAAGACACCCAATGGGCCAAAGAAGTGTCGGGGGAGTGGGCCGAGGAGACCACAACCCACTAGGGTGCGCCAGGGGGGCCCCGGCGCGCCCTGATGGGTTGTGCCCTCCTTGGGGCCCCTCTCCACCGCCTCTGATGCCTTTAAATTCCGAAATATTCTGAAAACCCTAGGGGAGTCGATGAAACACAATTCCAGCCGCCGCAAGTTCCAAAACCTCGAGATCCAATCTAAACACCATCACGGAGGGGTTCATCTTCCTCATAGGTGCCTCTCTGATGATGCGTGAGTAGTCCACCATAGACCGACGGGTCCGTAGGCAGTAGCTAGATGGCTTCCTCTCTCTCTTATGATTCTCAATACAATGGTCTCTTGGAGATCTATTTGATGTAAACTTTTGCGGTGTGTTTGTTGGGATCTGATGAATTTTGAGTTCATGATCAGTTTCTATCCATGAATATTATTTGAGTCTTCTTTGATCTCTTATATGCATGATTACTTATAGCCTCGTATTACTTCTCCGAATCTTTGGTTTAGTTAGGGCGACTAGATCGATTTTTCTTGCCATGGGAAGAGGTGCTTTGTGATGGGTTCGATCTTGCGGTGTTCTTTCCCAATGACAGAAGGGGCAGCAAGACACGCATGTATCGTTGCTATTAAGGATAACAAGATGGGGTCTATTCCTACATGAATAGATCTTGTCTACATGATGTCATTGTTCTAATTGCATTACTCCGTTTTCCATGAACTTAATACACTAGATGCATGCTGGATAGCGGTCGATGTGTTGAGTAATAGAGGTAGATGCAGGTAGGAGTCGGTCAATCTATCTTGGACGTTATGCCTATATAATGATCATCGCCTTGGATATCGTCATGACTATTCGATTTTCTATCAATTGCCCAACAGTAATTTGTTCACCCACCGTGCGCTATACTCATGAGAGAAGCCACTAGTGAACCCTACGGCCCGCGGGTCTACTTTTCCAACATATTGCTTTTCTGATCTACTTTTTGCAATCTTTGTTTTCAGATCTACAAAACCAAACACCCAAAAATATATTGCTGCATATTTTATTTGCCTTTTCTATTTTGTGTTCTTGAGAGATCTATCTCTCCTATCTATCACTTCCTAATCAATCTTTTTACCGTAGAGAGATTGACAACCTCTCTTTCGCGTCGGGTTGCAATTATTTGTTGTTTGTGTGCAGGTGCTGCTTATTGGGTGGTGGTGATCCTCCTACTGGTTCGATAACCTTGGTTTCATAACTGAGGGAAATACTTACCGTCGCTGTGCTGCATCATCCCTTCCTCTTTGGGGAAATACCGACGCAGTCTCAAGCCACGTCACCCCGTAATAAAGAATTATCTAGTAAGGATGAAATAATTGGTCTTGCTTCTATTGCCGTTCCTCCTACTGATCCACTAGAACAATATTTCTAGACCATGAAAATGATATGCACTTGCGTGAAAGAAATGAAATAGATAAAATTTTCTTTGAACAACAACCTCTCCTAAAACACAATTTGCCTATTGAAACTCTAGGAGGTCCTCCTCCACCTAAAGGTGATCCTATGTTTGAATTAAAGCAATTGCCTGACACTTTGAAGTATGCTTATCTTGATGAGAAAAAGATATATCCTGTTATTATTTGTGCTAACCTTTCAGAACATGAAGAAGAAAGATTATTAAAAATTCTGAGTAAGCACCGTGCTACTATTGGATATACTCTTGATGATCTTAAGGGCATCAGTCCCACTCTCTGTGAGCACAAGATCAATATGGAACCTGATGCAAATCCCATTGTGGATCACCAACGACGTTTGAATCCTAAAATAAAAGAAGTGGTAAGAACTGAAATATTAAAGCTTCTGGGAGCAGGTATAATTTATCCCATAGCTGATAATAGATGGGTAAGTCCCGTTCATTGTGTCCCTAAGAAGGGAGGTATTACTGTTGTTCCTAATGATAAAAATGAACTTATCCCACAGAGAATTGTCACTGGCTATAGAATGGTAATTGATTTTAGAAAATTAAATAAAGCTACTAGAAAGGATCATTACCCTCTGCATTTCATTGATCAAAAGCTAGAAAGATTATCTAAGCACACACACTTTTGTTTTCTGGATGGATATTCTGGTTTCTCTCAAATGCTTGTATCACAACCTGATCAAGAGGAAACCACCTTTACTTGTCCTTTTGGAACCTATGCTTATAGAGGTATGCCTTTTGGTTTATGCAATGCACTCGCTACCTTTCCAAGATGTATGACTGCTATATTCTCTTATTTTTGTGAAAAGATTGTGGAGGTTTCATGGATAATTTTTCCGTTTACGGAACTTCTTTTGATGATTGCTTAAGCAACCTTGATTGAGTTTTGCAGAGATGTGAACAAACTAATCTCATCTTGAATTGGGAGAAGTACCACTTTATGGTTAATGAAGGTATTGTCTTGGGACATGAAATATATGAACAAGGTAATTAGGTGGATAAAGCTAAAGTTGCTGCAAATGAGAAAATGCCATGTCCTAAGGATATTAAAGGTATTCGGAGTTTCCTTGGTCATGCTGGTTTCTATAGGAGGTTTATTAAAGACTTCTCTAAAATTTCTAGGCCTCTTACTAATCTTTTACAAAAGGATATTCCATTTGTTTTTAATGATGATTGTGTAGAAGCCTTTGAAACACTTAAGAAAGCCTTAACTTATGCACCTATTGTTCAACCACCTGATTGGAACATGCCGTTCGAAATTATGTGTGATGCTAGTGATTATGCTGTTGGTGCTATTCTAGGACAAAGAGTTGATAAGAAATTAAATGTTATCCATTATGCTAGCAAAACTCTAGACAGTGCCCAAAGAAATTATGCTACTACTGAAAAAAGATTTTTTAGCAGTTGTGTTTGCGTGTGATAAATTTAGATCTTACATTGTTGATTCCAAAGTTAGTGTTCACACTGATCATGCTGCTATAAAATATCTTGTGGAAAAGAAAGATGCTAAACTTAGACTCATTAGGTGGGTTCTCTTGCTTCAAGAATTTGATTTACATATCACTGATAGGAAAGGAGCTGAGAACCCCGTAGCTAATAACTTGTCTAGGTTAGAAAATATTCTTGATGACCCACTACCTATTGATGATAGTTTTCCTGATGAACAATTAGCTGCAATAAATGTTTCTCCAAACACTCCTTGGTATGCTGATTATGATAACTACATTGTTGCTAAATATATACCACCTAGCTTCACATACCAACAAAAGAAAAAATTCTTCTATGATTTAAGACATTACTTTTGGGACGACCCACATCTTTATAAAGAAGGGGTAGATTGTATTATTAGACGTTGTGTACCTGAGCATGAACAGGAACAAATCCTACGAAAATGTCATTCCGAAGCCTATGGAGGACATCATGCGGGAGATAGAACTGCTCACAAGGTATTGCAATCTGGTTTTTATTGGCCTACTCTCTTCAAGGATGTCCGTAAGTTTGTCTTGTCTTGTGATGAATGTCAAAGAATTGGTAATATTGGTAAGCGTTAGGAAATGCCTATGAATTATTCACTTGTTGTTGAACCATTTGATGTTTGGGGTTTTGATTATATGGGACATTTTCCTTCCTCTAATGGGTATACTCATATTTTGGTTGATGTTGATTATGTTACTAAGTGGGTAGAACCTATTCCAACTAGCAGTGCTGATCATAACACCTCCATTAAAATGCTTAAAGAAGTTATTTTCCAGAGGCTTGGAGTCCCTAGATATTTAATGACTGATGGTGGTTCACACTTTATTCATGGTGCTTTCCGTAAGATGCTTGCTAAATATGATGTTAAGCATAGAATTGCATCACCCTATTATGCTCAATCTAGTGGTCAAGTTGAACTTAGCAATAGAGAAATAAAATTAAAATTACAAAAAACTGTCAATAGGCCCCGAACGAATTGGTCTAAGAAACTAGATGATGCACTTTGGGCCTATAGAACAGCTTACAAAAATCCTATTGGTATGTCTCCATACAAAATGGTATATGGAAAAGCTTGTCATTTGCCTCTAGAGTTAGAACATAAAGCATTTTGGGCAATTAAAGAACTCAATTATGATTTCAAACTTGTCGGTGAAAAGAGGTTATTTGATATTAGCTCACTACATGAATGGAGAACCCAAGCTTATGAAAATGCCAAACTGTTCAAAGAAAAAGTTAAAAGATGGCATGACAAAAGAATCCAAAAGCGGGAATTCAAAGTTGGAGAATATGTTCTTTTGTACAACTCTTGTTTTAGATTTTTTGCAGGAAAGTTTCTTTCCAAATGGGAAGGACCATATATTATCGAAGAGGTTTATCGTTCTAGAGCTATCAAGATTAATAATGCCGAAGGTACTAACCCGAAGGTGGTCAATGGACAAAGAATTAAACACTATATCTCAGGTACGCCTTTTAATGTTGAACGCAATATTATCCAAACCATGACACCGGAGGAACACATAAAAGAAACCTTCTGGAACACTCCAGAATCCTGAAAAAGAGGAGGTACGTGATACGGTAAGCAAACGGACTCCAAAAAATCCGCAAAAATATTTTCTGTTAGTTTTGGAATATTACAAAAATTAGGAAAATAAGAAATAAACAAGAAAGCAACCGAGGTGAGCATGAAACACCAGGACGTGCCTGCCCTCCCTGGCGCGCCCTAGTGGGTTGTGCCCCCCTCGGGCACCTTCCTGACTCCGTTTTCCTTCCATATTCTTGCTTCCCAAGATAAAAAAAATCTTTATATATACCCTCAATTGTTTTGACCACCGCATCGCAGAAAAATCCCCTGTTCTTGTTTCGTGCCGTTTTCCTATCAGATCTATCAAGCCAGGCATCATGTCTTCTCCCTCCTCCAATAACGTAGAATAAGATGCTTGGTTGATGAAGATGGAGCTGAAGAGAGAGGAGCCAAAAGAAGCGAACAATGAAGACAAGTGCAAGGAAGCTATGAGGGATCAAGCTCAAGAAGGAGGGCAATCCATGCCAACAGAAGAGGAGGAAGAAGAAGATATCCTTCGACCTTATAACAATCATCTCACCCCCACTGAAATTGAAGCTTTTAGGGCTTTCGAAGTGGTTCGTGTCCAGAATAAATTTCTCACTCGTGAAAATATTTTGCTAGAGGAGCACATCATCACCCTTCGGAGCGTCATCCGTAAATTGGAGTACCTATTGAGGCTAAAGTGTGACACTTCATCACCACCACCTTCATCATCTCCACCACCAAAGGAGACTTGAGTACACGGGTATGGGCACTCCCCTTGGCTTGTGCCAAGTGATAACCCACAAGTATAGGGGATCGCAACACTTTTCGAGGGTAGAGTATTCAACCCAAATTTATAGATTCGACACAAGGGGAGCCAAAGAATATTTGAGAGTATTAGCAGCTGAGTTGTCAATTCAACCACACCTGGAGATTAAATATCTACAATAGAGTGATCAGTAGCATAGTAGTATGATAGTTTTGATAGCAGTAGCAACAGTAACAGTAACGGTAGCAGTGATAGCAATGGTTTTGTAGCAGTTGGAACAGTAGCAGTAGCAATAGTAACTTAGCAAGAACAATATGTGGAAAACTCGTAGGCACTGGATCGGTGAACTCGTTGGATGATATTCGTCATGTAACAGTCATAACCTAGGGCGATACAAAACTAGCTCCAGTTCGTCAATGTAATGTAGGCATGTATTCCGTAAATAGTCATACGTGCTTATGGAAAAGAACTTGCATGACATCTTTTGTCCTACCCTCCCGTGGCAGCGGGGTCCATAAGGAAACTAAGGGATATTAAGTCCTCCTTTTAATAGAGAACCGGAACAAAGCATTAACACACGGTGAATACATTAACTTCTCAAACTACGGTCATCACCGGAAAGTATCCCAAATATTGTCACTATGGGGTTTACGGATCATAACACATAATAGGTGCATATGACTAGGCAAGATCGGATCAAGAACATAGATATAATGGTGATATCATAAACGGTTCAGATCTGAAATCATGGCACTCGGGCCCTAGTGACAAGCATTAGGCATAGCAAAGTCATAGCAACATCAATCTCAGAACATAGTGGATACTAGGGATCAAGCCCTAACAAAACTAACTCGATTACATGGTGAATCTCATCCAACTCCTCACCGACTAGCAAGCCTATGAAGGAATTACTCACTCCCGGTGGGGAGCATCATGGAATTAGCGATGGAGAAGGGTTGGTGATGACGAAGACCGAAGATTCCCCTCTCCGGAACCCCGAACGGGCTCCAGATCTGGCCCCCCGATGAAGAACAGGAGGTGGCGGCGGCTCCGTATCGTAAAACGCGATGAAACTTTCTCTCTGATTTTTTCATCCAAAAATAGGAATTTATAGTGGCGGAATTAGGGTCAGTGGGGCCACGAGGTGGGCACAACCAACCAGGGCGCGCCCTGGTGGGTGCTGCTCACCCTAGCCCCCCTCTTCGATAGATTTTGGCTCCAATAATTCTTATATATTCTGAAATAATTCTCCAAAAATTTCTGTTCCGTTTCGAGAACTTTTATTCTGCACAAAAACAACACCATGGTAGTTCTGCTGAAAACAGCGTTAGTCCGGGTTAGTTCCATTCAAATCATGCAAATTAGAGTCCAAAACAAGGGCAAAAGAGTGAGGAAAAGTAGATACGTTGGAGACGTATCAAGTCCCCAAAGCTTAAACCTTTGCTTGTGCTCAAGCAATTCAGTTGACAAACTAAAAGTGATAAAGAAAAACTTTTACGAACTCTTTTGTTCTTGTTTACATATATATGCTTAAGTAGCACCTTGGTTTTCAGCAAGGATTATGACTAACCATGCCAACACTAACTCTTAGAAATTACATTAACTCATATCAATAACATAAGCAACTAGCGAGCAATAATAAGATATCTCAAGCGCCAACACTTTGTCAAAACAATCATGATACAATATGACAATAGTGGTATCTTGCTAGCCCTTTCTGAGACCGCAAAACATAAATGCAGAGCACCTCCAAAGTTCAAGCAGCGACTAAACATTGTAATTCATGGTAGAAAAGATCCAGTCATGTTGCACCCAACATCGACTATACATAATGCATGAGGATGACAATAGTGCTCTCAGGTCTGGCGCTCATTTGAGAAGGTGATGAATCAACATAAAAGTAAATAGATAGTCCCTTCGTAGAGGGAAGCATGGGTTTGCAGCGGTGCCAGAGCTCAAAGCTTAAAACAAAGATAGATATAATTTTAGGAGGTACACCCTTCCTGTCAACGTTACGACCAAGAGTTATCAATATCTTCCATGCTAAACAAATTAGCAGCGGTTCCCAAGCGGTAAAAGTAAAGGTTTACTCCCCCTCCACCAACAATCACACTGCACGGCTAGCCGCATCCACGGGTACCGTCCAAACCAACAACATTCCTGGGGGAGTTTTGTTTAATTATTTTTGAATTTTTTTATTTCGGGACTGGGAATCCCTATTACCGCCCCTCTCGTGTAAGGACGAGTGAATAAACACTCATCATGAGAATAACCCGCTTAGCATGGAAGATACTGACCGCCCCCTGTCGCTCCATGAGTGGTCCAGGCATACAAAACAGATGTTCATTTGAATTTTTAGAGATGGCACATGCAAATTTACTTTGGAACGGCAGGGTAATACCGGATATAGGTAGATATGGTGGACTCATCTGGCATAACTTGTTTTAAGGGTTTTGATGCACAAGAAGTATTCTCGCTTAGTACAGGTGAAGGCTAGCAAATAGATTGAGAAGCGGCCAGCTAGAGAGCGAAAACGGTCATGAACATGCACTACATATAGTAAACATTGACTACTAGCATGAGTAGGATATGAACACCATGAACATAAATATCATGAAGGCTATGTTGGTTTTGATTCAACTACATGCGTGAACATGTGCCAAGTCAAGCCACTTGAAACATTCAGAGGAGGATACCATATCATCATACTACATCACAACTATTTTAATGCATATTGACACCCAAGATAAATCATTATCCACTCCTAGCTACTTAAGCATGGCATGAACAACTATAATCTCTAATGGTCATTGCAAACATGTTTGATCATAATAGGCTGAATCAAGGATACTAGGTTAAACATATTTACAAAAACAAAAACAAGTTGAATTCATACCCGCTCTTCTCTGCCACAGTCAATTCATCAAATATCGTCATTATTGCCTTTCACATGCACGACCGAACGATAAGAAAATAATAATAGTGGAAGAGTGCCGTGGACTAAGCTGGGATCTGCAAACATTTTATTCAAGAGGAGAAGACAAGGTAATACGGGCTCTTTGTTAGATAAACAATAATACATATGAGAGCCACTCAACAATTTCATTGTGGTCTTCTCCTTGGTACGACTCAAATAAAAGGGAACGAATTTCAGAGAAACACACTGAAATATTTTTGGAGTTTTTGGTTTTTCTTGAAGAAAGCAAATTAAAGAGGAAAAACAAAAACGAGAAAAACTATTTACATGGGAAAGCTCCCAACAAGAAAAAGAAGAAGTGAGAAATCTTTTTGGGTTTTCTTTTGATGCTACAATTAAACTAGGCTTGAAAGGAAAGCCGAAAAGAAGTAGGAAATATTTTTGGGTTTTCTCAAAGTTTTTCAAACACACAAGAAGAAAGCGAGAAAACAAATCTAGCATGGATTTTACAATGAAAAAGTGTGAACACCGACAACTGGAATGAAATATGTGAACATGAATGTAATGTCGATGGAAATACGTACTCCCCCAAGCTTAGGCTTTTGGCCTAGCTTGGTAATCACCATCCGTAGTAGCCGTCCGGTCCCAAGTTGTAGTGAGGTGGAGGCGGCACCTGAGCATCCCACCCCTGGGGCTCCTCCTCAACAGCTGCTAGGTTGTTCCGGTAGGCTGTAATGTCATCTGGCATGATCCTGTATCCGTTCCTGGCAATAGAATCAAACAAAGCAGGTGCAGGCAACGGAATAACATCACGGGTTTCTTTGCTAAATACTAGGTTATAAAGAATGTCGCAGGGAGAATCAGTTATATCAAGGAATTGGTGATCTTGTAGCGACTTGTGGTCAAGATAAACTCGGGACAAGAGATAATCATGTGGGCGAAACTGAACGTTAAAGTGTCTCGCTAAGCGAGTAGCATAAATACCACCGTGTATCTTTCCCTTAGTTTTGTTAAGGTGTAAGCGACGTGCATTAAAGCCCCCATACTAAAGGTGTGGTCATCATACAGTGCACGACGTAACATAGCGGGGTCAGGGGCACTGAGTGCGCCGACCTTCTTCCTAGCGGTTAAACAGTTAGCGATGACCAAAGCAAAGTAATGCACTGAGGGAAACTGCAAGCTGGTAGTAGTAGCGTTTGACACGCCTATATCCTCACCCACTGTTAGAGTGAGGAGAAAATCCTCAAACTCAGATGGCCTAGGTTCTCTCAATTCCCCATCAGAAGGGATCAAGCATATGTTGCAGAAGTCAGTTAGCGGCATTTTGTAAGTGTCAGCATAAAGATTAAACTGTACTTCAAGAGGATTGTTTCTCCCCAGATAATAAAAACCTTGCACATAGGAATTTGTAAGGATGTGATATTGGTCACACTTAGATGCGAGGAACTCGGTCAGCCCAGCGTTTGAACAAATTGAGCGAACTCTTGATGGAATCCGGCCTCCTCCATGAAGGCATCATGCGGCCATTCACACAGCCACACCTGCGCCCTTCTTGGGGTGTGAAGGTCACTGTCCGATGATTCCCCAATGACTCCTTTGGCATTTTTCTTGGAGGAGAACTTCCTAAAGAAATCCATCTTATTCCTATAGAAATTCTGAAAAAAAATTAGTCCACAAAAATTTTGTCAACAAAACTTCGTGAAATTGATAGCAACTACTCCTAAGCATGCATAGAGGCCATATTGAGCATTCAAACTACTTAGAACTCTAAGAATTCAACATGCAAGCTCATCTACAGCAGCACCAAGAGTAGCTAATTATTCTAAAAATAACCCACTAAATCAAAAACTAATTGGAGCAATAGAGGAGTCACATACCAAGTAGCAATCCCTCCAAACAGTTTTAGAAATGGAGCTTCGAGCTAAGAGATCGAAATCCGTGGGTTTGAGAACAAGAACATGAGAATTGTGGCTGTGGTGATTTTTTCTGGAGGTAGGGGATGGTGTGGGCTAAAGAGATAAGTGAGGGTGCCCACGTGGGGGCCACAACCCACCAGGGCGTGCCTGGGGGTGCTGGCGCGCCCTGGTGTCTTGTGGGCACCAGGTGCACCCCCCTCTGGTATTATTTGCACTAGAAATTCAGAAATATTCAGAAAAAATCGTATCAATTTTTCAGGACATTCTGAGAACTTTTATTTTTGGGTCATTTTTTTATTGCACGGAGAAAACAGAAAACAGGACAAACATGGCATTTTATTTTATTTGACTAACTAAAACAGAAAATAAAAGGTGGGAGGAGAGAGTTGTGCTTACTAAATTCATCAACTGCATACCTCTCAAAAATGATCCATTAATAAGGTTGATCAAGTCTTATTAACAACCACTTCCGATTAGCATGAAACCGAAGAACTTTCGTAGAACACTAAGTTACCTCAATGGGATGTGCATATCCCCTACAATAAGTATATCATATTTCTCTTTGGCAGTAGGTAGAGGTAATTGGAAACTACCAATAGTGATGGTTGGAGATTCTTCAATAACATTTATACCATTCACTTGGAATTGTTTCTTCGGAAAGTGCACCGTATGCTCATCACCATTGATATGAAAAGTGACTTTGCTTTTATTGCAATCAATAACAGCCCCTGCAGTATTCAAAAAGGGTCTACCAAGGATAATCGACATGTTGTCGTCCTCGGGCATCTCAAGAATAACAAAGTCAGTTAAGATAGTAACATTTGCAACAACAACGGGCACATCCTCACAAATACCGATAGGTATGGTAGTTGATTTGTCAGCCATTTGCAATAATATTTCAGTAGGTGTGAGTTTATTCAAATCAAGTCTTTTGTATAAGGAGAAAGGCATAACGCTAACACCGGCTCCTAAATCACACAAAGCAGTTTTGACATAGTTTCTTTTAATGGAGCAAGGTATAGTTGGTATTCCCGGATCTCCAAGTTTTTTAGGTACTCCATCCTTAAAAGAATAATTAGCAAGCATGGTGGAGATTTCAGCTTCAGGTATCTTTCTCTTATTAGTGATGATGTCTTTCATATACTTTGCATAAGGGGCCATCTTTAAAATATCAGTTAAGCGGGTACGCAAAAAGACTGCCCTAATCATTTCAGCAAAGGCTCAAATTCTTCATAATCCTTTTTCTTAGATGGTTTAGGTGGAAAGGGCATGGGTTTCTGAACCCATGGTTCTCTTTCTTTACCATGTTTCCTAGCCACAAAATCTTTTTTATCATAGCGTTTATTTTTAGTTTGTGGGTTATCAAGATCAGGAGCAGGCTCTATTTCAACATCATTATCTGGTTCTTTATCATTATTGGGTTGAGCATCTTCATGAACATCATCATTATCATTTTCATTATCACTAGGTGAATGTTCATTACCAGACTAAGTTTCAGCATCGGAAATAGAGGCATCATTATTATCAGGAGGTTTTTGTGTCTCAGGTTCACTAGAGGTATGCAAAGTCCTATCATTTTTTTTCTTTTTCTTTCTAGAAGGACTAGGTGCATCAGTCTTAATTCTCTGAGAGTCTTGTTCAATTCTTTTAGGATGACCTTCAGGATAAAGTGGTTCTTGGGTCATTCTACCTCCTCTAGTTACTACTCTAGCAGCAAAATCATTCATATTATTATTCATTCAATCAAGCAATTCTTTTTGAGACTTAGCAACTTGTTCTAACTGAGTTTGAACCATAGAGGCATTCTTTCCTACACCTCTAACATCATTACCGATTCTAAATAGCAAGTCACTCAAGTGAGCAATCATATCAGAATTATATTTCAATTGTTTTAGAACATGTGCATTGAAATGATCTTGCTTCATAATATAGTTGTCAAACACATATAAGCATTGACTAGGATGTTTATTGTGAGGGATATCACCTTCATCAAACTTTAATAAAGAATTTACCTATACCACCTGTGGAGGAGGTGGTGTGTCAAGGCCATGTATTTCTTCAATAGGAGGCAAATTCTTAACATCCTCAGCTTTAATACCTTTTTCCTTCATAGATTTCTTTGCCTCTTGCATATCTTCAGGACTGAGAAATAAGATACCCCTCTTCTTCGGAGTGGGTTTAGGCGGTGGTTCAGGAAGAGTCCAATCATCATAATTCTTCAATATGTTATTCAATAATTCCTCAGCTTGTTCAACAGTTCGTTCCCTGAAAGCACAACCAGCACAACTATCTAGGAAGTCCCTAGAAGCATCGGTTAGGTCATTATAGAAGATACCAAGTATTTCATTTTTCTTGAGAGGATGATCAGGCAAAGCATTAAGCAATTGGAGAAGCCTCCCCCAAGCTTGTGAGAGACTCTCTTCTTCAATTTGCACAAAGTTAAATATTTCCTGTAAGGCAGCTTGTTTCTTATGAGCAGGAAAATATTTTTCAGAGAAGTAGTAGATCATATCCTGGGGACTACGCACACAACCAGGAGCAAGAGTATGGTACCATGTCTTAGCATCACCCTTTAGTGTGAACGGAAATAACTTAAGGATGTAATAGTAGCGAATCTTCTCATCATGAGCAAAGAGGGTGGCTATATAATTTAGTTTAGTAAGGTGTGCCACTATAGTTTCAGTTACATAGCCATAGAAAGGATCGGATTCAACCAAAGTAATTAACTCTGGGTCGACAGAGAATTCATAATCCTTATCGGTAACAAAGATAGGTGAATTAGCAAACTTAGGATCACATTTCATTCTAGCATTCAAAGCCTTTTCCTTATACTTGCGTAGCAATTTCTTGAGTTCGTTTCTATCCTTGCAAGAAAGAATTTCTCTAGTTACCTCTTCATCCATAACATAAACTTCAGGTATCTTAGGCATTTCAAATTTAGGAGAGCTAGGACTAATAGGTGTTTCATAGTCATCATCAGTTTCATGGGTTTCATCAGTTTCAGCAATCTCATCGGTTTCAATAGTTTCATTCTCTTTAGCTCTAGCAATTTGTTCATCAAGAAATTCCCCTAGTGGCACATTATCATCAAGCATGGTACTAGCATCATCATAAGCATCATTCATAGCAGAAGTAGCATCATCAATCACTTGCGACATATCATGATTACTAGCATGTGGTGGTGTTACAAGCTTACTCAAAACAGAAGGTGAATCAAGTGCAGAGTGTGATGGCAATTCCTTACCTCCCCTCGTCCTAGAGGGAACGATCTTGGTCTTTGGATCCTTCCGATTCTTCATAGTGATAAATTGATATTAATCCCAAGTGACTCAACAAATATAGCTATGCTCCTGGCAACGGCGCCAGAAAAAGGTCTTGATAACCCACAAGTATAGGGGATCGCAACAGTTTTCAAGGGTAGAGTATTCAACCCAAATTTATAGATTCGACACAAGGGGAGCCAAAGAATATTTGAGAGTATTAGAAGCTGAGTTGTCAATTCAACCACACCTGGAGATTAAATATCTGCAACATAGTGATCAGTAGCACAGTAGTATGATAGTTTTGATAGCAGTAGCAACAGTAACAGTAACGGTAGCAGTGATAGCAATGGTTTTGTAGCAGTTGGAACAATAGTAGTAGCAATAGTAACTTAGCAAGAACAATATGTGGAAAACTCGTAGGCACTGGATCGGTGAACTCATTGGATGATATTCGTCATGTAACAGTCATAACCTAGGGCGATACAAAACTAGCTCCAGTTCGTCAATGTAATGTAGGCATGTATTCCAAAAATAGTCATACGTGCTTATGGAAAAGAACTTGCATGACATCTTTTGTCCTACCCTCCCGTGGAAGCGGGGTCCATAAGGAAACTAAGGGATATTAAGGCCTCCTTTTAATAGAGAACCGGAACAAAGCATTAACACACGATGAATACATGAACTCCTCAAACTACGGTCATCACCGGAAAGTATCCCAAATATTGTCACTATGGGGTTTACGGATCATAACACGTAATAGGTGCATATGAATAGGCAAGATCGGATCAAGAACATAGATATAATGTATTACATCTACGGCAGCCGTATCCCCATCCCCCTCTTCTCCCTGGACCCCTCTCCCCCTCCTCTTCCCTCCTCCTCACGCCACGGCAGCCGTCGCCGCGGCACTGTCCCCCCATGACCATCGTCGTTTTCCCCCGAACCCTCTCGAGCTCGCCTGAGCCCTCCTGAGCACGCCCGAGCTTCCTCGGCTCCTCTGAGACTGTTCTGGATGCCTCTCCCCTCCTCCAGGAGTGCTCCCCCAAGCTCCGGCGCACGGCGCACGCGTCGCCGCGGCCGTGCCCGAGCCCCACTCCGTCCCGGCTATAAATAGGCCTCCTGAGCCCCTCCCGAGCATCGCACCGCCCTCGCCGCACTCCACTACCCCTCCCTAGCCTCTCCTCCTAGCACCGGAGCCCCTCTCCGGCCACAACAGTCGTCATGACCGCCGCGGCCCTCTGCTCGAATTCGAGCTCCATGGTCTCTCCCCTCTCCACCCAGCCACCACCGTAGACCCTCACCACCACCACGCCGAGATCCCCGCCTCCATTTTGCTCCGGGAAGGCCCATGGCCTTGGGCTCGATCTGGCCAGAGCCGCCGCCCTCGGCCGCCATTGCCGTGACTAACTCCGGCCACCTCCGACGCTCCCTCCACTACCCATGGGCGCGGGGTGGAGCGGCGCATCCGTGCCCGGTGGCGCCCTAGACCGCCGTGGCCTCCAGTCACCGGCGCCAACGAGGCCGAGGCCCTGCTGCGCTCTGTCGGGCGAGAGGAAGAAGGAGATGGAGGGAGGAGAGAGAAGGGGTGCGGGGCCCAGCTGTCGGTGACCGCAGCTGCAGCCACGTCAGTTAAGTGGCGGCGCCCGGGAGCGAATACGCTTTCCCCGTTGGGAAGCGTATTCCACTAAAATGCGCAACCGGCTGTGCTGTCAGGGACCCCTCTATGAATATTCTTTTTGCAGATAGGTCCCTGGCAGAAAAACATTCATATCTTTTCCTCTGAAACTCCGATTGAGGTGATTCCAGCGCCCACTTCTTCGTATCGTCGAGCCCGTCATATTGGTACTATTTCCACAATGTGTTGACACTGTGGAAATGACCATTTTGCCCTTACCATAAATAGCCCCTCCGAGAGAGAACTGTTTCCGGCAATCAATTCCACGGACTCTCCGCACCTTTCCCCGGTGGTTCCTTCATCCCCAGGCAAGCCACAACCTCATTTGCATAATTGCATTGCAATATCATAGTTTAACCAATTACTTTAATCGCAAGTATAATTGTTTGTAGTATGAATTAGATGATGCAATGTTTGAACAAATTCTTGAATAGGTGACTACCATGTTGAGTACGGGATTGTTAGTAACTAGTATTTTTCCCACTATTGATGCCATGACGTTGAAGATTACTGTCTATGATTATTTTGGGTTTCATCCGGCAGTATGTGGATATGAATCAATAGCAGTGGCTTGAGCTTATTGGTTATTGGATTACTATGATATCGGAGTGTCAGCTAGGATAGGAATATTATTCGCGGATAAGATACTTAGTTGGTTGATCTTGAGTCACCTGTCCGGGCTTATCCGTGCAGCCACATTTGCCAGTATGGGACGGCCTTAACTTGGTCAAATCGCGTGTTCTTTTATCGGTACCACCAAAGAGGGAAGGTTATGCGCGCGTGCTGCCCTGGCCCGGTAGGCGGCGATAACCTTGTGAGCCCAGTTGAGTTATGTGGGTACCCATCCCCGGTTGGGACAGTTTAGTTTGGCCACGACGGTGGCAAGTGTCATGAGGACACAGGGGCCACCCAGGGCAGGCCTCCGGGGGAGGATGAATGCCGGTGGTACGATGAGAGAGTGACGGGTCAGGCAGGTTTCGTTGGAGCAACGCTGGTCCACCCGAATGGGATCACGAGGTCAGGTGCTCCATGGTGTGGGGAAAGTGCGCAACCTCTGCAGAGTGTAAAATCTATTCGAATAGCCGTGTCCACAGTATTGGACAGCCCGTCCAGACCTCACTAGGTGGTCAACCATAATCATAGTAGTGATAATAATGATGGAAGAACTCGTCTGAGTATGATAGCAGTTAGGCATCATGCCATTGACAAGTCTGGGTGACCGTCTTGAGGATATTCGCTGAATGTTCTTGGTGAGATCACGAGTTGGTCACCGGAGTACGGTGAGAGTAGCCTGGTATAGTTATTTTCAACTATCCCTTCGGTAATGATAAATCTTTACCTAATCCTGATTTCTATGATGTGGTCTTGCTTTAATGCTGATGTCTGTGGTGAGCTTGCGAGTATATTCAAAGTACTCACCTGGCGTGTCATGCCAGTTTGCAGGTCATGCCATGATTGCTTGCTTGTCAAGGATCCCGAGTTTGCGAGCTAGGATACACGTTCCAGCCAGAGTCCCTGCGGAGTGGAGTCCATCACCACCGTCGTTATTCCGCTGCTAGCGTAGAATTACCCTAGTCAGGCGTAGTATCGCCGTACCGATGTAATATATGTGCCCTTGTAACCTTTTTCATGGTAATAAAGAGCTAATTTGTTCTATGCCAACAGTGTCGTATTCCAGAAGACTTGTCCCTGGGCTGGAATACGGGGCGTTCCGGTCTCCTCTGAGCCGGGGTGCCACAAGCGTTGGTATCAGAGCAGGTCTGGTTGTAGGATGCCCTAGACCGCGCGAGCATTAGTAACCGGTAGTATAGGATCCAGTTGGTTTGCTGCACTTGTCTGTTGCATTTGTTTGTGCATAGCATGCATATAGACTAGATATCTTATCACTAACGATGGATCTGGTGAGTGTAGGTGGCATCGGTTTCGATTCACCACCCGCGCTCTCCAGTTTGCATATTCCTTGGTGTGGTGTTATCTCCGTCCCAGCGGAGTGATGCCAAGGTGCTTGGTGGTGTCGATCCCTTGTCGGATTGATGCACCGGTACCACACCACTGTATTCTGTTCAGCCACCCCTATTGTTTCGGTGATAGACATGTTTCTATCCCGGATCTTGCCCTTCCTTTAGCCGCGTTGGCAACCCTTACTGATCTTTGTTATCGGAAAAGGGCAATGCCCGCAAGCCCTTCTTTCCATCGCCATCCTTCCCTGCCATCCATCCTCTGGACGAGTACGGTTTTCTTCCATCCGCTTGATGATGATGTGGTCGTAACCCTCGTGTTCCGACCCACGATCACCAAGTTCGTCCTCGCCACCGTGTCCGTCCAGATGGAACCGGTGTAAGCCCTTGTTTGGTGTAGCTTTATTTACACCAACTCCTTCCACACATTGATTCACTTTCATGCACACCACCACAGCATGTTAGACCGTAACACCGGAGTTCTTGCGAGATTTGTGTGCTTAAGTAGGAATGCATATTATTGCTGTGAATAGCTATAGAATATGTGCTATTGCTGGAGTGTGATCTTGTGTGCTTTTGCTTTAGTCGTTTCTTTTGCTTCTTTCTTTGGGTCTTGGTGTTACCTTATTTCCCCTTATGGAAGTTGCTCACCGACACTGGAATCAAAGAAATCAGTGAAGATACAGTCATTTGGAAGCTCAGTTCAGCAATATAGAATTTTCAGCAGACTGCATTATATCGGGAATATCGGGCATGAAAATAAATGATATCCTGGCTGGATTGATTATCAGCATCAAGTATACACAGTGCAACCTTCACATCAGTAATCATCGAATCAGCAAGAAGGCAAAGTGTGTGCATTATAACCAGCACATTTCGAGTCAAAGGTATGATTCATATACGCGGCTGAGTCTGTTATGAGCACAATTTGAACCCTGCTATGTCCTGGAATCAAGCCAGAATGTGTTATGAATGCGGTGTTCCGCAAGAAGGATAGCCGAATACCCTGTTGCATACAACAAGTAACCGACAGCAGAAACATTAAGGGACATATATATGCACTCAGTCCGCATATAGCCAAAAGAAAGCTTCAGATGTAAGCAACCTAGTCCTTCTTCACAAGCTACCTGAGAAGCGTACGGCGCAAGGATTCCAGTGTCTTCCTCGACACGGCACATGGGCATCTTGCGATGCAAGGTACTCAGGTTTCCTCAGCAAGGTACCGCAGCAGTTCCTGCCATAAGGTACCGAGTCTTCCCTAGCAAGTCTTTAAGAGGGAAAACTTCTGAGGTACGGTACCCAGTCTTCTTTAGGAAGCCATTTTGACAAAAACTTTGAACACGAGCAATTCAGTCTTCCTCAGCAAGATAATCTCGATGGCTTCCAGCACAAGCTATGCAATCTTCACCAGTAAAGCATCATATCCTCACCAGTACAAGCTATTCCACCGACAGTTGGCAGCATATGACCATGCATCCCAAGGATCAGTTCCACAACAGTCGGTTAGAAGGCAAAAAGTCAGTCAGGACAGAAGCCTGCTTCAGGAATCAAGCGCTCAGATAGATATGGTGGACATGCTGCCAAGGCCATATGAGTCAATCATACAATGATGCCAGCCCGGTGAGAATCCGGCTATTGCATGAACTATGTAAGATAAAGAGGAACGCCAGCTATACACTTAAGTGAGATGACCAACAACCTATGGATAAGCTGTATGGGACACGGATGAACCCTTGCCCGTCTTTCTTTGGTGACGGCACCACGCCTGTGTTCTGAGCTGTTTTCCGCCGTCCGGGGTGGATGCCGACTTTTATTTCTCTTGTCAGCAACTGGCCCGTGTTCTGAGCTGTTTTTTTCAGCCGTCTCGGGCAGCTGTTGAATTTCTTTCCGTAGCAGTGACCCTATGCTCTGAGCTATTTCTCGGCCATCTTAGGGAACTACTACTTTCTTCTTATCGACACCGTCTCATGCTGTGAGCTGTTTTTCAGCCGTCTTGAGTCGGGGTTGAGTCACACCAGTAATGTCCCAGATCTGAGTTGTAGAGACCGTTCTGGTGGCTACTGGTTTATTTGCCGGTTTCATCCAAGGGTTCAGACGGTCGTTACCCTACAGCTACAACTTGTTAAGTAATATGCCTGCCGGAATATTGTACCTGGCAGCACCCATGGTCATCCGAAGAATCAAGAACACATCAGGCTAAGCCCTTTCAGCTAAGGATCCAGGCAAAGAGAACCATAATGAAGGAGCAAGATTGGCCATGCATGTATGATAATGGTTGCAAGATCAACATGGTACAGATACTCACAACAGTCTGGTTCGATACCGATCACCGTAGGTACACATCCACGGGGTCTATCCCATTTGCAAGGACCCCATATCGAGTCAACCCGCTCAGCCAGCTATGCATTCTCAGAATCATCAGAAGGGGATATTCAAGCCTGTCAGATGGAACGATCAGAAGGATGATAACTGCCTCAAAGCATGTGTCCTCATCTAGGGAAATCAGTCAAAAGATAACCTGCTGAGGACAAGATCTTCCTGCTAGGACCCCCGTCAGTCAAGTCTGCAGATAATGCTGTTATAAGGTCGTACCCTTTACGCTAGCCACGAAAGGCTACGGCCAAGTCGTTGGTATAGATGTGATGCTAAGGGCAGTGAACCTAGCCAAGATATTTCCGTAACCCCTGCAAGGAGTCCGATTCCGCCAGGAGAACGGTATGAATCACAACACCAGTTGAGTCTGAAGGGCACACAGCCATTTGAAGCCACCCAATGCAAAGAGTAAAAGATTTCATGACCACCGAGAGAATATGTTCACAACTCAATGGGGGGTCGTCCATATTGGACTTCCACACAACACGTCCATGAGGAACTACTGTCGGACTTGCAAGAAGGGCAGGTATTTCGGTCAGGATAGCTCATCGCACTCAGATAGGTTGGCAGACATAAAAGGATTAAAGTCAGAGCAATATATGAGGTAAGATATGTCAGAATGAGGATCCAGTGAAACAAACCACCCAGAAGCCACGCAGCGCATCAGATAAAATCCAGCGGGAGCATTGTACACACGCAAAAAGGAAACCCGAGCTGGAAACGGTTTCCTCAAGTGAGGATATTTGTGTTTAACTCCTGAGCAACCAAATCTCGAGGACGAGATTTCTTTAAGGGGGGTAGGTTTGTAACACCCTGGATTTTGCCCAATTCTTTTTCTTTTGATTTTGGTCTGGTTTTGCTTTTCTGTGGCTTGGTAGTTTTGGAACCTAAAGGGATCACCCTTGATTCCTCTTCCCTAGTGGCTTGCCAACCTCTAAACCATCCCAATACCTTTTCATTTCCATCTTGAACCAATCCCAATAATCTTTTCCTTGGGAATATTCCTTTTTCTATTAAAGGAATAACCCTGTTTGCCCTGGGTTGTGAAGCAACCCACATTTCCATCATTCCAAAAATTCCCAAATAATTATCATAAATTTTTTGGGTCATATATTCCTCAGATATGTCAAAATTCTTCCTTGACATGTTCAAAAATATTCCACAAATATTCCGTTTCTGATTCTGCCCTATCTGTCAAGTTGTGAAGCAAGTACCCTTTATATCTGCTTGCTTGCTCTCAAACTTTGTGGGCACTCTTTCCTAATCATATCATTGCCACATGACAAAATTCAACTCAATTTGGCTAATAAATATTTCTCGGCCAATTTCCAAAGTTTCTGATCCAGAGGAAGCTTTGTGAAGCAAGTGCTAGCTAAGAGTACGCAAATGAGTTGAAATTTTTCCATGATCTCAATATGCTCAAATCATGACTGTCCACAAGATTTGAGCATCATACCATCTTTTTTGTGACCACAGCTTCAAATCTTTGTTTCTGGTCAAAATTTTGGGTTGAGAAGCAACTATATTTTATATTGATTCATAATTTCTGAAATTTGACCAGGACATTCTCCTACCCATATAATCTATATCCACAAAATTTAGGCTCATTTCACCTATCCAATAATTCTCTAGATTTTTTCTAAGATTCTGTCCAGCAGGATGCTGTGTGAAGGAAGTACTATTTTGGTTTATCAAAATGGTATGAAATTTATACAGTATCTATATATGCCTAAATAATTAGCCTCCTCCAAATTTCAGCTCCATCCCTGTTGTTATATGAGTGCCACATCCAGATTTGTGCTCTGGACCAGATTGGCCAGTTGCAAAGCAACTATGCTAAATATTTGTCCAATTCCGTCCAAATTGCACAGGATTATAGTCCCTCTTAACTTAATCATCTGAGACAACTTGTTCTATCACTTCCCCATCCCTGTTGATCACAGTCTGATGCAACAGTTTTCTGCAGCCAACTTCAGAAGATCATTCACATCTAACCACAGTGATTTTCTTCGAGCCATCACCTCTGTGGGACTATTACTTGGAAGGAAAACGCTCTGGACATGATTTGGCCGGCCAGGGAGCACTGGATGCCACGGTTCACGCGGTGACCACCGCACTGGCACGCCATGGACGCGAGCTGGATGTCGTTTGCTCGGGCCACTCCTCTGCTCGTCGTTTCCGCGCGCCTCGTCGTGTCCAACAGCTCCTCCTCGTCGTCCTTTTCTCCCTGGACCCCTCTCCCCCTCCTCTTCCCTCCTCCTCACGCCACGGAAGCCGTCGCCGCGGCACTGTCCCCCCGTGACCGTCGTCGTTTTCCCCCGAACCCTCTCGAGCTCGCCTGAGCCCTCCTGAGCACGCCCGAGCTTCCTCGGCTCCTCTGAGACTGCTCTGGACGCCTCTCCCCTCCTCCAGGAGTGCTCCCGAAGCTCCGGCGCACGCGTCGCCGCGTCCGTGCCCGAGCCCCACTCCGTCCCGGCTATAAACAGGCCACCCAAGCCCCTCCCGAGCATCGCACCGCCCTCGACGCACTCCACTACCCTCCCTAGCCTCTCCTCCTAGTACCGGAGCCCCTCTCCGGCCACCACAGTCGCCATGACCGCCGCGGCCCTCTGCTCGAATTCGAGCTCCGTGGCCTCTCCCCTCTCCACCCAGCCACCACCGTAGACCCTCACCACCACCACGACGAGATCCCCACCTCCATTTTGATCCGGGAAGGCCCATGGCCTCGGGCTCGATCTGGCCAGAGCCGCCGCCCTCAGCCGCCATTGCCGTGACTAACTCCGGCCACCTCTGGCGCTCCCTCCACTACCCACGGGCGCGGGGTGGAGCGACGCATCCGTCCCCGGTGGCGCCCCAGCCCGCCGTGGCCTCCAGTCGCCGGCGCCAACGAGGCCGAGGCCCTGCTGCGCTCTGTCGGGCGGGAGGAAGAAGGAGATGGAGGGAGGAGAGAGAAGGTGTGCGGGGCCCAGCTATCGGTGACCGCAGCCGCAGCCTCGTCAGTTAAGTGGCGACGCCCGGGAGGGAATACGCTTTCCCCGTTGGGAAGCGTATACAACTGAAATGCTCAACCGGCTGTGCTGTCAGGGACCCCTCTATGAATATTCTTTTTGCAGATAGGTCCCTGGCAGAAAAACATTCATATCTTTTCCTCCGAAACTCCGATTGAGGTGATTCCAGCGCCCACTTCTTCGTATCGTCGAGCCCGTCATATTGGTACTATTTACACAATGTGTTCACACTGTGGACATGACCATTTTGCCCTTACCGTAAACAGCCCCTCCGAGAGAGAACTGTTTCCGGCAATCAATTTCGCGGACTCTCCGCACCTTTCCCAGGTGGTTCCTTCATCCCCAGGCAAGCCACAACCCTCATTTGCATAATTGCATTGCAATATCATAGTTTAACCAATTGCTTTAATCGCAAGTATAATTGTTTGTAGTATGAATTAGATTATGCAATGTTTGAACAAATTCTTGAATAGGTGACTACCATGTTGAGTACGGGATTGTTAATAACTAGTATTTTACCCACTATTGATGCCATGACGTTGAAGATTACTGTCTATGATTATTTTGGGTTTCATCCGGCAGTATGTGGATATGAATCAATAGCAGTGGCTTGAGCTTATTGGTTATTGGATTACTATGATATCGGAGTGTCAGCTAGGACGGGAATATTATTCGGGGATAAGATAGTTAGTTGGTTGATCTTGATTCACCTGTCCGGGCTTATTCGTGCAGCCACATTTGCCGGTATGGGACGGCCTTGAGTTGGTCTGATCGCGTGTTCTTTTATCGGTACCACCAAAGAGGGAAGGTTATGCGCGCGTGCTGCCCTGGCCCGGTAGGCGGCGATAACCTTGTGAGCCCAGTTGAGTTATGTGGGTACCCGTCCCCGGTTGGGACAGTTTAGTTTGGCCACGACGGTGGCAGGTGTCATGAGGACACAGGGGCCATCCAGGGCAGGCCTCCGGGGGAGGATGAATGCCAGTGGTACGATGAGAGAGTCACGGGTCAGGCAGGTTTCGTTGGAGCAACGCTGGTCCACCCGAATGGGATCACGAGGTCAGGTGCTCCATGGTGTGGGGAAAGTGCGCAACCTCTGCAGAGTGTAAAATCTATTCGAATAGCCGCGTCCACGGTATTGGACAGCCCGTCCAGACCTCACTAGGTGGTCAACCATAATCCTAGTAGTGATAATAATGATGGAAGAACTCGTCTGAGTATGATAGCAGTTAGGCATCATGCCGTTGACAAGTCTGGGTGACCGTCTTGAGGATATTCGCTGAATGTTCTTGGTGAGATCACGAGTTGGTCACCGGAGTACGGTGAGAGTAGCCTGGTATAGTTATTTTCAACTATCCCTTCGGTAATGATAAGTCTTTACCTAATCCTGATTTCTATGATGTGATCTTGCTTTAATGCTGATGTCTGTGGTTAGCTTGCGAGTACATTCAAAGTACTCACCTGGCGTGTCATGCCAGTTTGTAGGTCATGCCATGATTGCTTGCTTGTCAAGGATCCCGAGTTTGCGAGCTAGGATACACGTTCCAGCCAGAGTCCCTGCGGAGTGGAGTCCATCACCACCATCGTTATTCCGCTGCTAGCGTAGAATTACCCTAGTCATGCGTAGTATTGCCGTACCGATGTAATCTATGTACCCTTGTAACCTTTTTCATGGTAATAAAGAGCTGATTTGTTCTATGCCAACAGTGTCGTATTCCAGAAGACTTGTCCCTGGGCGGGAATACGGGGTGTTCCGGTCTCCTTTGAGCCGGGGTGCCACATCCATTCTCGCCCGATGTGGACCTTTGCGGGCCCTTGCGACTCCATGAGGCTCCAGGTCCCTTCTCTCCTTCCCGGCGTGCTGCGCGAGCTACTCCGCCGCCTGACCGGCAGGGATCCGGGTGAGCTTTCCCGGGACGGCCTGCCCTTGTTCAGCCGCCCTGACGGGAGGGGGGGCCCTTGCCGGGAAGATGCCGCGTTTCGACGAGTGGGGGCTTCTCCCTCTGGTGAAGGCGGGACCCCGGGATGATTCCTTCGCGATGGCTTCGAGGCCAAGGGGCTCTGGGGGTGCTGAGGCCGTGACCGGGAGTGAAGGTGATGCCCCCGACGGCAGAGGCGGCCACTATCTTCGCCGCTGGAAGTGCGGGGCCAGACGCCGGGATGCCGTCCCTGGGCCCCCGCGCTCGCCGGAAGAGGAAGAGGCTCGGGGGCGGCCATCGCCCGTCGCCGTGGGTGCCGATGAAGAGGAAGTGGGTCGCCCTGGACGAGTAAGTGCCCGGCCCTCTCAGTCTTCCATGGTGTATCCGTCCTGAACCTCTGTTGCGCAGGTTCCCCTCCGCGGAAGGAGAAAACGAGACGCCACCGCCGCCTCCTGAGGCTTCTGGGCCCATCGTGGCATCAACACTAGCGGTCCTCGCAACCCCTCACGATGAGGCGCCCGTGCCCGAGTTTGCGCGGCCCCCGCGGGGTTTTGTGCGCGAGTTCCCCGCGAGCTTCTTCATGCCTGGCCCCCTCCTCACAGGGACGAGGCTTCGTCCTCCGTTGGCGGTCCTCACCGAGAACAACTGGCCGCGCCGTGCTCCAGGGCCTTCTTTGAGCGTCGGCGCGGACCCCCGCTGGGGGCGGACTCCGCTCGTGGGAGGGGAGGGGGAGCCCCCAGCCCTCGCGCGCGCGTCAGGGCCGGGCGACCCCTCGCATGCCCCTACGACCGGCCTGGGGGAGGACGGAAACCTCGGGTGGGCCCTTGAGCTCGCGTGTGACCGGAGCGCCGTGCGGCACGGTTTTCTCTAGACCGCGGCGAATGCGCTGGGGCGTCTGGAGACTGAGCTCGTCACCGTCGACACCCGTCTCGAAGCAGAGCGCCAGCGCCTTGCGCGCGAGTGGCATCGTCTTGAGGTTGCCGTCAACCTTGGCCGCCTACAGCACGAGCGCGCCCACGCCGTCGCCGAGGGGTCCCTTGCCGCGGCGAGGGAGGCCCGCGACCCCGCCCTCGCAGAGGCCCACGCTGCCGACTGTCGATGCAAGGCCTCGGAGGAACGCCTGGAGGAACATGAAGCCTCCAATGCTGCCCTTGAAAGGCGAATCCAGGTTCACAGGGCCGCTCTTGACGCGATGATGACCGAGCCGCGCGCCGGCGGCGCGGGGCCCTGCATTCTCGAAGAGGTGCTGACAATGGAAGCGCTGGAGCAGAGTCTGGAGCATGAGAGGCTGGAGGAGAGGGAACACTAGGTGTCCCTCGCCGAGGACTCCCTTACCTCCCGCGAGGCGATTTTCCAAGAGGAGGTCGACAACAAGGTGGCAGAGGCTTGGCGTTCCCTTCTCCAGGACTATCGCGCGAAGCTGAAGCTCCAGGAGTCCCGTTACTGCAAGCGACGCGACCACCTGAAAGGCGAGGTTGATTTCCTCAAGAAAAGGTTAGACCAAGAGGAGCGACACTGGCGAGCCGCGATGGATGCCCAGGCTGCTGCCGAGGCCGAGCTAGCTTTTCTCTATAAACAGGTAAAGGGCGTTGCTTCCCTGGCAGAGAAGGCTTCGGATGAGGCGGACCGTGCTCGCGGCCTCCAGCACACGCGCTCCCAGATGTTCCAGTCCCTCGAGAAGAGGGCCAACCGGGCCTTGAGCGTCATCTGCGGCGCAAGCGTCTCGAGCCCCTTGGTTCCAGACGACGCAGGGTACCTGGGCTTCTTTTCCAGGGTCGTGGAGTGCCTTGAGGGGGGTGCGGAGAAGATCCGCGAGCTCGTGGAGGAGAAGCGCCGCGACCTCCTCGCGCGGGCGGCTTCGCACGTCTTCAGCCACCTCCTTCGCCTCGACCCGCACTTCGACTTCGGGGCGGTGCTTGCCCCGGTGCCTGAAGTGATCCGAGGCGCCCTGGCCGGGTGGGTGGAGGACCACGTGGAGGACTTGATCGCGGAATTCTCTTCTGAGGAAACGGAGGACCATGGTAGAGCCGGGGGCCGCGAGCCCGGCCGCGACGGCAACGATGTAGGCGATGACGACAGCATGTATCCATGAGTAGTCTTCGTGCTCGCCCGTCGGGGTCATGAGCGTAACCATGTGGCGGCTTGAGCGCGTTTTTGGAGGGACCTCTGAGGATGCCCCCGTGTTGTATGGTGAGTGACGTTGTATGTTTTTGTCAAGAAGCTCCTGTCGGCCCGGATGATCGCCCCTCGCGAGCGCCCAAGGGTTTGTGCCTCGGTAGGGTAGGTGTGTTCGCCCACCCTCCGCTCTGGGTCGATCGCGAGGGTGGAGGGGTCCGGCAGCTGCCGAACCTCCCAAAGAAAGCGAGATACCAAACGGAAATTGTTACCGAAAAGAATAATCCCCCCCTTTTTGTTTCCAGGTAAAAATCGCAAGAACTACAAAGTTTATTCCAGAAAATGGCAAATTCGAATACAAGAAAGGGCAAGGAACAGCCGTGTCTGGCGTCTAGACTAATCTTCGTCTTCGTCTTCTCCCCAACGCGGAGCGTAGGGCTTCCACGTTGCGTGGGCATAGCCATTGGGGGGTAGTGCTGTCCGCCAGCGCGGAGCATGGGGCTTCCTCTTGGGCGTGGGATGGAACCCCTCCGCGTCCTCGGGGGGCTCTAGGCGTATACAGCCCACTCATTATTACGTGAGAGTGTCACGGGTTGGGCCTGGGGGAGCGCTGAGAGCCCCATGCCTCCCTGGCATGGAGCCCGCTCCCATCCCCCAGGCGTGGTGCGGTGATGTGGGGTGGGTCCCGAATGGGCCCTCGAGCGTGGGCGAGCCCCCCATGCCCTTCGCAGGGAGAGCCCATTCCGGAGCAGGGCCTCGGGCCCTCCAAAGCCCGGCGACGGATGTCGTCATTGTAGCGGCGCCGCAGCCCCCTGCGCCGCGGGCGGGGCTTGGCGCTGGGGCCCTCCGTCGCGTGCGGGGCGTACACCCAAGGCGGTGCCCCAGCGCACCTCGCTGGGGTGCCCGGGAGCCCCACGTAGGTACCCCACCGCCCGTCCCTGGGCGGGCCGAACCAGGCCCGGAGAGATGGGTGAGTACGTGAGCTCTCGCAACTGGTCGAGCGAAACCCGGCCCGGAGACATGGGCGTATGTTCCACCCTCCGTCTCCTGGTAGGAGTCGCCCTGCCAGGGGACATGGGCGTGTGTTCCGCCCTCCGTCTCCTGGCTGGGGGCGCCTGGCCTGGAGACATGGGCGTGTGTTCCACCCTCCGTCTCCAGGATGGAAACGCCTGGCCTGGGGACATGGGCATGTGTTCCACCCTCCGTCTCCTGGCTGGTGTCGCCCTGCCTGAGGACATGGGCGTGTGTTTCACCCTCCGTCCCCAGGCAGGCGACACCCGGTCCGCGGACCCAAGAACTTGCCAAGGGTAGTCCCCTACCAGCGGGCGTGCCTCACGAGGCTGCCAACGCCTGGCATCCTCATGAGGCCGGCCCCGCCAGCCGCCCTCACGAGGCTGTTCGCACCAGCCTCGACGAGGGCCGCTCGCGGGACTGCGCACGCTCCTCCTGCTGTCGTGGTAGCTGGCGCCGCTCCCGTCGTGGCCCGGGCGCTCACCGACATGGTCGTGGTAGAGTCGCGCGAGCCCCCATGCGTTGGTGTAGATGAGTCGCCAGACGCCCTGCCTCGATCCGCCGAGAATGCCGGGGGCGCGTTATGGAGCCTACCCCCCGCGGCTGGCAGCTCCCGTCGACCCCCGCCTGCACCAAGAGCTAACTCCTGCATGCCCGACGAGCTGGGCCGCACTTCCGGCCGGTGCGGGTCGCGTCGCACGTCCCCGGCGCGCCCACACGCCCTCGGCGCCTCGGCGGCTGGTTGAGCGACCTCATGGGCCGACGGGGTGGCGCCTATGGCCGCGCGGCATATCCAACTGTCATAGCATCCGTGAGCAACGCGGAAAGGCTGCAGCTCACGGGCTACGAGGAGCGCGATTCGCCCGCGTGCCTGGTCGCGGCGAGCCCGGGGAGATGATGCCGCGACGTGGGCGCTGGGGAAGTTCAGGGCGGTGAGGGCTCGTCGCGCGGTTGACGAGGGCGACAGCCCCAGGTGCCTGTCCAAGGCCGGGCTGGAGATGGCGCCTTCCAACGAGGAAGCGAGGCAGCGCGGGATGCCGAGGTCTGGTGGCGTCGCCCGAGCAACACGGGCAGCCCGTCGTTCGGTGCGGGCCCGGCGTCCCTTGGCCATGGAAGCACCGAGCGGAGGCGAGGCGAAGCTTTAGTGAGGATCCCGACATGCCCCCTACCTGGTGCGCCAAATGTCGGATTTCGGGCTCCGCAAAACCCTAAGGAATTCGAACCCAGGGGCGTGTGCGAAGATTCCCCAATAGCTTCGCCCCCTCCAAGCTCACAACACGATAACCCGCTCGATGGCGAGGAACACGATGGCACACAAGAGTTTACCCAGGTTCGGGCCGCCGCGAAGCGTAAAACCCTACTCCTGCCTTTGGTGGATTGCCTCGCGAGGAGGTTTGTGGATGAACTAGTACAGCGGTATGTTTGTGGGGTGGTTGCTCTGTCGGGTGGTGCTCTCCTCCCCTTCTATCGAGCTACCTAGCCTCTATTTATAGTGGCCCGGGTCCTCTTCCCTTATCGCAATGGCGGGAAGGGATCCCACAACGGCCAAATTTGAAGGGAGACAGGGGGTACACCCTATCCTGACGAAAGGTGGTCTTCGCCTGCAAAGTAATCGACGGTGATGCAGTCGTGGGCTCGGTGATGACGTCCGTCCTGCGGGACTTGGGGTCTTGGTCTTGTTGCACCGAAGTGGAAACCTTTGGGGGGGCGCTTTGGGAACTCGCGTGCGTCCCTGCCTCCTTTGCACCAAAGGGGAAACTGTCCCCTCTGGCGCACTGGCGCCCGCCTGGCCTGGCTAGCGTCACCCTTGGCCTCCTGAGGTCGTGTGTTGCATAGGAGTCTCCGCCGCTCGGGAGGCGGCTTGGGGAGGCCTGCTTCCCCGCGGGTCATGGCGCTGCCTCCCTCGCGAGCCCGGGGGTCTCGGGAGGGCCTTGTGTTGGGCGTGGCCGTGCAGGGCCGTACTTGGTCGTCGAGGTGGGCCACGCCTTGGGCCGCAGGCAGGCAAGTCTGGGTACCCTGGTATCCAGAACGCCGACAAAGTTTAGTATAATCTATTTTTGAGTGCTAGTTTCGCGATCTATCTATCTATGTAATCGAGTGAGAGTTATATAATAAAGTTTAGTTTGAGCTTTTGCTTCTTTACTTTCTTGTTGCAATCAAAATAAAAAGGAAATAAATGAAAAGGATCATATGCTAATCTTATGGTAAGTAATGACATCACATAAGGAAAAGTATAAGTGGTAAAATTTATTGGTAAGTGACAAACAAAGCATTGGTCAATGATGCAATTCATGAAAGAATTAACAAGGGAAGAGAAGATTCACATGCAAATACACTATCTTGGACATATTTTATGATTGTGAGCCCCCATTAAATATTATATGCCAAAATTGTTGACGTTGGACAAGGAAGACAACGTAATGATTTATGTTTGTTCATATTCACATAGAAGTTATATTGCCATAGATCCTTCAACATGTGGTGCTTGCTCAATATCTTTGCTAGCCAAAAATTCCGCACTAAGTGGAGATACTACTTGTGCATCCAAAAACCCTAAACCCAAACTCATGTTTTGAGAGTCCACCATACCTACCTATGGATTGACTAAGATCCTTCAAGTAAGTTGTCATCGGTGGACTAAGGCAATAAAAATTACTTCTAAATGTGTTTGATCAATTAGTCTAAGAGAAAATTGAGCGTTGTACGAACTTGTGATGGCAAAGTAATAAAAGCGACGGACTGCAGAATAAAGGTTGCTATCATAAGGGGCAATATAACATGACATTCTTTTGCATTAAGGGATTCGGCATACAAACCAAAAAGCGCATGACAACCTCTGCTTCCCTCTGCGAAGGGCCTATCTTTTACTTTTATGTATTTACTTTTATGCAAGAGTAAATGTATTCTTCCCTATTCCTTTTTACTTTTCTTTTTTGCAAGCATCATGTGGTGAGGAAAGATCTAGGCACATATATCCAGTTGGATATGATTGAGCATGAGTTATTATTGTTGACATCACCCTTGAGGTGAATACGTTGGGAGGCAAAACAATAAGCCCCTATCTTTCTATGTGTCCGGTTGAAACTTTTTGCTCATGGGTATGCTATGAGTGTTAGCAATAATAGAAGATTAAATGATGGTTGAGTATGGGACTTGCCAAAAGGCACCGACACGAGACCCTTCCTGAAAATATGATGAATTGTAGTTGCAAAGTTGACTGAGAACATAGTTTGTTGGTTTTCAATAAGGTTTATGCTTTATACTTCTATGGTGTGATGAATTGTTACTTGTTCATGAGAAGTTATATGATGAAGTTATATAATAAAACTTATATGAAAAAGTCCTATGACAAAGTTTGTTGCTGCTATGATAATAAGCATGATGCTACTATGTCCGTATTTTGTTTTTATCGACACCTCTCTCTCAAACCATGTGGACATGTTTTTTTATATCGGCTTTCCCTTGAGGACAAGCGAGGTCTAAACTTGGGGGAGTTGATACGTCCATTTTGCATCATGATTTCCTACTATTATTTATAATGTTTTTATACATAATAATGCTTTATGGAGTAATTCTAATGCCTTTTCTCTCATAATATGCAAGGTTTACACAAAGAGGAAGAATGCCGGCAGCTGGAATTCTGGACCTGAAAAAGCATATCAGAGACACATATTCTACACATCTCCAAATAAGCTGAAACTTCACGAAGAATTATTTTGGAATATATAAACAATACTGGAGCAAATAACTACCGGAGGGGGGCCACCTGGTGACCACAAGACACCAGGGCGCGCCAGGCCCCCCAGGCGCGTCCTGGTGGGTTGTGGCCAGCCCGGCCCACCTCCGGTGCCCATCTTCTGGTACTTAAGGTATTTTGACCTAGAAAAAATCAATACGGGACTTTCGGGATGGAACGCCGTCGTCTCGAGGCGGAACTTGGGCAGGATCACTTTTGCCCTTCGGCGGAGCGATTCCGCCGGGGGAACTCCCCTCCCGGAGGGGGAAATCGAAGCCATCGCCATCACCAACAACCCTCTCATCTTTGGGAGGCCAATATTCATCAACATCTTCAACAGGACAATCTCCTCTCAAACCCTAGTTCATCTCTTGTGTTCAATATTTGTACCGGAACCTCAGATTGGTACCTGTGGGTGACTAGTAGTGTTGATTACATCTCGTAGTTGATTACTATATGGTTTATTTGGTGGAAGATTATATGTTCAGATCCATTATGCTATTTAATACCCCTCTGATCTTGAGCATGAATATCATTTGTGAGTGGTTACCTTTGTTCTTGAGGTCACGGGAGAAGTCATGTTGCAAGTAATCATAAGAAGTGATATGTGTTCGATATTTTGTAGATATGAATGTTGTGATTCCCTTAGTGGTGTCATGTCAACGTCGACTACATGGCACTTCACCATCTTTGGGCCTAAGGGAATGCATTGTGGAGTAGTTATTAGATGATGGGTTGCTAGAGTAACAGAAGCTTAAACCCTAGTTTATGCGCTATTTTGTAAGGGGCTGATATGGATCCAAATGTTTAATGCTATGGTTAGATTTTATCTTAATACTTTTCTCGTAGTTACGGATGTTTGCGAGGGGGTTAATCATAAGTGGGAGGTTTGTTCAAGTAAGAACAACACCCAAGCACCGGTCCACCCAGATATCAAATTATCAAAGTAGCGAACGCAAATCAAACCAACATGATGAAAGTGACTAGATGAAATTCCCGTGTACCCTCAAGAATGCTTGCTTATTATAAGAGACCGTTTTGGCCTGTCCTTTGCCACAAAAGGATTGGGCTATCTTGCTGCACTTTATTTACCATTACCGTTACTTGCTCGTTACCAATTATCTTGCTATATCAAACTACCTGTTACCTACAATTTCAGTGCTTGCAGAAATTACCTTGCTGAAAACCGCTTGTCATTTCCTTCTGCTCCTCGTTGGGTTAAACACTCTTACTTATCAAAAGGACTACGATTGACCCCCTATACTTGTGGGTCATCACACACCCTAGATGGTGGGAGGTCGATGAATAGGACCCCGTTGTGTCCGTAGGCGGTTGGCGCTCGATGGATAGGACCTCGTGGCGGCCATTCCACGGTATGCCACACCCTGCTAGTGGGGTGTATGAACTTAAACCCATTTCGGCCGTTCCGCGGTACACCGATTAGCTCCCCAACAAACATGACCATGTTTCAGCTGTCCCACCCCATTTGGTTGGCTCCTGATGAATAGGACCCCGTTCCGGCCATCCCACCCCAGCTTCTTATCACACTCGATGAATAGGACCATGTTCTAGGTTTCCCGTTGTTGCGTGATAACCCACAAGTGTAGGGAATCAGTTGTAGCCTTTTCGATAAGTAAGAGTGTCAAATCCAACTACGAGCTAAAGGTATAATTAATATTCTCTCAACTTCTATCAAACTCCGATACAACTCTACGCACACTTAACGATTTCTTTACCTAGAACAAGAAATAAAACTACTTTGTGAGAATAGAAGTATAGCTTTGCAAGAATATAAATAGTTAAATATTATTTTAATAAAATAATAATAAATTAAAGGGTTTTGGAAGAATAATAAAGACAAAGAATGTCCATTGGCAATTGATTATGAAACGATAGCGATAATTGATGTCTACTACGCAATTTTATTCTTGTAGACTTTGTTGGGCCTCCAAGCGCAGAGTTTTGTAGGATAGTAGCAATTTTCCCTCAAGTGGATGACCTAAGGTTTATCAATCCGTGGGAGGTGTAGGATGAAGATGGACTCTCTCAAACAACCCTGCAATCAAATACAAGAAATCTCTTATGTCCCCAACACACCCAATACAATGGCAAATTGTATAGGTGCACTATTTCGGCGAAGAGATGATGATACAAGCGCAATATGGATGGTAGATATAGGTTTTTGTAATCTAAAAACATAAAAACAACAAGGTAGCAAGTAACAAAAGTGAGCACAAACGATATTGCAATGCTTGAAAACAAGGCCTAGGGTCCGTACTTTCGCTAGTGCAATCTCTCAACAATGCTAATATAATTGGATCACATAACCATCCCTCAACGTGCAATGAAGAATCACTCCAAAGTTCTTATCTAGCGGAGAATATAAGAAGAAATTGTTTGTAGGGTACGAAACCACCTTAAAGTTATTCTTTCCGATCGATCTATCCAAGAGTTCGTACTAAGATAACACCAAGTTATCCTTTTCGATCGATCTATCTAAGAGTTCATACTAGAATAACACCATATGATACGCATCAACCAACTCTAATGTCACCTAGATACTCCAATGTCACCACAAGTATCCATGAGTTAATTATACGATACACATCAAACAATTTCAGATTCATAATACTCAATCCAACACAAAGAACCTCAAAGAGTACCCCAAGATTTCTATCGGAGAAAGTAGGACGAGAACGTGTATCAACCCCTATGCATAGATTACCCCAGTGTCACCTCGGGAATCTGCAAGTTGAGTACCAAAACATATATCAAGTGGATCAATAGAATACCCCATTGTCACTGCGGGTATCCGCATGCAAGACATATATCAAGTGTTCTCAAATCCAATATTCAATCCAACATAACGATATCTCAAAGGGAAAGATTCAATTCATCACAACAAGATAGTAAGGGAAACATCATATGATCCGACTATATTAACAAAGCCTGTGATACATCAAGATCGTGACATCTCAAGAACACGAGAGAGAGAGAGAGATTGAACACATAGCTACTGGTATATACCCTCAGCCCCGAGGGTGGGCTACTCCCTCCTCGTCATGGCCTCCGCCGGAATGATGAAGATGGCCACCGAAGATGGATTCCCCTCTCCGGCAGGGTACTGGAACGTCTCCAGATTTGTTTTTCGTCGATACAGAGATTTGCGGCGGCGGAGCGGAGAGTCTAGGGTTATTTCTGATGGTTTCTATATTTATAGGATTTTTGAGCGTCGGTTTCACGCGGAGATGGGCCACGAGGTGGGCACGATATACCAGGGCACGTCGGGGGGCCTGGCGCGCCCTGGTGGGTTGTGCCCACCTCGTGGCTCGTCTGGCCCTCCCACAATGCGTCTAGTGCCTCTTTTGTTCCAAAAAAAATCGTCAAAAAGTTTTGGGTGATTCCGAGAACTTTCATTTTCTGCACAAAAAACAACACCACGGTAGTTCTGCTGAAAACAGCGTCAGTCCGGGTTAGTTCTAAATAAATCATATAAAGTGCATCAAAACCATATAAAAGTATTGTTAACATAGGCAATCATGGCATGAATACTTCATAAATTATCGATACGTTGGAGACGTATCAATAATCATCAAAGTTATGAGGGAGAGGCATAACCTAACGTACTATCCATACTTGGATCACGCATTTTTATGATTGGAACTCTAGCAAGCATATGCAACTACCAAATAATCATTAAGGTAAACCCAACCATAGCATTAAGTTCTATGGTCCGCTTTAATCCATACGCAACAACTCACAAACTAGGGTTTAGGTTTCTATCACTCCTGTAACCCACCATTAGCAAATCAATCACATATTGCAACACCCTATAGCATGAATCCCACACATGCCCACCAAACAGCAGGCCCCATAGGGCGGCACCATAATAACATACAAATCATATCAACCATAACATTTCACAATTAATCAATAGGACAAAAATAAACTACTCAAACATAAATAGAGATGCAACGCGTCATTGGATAATAAGATATAGCATCAAACACCGTGTTCAAGTAGAGATTACAAAGGGTTGAAAGAGAGTACACCGCTGCACGAACGGGGAGAAAGATGTTGATGGCAACGACGAAGTTGATGGAGATGATCGTCGTCATGATGATTCCCCCGGCGGTGCTCCGATGCCACCGGGAGAGAGGGGAGAGAGAGAACCCTCCTTATTCTTGCTACGTGATGACCCACAAGTATAGGGGATCAATCGTAGACCTTTCGATAAGTAAGATTGTCGAACCCAATGAGGAGCAAAAGGAAATGCAAGTGGTTTTTAGTAGAGAAGTTTCTGCAAGCACTGAAAGTAGTGGTAACAAATAGTTTTGTAGCAAGGCAATTCGTAACAAGTAACAAGTAACAATTGTAACAATGGTGCAGCAAGGTGGCCCTTTTCCTGATGAACAGTTAGCTGCAATAAATGTTTCTCAAAACACTCCTTGGTATGCTGATTATGCTAACTACATTGTCACTAAATATATACCACCTAGCTTCACATACCAACAAAAGAAAAAATTCTTCTATGACTTAAGACATTACTTCTGGGATGACCCACATCTTTATAAAGAAGGCGTAGATGGTATTATTAGACGTTGTGTACCTGAGCATGTACAGGAACAAATCCTATGGAAATGTCATTCTGAAGCTTATGGAGGACATCATGCGGGAGATAGAACTGCTCAAAAGGTATTGCAATCTGGTTTTTATTGGTCTGCTCTCTTCAAGGATGCCCGTAAGTTTGTCTTGTCTTGTGATGAATGTCAAAGAATTGGTAATATTGGTAAGCGTTAGGAAATGCCTATGAATTATTCACTTGTTGTTGAACCATTTGATGTTTGGGGTTTTGATTATATGGGACATTTTCCTTCCTCTAATGGGTATACTCATATTTTGGTTGATGTTGATTATGTTACTAAGTGGGTAGAAGCTATTCCAACTAGTAGTGCTGATCATAACACCTCCATTAAAATGCTTAAAGAAGTTATCTTCCCGAGGTTTGGAGTCCCTAGATATTTAATGACTGATGGTGGTTCACACTTTCTTCATGGTGCTTTTCGTAAGATGCTTGCTAAATATGATGTTAACCATAGAATTGCATCACCCTATCATCCTCAATCTAGTGGTCAAGTTGAACTTAGCAATAGAGAAATAAAATTAATATTACAAAAAACTATCAATAGGTCTCGAAAGAATTGGTCTAAGAAACTAGATGACGCCCTTTGGGCCTACAGAACAGCTTATAAAAATCCTATGGGTATGTCTCCATACAAAATGGTATATGGAAAAGCTTGTCATTTGCCTCTAGAGTTAGAACATAAAGCATTTTGGGCAATTAAAGAACTCAATTATGATTTCAAACTTGCAGGTGAGAAGAGGTTATTTGATATTAGCTCGCTCGATGAATGGAGAACCCAAGCTTATGAAAATGCCAAACTATTCAAAGAAAAATTCAAAAGATGGCATGACAAAAGAATCCAAAAGCAGGAATTCAAAGTTGGAGAATATGTTCTTTTGTACAACTATCGTTTAAGATTTTTTGCAGGTAAGCTTCTCTCCAAATGGGAAGGACCATATATTATCGAAGAGGTTTATTGCTCTAAAGCTATCGAGATTAATAATGCCGAAAGTACTAACCCGAAAGTGGTCAATGGACAAAGAATTAAACACTATATCTCAGGTACGCCTATTAATGTTGAAAGCAATGTTATCCAAACCATGACACCGAAGGAACACATAAAAGAAACCTTCGGGAACACTCCAGAATTCTGAAAAAAGAGGAGGTACGTGATACGGTAAGTAAACGGACTCCCAAAAATTCGCAAAAATATTTTCTGTCAGTTTTGGAATATTACAAAAATTAGGAAAATAAGAAATAAACGGGAAAGCAACCAAGGTGAGCACGATACACCAGGGCGCGTCAGCCCTACCAGGCGCGCCCTGGTGGGTTGTGCCCACCTCGGACACCTTCCCGACTTCGTTTTCCTTCCATATTCCTGCTTCCGAAGATAAAAAATTCTTTATATATACCCCCGACTGTTTTGACCACCGCATCACGGAAAAATCCCATGTTCTTGTTTCGTGCTGTCTTCCTATCAGATCTATCAAGCCAGGCATCATGTCGTCTCCCTCCTCCAATAACGTAGAAGAAGATGTCTGGCTGATGAAGATGGAGCTGAAGAGAGAAGAGCCAAGAGAAGCCAATAATGAAGACAAGGGCAAGGAAGCTATGATGGATCAAGCTCCATAAGGAGGGCAATCCATGCTAACGGAAGATGGGGAAGAAGAAGATATCCTTCAACCTTATTACAATCATCTCACCCCCACTGAAATTGAAGCTTTTAGGGCTTTCGAAGCGGTTCGTGTTCAGAATAAATTTCTCACTCGTGAAAATATTTTGCTAGAGGAGCACATCATCACCCTTCGGAGAGTCATCCGCAAATTGGAGTACTTATTAAGTCTGAAGTGTGACACTTCATCACCACCACGTTCATCATCTTCACCACCAAAGGAGACTTGAGCACACGGGTATGGGCACTCCCCTTGGCTTGAGCCAAGCTTGGGGGAGGTGCCCCGATATCGTATCACCATCACTTTTATTCACCTTTACCTATTTTAGTTCGATCCTTAGCTTTTTCGTGATTTAGTTGAATACAAATTTAGTATGATCTATTTTCGAGTGCTAATTTCGTGATCTATCTATCTATGTAATCGAGTGAGAGTTATATAATAAAGTTTAGTTTTGAGCTTTTGCTTCTTTACTTTCTTGTTGCAATCAAAATAAAAAGGAAATAAATGAAAAAGAATCATATGCTAATCTTATGCTAAGTAATGACATCACATAAGAAAAATTATAAGTGGTAAAATTTATTGGAGACTGACAAACATAGCATTGGTCAATGATGCAATTCATGAAAGAATTAATAAGGGATGAGAAGATTCACATGCAAATACACTATCGTGGACATCTTTTATGATTGTGAGCCCCCATTAAATATTATATGCCAAAATTGTTGACGTTGGACAAGGAAGACAACGTAATGATTTATGTTTGTTCATATTCACATAGAAGTTATATTGTCATAGATCCTTCAACATGTGGTGCTTGCTCAATATCTTTGCTAGCCAAAAATTCCGTACTAAGTAAAGATACTACTTGTGCATCCAAAAATCCAAAAACCAAATTCATGTTTTGCGAGTCCACCATACCTACCTATGGATCGAGTAAGATCCTTCAACTAAGTTGTCATCGGGGCAACAAGGCAATAAAAATTGCTTCTAAATGTGTTTGATCAATTAGTGTAAGAGAAAATTGAGCATTGTACGAACTTATGATGGCAAAGTAATAAAAGCGACGGACTGCATAATAAAGGTTGCTATCATAGGGGGCAATATAGCGTCACGTTCTTTTACATTAAGGGATTTGGCATACAAACCAAAAAGCGCATGACAACCTCTGCTTCCCTCTGAGAAGGGCCTATCTTTTACATTTATATATTTAATTTTATGCAAGGGTCAAAGTATCCTTCCCTATTCCTTTTTACTTTTTCTTTTTGCAAATATCATGTGATGAGGAAAGATCTAGGCACATATATCCAGCTGGATATGAGTGAGCATGAGTTATTATTGTTGACATCACCCTTGCGGTGAATACGTTGGGAGGCGAAACTATAAGCTCCTATATTTCTATGTGTCCGGTTGAAACTTTTTGCTCATGGGTATGCTATGAGTGTTAGCAATCATAGAAGACTAAATGATGGTTGAGTATGTGGACTTGCCAAAAGGCTCCGACACGAGACCTTCCTGAAAATATGATGAATTGTAGTTGCAAAGTGGACTGAGAACATAGTTTGTTGGTTTTCAATAAGGTTTATGCTTTATACTTCTATGTTGTGATGAATTGTTACTTGTTCATGAGAAGTTATACGATGAAATTATACAATAAAAGTTATATGAATAATTTCTATGATAAAGTTTGTTGCTGCTATGATAATAAGCATGATGCTACTATGTCCGTATTTTGTTTTTATCGACACCTCTCTCTCAAACCATGTGGACATGCTTTTCAATAAGAGAGGTCTAAGCTTGGGGGAGTTGATACGTCCATTTTGCATCATGATTTCCTGATGTTATTTATAATGTTTTTATGTATAATAATGCTTTAGGGAGTGATTCTAATGCCTTTTTCTCTCATAATATGCAAGGTTTACACAAAGAGGTAGAATACCGGCAGCTGGAATTCTGGACCTGAAAAAGCACATCAGAGATACCTATTCTGCACATCTCCAAATAAACTGAAACTTCACTGAGAATTATTTTGGAATAAAAAAAATACTGGAGCAAATAACTACTGGAGGGGGGCCACCTGGTGAGCACAAGACACCAGGGCGCGTCGGGCCCCCTAGGCACGCCCTGGTGGGTTGTGCTCAGCACGGCCCAACTCCGGTGCCCATCTTCTGGTATTTAAGGTCTTTTGACCTAGAAAAAAATAAGGAGAGGACTTTCGGGACAGAACGCCGCCGTCTCGAGGCGGAACTTGGGTAGGAGCACTTTTGCCCTCCGGCGGAGCGATTCCACCGAGGGAACTTCCCTCCCGGAGGGGGGAAATCGAAGCCATCGTCATCACCAACACCCCTCTCATCTTTGGGAGGCCAATCTTCATCAACATCATAAACAGCACCATCTCCTCTCAAACTCTAGTTCATCTCTTGTGTTCAATCTATGTACCGGAACCTAAGATTGGTACATGTGGTGACTACTAGTGTTGATTACATCTTGTAGTTGATTACTATATGGTTTATTTGGTGGAAGATTATATGTTCAGATCCCTTATGCTATTCAATACCCCTCTGATCTTGAGAATGAATATTATTTGTGAGTAGTTTCCTTTGTTCTTGAGGTCACGGGAGAAGGCATGTTGCAAGTAATCATGTGAATTTGATATGTGTTCGATATTTTGATGATATGTATGTTGTGATTCCCTTACTGGTGTCATGTGAACGTCGACTACATGACACTTCACCATCCTTGGGCCTAAGGGAATGCATTGTGGAGTAGTTATTAGATGATGGGTTGCTAGAGTGACAGAAGCTTAAACCCTAGTTTATGCGCTACTTCGTAAGGGGCTGATTTGGATCCAAACGTTTAATGCTATGGTTAGATTTTATCTTAATACTTTTCTCGTAGTTGCGGATGCTATCGAGGGGGTTAATCATAAGTGGGAGGTTTGTTCAATTAAATACAGCACCCAAGCACCGGTCCACCCACATATCAAATTGTCAAAGTAGCGAACGCGGATCAAACCAACATAATAAAAGTGACTAGATGAAATTCCCGTGTACCCTCAAGAACACTTTGCCTATTATAAGAGACTGTTCTGGCCTGTCCTTTGCCACAAAAGTACTGGGCTACCTTGCTGCACTTTATTTACCGTTACCGTTACTTGCTCATTACCAATTATCTTTCTATCAAACTATCTGTTACCTACAATTTCAGTGCTTGCAGAAATTACCTTGCTGAAAACCGCTTGTCATTTCCTTCTGCTCCTCGTTGGGTTCGACACTCTTACTTATCGAAAGGACTACGATTGACCCCCTATACTTGTGAGTCATCAAAGGCTAGCAATAGGTTGGGAAGCGACCAACTAGAGAGTGAAAACGGTCATAGGTATGCATGGTGAATAATTAACATTGGACATAGCATGAGTAGGATATGATCACTCTGAATTGAAACATCATGAAGGCTGCATTGGTTTTCAATCACTCTACATGTTTGCACATGGGCCAAGTCAAGCCGCTCGAATTTCTCAAAGGGAAATACCATACTACCATACCACATCATAACCATTTTAATGCACGTTGACCTATAAGATAAATCATTATTCACTACTTGTTGTTTAAGCATGGCATGAGAAGCTATAATCTCTATTTGTCATCATAAACATGTTCACTCAAAATATACTGAATCAAGATCGATCGGGCTAAACATATTTACAAAAACGGAAAACAAGAAGAGTTCATACCAGCTTCCTTTGCCACGATCACTTCGTCAAATATCGTCATTATTGCCTTTCACTTGCATGACAGGATGATGTGATAATAATAGTAGTGCAAGAATACCATGGACTAAGTTGGAACCTGCATGGCAGTTTTGGACAAAGGAGAAGACAAGGTAATATTGGCTCTTTGTTAGATCAGCGATAAAGCATATAAGAGCCACTCAACATTTTCATCGTGGTCTTCTCCTTTCAAAGACTCAAAAAAAAGAAATTGAGAGAAACACACCAAAATATTTTTGTAGTTTTTGTTTTTGTCAAGAAAGCAAATAAACTAAGGGAAAACAAGAACGAGAAAAACTATTTACACGGGAAAGCTCCCAACATGCAAATGAAATATTTTTGGGTTTTCTTTTTAGTACTAAAGATAATTAAATGGGGAAAGAAAACTGAAAAGAAGCGAGAAATATCTTTGGGTTTTCCAAAGTTTCTCAAACACACAAGAAGAAAGCGGAAAAAAAACTAACATGGATATACAATGAAAGAGGATGAACACCGACAATTTATATGAAGTGTGTGAACATGTGTAATGTCGGTGAGAAATACGTACTCCCCCAAGATTAGGCGTTTGCCTAGGTTGGTGATCACCACTGATAATAGCCATCACGTCCGGGAAAGTGTTCCGGCTGGGGCACCTGAGCATCCCACGCCTGGACCTCGGCCTCCGTAGCAGCCATCTCATTCCGGTAAGCAATTATATCTTGTCGCATTATTCTGTATCCATTCCTGGCATGATAGTTAAACAAAGAGGGTGTAGGCAAAGGAATAATATCGCAAGTCTTCTCGCTAAATACTAAGCTGTAACAAAGATGTTGCGGTGGTTGCGATTCTTCGATGAATTGGTGTTCCATCATAGACTGGTTATCAAGATAAACCTTAGGCAACAAGTAATCAGTAGGGCGTATAGCAACTTCAAAACGCTTTGCCAAGCGAGTGGCATAAATACCACCATGAACCTTGCCCTTGGTTTGGTTAAGATTTAATCGGTGCACTACAATAGCTCCTATGTTGCAAGTGTTATCACCGTAAAGTGCACGGCGTAGAATAGCCAGGGTAGGGGCACTGAGACCACCACCCTGTTCCATGGCAGTATGCATTTTCCTATAAACAGAGAAAAATAGTGCACATACGGAAATTGCAAACTAGTGGCTCTAGCGTTTGACACGCCCCTAGTTTCTCCCACAGTTAAGGTGAGGAGGAAGTCCTCAAACTCCTCGGGATTAGGCTCACGCGTTCCCCCATTAGAGGGAAGCAAACATATTTCACAAAATTCATGTAGAGGCAATTCATAGTTGGTGGCATAAAGATCAAAACGTACTGTGGGAGCACCGGGCGTATTTGTGAAGTAAAAGCTTTGCATGAAGGAATTAGTAAGGAGATAGTATTGGTCACACTCATCTGCGAGGAAGTCGGTAAGCCCGACATTTGCAACGAAGTGCATGAATTCTTCATAAAAACCTGCTTCGTTCATGAAAGGGCGTGTGTGGCCATTCACAGGGCCTAACCTCCGTGTTGCGAACAATGTTGATGTCGCGGTACTGAGTTCTCCTAACAACTTCCTTGGGGCTCCGGCTTGAAGTACATTTCCTTAAGAAATTCATTTTCCTAAGCATAAATTTCTGAAATTTTTGAGCAACAAATTTATGTCAATAAAACTTTGCAAGATTGATAGCAACTACTCATAATGATGCCTAGAGGCCATATCAAGCATTCATACTACTTGGAACTCAAAGAATTCAACATGCAAGCTCATTTTCGGTAGCACCAAGTGCAGCATATTATGCAAAGTATGAACCACTAAAACAAAAACTAATTGGAGGAGTGGAGGAGTCACATACCAAGAAACAATTCCTCAAAACAGTTTCACAAACGGAGTTCCGAGCAAAGAGATTGGAAATTGCAGTTTCTAGGTGAAGAACACGGGAGAGAGAGAGAGCTAGGAATTTTTTTCTGGAGGTAGGAGAAGGAGTGAGCTGAAGGGATAAGGCAGGGTGGCCTGTGGGCCCCACAAGCCATCATGGCGCGTCCTAGGGGGCGCGCCCTGTTGGCTTGTGGCCCACGGGTGCACTTCCCTGCTGCAATTTTTGTGCCAAAATTCTTATATATTCTAGAAAAATTCATGTTAAAAATTTGTGGCAATCTGAGACTTTTTATTTTTGGTCATTTTTCTATGCACGGGAAAAACAAAAAACCGGTAAATCAAACTAATTTATTTTATATAAACTACAAATAACAGAGGATAAACTTTTGATACAAAGAGTTGTGAATACTAAATTCATCAATCACATGTCTTCCAAAAAGGATCCATTAATAAGGTTGATCAAGTCTTATTAACAACCGTTTCCGATTAACATGCAACCGAAGAATTTTTGTATATCACTAGGTTACCTCAATGGGGATTTGATCCCCAACAATAAGATTATAATATTTCTTCTTGACAGTAGGTAGAGGAACTGTAAAACTTCCAATGATAACCGTGGGAATAGGCTCAATGACATTAATATTATTAAACAAAGTTTGCTTCTTCGGGAAATGCACGGTATGTTGCTTGCCATTGACATGAAAGGTAACCTTGCTTTTATTGAAATCAATAACTGCACCTGCAGTATTTAAAAAGGGTCTACCAAGGATGATTGACATATTGTCGTCCTCGGGCATATCAAGAATAACAAAGTCTGTCAAGATAGTAACATTTGCAACCACAACAAGAACGTCCTGAAAAATTCCAATAGGTAAAGCAGTGGATTTATCAGCCATTTGCAAAGATATCTCAGTGGGCATAAGATTACTCAAATCATGTCTTTTATAAAGGGAGAAATGCATAACACTAACACCAGCCCCTAAATCACATAGAGCAGTCTTAACATAGTTTCTTTTAATAGAGCAAGGTATTGTGGGTATGCCAGGATCTCCTAGCTTCTTAGGTATTCCTCCATCAAAAGAATAATTAGCAAGCATAGTAGCAATTTCAGTTTCAGGTATTTTTCTTTTGTTGGTAACAATATCTTTCATATACTTAGCATATGGAGGCCTTTTCAATATAACGGTCAAACGAGTACGCAAAAAGACGGGTCTAATCATTTCAGCAAAGCGGTCAAAATCTTCATCGTCCCTACTTTTAGAAGGCTTACGAGGAAATGGCATGGGTTTTTGAACCCATGGCTCTCTTTCCTTTCCATGTTTTCTAGCAACAAAGTCTCTCTTATCATAATGTTTATTTTTAGGAGGTCGGTTATCAAGATCCTCGGCAGGTTCTATTTCTACATCGTTATCATGTTCTTTATTGCTATATGGTGGAGCATCTACATGCACAGTATTATTTTCATCCTCCTTTTCATTATCACTAGGTACATGTTCACTACCAGATTGGGTCTCAGCATCAGAAATAGAAACATCATTATGGTTCTTAGTAGGTGTTTCTATAACAGGTTCACTAGGAGCATGCAAGTTCCTATCATTTTTCTTCTTCCTTTTCTTATTAGAGGAACTAGGTGCATCAACATTAATTTTCTAAGAATCATGTTCTATTCTTTTAGGATGACCTTCCGGATAAAGAGGTTCTTGGGTCATAGGTTCTTGGGTCATACGACCTCCCCTAGTCATTACTCTAACAACATGATCATTCATATTATTATTTACTTCAGCAAGCAAAACATTTTCTGACTTAGCAACTTGGTCTAGTTGAGTGTGAACCATAGAAGCATGTTTACCTAGACCTTTTACATCATTAGCAATTCTAAACATCAAGTCACTTAAGCAGTCTATTATCATGGCATTACATCTCAATTGATCCTTAACATAGTTATTGAAGTGTTCTTTCTTAACAACATAATTATCAAATTCGTCCATGCATTGTTCAAGAGTCTTAGTATAAGGTATATCATATTCACTAAAGGAACGGAGAGAGTTTACCTCTACTACATGTGTCGGGGTATTAAGTCCATGTATTTCTTCAATAGGTGGTAGTTTCTTGATATCCTCAATTTTAATACCTTTCTCCTTCATAGATCTTTTTGCTTCTTGCATATCTTCAGGGTTGAGGAATCGAATACCTATTTTCTTTTGAATAGGTTCCGGAGGTGGTTCAGGAAGCGTCCAATCATCGGCATTTTGCAATATGTTATTCAATAGTTCTTCAGCTTGACTGACAGTCCTTTCCCTGAAAACACAACCAGCACAACTATCTAGGAAGTCCCTAGAAGCATCGATTAGTCCATTATAAAGATACCAATAATTTCATTTTTCTTAAGAGGGCAATCAGGGAAAGCTCTAAGTAACCGGAGAATCCTCCCCCAATATTGAGGGAGATTCTCTTCTTCAATTTGCGCAAAGTTAAATATTTCCTGTAAGGCAGCTTGTTTCTTATGAGCAGGAAAATACTTTTCAGAAAAGTAATGAAGCATAACTACGCATACAACCAGGAGCAAGAGAAAGAACCATTCCTTGGCCTCACCTTTTAGCGAGAAAGGAAAAAAGCTTAAGGATATAATAGTAGCATATCTTTTCATCATTGGTAAACAAAGCATCAATATCATTTAATTCCATAAGGTGTTCGACAACAGTTTCATTTTCATAACCGTGGAAAGGATCAGACTCTACTATTGGAATTAACTCAGGGTCCATAGAGAACTCATAATCCTTATCAGTAACAAATATAGGAGAAGTAGCCAATTTAGGATCATATTTCATTTTCTCCATCATAGATTTTTCTTTTAGTTTGCATAGCAGTTTCTTCAAGTCATCTCTATTTTCACAAGCAAAGAAATCCCTAGTTGTTTCCTTATCCATGACATAACCTTCAGGTACATAAGGCAATTCATATCTATTATGTGAGCGAGGTGTAACAGGTGATTCAAAGTCCTCATCAGTTTCAGCATTTTCAAGTTCTCTAGCTTTAGCAATATGAGCATCAAGTAATTCATTCAATGGCACAGTTTCAGTTTCAACATGTGTAGCAATAGTATCATCATTAATTTCAGAGGTAGCATCATCAAGTTCATGTGACATATCAGGACGATCAACAGGCGGCAGTGTAACAAGATGATTTAGAACAGTAGGTGAATCAAAAGCAGAGCTAGATGGCAGTTCCTTACCTACTCTCGTTAGAGAGGGGATGATCTTAGTTCGAATATCTTTCAGATACTTCATAGTTGCAATTGGATATCCTCAAGTTAACACAATAAATAGATCTATGCTCCCCTGCAATGGTGCCAGAAAAAGGCTTGATAACCCACAAGTATAGGGGATCGTGACAGTCTTCACGGGTAGTATTTCACACCAATTTATTGATTTGACACATGGGGAGCCAAAGAATATTTACTGGCCTTGACAGTTGAGTTGTCAATTCAACCGCACCTGGGTTATCTCTCTGCAGCAAAGGTTTAGTAGCATGGCAAATAGTAGTAGCAAAAGTAACAGTAGTAGTGACAACAGTAATTTTGTAGCAGTTGTGACAGTAGCAGTAGCAATAGTAACTTAGCAAGATTCAATATATGTAAAGCGTAGGCACGTGGATCGGTGATGGATAATGATTTAGATGGCATCAATCATGTAACAGTTACACACTAGGGCGACACAGAACTAGCTCCAGTTCATCAATATAATCTAGGCATGTATTTCTTATATAGTCATACGTGCTTGCGATAAGAACTTGCATGACATCTTTTGTCCTACCCTCCCATGGCGGTGGGGTCCTATTGGAAACTAAGGGATATTAAGGCCTCCTTTTAATTGAGAGCCGAAACAAAGCATTAACACATAGTGAATACATGAACTCCTCAAACTACGGCAATCACCGGAAAGAATCCCGATTATTGTCACCTTGGGGTATGCGGATCAAGACACGTAATATAGGTGCATACAACTTGCAAGATAGGATCAAATCAATCTTATATCAGAGATAATATAATTTGTTCAGATCTGAAATCATGGCACCCGGGCCCTAGTGACAAGCATTAAGCATAGCAAAGTCATAGCAACATCAATCTCAGAACATAGTGGATACTAGGGATCAAGCCCTATCAAACTTAACTCGATTACATGATCAATTTCATTCAATCCCACCACCGTCCAGCAAGCCTACAAAGGAAATTACTCACTCCCGGTGGTGAGCATCATGGCGGTGTTGATGGAGAAGGGTTGGTGATGATGACGGCGACGATTTCCCCTCTCCGGAGCCCCAAACGGATTCCAGATCAGCCCTCCCGAGGAAGAACAGGAGGTGGCGGCGGCTCCGTCTCATGAAACGCGATGAAAACTTCTCTCTAGTTTTTTTCTCAGAAGATGTGATTTTATAGGACTGGAATCAGGGTCGGAGGAGCCTCGTGGGCCCCAGCACACAACAAGACTTGGCCTAGGGGGGTCGCGCCCTGTTGGGTTGTGGCCCAAAGGTGGCCTCCCTCCGGTAGGTCTTTGCTCCATAATTCATTATATATTCCAGAAAAATCCACAAAAAGTTTTGTCCAATTCCGGGAACTTTTATTTCTGCATAAAAATAACACCAAGGTAGTTCTGCTGAAAACAGTGTCAGTCCGGGTTAGTTTCATTCAAATCGTGCAAATTAGAGGTCAAAACCAGAGCAAAAGTGTTTGGAAAAGTAGATACATTGGAGACGTATCAGATAACCAGAATAAGCATCCAGTAAACATGAACTCTCATAACCAGCTATGGAATCGATGATCTGGTCAATGCGTGGCAGAGCAAAGGTGTCCTTTGGACAAGCCTTATTGAGATTTGTATAATCCACACACATGTGCCATGTGCCGTTCTTCTTCAGAATAAGCACCGGGTTATCCATCCATTTAGGATGGAAAACCTCAACAATGAACTCGGCAGCTAGGAGCCGGGCCTCTTCTTCACCGATCACCTTGCGTCTCTCCTCGTTAAAACGACGGAGGTATTGCCTTACAGGTTTCATCTTTGGATCCACATTAAGGGAGTGCTCAGTGAGTTCTCTCGGTACACCTGGCATGTCAGAGGATTTCCATGCAAAGATGTCTCAATTCTCATGGATGAACTCGATGAGCGTGCTTTCCTATTTGGGGTCCATATTGGCTCCAGTGGTGAACTGTTGGGAAGAATCACCAGGAGTAAAATCAACTTGTTTTGTATCCTCGGCTGACTTGAATTTGAGTAGAGGCTTGGATTTAGTGGTTGGCTTCTTAAGAGGAGTCATATCATCTGGATCAACGTTGGCCTGGTAAAATTTTAACTCCTCCGCGGCAGAAGCAGACTCGCCATAGGCCGCATCTCCATCCTCGCACTCAACGGCAATTTTCCTATTCCCATGGACAGTCATAGTGCCTCCTGGACCTGGTATTTTGAACTTGAGGTAAACATAGCAGGGACGCGCCATAAAGCGAGTTTACGCCGGCTGTCCATAAAGGGCGTGATAAGGACTTTTTATTTTGACCACCTCAAAAGTCAGGAACTCAGACCGGTAGTTGAACTCATCACCAAAAGCTACTTCGAGGTTAATCCTGCCAATGGGATATGCTGATTTACCAAAACAATCCCATGAAAAACTGTAGAGGATGGCTTGAGCTGACTTTCTGACAGGTTCATTCGTCTGAAAGTATCATAATAAAGGATGTTGATGCTGCAGCCGCCATCCATCAGTACTTTCGTGAGGTTGTAGTCGTCCACCTAAGGCGCCACCACTAGAGCCAGACTTCCCGGGTTCTCAATCCGTGGAGGGTGATCCTCGCGACTCCAAACCACTGGTTGTTCTGACCAGTGTAGGTATTCTGGGACTGCCGGCTCAACCATGTGGACCGCTCGTTTTTGCACCTTACGGTCACGTTTGCAAGTGCTAGTGGTGAAGACGTGGTATTGTCCACTATTTAACTGCTTTGGAGTACTTTGGAAGTCGGAATGATTCCCTTGGTTCTAATTGCCCTAATTCTGATTTCCCTGGCCAGAACACTGGTTACCGCCGCCGTTATGACCAGACCCTGAGCCGCCTGCTCCAAGAAACATGACTCCAGGATAGTTTCCCTCGAAGCTGGAATTGGGAAAGCCGGCTCCTAAGCCGCTGACTTGAGGAGCTCCAGGGAACCATTGCCGCCATTGTTGTTGCCGCTCTGGAAGGCTTGGTTCTGGAATTCCTGCATAATGTAGCAATTTTCCCACGAGTGAGTTGCTTGCTTGCTATCCACACTGTGTTTGGGACATGGTCCTTTAAGAGCCGCCTCATAATTCCGAGGACTAGTGATGTGACACCCGAAATTTTGGCCCTTTCTTTTTCTTTTGGTTTTCTTTGAATTTTTATTTGGAGTTCCTTTTATGTGGCTCTGTGGTCTTGAAACCTGGGAAGATCATCTTTTTTTCCTCTCCCAAGTGGCTTGTCACTCTCAAATCCTTTCCAAGATCATGTCATTTCCATCTTGGTCCAACCCCAATAATTATTTATAGAGAATATTCCTTTTTCTATTTAATCCTTTTTGCCCTAGGTTGTGAAGCAACCTATATTTCTGTCTTGCCATAAATTTGCACAAAATTCTAATAAATTCTTTGTATCATATCTTCCACACATATGTCAAAACCTTTCCTTGCCTAGTTCAAAAACAATTCAGGAATATTCATTTTTCTATTTTGTCTAGAATGGCACTTTGTCAAGGAAGTTCCATTTATGTTTTCTTGATTGCCCTCAAACTTTTTAAGCACTCTCTCATATCCAAATCATTGCCCCGTGACACAATTCAGCTCCATTTGCCTAGTTAATCTTCCTCGGAAAATTTCCCCAAGTTTTTGTCCAGTGGGAAGCTTTGTGAAGGAAGTACCAGCTAGAGGTATCCAAATGGGTTGAAATTTTACCACCACCTCCTTATGCCCACATCATGACCCAACACCAAATTTCAGATCTATACAACAATCTATGTGAGCACACCTTCAACTCTTTGTTTTTGGCAATATTTTCAGTTTGTGAAGCAACTATAGTTTATATTGCTTTAGTATTACTGAAAATTTACCAGAACATGATCATACCTATATAACTTCCCTCTACCATATTTGGGCTCATTTCATGTAGCCAATTATTCTCAAGAATTTTCCTAAGTTTCTGTCTAGAGAAGAGCATTATGAAGGAAGTACCATTTTTATTTAGCTAAATGGTATGAAAATTTTACAGTGTCTTCTTATCTCTAAATTATCATGCTCTACCTAGTTTCAGCCCAATACACCACTCCATGTGAGTGCAGCATACAATTCCCTTTTCTGGACCAGATTTGTAGTTGCAAAGCAACTATGCTAAATCTTTGTCCTAATCATTTCATATTTCACAGGACTGTAGTCCTTCCTTGCCTAAACCTCCGTGACAACTTTGTTTGCTTGTTGATTTAGTACTTTGACCACACCTTCCAGCCCAAGTTTGCTACATCAAACTGTATCTGATGCATCCCATCAACCTAAAGCTCCTTTTGTTGATCCATCAGTTAATAGAGGCCCCATGTTGGATGGACTACACACTGGACATGGTCGGCCATGCTGAGTCACCGTGCATGCGTCGGTGCACGCGGGGACCATGCGGTCTGGCATGCCAAATGCGTGCTCTGCTCGCTTTGGCCGCGACCGAGTGTCGTCTTACTTCGGGCCTCGTCTTCTCAGCCGTCCCCGCGCGTCTGAGCATGTCAAACGGATCCGCATCAACCACGCTCTGTCCCTGGAGCCCTTTCCCCCTCCTCTTTCCTCTCCGACACGTCACAGCAGCCAGGTATGCGCTCTGCCCGCATCCCCTCTACCATGACCGCGTAACCACGTCATCCTCGAGCTCACTCCAGGTCGCATAAACCCTCTGACGCCCTCCCCTATCCCTTCGTGTGCCCTTTGATTGCCAAAGCACCGGCGACACGTCGCCGTGGCCAGACCCATCCGGCGAAATGGCCCCGGCCTATAAATAGGCCGTTCCCGAGCCTCTAGACCTCACCAGCCCCTCCTCCACCCTCCTAGCATCCTCCCCAACCACATAATCCAGCTTCTGGAGCTCTCCTTCCCCTCCCATGGCCGAGCCATCGCCGCCGGCCTCGGCCTAAATGTGAGCAATGCCAAGCTCCCCTTGCCTTCTTTTCTCCACCATTGTCACCACCGAGGTCAGACAAAGCTTATCTGCCCTTCCCCTCCCTCTCCGGTGGTCCATGGCGTCGTGCCCAATATTGCCGTGGCCGCCGTCCACCACGAATTGGAGCCCCATTTGCTCCGCTGCTCTCCGGCAAGGGCAGAGCCCTCTGGCGGACGCGCCTCCTCGCGCCGGTCATTCCAGTGGTCCAGGATCCGCCGGAGATGACCGGGGCCTCCGGGACGAGCGCCGGCACCGAGCCCCTACTCTGTCCCTGTCGGGCACAGGAGGAAGAAGACGGCGACCCCCCCCCCATTAGTGGGCCTTGTCTATAAGGGGCTTTTGGCCCATGCCCGCGTGGAGTAAGTGGAAACGCATTTGGTGGAGTGCGTTTTCGTTCGGGCAAAGCATATTCCGCCTCTGTACTGGAGAACAGTACGTTTTCGCTGCATGAAGGCGTATTCTTCAAAATGCGCTTTCAGTTTTTTGCGCCGTCGGCCGAAACGGTTAAATAGTAGATGTTCGTTCCTTAAGCGCAGAAATGGACAGTTTTTATTTCTTTTTCTACCTTACGAACGAACGGCTGTATCTCTTTAACCATGACTCCGATTCAGGTGATTCAAAAGCCCACGTTCTCTATTCATCTTGCCCGTTCCGTTGGTGTCATTTTAAATATGGTGTCACATTCTAGAAATGACCATTTTTCCCTTGACCTCTAATCAGCTCCGTTGGGAGAGAAACATTTCCGGCAAATCTTTCCACGAGTTCATCGTACTTCTTCTCGATGATTCCTTCATCCCCAGGCAAGCCATGACAGTCACTTGCATGATGGCCTTTCGATAGTCATGGTTTTCACTTTAATGATTGAATAACTATTTGTTTATTTCACTCAATGATATATATATATATATATATATATATATATATATATATATATATATATATATATATATATATATATATATATATATATATATATATATATATATATGTTTGTGGATCCATGCTCATCATCATGCCATGTTCATTTGATTCTAGCGAGTTAAATGATTATTTGCCAGTATTATTATCCCCATGTTTAATTCTTGTAATTATTTCATGATAGTGATAATGATATGCTCATATGGATTATTATCTTTTGTTATGAAAATACTTGTCACATGCATGATCATCACTATGCCATGCTCATTTGCATCTCGTAGAATGAATGATTTACTGTTGATGATGATCCATATGGTAAATTGTTACGTTGCCCATCCCTGTTCATGTTGACATCATGCTCATATGCATTATCATTTTATTATGTTATTTTATTATGGCTCAGCTCATCAATGTTCAAGTTAAACCTAACATTAATCGAACTTGAACAAATCTGTTGGCTGGGTCATGGTGCCACCGAATCAAGATCACTAGTGCAACCACACGTGCCTGGATGGGAGGCCCTAATGCGGTCTATTGGCATGCCTCTCGCCGATGCCTCCAACAAGGGAAGGTTATGTGTGCGCGCTACCCTGATCAGGTAGGTGGCAATAACATTGCGTGCCCGAATTTTATGGATATCCGATGTCCCCATATGGGAAGAGTTTGTTTTGCCATGACGGTGGTGGCCATAAAGGTGGCGGGTGTCACGAGTTGATATCGGGGCCACCCAAGGCATAGCCCAAAGGGGAGTTTGTTGGAGTGGCCGGGAGAGTGTCATGCAATAGATTGGTTTTGTCGGAATGTCGTTGGTCCACCTGAATGGGAGCACGAGGCCATGAGTTCCGTGGTGTGGGTACAGTGTACTAACCTCTGCAGAGTGTATAATTTATCGATAGTCGCATCCTCGGATATGGACACAGTTCGTAGAAGGTCACGCTATGGGTCAACAGTAATAATAACATGTGTAATAAACAACCCTGGTTCTATGAGAAAAAGAAGTTGGTTGATCTTTAAGTGGTCACGAGATGATAACGATGGTTGATCATGATGTGATCGTGTGATGATCACAGTGGTAAGTAAGGTGGTTATCTACGGTGCTTACGAAGTAACCTCTGAACAAAGTAAGTTGGTCCATGGGACCTTAAACATCGACCCTCCGTCTCATGCTAGTGCTAGTATCATCATGTTCATACCACGAGTAACATGTACATGCCATGCTCACTCTCATGTTGTTCTAGTATCATCATGCTCATTATCTATTAACCTGTAAATGCCATGTTATTGTTTGTCTTGATTGCTTTGGTTGTTGTGAACTTGCGAGTACATTCAAAGTACTCACCTTGCGTGTCATGCCAGATTGCGGGTGATGCCGTGATTGATTGCTTGTCGAGGATCCCAAGTTTGTGCTCTAGGACGTGTCCCAGCCAGAGTCCCTGCGGAGTGGAGTCCATCACCATCGTCGGTGTTCCGCTGCTACGAGTTGTTCCACTGCTAGCATAGAGCTACCTTAGCAGGCGTAGTGTCGTCGTGCCGATGTAATCCTTTGTAATACTCGAATCCTTGTACCTCGCTCATTTGTAATAAAGAGTTGATTTGTTCTATGCTAAGCAGTGTCATATTCCAAAAGACTTGATCTTTGGGTTGGAATACGGGGTGTTCCGGTTCTTCTGAGCCGAGGTGCCAAAACGCTTGGTATTAGAGCAGGTCTGGCTTTAGGAAGCCCTAGTCAGCGCGAGCATTAGAAACTGGTAGTATAGAGTCTAGTTGGTGTTCTGCATTTCGTTGTTGCATTCGCTTGTCGCATAGCATGCATGTAGACATATTATCTTGTCGCTAACGATCTTATCCCGTGAGTGTGGGTGGTATCGGTTTAGATCCACTACATGCACCCTCCAATTTTGCATATCTACTCTTTGGCATTTGGTGTCATCTCTGTCCCAGCGGAGTAATGCCGAGGTACCTAGTGGTGTCGATCACTTGTAGGATTGATCCACAGGTGTCATGCCAATGTATTTTCTTCAGCCACACCTATCGTTTCGGTGGTAGACATGTTTCTGGCCTTAACCTTGCCATCTGACTCGTCGCTTTGGCAACCCTTACTGGTCTTTGTTACTAGGAAAGGGCAATGCCAGCAGACCCTACTTTCCACCGCAATGTTACCATATCACCCATTCTTTGGACGGGTATGGTTCCCTTCCGTCCCCTTGATGATGATGTGGTCATGAAATCCGTGTCTCACCACATGGTCACCAAGTCCGTCCTCACCCCTAACCCCGTCTAGATGCAATCAGTGTTAAGTTGGCTCTTGGTTACACCAACTACCCCACATGTGGATTCATCTCCGTGCACGCTGCCACAGCATATTAGATTGTAGTGCCAGAGTTCTTGCGAGATTTGTGTGCTTAGGTACACATGCATATTGTTGTGTATAGCAGTAAAATGTGATTTTGTTTGTATGTAACCTTGATGCCTTGTGTGCTTTTGTTTGAGTCGTTTCTTTTCCTTATTTCTTTGGGCCTTCGGTGTCACGTTATTTTCCCCTTATGAAAGTTGCTCATCAACCGACGCCAGACTCGAAGAATCTATAAGGATTTCAAATATTTGGAAGCTCACCTAAACATTATGGACTTCTCAGTTGACTGCATTATTTTGGGAATATCTAGTCTGACTGCAAATGACATCCTGGACCAATTATCAACATCAAGTTTACATCAGTGGTGAAATCTTTACAACAGTAACTAGCAGGAAGACAAGTGTGTGCAAGACCCATCTTATATTCTCAGTCAAAGGTATGATTCATAAACAAGGTTGGTTCCGCTTTGAGTAAAATTTGAAACGTTCTATCCCTCGGAAGCAAGTCAGAATGTGCCATGTATCCAGTACCCAGTAAGAAGGATAGTCCGACAAATTCTTTTCATACAAGAAACCAACAACATGAGTATGAAGGTTGTCTATATGGCATTCGGTCAGCATATCACAGTGAAAAGCTTCTCGTGTTAACAACCCAGTCTTCCACCGCACGCTACCAGAGAAGCTTATGACGCAAGGCTTCTCTAATCTTCCTCAATACGATATGTGGATAACTTCTAGCATAAGATACTCAGTCTTCTTTGGTAAGATACTGCATAAAGCTTCTGACATAAGGCACCGAGTCTTCCCCAGTAAGCAACAAGGAGGAGAAGCTTCTGAAGTATGGTACCCAGTCTTCTTCAGCACACTATCTGGGGAAACATCGAGCGTAAGCTATTCAGTCTTCTTCAGCACGATACTCTCGATAGCTTCCAGCACAAGCTATCTGATCTTCATTAGTAGGACACTACAAACAGTTGGCAGCATTGGTGCAAGATATTACATAGTCAGTTGGTAGTGCATCTCAGGAATCAGTTCAACAACAATTTGGTCAGAAGCAAGAATCAGCCAGGACACAAGTCTGCCTCAGGAATCCAATGTTCAGCTATACATACTTGCATATATATTGTGAGCATGCTGCCCAGGTCATGCAAGTCAGCAATACGATGACGCAAGCACGGTGAAGAATCCGACAACCACATGAGTTATGAAAACCAGTTATGCATCTCAGTATGATGCAAAGACTAACAAGCTATGACAAAAGGCCCCATTGGGACCCCCAGTCTTGGTAGTAGCTATCAAGGCCAGCTTCCTCATGCCCAACAAAATGATATCATTAACCTTTGTCACTGTTTTGTATGATTGCCGACAACAATGAGCTTCACACCAGTACATGTAAAGCTGGTATATATCCTATGACTTGAGTCATGAATAAGGATAAGGTATGCTTGCCGGAATATTGCATCTGACAGCACCTATGGTCACATGAAGAATTAAGAATATATATGGCCAAGCACTTTCGGCAAAGGATTCAGGAAAAAGAGAACAATAATGAAGGACAAGATCGACAACGCAGGTGCGATAATTGTTGCCTGAACAATATGGTACGGACACCCAAGACAGTCTGATTCTGTATCAATCACCATGATTTTACACCCAAGGGGTATACTCCGTTTGTAAGGACCTCAAATCAAGGTAACCCACTTGTCCAACGGTATATACTCGGAATTGTCAAAATCAAATATCCAAGTTTGTCATGTCAGACCAAAGGCCAACTCAGCAGTTTGACTCCAGCGACCGTGTCAAAGCATCGCACGACCTATGGATATACCGACAGGATGAGTAATGGAAATGCAGAACAGCAGTCTCGGATCATGTTTCCTCATATATAGTACCCAATGAAAGGATAGCCTGCCGTGAACAAGATTCTTCTGCCAGAACCACCGTTAGTCAAGTTTCTAGAAGCTATTGCTATAAGATGTTACTCCTTTATTCTGGTCACGACACGCAACAATCGAATCTTTGGTACAGATTTGATACTCAAGACAGTGGGATCAGCCAAGATGCCTCAGAGCTCCCTGAAAGTAGCCAGATTCTGCCAAGAGAACGGTTATGATTATCAACATTGTTTTGGAACTAGAGGACATGCATCTACTTGAATAACATGATGCAAGGATTAAAAGGTTTTGTGTCCACCAAAGAAAATTTGTTCACAACTCCATGGAATACTATCAGTTCTGGATATAAGAATGACCCGTCAACTGGAAATCCCTCCCGAACTTGTGGGAAATATGACACATTCCAGTCATAATAATATATCATTTCAGTTGGCAGATATGAAAGAATTGAAGTCAGCGTAAGATTGAACATATCTGGTAAGACTTGTCAAAATGTTGGGTACGGTGAAGCAAACTACCCTAGAGCAAGGTAATCAGATCATATGGAATTATGTGGGAACAATTTATAAAGGAAAAGGACACCCGAGTTGGAAACGGTTTCCTAAGTCATAATATTCATACTTGTTCCCTGAGCAACAAAATCTTGAGGACGAGATTTTTGTAAGGGGGGTAGGTTTGTGACACCTCAAATTTTGGCCCTTTCTTTTTCTTTTGGTTTTCTTTGAATTTTTATTTGGAGTTCCTTTTCTGTGGCTTTGTGGTCTTGAAACCTGGGAATATCATCTCTTCTTCCTCTCCCAAGTGGCTTGTCACTCTCAAATCCTTTCCAAGATCATGTCATTTCAATCTTGGTCCAAACACAATATTTACTTATTGAGAATATTCCTTTTTCTATTGAAGGAATAATCCTTTTTATCCTAGGTTGTGAGGCAACCTATATTTATGTCCTGCCATAAACTCTCACAAAATTCTCATAAATTATTTGGATCATATCTTCCACAAATATGTCAAAACCTTTCCTTGCCTAGTTCAAAAATAATTCAGGAATATTCATTTTTCTATTCTGTCTAGAATGGCACTTTGTGAAGGAAGTGCCACTTATGTTTTTTGGATTGCCCTAAAACTTTTTAAGCACTCTCTCATATCCAAATAATTGCCCCATGACAAAATTGATCTCCATTTGCCTAGTTAATCTTCATCAGAAAATTTCCCCAAGTTTTTGTCCAGTGGGAAGCTTTGTGAAGGAAGTACCAGCTAGAGGTATCCAAATGGGTTGAAATTTTACCAACACCTCCTTATGCCCACATCATGACCCAACGCCAAATTTCAGATCTATACAACAATCTATGTGAGCACACCTTCAACTCTTTGTTTTTGGCAATATTTTCAGTTTGTGAAGCAACTATAGTTTATATTGCTTCAGTATTACTGAAAATTTACCAGAGCATGATCATACCTATATAACTTCCCTCTGCCAAATTTGGGCACATTTAATTTAGCCAATGATTCTCAAGAAGTTTCCTAAGTTTCTGTTCAGAGAAGGGCATTGTGAAGAAAGTACCATTTTTATTTATCTAAATGGTATGAAATTTTACAGTTCTTCTTATCTCTAAATGATCATGCTCTACCAAGTTTCAGCCCAATCCAAAACTCCATGTGAGTGCAGCATCCAATTCCCTTTTCTGGACTAGATTTGCAGTTGCAAAGCAACTATCCTAAATCTTTGTCCAAATCATCTCCGATTTCACAAGACTGTAGTCCTTCCTTCCCTAAACCTCTGTGATAACTTTCTTTGCTTGTTGATCAAGTATTTTGAACACACCTTCTAGCCCAAGTTTGCTACAGCAAACTGTATCTGATACATCCCATCAACATAAAGCTCCTTTTGTTGATCCATCACTTTAGGGAGGCCCCATGTTGGATAGACTACACACTAGACATGGCCGGCCACGCCGAGTCACCGTGCACGCGTCGGTTCACGCGGGGACCATGCGGTCTGGCATGCCAAACGCGTGCTCTGCTTGCTTTGGCCGCGCCCGATTGTCGTCTTGCTTCGCGCCTCATCTTCCCGGCCGTCCCCGCGTGTCTGAGCATGTCAAACGGATCCGCATTGGCCACGCGCCATCCCCGGAGCCCTTTCCCCTCCTGTTTCCTCCCCACCGCGCCACGGCAGCCCCGTCTGTGCCCTGCCCACGTCCCCTCTACCATGACCGCGTAACTGCATCGTCCTCGAGCTCACTCCACGTGTCCCCGAGCTCTTACACGTTGCGTAAACCCTCTAATGCCCTCCCCTCTCCCTTCGCGTGACCTCGGAGCGCCAGAGCGCCGGCGACACGTCGCCGTGGCCAGACCCATCTGGCGAACTCGCCCCGGCCTATAAATAGCCCGTCCCCGAGTCTCTAAACCTCACCAGCCCCTCCTCCACCCTCCTAGCATCCTCCCCGACCACCTAATCGAGCTTTTGGAGCTCTCCTTCCCTTCCCGTGGTGGAGCCATTGCCACCGGCCTTGGCCTAAATTTGAGCAATGCCCAGCTCCCCTCGCCTTCTTTTCTCCACCATTCTCACCACCGAGGTCAGACGGAGCTTCTCCGACCTTCCCCTGCCTCTCTGGCGGCCCATGGTGCCATGCCCGATATCACCGTGGCCGCCGTCCACCGCGAAGCAGAGCCATGTTTGCTCTACTGCTCTCCGGCAAGGGCAGAGCCCTTAGGCGGATGCACCTCCTCGTGTTGGTCATTCCGGTGGTCCAGGCTCTGCCGGAGATGACCAGGGCCGCCGGGACGAGCGCCGGCGTCAAGCCCCTTCTCTGTCCCAGTCGGACACAGGAGGAAGAAGACGGCGATCCCCCCCCTCGTCAGTGGGCCCTGCCTGTAAGGGGCTTGTTGCCTGGCCCCGCGCGGAGTAAGTGTAAACGCATTTGGTGGAGTGCGTTTTCGTTCGGGCAAAGCGTATTTTGCCTCTGTACTGGAGCAGAGTACGTTTTCGCTACCTGAAAGCGTATTCTTCAAAAAGCGCTTTCAGTTTTTTCAGCCGCCGGCCGAAACGGTTAAATAGCGAGCGTTCGTTCCTTAAGGGCGGAAATGGACAGTTTTTATTTCTTTTTCTGCCTAACGAACGAACGGTTGTATCTCTTTAACCGTGACTCCGATTCAGGTGATTCAAAAGCCCACGTTCTATATTCGTCGAGCTCGTTCCATTGGTGTCATTTTCACTATGTTCTCACATTCTAAAACTTAATTTTTTTTCCCTGCCCTCTAATCAGCTCCGTCGGGAGAGAAACGTTTCCGGCAAATCTTTCCACGAGTTCATCGCACTTCTTCTAGATGATTCCTTCATCCCCGGGCAAGCCATGATAGCCACTTGCATGATGGCCATGCAGTAGCCATGGTTTCCACTTTAATGATTGAACAATTGTTTTTTTATTTCACTAAATGCTATATATATGCTGGTGGATCCATGCTCATCATCATGCCATGTTTATTTGATTCTAGTGAGTTAAATGATTATTTGCTAGTATTATTATTCCCATGTTTCATTCTTGTAATTATTTTATGCTAGTGATAATGATATGCTCATATGGATTATTATCTTTTGTTATGAAAATACTTGTCATATGCATGATCATAACTCTGCCATGCTCATTTGCATCTCGTAGAATGAATGATTTATTGTTGATGATGATTCATATGCTAAGTTGTTACGTTGCCCATCCCTGCTCATGTTGACATCATGATCATATGCATTATCATTTCATTGTGTTATTTTATTATGGCTCGGCTCATCACTGTTCAAGTTAAACCTTACATTGATCGAATTTGAAAAAATCTGTTGGTTGAGTCATGGTGCCACCGAATCGAGCTCACTAGTTCAACCATACGTGCCTGGATGGGAGGCCCTAATGTGGTATATTTTCATGCCTCTCGCCGGTGCCTCCAACGAGGGAAGGTTATGTGTGTGCGCTACCTTGATCAGGTAGGCGGCAATAACCTTGTGTGCCCGAGTTTTATGGATATCCGATGTCCCCGTTTGGGACGAGTTTGTTTTGCCACGACAGTGGCGACCACAAAGGTGGCGGGTGTCACGAGTTGACACTGGGTCCACCCATGGCATAGCCCAAAGGGGAGTTTGTCAGAGTGGCCCGGAGAGTGTCATGCAATAGATTGGTTTTGTCGGAATGTCATTGGTCCACCCGAATGGGAGCACGAGGCCATGAGTTCCGTGGTGTGGGTACAGTGTACTAACCTCTACAAAGTGTATAATCTATCGATAGCGGCGTCCTCTGATATGGACACAGTTCGTAGTAGGTCGCACTATGTGTCAACGGTAATGACAACTTGTATACACTATTGCAGGATGGTCCAAAGACGACACATGAATCAGACACCCTTCGAAAAAACTGTTTGCGATGTACACCATAGCTTGTGTGATGTAACATCAAGAAAAAAAGCGTTTGTAATGTCATAACATCACACACATTTCGAAAATATAATTGTGTGCGATGTCGCGCAAACAGTTTTTCTAAAAAATGTGTGTGTGATGTTGTCTATTATTGCACACGGTTTGAAAAAACGTAAACGTGTGTGATGCTTTGCACTCGGTTTTTACAAATGATGTGTGTGTGATGTACTATATTATTGCACACAGTTATTATAATGCAACCGTGTGTGATGCCATGCACACAGTTTTTGCAAACAGTGTGTGTGTGATGTAGCATAACACTGCACACGGTGTTAAAAATGCAAACATGTGTGATGCCATGCACACGTTTTTTGCATACATTGTGTGTGCGATGTAACCTGTCATCGCACACACTTTCATAAATGGAACCGTGTGTGATTCCTGAAATTATTATTTTTCAAAAGAATAATGGTTTGTGCGATATGTTTGAAGGCGAACTGACATTTTCCTACGTCGTTTGACTTGTAATTTTTTTCTACACTTAACATGCACCATAGAATCCTCTCTTTTAAAATTTGGCACTTTTCAGAGCTCATTTGTTATATTTGAGTCATTAACTGCATTTCCACTCATTTAATGGATATAATTCAAATTTGAACTATGAATGCATGAAACAGTATGCAAAAATGATTTGAAAAATCATATTCAGGGCATTGAGTATATTTGTATACCTCATACAAGAAATGAATATAAATTTATTAGACATATGTGGCAAGAATCAACCGCGAACATGGAGTTTATTGGTATTGAAATTATAAAAACTGTAAATCAAGTTTGAAAAATATGAAACTTGGCATAGTGTCATGATATGACCTCACAATGATGTGTTAAAAATTTGAGAAGGTTTCACATTTTTTTGATGTACATCCTTTAGAAATCTCACAACCTCCGAGGAAGGATCATGGTTTCGAGAGTGAATGCACCAAATTGGTGGCGAACTTATGTTTTCCTTTATCATTTCACCTTGAATTTTTTTTCTACAGTTAAGATACATCATAGAATCCTCCACATTAAAATTTGGCACTTTTCGGAGCTCATTTGATATATTTGAGTCATTAACTACATTTCTAGCCATTTAACGGATACATTCAAATTTGAACTACGAGTACAGAACAAAAGTATACAAAAATGATTTGAAAAATCATATTTAGGGCAGTGAGTATATGTGTATGCCTCATACAAGAAATAAATATAAAATTCAAATATCTATGTGGCAAGAATCAACCGTGAACATGAAGTTTATTGGTATTTTAATTCTAGAAAATGTAAATAATGTCTAATAAATACGAAACTTGGCATGGTGTCACTATAAGACCTTACTATACTATAATAAAAATTTGAGAAGGATTCGCAATTATTTTGATGGTGTATGGGCAAAAATCAAATGGCAAGAAAGCACACATATGTGTACTCAATTCTTATTGGTGAAGAGATTGAAGCCTTGGATCGATGACATGGCATGAATCTATCCGTCCATGCTTCACAGTCAAGAAAAATATCTAGCCTTATCTCCTCACCATGTACTCTACCACATCCACACATATATTCAACTAGCATCAATCCAACCTCCTGTAAAACCATGAACATAACACACCCTTCTTCCATGCCATGGCCGGCGAGGCAGACGACACCTGCTCCAAGCTCCGACTAGGAGTAGTACACGGCGGGGTCGCTCGCCGTCGGGCGGCCGTGCGTGAAGCGGGTGCCAAGGACGCCATGAGGCTCGTCGTCGGCCGTAGACGTGAGCACGAGCATGAAGCAGCCGTGCAGCTCCGGGATCTCTATCCGGTGGCACAACTGCTTCAACAAGTTATGCATCCCGAGAGGCAGCGTCATGGAGATGCAGTTCCTGGCCGTGTAAGCTAGCTTCCCGTGCATCTCTTTCCAAGAATACATCCACCAGGCTGGCTGCTAGCTAGCTTGCCGGATAGTACTAATCTAATCTTGTTTTTTGTATGTCTAAGTATGATGTCTCTAGCCATCTAATCAATTCTAGATTCTTCTCATCCATCAAGATTCTCCAAGACATCAAACTAACCATAAAATCTCTCTTGTGAAGTCCTGAACTTTCTCTTGCTATACTTTTTGAAAAAAAAATGCATAACTAGTGTAAGAACTAATTTCAAGTAGGATACTTGAGTATGTGATGTAAAAAATCATTAAAAATATAAATAAAATTCAAAAATCCATTTTTTGCATGTTAGATAATTTTGTGCGTGAGGTACGCTCCAAATTTCAGCTCATTTGAACATTTGTGTCGTTGTCAGCAAAAAAGATAAATTGGGTCAGAACAATACATGAACAATAAACTTTTTTATGGACCCCTGACGTGGCTTGAGACTGCGTTGGTATTTCCCCAAAGAGGAAGGGATGATGCAGCACAGTAACGGTAAGTATTTCCCTCAGTTATGAAACCAAGGCATCGAACCAGTAGGAGGATCACCAACACTACGTAAACAACACCTGCACACAAAGAACAAATACTTGCAACCCGACGCGAAAGAGAGGTTGTCAATCTCTCTACGGTAAAAAGATAGATTAGGTAATGATAGATTGGATAGATAAATCTCTCAAGAACACAAAATAAAAGAAGCAAATAAAAAGTGCAGCAAGGTATTTTTGGTTTTTTTTGGAATAATAGATCTGAAAACAAAAGCGGAAAAAGATAGATCGGAACGCAATATGTTTGAAAAGTAGACCCGGGGGCCGTAGGTTTCACTAGTGGCTTCTCTCATGAGTATAACACACGATGGGTGAACAAATTACTGTTGGGCAATTGATAGAAGATCATATAATCATGACGATATCCAAGGCGATGATCATTATATAGGCATCACGTCCAAGATTAATAGACCGAAACGATTCTGCATCTACTACTATTACTCCACACATCGACCGCTATCTAGCATGCATCTAGTGTATTAAGTTCATGAAAAAACAGAGTAATGCAATAAGAACGGTGACATGATGTAGACAAGATCTATTCATGTAGGAATAGACCCCATCTTGTTATCCTTAATAGCAACGAGGCATGCATGCCTCGCTGCCCCTTCTGTCACTGGGAGAGGACACCACAAGATCAAACCCATCACAAAGCACATCTTCCCATGGCAATAAAAATCGATCTAGTTGGCCTAACTAAACCAAAGATTCGAAGAAGAAATACGAAGCTATAAGTAATCATGCATATAACAGATCAAAGAAGACTCAAATAATATTCATTGATAGAAACTGATCATGAACTCAAAATTCATCGGATCCTAACAAACACACCACAAAAGTTTACATCAAATAGATCTCCAAGAGACCATTGTATTGAGATTCAAAAGAGAGAGAGGAAGCCATCTAGCTACTGCCTACGGACCCGTAGGTCTATGGTGGACTACTCACGCATCATCGGAGAGGCACCAATGAGGATGATGAACCCCTCCGTGATGGTGTTAGATTGGATCTCGCGGTTCTGGAACTTGCGGCGGCTGGATGTGTTTTTCATCGACTCCTCTAGGGTTTCTGGAATATTTGGGAATTTATAGGCACCAGAGGCGGTGGAGGGGAGTCCCGAGGCGGCCACAACCCATCAGGGCGCGCCCGGGGCCCCTGGCGCGCCCTGGTGGGTTATGGGCGGCCCGGGCTCCCTCCTAGTAACTTCTTTGGCCCACTGGCCTTCTTCTGGTCCAAAAAATATCTCCAAAAAGTTTCGTCGCGATTGGACTCCGTTTGGTACTGATATTCTACGAAGTAAAAAACAACCAAAGACAGCAACTGGCACTTTGGCACTATTTCAATAGGTTAGTCCCAAAAAATGATATAAAGTTGCTATAAAATGATTGTAAAACATCCAAGAATGATAATATAACAACATGGAACAAGCAAAAATTATAGATATGTTGGAGACGTATCAGCATCCCCAAGCTTAATTCCTACTCGTTCTCGAGTAGGTAAATGATAAAAACACAATTTTTGATGTGGAATGCTGCCTAACATGTTCATCACATATTCTTTTATTTTGTAGCATGGACATTTGGACTTTTAGATGGTTCAAAGCAATAGTCTGGTTTTGACATAAAGACTTTAATACTCAAGCATGCCAACAAGCAACCATGTCTTTCAAAATATCAACACTAAAGAAAGTTATCCCTAGCCCATCATGCTCAATCATTGATCCATTCATGAAACACACTCAAATATTAACTACACCCAATGCTCAAGTATGATCATAGTGCCCCCTAGTGGGTGCTTTATAAGAGAAGATGGAGACTCAAATAAAAATAAAATTGCATAAAGTAAATAGATAGGCCCTTCGTGGAGGGAAGTAGGGATTTGTAGAGGTTCCAGAGCTCAAAGTTTAAATTGAGAGAGAAAAAATATTTTGGGTGGCATGCCTTTCCAGTCAACGAAAACGACAAAGTAGTTCACAATACTTTCCATGCTAGATATATCATAGGCGGTTCCCAAACATAAAGTAAAGTTTATTCATTTTTCCAACATTCTTTCACAATCCATGGCTGGCCGTATCCACGGTTGCCTTCCATACCAACACTTTCCAAGGAATTTATTATTTGACAACATGAAGTAAAAAAATTCATTTCGGGACTGTGCATCCCTATTACCGTCGTACTCTCGTGCAATGACAAGTGAATAAACACTCATCTTGAGAATAACATATCTAGCATGGAAAAATATTGGACACCCCCTACCGTTTCATGAGCGGTACGAGCACACAAAAAGGAAATTTATTTTAAAAATTAGAGATGGCACATACAAATTTGCTTAGAACGGCATGGAAATACCGCATATAGGTAGGTATGGTGGACTCATATGGCAAAACTGGGTTTAAGGATTTTGGATGCACAAGTAGTATTTCTACTTAGTACAAGTGGAGGCTAGCAAATAGATTGAAAAGCAACCAACCAAGAAACGAAAATTCACATAAACGAGCATTGAGCATAACTAACACCAAATAATGCACCATAAGTAGGATGTAATTTCATTGCATAACTATTGACTTTCGTGCTTGCACAGGGAATCACAAACCTATTGGAAATATGCCCTAGAGGCAATAATAAAATGGTTAATATTATATTTCCTTGTTCATGATAATCGTTTATTATCCATGCTATAATTGTATTGATTGGAAACTCAAATACATGTGTGGGTACATAGACAACACTGTGTCCCTAGTATGCCTCTAATAGACTAGCTCGTTGATCAAAGATGGTCAAGGTTTCCTAGCCATAGACATGAGATGTCATTTGATAACGGGATCACATCATTAGGAGAATGATGTGATGGACAAGACCCAAACTATGAACGTAGCATATGATCGTGTCAGTTTATTGCTATTGTTTCTGCATGTCAAAGTATCTGTTCCTATGACCATGAGATCATGCAACTCACTAACACCGGAGGAGTACCTTGTGTGTATCAAACGTCGCAACGTAACTGGGTGACTATAAAGATGCTCTACAGGTATCTCCAAGGGTGTCTGTTGAGTGGGCATGGATCAAGACTAGGATTTGTTACTCCGTGTGACGGAGAGGTATCTCAGGGCCCACTCGGTAATACAACATCACAATAAGCCTTGCAAGCAAAGAGACTAAAGTGTTAGCCATGGGATCTTGTATTACGGAATGAGTAAAGAGACTTGCCGGTAACGAGATTGAACTAGGTATAGAGATACCGACGATCGAATCTTGGGCAAGTAACATACCGAAGAACAAAAGGAACAGCATACGGGATTAACTGAATCCTTGATATAGAGGTTCAACCGATAAAGATCTTCGTAGATTATGTATGAACCAATATGGGCATCCAGGTCCCGCTATTGGTTATTGACCATAGAGGTGTCTCGGTCATGTCTACATAGTTCTCGAACCCGCAGTGTCTGCACACTTAATGTTCGGTGACGTTTCGGTAGTATTGAGATATATGTGTTGGTGACCGAAAGTTGTTAGGAGTCCCGGATGAGATCCCGGACGTCACGAGGAGCTCCGGAATGGTCCGGAGGTAAAGATTTATATATAGGAAAGTGGTATTTGGGTTCCGGAAAAGTTTCGGGTATTTCCGGTAGTGTACCGGAAGTGACGAAAGGGTTCCGGGGGGCCACATGGGCCCAAGAGGTGGCGCACCAGCCCCTAATGGGCTGGGGAACCGACCCCATAAGGGCCCATATGCCCAAGAGGAAAAAAGGTGGAGATAGGAAGGAATAGGACTCCTTCCTAATATGAATCCACTTCCTAGTAGGAAGTGGATTGGACTCCTCCTTGCCCTGGTTCGGCCGACCCCTAGGGGAAACCCTAGGGAGGCTGCCTCCTCCCCCCTCCATCCTATATATACTAGGGGAATAGAGCCCCCAAAGAGACACGACCACATGCTAATTCTCTATTCTCTAGTTCCTCCACCAAATAGATTCCGGTAGTGCTTAGGCGAAGCCCTGCCGGGATAACTCCACCACCACCACCACCACCACACCGTCGTGCTGCTGGAGATCTCATCTACCTCTCCGCCCCCTCTTGCTGGATCAAGAAGGCGGAGATCGTCATCGAGCTGTACGTGTGCTGAACGCGGAGGTGCCGTCCGTTCGGCGCTAGATCGGGACGGATCGTGATTGGATCGCGGGACGGCTTGCGATTTGGATCGCGAAGACGTTCGACTACATCAACCGCGTTTCTTAACGCTTCCCGCTTAGCGATCTACAAGGGTATGTAGATCCACTCTCCCTCTCGTAGATGCTCATCACCATGGATAGATCTTGCGTGTGCGTAGGAATTTTTTTGTTTCCCATGCAACGTTCCCCAACAAAACCTTAACACCAATATTCTTACTAAAGCATAACTACTCACCAACATGACTCACATATCACTATCATCATGTCTCAAAACTATTACAAGGAATCAAGTTTAATTTGTCCAATGATCTTCATGAAAGTTTTTATTATATCCTCCTTGAATATCTTTCATATATTGCCATTGCTTTTGACAAGCTCAAACAAATTTAAGTGAAGAACATAAGCATAGAGATTTCATCTCTCAAAATAGTATAAGTGAAGCATGAGAGGATTTCTTCAAAATTTACTAACTCTCAAATTAATCTAAGTGAATCATGAGAGTGTTTCCTCAAAAGTTACTAACTCTCAAATTAATCTAATTGAAGCATGAGAGTGTTTCTTCAAAAATTTCCAAGCACACCGTGCTCAAAAAGATATAAGTGAAGCACTAGAGCAATTCTATAGCTCAAAAAGTTTAAGTGAAGCATATAGAGCAATTCTAACAAATCATAGCATAATTTTGGCTCTCCCAAATAGGTGTGTCCAGAAAAGATACAAGTGACAAACTAACAAGCAAAGAAAGCAAAGACTCAAATGATACAAGACGCTCCAAGCAAAACTCATGATATGTGACGAATAAAAATATAGCTCCAAGTAAAATACCGATGGTCGTTAGAAGAAAGAGGGGATGCCACTCGGGGCATCCCCAAGATTAGTTGTTTGTTTCTATTTGGATATATCTTGGGGTGCTGTAGGATCCCCAAGCTTAGGCTCTTTTCACTCCTTATTCCTTCATCAATCGTGATCTCACCCAAAACTTAAAAACTTCAATCACACAAAACTCAACAAAACTTTCGTGAGATCCGTTAGTATAATAAAGCAAATCACTACTTTAAGTACTATTGCAAACCCATTAAAATTTTATTATTGCATTATACCTACTGTATTTTAACTTTACCATGGCTTATACCCTTCAATACAACCCATAGATTCATCAAAGCAAGCACACAATGCAACGAAAACAGAATCTGTCTTAAACAGAACAGTCTGTAGTAATAGGTACTCTAACTATACTTCTGTAACTCTAAAAATTATGAAAAATTAGGAAACTGTAAATAATTTGTATAGCAATACTGTGTTAAAGTTTCATCTCATTATCACGCTCCAGTAAAAAATTAAAATTCGCACACTGGAGGCAAAGTTTCTGTTTCAGATTCAGCAGTGTTTCTACTCATCTTATGAATCATCCTAAAGGCTTTAATTGGCACAAACACTAAATAAAACATAAAAAACACAATCATAACAGAGGCATAATTGTTTCAACACTCAAAAACAGAAAGAAAAATATGAAAATAAATTTATTCATTGGGTTGCCTCCCAACAAGCGCTATCATTTTACGCCCCTAGCTAGGCATAATGATTTCAATGATGCTCACATAAAAAGTAGTAATTAAAATATGCAAAAGAGCATCATGAATCTCATGACAAACACATTTAAGTCTAACCCACTTCCTATGCATAGGGATTTTGTGAGCAAACAATTTATGGGAACAAGAATCAACTAGCATAGGAAGGCAAAACAAGCATAACTTCAAAACTTTGAACACATAGAGAGGAAACTTGATATTATTGCAATTCCTACAAGCATATGTTCCTCCCTCATAATAAATTTCATTAGCATCATAAAGGAAATCAACAATATAACTATCACATAAATCATTATTTCCATGATGCACAAGCATAGAATTTTCATTGCTCTCCACATAAGCAAATTCCTTATCATCCATGGTAGTGGGACCAAACTCAACAAAATAACTATCATAAGACACTTGATTGACATAACCACATTCAATATTAAAATCATGATGACAAGTTTCATGGTTACTATCACTCTTTATAGCATACATGTCATTATCATAATCATCATAGATAGGAGGCATGCCATCATCATAATAAATTTGCTCATCAAAACTTGGGGGACTAAAAATATCATCATCAAACATAGCATCCCCAAGCTTGTGGCTTTGCATATCATTAACATAATTAACATTAATAGAATTTATAGTAACATCATTGCAATCATGTTTTTCAATCAAGGAGCTATCATGAATCACCTTATAAATTTCTTCTTTCAACACTTCATCAAAATTTTCAGATTCATGATTTTCAAACAAAACTTCATAGAGATAATCAAGTGTACTCAACACACTAGCAATTGGTTCATCATAATTTGGTCTTTTGAAAATATTAGCAAGTGGATGAGGATCCATATCAATAGATTTTTAGCAAGCGAAGATGCAAGCAAATAGAAGGCACATGGCAACACAAGCAAACAAAAAGAGATCCGGCAAGAAAAAGGCGAACGAAAAAGAGGGCGAATAAAATGGCAAATTTTTGTGAAGTGGGGGAGAGGAAAACGAGAGGCAAATAGCAAATAATGTAATTGCAAGGAGATGAGATTTGTGATTAGGAACCTGATAGATGTTGATGATGTCTCCTCGGCGCCAGAGATTGGCACGTTGAAGAGACTGCTTCTTCCCCGGCAAGGGCGCCAGAAATTCCTTTGACGTGGCTTGAGACCGCGCCGGTATTTCCCCAAAGAGGAAGGGATGATGCAGCACAGTGACGGTAAGTATTTCCCTCAGTTATGAAACGAAGGTATCGAACCAGTAGGAGGATCACCAACACTACGTAAACAGCACCTGCACACAAAGAACAAATACTTGCAACCCGACGCGAAAGAGAGGTTGTCAATCTCTCTACGGTAAAAAGATAGATTAGGTAATGATAGATTGGATAGATAGATCTCTCAAGAACACAAAATAAAAGAAGCAAATAAAAAGTGCAGCAAGGTATTTTTTGTTTTTTTGGAATAATAGATCTGAAAACAAAAGCGGCAAAAAGATAGATCGAAAAGCAATATGTTGGAAAAGTAGACCCGGGGGTCGTAGGTTTCACTAGTGGCTTCTCTCATGAGTATAGGACACGGTGGGTGAACAAATTACTGTTGGGCAATTGATAGCAGATCAAATAATCATGACGATATCCAGGGCGATGATCATTATATAGGCATCACGTCCAAGATTAGTAGACCGGCACGATTTTGCATCTACTACTATTACTCCACACATCGACCGCTATCCAGCATGCATCTAGTGTATTAAGTTCATGGAAAAACGGAGTAATGCAATAAGAACGGTGACATGACGTACACAAGATCTATTCATGTAGGAATAGACCCCATCTTGTTATCCTTAATAGCAACGATACATGCGTGCCTTGTTGCCCCTTCTGTCACTGGGAGAGGACACCGCAAGATCGAACCCATCACAAAGCACCGATTCCATGGCAAGAAAAATTGATCTAGTTGGCCTAACTAAACCAAAGATTCGAAGAAGAAATACAAGGCTATAAGTAATCATGCATATAACAGATCAAAGAAGACTCAAATAATATTCATGGATAGAAACTGATCATGAACTCAAAATTCATCCGATCCCAACAAACACACCGCAAAAGTTTACATCAAATAGATCTCCAAGAGACCATTGTATTGAGAATCAAGAGAGAGAGAGGAAGCCATCTAGCTACTGCCTACGGACCCGTAGGTCTATGGTGGACTACTCACGCATCATCGGAGAGGCACCAATGAGGATGATGAAGCTCTCCGTGATGGTGTTAGATTGGATCTCGCGGTTCTGGAACTTGCGGTGGCTGGATGTGATTTTCGTCAATTGCTCTAGGGTTTCTAGAATATTTGGGAATTTATAGGCATCAAGGGCGGTGGAGGGGACTCCCGAGGCTGCCACAACCCATCAGGGCGCGCCCGGGGCCCCTGGCGCGCCCTTGTGGGTTGTGGGCGGCCTAGGCTCCCTCCTGGTAACTTCTTTGGCCCACTGGCCTTCTTCTAGTCCAAAAAAAATCTCCAAAAAGTTTCGTCGCGATTGGACTCCGTTTGGTACTGATATTCTACGAAGTAAAAAATAACCAAAAATAGCAACTAGCACTTTGGCACTATGTCAATAGGTTAGTCCCAAAAAATGATATAAAGTTGCTATAAAATGATTCTAAAACATCCAAGAATGATAATATAACAACATGGAACACGCAAAAATTATAGATACGTTGGAGACGTATCAACCCCAAATTGTCTTTTTTGCCAAGGAACACTTAGATGTTCAAATGATCTGCAATTTGGAGCGAACCTCACGCACCAAATTCTCTACCATGCAAAAAAATGGAATTTTTTGTTTTTTTCTAGAATTTGTTTTGATTTTTTTTATGATCGAAGGTGCAAATGAGCCTCGGCAATGAATCCCTGCTCTATGTAAGGATTTACTTTTTTTGACCTTGTAACCCTTTTCTCTTGGTTTTTCAGGATGAGATACAATAAGAAATCTAGGAAGGTTTGGGAGTTGATGTCATCGATGAACAAGAGACTGATGAAGCTTTACGATGTAATCAGATGTGATTGCTAGTTATATGTGGTGGTTGTCATGTGATGTGAGATAGTACGTTTGTACTTTTGTATGTTGTATGACAAAACTTGAAAAGAAATCATATAGTGGATTTTGAATGTGCATTTTTGCGTTATGTTTGATTGTCAAAAGATGATCATAGTAAATTGATTAGGTCTAGCTGATTTTTGGACTAATTAACACGTCGTTAAGATCACACATTGCACACAGTTTTTTGGACCCAATTGTGTGTGATGACATTTACATCACACACAGTTTTTTTTAATCGTGTGCAATGAATTGCACATTACATACAGTTTTCGTGAAGTAACCGTGTGTGATGTTAATCCAAATTGCAAACAGTTTTTGTGTTGAACTGTGTGGGATGTATAACGTGTGCGATGGACCCCCCTATCGCCCACACTAGCAAGGTGACGGTTTAAAACTGCGTCACTGAAAGGGGTTAAAAACCGTTTGTATAGCACGTCGTTGCATCAGTGATAATAAACAACCCCGGTTCTATGAGAAAAGAAGTTGGTTGATCTTTATGTGGTCACGAGATGATCATGACGGTTGATCATGATGTGATCGTGTGATGATCATGGTGATAAGTAAGGTCGTTATCTATGGTGGTTACGAAGTAACCTCCGAACATAGTAAGTTGGTCCATGGGACCTTAAACATCGACCCTCCCTCTCATGCTAGTTCTAGTATCATCATGTTCATACCATGAGTAACATGTACATGCCATGCTCACTCTCATGTTGTTCTAGTAACATCATGCTCATTATCTATTAACCTATAAATGCCATGTTATTGTTTGTCTTGATTGCTTTGGTTGTTGTGAGCTTGCGAGTACATTAAAAGTACTCACCTGGCGTGTCATGCCAGATTGCAGGTGATGCCGTGATTGATTGCTTGTTGAGGATCCCGAGTTTGCGCTCTAGGACGTGTCCCAGCCAGAGTTTGTACGGAGTGGAGTCCATCACCGTCGTCGTTGTTCCGCTGCTACGAGTTGTTCTGCTGCTAGCATAGAGCTACCTTAATTAGCAGGTGTAGTGTCGTCGTGCCGATGTAATACTTTGTAATATTCGAATCCTTGTACCTCGGTCATTTGTAATAAAGAGTTGATTTGTTCTATGCTAAGAAGTGTCGTATTCTAGAAGACTTGATCTTTGGGATGGAATACGGGGTGTTCCAGTTCCTGTAAGCCGGAGTACCACAAGTGCCATTATAGGGATGACCCGAACTGTTGTTCCGACGCTAATTCTTGGGGTTGGTATTGGTGTTGGCGACAAAATGTGTCGTTCCATCATAGTTCTTGAGTTTACCAGCATTGTTGCCATGATTGCTATTACCATTCCCCGTCTGACCATTCTGTTGATGGCCTTTGTTGCCGCCGTTTTTCTTGCCCTTGCCAAACCGCTCATCATCTGAGGATGGGTCTTTCGTGTTGTCTGATTCTGCATATCTGGTTAAGACATCCATGAGATCCCTCATGTCTTTAACCTTCCTCTTTAGGCGCCCAAGCTTTTAAACCAAAGGCTGGAAGTGACAATTGCGTTCCAGGATGAGGACGGCTTGAACGACTGTAATGCTATCTGAAGAGTGAATGATTTCGGCCACGCGTCGAGACCAATGATGCGCAGACTCGTCGTTGCATTGGACGCAGTGTTCGAGGTCAACAATCACCGTAGGACGCTTGCAGGTTCCTTAGAAGTTCTTGATGAAGCGCTCTTTCAATTCATCCCAAGTATTAATTGAGTTGGGGGGCAAAATTTTCAACCAAGTGCCTGTTGGTCCTTCTAACATCATAGTTAGGTACCTCACTCAAACTGCATCGCTGACTTCCAGCATATCCATAGCTAGCTCATACCTCTAAAATCACTCAGGCGGTTCCAAATCGACTGTGTAGTTGGGGACTTTACGGGGGGCTTGAAATCAGGAGGCATGCGCTCGTTGCATAGAGCCGGTCCTAGACAAGGGGTACCAATAGTTCTGTTGGATAAGCCAGCACTTCATGATGCTGGCTGGGCTGTGGCGGGTTGGGTGTGTATCGCAGGCTGAACGTATGTTGAGCCTGCGTTTCCTCCTCGTTGGGCTCATGCGGCATCCACAATTGGTTTGCGTAAGAGATTGCCGGCTGAAGGGGAACCAGCTGTCGTTGGGCGCTGCTGGACATCGTTGGTGACTCAACATGCCGGCTCTTGGTCTGAATTTGGTGGGGAGTTAAATGAAGTCGGTGCCTGCGGTGAGAGTAGTTGGCCTACTGGACCACTGCTGTTTTGAGCATCTCAATGGTGTTTCTGGCCTCAATGCCTGCCAGACTATTTCCCGTGATCGGGATCGCGGCAAGGTTGTGAGTCGCCGCAAGCATGTTGTCAACTGGGTTGGAGTAGTGACCCGGTGGAGTGTGGAAACACCAAGGTGATTGCTGAGCCAGGGTCTGGTGATGGATTGGCCCATTCGCACCTGGAGGCGCTGCTCGTGTCAATTGGGGTATGACAGGCGTCTCTCCGGGTGGGGCGGCTCCTACTCCTCAAATAGTTGCATCAGGCGGTGTTTCAAAAAGACGAGTCGGCTCAAAAGTTAGTGGCAAGTGACTCTGGTGCCTTCTTGCGTGGACCAAGGAGTTTTTGTTTTGGCGAAAACCTAAGTAGTCTGCCTCCGCCCGCAGGCGCTCACACTCGCTATGGATGCGGGCCTGCATCTCAGCTAGTCGAGCGTTCTATGCACTGATGTCATCTTGAACCTTGGCCATCTGCTCCTAAAGCTTTACGACCTCGGCGTTGCGCTCAATCACATTCTCTGCGGTGATGGGAGTCGCCAGCAAGGTACCCAAGGCGGTTGCCAACTCCAACAGTACCTGAGCCGGTGTCTTGCTTGAGCCGGCCCCACCGGCAGCCGGTGCTTCACCCTCGATTCTAGCACCAGCAGTAGTAGAGGTTTGAATCATTGTCGTTCCGGGCGTGTGATTTCCTGCCATGTAGACGGCCGCGCGATGTGGCGGCTCGAAAACATCCGGGTCGGTCTCTTCATCAGTATAGCCCCCGAGCCGGTCATCAAAAAGTGGAATGATCAACTCGATTTCACTGACCGATGACTCGCCATCAGAGTAGGCAAGGGTGTCACTGTCAGACGTGGAATTTCCTGACTGATCAACTCCCTAAGTGAATCCAATGAAGATGTGGTGTCGGGCAGCTTGTACCCAGCCGGGTTGGAAGCGTCGAGCCGGCTCGACGATGGCGGTGAAGGTGTCCGGCTCAAGCTCAGATTCGTCAATCTTGTCAACGTTCCGGGCGTTTGTGCCGTGCCAGGTTGAGAGCGCCGAGCCGGCTCGACGATGTTGGTGGAGGTGTCCGGCTCGAGCTCAATTTCGCCGATCTTGCCGATGAAGACGTGGATCTTGCCGAAGGGGACCCGGTACCCGTAATTGATTGAGTCGGCTTCGGAACCCCAGCCAGATTCATCGATGTAGAGCTTGCCGAGATGACTCCTCGTCATCCGACCGATCGCATATCCCTCGATCCCTGGGAGAGCTCCCTCCAAGAATTCAACACCACCATGCGCTGGCCCCACAGTGGGCACCAACTGTTGTGGTTTTGTCACGGTAGATGTCCTCATAAAAGGACTAAGTCTAGGAGCCATCGCAACTAGGTGGTTGCTTGGATGGGGTTGATCGGAAACGAGAGACACGGGTTTACCCAGGTTCGGCCCCTCCAATGGAGGTAAAAGCCTACGTCATGCTTTGGTTGTTATTGATGATGATGATCTCGATTAAAAGGGTGTGGAATCGCTAGCCTAGCCCTCGAGAGTTTATTTCTTCCTCTTTTTTCGTCCCTGGGGCTCCCCTTTATATAATAGGTCGAGCCCCTAGGGTTACAAGAGAGTCCGGGTCGTGCTTGTCAACTCGTATTCTAGTCTATCTCTTATTCATCTTGTCTTCTAGATTAGGAAACACCTCATCTGGGTCTTCCCCACAAGCCGGCCCATGGGCTCCTGCTTGAGCCGGCCCGTAGGCAGGTCTTGCCTTGGACGCGGTGCTTTCTCTTAAGTCACTTCATATTGACCCGGGTCAAGGAATGACTCGGTGTAACTTTGTCGGGTGGTACCTTGGGCCGGGTCATAACCGTGGGGAATATCCCCAATAGGAGGTCTTGCTGGATTTGTTTTGCTTTTAACGAATGTCTTGTGCACCGGGATTCCGAGGACACTTCGGGCTATCCCGCGGTTGTGGTTTTCCACCACAACTTATGGTTAGTTTGTGATGGATTAGTTGGAGCACCCATACAAGGTTAAATCTTTCTGAAAACCGTACCCACGGTTATGTGGCAACTTGGAAACTTTATAATACCCGATTATAGAAAACTTGAAGTAACCTCAATTAAAATACACCAACCGTGTGCGTAACCATGACCGTCTCTTTTCGAGGGAGTTCGGGAAGAGAACACGGTGGGGTTATGTTTGACTCATAAGTAGGTGTTCAGGATCACTTCTTGATCATTACTAGTTCACGTCTGTTTATGCGTAGATCACTCTTCTTATTCTTGAACTCGTAAGTTAGCCAGATAAAATGCTTAGTGTTGATGCAACCTCACCACTTAACCATACCTCACCCATTAAGCTTTGCTAGTCTTGATACCCTTGGTAATTAGATTGTTGACTCCCTGTGGCTCACAGATTCCTATAGCAACATATGCAGGTACATGTAATGCGATGCTTTGACGTGAGAGTGATGATTGTTCTATTTGGAGTTCTTCTTCTTCTTCATCGATCATAGGATGGGTTCTAGGTCGGAAGCCTGGGATTAGCAGGGTGGACGTCATCTCTTTTTCATTTGATTTTATCCGTAGTTGGATCCTGCTCTTCTGTATGATGATTGTGATGTATTGATGTATATGGATATTTATGATGTAGCATGTGGCGAGTGTAAGCCAACTCCATATACTCATCTCTTCTTTACATGTATTGTGACTATTTCCATTCTTGCGAAGCGGCCTGAAATGCTCTTCTATCCTTATCCAGGCCCTAGAGTCGTCGCAAGGATAGTACTGCATTTTGGGCGTGACACTGGCCCTCCTGGCCGAGCGAGTGGCCCACCTGCGCTGTCGTCGCGGGTGTCGTAGTGCCCTTGTCCATCACCGTGAGATCATTCACGGCTTTGGTCACCTCGACCACTATTCCCTTCGTGGCTCTAGATGTGTTATTGTTGCTGGATCTGATGAACATAAGAGCTCTCTCACTTGGCGCTTGACCTTTATAGTAAGCATCCACACTAAGATTTTTTGGAACGGGTGCTACTCTCATATCCTTAGGGATCCTATAGAATCGCTCAGACACATGTCCTACAAGCCCACATCACTCACGGTACCATGGCAATTTTTCATATCTTACTTCAAACTAAATGCTCTCCGTACTACCTAAGGGTGTGAATTCTACCTTACTCTTGAGAGATTCATGTAATGGAATTTTTACACGCACACGCAGATACTTCTCTACTATCATGTGATTCCTATGAGAGACTGCAATCACCTCCCCAATTTGATCCCCTAGAGACCAACCGATACTCTCAGTTTTTAATTCGAACGGGGGTCACGAACCTGTGCCCATATGCTCATGACTCCAAGGTCAATTGGCGTCGGGTCACCCTTGCCATCGAACTCGGCGAAGATGACGCCGTCGTGCTTGTAGTGCCACGGTTGGGCCTTGAGGACGAAACACTTGTCCTCCTCAGAGGTGAAGTTGAGGATGAATCGTCCATCCTTGCTGGCCACTTCTTGAATAGTGACCGCACCTTGCAACCTCCATGTCGAAGAAGCACGGAGTTCATCCACGAGGATTCGCGGGTTCAATTGGAAGGGCAATAGGAAACGCCCCACCACCAGGGATCCGCCGACAGCCCTCCACGTAGCCTCCATGTCGATGATCAGTGGAGAACAAAGAGTCCCCACCCTATGGTGATCGCCGGCTCACTCCGCCCCGTCGCCGCTGCTGGCACTCCCCCCAGAACCTCTCCCATATCTTTCTCCACCTTCCCTCTCTTCTTCATGTCCCCCCAGGTCAAATGTGATGAACCCGAAAAGAGGTACATGGGAGAAAGAAGCTTTTTTCCTCTTTTGTATGAATTGGAGGACCATTAAACAGTTCTTTGGAGCTCATATAGCTCTTGTTCTCTCCCCAATTTGCAACAAACAGGACAAAATTTGTGCACTTAACAAAGAATAAAAGGTCTTTGATTGGTGGTTTCCAAAATAACATTCCCTTAATTTCGCCCTTCCCTCTAATTATACAAAAATTAACAATCTCCTGCTTGCCCTCTATCTCATTAACGTCTCTAAAAAATATACACTCCGACGGATTGCTACAATTATTTGTCGTATGTGTCAACCCCCTAATTTTGCATTTTCCTTCGATTTCACAGAGATCCTCAATCTCCTGAAATTTCTCTATTTCCTTACCAAAATTCAAAGAGCTAATCTCTAGCGAATCAGAGAGAAAATCACTCAAACCTGACTCCCTGATGCGCTCCTTTCCTTCCCAAGGGGAGGCCATCTCCTTCCCCCTTGATTCCTCCCAAATCACAGAGGAAATCTCCATGTTGCCCTTGTATTCATCGGGCATCGCCCCCACCAGATCAGTGCCGATCTCGCCTGGATTCCCGCTGAAAAACTCCTCCGCCCGCCTCTTCACCCTCTCCCAGACTTTCTTTCGATCTGGAGCTGTTCGATAGATTCGTCTTGCCTCGGCCTTGAACACGCTCCACCCCACCGCGCTGGTGAGCCCACCGTCGGGGCCCACCCCTCTTTTGGCCCCTCCATTCGCTGGAAAAACCATCGGGCCCGTCGTCGCCATTTTCCCCTCACTCTGTCTGCGTCGCTGCCAGATCGCCAGGCAATCGTGGGAGCTTCAGTTTTTTTTTCTTTTTGCAAAACCGCCCCCACTCTGTTTGATGAACCCTTGGTTAAAAAGATAGCTGAATGATGAACTGAGCATAGCTTAGATGATTAGATTCTTGTGGTGGAACCAGTCCATCAGAGTTCGAGTCCTACACTCACTGGTGCTCGTATTTTTCTATATTTATTTCAGTCTTTTCGGCCATGTTCGTTCAGTGGGAGGAGACATTCTTGTTGATTACGAGGTACATGTTGTGATACTGAATTTATTTCAGACTTTTCTGCGACGTTCGTTCTGTGGAAAGAGATGCCTTTTTTAGATGAAAGGCATCAGCCCGACTTTATAAATAAAGCCACCAGGCAGCGTTCACCACAGGATAAACAACAGATTATCGAAAACACAGATAGTACTGAAGCCAGGGGTACATGGCTCCCAGGCCAACATACGGCACGCAGGCCAAGCGAGAAGACATATCAGGATAAAATGAACCACCAAGTTCCACTAGTCGCCAGTCTGATGTTGCGAGAGATAAGTAGCTGAAGCCCGAATCTTGGAAGCCATCAAGTCAAAAGCATCGCGGTCGGACTCCTTAGTCAATAATCTCCACTGCTGCAAGAATAGGCAAGTTTTAAATAAGCAATCAGCAGGCTTAGCAGGAAAAGTATGCTCGATAGTGAACTTGTTCCTAGTATTCCACAGAGACCAGCAAACAGCCGCGAATCCCACCCAAAACATTCGTTTAGAGGCCCCAACCAGACCAGAGGCCAGGGTCCTGAGCTCCAAAAAGGAGGAGGGGCTCCAAGGCACATGGAGCCAGGACCTGATGCAACACCAAACAAGCTTTGCCAGAACACATTTGAAAAAGATGTGATCCGTGTCCTCAAGGTCACCCCACAGCGCGCACCTATCGGACCCAGGTCCATTGCGCTTCTGGATTTGGTCAGCAACAGGCAGCCGCCCTCTAAAGGCCTGCCACATAAAGATCTTGATCTTAGGAGGAATACGGGCCCGCCAGATCAGCTTGAACCTATTAGTAGGGGGTGCCAGAAATGAGCTTAGCGTATAAAGACTTGACAGAAAAACGCTCGGAGGCAGAATGGGGCCAGACCACCGAGTCCTCCCCCTCCGAGAGCACGGGGATGCAGGCAACGAGACACTGCCAATCATCCAACTGGAGAAAGAGAACGACGAAGGGCCAGATCCCAGTTATTGTTGGAGAGCTCAGAGATAGAGATCTCCGGGTCAGGACAGTACGAAAAGTGAACAGGAAAGGAAACTGAAGGGGAGAATCCCCGCACCACCAATCAAGCCAAAAACGCGTAGATTTGCCGTTATGAACCACAAATTTAACAAGAGACTTAAACACCGGGCGAAGTTTGACAAGGTCTCTCCAAGAGATGTTCTCGTTGACTACAGAAATCTGTTGGCATTGTAAAAATTATGTCAGATATACTCATCCGAATAGGATGTGTATATGCATATATAGGCATTAGTGTATGTGCGTAGCATCTGCGATTGTAGCGTGTTTGAAAAGATAGTCGGATGAGTGACTCGCTCCGTCGGGACATGTCCACGTGTGCAGTTGCACTCCACGCAAAGAGTAGGCACATTGTTGCAAAATGTGTCTCTGTACAAACCAACGACCGGCATGACGGCATCGTTCCAGAACGTACCGGAAGAGCAACCCCACGGCCCCTACACCGCGTCCGCGTCCAGGTGAGGCCGGGCCGGCAGAGTGACCTGACCCCATCCATGGAGCATCACCCGAATCGACGTGTCGAATCCACATTTACTGCCGCACAACCTCGCACCAATGAGTTCGCTCGCTTTCCCCTGCCGGTCGTCACCACTGACGCCCGCCTCCATTTCCCCTCCCGCCCCGTCGCCGTGTATAAAGATCCGCCGCTCGCAACGAGCTGCTCCCCACCGCCGCCTCATCGCCGCCAGGAGTTCGAGTTCCCCCCCGAGCCGTCGCCATGGCCGCCGCCGCTGCCGCACCGGTCATGTGAGCAGAGCAGGCCGAGTCGCGGCGCAGAATCTACTGCGTTTGATTCTCGATTAAATTACTCGAATCGTTTCCCTGTTGTGTTTTTAACTTGGTGTTTGTTTATCTGCTCCAACGTGCGCAGCTCCCCGAAAGAAAATCTGCCCCCTTCGCTGACCTCTACCTCCGAGCCCCCTCCACTCTTCGACGGCACGACCAGGTAAATTTTTACTAGACATAAGAGGGATCAAATTGCATTGCAGATTCTTACTATTTCACTTCTGAATAAATCAAGGGTTAACCTGCTAAATATTTTTTCCATGTCTCGTGAAGGCTGTATGTTGCATATCACTGCCCCTACGCACAGCGCGCTTGGATTGCCAGGAACTACAAGGTAACTGCTGTTCTTTGATTTGTTGGTGTTCTTCGGACAGAAACCTTACTTTTGCTGCTGCTGTGCAAGCAATACTGAATCATTTTTACACCCAAATGAAATCTAATGGTTTTCTTGTCCAGGGTTTGCAAGACAAGATCAAGATAGTCGCAATCGATCTCGCAGACAGGCCGGCTTGGTACAAGGAAAAGGTTTACCCTCAGAACAAGGTATGGTTAATATCAACTCTGCCCCACGTGTACGATATCTTAACACTGTTTCAGTTCATCATCACGGTGATACATCCACACTTACCTTAACTTATTTTCGACAGGTGCCTTCACTGGAGCATAATAACGAGGTGAAAGGAGAGAGCTTGGATTTGGTCAAGTACATTGACAGCAATTTCGATGGCCCAGTATTGCTTCCCGATGTAAATCCTTTTAACAATCATGATTATGATTGATGGTAACCAGGGAAAGCAATTTCTCAGTGGTTTTAACGCTTGCATTCATAAATTGGCAGGATTCTGCAAAGAAGCAGTTTGCTGAGGAGCTGCTTGCGTATACCGATGAGTTCAATAAAGCACTATACTCATCCATAACCTCCAAGGGAGATGTGGCAGAGGAAACTGGTAAAAGAGCAGAGCCATACCTTTAACTTGTTTAATCATCTAATAAGTTCTACAGGCTGCAGTCTGTATTCAGAATTGTAACTTCTTATGCATTATCTTCCATTAGTTGCTACGCTGGATAAAATAGAAGCTGCCCTGGGAAAGTTCAGTGATGGCCCTTTCTTCCTTGGCCAGTTCAGTTTGGTATGTCACGCCAATCCGAGAATCCTTAAAATTCAAATTTCAGAAGAATTGTGTTAACATGTTGACTTGTTGCAATGTTTATTTCTGCACAGGTGGACATTGCATATGTGCCATTTATTGAAAGGTTTCAGATATTCTTTTCTGGTATAAAAAACTATGATATCACCAAGGACAGACCTAACATTCAGAAATTCATCGAGGTAAATCTGAATGATCCTGGTTTGACTGTGCCACATTGTATTGTTATGTTTAAAGTATATTCATATTTATCTGCAAATGTTATAGATAGTCTAATGCAAATCAATTTCCATTGCAATTATTTGCTGTCGAGAAGGCAACTTAATCGATATGTTACAGGAAGTGAACAAGATCGATGCATACACACAAACGAAGCTGGACCCACAATTTCTGCTTGAACACACAAAGAAGCGGCTAGGGGTAACAACATATTCCCTAAATTTTCAGCCTTGGTTCATTTTCAAACCATTTTACACTTACAAACTTCAACTTCCAGATTGAGTGAAGATGTGACCAAGCATGACCGGAGGCCAGGGAACTACTGCAGCATGGAAGATGAAGACTAGACACTCAGGAGCGTGCTTGCTTGCTACTGTAGTATATACTATACTTTGAATAAAAAGATGCATGCTACTAAGGTCCTGCCTTTTGAGAATAAATTAAGTGGTTGTTTGTGATTATAGTCTTTTTACGACGTTTTTTTATTGTGGTTTGACAGTGTGCCAGTGCTTATGAAGTAACATCATCATGTGTTGTGTATTTGGTGAATGCTTATGAGTTGAATGGGCTGATGCGCCCTATGTTCTCAATGTTAACCATTCTCATGTGAACTTTCTAATCAAACAACTGCGCAAATATATCAATCTGAAGACAAGCTTGCCGCGAAGCAGGTCAAATGGATCATTATCTCCTCTTTTGTTTTTCTGATCGAAGTGAGTTTCTGCTCCCCGAGTCGCTCCCGCGGGCGACTCTGAGGGCCCAACCCTAGCGCCGCCCCCCTCAACTCCTCGCCCAGGCCTCCCTCCCCTCGCCGCCGCCGGTGGCGACGCAGGCCAAAGGCCGCGCGGCGTAGGCGGCGGTGGGGCGCCTCTTCCCGCTCACAGGAGGCTTGCGTCGCGGGGCGCGGCCCTCCGCGTCGGCGGCGGCGGTCGTCGGCCTTCCTCGGGCTCGGCTCCTTCCCCTCCTGCGTCCTGGCGTGCCGGCGGTGCCATCCCCCTCCCTGCTCGTGGGGCTCCGGGGTGGGGTGCGGGGGCCGTGGTGGCGGCGGCGGATGCCTTTGGGGTGGTCGACGGCCAGGCTTAGGTGGTGGCGTGGCGGCTGGCGGCTTGGCTGCTCCGTTATGGGGTGGCGGGGTGCAGGGCGGCCCTGGCCAGGGCGCGGAGGCATTGTGTGGTGGTGGTGGCGTGGCAACGATGGTGCGTGCCCGGCGGCTCCAGCGCTTGGAGCTCACCGGGCGACGCGTGTAGGGCAGCGGCGGGGCATGGCCGTTGCTCCGGCCGTGGGCGGCGGCGTGGAGAGGCTCGGCGTGGTGCCTCCTGATGTCATGGCGGCTTCACGGTGGCTCGGCGGATCTGCCTACGGCAGAGGCTGGCTTCTTCGGCATCGGCTCGTCTGCGTTCGGACCGTTTCGACCTTTGGCCCATCTCCGCGTCGCCCAGGCGCTACTTCCATTGAAGGGCTGGCCCTCTCCCAGCCGCGGTCCATCGCTCGTCTCATGCCCCATGCAGCAGGATCGAGTTCGTCTCGCGCACAGTGATGCAGGACCGAGCTCGTCTCGCGCACGTGCAGCAGGACTGACCTCGTCCCCCTCACGGAGCTGCAGGACTGACCTCGTCTCGCGCTCGGGGCTGCAGGACGGGTCGATGGATGCCAATGCTGGCCGGCCTATCGGGTCTCGACGATGGGGGGTCTCCCAGGGGTGCGAAAGGTGGGACCTTTTCGCCCGTCTCTTTGGTTGGGGTAGCAGCGGGTCTCGGGTGAGGTGGTGTCAAGGTCTTGGATGCCAGGGCGGCGGCTCTGGTGGCGGTAGCGCGGTGCTCCTGGACGGAGGTCGTGGCTTGGTGCTGCCCTGTGGCCACGACTGTGTGGGCGGCGTGGTAGCCGGGGTGTGGCGTTCGATGGCGGTGAGTGTTGGTCGGGGTGAAAACCTGTTCTATCTTCGGATGGACCGGCGGCGGTGAAGCTCGTTCCCTTCTTGAAGGCCTCGTCGCGGCTCTCACTGCTCGTCGTGCGGCTCCAGGGGAAACTATGATCCTCGGATCGGGCGGTGGCGGCGCTCCTGTGTCGTATCCTTCCTGAAGGCGCCACCTTGGAGTCCACGGTTCGTTGTATACGGCTTCGTCTCTACGTGGTGGTAGTGCTAGGGATGGTGTTGCTGCACTCAGCGTCTATGTATCCTGCCCTGGGTTGGTGTGTGTGTTGGTGGCGTGCGTTTGTTCTGGGTGATGTTGATGTTTGCTTTATATATAAAGCGGAGCGGAAGCCTTTTTCGGTAAAAGGGTAAGTCTATGGGTCTCTACATCCTCTAATGCACACAAGCATAGTTTTGTTTAGAAAGATGCCAAGCAATAAGACTAGACCCTTCATTTCAACTTTAAAAACGAGATCATTCTTTGGCCTCAACTATCTACAGCTGTAACCTATTTACAAAGAAAATTAAGGGTTGTCACACAAGTTTTACCAAACATGCCCAATTACCACTACTTCCTTTTTTGGTAAATTATATTTTTTTAGCTTCACAAAATTATTAAGGAAAGGAGTATATTAATAAAAATATATATATCAGTTACATTTGGTCTCTACACCAACATAATATCAAAAACTAGTCAAAACATTGGACATACACATGACCGAATTGTTAAAAAGAAGAGTGACCAACGAAGCAGATACAATAAAACATCAATACCATGGATCGGTGATGGCAACCTAAGGGAAATACGAGAGGTGCTCCGACAACACAACACACGCCATAGCTGAATCCAACCACGGAGAGATCGGATCATGGATTTTCACTCCGAAAGAAGTCTAAGAAAAATCCAAATAATGTTGTCAACAAGGAAACACCACATGAACATCTTCATTATTAGGTTCAACCAATGAAAGCCAGACTTAGAGTTCTCACCCTAAAACTCAAAACCCAACACTGAACAACTGAAGTTGCCATATGCTGCCACCACCATCCGGTCCATCATCATAGGTTGATAGGAATATCTAACATCGTATCATAGCTGAGGTATTGGGTTCAAATCTCGGTCCCTGCATTGGAATGATATCCTCGGCATCCTCAACATCGGCGACGACCTATGCCACTCTACCAACGGTGTCCCACTCTGTCTTCACGACCTTGTTAGTTCAGTGGACGAGAGTAAGCAAAAGTTGCACTAATCATCTGCAACTGTTGTTGATCATTAACAGTTTCACTTGGGTGGTGCAGCGAGGGAGAGAGAGGGATTGTGGCGTGAATGGGCGTGGGAATTGCCAATGATCAGTGGCAGTTGCAAATGATGAGTGCTATGATCAGAAACACCCAAACTGGATTCAAAATTGTCCTACTGCTATTTGTAGCATTCATATTTGTCCTACGACTATTTGCAGCATGAACATGCATTGTCCTACTATAACCATACAAGCACGTAGCACCTACTTATATGATAATGCACACACAAATCTTGCACACACCCTAAGCAACACCAATTTAGCAAGAACACCACCAACAATGGTAACCTAGCATGAACACCCTTGATACGTCTCCAACGTATCGATAATTTATGAAGTATTCATGTCATATTTGCCTATGTTTTTACTATGGTTTTATGATTTATTGGGACTAACCTATTAATAGTTGCAAAATTGCACAAGTTCTTGTTTCACACTTTGATGTGTAGGAATTAGTTGGAAATTGGCGAAAAAACGCAAAAGGAGCCTTGTTGGAGGAGGACTCTGACTTTCCTGAAATCTGTCCACAAACTATTTTTAGAGATCGTCAGTTTGATCCCTGAAGACGCCGTCAAATGGAAAAAGCTAAAACTAGTAAAGTGTGGGGAATTTTATGGCATTGATTCTGGACTCCAAATTCGTCCAAAACAGAGTTCGGATGCGATCTGTAGACCCGTTTTACTGGAGAAAAATATCTGATTACGGGATTACGAGAATTGATGACGTGATTGAGTCCAACTCTTACCATATCTGATGTATTCGGCCAAGACGCGACTTTGAGGACTCATGAGGGTTGTGAGGAGTCCCTAGGAAGGTTCTAGAGGTGCCCAAGAGCCATTGGATCAAGGGTCCATTCATCGGAGAGCCATAGAGCACCACAGAGGCACATATAATAAGTGAAAAAAACCCTAATTTCGGGAGAGCCACCAAGAGCCACGAATTTGCCTATCCCTTGGCAGCCGCCAAGAAGGGGAGAGGCTCCTCCATTGCAGCACCAAGACCAAGGAAGAAGGGGGGCAAGCGGCCGCCGCCCGTCGCCGGTGCCGTGGCCGCCATCGCCTCCATCTCTTTGGGGCTGCACCTCTCCATCAACAACTCTCTCTTTCACACCATGATAATGTGTGAGTAATCCACCTTGGGGCTGAGGGTTTGTACCGGTAGCTATGTGTTTAATCTCTCTCTCGTGTTCTTGAGATGGCACGATCTTGATGTATCACGGACTTTGTTAATATAGTTGGATCATATGGTGTTTTCCCCTCTCTATCTTGTGGTGAGGAATTGAGTTTTCCCTTTGAGATTTTGTTATTATCGGATTGAATACTTTTATGGATTTGAGAGCACTTGATGTATGTCTTGCATGCGGATACCCGTAGTGACATTGGGGTATTCAAGTGATTCACTTGATATATGTTATAGCGTCAACTTGCGGATTCCGGTGACCTTGGGGATCTACGCATAGGGGTTGATTGCATGTTTTCATGTCTTGTTCTCCGATATAAATCTTGGGGCACTCTTTGAGGTTCTTTGTGTTGGATTGAGTATTATGAATCTGAAATTGTTTGAAGCGTATCGTATAATTAACTCATGGATACTTGTGGTGACATTGGAGTATCTAGGTGACATTAGAGTTGGTTGATGCATATCATATGGTGTTATTCTAGTACGAACTCTTAGATAGATCGATCGGAAAGGATAACTTGGTGTTATTTTAGTACGAACTCTTGGATAGATCGATCGGAAAGGATAACTTTAAGGTGGTTTCGTACCCTACAAACAATTTCTTCTTATGTTCTCCTCTAGATAAGAACTTTGGAGTGATTCTTCGTTGCACATTGAGGGATGGTCATGTGATCCAATTATATTAGCAATGTTGAGAGATTGCACTAGCGAAAGTACGGACCCTAGGCCTTGTTTTCAATCATTGCAATACCGTTTGTGCTCACTTTTGTTACTTGCTACCTTCCTGTTTTTATATTTTCAGATTACAAAAACATATATCTACCATCCATATTGCACTTGTATCACCATCTCTTCGCCGAACTAGTGCACCTATACAATTTGCCATTGTATTGGGTGTGTTGGGGACACAAGAGATTTCTTGTATTTGATTGCAGGGTTGTTTGAGAGAGACCATCTTCATCCTACACCTCCCACGGATTGATAAACCTTAGGTCATCCACTTGAGGAATAATTGCTACTGTCCTACAAAACTCTACGCTTGGAGGCCCAACAAAGTCTACAACAATAAAGTTGCATAGTAGACATCAAGCTCTTTTCTGGTGCCGTTGCCGGGGAGGTGAGTGCTTGAAGGTATATGTTTAGATCTTGCAATTGAATCTTTTAGTTTCTTGTTTTATCACTAGTTTGGTTTTATAAAAGAAAACTATAAAGAAAAATGGAGCTTAGGTTGCATCATTTGTATCGTCTTTATAATGTCTTTCGTGAAAATAAGGATTCAGGAAATTGTGCTCAATTGGTAGAGGAAGAAATTATGAAAATACTTAATGAGAATTACTTGAATGATGAGCATGATTACAATGTTGCTAGTATGAATTCTCTGAATATCCATGATGCTAATGATATGCAAAGCCACAAGCTTGGGGATGCTATGTTTGATGAAGAAGATATTTTTAGTCCCCCAAGTTTTGATGAGAAAATTTATGATGATGATGGCATGCCTCCTATCTATGATGATTATGGTGATTACATGTATGATATAAAAAGTGATAGCAACTTTGAAACTTGTCATCATGATTTTAATATTCAATGTGGTTATGTCAATCAAGTATCTCATGATAGTTATTTTGTTGAGTTTGCTCCCACTACTTTGAATGAGAAGAAATATGCTTATGTGGAGAGTAATAAATTTTCTATGCGTGTAGATCATGAAAAGAATGCTTTATGTGATAGTTATATTTTTGAATTCCTTCATGATGCTGCTGAAATTTATTATGAGGGAGGAACACATGCTTGTAGGAATTGCAATAATATCAAGTTTCCTCCCTATGTGTTCAAAGTTTTGAAGTTATGCTTGTTTTGCCTTCCTATGCTAGTTGATTCTTCCTCCCATAAATTGTTTGCTCACAAAATCCCTATGCATAGGAAGTGGGTTAGACTTAAATGTGCTTGTCATGTGATTCATGATGCTCTCTTGCATGCTTCAATTACTATTCCTATGTGAGCATCATTGAAATCATCATGCCTAGCTAAAAGGCATTAGAGAAAAGCGCTTGTTGGGAGACAACCCAACACTTATACTTTCTGTTTTGATGTATTCACATGATTAATATACTTTAGTAATAATGTTTTTTCCTTTTATTTCAATAAAGTGCCAAGTAAAGCCTTTGGGATGACTCACAAGATGAGTAGAATTGATGCTGAACCAAAACAGAAACTTTTGACTCCAGTAGAGGAATTTTCATTTTTTACTGGAGCGTGATAATCATCTGAAATTTTTACACAGTCTTAATATACAAATTCTTCAGGTTTTCCTAATTTTTCAGAATTTTTAGAGATAGGTAAGTATGGATATAGTACAGATCTTAACAGACTGTTCTGTTTTTGACAGATTCTATTTTGCATGCATAGTTTGCTTGTTTTTAGTGTTTCCATAGCTTATATTTAGTGGTATAAATTATGGTAATGATAGAATACAGTAGGTATCATGTGGGAACAATTATTAATCTTGTCTTGACAGTACCTAAGTGAATGATTTATCTTTATTACACTAACCCTTCTCACGAAGTTCCGTTAAGTTTTGTGTGATTGAAGTTTTCAAGTTCTGGGTGAGACACCGATATGAGGAGAATAAGGAGTGACAAGAACCTAAGATTGGGGATGCTCAAGGCATCACCAAGGTAATATCCAAGGAATACTCAAGCGCCTAAGCTTGGGGATGCCCCGGAAGGCATCCCCTCTTTCGTCTTCAACATTATCGGTATATCTTACTTAGAGCTATATTTTTATTCGTCACATATTATGTGCTTTGATTGGATCGTCATTATATTTTCATATTTTCTGTTAGGTGTTATTTATAATATTGTTTTTCAATAAAAAGTTCCAAGAATTGCCTTAGGATGCTTGCATTGCATGTTTGATGTGTGCTGTGTAAAAACAGAAACTTTTGCTATAGTGTTTGAATTTTCATATTTTACTGGAACGTGGAAAGTTTATGAAATTTTTACACAGTGTTTTCATATAAATTATTTAGCATGTGCTAAATTTTCATAATTGTTTGAGTTACATAAGTACACTGGTTTAATAGATTGCTACAGAATGTTCTGTTTGGACAGATTGCTATCATAGTTTTGTTATCTACTTATTATATAGTTTTCATAGCCTATATTGGTAGATATAAATTGTGGAAATGATAGTAAACAGTAGATGATGTTTGAAATTATTATGCAACTTGTCTTGGCAGTACATAAAGAGTTGATTTATTATTATGTGTACTAACCTATCTCACGAGTTCTTTTCGAATTTTGTGTGGATGAAATTTTTGAGAATAGGTGAAACCATGATATGAGAGGATTGAAGGAGATACAAAATCTCAAGCTTGGGGAAGCCCAAGGCACCCCAAGTAAATATTTCAAGAAGTCTCAAGCATCTAAGCTTGGGGATGCTACGCATTCCACCTCTCTCCATCAACAATTATCGGTTAGCCTATGTTGAGCCTAAATTTTTATTCGTTCACATGATGCGTGCTATTCTTGGAGTGCTATTTTTCTTTTGCTTGTTGTTTAATAAAATAATCAGGTCTGAAAATATTTATTGAGAGAGAGAGAGACCTCACATAGCTACTTGCTTGTTTACCTGCTCATTGATCTTCACTTATATCTTTTGAAGAGTAGTTTGATGTTTACTCTTGAGCTTCACTTATATCCTATGAGTAAATTGTGAATCAATGAAATATCATAAATATATCAATGTGCTTTATGCTTAGTGGTAGTTTCACATCTGGTTTAGAAAGTAAAATCTATTGAAGTTTGACAATCACAATATTGGTCATACAAGCAATTCGTGAATGATTAGTATAAGGAAGAGAACTTTCACATACAAATATATTATCTTGGACATCTTCTATGATTGTGAATACCCATTAATTATTTTCAAACTTGAGCAAATTAGTTGAAGTTGGACAAGGAAGACAACGTAATGAGTTAAGTTATATTGTTATAGATCCCCAACATGTGGTGTTTGCTTAGGATCTTTTGCTAGCCAAAATTTCGTACTAAGTAGAGATACTACTTGTGCATCCAAAAACCCTTAAACCCAGTTTCTTGCCATGAGAGTCCACTATATCTACCTATATGCGGTATTACCCTGCCGTTCCAAGTAAATTTGCATGTGCCACCTCTAAAATTTCAAATGGGCATCTGTTTTGTGTGCCTGGACCGCTCATGGAGTGACAGGGGGCGGTCAGTATCTTCCATGTTAAGCGGGTTATTCTCATGATGAGTGTTTATTCACTCGTCCTTGCACGAGAGGGGCGGTAATAGGGATTCCCAGTCCCGAAATAAAAAATGCAAATAATTAAACAAAACTCCCCAAGGAATGTTGTTGGTATGGACGGTACCCGTGGATTCGGCTAGCCGTGGAGTGTGTTTGTTGGTGGAGGGGGAGTAAACCTTTGCTTTTACCGCTTGGGAACCGCCGCTAATGTGTTTAACATGGAAGATATTGACAACTCTTGGTCGTAACGTTGACAGGAAGGGTGCACCTCCCAAAATTATATTTATCTCTGACTTAAGCTTTGAGCTCTGGCACCTTTACAAATCCCTGCTTCCCTCTGCGAAGGGATAATCTATTTACTTTTATGTTATTTACTATTCATGTTGAGTCAACTTCTTATTCCAACCTCAGTCTATTAGTTGGCAAGCATCATGTGGTGGAGACAGATCCAAACATATATATCCAGTCAAATATATTTGATCATGACTTATTATTGTTGACAATTATCTCTATGATAAATGAGTTGGGAGGCAAAACATTAAGCCCCTATCTTTCTTTGTGTTCGATGGATATCATTTGTTCTAAAAATATGCTTTGAGTACTAGCAATCATAAAAGACTTTATGATAATTGAGTATGTGGGGCTCTTACTTAGACTTTGTTGAGAATAAGTTGAATTGGAATTGTTTGGTGACTAAGAACATAGGTTGCTAAGTTTCAAGAGAATTCATTGTTTGAACCATAACATGTGAATTGGTTGCTACTCTATCATGATGATTTTTATGCGAAAAAGTTGCTGGTTATGATGCTAGAAAATTGACTGAAATTATCAATGATCAAACTTATATATTATGCTAGCATTCACACTTCATAAATTAGTTCTTTTATCATTTACCTACTCGAGGACGAGTGGGAATTAAGCTTGGGGATGCTGATACGTCTCCAACGTATCGATAATTTATGAAGTATTCATGTCATATTTGCCTATATTTTTACTATGGTTTTATGATTTATTGGGACCAACCTATTAATAGTTGCAAAATTGCACAAGTTCTTGTTTCACACTTTGATGTGTAGGAATTAATTGGAAATTGGCGAAAAAACGCAAAAGGAGCCTTGTTGGAGGAGGACTCTGACTTTCCTGGAATCCGTCCACAAACAATTTTTAGAGATCGTCAGTTTGATCCCCGAAGACGGCGTCAGATGGAAAAAGCTAAAACTAGTAAAGTGTGGGGAATTTTATGGCATTGATTCTGGACTCCAAATTCGTCCAAAACGGAGTTCGGATGCGATTTGTAGACCCGTTTTACTGGAGGAAAATATCTGATTACGGGATTACAAGAATTGATGACGTGATTGAGTCCAACTCTTACCATATCTGATGTATTCGGCCAAGCCACGACTTTGAGGACTCATGAGGGTTGTGAGGAGTCCCTAGGAAGGTTCTAGAGGTGCCCAAGAGCCATTGGATCAAGGGTCCATCCATTGGAGGGACATAGAGCACCACAGAGGCACATATAAGAAGAGAAAAACCCTAATTTCGGGAGAGCCACCAAGAGCCACGAATTTGCCTCTCCCTTGGAAGCCGCCAAGAAGGGGAGAGGCTCCTCCATTGCAGCACCAAGACCAAGGAAGAAGGGGGGGCAAGGGGCCGCCGCCCGTCGCCGGTGCCGTGGCCGCCATCGCCTCCATCTCTTTGGGGCTGCACCTCTCCATCAACAACTCTCTCTTTCTCACCATGATAATGTGTGAGTAATCCACCTTGGGGCTGAGGGTTTGTACCGGTAGCTATGTGTTTAATCTCTCTCTCTCTCTCGTGTTCTTGAGATGGCACGATCTTGATGTATCACGGACTTTGTTAATATAGTTGGATCATATGGTGTTTTCCCCTCTCTATCTTGTGGTGAGGAATTGAGTTTTCCCTTTGAGATTTTGTTATTATCGGATTGAATACTTTTATGGATTTGAGAGCACTTGATGTATGTCTTGCATGCGGATACCCGTAGTGACATTGGGGTATTCAAGTGATTCACATGATATATGTTATGGCGTCAACTTGCGGATTCCGGTGACCTTGGGGATCTACGCATAGGGGTTGATTGCATGTTTTCATGCCTTGTTCTCCGATATAGATCTTGGGGCACTCTTTGAGGTTCTTTGTGTTGGATTGAGCATTATGAATCTGAAATTATTTGATGCATATCGTATAATTAACTCATGAATACTTGTGGTGACATTGGAGTATCTAGGTGACATTAGAGTTGGTTGATGCATATCATATGGTGTTATTCTAGTACGAACTCTTAGATAGATCGATCGGAAAGGATAACTTGGTGTTGTTTTAGTACGAACTCTTGGATAGATCGATCGGAAAGGATAACTTTAAGGTGGTTTCGTACCCTACAAACAATTTCTTCTTATGTTCTCCGCTAGATAAGAACTTTGGAGTGATTCTTCGTTGCACATTGAGGGATGGTTATGTGATCCAATTATATTAGCATTGTTGAGAGATTGCACTAGCGAAAGTACGGACCCTAGGCCTTGCTTTCAAGCATTGCAATACCGTTTGTGCTCACTTTTGTTACTTGCTACCTTGCTGTTTTTATATTTTCAGATTACAAAAACCTATATCTACCATCCATATTGCACTTGTATCACCATCTCTTCGCCGAACTAGTGCACCTATACAATTTGCCATTGTATTGGGTGTGTTGGGGACACAAGAGATTTCTTGTATTTGATTGTAGGGTTGTTTGAGAGAGACCATCTTCATCCTATACCTCCCACGGATTGATAAACCTTAGGTCATCCACTTAAGGGAAAATTGCTACTGTCCTACAAAAATGTACGCTTGGAGGCCCAACAAAGTCTACAACAATAAAGTTGCATAGTAGACATCAACCCTAAGCAATAGCAATCTAGCACTGTCATTGTACCAAGAACACCATGAACAACACCAATCTAACATGAACACCCTAAGCAATAGCAATGTAGCATTGTCATTGTACCAAGAACACCACCAACATCACTAAACTGACATGAAGACCCTAAGCAGTAGCAATCTAGCATTGCACTGATTCAGCCAAAATTGATTTGATTGGACTCGAACTGGATCGAATCCAATCCAATCCAACCTAATCGGAGCTAAGCAAAAACCCTAACTACTAACGAAGCACGGGAACAAATCGATTACCGGACGGTTGTCGGTGAAGGGTAAGCCGGCCGGGGAGCAAACCCTGATAAGAACATGGGTCCGATCGACGAGGATGAGATGGCTAATCATAGGGTCGTGGCCATTGCGCCAGTGCTCCTTGTGACGCACGGGGTGGAAGAAGAGGGTGCTAACATCGATGCGCCTGTCACGCTCCCCTCGCCTTGCACCGAAGCAAGGGGAGAAAACCCTCGAATAGGGGTAAAAAAACATCCTATTAGCCACGGTTGCCGTCGTTGCAGCCGTCGGGGTTCTCTCTACCGTCGTCGTCGAACCCAAAATGACTAGGTACGAAACTGGAGGTGAAGCTGGAGCGCACGGTGGGGATGGGGAAATGACGGGTGCCCGTGTCCTAGTGCAGAAAAGGAACAATGCCGGAAAAGGCAAGGCCAGCCACCCACCTGTCTTGGATGGTGTTGTTGCCAGCAAGGATGTGGATGGGGGGCGGCGCAGCCGTGTGTGTGTGTGTGTGTGTGCGCGCGCCATTGGAGAGACTTAAGGGGCAGCGAGGGAGAGAGAGGGATTGTGGCGTGAATGGGCGTGGGAAGTGACTGGAGAGAGGTGAGAGTTATGAGTCATCGCGTCGTCTCTCGCGCTTCCCACTGCGTGCAGGCGACGGGTACGTGTGACTCGAGCTAGCCTGACTCGCCAAAAACGATTAATTCAGCCGTTCCCCCGCATGCAGGTCCAGAGATGCTTTAAGTTTCTTACAGGCCGAGAAACATATGCAACTCGAGCAAGCAAACATATCATTTTCTTTCCGTGCGGTGGCGCCATGCTATCTAGCACGACGTCGTGGCCTGGGGTTCATTTTGTGCCATAGTTTGAGAAAATGGCTAGTTTTGTCAATTTGATTTGCACACGGGGCCTCACATGCATGACTCGTTTCGTGACTCTAAAAAATGCATGACTCGCTTCGTAGGGACCTCTCCTCGTGTACGGCGTGCAGATGCCATCCGCGCGAAACACGTTAAAGAAGTGCCGCAAGCTCCTAGTCTCCTACACGCCATGATCGCGTCTAGAAATGTGGACCCGAGATGCCAATGGCATCTGCACGCTGTACTGATGACCTGCACTCCGTGAATAATTGCACTCGCTTCCCTTTGCTGCCCGTCACCACTGCCTCCTCCATCTCCCATTCTCCCCTCCCGTCCCCGGCAGCCCGCACTGCCGGGACTTCTTCCCGAACCGTCGCCATGGCAACCGCTGTCGCACCCGTCATGTGAGTGAGCGAAGCAGCAGGGCATGGCGCAGTGATGTAGTCTGGCGCTCGACTAAGTTACTCTGATTTCCTAACGTCCTGCTCTTTTGTTCTTATTGAATAACTACACGCGCAGCTACCCGAAGGAAGATCTGCCCCCTCCACTGTCCTCCGCCTCCGAGCCCCCTCCGCTCTTCGACGGCACCACCAGGTAAAATCTAACCACACAAGAAGAAACCAAACTGCACTGCAGGTGTATCTTGAATTCTTGACAGTAACTTTTCAGTTGTGCACAGATCAGGGGGTAAATTCGTGTTTTGTTTGCTTCGTGTAGGCTGTATCTTGCATATCACTGCCCGTACGCGCAGCGCGCTTGGATTACCAGGAACTGCAAGGTAACTACTGTTCTTTGATTTACAGACGCAGCTCATCGCTCTTGTATTGTTTTTTAGCTCGTGCTAGTTCTTTTTTAATGCTTTCAGTGCTCTTATGCTAAGTTGAATCTTCTTTCTATATTATTTTGTCCAGGGTTTACAGGACAAGATCAAGGTGGTCGCCATAGATCTGGCAGACAGGCCAGCTTGGTTCAAGGAGAAAGTTTACCCAGAGAACAAGGTAGTATTATTGATCTCTTTTACTTCTCACCTGTATGTACAAGGAGAATCTTTTACTGCAGTTTATTATTTCTGTTCATGCACGCTTCCTTTATAATCTTACAGGTGCCTGCCCTGGAGCATAACAACCAGGTGAAAGGAGAGAGCTTGGATTTAGTCAAGTACATCGACATCAGTTTCGATGGCCCGGCATTGCTACCTGATGTAAGGCAGATATACTCAATCAATCTTCATATGTGCAATGTTTGTAAAACGGTTCAAAATTTTGTCAGTGGTATTAAAGTATGTGTTCATATAAATTGGTAGGATTCTGCAAAGAAGCAGTTTGCCGAGGAACTGCTCGCGTTCAGCGATGGGTTTAATAGTGCATTTTTCTCATGCTTACGCTCCAAAGGACATGTATCAGATGAAGCTGGTAAAAAGAGCCGGCCAATATTTGTAATATGTTCGTTTGAGAAATTCAATATGAAAAGTTTGCAACCAGTATATACTCATACTGTAATGTTCCCATGCCATATCTTTCATTAGCTGCTGCTGTGGATAAAATAGAAGCTGCCTTGGGGAAGTTCAGCGATGGCCCATTCTTCCTTGGCCAGTTCAGTTTGGTATGCCACTCCACCTGGGAATCCTTTTCCCTTAGCCGTGCCCAAATTTGGTAGAATTATGAAAAGAACTGTGCTTTCTTGTGATTTTTTAGGTGGACATTGCATATGTGCCGTTCATCGAAAGGTTTCAGATATTCTATTCTGGTATCAAGAAGGATGATATCGCCAAGGGCCGGCCGAACCTCCAGAAATTCATTGAGGTAACTTAGGATGGTGCTAGATGAGATTATTCACATTGTTCGGAAGAGTTGCTCTGCCTATGTGGTATAGTCTAGGGGTGTTCATCAATGGACTCGGGACCTCCCGTATGTCTGGTTTTATAGAAACTGTTGATGAACACCCCTGATACTCTCTGCTGCAACTCGATCTCATTTGAGTTCTCCAATTCGGCATGTTACAGGAAGTGAACAAGGTGGACGCATATACACAGACCAAACTGGAACCACAGTTTCTGCTTGATCAAATGAAGGAGAAGTTTGGCGTACGATATTTCCTTATATTTCGGCGTCGGTTCGTGTTATCTCCAATCCCTTACGCTCTAATTTTAACTTTTCAGATTGCTTGAAGACGTGAGCAAGGATAACCAACATGCCAAGGAACCACCGCGGATGAAGCATTATATATTTCGAATAAAAGATGCACGCCATGCGTAGAATAAACAAATAAACTGGGTCTTACTGTAAACTTTTCTTATCACGTGACGTGAAGGAGGATCATCCTGTGTTATGATGAATGCTCGTGAGCTTGAAAATTGGTGCTCCTCCCTTATCAATTTTAGTTGTTGGAAGTTGACCGGACAAGTTTAATATACTACATTCTCTATAACACCATGCTTCTTAGTTGTAAAGAATCCACCCTCAGTTGGTGGTTAGAGTGTTGTTGTTGCTAGTGACTGATCACCGTGGTGGGGTCTTTTTTTTTTTTTTTTTTTTGGCTGTGTGTATCATTGATGTCTTTGGACATCTAGTTGATACAGAGGTCAGGTGTAATTAGTATCTTCGCGATATTAATATATTCCCTTTCTTGAAAAATCTTGAGGTCTTCAATTGGAATTCGATCAACCGATTTTGACCGGGTCAACAATTTCTTAAAGCTCCCTCGTTCATTTTTTTATACTATACACTATGCTTCTTAATTTTTAAGCCACACAATTAAATGAGGTCTTAAATTTATAATTGGGTCACTCAATTTTGACCGGGTCAGCAATTTCTCAAGGAGCTCTCTCATTCAATTCGTTTAATTCACTATGTTTGTTAATTTTGAAACTCTATCATCAATTGAGATATTTAATTTGAATTTGGTTTACGATTTTGAATGCACCAACAATTTTTCAAATCAACCATCAGCAACTGGTCTCCAAAAATATATCAATCCTGTGCACCTTTCCATCACCTAGAAAAAAAATGCCACCATGTGATACTGTAGCATCAGTATAGTACATGCGGTCACTAACGTAGAATTTTCCCACATAAATATAGATTGATTAACGGATATCGTAGAATCACATCACAAGAGGCCCATCAAATCACCTCATTATAAATAAAAATAAGGCACACATTATCATCTCCCTCATCCGACAAACTAAATATTCCATCAGTTCCAAAATACAAGGGGTATTAATTTTTTTTTAAATCAAATTTCTATAACTTTTACCAAGTAAAAAAATATCGACATTCACAATATTAAAAAAATATGAAATGATGAATCTAATCATACTGATTTGATATTACGGTTTTTCATATATTTCTCTACAAATTTAATCAAACATAAAAAAGTTAACTTTTCAAAAAGATAATACACCTTATATTTTGAAACAAAATGAATAACGTTTTTTCAAAAACCCAACAACACCAACGGCGCGGTAAAGCGCGTCCAACCCTTCTAGTAAGTATTATTTTGGAAAGGAGGGAGTATGTTGGAGTTCGAACTGAATACACATATTGGGGGATTGCTAGCAGCATTGACGACATACAGATTCATTCATTCGCTCTGGCGTGGTGGAAATGACATCCCATGGGATGTTAATCAGTTTATATCTGATAATGGTGATACTAAAAACTTGTCCTAATCGCTGCATGTCGGTGCCTCGTAATTTCTTTCCCATACGAGGTTCTGATTGGCTTGCTTGGTTTACATCTTCAACGAACGCCAGGGACAGGGAGGTAACCAAGAGCTACCGACCAAAGTCACCGGCGTTGACCTCAGCATTCACACGCCGTATATATGTTCAGCTGTAAGATGCGGACTAATCGTCTCCGGCATATGTGCGGCCTATATCGTGGCACGAACCGCCCATGACATGGCTTCACCCATTACCGCTCGTTTCTTCTTCTTCTTCCACGCTGCTGCTCGTCACAGCTGACGTCTTTGCTCGCTCAAAGTTCTCCTCGTTTCTTCTCCAGCAGCCCCACCTTCTGGCAGTGCTTTATATACGCTTACAAAGATGCACATTTTGGTCTGTCCCGGGTTCCTGATCACTGCTGATCGCAATGGCAGCGTCTCCAGCAAGCAGGTACTGCACAGAGCACAGTTCCTTCCTTCCTTAAAATCACTCTGCTGCCGCGCCAGAGCACTAGATGGATTTTCTACGTCATGATCTCTCTATGAAAAATCTGTAGGTTTGCAGGGGAAGCTCTCCCGCCTACCTTGACATCCGCTTCCCAGCTGCCACCTCTCTACGATGGCGCAACCAGGTCATTTTTGTTACTTTGCTTTGTTCCCTGAAACTTTCTTTACTCATGTTCATTTTTTTTAGGAAAGGAGGATTACCTCCGGCCTCTGCATCAGCACGATGCATGCGGCCCCTTTATTAACGATAAAAATTAAATAGTCTGCGGTTCCGAACATGCTTTGAAGGAGCAACATAAACAAAGTTCCTAAAAAAAAAGGATGCCACAACCGGCGAAAATAGGCCTAGATGCCTAACCATCTATCCTATTACTGAACCGCCATCCAAACCGGTTGTAGATATCCCGCGCTACCATCTCCCACCGGGTAGATCCAGTAACCAAAGGCTCACTGGTTTCCGCAGGAGTGAGTGACGACCACGTACGGATGAACGCCGATGCCCTGTGTAGTACCTGCAAAAATTTATATGTGTTTGTCTGTTAAACACCATGTCGATCCTGCAGTTCCATATAGCCCAGAGAAGTGCACACACTCCTATGCGAATATGTCTAGCGATATTTATGTCAACTCCATCTAGCCACGTACCAAACAACGTGTCAATGCTATCTGGAGGAATGATATTAAAGGCTATGCGAACCGTTTGCCATAAACTTTTTGCTAGCGGACAATGGAGAAAAAGGTGTTTGATGGTTTCCTCATGATCACAAAAGCTACATCGTGTACTTCCCTGCCAATTGCGCTTTGCCAAATTATCCTTAGTGAAAATCACCTTCTTGTGAACAAACCACATGAAGACTTTGATTCTTAAGGGAACCTTGACCTTCCAAATATTAATCGACTTGGGGATTGCAATTGTGTCAATAAGGTTCAGATACATCGATTTTATTGAAAAGATGCCAGTAGTTGTTAGCTTCCACTGAAGCTTATCGGACTCGTCCGATAACTGAACATCCATGAGTCTTCTGACTAGGTGTAACCACTCCTCCCATCGATGACCTATTAAAGCTCGTCGAAATTGAATATTTAGAGGTGTTGACTGTAATATTGTGGCGACGTACGCATCCTTACGTTGCACAATATTATATAGAGCTGGATACTGTATGGCTAAAGGCGTCTCCCCAACCACGTATCCTCCCAAAATCTCGTTGACCCTCCATTTCCAATAATGAATTTAGTTCTATGGAAAAATTCAGCTTTCATTTTCATCAAACCTTTCCAGAATGGTGAATCAGTGGGTCTAATTGAGACCTGGGCCAAGGTTTTAGATTGTAAGTACTTATTACGCAAAATTTGTACCCACAAACCTTCTATCTCCACAGATAGTCTGAATAGCCACTTACTAAGCAGACATCAGTTCTTTACCTCTAAATTCTCAATCCCCAGTCCTCCCTGGTCCTTGGGTCTACATATAATGTCCCATCTAGTTAGTATGTATTTCTTCTTATCTTCATCACTCTGCCAAAAGAAGCGGGATCGATAGACGTCCAGTCTTTTGCGTACCCCTACCAGTACCTCAAAGAAGGACAAAAGGAACATAGGCATACTCGTAAGAACCGAGTTAATCAAAATTAGCCATCCTCCATAAGACAAAAGCTTACCCTTCCAGGAGCTTAGTTTTTTCTCAAACGGTCCTCTATACACTTCCACTCTTTGTTTGATAGCTTACGATGGTGAATGGGTATGCCCAAATAACTGAACGGTAGGCTTCCCAATTCACATCCAAACAGTTGTTTATAGTCTTCTTGTTCTTGAAAGAACATTTGCTCTCTTGGTGGTTTTGGTAATTAATAACAACATATATGTCATTGAACTAATGTTTCCACTAAGCATATTTCAGGAAAAGTTCAATGATAGGGATGGCAAAAGGATTGTGGAGATACCCCAAGATGCAAGGAAATGGATTGGCAAAGCTTCAAGGAAGAGGACTCTACATTTTACTTTGTGAGAAATCACTTTGAGTCCATAGGAAAGCCAATACTATTAAAAGGGGGTAAGGTACTGTTGGTGAACAAGATGCTCCACGTGCACAAGTGATAGTCACCAAAACACCCACAAACTCTTCCACAAAAGTCTGTCCAAGCCATTCATGAAAATCGGTGTAACCAACAATTCCCACTCGGTCCCACCGATTCCCAAACTCAGACAGACCCATGCCAAACCCTAGCCATTCGGTGCAACCGATTCTGCATCGGTGCCACCGAGTTCAGTTGCCAACTTTCCGTTTAGCTATTTTCAAGCTTCGGTACCACCGAGTTTTGCCAGTCGGTCTCACCGAGACTTGGACCAACTTCCTGGTTAGCTATTCACAAGAATCGGTACCACCGAGTTTTGTGAATTGGTCTCACCGAGTTTTTGACCAACTCTTTGGTTAGCCATTGTCAAGAATTGGTACCACCGAGATTTGAGAATCGGCGTCACCGAGTTGTGCAATCTGACCGTTGGTTACCTAGTCGGTCACCGAGAGTTATGTATCGGTCTCACCGAGATTCAAAAGTTACCACCTTTTGGTCACTTCGGTACCACCGAGTTTTATACTTTAGTGTCACCGAGTTGGTCACTTTAGGTGTAACGGTTGGATTTTTGGGGATGCCTATATATACCCCTTCACCACCACCTACTCGAAAGAGAAGCACTCAGAACTATTCCATACTTGCCCCATCCTATTTTCTGAGAGAGAGCCACCTACTCATGTGTTGAGATCAAGCTATTCCATTCCTACCATATGAATCTTGATCTCTAGCCTCCCCAAGTTGCTTTCCACCAAATCAATCTCTTCCACCAAAGCCAAATCTGTGATAGAGTGATTGTGTGTTGAGGAGTCTATCATCTTGAAGCACAAGAGCAAGGAGTTCATCGACATTGCCGAGCCTATTACCTTTTGGAGGGTGGTGCCTCCTAGATTGGTTAGGTGTCGCTTGGGAGCCTCCTACTTCGTGTTGTGGAGTTGAACCAAGAAGTTTGTACGGGCAAGGAGATCGCCTACTTCGTGAAGATCTACCCATAGTGAGGCTAGTCCTTCGTGGACGGAAGCCGTTATGGAATAGTCAAGGTTGCTACTTCGTGGACCCTTATGGGTGGAGCCCTCCGTGGACTCTCCCGACCGTTACCCTCTGTGGGTTGAAGACTCCATAAACGTGGACGTACGATAGCACCACCTATCAGAACCACGGGAAAAATCTTCGTGTCTCCAAATTGCGTTTGATCTTCCTTCCTACCCTCTACTATACATGCTTGTTGTTACTTTCCGCTGGTATACTCTTAGACATGCATGTGTAGGGTGTACTTGACTTGCTATCATTGCTAAAATCTGCCAACACTTAAAATTGGGAAAACGTAGGATTTTTATTTGGTCAAGTAGTCTAATCACCCCCCCTCTAGACATACTTTCGGTCCTACAAGTGGTATCAGAGCTTTGGTCTCCATTGCATTGGTCTCACAACCTAGGAGAGTATGACTTCTAGTGAGGGAAATTATCACCGTAGAGGTCCGTACTTTGATGGCACAAATTTTGCTAGTTGGAAGCACAAAATGAAAATGCATATTCTTGGTCATAACCCCGCCGTTTGGGCTGTTGTTCGTGTTGGTTTGCAAGGTGAATTCTTTGGTGATGGAAAGGAACTGGATCATGAAGCGACTGCGGATGAATTAAAGATGTTGCAATACAACGCTCAAGCATGTGACATTCTCTTCAACTGCCTATGCCCCGAAGAATTCAACAAAATCAGCCGTCTTGAGAATGCAAAAGAGATTTGGGATACTTTGGTTGATATGCACGACGGTACCGAATCCGTGAGAGAATCCAAGTTGGATGTTCTTCAAAGTCAGCTTGACAAGTTCAAGATGAAGGATGGTGAAGGAGTCGCAGAGTTGTGCTCTAGGCTAGCTCTCATCACAAATGAGATTGCCGGCTTAGGAAGCGAAGAAATGACCGACAAATTCATCATCAATAAGATACTTAGAGCTTTGGATGAGAGATACAACACCGTGTGCACATTGATCCAAATGATGCCCAACTACATAGATCTCAAGCCTACGGAAGTCATTGGAAGGATTGTTGCTCATGAGATGACACTCAAAGACAAAGAAGAGCTTCACAACAAGTCTACCGGTGCTTACAAAGCCACAAGTGATGCTCCCGCAACTTCAAGCGACAACCTTGTCACCAATGAAGAGATAAGCCTCATGGTCAAAAAATTCAACAAGTTCTACAAGAATAGAGGCAAAGAACGAAGCTCCAACTCAAGATATGAAGAGAAGCGTTCGTCAAGTCGTGACCGAAACTACTACAATTGTGGGAAGCCCGGACACTACTCCAGTGAGTGCACGGCTCCCTACAACCGAAGAGAAGAGTCACCTAGAAGACGAAGCTCAAGGAATGAATCACCTCAAAGAGAGAGAAGGAGTAGAGATGATCGTTATGAATGGAGACCCTCAAGGAGAAGTAGGGACTCGGAGAAGAAGGACAAGTACACCAATAGCTACACAAGAAGAAGACATCAAGCTCATGTTGGTGAATGGGTTTTCGGCTCCAAATCCGACAACAACTCCGAGAGAAGCTATCACTCCAACTCCGACTATAGTCAAGATGAAGGTGTTGCCGGACTTGCACTAGTAACCACCAACTCCTATGATCTATTTGATTCATCAAATGAAGGGAGTGGAAGTTGCTTCATGGCTAAAGGCCCCAAGGTATCACACCCCGAGTATCTTGATTTCAATAGTGATGAAGATGATTTACTTTGTGATGATGACTTGCTCTTTGATAAAACTAGTGATGTTAGTCAAAATGAACTTGATAATTTTCATGCTAGTCAAGATAAGTTGGTTGATGATGATAAGATGAAAATAGAACAACTAACTAAAGTATTAAACACTCTTAAGTTAGCTCATGAATCTACTCTAGAAGATCATAGAGAGCTTGTAAGGACTCATGAGAAGCTACGCTTCGAGAAGCTCACCTTGGAGCAAGAACATGAGTTTCTTAAAGCTATCAATGATGATCTCCGAAAGAAGACTTCATCTTATCTAGCCAAATGATTACTCTTGTCTACATTCATGCCACAAGTTAAACCTAGACAAACTAGTAACAAAGGCAAGAAAGGTTCTTCATCTAGTAGCAACAATAAAAATGCTAAATCTAATGATGTTGCTTCTAGTAGTTCTATTGATTCCACTAATGATGATTCTCTTAGCCAAGTTACACTTGAGCAAGAAAACGATTTATTGAAAGGAATTATAGAGAAAGGTATCTACAAGAGTCTTGTCGGGTGTAAGCAATTTGAGGAGATTGTACGCAAGCACGGAGGATACCGGAAGAACCATGGCATTGGCTACTTCAACACTAATGGAGTTGAATGGGAAGAAGGTCAATACCCCAAGCCCAAGTTTGTTCCTCAAAGGGAGAAGTATGAACATACTCTTCCCAAGGGAACAAACACTCAAGATGACCTTCCACCACAAGACCACAAGCTCAAGGGCAATAACAAGCTTTAAGAGGACATTGACTCATATGAAGATGAATCCCAAGCTTTGGTGGAGTGGGTTCCCAAGGCTACTTTAAGCTCAACTTCTACAAGTGCCACTTCAACACCAAGGATCCCCATCAAGTTGATGTGGGTCCCCAAGAAGAAGAACTAGAGAAGTTCTTGAGGGGTGACTCCGCCAATGAAATTCACTCACATTCATTATTGGCAAGAACTAGTTGCAATCAACGTTAACAACATGCAATAGTTCAAGGAGTCACACATTCCCTCAAAGGTAAGCAAGGGACAAGGTAATCAACAAATACATGGACATCATCATGTATGCTTTGCACTCCATGTCCATAGACATCCTTGTATTTGTCTCTTGTGTGTTGGGACTAACCCATGTAGGTGAGAAGAGTAAGGAAACAACAAGGATGCTCCCAACTCATGGTGATCTTCATCAACCTTGAGCATCCACCACTACATCACCCACATGAAGTCTTCTACGACAAACCCAAGGTTAGTTTATCCCTCCTATGGAGGGATGTCACATCAAGGGGGAGCTTTACTCTAAGACTTGAGTCAAAGCATCTCATAGTATGTGACAACATTAAATGCTTTATGTAAAAGTGGTAACCCCACTTGTGCTTAAACGATGAGTATGACCTATGATCAAGTATTCTTACTTGGCTCCTAAGTCAATATACTCATATATAGATGACTCCGTCATCGCCAAAATGCTTGATAGATGCTAGTATGTATGTGCATGTTTGCCATGATTTCATTTGACATCTTATTGTGTGAGCATGTTGGTCTGCATTTATTTATCCATTCGAGGACATCCAATTGTTGCTATTTGGCTTTTGATTTTTCTTTTGCCAATTGGATGGACAAGAATGCCTAGGACCACTCTCTAGCTATCTATGCTTCTTGTCTCATATTCTATTCTTGCTGCATCAAAAAATTTGAACAAGTACTTTTCAATCCCTCTGTATGAGGAGCACTCGGTTACACCGAGTTTCCCTGTCAGCTGACAGTTGAGAAACTCGGTGGCATCGATAATTTCGAACCGGTGTCACCGACAGCGAAGGGTATATTACCTGGGGGACCCTACTTTTGAAATTCAACCACAAAAGTCCATTTTCCTCCAACCCTAAGCTGCCGCTCCGGACCCCTGGTCGTCGCCCTTGCCTCCCCGTGCGTCTCCGCCGTTGGGAATCGCCGCCGCCGACGGAATCTTCACCGCCGTCGTCGCCTTAGCGGGTCCTTCACCGAATTAGGGTATGGATCCGGTCCTCCTTGCGCTCCCCGTCCGATTCACACGCATTGGAGTTACTTTTATCGATAATCCACCGATTGCAATCCTCCCAATCCTCTAGAAAACTCATTAGCTTAGCGAACGAAAAAAAATTAGGTCTAGTCGTCCGCAAAATCGAATCTCGGTGATACCGAGTCAGAAAAATCGGCTCTACCGATTTTGTTTTATACTGCTGAGGACAGTCTCAGTGAAACCGAGTAGTAATTTTCGGTATGACCGAAGTTACTGCCAAGTTTCTGTAAAGAGTTCTGTGTGTCTCGGTGGTACCGAAATGTTTGACTCGGTGACACCGAAATCCCTTCTTGCTGAAGACTATATCTAAGAATTTCTCTGTTCAAACCTTTGAAAAACATCTGCATTTTGTGATGACTCAATCCCTTCCACTCTTCTATACTCTATTTCACAGGGTCAGAGATGTCAGATGCTGAAGACAGCCAGAATGATCTCAGAGAGCAAAGTGTTGACATGAGTTCAGGCACTAGTCCTGAGGGGAGCTATGATGATGTTCCTAGCTCTCCTGATCTCCCCAAGGCTGCAACCAGGGCAAGAAGGAAGCTCAACTCAGATGAAGAAGATGAGGATTTCATACCTGAGGAGCTGTCCAAGAAGGATGAAGCTGCCAAAAGCACTGTTGCTGCCTCTTCATCCAAGAAGAAGAAGGCTATAAGGAAAGAGTATGCTAGCTCAGGGTCAGCAAGAGCACCAGAGAGTGCTAGGGCAACAATGACTCTTCACCTTGAGTCACCCCAAAGAAGTCTATGCCTAAGAAGGCAGGGGAGAAGAAGAGAGAAAGGACAAGATTTGTTAGAGCTAAAGTTCTTCCATCTACTCCAGAGTATCTAGATGAGGAAGAAGAGGAAGAGCCAGTTGCCAAGGCTCCTCCTAAGAAGAAGAAGAAGATTATGGCAGATGCTATGCCTAAGGCTACCACATCCAAGAGCACCAAAACTGCCCCCAAGAAAGTTGCTGCAGATAAACCCAAGAGGTTCTCCAGAGAGATACCAGCTTCTAGCAAGAACAAGACCTCCACCTTTAGGGAAGCTGAGGATGATGCTATGTCAGCTTTGATGAAGCTAAGACCACACCTTCCAGAGCACAATGCCAGCCACTTGCTTGCTGAGGACATGAAGAAGAGGAAGGACTCTGGTTTGAGAGAATGGAGAGCCATTGATCCATATTCTCAGAGAAAAAAAACAGCTGTGGACTACAAATTCTATACTAAGGAGCAACATGATTTCTATGAAACAATCTTGCTTGATAAGAGCCCTGCTGTAAGTGATATGAGATTTGTGGATTGGAAGTACATCAAGGAGAATGAGGACTACTTCCCAAGTGTGCAAGACAACTTCCACTGCATTGGTCTGGATGAATTTGTTGGCAAGGAATTTACTGCATGGAATGATGAGATGGTCATGCAATTCTACTCCACTGCTCATTTCTATGGAGATGGTAGAATTGTATGGATGACTGAAGGAGCAAGATATGAATCAACTGCTGAGGAGTGGGCTACCATCTTAGGAGTCCCACAGGTAGAAGATTGTGACATCAATGTCTATAATGAGCCCAAGGCTAGCCACAATGCTATGAAGAACATGTACAATGTGATCCCTGCTGCACATCTGAAGTCTCACAAGCTAGGATCCATTTACTTCCTCCAGGCTGGCCTACGGACTATCAACACCATCTTGAGGCATACCCTGATGCCTAAGTCTGGAGGTGAGAAGATGATAAGAGGCTATTCCATCAACATGCTGCTCCATCTAGATCAACATACGAGATTCAGAGTGATGGATCTGATAGTAGAGACTGTGAAGAGGGTTGCTGCTGATCAGAAGCGTTCATGTTGCTATGCACCCTACATCCAGATGCTTATCAACTCCAAGCTGGAGAAGCACATATTTGCACTTGATAGACCATATTTGCCACTACTGCCAGATCTAGAAGACAACGTTGTGGTGATGGACCCAGATCATCCCACATCAGCTACAGCACAGGCACATACAGAGGCTGCCAGAGACTCTAGTTCTCAGATGCCCAGGTCTAGGAGTGAGCAGATGGATCTCCTACTCAGTACTATGCTCAGGATGCAGAAGGACATCAGCGAGATATTGAAGAACCAGGCGAGCCTCTCGAGGATTGTTGACAACAAATTTCACACTCTCAACAACAAGGTGGATGGGCTGACTAAGACAGTTGATGAGCTAAAGAAGGAAGTTGATGCAGTGCCTAGCCCTCATTCCACTGATGATGATGATGAGGATCGTGCACCTCTTCGGCCTAGCACCTAGTTCACTACTCAGGCGAGATCAGCTACAGTGCCAGCTGTAGAGTTGCGACCTTCTTCATCAGCTCCTGCTACAGCTTCATCAGCTCCATCAGCTCCTCCAGTTCCTCCAATTGCTACACAGACTCCGTCCATGACGTCTGCAGAAGTCTTCGCTGATGCCGTTCTCTCGACTCCTTCATCGACCACCGGAGGAGATCAGCCCCAGAAGAACGATTAGCTATATACCTTTGATCTTTTTGGTAACTTGTTGCCAAAGGGGGAGAACATGTATATAGATCTTTAGGCTTAGAGAGAGAGAGAGCGTTGCTTTTTATCGCTTTTCAAAACATTTGATATCTTTTGGTTTGGTTGTGTTAAACTTTGTTGGTGTTTGATCATACACTTGATGTGTATTTGCTACTATTCCCTATCATTATGATGCTTATGAGATGATCATTCACCTTTGCTTGATTGTGTTGTGCTATGATATTCATTCTTATTATTCTCGCACACCACCAAGTTGTATGTGACATGAAAGAGTGCCCCACGTACCTAATCGATTGTGCATTTGCATTCAAACGCAAATTCAAAATAATGCACAAATTTAGGGGGAGCTCTTGCTTATCACATACTTCTCAAAGCGACAATTATATTCATTGATTATATCATATGTCGAAGATTTGATCTATATGTTGTCATCAATTACCAAAAAGGGGGAGATTGAAAGCACATTTGCTCCCTTGGTGGTTTTGGTAATTAATAACAACATATATGTCATTGAACTAATGTTTCCACTAAGCATATTTCAGGAAAAGTTCAATGATAGGGATGGCAAAAGGATTGTGGAGATACCCCAAGATGCAAGGAAATGGATTGGCAAAGCTTCAAGCAAGAGGACTCTACATTTTACTTTGTGAGAAATCACTTTGAGTCCATAGGAAAGCCAATACTATTAAAAGGGGGTAAGGTACTGTTGGTGAACAAGATGCTCCACGTGCACAAGTGATAGTCACCAAAAACACCCACAAACTCTTCCACAAAAGTCTATCCAAGCCATTCATGAAAATCGGCGTAACCAACAATTCCCACTCGGTCCCACCGATTCCCAAACTCAGACAGACCCATGCCAAACCCTAGCCATTCGGTGCAACTGATTCTGCATCGGTGCCACCAACTTCAGTTGCCAACTTTCTGTTTAGCTATTTTCAAGCTTCGGTACCACCGAGTTTTGCCGGTCGGTCTCACCGAGACTTGGACCAACTTCCTGGTTAGCTATTCACAAGAATCGGTACCACCGAGTTTTGTGAATCGGTCTCATCGAGTTTTTGGACCAACTCTCTGGTTAGCCATTGTCAAGAATTGGTACCACCGAGATTTGAGAATCGGCGTCACCGAGTTGTGCAATTTGACCGTTGGTCACCTAGTCGGTACCACTGAGAGTTATGTATCGGTCTCACCGAGATTCAAAAGTTACCACCTTTTGGTCACTTCGATACCATCGATTTTTATACTTCGGTGTCACCGAGTTGGTCACTTTAGGTGCAACGGTTGGATTTTTGGGGATGCCTATATATACCCCTTCACCACCACCTACTCGAAAGAGAAGCACTTAGAACTATTCCATACTTGCCCCATCCTATTTTCTGAGAGAGAGCCACCTACTCATGTGTTGAGATCAAGCTATTCCATTCCTACCATATGAATCTTGATCTCTAGCCTCCCCAAGTTGCTTTCCACCAAATCAATCTCTTCCACCAAAGCCAAATCTGTGAGAGAGTGATTGTGTGTTGAGGAGTCTATCATCTTGAAGCACAAGAGCAAGGAGTTCATCGACATTGCCGAGCCTATTACCTTTTGGAGGGTGGTGCCTCCTAGATTGGTTAGGTTTCGCTTGGGAGCCTCCTACTTCGTGTTGTGGAGTTGAACCAAGAAGTTTGTACGGGCAAGGAGATCGCCTACTTCGTGAAGATCTACCCATAGTGAGGCTAGTCCTTCGTGGACGGAAGCCGTTATGGAATAGTCAAGGTTGCTACTTCGTGGACCCTTATGGGTGGAGCCCTCCGTGGACTCTCGCGACCGTTACCCTCCGTGGGTTGAAGACTCCATAAACGTGGATGTACGATAGCACCACCTATCGGAACCACGGGAAAAATCTTCGTGTCTCCAAATTGTGTTTGATCTTCCTTCCTACCCTCTACTATACATGCTTGTTGTTACTTTCCGCTGCTATACTCTTAGACATGCAAGTGTAGGGTGTACTTGACTTGCTATCATTGCTAAAATCTGCCAACACTTAAAATTGGGAAAAGGTTGGATTTTTATTTGGTCAAGTAGTCTAATCACCCCCCCTCTAGACATACTTTCGGTCCTACAGTTCTTCTTTGGCTCTCCGAAAACAGAACAATTCACTCTTGTGAAAATTGATTTTTAAACCCGACAACTGTTCGAATAAGCAAAGAATAAGTTTCATATTTCTTGCTTTTGCTATATCGTGTTCCATAAACAGAATAGTATCATCAGCATATTGTAGAATAGACACCCCACCATCTACTAGATGTGGTACTAGTCTATCTACCAGGCCTTCTCTTTAGCCCTTCCTATTAGTATTGCTAACATATCTGCAACTACGTTAAATAGGATTGGGGACATTGGGTCTCCCTACCGAAGACCTTTGTGAGTTTGGAAAAAATGACCAATATCATCATTGACTTTAATTCCAACACTCCCTTTTTCTACAAAGGATTCGACGTGTCTCCTCCATAATTCGTCAAATCCCTTCATACGTAATGCTTGCTGTCGGAATGGCCATTTAACCTTATCATAGGCTTTCTCGAAATCCACCTTGAAGATAACCCCATCTAGTTTCTTCGAATGGATTTCATGCAGGGTTTCATGTAGGACAACCACACCCTCTAGTATGTTTCTACCCGGCATGAAAGCCGATTGACTAGGTTGCACCACAACATGTGCAATCTGCGTCAATCTATTCGTCCAAACCTTGGTAGAAATTTTGAAGCTCACATTAAGAAGGCATATAGGTCTAAACTGTTCAATACGCACCGCCCCCTCCTTCTTTGGCAACAACATAATTGTCCCAAAGTTCAGGTGGAACAGCTGCAAGTGCCCATTAAACAACTCCTGAAACATCGGAAGTAAGTCGCCCTTAATAATGTGCCAGCATCTCTTATAGAACCCAGCTGGAAACCCATCCGGGCCTGGTGCCTTATTATTCTTCATTTGCGATATTGCCTCAAACACCTCTTTCTCCGTAAACGGTGTAGTTAATATCTCATTCTCGTCAGTCCCGAGCTGAGGAATATCACCGACCCACTGCTCATCCATGGACACGGTATTGTCCTCTGGAGCACCGAATGGTTGCTTATAGAAATCAGAGATGTACAACTTCAGGTTCTCGTGCCCAACAATTGTACCATCATCCTGTTCAAGTTGATATATTTTTTCTTTCTATGTTTTCCATTAGCAATCAGATGGAAAAACTGTGTGTTGTCATCGCCCTGTACTACCTCTTGCACTTTCGCTCTAAGCGCCCATTTCAACTCCTCTTCTCTGAGAAGCCGTTTGAGATTTTGTTCTGCCTCCGCTTTTGATGCCCTCTCACTGTCATCTAACAACACGGATTCAGCTTTTATATCTAGCTCATTTATAAGATTGAGAAGCCTCTGTTTCTCTTTCTTATAAATGCCGCTCTCATCTTTTGCCCAGCCCCGTAGGAAATGCCTGAGGTGTCTAATTTTATTTTGCCATTTTTCAACATTTGATCTTCCCCCCGTGGCCTTCGCCCATTCTCTAGCTATTAGGTCCACGAATTCTTCTCTTTCAAACCAGGCCAACTCGAAAGAGAAAGTGTTCTTGTTTCCCACGTGTGTTGCCTCCCCGGAGTCAACAAACAATGGGGTATGATCAGAAATTACTCTCGACAGCGCTCGCACTGTCACACGTGGGAATTTCTGCTCCCAATCCATGCTTGTAAGAACCCGATCCAACTTCTCAAACGTTGGATTAGGCAAAGTGTTCGCCCAAGTAAATTTTCTTCCCGATAACTCAATCTCTCGCAAATCTAAACTTTCGATAATTGTATTGAACATGAATGACCATCTGCCATCAAAGTTATCATTATTTTTTTCATCTCTTCGCCTAATTATGTTGAAGTCTCCTCCAACTAAAATCGGTAACCTCTCGTCTCCACAAATCCGGGCCAGGAAGTCCATCTTGAGCTCCGGCTGAGCTGCACCGTACACTTCCACTAGCGCCCATTGGAACCCGTCTTCCTTGGAGCGCACTCTAAATTTGATGGCAAAATCCCCAAACACCACATTTCGGACTTCGAGCGTCTCGCACCTAACCCCAAGTAAGATCCCTCCGGACCTTCCTCTTGGCGGTAGACAGTGCCAATCAAAATAAATACCACCGGAGAGAGTTTTGATATATCTCCGCGTATTGCCTTTGCTCATGTGTGAGAAGCTGGGATTACATGTTGTACATGACGTACGTTTGCCCGTATGCGCAGCGAGCATGGATCGCGAGGAATTGCAAGGTACCAACCGAGCTCAACTTCGGATGATCGATGCTCTTTTCCCCTTCACACGAGTTGTATTATTTGGTTTGGTTCGCTCCATGTTGTGATTTTTGGAATCTGATTTGTTTCCGGCACCAGGGTTTGCACCACAAGATCTTGCTTGTCCCCGTCGATTTGGCGGATAGGCCAGCGTGGTTCAGGAGGATTTACCCCAAGAATCAGGTGTGGCTAGACTAAAATACATAATGTACTCCTATTTAGATTGTCAAGTAACATTTTTTGACCTGGGCCAAGGTTTCAATTTTGATATATCTCCGCGTATTACCTTTGCTCACGTGTGAGAAGCTAGGATTACAGGTTGTACATGACGTACGTTTGCCCGTATGCGCAGCGAGCATGGATCGCGAGGAATTGCAAGGTACCAACCGAGCTCAACTACGGATGATCGATGCTCTTTTCCCCTTCACACGAGTTGTATTATTTGGTTTGGTTCGCTCCATGTTGTGATTTTGTGAATCCGATTTGTTTCCGGCACCAGGGTTTGCACCACAAGATCTTGCTTGTCCCCATCGATTTGGCGGATAGGCCAATGTGGTTTAGGAAGATTTACCCCGAGAATCAGGTGTGGCTAGACTAAAATACATAGTGTCCTCCTATTTAGATTGTCAAGTAACATTTTTTTTCTTGTCGAGTGTTAAGATGTTTCTTTTTCCCGACAAGGTACCCTGCCTAGAGCACACCAACAAAATGATAGGAGAGAGTTTGGATTTGATCAAGTACATGGTCAGCAATTTCGAAGGCCCCAAATTGAGTCTTGATGTGAGTTCATTTTGTCTTTAAAGGTTGCAATAGCATGCACTCCCCATTGGTCACTAGTGACCTCATGATTCTTCTCTTTAAAAATATTGATGACCTTAGGATCCTGAAAAGCAAGGGTTTGCAGAAGAACTGCTGGCTTATTCAGACACCTTCAATCAAGCAATGATATCGGCATTCAACCCCAAGGGGGCACTGACCGCTGATGCTGGCAAGAGCTAAGAACACTTGTTGGAATTCAACTATAAATATATGTTCATGCTGATTGCTAACATGTGATTCATTGCTGGTCAATAGAAGCTGCTCTGGACAAAATAGAAGTCTCCCTTTCAAAATTTGATGATGGGCCTTTCTTCCTTGGACAGTTCAGTCTGGTAATTTTGCACAGACCATCCTCAGTCCCTTATGTTATCTAGAGTTTGGCCATTTAAAGATCTAATAACATCGTTTGTTGGAAGCAGGTGGACATCGCATATGCACCATTTGTTGACGGATTCCAGGCATTCTTCGTCAACATAAAGAACTACAATACCACCGCAGGAAGGCCTAATATGCAGAAATTCATCAAGGTAGCTAGAACACAACATCTTTCAAGAGTGCAGCGTTTTGGAACTTGGGCTCCATGGAGCCCGATATTTGAAAAATCAAGTTTTAAAGTTTCAATTTTTTTTGAAAAAGAACACATTTACATAGGGATATATTCTACATGTTTGTAATTTTTCATGATGAAATACTGCTTTTACCAAAGGTGTATCGGCACTATTAGCTAGCAACATAGATTTTTCGAGCCTAGGACACATTGTGGAGAACGTGAAGGACTTGTGAGAGGAGACCGGAACTTAATCTAGTAAAGATTTGTCGTACTCAAAACAGGGTTGCATATTTCTTAGCTAAATACTCGAGGAGGGAGCATCAAACTAACTTGTGGTTACATGATGTCCCAAGTGATGTTACAGTTTTAATAGCTGCAGATTGTAACCTTATCCTCTAATTAATAAAAGTTCTTGGCTTTCTGCGCAAAAAAATACGTTAAGATGTGAGCATACATTTTTTATAGTGAATAGTGCATGTGCTAAAAATTCACAATTTTGTTTTGTGTGTAGCTCAAATCTTGAATATGTACAAACATGTAGACTACATATGTGTGTACATGTTCATTTTTTCCTGTAATTTTTTAAACCTCGCAAATAGATTTTTGAATTAAGTGCTCTACGGAGCCCGAGTTCCAAAAGAAATTTCCGCATCTTTCAATGTCTATGTATGGTAACTTACTTCTGACAACGGGGGAAACATGTGATAGGAAATGAATGGCATTACAGCGTATGCGCAGACCAAGCATGACCCTCAAGAACTGCTTGCTCTCACAAAGAAGAAGCTCAGGGTAAGACCTTCTAGCCATGATTAACCATGTATCAATGCTATCAAGTTGATGATCTCGTGCCTGAAATACCAGCTCCATCCAGACATACAAGCTAAGGATTTTGATTGGTTAAGAATGATAAAGATACTTTATTGGTATGTAGTTTATGTGGCACACCAAATTAAGGTCATTGGACTCTTATTTTAAAATACTTACTACAATCATGATTTTGTATCACATAAAACGTTTATCAATATGTCAATCGCCTGTCAATGTCTTGTCGTAACCAATTAAAGTACACTCAACATATTGGAGCAAAACTTATGTGCCATATGCTAGTGGTGTGAGAGGAGGTTTAACCTGCTCATCCACCAGTGTTTTAGTCATATCAAAGGACTAAATTTTTTCCGGTCTCGTTAAGGAAGTCACCGTAGTACTATTACTGACTAAACAAGTCGTGGTGGCATCTGCCGCTCTTGCAAGTATATCACCACAAATCCTATGTTGTTGATGGAGTGTTGATGTTTTTATGTGCAGATATAACATATAAGGATTCCCGGTTGGATTTAGTCGGCCGACTGGTGAAGGATTGCCCATGTATGCTGTGAGCTCAATCGATTGCTATGTACTGTAAGACAGTAAATAAAACTAATGCGCACCATCAAGCATACTCATACAACCATTTCAAAAAAAAAAAACTCATACAACGATTAGCTTGTGAATAAGTTATGTCGAAATAAACAAAAAGTTGCCTTGCCTGGGTGTCAAGTTGTTGTTCCCGGTATACGCGACCAATCGCACACGCTCCTACTACTACCAGTTGTTTTTTGCTTCATAATGTTCGTTGGAATAGTGAGAGACAATGGAAAACATATTTCTTCTTGTGCATTCTTGACATATCTTGTCAGCCCAACATACGCAAGTTGATGCCCAGGTTATCAGTATCTAGAACCAAATGGAAGAGGAAACAACCTCAAAAAAATTCCATACCAACAATGCGTGCATTTTTAAGCAACACACAGTTCAAACGCACCAGAAATCCAGCTATGAGGCTGCTACTTTTGGTTTTTCTACGGGAACTTAGGAGCATCATAGTAATACAATCCATGCAAGATATTGGTGCCAGTGAGAAGATGATGTGTATCAACATTTATTAGATTAACTCATTTAGATGCTTCTGCGTCGTAGGAAATACTCCCTCCATTCATTTTAACTTCTCATATAAGATATATAAATGGGTTACCGGGTCTTAGGATATCGTTATCATGTGGGTTGTGAGGAGATGACCATTCAAAGAATTTTAGGCAGCCCAAAGAGGTGCAAAAGGACACTACTCATTAGGGTTATGACCTAACGTCATTTTGGATTTTGTATACAAGAAGATGTAGATGCTTTCCCCTCCATCCAGCAGCCACCACCAAGAGTGATGAAAATTAGAAAAAACTCCATTGAAGAAGAAGAAGAGAGAAAACCAAAATAGAAAGGGAAAGAGATGAAGATTGAAGGAAGAAGCAAAAGGATCTCCTCCCCAAGGTTGTGGGTCCAGATCCACTACCATGTCTCCTTCAAGGTACTTCCAATCCCTAGCTCTTGAGCTCCAAATCTTGTTGTGTACATGCATGCAAAAATCTTGATATATGAGAGACTCCAGTGCTATCTACAGAAGAACTTGTTGTATCTCATATTTGATAATAGAGAAAGAAGATTTGGGTGGCTTTGGCCCATGGTTTTCCCCCTCAAGTTTGGGGGTTTTCCACGTAAAACCTGGTGTCTCTGTGTTGATGTTGCTGCTAAAATTCTGGGTTGAGAGCACATAGGACTTGTGCTAGCTGCTTGCTAAAATCATCTAGTACTTGTCCTATCTAGCTATTGGTTGTACCCAGGACATGTGCTATGTTCAGGCTGAACTTAGTATCTCCATATATGTTTGATGCATATGTTTCCTTCCGTGCTGAGTAATGGTCCTTGAGTTAGTGCATGAAGTGGTTCTGAGATTACTCTCTTTATGCTGTAGTTTTCAGTTAACCACAAGTGTGTTTGTGTGCTAATTCTCAACGGAGTGGCATCAGAGCTTTGGCTTCTTAGGAGGTTGCTAATATCAATTGCTTGATTGTTACTAGAAGTGCTACTCATAATGGCTTTGTAAGAAAGCGCTACGACAACTGGCACGATAAAACTTGATTCTTCCAATTACACATTATGAAAGCCCATGATGAAAGATATCCTTTGCAAGGATTTGTATGAGCCAATTGGGAAAGTCAAGATACCCATCGGTGTCATGGAAGAAGAATAGAGAGTCTTGCGCATAAAGGCAACAGATATGAATCGTTTGTACAACAACCATAATATATTCCACCATGTTGCAAATGACACAAATGCGTATGAGATGTGGCAAAAGTTGGCGTCTATGTATGAGAGGAAAACATCAATGAACATGGCAGCGGTGATCAAAAGACTTGCAGAGCTTGAGTACCGAGATGGCACTAGTGTGGTTGAGCACTTGAATGTTTTCCAATGCCATATGAATCAACTTTCAGCCATGAAGATCAACTTTGAGGATGAGGTGCAAGCATTGTTGTTGTTGAGTTCCATATCTGATAGTTAGAACAGGCTTGTCGTGTCACTTGCAATTCAGCTTTGGATGGTAAGCTGACTTTGGAGATGGTGAAGAATAACATGCTAAATGAAGAAGTTAGAAAGAAGGAAAAGGGTGATGGTGTCTCTTCTTCTGATGCATATGTGGATGAAACCCATGGGAAGAATGAGAACCATGTGTGCGGTAACACAAGATTTAAGTAAGGCAGAAGTAAATTCAGGGGAGATCAAAGTCAAGACAGAGAAAATATATTGCTTGCTTTCATTGTGGAAATTTGGGACACATAAAGAGCTAGTGTAGGAAGTATAAAGAGAGCTTGCATAGGGAAAACTTACAAAGAAAACCAAGCACAAGGCTGAGAGAAGTCCAACCATGACTGCAATAGATGAAGATTATTTGGCCATTGAAGATGAAGAATGCTATAGTGATGTTCATGATGATGCCATGAGTTGGGTTATGGATTCAGGTGCGTCCTTCCACATCACATCACACAAGGAGTATTTCACATCTTACACTAGTACTGTTATTGGCCAAGTGAGGATGGTAAATAGTGGTTCGTCAACAATTGTTGGGAAGGACTCTATATGCATAGAAACAAACACATGGTGTAGATTGGTGCTCGATGATGTGAGACATATTCCTGACACAAGGCTGAATTTATTGTCAATGGGCAAGCTTGATGGTGTCAAACATCCTAGTTATTTGGGTGAAGGAAAGTATAAGGTCATCAAAGGCTCTTTGATTGTGGCTCAAGGTGGCTCAAGGAACTAGGCCAGGCTCTCTCCATGTGACTAAAACCAAGTTGTGCAGTGAAGTGTTGAACATTGTTGAGAAAGATACTTCGGTTGAATTGTGGCACAAGAGGCTAGGACATATCTATAAGTGAGAAGGGCATGCATACTCTTCCTCGCATGGAGTATCTCTCTGAGTTGAAAGGTATATCCTTGAAACCCTATGCACATTGTTTTGCAAGCAAAGAACATAGGGTTGCATTTCATACACTCCCTCCACACCATGCAGAAAATGTTCTTAATATTGTGCACACCGATGTTTTCTCCATGACCAAAAAATCCCATGGTGGAGGATTATACTTTGTGACTTTTATTGATGACCATTCCACAAAGATTTTTGTGTGTGTGCCGAAACACAAATACCAGACGCTCGAAGCCTTCAATGAGTTCCATGTCAAGGTTGATTGAGACAGGAAATTAAAGTGCGAAGATCAGACAATGGTAGTGAATACCGATGTCTTTTTCAGAGGTATTGCCAAAAGTTTGGCATCAGGCTTGAGAAGAATCCACCAAAGACACCTTATCTCAATGGTCTTGCGGAGAGGATCATGACACTTACAGAGTGGGTCGCAATTATGCTCTCTCGTGCTCATTTACCAAATTCATTTTGGGCTGAAGGATTCATGAATGCAATGTATGTGGTTAACCTATCTCCCTCAGTTCCTCTTGCAGGTGTATTCCTCAGGGATTTTGTTCAAGGATGGAGGTATCATACAAGCACTTGAAGGTCTTTGGTTGCAAGGCAGTTGTAAATGTTCCAAGGAATGTGATATCCAAGCTTGATAGCAAGACAAAGCAGTGCAACTACCTCAGCCAACCCAGTGACGAGTTCAGCTAATTCAGCCAATAGGAAAATTGTGAGAAACCGAGATGTGGTGTTGATTGAAGATGAAACAATAAATGATATTAAGAAACTAGAGAAGCCAATGGCCAACATACCTAAGGTTGACATGGATCCAATCCATCCTCCTCTCGTGAATGACAATCATGGGGAGATGATGACACTGAAGATAGCGGAGATGCAATTGATCAAGGTAGTACAAGTCAAAGTGATGAGCACCCATAAACTGATGATGATGATTATGATAATGCCAATGATAATCCACCTGATTCACCACCAATGCAACAACAAAGAAGAAGTGTAAGAGGTCACATTCCTTCTTATAAGTACTCACCATATCAATATGTGTTGATGACTGATGCAGGTGAGCCCTCGTGCTATGTGGAGGCAATGTTTGATGAGAACAAGAATGAAGGGTCAGAAGCTATGCATGATGAGATGAAATCCCTATATGAGAATGATACTTTTGAGTCGGTAAATCCACCAAAAGGCAAGAAAACACTCAAGAACAAGTGGGTGTATAGAGTGAAGACTGAAGAAAACACCTCATGTAGGTACAAGTCCAGATAGGTTGTGAAAGATTTCAGTCAGAAAAAGGGCATTGATTATGATGACATATTCTCTCCAGTGGTCAATATGTCTTCGATACAAGTTGTGCTTGGCATGGATGCCACCATGGACTATGAAATTGAACAAGTTGATGTGAAGATTGCATTCTTACATGGTGACCTAGAGAATATCTACATGGAGCAGCCAGCGGGATTCATGGTTGTAGGCAAGGAGCACTTAGTTTGCAAATCAAAGAAGATCTTGTATGGCTTGAAACACGCTCCTCGACAGTGGTACAAGAAGTTTTAGTCTTTTATGGTTGGGCTTGGTTACCATAAAGCACAACCTAATCATTGTGTCTTATGAAGAGATATGTTGAGGGTGATTTCATTCTCTTAGTGTATGTTGATGATGTGTCGATTGTTGGAAATGGCGCAACGAGGATTGCTCTCCTCAAGAAGGCATTGAGTAAATCTTTTGCCATGAAGGATTTTGGATTTGCTAAGGAAATACTTGGCATGAGGATCTCCGGTGATAGATCAAAGAAGCCGATTTGGCTCTCACAAGAAAGATATATTGAGAAGGTACATGAAAGGTTCAATATGAAAGATGCAAGATATGTTATCTCTCCGCTTGCCAGCTATCACAAATTGAATTCTAAACAATTTCCCACAAGCAAGAATGAGAAAGAAGAAATGAGAAAAGTATCATACCAATCTGCCGTGGGCAGTTTGTTGTATACCATGGTATGCACTATGCCTCATATTGAGTATGCAATTGGAAGATTTTTTGAGATATCCTCCTCATGTGGGCTGTGAGGAGATGACCATTTGAAGCCTTTTAGGCAGCACAAGGAGGTGCAAAAGCCCACTACCCATTGGAGTTATGATCTAGGGTCATTTTGGACTTAGCACATGATAGGATGGGGATACTTTACCCTTCATCCAGCAGCCGCCACCAAGAGTGAAAAAAATCAAATCAACCTACATTGGAGAAGAAGAGAGAAAGGGAAAGAGGAGAAGATTAAAGGAGGAAGCAAAGGGACCTCCTCCCCAAGGTTGTGATGGTCCAGATCCACTACCTTTTTGTAGGATCCAAAGTATGTCTAGAGGGGGGTGATTAGACTACTTGAGCGATTTAAAAACTAATATTTTCCCAATTTTATAGGTTGGCAAGTTTTAACGATTCTAACGAGTCTAGGATGCCCTACACATAAAAATCTACGAGTATAGCAGCGGAAAGTAAACACATGTAATTGTAAGTAAAGGTAGGGATAGGAGGATCAAACGCAATGGGGACACGAAGATTTTTCCCGTGGTTCCGATAGGTGGTGCTATCGTACGTCCACGTTGATGGAGGCTTCAACCCACGAAGGGTAATGGTTGCGCGAGTCCACAGAGGGCTCCACCCACGAAGGGTCCACGAAGAAGCAACCTTGCCTGTTCCACCATGGCTTACGCCCATGAAGGACTAGCCTCACTCGGGGTAGATCTTCATGAAGTAGGCGATTTCCTTGCCCTTACAAACTTCTTGGTTCAACTCCACACAATCAGGAGGCTCCCAAGCGACACTTAACCAATCTAGGAGACAGCACTCTCCAAAAGGTAATAGACGGTGTATGGATGATGAACTACTTGCTCTTGTGCTTCGAAAGATAGTCTCCTCATCACTCAATCACTCTCTCATAGGATTTGGCTTGGTGGAAGAAGGTGATTGGGTGGAAAGCAACTTCGGGAGGCTAGAAATCAAGATTCATATGGTTGGAGTGGAAGATCTTGATCTCAACACACGAGTATGTGGTTCTCTCACAGAAAATGAATGGTGGAAGTGTTGGCTTGTTCTGAGTCCTCTCTCTACAAGTGAGAGGGGTTTGTGGGTATAAATAGCCATCTCCAATAATCCAACCGTTACAACATTATTGCCCAACTCGGTGGAACCGAAGTAAAAACCCGGTTACACCAACTAGTGCAAAAGGCTGCAACTTTTGGATTTTCGGTGAGACCGATAGGAATAACTCGGTGATACCGATTCGGTTGACCTAGGGCAGATCCAAATCTCAGTGGCACCAAAATGAAAAACTCGGGAATTCCGAAGTTACACACTTTGATCCAAAGAGGTGGCAACCACTTTCGGTTGTACTGAACCAAATTTTGGTGGTACCAAGGTGCTAGGGTTTTGCCTCTGGGTTCTATCTTGGCAAACTCGATAAGACCGATATGGGAAAGTTGGTGGCACCGACATTGGCAGTTTGGGTTTTGGATATAATATTTTGTGAGAGTTTGGTTGAGGCTTTTGGTGGCAAATCTCTAAGCACTTAAGCAACCAGATCATTATCAATACCTCATCCCCTTTTAATAGTATTGGCTTTTCCTATATATGGACTCGATTTTGATTTCTCACATGAAAGAAAATGTAGGGTCTTGAGGATCTGGCAACTTATGTTCATTGCATCTAGGGGATCCATCCCACAATGTTAGCCAAACCATTCATTGAACTTTCTTGAAATATACTTGATAGGCTCATTAGTTCAATGAACTATATGTTGTTAATTACCAAAACCACCTAGGGAGAAGTTGTGCTTTCAATCTCCCCCTTTTTGGTAATTGATGACAACATATGGATCAAAGCTTCGACAAAAGATATAATCACTGCAAGTATGTGAGAAGCAAGAGCTCCCCCTAAATTTGTGCATTATTTTAAATTTGTGTTTGAATGCAAATGCACAATCTATTACGATCATGGGTCACTCTTCCATGTCATATACATCTTGGTGGAGCGCATAAAAGATTTGAGTAAAATGCAATGCACACATCACCAAGCATAGAAGTGAATGATCATGATAGATAGAAATGATATAACATAGTAGCCTCAACCATTAAGCGTATGATCAAACACGACATAGTTTAAGTCACGAAAACGAGCAAAAGGTAAAACCAAATGTTTCAACGATCAAGAGAACTCAAAATGCAACTCTCTCTCTCTCTCTCTCTCTCTCGAAGCCCTATGATCTATACATTTCTCCCCCTTTGGCAACAAGTTACCAAAAATTTCAAATAGTATAGAGCTAAACGTTGCTCTGGACATGATCTCCTCCACGTGGCGATGAAGTAGCCGCTCTAGTGGTCGTAGAAGGAGTCGAAAGAAGAGTGTTGGTAAATGCTTCTGAGGAGGTCTTCTGAGCTGGAGGGGTAGATACCGGACGTGCTGAAGAAACTGAAGGTGCAGCAGCTAGTGCAGACACTGAGGGTCTCGACTCTAGAGCTGGAACTGCAGAAGATCTGGCCTGAGTCCTGAACTGAGTGGTCACTGGGAGTGTAGGCTCATCATCATCTGAGCTCGGTATCTCAACTCCGTTAACCTCCTTCTTAAGTGTCTCAACAGTTGTAGCAAATTTAGTCACTTTGTTCTCCAAAGAATGAAACTTAGTCTCCACAATCCACTCTAAGCTCTCCTGATTCTTGAGAATATTTGAAATATTCTTCTCCATGTTTTGAGTAGCAGCAATAAGATAGGCCATTTGGTCACCCTTTGTCTTAAGCACGGGAGCACTAGTGGCTCTAGCTACTTCTGCCTTGGCCTCAACCTATATCTCTGCCTGAGTTATAGATGAAGTGGGATGAGATGGATCCATCACCAAAACATTATACTCGAAATCTGGCTGGAGTGGCGGGTGGGGACGATCAAGTAGATATACCTTACTCTCAATCTTGGAGTTGATGCGCATTTGAATATACGGGGCATATCCACAGGACCTCTTCTAGTCAGCAACAGTCCTCTTGATGGTCTCAACAATGAGATCCACCAGTCTGATCCTAGTGTGTTTGTCAACGTGATGCAGCATGTTAATGGAGTAACCACAGGTCATCTTATCATCTCCTGATTTGGGCATCAAGCTGTGCCTCAAGATAGTGTTGGAGGTAGTCAAGCCAACTAGCAGAAAGTAAACAGAGAAAATTTTGTGAGTCTTCACATACTCCTGAGGGATAGCTGTATACATGTTGGACATGGAGTTGTGATTCATCTTGGACTCTGAGTAGACATCAAGATCTCCATCCTGCACCTTGGGGACTCCTAAGATGGCAGCTCACTCATCCACTGTTGATTGGTACCTAATGCCTTCAGTCATCCATACTGTCCTACCATCCGGATAGAAGTGTGTTGTGGAGTAGAATTGCATGATGAGCTCATCATTCCATGCAGTCATCTCTCTCCCAATGAACTCATTGATGCCCATCAGCATGAAGCTCTCATGGACATGGGGGAAGTAGTCCTCATTGGCCTTGATGTACTTCCAGTCAACATACCTCATGTCACTCACTGCTGGGTTCTTGTCAAGCAACATAGTCTCATAGAAATCATGTTTCTCCTTGGTGTGAAAACGTGTATCAAGAGCAGTTCTTCTCTTGATGATGTAGGGGTCAACTGATCTCCACTCCATCATCCCTTGGTCTTTCCTCTCCTTCATGTTTTCAGCAACTGGATGATCATCATTGTGCTTTGTAAGGCAGGGCCTGAGTTTTCTCAGCACACTCACATCCTCATCATCCTCATAAAGAGGTGGCCCTTGGCCCTTGTTCTTCTGTGTAGCACATACATCTTTGGTAGTCCTCTTGGGCTTGGGGGCAGTTTGCTTAGCCTTGGTTGTTGTAGGCTTGGCCTTGGTGGCTGGTTCGCTTGGCATAGCATCAGCCATAAGCTTCCTCTGCTTGGAGGGAGGTGGGTTTGTAGCTGGTTCTTCCTCTTCTTCTTCTTCTTTCTCGTAATATGGATACTCTAGAGTGGAGGGATCTACAAAAGCACGAACAAATCTAGTACTCTCCCTCTTCTTTGTTGCTTTCTGCCCTGTCTTCTTGGCCATGGACTTGGTCCTAGTTGATCCACTAGGGTTCTCTAGAGACATACCCCTCTTTGCAGCAACAGACTCGACCTTCCTTGCAACCACTCTCTCCTTCTGAGTACCTACATACTCTTTCCTGACAGTGTTTCTCTTGGACCTAACCTCTTCTATATCATAGTCCTCATCCTCCTCATCATAATTTTTCCTCTTTCTAGCCTTGTGGCTGCCTTGGGCAAGCCATGAGAGCTAGGGGTTCTTGGGTCTTCTGAACTAGCATCAGGACTAGTGTCTACATCAAAGTCTGCACTTGGCTCTCTGAACTGATTCTGACTGTCATCTGAACCTAACATGCTGAAAACTGACCCTGTGAATTAGATATAGATGAGAGGAATAGATGATCATCACAAAATACAGAGATTTTTGCAAATTTTGAACTCAAAGTTCTAGTTTTAGGTTTTCACAATATGCAATTCGATTCCACCGAGTTTTAGATTTCAGAAATTCCGAGGCAACAACAGAAACTTGGTCCCACCATTTCATTTCGGTTTCACCGAGGTGTGATTTGGTCTCTCTGAAGCTGCTTGCAGAAACCCTAAATCCCACTTCGGTGACACCGATAGGAACTTTTCGGTTTCACCGAGAAGTCCTTGTGCTGTGGCCAAAACCACATCAGTGGCACCGAGTTGTTTCAACTCGGCAGCTCCGAGATTGCTTATTGCGGAGACCTAACCCAAAAAAAATCAATCAACCTATTCTAATCAGACTTTTGAGAGGATGAAACATTGCATACTGTGGCATGAAGTCAGGCTTGACCTAGTGCGCATGAATCATAAAAAGACCACATAAGGAATCAAGGTTTACCCTAACTTGGCGGAACCTCTCTATGGCGGCAACGGCGGAGACGATTGTCGTTGACGACGACGGAATCCTGCGGTGAGGGCACGCTGGAGACGAAGGAGAACGTCCGCGGACAGGGGCGACTGCAGGAATGGGGTGCGGGAGTGGATGGTTTGAAGAAATTTTCAAAGTCCATCGCACGGATGTATATACCCATTAGCTGTCGGTGACACCAAGACGAAAATATCGGTGGCTCCGAAGTTCATAACTGTCAGTTGACAGAGGAACTTGGTGACTCCGAGATTTCCAAATCGGTAGTACCGAGATAGGAAAACCTGATCAACCTAAATGTTTCAGTGGCTTCGAGTGTGTAGAAGTTGGTCACACCGAAAAACGCTTAGGAGGTTTTTGAAGGATGCCCTAGTCAAATCGGTGGTTCCGAGTGCTCCTCACCCAGAGGGTCCGAAAAGTGCTTGTTCAATTTTGTGATGAGGCATGAATAGATTTTGAGACAATATAGAATTGATAGCTAGAGGGGGTACTTAGGCATTCTTGTACATCTAATTGGCTAGAAAAATAAATCCCAAATGAACTACAATTGGATGTCCTTGAATGAGAAAATTATGCATACCAACAAGCTCACACAATAAGATGTCAAATGAAATATGTCAAACATGCAAACTTACTCTATCATCTAGCAAGCAATATCCGATGACAAAGTCATATTTATATGAGTATATTGACTTAGGATCCAAGCAAGAATACTTGATCATAGGTCATACTCATCGTTTAAGCACAAGTGGGGTTACCACTTTGACATAAAGCATTTAATGTTGTCACATCCTTAGAGATGCTTTGGCTCAAATCTTAGAGCAAAGCTTCCCCTAGATGTGAGATCACCCCTAAGAGGGATGAACTAACTTGGGTTTTGTTGATGAAGACTTCATGTAGGTGTTGTAGTAGTGGATGCTCATTGTTGATGAAGATCATCTAGAGTTGGGAGCAATCCTTGTTGTTTTGTACTCTCCTCACCTACATGGGTTAGTCCCACACAAGGAACAAATACAAGGATATCTATGGACATGGAGTGAAGTGTTCATAGTATGATGTCCATTGATGCATTAAGTACCTTGTCCCTTGCTTACCAACAAGGGGTTTTGTGACTCCTTGAACTAGTGCATAAGGTTGGAGTTGATAGCAAAAGTCCTTGCCTAGATATGAATGTGAGTGAAGTTTGTTGGCGGAGTCACCCCTCAAGAACTCTCTAGTTCTTATTCTTGGGGACCCACATCAACTTGATGGGGATCCTTGGAGTTGAAGTAGCACTTGATGAAGTAGAGCTAGTAGTGGCCTTGGGAACTCACTTGACCATGGCTAGAGATGGTTCTTCAAATGATTCAATTTCTTCTTGAAGCTTATCCTTCCCTTTTAGCTTGTGGTCTTGTGGTAGAAGATCATGTTGAGATTTTGTTCCCTTGAAAAGAATAGGATCATACTTATCTTGTTGAGGAACAAACTTCCTCTTGGGGAATTGATCTTCTTCCCATTCAACTCCATTGGAATCGAACTTTCGTTTAAAACCAACACCTTGATTCTTCCGGTGCCATCCTTGTTTGCGTACAATCTCCTCAAATTGCTTACTTCTGGCAAGACTCTTGTAGACACCTTATTCTATAATTCCTTTCAATAAATTGTTTTCTTGCTCAAGTGTAACTTGTCTAAGAGGATCATTATAGTGGAATCAATAGAAGTACTAGAAACAACATCATTAGATTTAGCATTAGTGTTGTTGTTACTAGATGAAGAACCTTTCTTACTCTTGTTACTAGTTTGCTTAGATTTAACTTGAGGCATAAAAGTGGACAAGAGTAGTCGTTTAGCAAGATAAGAAGAACTCTTCTTTCGAAGATCATCATTGATAGTTTTAAGAAACTCATGCTCTTGCTCTAAATTTAGCTTCTCGAAGTGTAGCTTCTCATGAGTTCTTAGAAGCTCTCTATGATCTTCTAGAGTATATTCACGAGATAACTTAAGAGTGTTTAGTTCGTTAGTTAAATGCTCAATCTCCTTATTAGCATCATCAAACGATTCATCTTGACTAGCATGATTATTATCAAGTTCATTTTGACTAACATCACTAGTTTTATCAAAGAGTCAATCATCATCACCTAGCAAGCCATGCTCGTCACTATTGAAGTCAATGTATTCGGGGTGTGATACCTTTGGCCCTTTAGCCATGAATCAACTTCCAATCCCTTCATTTGGTGAATCAAATAAATCATGGGAGTTGGAGGATATGAGTGCTAGTCCGACAACACCTTCATCTTGACTATAGTAGAAGTTGGAGTTGTAGCTTCTCTCGGATTAGTTGTCGGGTTCGGAGCCAGAGATCCATTCACCAACATGAGTTTGATGCCTTTTTCTTGTGTAGCTCTTGGTGTACTTGTCCTTTCTCTCCAAGTCCTTGCTTCTCCGGGAGGGTCTTCGTTCATATCGATCTTCTCTACTCCTTCTCTCTCTTCGAGGTGACTCATCTCTTGAGCTTCTTCTCCTTGGTGACTCATATCTTCTTTTGGAAGGATCCGTGCACCCATTTGAGAAGTGTTCGGGTCTTCCACAATTGTAGCAATTTCGGTCATGACTAGAAGAAGGCTTATCTTCGTATCATGAGTTGGAGCTTCTTTCCTTGCCTCTATTCTTGTAGAACTTGTTGAACTTCTTGACCATCAGGCTTATCTCTTCATTGGTAACAAGGTTGTCACTTGAAATTGCGGGAGTGTCACTTTTACCTTTGTATGCACCACTTGACTTGTTGTGAAGGTCTTCTTTGTCCTTGAATGACATTTCATGAGCAACAATCCCTTCAATGACTTCCGTGGGCTTAAGATCTTTGTAGTTTGGTGATAACCCACAAGTGTAGGGGATCATTTGTAGCCTTTTTCGATAAGTAAGAGTGTCGAACCCAACGAGGAGCTAAAGGTAGAACAAATATTCCCTCAAGTTCTATCGACCACCGATACAACTCTACGCACACTTTAACGTTTGCTTTACCTAGAACAAGTATGAAACTACTTTCCGGGAATAAAACTAGAAGTACTTTGCAAGAAAATAAAGAACGTGGAAATAAAAGTTAGGTGATGTTTTAATAAAAGAACAATAAAAGTAAATAGTTTTGTAGCAAACTTTTTGTGTAACGCAAGACAAAGATTGTCCCTAGGCAATTGAACATGATATGATAGATACTTGTTATATGTAATGAGGGAGAGGCATGAGCTAACATACTTTCTCTACTTGGATAATATGCACTTATGATTGGAACTCTAGCAAGCATCCGCAACTACTAAAGATCATTAAGGTAAAACCCAACCATAGCATTAAGTATAAAGTCCTCTTTACTCCCATACGCAACAACCCACCTACTCGGGTTTATGCTTCTGTCACTCAAGCAACCCACCATAGGCAAATCATGAACATATTGCAACACCCTACAGCGGGGATCCCTCACGTTTGCGTGACACGGAGGGCACCATAGGACAGCACCATATCAACATACAACTCACATCCATAACATCATACCACAATTAACCCATAGGACAAAAGAGATCTACTCAAACATCATAGGATAGCCAAATATCATTGGGAAATAATATATGGAGTTGAGCACCATGTTTAAGTAGAGATTACAGCGGGGAAGAGAGGTGTTACACCACTGCATACAGGGGGAGAGAGTTGGTGTTGACGACGGCAAGATTGTTGGTGTAGATCGCTGTCACGATGCTTGCCCCGGCGGCGTTCCGGCACCACCGGGAGAGAGGGGGAGAGAGCCCCCTCCTTCTTCTTCTTCCTTGGCCTCCCCCTAGATGGGAGGATAGTTCCCCCTCTGGTCCATGGCCGCCATGGCGGCGGAGGGACAGGAGCCCCTCCTAGATTGGATCTCCCTCTCTGTTCTCTTCTGTTTCACATTCCTGTTTTCTGGCCGAAAACCGTTTCTTATATTCCCGGAGATCCGTAACTCCGATCGGGCTGAAATTTTGAGGGGATTTTTATCCAAAAATTAGCTTCCTTGTGCCCGAAGGAGAGCTCCAACCGACTTACGAGCTGGGTAAAACCCACCAGGGCGCGCATGGGCCCTGGGTGCGCGCCCTGGTGTCTCGTGGGGGATGTGGGCCTCCGTTTGTGTTTATTGCACTTCTCAAAATTCACAAATATTCCAAAAAAATATCCATAAATTTTTATCGTGTTTGGACTTTGTTTGATATGGATATTCTGCGAAACAAAAAACATGCAATAAACAGGAACTGGCACTGGGCACTGGATCAATAGGTTAGTCCAATAAATCATATAAAATGTTGCCAAAAATATGTGAAAGTTGTATAATAATGGCATGAAACAATCAAAAATTATAGATACAACGGAGACGTATCATTTGGCATCATTTGGATCAATGTGCACACGATGTCGTACTTTCCATCCAAGGATCTAAGGATCCTCTTGATGATGAATTTGTCGGTCATCTCTTCACTTCCTAAGCCGGCTTTGTGATGAGAGCAAGCCTAGAGTACATTTCCGCAACTCCTTCACCATCCTTCACCTTGAACTTGTCAAGTTGACTCTGAAGCACATCCAACTTAGATCCTCTGGCGAATTCGGTTCCTTCATGCATATCAACCAAAGTATCCCAAATTTTCTTCTCATTCTCAAGACGACTTATCTTATTGAATTCTTCGGGGCATAGGCAGTTGAATAGAATTTCACAGGCTTGAGCGTTGTATTGCAACATCTACAATTCTTCTGCAGTTGCATCACGATCCGGTTCCTTTCCATCACCAAAGAATTCACCTTGCAATCCAACACGAACAACAGCCCAAACGACGGGGTTATGACCAAGAATATGCATTTTCATTTTATGTTTCCAACTAGAAAAGTTTGTACCATCAAAATATGGACCTCTATGGTGGTAATTTCCCTCACTAGATGCCATACTCTCCTAGGTTGTGAAACCAATGAAGTGGAGACCAAAGCTCTAATACCACTTGTAGGATCCAAGGTATATCTAGAGGGGGTGATTAGACTACTTGAGCGATTTAAAAACAAACATTTTCCCAATTTTATAGGTTCACAAGTTTTAACATTCTAATGAGTCTAGCACACCCTACACATGCAAATCTACGAGTATAGCAGCGGAAAGTAAAGACATGCAAGTGTAAGTAAAGGTAGGAATAGGATGATCAAACGCAATGGGGACACGAAGATTTTTCCCGTGTTTCCGATAGGTAGTGCTATCGTACGCCCACGTTGATGGAGGCTTCAACCCATGAAGGGTAACTAAAAGATCGTGGATGTCGCCTAGAGGGGGGGTGAATAGGCGCTTTAAAATAATTACAGTTTAGGCTTGAACAAATGCGGAATCAAGCTAGCGTTTAATTTGTCAAGCACAAAGCCTAAAACAACTAGGCTCACCTATGTGCACCAACAACTTATGCTAACCAAGATAAACAACTAAGTGATAGCAAAATATATAACATGAAACACTATGGCTATCACAAAGTGAAGTGCATAAGTAAAGGGCTTGGGTAAGAGATAACCGAGGCACACGGAGACAACGATGTATCCCGAAGTTCACACACTTGCGGATGCTAATCTCAGTTTGGAGCGGTGTGGAGGCACAATGCTCCCCAAGAAGCCACTCGGGCCACTGTAATCTCCTCACGCCCTTGCACAATGCAAGATGCCGTGATTCCACTAAGGAACCCTTGAGGGCGACACCGAACCCGTACAAATGGCAACCCTTGGGGGCGGTCACCAAACCTGTACACTTTGGCAACCCTTGGGGCGGTCACCGGTACCCGTACAAATTTCTCGGGGCAATCTCCACAACTTAATTGAAGACCCCAACGCTTTCCCAGAGCTTCGCACCACAATGATTGAGCTCCGAGACACCAACCGTCTAGGGCACCAAAGCACCCAAGAGGAACAATCTCTAGGGTGCCCAAACACCCAAGATTAATAAGCTTCTCAACTTTTCATTTCCACGTATCACCATGGAGAACTCAAACCTATGCACCAAATGCAATGGCAAGGGCCCACGGAGTGTCCAGGTCCTTCTCTCCCAAATCCCACCAAAGCAACTAATGCTAGGGAGGAATATGAGAGGATGAACAAAGAAGAGAACACGAAGAACTCCAAGATCTAGATCCAAAGGGTTCCCCTCACATAGAGGAGAAAGTGATTGGTGGAAAGACAGATCTAGATCTCTTCTCTCTTTTCCCTCAAGAACTAGCAAGAATCATTGGAGGGATTGAGAGACAACAAGCTCGAAGAAGGTCAACAACGGGGAAGAACACGAGCTAAAAGGATAAGGTTTATTGGGGAAGAAGACGCCCTTTTATAGGCGGGGGCGGGGAAAATCCAACGGTTATCCTTCTCTTAGCCCGCACACAAGCGGTACTACCGCTCGAGGAGCGGTACTACCGCTCGGGTGGCAGTGCTCGCAGAGTAGTGCAATGGCACGAGCCACGAGGCGATAGTGCCGCCGTAGAGGTACTACCGCTCGCCCCAGCGGTACTACCGCTGGGTTGCAGCTCAGGAGCCCACAGAGGCAGAGCAGAGCAGGGAATGTGGGGCAGTATTGTATGAGCGGTACTACAGCTCAACAAGTTGGTACTACGACTTACAAGCCATAGTGCCGTGCACCCACTGCTGCCCTACCTCCACTGAGAGTGCATTGGACCCAGAAGGAAGCAAAAGTGGAGCGGTAGTGCATGGCTGGTACTACCGCTCGTACTACCGTTCCACTACCGTGCAACCTGACACGAAAAGTCGAGCCCCCCAGATGCAGCGGTAGTACGCACGGTACTGAGCTGAGGTACTGCCGCTTATAAGCGGTACTGGAGAGCGGTAATGCCGCTTATAAGCGGTACTAACGCTGCCCAGAGCGATACTACCGCTTAGGGCCTTCAGAACCAATGCATGAAAAACAAATGAATGCTGGAACACCAGAACAGCCATAACTTCTGTAAATGAGCTCTGAATTGAGCAAACTCAATCTTGTTGGATAGATGACGATAAATACTATCCAATTGTAAGAAGAGGTGGTAGAAAAATGCCAATGATATAGAGATGTGAAACCACTATGAACGAAGAACCAACAAAAACCCCAACATCAAAAACATCAGGGAAGATGCATGTGAACTTCGTTTTCGACGAACTCGAGCTTGTCATGAAGATGACCATAAGCTCCAAATCTCACATGTAGAAACGCCAAACAAGAACCAAGAAAGATGATGCAAAGATGCAATGGTTTGAGCTCTCTACGGATGATACGATCAAGCTACTCACTCGAGAGCCCCCTTGATAGTACAGCAATCGATCCTATAACCTGCTCTCCCAACTACCACCATGAGACCGGTAAAATAGAAAACCTATCAAGGGAAAACCTTTGCCTTGCACATAGTCCACTGATACGTCTCCAAGGTATCTATAATTTTTGATTGTTCCATGCTGATATATTATCATTCTAGGATACTTTTTGGGTCTTTATTTACCAATTTATAATATTTTTGAGCACTAACCTATTGACCCAGTGCCAGTTACTGTTTTCTGCATGTTTTTGCCTTTTCAGGTTTACAGTACCAAACGAAGTCCAATTGCTACGAAACTTTTCGAAGATTTTTTTTGGACCAAAAGAAGACCGAGAAGCTTTGGAAGGAGGTCAGGAGGCACATGAGGGCACCTTGATGTGTGGTGGCCCCCTCGTGGCTCTCCCGACGTCCCTCTTCAGCCTATAAATTCTCTAATATCGTGAAAACCCTGGAGGCAGTCCCGAAACCCTTTTTCCGCCCCCGCAAGTCTCTGTTCCGTCGCGAGGCCATCTGGAGCTCGGTTCCGGCACCCTGCCAGAGGGGGGATCGATCACGGAGGGCCTCTTCATCAACCTTGCTGCCCTCATGATGATGTGTGAGTAGTTCACCATAGACCTACGGGTCCATAGCTAGTAACTATATGGCAATCTCTCTATCTTATGATCTTCAATACAATGGTCATCGCATCTTTGCTTTGATCTATCTGATGTAATCCTATTGTGCGGTGTGTTTGTTGGGATCCGATGAATTGTGGGTTTATGTTCAAATTATTCATGAAAAGTATTTGAGATGCCTCTGATATATATTATCTCCTAATTGCATGATCATTATAGCTTCGTAATGCTCTCCGATTTATTGATGTGCTTTGGCCAAGTAGATTGATATTTCATCGGTGGGAGTGGCGCGTTGTGGTAGGTTCAACCTGGCGAGTTTCTATATCCCAGTGACAAAGTAGGGGACAAGATGCATCTTTGTGTTGTTGCTATTAAGGATAAAACAATGGGGTTCATTCATATTGATTGAGTTCACTTTATCTACATCATGTTATCATTCTCCAAGCATTACTCTGTTTTACTTAATAATCTAGATGCATGTTGGCTAGCGGTCGATGAGTGGAGTAATAGTAATAGGTGCAGGCAGGAGTCGGCCTATTTGCTTATGGACGTGATGCCTATATACATATGATCATTGCCATGAAAATCACATAACTATCCGCTTTTCTATCAATTGCCCAACAGTAATTTGTTACCCACCGTATGCTGCCTACATGAGAGATGCCGCTAGGGAACACTATGGGCCCCGGGTCTATTCACTTATATATTTGCAAACGCTACAATTACCTCGCTGCATTTATTTACTTTTTATTTATTTTGCAATTTATATTTATCAACAATTATCTACACAACTCATTTGCTTGCAAATAACGAGATCAAGGGGATTGACAACCATTTTGCCCGCGTTGGGTGCAAGTCGTTTGTTCATTTGTGTGCAGTCGCTGAAGACGGTTGAGGATTGATATTCCTATTGGTTCGATAAACCTTGGTTTCATAACTGAGGGAAATACTTACCCACTTTGGGCTGCAATTACCCGTTCCTCTTCACGGAAAACCCAACGCAAATCACAAGTATCAGGAAGGATTTCTGGCGCCGTTGCCGGGGAATATCATCATCAACTATCAAGTAACTTCACACAAATTTTGATTCACTTGTTTATCTTTTTATTTGCTGTTATATTTGTCTTGTCTCATAAAAATCAGAAATACAAAAAATGGAGGTTAGGTTGCCTCATATGCTTCGTCTTTATAATGTCTTTCGTGAAAATAAGGATTCAGAAAATTGTGCTCAATTGTTAGAGGAAGAATTTATAAAAAATGCTTAATGTAGGTTCCTTTAATGATGAGCATGATAGAAATATTGTTATTATGAATTCTCTGAATATGCATGATGCTAACGATATGCAAGACCACAAGCTTGGGGATGCTATGTTTGATGAAGATGATATTTTTTGTCCCCCAAGTATTGATGAGCAAATTTATTATGATGATTGTGGTGATGACACGTATGCTATAATTAGTAATGATAACCATGAAACTTGTCATCATGATTTAAATTTTCAATTTGGTTATGACAATAAAGTGTCACATGATAGTTATGTTGTTGAGTTTGCTCCCACTACCATGAATGAAAAGGAATTTGCTTATGTCAAGAGTAATAAATCTTCTATGCTTGTAGATCATGAAAAGAATGCTTTATGTGATAGTTATATTGTGGAATTCCTTCGTGATGCTACTGAAAATTATTATTAGGGAGGAACATATGCGTGTAGGCATTGCAATAATATCAAATTTCCTCCCTATGTGTTCAAAGTTTCGAAGTTATGCTTGTTTTGCCTTCCTATGCTAGTTGAATCTTGCTCCCATAAATTGTTTGCTCACAAAATTTATATGCATAGGAAGTGGGTTAGGATTAAATTTGCTTATCATATGCTTCATGATGCTCCCATTGTGTTTCAGCTCTTTACTTTTATGTGAGCATCACTGAAATCATTATGCCTAGCTAGGGGCATAAAACAATAGCGCTTGTTGGGAGGCAACCCATTAGTTATCTTTAAATTTTTGTTTTAAACTTTCTGTTTTTTAATAGCATGATTATTTGCTCTGTAATGATTATGTTTTTGTGTTGAAATTAGTTTTTGTGCGAAGTAAAGCCTTTGGGATGACTCACAAGATGAGTAGAATCGATGCTGAAACAAAACAGAAACTTTTGACTCCAGTACAGGAATTTTCATTTTTTACTGGAGCGTGATAATTATCTGAAATTTTTACACAGTTTTTATATACAAAGTTTAGAGGTTTTCCTAACTTTTCAGAATTTTTAGAGTTATATAAGTATAGGTTCTCTACAGATTGCTACAGTCTGTTCTGTTTTAAACAGATTCTGTTTTTGCTTGCATAGTTGCTTGTTTTGATTATGCTATGGAATGTATCGGGGGGTATAAGACATAGAGAAGTTAGAATACAGTAAATATTATGCATTTATGAAATTTGAATCAATTTATAACAGTACTTAAAGTATGCAATATGCTTCTTATACTAACGGATCTCACGAAGTTTTGTTGAGTTTTGTGTGATTGAAGTTTTCAAGTTTTGGGTGTTATCATGATGGACAAAGGAATAAGGAGCAACAAGAGCCTAAGCTTGGGGATGCCCAAGCCACCCCAAGGTAATATTTTAATGGAGACTCAAGCGTCTAAGCTTGGGGATGCCCCGGAAGGCATCCCCCTCTTTCGTCTCAAATCCATCGGTATGTCACTTGAAGCTATATTTTTATTCGTCACATAATATGAGTTTTGCTTGGAGAGTCGTTTGCTTTTGTTTGCTTTTACTTTAAGTTTGCCACAATCATTGTTTTCTGGGCACACCTATTTAAGAGAGACACACCTTCATCATAATTTGTTAGAATACTCTATGTGCTTCACTTATATCTTTTGAGCTTAGCAGTTGCTCTAGTACTTCACTTATACTTTTTGAGCACGGTGGCATGTAGATTTTATAGAAATAATTTCACTCTCGTTCTTTACTTATATTTGTTTGAGAGTTAATAAATAGTGACGGTAATTTGCATGGGTCATAAGACTAGTCCAAAAATATTAGGTATTCAATGAATGATAATCAAAACCATCATGTAGCACATATAGAGAAATTGTGGGTCAATGATATTGATGTAGTAATATGAAATAGGTGTGAGTTCATAATTGTTAAATCATAGAAGTGTCGATATTAAGAAAGGTTGACCCTTTTGTCCATCTAAAAATTAAAGAGGCATGGTGATGATGTGTGAGCATTTCTATTCCTTGTTGAAATCCTAGTGTTGTTTCGGGTCAGAAGCGCGCGATGGTTAACTCCTACCAACCTCTTCCCCCGGGGCATGCAAGTAGTACTTTGATCTATGATAAACTAATAAAACTTTGCAATAAGTATATGAGTTCTTTATGACTAATGTGAAACCATGGACATACGCAATCTCACCTTCTCATATTTGCTAGCCTCTTCAGTACCGTGCATAGCCCGTTCTCACCTCGAGGATCGGTGCAACTTTTGCCGGTGCATCCAAACCCCATGACATGACACGCTTTGTTGCACATAAGCTTTATTATATCTTCCTCAAAACAGCCACCATACCTACCTATCATGGCATTTCCATAGCCATTTCGAGATATATTGCCATGCAAATTCCATCGTCACTTCACATGACTAGTTTGTTCATCGTCATATTGCTTTGCATGATCATATATAGCCGGCATAGTATTTGTGGCAAAGCTACCGTTCATCATATTTTGATACATGTCATGCTAGATCATTGCACATCCTGGTACACTGCCAGAGGCATTCATCCAGAGGCATTCATACAGAGTCATATCTTCATATCAGTTCTCCATATTGAGTTGTAAGTAAATAAAAGTGTGATGATCATCATTATTAGAGCATTGTCCTAGTGAGGAAAGAATGATGGAGACGATGATTCTCCCATAAGTCGAGATGTGACTCCGGACGAAAAATAAAGATTGGGGGGGGGGGCAAATGAGCCCACCATCCATTCAAAAAAATGAAATGAGAGAAAATGAGAGAAGGGACTTTGCTACTATCTTTTACCACACTTGTGCCTCAAAGTGGCACCATGTTCCACATGTGGAGAGTCTCATGATATATCACTTTCATATGCTAATGGGAATTACCTATTAGTTATTACAAACTTGGCTTGTATATTCCTATGACTGTCTTCCTCAAATGCCCGAGGTCTTCATGAGCAAGCAAGTTGGATGCACACCCCATTTAGCTTCATTTGAGCTTTCATACACTTATAGATCTAGTGCATCATTTGCATGGCAATCCCTACTCCTTGCATTGACATGTATCGATGGGCATCTCCATAGCCCGTTGATACGCCTAGTTGATGTGAGACTATCTTCTCCACTTTTTAACCCCTTTGACTATCACCATATTCTATTCCACCTAAATGCTATGTCCAATGGATCACGCTCATGTATTGCGTGAAGAATAAAAAGTTGATGCATATTGAAAAAGTACGATCCAATTGCCTGACTTGGACACCGTGCTGCTTAACATTTGTATTAATGTGGTTAAGATGGAGCCATGCCTTGCTAATACAATAAGATGAATGGGGGGGGGGGTAAACATTTCTTAAGGATCGTATACTTTTAAGGATTAATAATTCTGCTTCTTACACTTTAGTATTGCTATGTTAATATTTATTGATTCATATTTTCTCAATGAACATACATGCATAAGATTACATAAAGGAAAGCATGTCACATCAAAAATTCTGTTTTTATCATTTACCTACTCGAGGACGAGCAGGAATTAAGCTTGGGGATGCTTGATACGTCTCCAACGTATCTATAATTTTTGATTGTTCCATGCTGATATATTATCATTCTAGGATACTTTTTGGGTCTTTAGTTACCAATTTATAATATTTTTGAGCACTAACCTATTGACCAAGTGCCCAGTGCAAGTTGCTATTTTCTGCATGTTTTTGCCTTTTCAGGTTTACAATACCAAACGAAGTCCAATTGCTACGAAACTTTTTGATGATTTTTTCTGGACCAAAAGAAGACAGAGAAGCTTCGGAAGGAGGTCAGGAGGCACACGAGGGACCCACCACACATCAGGACGCGCCCTGGGGGGGCGCACCCTGATATGTGGTGGCCCCCTCATGGTTCTCCCGACGTCCCTCTTCGGCCTATAAATTCTCTAATATCGTGAAAACCCTGGAGGCAGTCCCAAAACCCTTTTTCCGCCGCCGCAAGTCTCTGTTCCCTTGCGAGGCCATCTGGAGTTCCGTTCTGGCACCCTGCCGGAGGGGGGATCGATCACGGAGGGCCTCTTCATCAACCTTGCTGCCCTCATGATGATGTGTGAGTAGTTCACCACAGACCTACGGGTCCATAGCTAGTACCTAGATGGCAATCTCTCTATCTTATGATCTTCAATACAATGTTCATCGCATCTTCGCTTGTTGGGATCTGATGAATTGTGGGTTTATGTTCAGATTATTCATAAAAAGTATTTGAGATGCCTCTGATATATATTATCTCTTAATTGCATGATCATTATAGCTTCGTAATGCTCTCTGATTTATTGATGTGCTTTGGCCAAGTAGATTGATATTTCATCGGTGGGAGTGGTGCGTTGTGGTAGGTTCAACCTGGCGAGTTTCTATATCCCAGTGACAAAGTAGGGGACAAGATGCTTCTTTGTGTTGTTGCTACTAAGTTTACTTTGTCTACATCATGTCATCGTTCTCCAAGCCTTACTCTGTTTTTGTAGGACCGAAAGTATGTCTAGAGGGGGGGTGATTAGACTACTTGACCAAATAAAAGTCCTACCTTTTCCCAATTTTAAGTGTTGGCAGATTTTAGCAATGATAGCAAGTCAAGTACACCCTACACATGCATGTCTAAGAGTATAGCAGCAAAAAGTAACAACAAGCATGTATAGTAGAGGGTAGGAAGGAAGATCAAACGCAATTTGTAGACACGAAGATTTTTCCCGTGGTTCCGATAGGTGGTGCTATCGTACGTCCATGTTTATGGAGTCTTCAACCCACGGAGGGTAACGGTCGCGAGAGTCCACGGAGGGCTCCACCCATAAGGGTCCACGAATTAGCAACCTTGACTATTCCATAACGGCTTCCGTCCACGAAGTACTAGCCTCACTATGGGTAGATCTTCACGAAGTAGGCGATCTCCTTGCCCGTACAAACTTCTTGGTTCAACTCCACAACACGAAGTAGGAGGCTCCCAAGCGAAACCTAACCAATCTAGGAGGCACCATCCTCCAAAAGGTAATAGGCTCGGCAATGTCGATGAACTCCTTGCTCTTGTGCTTCAAGATGATAGACTCCTCAACACACAATCACTCTCTCACAGATTTGGCTTTGGTGGAAGAGATTGATTTGGTGGAAAGCAACTTGGGGAGGCTAGAGATCAAGATTCATATGGTAGGAATGGAATAGCTTGATCTCAACACATGAGTAGGTGGCTCTCTCTTAGAAAATAGGATGGGGCAAGTATGGAATAGTTCTAAGTGCTTCTCTTTCGAGTGGGTGGTGGTGAAGGGGTATATATAGGCATCCCCAAAAATCAAACCGTTACACCTAAAGTGACCAACTCGGTGACACCGATGTGTGAATCTCGGTGGTACCAAAGTGATCAAAAGGCAGTAACTTTTGAATCTCGGTGAGACCGATATATAACTCTCGGTGGTACCGATTAGGTGACCAACGGTCAGATTGCACAACTCGGTGACGCCGATTCTCACATCTTGGTGGTACCGATTCTTGACCATGGCTTACCAGAGAGTTGGTCCAGAAACTCGGTGGTACCGATTCACAATTCTCGGTGGGACCGATTCTTGTGAATGGCTATCCAGAGAGTTGGTCCAAGAACTCGGTGAGACCGACTGGCAAAACTTGGTGGTATCAAAGACTGAAAATGGCTAAACAGAAAGTTGGCAACTGAACTCGGTGGCACCAAAGTGGAATCGGTTGCACCGATGTGCTAGGGTTTGGCATGGGTCTGTCTCAGTTTGGGAATCGGTGGCACCGGGTGGGAATTGTTGGTTGCACCGATTTTGGATATATGGCTTTGGACAGACTTTTGTGGAAGAGCTTGTGGGTGTTTTTGGTGACTATCTCTTGTGCATGTGGAGCATCTTGTTCACCAACAGTACCTTACCCCCTTTTAATAGTATTGGCTTCCCTATGGACTCAAAGTGATTTCTCACAAAGTAAAATGTAGAGTCCTCTTGCTTGAAGCTTTGCCAATCCATTTCCTTGCATCTTGGGGTTTTCCACAATCCTTTTGCCATCCCTATCATTGAACTTTTCCTGAAATATGCTTAGTGGAAACATTAGTTCAATGACATATATGTTGTTATTAATTACCAAAACCACCAAAGGAGCAAATGTGCTTTCAATCTCCCCCTTTTTGGTAATTGATGACAACATATAGATCAAAGCTTCGACATATGATATAATCAATGAATATAATCGTCACTTTGAGAAGTATGTGATAAGCAAGAGCTCCCCCTAAATTTGTGCATTATTTTAAATTTGCGTTTGAATGCAAATGCACAATCGATTAGGTACATAGGGCACTCTTTCATGTCACATACAACTTGGTGGTGTGCGAGAATAATAAGAATGAACATCATAGCACAACACAATCAAGCAAAGGTGAATGATAATCTCATAAGCATCATAATGATAGGAAGTAGTAGCAATACACATCAAGTGTATGATCAAACACCAACAAAGTTTAACACAAGCAAACCAAAAGATCAAATGTTTTGTAAAGCAATAAAAGGCAACGCTCTCTCTCTCTCTCGAAACCTAAAGATCTATATACATCTTCTCCCCCTTTGGCAACAAGTTACAAAAAGTTCAAAGGTATATAGCTAATCGTTCTTCTGGGGCTGATCTCCTCCGGTGGTCGATGAGGGAGTCGAGAGAACTGCGTCGGGGAAGACTTCAGCTGATGTCATGGATGGAGTTGGAGTAGCAACGTGAGGTACTGGAGGAGCTGATGGAGCTGAAGAGGCTGTAGCAGGTGCTGATGAAGAAGGCCTCAACTCTGGAGCTGGCACTGTGGCTGATCTGGCCTGAGTAGTGAACTGAGTGTCTGGCCTGAGAGGAGAGTCATCCTCATCATCTGTAGTGTCGGGACTGGGCATGCTATCAACTTCCTTCTTGAGCTCGTTCACGGTCTTGGTCAGCCCATCCACCTTGTCATTGAGTGTCTTGATCCTATTTTCCATGATCCTCACAAAACTATGCTGATTCTCCAAGATGTCCTTGATATCCTTCTGCATACCCTGAACGGTACTGATCAAGAGATCCATTTGCTTGTTCCTGGATCTAGGGGCTTGAGCACTAGTGGCTCTAGCTGCCTCTGCCTCTGCCTGTGTTGCAGCTGAGGTGGGATGATCTGGGTTCATCACCACAATGTTGTCCTCAAGATCTGGCTGTAGGGGCAAATGTGGCCTGTCAAGAGCAAAAATGTGCTTCTCCAGCTTGGAGTTGATGAGCATCTGAATGTAGGGTGCATAGCAGCATGAGCGCTTCTGATCAGCAGCAACCCTCTTCACAGTCTCTACTATCAAGTCCATCACCCTTATCCAGGTGTGTCTATCAAGATGGATCAGCATGTTGATGGAATAGCCTCTAATCATCTTGTCATCTCCAGACTTAGGCATCAAGGTGTGCCTCAAGATGGTGTTCATGGTGCGGAGGCCAGCTTGGAGGAAGTAGATGGATCCTAGCCTGTGAGACTTCAGATGTGCAGCAGGGATCTCATTGTACATATTAGCCATAGCATTGTGGCTCTCCTTGGATTCAGAATAGACATCCAGATCTCCTTCTTCCACCTTTGGGACTCCTAAGATGGCAGCCCATTCCTTAACAGTTGATTCATACCTTGCTCCTTCAGTCATCCATACAATCCTACCATCTCCATAGAAGTGAGCAGTGGAGTAGAATTGCATGATCATCTCATCGTTCCATGCAGTGAATTCCCTGCCAACAAATTCATCTAAGACAATGCAGTGAAAGTTGTCTTGAACACTTGGGAAGTAATCTTGATTTGCCTTGATATACTTCCAATCAACATATCTCATGTCACTTACAGCTGGGCTCTTATCAAGCAAGATTGTCTCATAGAAATCTTGTTGCTCCTTGGTATAAAACCTGTAGTCCACAGCTGTTTTCCTCCTCTGGGCATATGGATCAATAGCTCTCCATTCTCTCAAACCAGAGTCCTTCCTCTTCTTCATGTCCTCAGCAAGCAAATGGCTGGCATTGTGCTCTGGAAGGTGTGGTCTGAGCTTCATCAAAGCAGTAATATCATCATCATCCTCAGCTTCCCTAAAAGTGGAGGTCTTGTTCTTGCTGGAAGCTGGTATCTCTCTGGAGAACCTCTTGGGTTTTTCAGCAGCAGCAGCCTTCTTGGGTGCAGTCTTGGTGCCCTTGGATGAGGTAGCCTTAGGCATAGCATCTGCCATAAGCTTCTTCTTCTTCTTTGGAGGAGCCTTGACAACTGGCTCTTCCTCCTCCTCTTCAGCAGCAGCCTCTGGATCCTCATACATAGAGGTAGGCCTACCCACAACTTGTATGATCCTCTTTCTGCTCTTCTTCTCCCCAGCCTTCTTAGGCATAGACTTCTTTGGGGGTGACTCAAGGTGAAGAGTCATTGTTTTCTTAGCACACTCTGGTGCTCTCACTGTCTCTGAGCTAGCATACTCCTTCCTGATAGCTTTCTTCTTCTTGGATGAAGAAGCAGCAGTGGTGTTCTTGGCAACATCTTCCTTCTTGGACAACTCCTCAGGAATAAAGTCCTCATCCTCCTCATCTGAGTTGAGCTTCCTTCTTGTCCTTGTAGCAGCCTTGGGCAAATCAGGAGAACTAGGAATGTCATCATAGCTCCCCTTAGGACTAGTGCCTGAGCTCATGACAATATTCTACTCTCTGAAGTTGTTCTCACTGTCATCTGAGCCTGACATCTCTGACCCTGTGAAATAGAGTATAGAAGAGTGGAAGGGTTGTGTCATCACAAAATGCAGACATTTTCAAAAGTTTGAACTAAGATTTCTTAAGTTTTGCATTTTGCCAAATGTATGTCGGTACAACCAAAGCAAATATTTCGGACCTACCGAGACAGACAGTCTTCATAACAGAAACTTGGCACCACTTTCGGTGAGACCGAAAATGGGCACTCGGTTTCACCGAGACTGTTCTCAGTCGACCAGAAAAGCAAATCGGTGCTACCGATTCTTTTGCGTCGGTTCTACCGAGATTCATGTGGCGGACGGCAAAACCTAAAAAATCGTTCGTTCACTATTCTACTGGAGTTTCTCGTGGATGAATCAATCTCAAACTGTGGATTAACGATGGAGAAGACCTAATGCGCAAGAATCGGAGGTTGGAGCGCATGAAGGGGTGAAATTGCACCCTAGCTTGGTGACGACTTCGCTATGGCGGCGACGGGGGAGAGGATTCCGTCGACGGTAGAGACTTCCAACGGCGGAGGCACTCGGGAAGACGAAGGCGATGACCAGGGGCCTTGGTTCGGTAGTAAGGGTTTCGGAGGGGGCGACGGTTGAAGAATAGATTTCAAAAGTCGGGTCCGCCTCTATATAAACCCATGGCTGTCGGTGACACCGATTCTAACTTTTCGGTGTCACCGAGTTCCTCAACTGTCTGCTGATAGGGAAACTCGGTGTAACCAAGAAGATGGAATCGGTGGTACCGAGATAGAAAACTAGATCAACCCTAGGCATTCGGTGAGACCGAGATTTTGGGTTGGTTCCACCGAGATGCACTTGGGAGGTTTTAATGGTCAGTCCTTTGTCAATACGAAACTCCGAGTGCTCCTCACACAGAGAGATCGAAAAGACCTTGTTCAAATTTTGTGATGCAGCAAGAATAGAATATGAGGTAAGAAAGCATAGATAGCTAGAGAGTGGTCCTAGGCATTCCTGTCCATCCAATTGGCAAAAGAAAAATCAAAGACCAAATAGCAACAATTGGATGTCCTCGAATGGATAAATAAATGCAGACCAACATGCTCACACAATAAGATGTCGAATGAAATCATGGCAAACATGCACATACATACTAGCATCTATCAAGCATTTTGGTGATGACGGAGTCGTCTATATATGAGTATATTGACTTAGGAGCCAAGTAAGAATACTTGATCATAGGTCATACTCATCGTTTAAGCACAAGTGGGGTTACCACTTTTACATAAAGCATTTAATGTTGTCACATACTATGAGATGCTTTAACTCAAGTCTTAGAGTAAAGCTCCCCCTTGATGTGACATCCCCCCATAGGAGGGATAAACTAACCTTGGGTTTGTCATAGAAGACTTCATGTGGGTGAAGTAGTGGTGGATGCTCGAGGTTGATGAAGATCACCAAGAGTTGGGAGCATCATTGTTGTTTCCTTACTCTTCTCACCTACATGGGTTAGTCCCAACACACAAGAGACAAATACAAGGATATCTATGGACATGGAGTGCAAAACATGTGTGATGATGTCCATTGATTTGTTGATTACCTTGTCCCCTGCTTACCTTTGAGGGAATGTGTGACTCCTTGAACTATTGCATGTTGTTGATGTTGATTGCAACTAGTTCTTGCCAATAATGAATGTGAGTGAATTTCATTGGCGGAGTCACCCCTCAAGAACTTCTCTAGTTCTTCTTCTTGGGGACCCACATCAACTTGATGGGGATCCTTGGTGTTGAAGTGGCCCTTGTAGAAGTTGAGCTTGAAGTAGCCTTGGGAACCCACTCCACCAAAGCTTGGGATTCATCTTCATGTGAGTCAATGTCCTCTTGAAGCTTGTTCTTGCCCTTGAGCTTGTGGTCTTGTGGTGGAAGGTCATCTTGAGTGTTTGTTCCCTTGGGAAGAGTATGTTCATACTTCTCCCTTTGCGGAACAAACTTGAGCTTGGGGTATTGACCTTCTTCCCATTCAACTCCATTAGCGTTGAAGTAGCCAATGCCATGGTTCTTCCGGTATCCTCCGTGCTTGCGTACAATTTCCTCAAATTGCTTACACCCGGCAAGACTCTTGTAGATACTTTTCTCTATAATTCCTTTCAATAAAGAGTTTTCTTGCTCAAGTGTAACTTGGCTAAGAGAATCATCATTAGTGGAATCAATAGAACTACTAGAAGCAACATCATTAGGTTTAGCATTTTTATTGTTGCTACTAGATGAAGAACCTTTCTTGCCTTTGTTACTAGTTTGTCTAGATTTAACTTGTGGCATGAATGTAGAGAAGAGTAATCGTTTGGCTAGATAAGATGAAGTCTTCTTTCGGAGATCGTCATTGATAGCTTTAAGAAACTCATGCTCTTGCTCCAAGGTGATCTTCTCGAAGCGTAGCTTCTCATGAGTCCTTACAAGCTCTCTATGATCTTCGAGAGTAGATTCATGGGCTAACTTAAGAGTGTTTAATTCTTTAGTTAGTCGTTCTATTTTCATCTTATCATCATCAAACGACTTATCTTGGCTAGCATGAGAATTATCAAGTTCATTTTGACTAACATCACTAGTTTTATCAAAGTGCAAGTCATCATCACAAAGTAAGTCATCTTCATCACTATCGAAATCAAGATACTCGGGGTGTGATACCTTGGGGCCTTTAGCCATGAAGCAACTTCCACTCCCTTCATTTGGTGAATCAAATAGATCATAGGAGTTGGTAGTCACTAGTGCAAGTCCGGCAACACCTTCATCTTGACTATAGTCGGAGTTGGAGTGATAGCTTCTCTCGGAGTTGTTGTCGGATTCGGAGCATATCTGCGACTCCTTCATCATCTTTCATCTTGAACTTGTCAAGCTGACTTTGAAGAACATCCAACTTGGATTCTCTCACGGACTCGGTACCTTCGTGCATATCAACCAAAGTATCCCAAATCTCTTTTGCATTCTCAAGACAGCTGATTTTGTTGAATTCTTCGAGGCATAGGCAGTTGAAGAGAATGTCACATGCTTGAGCGTTGTATTGTAACATCTTCAACTCATCCGCGGTCGCTTCACGATCCGGTTCCTTTCCGTCACCAAAGAATTCACCTTGCAAGCCAACACGAACAATAGCCCAAACGGCGGGGTTATGACCAAGAATATGCATTTTCATTTTGTGCTTCCAACTAGCAAAATTAGCGCCATCAAAGTACGGACCTCTACGGTGATAATTTCCCTCACTAGACGCCATACTCTCCTAGGTTGTGAGACCAATGCAATGGAGACCAAAGCTCTGATACCACTTGTAGGACCGAAAGTATGTCTAGAGGGGGTGATTAGACTACTTGACCAAATAAAAATTCTACCTTTTCCCAATTATAATTGTTGGCAGATTTTAGCAATGATAGCAAGTCAAGTACACCCTACACATGCATGTCTAAGAGTATAGCAGCGAAAAGTAACAAAAACCATGTATAGTAGAGGGTAGGAAGGAAGATCAAACACAATTTGTAGACACGAAGATTTTTCTCGTGGTTCCGATAGGTGGTGCTATCGTATGTCCACGTTTATGGAGTCTTCAACCCACGGAGGGTAACGGTCACGAGAGTCCACAGAGGGCTCCACCCATAAGGGTCCACGAAGTAGCAACCTTGACTATTCCATAACGGCTTCCGTCCATGAAGGACTAGCCTCACTATGGGTAGATCTTCACGAAGTAGGCGATCTCCTTGCCCGTACAAACTTCTTTGTTCAACTCCACAACACAAAGTAGGAGGCTCCCAAGCGACACCTAACCAATCTAGGAGGCACCACCTTCCAAAAGGTAATAGGCTCGGCAATGTCGATGAACTCCTTGCTCTTGTGCTCCAAGATGATAGACTCCTCAGCACACAATCACTCTCTCACAGATCTGGCTATGGTGGAAGAGATTGATTTGGTGGAAAGCAACTTGGGGAGGCTAGAGATCAAGATTCATATGGTAGGAATGGAATAGCTTGATCTCAACACATGAGTAGGTGGCTCTCTCTCAGAAAATATGATGGGGCAAGTATGGAATAGTTCTGAGTGCTTCTCTTTCGAGTGGGTGGTGGTGAAGGGGTATATATAGGCATCCCCAAAAATCCAACCGTTACACCTAAAGTGACCAACTCAGTGACACCGATGTGTGAATCTCGGTGGTACCGAAGTGATCAAAAGGCAGTAACTTTTGAATCTCGGTGAGACCGATATATAACTCTCGGTGGTACCGATTAGGTGACCAACGGTCAGATTGCACAACTCGGTGACACCGATTCTCACATCTTGGTGGTACCGATTCTTGACCATGGCTTACCAAAGAGTTGGTCCAGAAACTCGGTGGTACCGATTCACAATTCTCGGTGGGACCGATTCTTGTGAATGGCTATCCAGAGAGTTGGTCCAAGAACTCGGTGAGACCGACTGGCAAAACTCGGTGGTACCGAAGACTGAAAATGGCTAAACAGAAAGTTGGCAACTGAACTCGGTGGCACCGAAGTGGAATCGGTTGCACCGATGTGCTAGGGTTTGGCATGGGTCTGTCTGAGTTTGGGAATCGGTGGCACCGGGTGGGAATTGTTGGTTGCACCGATTTTGGATATATGACTTTGGACAGACTTTTGTGGAAGAGCTTGTGGGTGTTTTTGGTGACTTTCTCTTGTGCACGTGGAGCATCTTGTTCACCAACAGTACCTTACCCCCGTTTAATAGTATTGGCTTCCCTATGGACTCAAAGTGATTTCTCACAAAGTAAAATGTAGAGTCCTCTTGCTTGAAGCTTTGCCAATCCATTTCCTTGCATCTTGGGGTTTTCCACAATCCTTTTGCCATCCCTATCAGTGAACTTTTCCTGAAATATGCTTAGTGGAAACATTAGTTCAATGACATATATGTTGTTATTAATTACCAAAACCACCAAGGGAGCAAATGTTCTTTCAGTTTTACTTAATACTCTAGATGCATGCTGGATAGTGGTCGATGAGTGGAGTAATGGTAATAGGTGTAGGCAGGAGTCGGCCTATTTGCTTATGGACGTGATGCCTATATACACATGATCATTGCCGTGAAAATCGCATAACTATCCGCTTTTCTATCAATTGCCCAACAATAATTTGTTTCCCACCGTATGTTGCCTACATGAGAGATGCCGCTAGGGAACACTATGGCCCCCGGGTCTATTCACTTATATATTTGCAAACGCTACAATTACCTCGCTGCCTTTATTTACTTTTTATTTATTTTGCAATTTATATTTATCAACAATTATCTACCCAACTCATTTGCTTGCAAATAACGAGATCAAGGGGATCGACAACCCTCGTGCCCGCGTTGGGTGCAAGTCATTTGTTCATTTGTGTGCAGACGCTGAAGACGGTTGATGATTGATATTACTATTGGTTTGATAAACCTTGGTTTCATAACTAAGGGAAATACTTACCCACTTTGTGCTGCAATTACCCGTTCCTCTTCACGGAAAACCCAACGCAGATCACAAGTATCATCCACTTGAACTAGATGATGACGATCTTGACTTCCTCAAGTTGGACCACCTTTCTTGATTGTGTTGGCTCGATGAAGACTAGTTGATTGCTCCCCCATACTCCACTATGGGTAAGCCACTCTTCGACACATCTTCAGAAGTCCATTTTCAACAAAATGGACGGCAAGCTTAAAGGACGTGATCTCTTTGTGATGCTCCACTTAAACTTGCACACCTCAACCTAAACCCACATAGAACTCTCACGTAGACCATGGTTTAGTACACAAACATAATGGACAATGCTTACCATACCATGGGATCACTTGATCCCTTTCGGTACATCTTCTATGCTTTGCGTGTTGATCAACTCGATTCACACTTTGACTTAGTCTTGATGAACCTTGTATCATGTCTTCTACATGACCAATCTTTGGATAATTCCTTGAATAGCACCTTGGTCATCTCACAAACTCCTTGAAACCAACACATGGACTTCAAGAACTGCCTATGGACAAATCCTTCAAATATATCTCAAGGCAATCGTTAGTCCATAGAGAATGTCATCAATTACCAAAACCACACATGGGGGCACCATGCTATTTTAGTAACGGTTGTGCGAGTCCATGAAGGGATCAACCCACGAAGGGTCCACGAAGAAGCAACCTTGCCTATTCCACCATGGCTTACGTCCACAAAGGACTAGCCTCACTCGCAATAGATCTTCACGAAGTAGACGATCTCCTTGCCTTTACAAACTTCTTGGTTCAACTACACACGATCCGGAAGCTCCCAAGCGACACCTAACCAATCTAGGAGACACCACTCTCCAAAAGGTAATAGACAGTGTATGGATGATGAACTCCTTGCTCTTGTGCTTCAAAAGATAGTCTCCTCAACACTCTATCACTCTCTCACAGGATTTGTCTTGGTGGAAGAAGGTGATTGGGTGGAAAGCAACTTGCGGAGGCTAGAAATAAAGATTCATATGGTTGGAGTGGAAGATCTTGATCTCAACACATGAGTAGGTGGTTCTCTCTCAGAAAATAAATGGTGGAAGTGTTGGCTTGTTCTAAGTGATCTCTCTACGAATGAGAGGGGGTGGAGGGGTATAAATAGCCATCTCCAAAAATCAACCGTTACAACATTATTGCCCAACTCGGTGGAACCGAAGTAAAAATCCAGTTACACCGGCTAGTGCAAAAAGGCTATAACTTTCGAATTTTCGGTGAGACCGATAGGAACAACTCGGTGAGACTAATTCGGTTGACCTAGGTTAGATCCAAATCTCGATGGAACCGAAATGAAAAACTTAGGAGTTCCAAAGTTAAACAGTTTGATCAAAGAGAGGTGGCAACCACTTTTCGGCTATACCGAACCAAATCTCGGTGGTACCGAGGTGTTAGGGTTTTGGCTCTAGTTTCTGTCTTGTCAAACTCGATAAGGACGATATGGGAAAGTTGGTGGCACCAATTTTGTCACTTAGGGTTTTGGACATAATATTTTGTGAGAGTTTGGTTGAGGCTTTTGGTGCAAATCTCTAAGCACTTAAGCAACCAAATCAGTATCAATAACTCATCCCCTTTTAGTAGTATTGGCTTTTCCTATGGACTCAATTGTGATTTCTCACATGAAAGAAAATGTAGAGTCTTGAAGATATTTCCAACTTGTGTTCATTGCATATAGGGGATCCATCTCGCAATCTTAGCCAAACCATTCATTGAACTTTCCTCAAATATACTTGATAGGCTCATTAGTTCAATGAACTATATGTTGTTGTTAATTACTAAAACCACCTAGGGAGAAGTTGTGCTTATACTTGTATCCTTCAAGCTATGGTTCCATCATTTTGGTGACATTGTTCCAATCCCTAGATCTTGAGTCCCAAATCTGGTTGTGTTCATACAAGATGCAGAAATCATGATGTATGAGAGCACCTAGCGCTACCTAGAGAAGAACTAGTTGTATCCACATTTGATAATAGTGGAAGAAGATTTGGGTGGCTTCGGCCCATGGTTTCTCCCTCAAGTTGTGTGTGTGTGTGTGTGGGGGGGGGGGGGTTACGCAAAATATGGTGTCTTTGTGTTGTTGCTTGCTGCTGAAATTCTGGATTGAAAGCACATTGGACTTGTCCTAGCTGCTTGCTGACATCAGCTAGTACTTGCCATATCGGGCTGCTAGTTGCACCTAGGACATGTCCTAGGTTCAGGAGGAACCTAGTATCTTCTTATATGTTTGATGCATATGTTTTCTTCCGTGCTAAGCAACGATCTTTGAGTCAGTACATGAAGTGGTGATGAGATTACTCTCCTTCCGCTATAGTTTCCAGTTCACCACAAGTGTGTGTGTGTGTGTGTGTGTGTGTGTGTGTGTGTGTGTGTTTGCTAATTCCCAAGACCGGAAGATGCAAGACGGGGAAACCTCAAAACATAGACGAGGAGGACGTACGGGAGAAGAGTGGGTAGGGAAAAATAGATGGGGACATGTGGGGAGAGATGGGGAAAGCAGGCAAAATGAAGAAGCGAAGACAACCCAAAAAAAAGAGGAAGAAATCTCCAGCCATTTTATATTTTATAGATAAAGATAAATATATCTCGAATAGCGGGTGTAACTGGGTTACTGAACTAGAGTTACAAAAAGGCCATATACGAAAAAAATACAAGTAGTATAGCCCTCACCACCACTGCAGAGAGACTCGTCGATGCCGCGTCACTGTTGCTCACGCCAATGTTGGAAAACATTGGGGAATTTATACACCCATCTACCTAATCATTGAATGGTTGTAATAATAAAACGACTATTCTTGGTTACTCTAGGTTGCTATTTTTTGCTTGTGTATTTCTGGAATAGTATATTGTTTTTTGGTTATTTATCACTCGGTGGGGAAATGTTGCATTTGTGATTTCCTAGCATTTACTTATACACATGATACTAAGATTTAAATCTTTGAACCAGGGTTGACTCATAGGCCGGGAAAATGGGGCAACCGCCCTCGGAGGCAAGCCAGGAAGGTTTGATATACTAAATTATAGTAGTACATACTATATTGTTATCCAAACCATTATTAAGTTTGTATAAAGAGTCAATTTGCATGAGCAAGTCCTGGCCATGGACCTATATCATATACTAGTAGAAACAAACCAATTTGGCTAATGATGATGAGTTTAGTTAGGTCATTAGTCTCTCCCACACTCTAATAAACGACCTGCATGTTGTACTGAAATACACTTTAATTAGATATTTATATTTACATGTTAACTAGATATTTATGTTATTTCATACACAATTTTTAATTCAAGAATCTAGCATCATATACACCATATGATACCAAACACATTATAGAGAGCTCTAGCAAATAATCACATCTTATGTATACAAAATTATAGTTACCAATTTGGTTATGTTTGTTGATGATTATACATGATGTTATTTCAATCCAAGAAGAGAAAATGCACATATTACCAATTTATTATCAAGCCGAACTTGCAACCCATAATTTGCTAACGTTCAAATTATACTCTCAAAGTTTCTATGACTGTGCTTATTATGCTGGAGACCGCTATTAACTATTTCTTGGGTAATGCACTTTAGATATCCCTACTTTAATATTCAAAATACATGAACACATGCACATACACACAAATAAATATGTACCTATTGTAGTATGCAATCAGTAAAAGCTAATTCAAAAACTTTCTTTGTGACATATATTTAAATATACCTAAATCAATTTTAATATAAATTACAAATGTATAAAAAAGAACACTATAATTACTATTCCATAATATTTTTATGTGGTTAACTATGACATCTAATAATAATATATTATACTGGTTAAGTTAAAGTATGATAAAAACAAGTTCAAACAAATATAAAAAAATTGTAGAAATGTTCAAAAAATCTCAAGTAAAAGGGTAACCTGATTCTAGTAGCCTATATTTGAGCCTCAATCATATTCCTATCCCTGCACGCTCCCCCTCTTCCAAGAAAGCCTCCCTTTTTCCTCGTCAAGAATGCCTTACATGGCTGGGCGGCCCCAATGAGATTTGCGGTTGATGGCTCAGCCAATCGAAAGTTCTATGCTTAGATTCGTTGTCCTCTGCCTATTCCTTGTTTCTGAGGTGACCAGTCTGATTTTCGCAGCCCAAGTCAAGCTCTCGCAATCCCTATGATGGGGGATTCATCTCCTGATTTGATGAGGGAGGAGTCTTCCTGAGAGGACCGCTTATCAGGACTTCGAGGGGAGGATTAGAAGGAGGGATGGGCAGTGGACAAGTAACAACCGCGTAGTAGACCTCCTGTGGTGGATTGAGACGACGATGAGTCCTCGGTGGACACGGAGACAATGTTTAGCACCCTGCCGGTCACGCCATGCCACGACGTCCGGTTCGTATGGTTCTACATCTCCTGTATTGTCTTCAACAACCTTGGCAAGGGCACGTATAGTGCCATCCGGTACGTGTCATGTGTCATGTTCTCCTCAACCCTGCTCCTCATTGGCTCTCCTCCCTTATTCTCGCATCGGATAGGTTTGTTTTGCACAACTCTGCCTACGACTCTGAGAGAGTCCAGATTTTGGCAACAAAAAAACTCCACTTGGATTACATGCACATATAAAGAATTTCGCTTGGATTTGGATCGGCCGAGGATGAATGAAGAATTGCCCTTGTATGATGCGAGCGCAATCAATTGGTACGTACTATACTGCAGTTAATAAATAATAATACACACCATCATATTCCTACAACGAATAGTTTGTGACCAAGAAATATATACCTTACCTGCTAATAGATTATTGCTTCTGGTCGTCCGCCGTCAGTAATTTTGTAGAAAAAACCCTATATTTTCCTGAAATCAACCCACGGTCATATTGTTCAAGTCAACCCGAACCGGTACGGGGGAGAGAAAAACCCCACCCGGAGACCCACGACCTTAGAGCATCTCTAGCAGATCCAGCAACCGGTTGACCGTAAAACACATTTAAGAGCGCCGAAAAACTTATTTATGGTACCGCGAACACTCCGATAGAATAGATCCTGTAAATACGTCCCGCAAATGTTTTGCGGGACGCGTTTACAGGATCTATTCCGGGCCGGAGGGCTTGCAGTACTGCAAATAAAATCATTAGACAAATATTAACAAGTTCATCATCACTAGTTCATCATCATAGTAGTTCATCACATCCAAAATCATGTGTATCATACGAGGTATCAAGTTTAGCATTACAAATGCGCGATCAAACAAAACAAAATATGCTCAAATGATCATCAGTCATGGATAAATCAAGCAACATCAACATTGTTGCGAGGACTGTCACCATCGACCATAGCACCACCATCTTCATGAACTAGGACCAGAGAATGAGCACCACCACCACCATCTTTGACTTGGACCGAAGAATGAACACCACCACCATCTTCAACTAGGACCGAAGAATGAGCACCACCACAACCACCATCCACATGGTTTGCCGAAGCATCAGCCCCACTTCCAACACTATGGCTGAAACCAACACCACCTCCAAACGCACCTCCACCATCATTCCTGAATCCTCCCCCTCCACCACCTTCAAACCCAACACCACCACCCATGGCACCAATGCTGAAGGGGGGAGTTGTCGCGCCGATCATACGTCTCCAACGTATCTATAATTTTTGATTGTTCCATGCTATTATATTATCTGTTTTGGATGTTTTATATGCATTAATATGCTATTTTATATTATTTTTGGGACTAACCTATTAATCTAGAGCCTAGTGCCAGTTTCTGTTTTTTCCTTGTTTTTGAGTATTGCAGATAAGGAATATTAAACGGAGTCCAAACGGAATAAAATCTTCGGAATGATTTTTCTTGGACCAGAAGAAACCCAGCAGACTTGGAGATGAAGGCAGGAGACCTGCCGTGGAGTCACAAGCCACCAGGGCGGGCCCTAGGGGGTGGCGCCCCCCTGGCTTGTGGCCCCACGGCAGCCCTCCTAACCCTATTCTTCGGTCTGTAAATTCCCAAATATTCCCTGGATACCAAAGAGAGCCACAAAAATACTTTTCCGCCGCCGGAAGCCTCTGTTCCCGTGAGATCCAATCTTGGAGCCTTTTCCGGTAATCTGCCGGAGGGGGATTCGATCACGGAGGGCATCTACATCAACTCCATTGCCCCTCCGATGATGCGTGAGTAGTTTACCACAGACCTTCAGGTCCATAGCTAGTAGCTAGATGGCTTCTTCTCTCTCTTTGTTCTTCAATACCATGTTCTTCATGATCTTCATGGAGATCTATCCGATGTAATACTCTTTTGCGGTGTGTTTGTCGAGATCCGATGAATTGTGGGTTTATGTTCAGCTTATCTATGAATATTATTTGAATCTTCTCTGAATTCTTATATGCATGATTTCATATCTTTGCAAGTCTCTCCGAGTTATTGGTTTGGTTTGGCCAACTAGATTGGTAATTCTTGCAATGGGAGAAGTGCTTAGTTTTGGGTTCAATCTTGCGGTGTCCTCACCCAGTGACAAAGTAGGGGTAGCGAGGCACGTATTTGTATTGTTGCCATCGAGGATAAAAAGATGGGGTTTTCATCATATTGCTTGAGTTTATCCCTCTATATAATGTCATCTTACCTAATGCGTTACTCTGTTCTTCATGAACTTAATACTCTAGATGCAGGCAGGAGTCGATCGATGTGTGGAGTAATAGTAGTAGATGCAGAATCGTTTCGGTCTACTTGACACGGACGTGATGCCTATATGCATAATCATTGCCTTGGATATCTTCATAATTATTCGCTTTTCTATCAATTGCTCGACAGTAATTTGTTCACCCACCGTATTATTTTCCTTCATGAGAGAAGCCTCTTGTGAAACCTATGCCCCCCGGGTCTATTTTCCATATTATACTTTCAGATCTATAAACCAAAAATACCAAAAATACTTAGCTGCAATCTTTTTACCTTTGTTTTACTTTTCGTTTTAGCAATCCTATCTATCTATCTCTATCAGATCTCATCCTTGCAAGTAACCGTGAAGGGATTGACAACCCCTTTATAGTGTTGGGTGCAAGTGTTTGATTATTTGTGTAGGTACATCTATTGGGGACTTGCTTATATCTCCTACTGGATTGATACCTTGGTTCTCAACAACTGAGGGAAACACTTATCTACTTTGCTGCATCACCCTTTCCTCTTCAAGGGAAAACCAACGCATGCTCAAGAAGTAGCAAGAAGGATTTCTGGCGCCATTGCCGGGGAGATCTACATCAAGCCTACCAAGTACCCATCACAAACTCATCTCTTGCATTTACATTATTTGCCATTTGCCTCTCGTTTTCCTCTCCCCCACTTCTAAAACGATTTTCAGAAAATACCAAAAAGATTTGCCTTTTTTATTCGCCCTTCTTCCGTTCGTCTTTTCGTTTGCTTTTCGTTTGCCTGTGTGCTAGATTGCTTGCTTTGTCACGATGACTCAAGAGAATACCAAGTTGTGTGACTTTTCCAATACTAATAATAATGATTTTATTAGTACTCCGATTGCTCCCGCCACTAGTGCGGAATCTTATGAAATTAATGCCGCTTTGCTTAATCTTGTTTTGAAAGAACAATTTTCCGGCCTTCCTAGTGAAGATGCTGCATCCCATCTAAATACTTTCGTTGAGTTGTGTGATCTGCAAAAGAAGAAAGATGTGGATAATGATATTGTTAAATTGAAGCTATTTCCTTTCTCACTACGAGATCGTGCTAAAACTTGGTTTTCATCTTTGCCTAAAAATAGTATTGATTCTTGGAATAAGTGTAAAGATGCTTTTATTTCCAAGTACTTTCCGCCCGCTAAGATCATCTCCCTTAGGAACGATATAATGAATTTTAAGCAACTTGATCATGAGCATGTTGCCCAATCTTGGGAGAGGATGAAATTAATGATTAGAAATTGCCCCGCGCATGGTTTGAGTTTATGGATGATTATACAAATTTTCTATGCGGGATTGAATTTTGCTTCTAGGAATCTGTTAGATTCCGCCGCGGGTGGTACTTTTATGGAAATCACATTAGGAGAAGCTACTAAACTCCTAGATAATATTATGGCAAATTACTCTCAATGGCATACCGAAAGATCTCCTACTAGTAAAAAAGTGCATGCTATTGAAGAAATAAATACTTTGAGTGAAAAGATGGATGAATTAATGAAATTGTTTGCTAGTAAGAGCGCTCCTATTGATCCTAATTATATGCCTTTGTCTTCTTTGATTGGAAATAATAATGAATCTATGGATGTGAATTTTGTTGGTAGGAACAATTTTGGTAATAACGCGTATAGAGGTAATTTCAATCCTAGGCCGTTTCCTAGTAATTCCTCTAATAATTATGGTAATTCCTACAACAACTCTTATGCAAATTATAATAATATGCCCTCTGATCTTGAGAATAATATTAAAGAATGTATTAGTTCGCAAAAGGGTTTCAATGCTATGATTGAAGAAAAATTGCTCAAGATTGATGATTTGGCTAGGAACGTTGATAGAATTTCTCTTGAGATTGATTCTCTGAAAATTAGATCTATTCCACCCAAGCATGATATTAATGAGTCTTTCAAAGCTATGAGAATTTCTATTGACGAGTGTAAGGAAAGAACCGCTAGAATACATGCTAAGCGTGAATGGCTTGAAAAGGTGTGTTCTCGTGATAATAATGATGAAGATCTTAAAGTAATTGATGTGACTCCTATTGAATCTTTGTTTTCTAATATAAATCTTGATAAATATGGGACTGGATATGAGTCAACTTTAGTTAAAAGGCGTCCCAATGATTCGGAGTTTATAGATCTTAATGCTAAGATTGATAAAAGTGGGATTGAAGAGGTCAAAACTTTAAATAGCAATGAACCCACTCTTTTGGATTTCAAGGACTTTAATTATGATAGTTGTTCTTTGATTGATTGTATTTCCTTGTTGCAATCCATGTTGAATTCTCATCATGCTTATAATCAAAACAAAGCTTTTACTAAACATATCGTGGATGCTATGATGAAATCTTTTGAAGAAAAACTTGAGTTGGAAGTTTCTATACCTAGGAAGCTTTATGATGAGTGGGAACCTACTATTAAGATTAATATTAAAGATTATGATTGCCATGCTTTGTGTGATTTGGGTGCTAGCGTTTCCACGATTCCGAAAACTTTATGTGATGTGCTAGGTTTCCGTGAATTTGATGATTGCTCTTTAAATTTGCATCTAGCGGATTCCACTATAAAGAAACCTATGGGAAGGATTAATGATGTTCTTATTGTTGCAAATAGGAATTATGTGCCCGTAGATTTCATTGTTCTTGATATAGATTGCAATCCTACATGTCCTATTATTCTTGGTAGACCTTTCCTTAGAACGATTGGTGCAATTATTGATATGAAGGAAGGAAATATTAGGTTCCAATTTCCATTAAGGAAAGGCATGGAACACTTTCCTAGAAATAAAATAAAATTACCTTATGAATCTATTATGAGAGCTACTTATGGATTGCATACCAAAGATGACAATACCTAGATCTATTGCGTTATGCCTAGCTAGGGGCGTTAAACAATAGCGCTTGTTGGGAGGCAACCCAATTTTATTTTTATGCATTTGTTTTTGCTTCTGTTTTTGAGTGTTACACACATTATTACCTCTGTAGTAATTGTGTTTTCTTGTTTAATTTAGTGTTTGAGCCAAGTAAGACCTTTGGGATGTTCTACGGTGTTTGTGATTTGATTTTGCTGAAAAACAGAAACTTTTGCTCTCAGTCCAGGAATTTTGTAAATTCACTGGAATGTGATTTTGATATGAAATTTTTACACAAGATTGCTATACAAATTTCCCTGATTTTAATAATTTTTCAAAAAAAATGGAGTTACAGAAGTATTCGAAGTCTATAGATTGCTACAGACTGTTCTGTTTTAGACAGATTCTGTTTTCTTTGTGTTGTTTGCTTATTTTGATGTATCTATGGGTTGTATCGGGGGGTATGAACCATGGAGAAGTTGGAATACAGTAGATATTACACCAATATAAATAAAGAATGAGTTCACAACAGTACCTAAAGTGGTGATTTATTTTTCTTATACTAACGGATCTCATGAGTTTTCTGTTGAGTTTTGTGTTGTGAAGTTTTCAAGTTTTGGGTAAAGATTTGATGGACTATGGAATAAGGAGTGGCAAGAGCCTAAGCTTGGGGATGCCCAAGGCACCCCAAGCCATATTCAAGGATACCAAAAATCCTAAGCTTGGGGATGCCCCGGAAGGCATCCCCTCTTTCGTCTTCAATCCATCGGTAAATTTACTTGAGGCTATATTTTTATTCACCACATGATATGTGTTTGCTTGGAGCGTCTTGTATGATATGAGTCTTTTCTTTTTAGTTTTCCACAATCATCCTTGATGCACACATCTTTTTGAGAGAGACACGCGTTAATCGTGAATTTATTAGAATACTCTATGTGCTTCACCTATATCTTTTGAGCTAGGCAATGTTGCTCTAGTGCTTCACTTATATCTTTTTAGAGCACGGTGGTGTTTTATTTTATAGAGATTAGTGAACTCTCGTACCTCACTTATATTATTTTGAGAGTCTTTAAACAGCATGGTAATTGGTTTAGGTTATGAATTTAGTCCTAATATAATAGGGCATTCAAGAGGGATATAATAAAAACTTTCATATAAAGTGCATTGAATACTATGAGAAGTTTGATTCCTTGCATATAGTTTTGAGATATAGAGATGGTAATATGAGAGTCATGCTAGTGAGTAGTTGTGAATTGGAAGAAATACTTGTGTTAAAGTTTGTGATTCCCGTAGCATGCACGTATGGTGAACCGTTATGTAACGAAGTCGGAGCATGATTTGTTTAATGATTGTCAACCTTTGTGTGAGGGTCGGGAGCGCGCGATGGTTAACTCCTACCAACCTCTCCCCTAGGAGCATGCGTCTAATACTTTGCTTCGATAACTAATAGACTTTTGCAATAAGTATGTGAGTTCTTTATGACTAATGTTGAGTCCATGGATTATACGCACTCTCACCCTTCCACCTTTGCTAGCCTCTCTAGTACCGCGCAACTTTCGCCGGTGCATTAAACCCACCTTCCTCAAAACAACCACCATATATTTTCCTCAAAACAGCCACCATACCTACCTATTATGGCATTTCCATAGCCATTCCGAGATATATTGCCATGCAACTTCCACCGTTCCGTTTTTCATGACATGCACCATCATTTTCATATTGCCTTGCATTCGTAAGCATTCATATAGAGTCATATTTTGTTCTAGTATCGAGTTGTAAGTAAATAAAAGTGTGATGATTTTCATTTTTAGAGCATTTGTCCCGTGAGAGAAAAGGATGATGGAAACTATGAATCCCTCACAAGTTGGGATGAGTCTCCGGACTTTATAAATAATAAAAGAGGCCAATGAAGCCCAAATAAAAAAAAAGAGGCCAAAGATGCCCACCAAAATAAATAAAAAAATATATATAATGAGAGAAAGAGAGAAGGGACAATGCTACTATCTTTTTCCACACATGTGCTTCAAAGTAGCACCATGATCTTCATGATAGAGAGTCTCCTATTTTGTCACTTTCATATAGCTAGTGGAATTTTTCATCATATCCACGACCACTTAGTTTCTTTTTTGAGCTTTCATACACTTATAGCTCTAGTGCATCCGTTGCATGGCAATCCCTACTCACTCACATTAATATCTATTGATGGTCATCTCCATAGCCCGTTGATACGCCTAGTTGATGTGAGACTATCTTCTCCTTTTTCCTCACAACCTCCACCATATTCTATTCCACCTATAGTGCTATATCCATGGCTCACGCTCATGTATTGCGTGAGAGTTGAAAAGGTTTGAGAACATAAAAGGTGTGAAACAATTGCTTGACTTGTCATCGGGGTTGTGCATGATTTAGATACTTTGTGTGGGGAAGATGGAGCATAGCCAGACCATATGATTTTGTAGGGATAACTTTCTAAGGCCATGTTATTTCGAAAGGACACAATTGCCTTGTTGGTATGCTCGAAGTATTACTGTTTTTATGTCAATATTAGACTTTTGTTTGAATCTTATGGATCTGAATATTCATGCCACAATAAAGAATATTACATGGATAAATATGTTAGGTAGCATTCCACATCAAAAAATCTGTTTTTATCATTTACCTACTCGAGGACGAGCAGGAATTAAGCTTGGGGATGCTTGATACGTCTCCAACGTATCTATAATTTTTGATTGTTCCATGCTATTATATTATCTGTTTTGGATGTTTTATATGCATTAATATGCTATTTTATATTATTTTTGGGACTAACCTATTAATCTAGAGCCTAGTGCCAGTTTCTGTTTTTTCCTTGTTTTTGAGTATTGCAGATAAGGAATATTAAACGGAGTCCAAACGGAATAAAATCTTCGGAATGATTTTTCTTGGACCAGAAGAAACCCAGCAGACTTGGAGATGAAGGCAGGAGACCTGCCGTGGAGTCACAAGCCACCAGGGCGCGCCCTAGGGGGGGGGCCCTGGCTTGTGGCCCCACGGCAGCCCTCCTAACCCTATTCTTCGGCCTGTAAATTCCCAAATATTCCCTGGATACCAAAGAGAGCCACAAAAATACTTTTCCGCCGCTGGAAGCCTCTGTTCCCGTGAGATCCAATCTTGGAGCCTTTTCCGGTAATCTGCCGGAGGGGGATTCGATCACGGAGGGCATCTACATCAACTCCATTGCCCCTCCGATGATGCGTGAGTAGTTTACCACAGACCTTCGGGTCCATAGCTAGTAGCTAGATGGCTTCTTCTCTCTCTTTGTTCTTCAATACCATGTTCTTCATGATCTTCATGGAGATCTATCCGATGTAATACTCTTTTGCGGTGTGTTTGTCGAGATCCGATGAATTGTGGGTTTATGTTCAGCTTATCTATGAATATTATTTGAATCTTCTCTGAATTCTTATATGCATGATTTCATATCTTTGCAAGTCTCTTCGAGTTATTGGTTTGGTTTGGCCAACTAGATTGGTAATTCTTGCAATGGGAGAAGTGCTTAGTTTTGGGTTCAATCTTGCGGTGTCCTCACCCAGCGACAAAGTAGGGGTAGCGAGGCACGTATTTGTATTGTTGCCATCGAGGATAAAAAGATGAGGTTTTCATCATATTGCTTGAGTTTATCCCTCTACATCATGTCATCTTACCTAATGCGTTACTCTGTTCTTCATGAACTTAATACTCTAGATGCAGGCAGGAGTCGGTCGATGTGTGGAGTAATAGTAGTAGATGCAGAATCGTTTCGGTCTACTTGACACGGACGTGATGCCTATATGCATAATCATTGCCTTGGATATCTTCATAATTATTCGCTTTTCTATCAATTGCTCGACAGTAATTTGTTCACCCACCGTATTATTTTCCTTCATGAGAGAAGGCTCTAGTGAAACCTATGGCCCCCAGGTCTATTTTCCATATTATACTTTCAGATCTATAAACCAAAAATACCAAAAATACTTAGCTGCAATCTTTTTACCTTTGTTTTACTTTTCGTTTTAGCAATCCTATCTATCTATCTCTATCAGATCTCATCCTTGCAAGTAACCGTGAAGGGATTGACAACCCCTTTATAGCGTTGGGTGCAAGTGTTTGATTATTTGTGTAGGTACATCTATTGGGGACTTGCTTGTATCTCCTACTGGATTGATACCTTGGTTCTCAACAACTGAGGGAAATACTTATCTACTTTGCTGCATCACCCTTTCCTCTTCAAGGGAAAGCCAACGCATGCTCAAGAAGTAGCAGCCGACTGCACCCTCTTGGATGAGGTGGCTCACCTGCGGCTTCCTCTTGATGACGGCGATGGAAGGAGTTTGGGGTGATGACCCACAAGTAAAGGGGATCAATCATAGTCCTTTTGATAAGTAAGAGTGTCGAAACCAACGAGGAGCAGAAGGAAATGATATGCAGTTTTCAGCAAGGTATTCTCTGCAAGTGTTGTGACTAAGACTGATAGATAGTTTTGCAGCAAGATAATTCATAACAAGTGACTAGTAGAAATAGTAACAAAGGTGTAGCAAGGTATCCCAATCCTTTTTATAGCAGAGGACAGGCTTGAAAGTACTCTTATATTAAGCAAGCGCTCCCAAGGACACATGGGAATTTCTGTCTAGTCATGTTCGTCATGTTGAGTTGATTCGCGTTCGCTACTTTGATATTTTGATATGTGGGTGGATTGGTGCTAAGGTGATGTTCTTACTTGAACAAGAAACCCACTTATGATTACCCCCCTCTCGCAAGTATCCGCTACTACAAAAGAAGAATTAAGATAAATCTAACCATATCATGAAACGTGTGGATCCAAATCAGCCCCTTATGAAGCAACACATAAACTTGGGTTTAAGCTTCTGTCACTCTAGTAACCCATCATCTACTTGTCACTCTAGTAACCCATCATCTACTTGTTACTCCACAATGAAGCGTCGTGTAGTCGGCGTTCACATGATACCACTAAGAGAAGTAACAACATACATATCATCAAAATATCGAACGAATACCAACTTCACATGATTACTTATAACAAGACTTCTCCCATGTCCTCAGGAACAATAGTAACTACTCACACCTCATCAACATGTTCAAAATCAGAGGTGTAATAATGGAGATTAAGGATCTGAACATAATAACTTTCACCAAGTAAACCAATAAGCATCAACTACAAGATGTAATTAACACTACTAGTAACCCACAGGTACCAATCTGAGGTTTTGAGACAAAGATTGAATACAAGAGATGAACTAGGGTTTGAGATGAGATGGTGCTGGTGAAGATGTTGATGAAGATTGGTCCTCCCACGAAGGAGTAAGCATTGATGATGACGATGGCTTCGATCTCCCCCTCCCAGAGAGAAGTTTCCCCGACAGAATCAGCCTGCCAGAGTGCAAAAGGGTCTCCGTCTAGGTTTCCACCTCGAGATGGCGGAACTTCATCCCGAAAGATTACTTATGATTTTTTCTAGGGTAAAACACACCATATAGGAGAAGAGGGGGGTCAGGAGGCCTGCTGGGGCCCCACAAGCCATCAGGGCGCACCCACGGGGTGGGCGCGCCCTGTTGGCTTGTGGCCAGCAGGTGGCCCTGATACGTCTCCAACGTATCTATAATTTTTGCTTGTTCCATGCTGTTATATTATCATTCTTGGATGTTTTACAATCATTTTATTACAACTTTATATCATTTTTTGGGACTAACCTATTGACATAGTGCCAAAGTGCCAGTTGCTGTTTTTGCTTGTTTTTTACTTCCCAGAAAATGAATACCAAACGGAGTCCAATCGCGACGAAACTTTTTGGAGATTTTTTCTGAACCAGAAGACACCCAGTGGGCCAAAGAAGTGCCGGGGGAGTGGGCCGAGGAGACCACAACCCATCAGGGCGCGCCGGGACCCCTAGCGGGTTGTGCCCTCCTTGGGGCCCCTCTCCACCGCCTTTGATGCCTATAAATTCCCAAATATTCCAAAAACCCTAGGGGAGTCGACGAAACACAATTCCAGCCGTCGCAAGTTCCAGAACCGCGAGATCCAATCTAAACACCATCACGGAGGGGTTCATCTTCCTCATAGGTGCCTCTCCGATGATGCGTGAGTAGTCCACCATAGACCTACGGGTCCGTAGGCAGTAGCTAGATGGCTTCCTGTCTCTCTCTTATGATTCTCAATACAATGGTCTCTTGGAGATCTATTTGATGTAAAGTTTTGCGGTGTGTTTGTTGGGATCCGATGAATTTTGAGTTCATGATCAGTTTCTATCCATGAATATTATTTGAGTCTTCTTTGATCTCTTATATGCATGATTACTTATAGCCTTGTATTTCTTCTTTGAATCTTTGGTTTAGTTAGGCCAACTAGATCGATTTTTCTTGCCATGGGAAGAGGTGCTTTGTGATGGGTTCGATCTTGCGGTGTTCTTTCCCAGTGACAAAAGGGGTAGCAAGACACGCATGTATCGTTGCTATTAAGGATAACAAGATGGGGTATATTCCTACATGAATAGATCTTGTCTACATCATGTCATCGTTCTTATTGCATTACTCCATTTTTCCATGAACTTAATACACTAGATGCATGCTGGATAGCGGTCGATGTGTGGAGTAATAGAGGTAGATGCAGGCAGGAATCGGTCTACCTATCTTGGACGTGATGCCTATGTAATGATCATCGCCTTGGATATCGTCATGACTATTTGATTTTCTATCAATTGTCCAACAGTAATTTGTTCACCCACCGTGCGCTATACTCATGAGAGAAGCCAGTAGTGAACCCTACGGCCCCCGGGTCTACTTTTCAAACATATTGCTTTCAGATCTACGTTTTTGCAATCTTTGTTTTCAGATCTACAAAACCAAAAACCCAAACACATATTGCTGCATCTTTTATTTGCCTTTTCTATTTTGTGTTCTTGAGAGATCTATCTCTCCTATCTATCACTACCTAATCTATCTTTTTACCGTAGAGAGAATGACAACCTCTCTTTCACGTCGGGTTGCAAGTATTTGTTGTTTGTGTGCAGGTGCTGCTTATTGGGTGGTGGTGATCCTCCTACTGGTTCGATAACCTTGGTTTCATAACTGAGGGAAATACTTACCGTCGCTGTGCTGCATCATCCCTTCCTCTTTGGGGAAATACCGACGCAGTCTCAAGCCACGTCAAAGGAATTTCTGGTGCCATTGCCGGGGACGAAGCGGTCTCTTCTACGTGCCTATTGTAGGCGCCGAGGGGACTCCATCATCATCTACCAGGTTCCTAATCACAAATCTCATCTCCTTGCAATTACATTATTTGCCATTTGCCTCTCGTTTTCCTCTCCCCCACTTCACCAATTTGCCGTTTTATTCGCCCTCTTTTTCGTTTGCCTTTTTCTCGCCGAATCTCTTTTTGTTTGCTTGTGTTGCCATGTGCCTTCTATTTGCTGGCATCTTTGCTTGCTAAAAATCTATTGATATGGATCCTCATCCACTTGCTAATCTTTTCAAAAGACCAAATTATGATGAACCAATTGCTAGTGAGTTGAGTGCACTTGATTATCTCAATGAAGTTTTGTTTGAAAATCATGAATCTGAAAATTTTGATGAAGTGTTGAAAGAAGAAATTTATAAGGTGATTCATGATAGCTCCTTGATTGAAAAGCATGATTGCAATGTTGCTAGTATGAATTCTCTAAATAACCATGATGCTAATGATATGCAAAGCCACAAGCTTGGGGATGCTATGTTTGATGAAGATGATATTTTTAGTCCCCCAAGTTTTGATGAGCAGTTTTATTATGATGATTGCATGCCTTCTATTCTTGATGATGGTGATGACATGTATGCTATAATGAGTAATGATAACCATGAAACTTATCATCATGGTTTTAATTTGCAATGTGGTTATGCCAATCAAGTGTCTCATGATAGTTATTTTGTTGAGTTTGCTCCCACTACCATGGGTGAAAAGGAATTTACTTATGTGGAGAGTAATGAAAATTCTATGCTTGTGCATCATGAAAAGAATGATTTATGTGATAGTTATATTGTTGAATTCCTTCATGATGCTACTGAAATTTATTATGAGGGAGGAACATATGTTTGTAGGAATTGCAATAATATCAAGTTTCCTCTCTATGTGTTCAAAGTTTTGAAGTTATTCTTGTTTTGCCTTCCTATACTAGTTGATTCTTGTTCCCATAAATTGTTTGCTCACAAAATCCCTATGCATAGGAAGTGGGTTAGACTTAAATGTGCTTTTCATGAGATTCATGATGCTCTCTTGCATATTCCAATTACTACTTTTTATGTGAGCATCATTAAAATCATCATGCCTAGCTAGGGGCGTAAAACGATAGCGCTTGTTGGGAGGCAACCCAATGAATAAATAATTTTTTGCTTTTTCCTTTCTGTTTTTGAGTGTTGACACAATGATGCCTATGTGATAATTGTGTTTTTATGGTTTATTTAGTGTTTCTTAAAAGTAAAGCCTTTAGGATGATTCATAGGATGAGTAGAAGCGATGTTTAATCTGAAACAGAAACTTTGCGTCCAGTATATGAATTTTCATTTTTTTTCTCTGGAACGTGATCTTGAGCTGAAATTTTAACACAGTGTTTCTATACAAATTCCTTACGTTGTCCTAATATTTCAGAATTTTTAGAGTTACAGAAGTATGGTTAGAGTACAGATTACTACAGACTGTTCTGTTTAAGACGGATTCTGTTTTCGTTGCATTGTGTGCTTGTTTTGATAAATCTATGGGTTATATTGAAGGGTATGAGCCATGGTAAAGTTAAAATACTGTAGGTATAATGCAATAATAAAATATGAATGAGTTTGCAATAGTACCTAAAGCAGTGATTTGCTTTATTAAACTAACGGATCTCACGAAGATTTTGTTGAGTTTTGTGTGATTGAAGTTTTCAAGTTTTGGGTGAGATCACGATGGATGAAGGAATAAGGAGTGATAAAAGCCTAAGTTTGGAGATGCTACCGAAACCCCCAAGATATATCCAAAGAGAAACAAGCAACTAAGCTTGGGGATGCCCCCGAGTGGCATCCCCTCTTTCTTCTAACGACCATCGGTATGTTACTTGGAGCTATATTTTTATTCGTCACATATCATGACTTTTGCTTGGAGCGTCTTGTATCTTTGCTTGCTTTGCTTGTTTGTTTTTCCTTTGTATCCTTTCTGTACACACCTATTGGGGAGAGCCAAAATTATGTCATGATTTGTTAGAATTGCTCTCTATGCTTCACTTAAATTTTTTGAGCTATAGAATTGCTCTAGTGCTTCACTTATATCTTTTTGAGCACGGTGTGCTTGGAATTTTTTGTAGAAATACTCTCATGCTTCACTTAGATTAATTTGAGAGTAGGTAAATAGAAATCCTCTCATGCTTCACTTATACTATTTTGAGAGATGAAATCTTTATGCTCATGTGCTTCACTTAAATTTGTTTGAGCTTGTAAAAAAGCAATGGCAATATATGAAACTAGTCCCAAAGTGATAGATATCCAAGGAGGATATAATAAAAACTTTCATGAAGATCATTGCACAAATTAAACTTGATTCTTTGTAATAGTTTTGAGACATGATGACAGTAATATGTGAGTCATGTTAGTGAGTAATTATGCTTAGTAGGAATATTGGTGTTAAGGTTTGTGATTCCCTATGCATGCACGAAAGTCAATAGTTTTGCAATGAAGTTACATCCTACTTATGGTGCATTATTCGGTGTTAGTTATGCTCAATGCTCACTTATGTGAATTTTCGTTTCTTGGTTTGGTTGCTTCCCAATCTATTTGCTAGCCGCCATTTGTACTAAGTAGAAATACTACTTGTGCATCCAAAATCCTTAAACCAGGTTTTGCCTTGTGAGTCCACTATACCTACCTATATGCGGTATTTCCATGCCGTTCCAAGAAAATTTGCATGTGCCATCTCTAAATTTTCAAAATAAATTTTCTCTTTTGTGTGCTCGTACCGCTCATGAAACGGTGGGGAGTGTCCAATATTTTTCCATGCTAGATGTGTTATTCTCAAGATGAGTGTTTATTCACTTGTCATTGCACGAGAGTGCGACGGTAATAGGGATGCCCATTCCCGAAATGAAAAAGAAAAAATATTTACTTTATGTTGTCAAATAATAAATTCCTTGGAAAGTATTGGTATGGAAGGCAACCGTGGATACGGCCCGCCATGGAAAGTGAAAGTTTGGTGGAAAAAGGAATAAACTTTATTTTCTGTTTGGGAATCGCCTATGATATATCTAGCATGGAAAGTATTGTGAGCTACTTTGTCGTTTTCATTGACAGGAAAAGCATGCCACCCAAAATATTTTTTCTCTCTCAATTTAAACCTTGAGCTCTGGCACCTCTACAAATCCCTACTTCCCTCTGCGAAGGGCCTATCTTTTACTTTATGCAATTTTTTATTTTTACTTTGAGTCTCCATTTTCTCTCATAAAGCACCAACTAGGGGGCACCATGATCATACTTGAGCATTGGGCATAGTTAATATTTGAGTGTGTTTCATGAATGGATCAATGATTGAGCATGATGGGCTAGGGCTAACTTTCTTTAGTGTTGATATTTTGAAAGACATGGTTGCTTGTTGGCATGCTTGAGTATTAAAGTCATTATGTTAAAACTAGACTATTGCTTTGAACCGTCTAAAAGTCCAAATGTACATGCTACAAAAGAAAAGAATATGTGATGAACATGTTAGGCAGCATTCCACATCAAAAATTCTGTTTTTATCATTTACCTACTCGATGACGAGTAGGAATTAAGCTTGGGGATGCTGATACGTCTCCAATGTATCTATAATTTTTGCTTGTTCCATGCTGTTATATTATCATTCTTGGATGTTTTACATTCATTTTATTACAACTTTATATCATTTTTTGGGACTAACCTATTGACATAGTGCCAAAGTGCCAGTTGCTGTTTTTTGCTGGTTTTTTACTTCACGGAAAATCAATACCAAACGGAGTCCAATCACGACAAAACTTTTTGGATATTTTTTCTGGACCAGAAGACATCCAGTGGGCCAAAGAAGTGTCGGGGGAGTGGGCCGAGGAGACCACAACCCACCAGGGCATGCCAGGGGGGCCCCGACGCGCCCTGATGAGTTGTGCCCTCCTCGGGGCCCCTCTCCACCGCCTCTGATGCCTATAAATTCCCAAATATTCCAAAAACCCTAGGGGAGTCGACGAAACACAATTCCAGCCACCGCAAGTTCCAGAACCGCGAGATCCAATCTAAACACCATCACGGAGGGGTTCATCTTCCTCATAGGTGCCTCTCCGATGATGCGTAAGTAGTCCACCATAGACCTACGGGTCCGTAGGCAGTAGCTAGATGGCTTCCTCTCTCTCTCTCTCTCTCTCTCTCTCTCTCTCTTATGATTCTCAATACAATGGTCTCTTGGAGATCTATTTGATGTAAACTTTTGCGGTGTGTTTGTTGGGATCCGATGAATTTTGAGTTCATGATCAGTTTCTATCCATGAATATTATTTGAGTCTTCTTTGATCTCTTATATGCATGATTACTTATAGCCTCGCATTTCTTCTTCGAATCTTTGGTTTAGTTAGGCCAACTAGATCGATTTTTCTTGCCATGGGAAGAAGTGCTTTATGATGGGTTCGATCTTGCGGTGTTCTTTCCCAGTGACAGAAGGGGCAGCAAGACATGCATGTATCGCTGCTATTAAGGATAACAAGATGGGGTCTATTCCTACATGAATAGATCTTGTCTACATCATGTCATCGTTCTTATTGCATTACTCCATTTTTCCATGAACTTAATACACTAGATGCATGCTGGATAGCGGTCGATGTGTGGAGTAATAGAGGTAGATGCAGGCAGGAGTCGGTCTACCTATCTTGGACGTGATGCCTTACGTAATGATCATCGCCTTGGATATTGTCATGACTATTCGATTTTCTATCAATTGCCCAACATTAATTTGTTCACCCACCGTGCGCTATACTCATGAGAGAAGCCACTAGTGAACCCTACGGCCCCCGGGTCTACTTTTCCAACATATTGCTTTCAGATCTACGTTTTTGCAATCTTTGTTTTCAGATCTACAAAACCAAAACCCAAAAACATATTGCTGCATATTTTATTTGCCTTTTCTATTTTGTGTTCTTGAGAGATCTATCTCTCCTATCTATCACTACCTAATCTATCTTTTTACCGTAGAGAGATTGACAACCTCTCTTTCGCGTCGGGTTGCAAGTATTTGTTGTTTGTGTGCAGGTGCAGCTTATTGGGTGGTGGTGATCCTCCTACTAGTTCGATAACATTGGTTTCATAACTGAGGGAAATACTTACCGTCGATGTGCTGCATCACCCCTTCCTCTTTGGGGAAATAATGACGCAGTCTCAAGCCACGTCAGGCCCCCCTTTGGTATATTTTTGGCCCAACAATTCTTAAATAATCCATAAAAATTCTCCGTGAAGTTTCAGGTCATTTGGAGTCTGGTGATTTTTTCTGCCTTTTTCTTGGTTTCCCGGTCCAGAATTCCAGTTTCTAGAGTTTTTCCTCTTTGTATTGTACCTTGCATATTCAGAGAGAAAAGGCATAAGAATTGTTTGATAATAAGGAATAATGGACAAGAATATCATAAATATCAATAATAAATCATGATGCAAAATGGATATATCAGGCGGCGCCGGCTTGATCGGCTGGGGGAGGGGCATGTGGAGGGATCGGCAACGATGGCAGCTGTGGCGCATGATATGGGGTACCCGGGGGCGGTGGGTACTCCATCTAGTCGAAATCCGACACCAGGAGGCCGCACGGTGAGGTCAGGGTGGGACTGGAGGCGGCGGCGGCACGGGAGGCGGGAAGTGAACCGCCCGGAAGTTGCTTTGTGCCAAGAGGAAAGGAGAGCCAGCAAAATCCCGCAGAATCCCCTAGTATGAATGAAATGCACTCGCGGATCCGGGATTCCACAACAAAAAATCGTGGTGTCAGATTTCGACTGGGTGGAGTACCCGCCGCCTCTGGGGGGCCCATAGCATGCATCGCCACCGCTGCCTATCCGTCCGTCCGCGTATCCCACGACCAATCAAGCCGGCACCACTCCAACTCCTTCCGTCGCCACCACCAAGATAAAGCGGTAGGGGAGCCACCTCGTCCAAGCACGCGCAGCCTGCGCTGCATGATGTCTAATATGCAACTTTATTATTGTAGACTCTGTTGGGCCTTCAAGAACAGAGTTTGTAGTACAGTAGCAAATTTCCATCAAGTGGATAACCTAAGGTTTATCAATCCGCGAGAGGTGTAGGATGAAGGTGGTCTCCCTCAAACAACCCTGCAATCAAATACAAGCAATATGTTGTGTCCCCAACACATCCAATACAATGGCAAATTGTATAGGTGCACTAGTTCAGCGAAGATATGGTGATACAAGTGTAGTATGGATAGTAGATATAGGTTTTTGTAATCTGAATAAATAAAAACAGCAAGGTAGAAAGTTAAAAAAGTGAGCACAAATGGTATTGCAATGCTTAGAAACAAGGCCTAGGGTTCATACTTTCACTAGTGCAATCTCTCAACAGTGCTAAAACAATTGAATCATATAACCATCCCTCAATGTGCGACAAAGAATCACTCCAAAGATCTTATCAATAGCGGAGAACATAAGATGAAATTATTGTAGGTAGCAAACCACCTCAAAGTTATCCTTTCTGGTCAATCTATTAAGCCATCCCTATAAGTATCAAAAACAGCCCTAGAGTTCGTACTAAAATAACACCAAGCAATTTCAGATTCATAATATTCGATCCAACACAAAGAGCTTCAAAGACTACCCCCAAAGTTTTTATCGGAGAAAGTAGGATGAAAACGTGTATCAACCTATGTGCCTAGATTACCCCATTATCAGCTCGGGAATCCGTAAGTTGATTACCAAAACATACATCAAGTGACTCAATAGAATACCCCCATTGTCACCACGGGTATCCACATACAAGACATACATCAAGTGTTCTTGAATCCAAAATATTCAATTCGATAATAACAAAACCTCAAAGGGAAACACTCAATTCATCACAACGAGATAGTGAGGGAAGAACAACATAAGACCCAACTATATTAACAAAGCTCGTGGTACATCAAGATCATGCCAAATCAAGAACGCGAGAGAGAGAGAGAGAGAAATCAAACACATAACTACGGTTATATACCCTCAGCCCCGAGGGTGAACTATGATACTTGTGATCTGCGTTGGGTTTTTCCATGAAGAGGAACAGATGATGCAGTAAGTATTTCCCTCAGTGAGAACCAAGGTTATCGTACCAATAGGAGGACCATGCAACTCCCGTCTTCAGCGCCTACACACAAAAGAGCAAACACTTGCACCCAACGCGGGCAAGAGGGTTGTCAAGCCCCTTGAACTCGTTACTTGCAAGCAGATAAGTAGTGTAGTTGATAGTTGGATAAATATAAATTGCAAAATAAATGAAAAGTAAATAATTGCAGCAAGGAAATAGTAACGTTTGTAAATATATAAGTGAATAGACCCGGGGGCCATAGTGTTCTCTAATGGCATCTCTCTCAAAGTAGGCATAGGGTGGGTAAACAAATTACTGTTGGGCAATTGATAGAAAAGCACATAGTTATGTGATATTCACGGCAATGATAATGTGTATATAGGCATCACATACATAAGAAAGTAGGTCGACTCCTACCTGCACCTACTACTATTACTCCACCCATCGACCGTTGTCCAGCATGCATCTAGAGTATTAAGTAAAACAGAGTAATGCTTGGAGAACAATAACATGATGTAGACAAAGAGAATCCAATTAATATGAGTTAACCCCATCGTTTTATAATTAGTGGTAGCAATACAAATACGTGTCTTGTCCCCTACTTTGTCACTAGGATATATAGCACCACAAGATTGAACCCACTACAACGCTCCCCTCTCACTGAAGATAGATCAATCTAGTTGGCCAAACCAAATCAATAGATCAGAGATATTTATGAAGCTATAATAATCATGCAAATAAGAATCATATAATTCAGAGAAAACTCAAACCTTTTTCATGAATAATCTGAACATAAACCCAAAATTCATTGGATCCCAACAAACACACCACAGAAAGTGATTACATCGAATTTATCATCGCAAAGATGCGATGAACTTTGTATTGAAGAACATGGAGAGAGAGAGAGAGCCATCTAGATACTAGCTATTTACCCGTAGGTCTGTGGTAGACTACGCACACATCATCATGGGAGCAGCAAGGTTGATGAAGAGGCCATATGTGATCGATCCCCCCTTCGGCGGGGCACCGGAATAGGGCTCCATATGGGTACACAGTGGAATAGAGACTTGTAGCGGTGGAAAAAATGTTTCGGGAGATCTCCTAGGGATTTCAGAATATAGGTGAATTTATAGGCCAGAAAGGGACATCGGGAGATGTGTGGGGGCCACGACCCAACAGGGTGCGGCCACCCCCCTGGGCGCGCCCTGTTGGGTGGTGGCTCCCTCGTGCGGCCTTCGGTCTTCTCCCGAAGCTTCCAGGTGTTCTTTTGGTCCAGAAAAAATCATCAAAAAGTTTCGTGGCAATTGGACTTCGTTTGGTATTGTAAACCTGAAAAGCCAAAAACATGCAGAAAATAGCAACTAGCACTGGGCACTAGGTTAATAGGTTAGTGCTAAAAATTCATATGAATTGGCAACTAAATGCCCAAATAGCATCCGAGAAAGATAATATTATAGCATGGAACAATAAAAAATTATAAATACATTGGAGACGTACCAAACTACACCCTCCTCGCCATGGAGACTGTCGGGATTACGAAGATGACCTCTGGTGATGATTTCCCTCTCCAGCAGGACGCCGAAAAAGGGCTCCAGATGAGATCACTTCGGAACAGAGGCTTGCGGCGGTGGTGCGGAATTTCTAGGTTTCTTTCCGGGGTTTATAAGAATTTTTGGCGTCTGTTTCAAGTAAGGGGGGGCACGAGGGAGTAGCAAGCTCGCATGGCACGCCCTACCCCCCAGGGCGCGCGGGGGAGCTCTTTGCTCTCCTGGACTTCGTCTGGTCCTTCCTCTAAGCTTCGGGGGTCTCTTCTGGTCCAAAAACTCACCAAAAAGTTTCGTCGCTTTTGGACTTCGTTTGGTATGAATTTTTTGGAAACCAAAAATGGCAAAAAATAGCAACTAGCACTAGGCACTAAGTTAATAGGTTAGTCCATTAAAATCATATCAAAGTGCACCAAAACCATGTAGAACTCAGGTAAATATGGCATGAATACTTCATAAGTTGTTGATACGTTGGAGACGTATTAGCGTCCCCAATCTTAATTCCTACTCATCCTCGAGTCGATAAATGATAAAAGATATATTTTATGAAGTGTGAATGCTATCATCGCGTATAAGTTTGATCAATGATAATTTCAATCACTTTTTCTAGCATAATCATATATCATAAATAGTAGCTTATTTCTCATAAAAATTTCTCATGATCAAGTAGCAAGCTATTCCCATGTTTAGAGTATAGACCATAAACTTTCTTGAAAACTAAGAAACTATGTTCCTGGCCATTGAAGCAATTGCAATTCATCATATTTTCAGGAAGGGTCTACGTAAGAGCTTTTGTGTTAGCAAACTCCACATACTCAACTATCATATAGTCTTCTATGATTGCTGACACTCAAAGCATATTTTTAGAACAAACAGTTTCAGCCAGACACAGAGGAAGATAGGGGTTTAATATTGGCGTCGTATCTTATAATTATTGGTGGTACGATATTGGTTCAGAATCAACTATACCATTTACAATGTTGAAATAGATTTTGAGTACAGTACATCCAAAATGTTTACAACCTATTAATGCCTCAAGTGAGTGGTAAAAAAAATTATGTGTATAACTATGCAAGCAATCGTGATTATCATTTGTTTTCTAATTTTACAAACATTTTTTCGCAACAATAGTCCTTTTTATCTCGTGTTGATAGTGGAGATAATTTACATGTGTATCCATTTTTTAGTATATTTCTAGTTCCTTCAACACAAAAAAATCCTTTAAAAGTTCTTTATGTATTTAATACTAGCATTGGCCTCTTTTACGTTACGGGAAAGCTATTTTCCAGTCGGCAGGAGAATTGCAACAAATCTGAACAATGTGGATGTCGTACATTCACGATCGGACGACACTGGCGATCTCACGATAACTTCCTTTGATAGGTTTTCTTTTTTGCAAAAATAGTCAAGGTGAGATTTGAACTCTGTACCTGGACCTTCGTAGTAGAGTTTGCCTGCCTCCTTGACCATCTCGGACAGCCTCAGGTTGTGTTGTGATGTAGGCTAGGTTGTTTACATAGAGAATTACTGCGAGTAGGCCACCCTAGTGCGGCCGTCAATGCTAGGAGCTGGTTACACTCAAATTTTCTCTCAAGAAAAAAAATGGTAAGCGATAGGGTGATGTTTTTGTTCCCATGTTGTGTTTCAAACTATGGTCTCAGGCTCGACACGTTGTACTTGTTGTAAAACAAATGCAAAATAAGTTTACTTTTACCTTTCTTATAATCTGTATTAGTGTATCTTTTTCACGGGGATTGATTCCTAGTGTTTTTATTATCAACGACTCAGTTTACCCTCTCTGGATTTTTCATCCATTTTTCTATCTTGTAATTTTTTTGTTGTTGTTATCTTTCACATCATATCTCGAGTATTTTGCTACTGCTATTCTTTTTGTCTACAATTTTCCTAAAAAATAATACGAGAAAGCTATTTTCCACTCGGCAGGAATTCTGCGACAGATCCACATGCTTCGCGAGCCGCTCGATCTGCTCCTCGCACGACAAAACCGCTCGATCTGCTTTTGATCTCGCGCGTAAAAAGAGCTACCAGAGAAAAATAGGGCTACTCATAGGATTCGAACACACAACCTATTTGTTGTGGGCACGATGCGCTACCAGTTGAGATAAGTATCTATTATGTGTCATGTGTAGATTAACAGCCTTTTATAAGTGCATGAGAGCGAGAAAGAAAGACCATGCCTTTGACGAGAGGACAAAACCATTTGGTCCTAGTTTTTTAAAGGAGTGATGCAACGTGTTTTGTACTCCACTCGTCTCTTTTTTGGTAGTGATGAACATTTTTGTTGACAAATAAATATTTTGCTCCTATAGAATTCGAACAACGGTCTTTTCTTGTGGGTCATCAAGAAAAAAAATTGTTTTGAAACATCCCTTTATAAATTCTCTGTAATGAGCCTGATAATTATATCCACCACAAACCTGATAGTCATGGTAGCTATTTTGACCCCCAAAAAGTTAGTGTAAATATACCCTCGGTAACTTTTTGTATGAATAGCATGGTAACTCACACATCGCAGACCTGATAACTTATGCACCCAGGTTCTGGTAACTTTAGCGAACTGGGGGAGGGGGCGGGGGGCTTGATGAAATATACCCCGGTAATTTTTTGTGTGAATAGCATTATAACTCACACATTGCAGACCTGATAACTTATGTAGCCCAGTCTTGGTAATTTTGGCGACAGGGGGGAGAGTTGATGAACTTTTATGTGAATAGCATGGTAACTCACACATCGCAGACCTGGTAACTTATGCACCCCGGTCCTGGTAACTTTGGCGACGAGGGTGCGGGGGGTGGGGGAGGGGAGTTGGTGAAATATCCCCTCGGTAACTTTTGTGTCAATAGCATGCTAACTCACACATCATAGACCTGATAACTTATGCACCCCGGTCCTGGTAACTTTGGCGACGGAGAGTGTGGGGGGAGTTGATGAAATATCCCCTCGGTAACTTTTGTTGTGAATAGCATGGTAACTCACACATCATAGACTTGATAACTTATATACCCTGGTCCTGGTAACTTTGGCGATGGGGTGGGGGGAGTTGATGAAATAACTCCTCGGTAACTTTTGTATGAATAGGATGGTAACTCATAATTCACAGACCTGATAACTTATGTATCCAGGTCCTGGTAACTTTGGCGACGGGGGTGGGGGCTGGGAATTGATGAAATATCCCCTCATTAACTTGTGTGTGAATAGCATGGTAACTCGCACATCGAGGCCTGATAACTTATGTACCCCGGTCCAGGTAACTTCGGCGACGAGGGTGGGGGTGGGGAGTTGTTGAAACATATCATTGGTGCCTCTCCGATGATGCGTGGGTAGTCCACCATAACCTACGGGTCCATAGGCAGTAGCTAGATAGCTTCCTCTCTCTCTTTTGATTCACAATATAATGGTCTCTTGGAGATCTATTTGATGTAAACTTTTTGCGGTGTGTTTGTTGGGATCCGATGAATTTTGAGTTCATGATCAGTTTCTATCCATGACTATTATTTGAGTCTTCTTTGATCTCTTATATGCATGATTACTTATAGCCTCGTATTTCTTCTTCGAATCTTTGGTTTAGTTAGGCCAACTAGATCAATTTTTCTTGCCATGGGAAGAGGTGCTTTGTGATGGGTTCGATCTTGCAGTGTCCTCTCCCAGTGACAGAAGGGGCAGCGAGGCACGCATGTATCATTGCTATTAAGGATAACAAGATGGGGTCTATTCCTACATGAATAGATCTTGTCTACATCATGTCATCGTTCTTATTGCATTACTCCGTTTCTCCATGAACTTAATACACTAGATGCATGCTGGATAGCGGTCGATGTGTGGAGTAATAGTAGTAGATGCAGAATCATTTCGGTCTACTAATCTTGGACGTGATTCATATATAATGATCATCGCCTTGGATATCGTCATGATTATTTGACCATCTATCAATTGCCCAACAGTAATTTGTTTACCCACCATGTGCTATACTCATGAGAGAAGCCACTAGTGAAACCTATGGCCCCCAGGTCTACTCTTTCAACATATTGCTTTCCGATCTATCTTTTGCCGCTATTGTTTTCAGATCTATTATTCCAAAAACCCAAAAATACATTGCTGCACTTTTTATTAGCTTCTTTTGTTTTGTCTTCTTGTGCGATCTATTTATCCAATCTACTACAATCTAATCTATCTTTTTACCGTGGAGAGACAACCTCTCTTACGCGTCGGGTTTCAAGTATTTGTTCTTTGTGTGCACGTACCGTTTACATAGTGTTGCGTGGTTTTCCTACTGGTTTGATAACCTTGGTTTCATAACTGAGGGAAATACTTACCATAGCTGTGCTGCATCATCCCTTCCTCTTTGGGGAAATACCGACGCAGTCTCAAGCCACGTCAAAGGAATTTCTGGCGCCGTTTTTGGGGAGACATCATCAACATCTATCAGGTTCCTAATCACCAATCTCATCTCCTTGCAATTTACATTACTTGCCATTTGTTTCTTGTTTTCATCTCCCCCACTTCACCAAATTTTCCGTTTTATTCGCTCTCTTTTTCGTTTGCCTTTTTCTCGTTGGATCTCTTGTTTGCCTACCTTGTTGCTATGACTAGCGTCACTACTCCCCCTTTGTCACCACATTTTGTAGTTCTATACTTCAAACAAAAACAAGGGGAAAATGTGAAAGATGCCTGGTATAGGTTAATGGAATCCTATCGCATTTGCAATCTAAAGGGAGATGCAAAGATTTTGATTTGAAATTTTCACATAGGATTAGCTTTGCATCATAGACAACTCTTAGATTTCGCCGCTAAAGGGAACTTTATTGAGCTTGATGCCAATACCGCTTACAAAATTTTGGAAGGGATATTGGGGGTTCCTCCACCAAAAAAGGGGTTTTCTTTTACACAAGAAGGGGTTCAAATTATAGACAAATTGGGTGATTTACATAAACATTTGGTCGAGTTGCAAAAATATAATGAACCTCTTAAACATATTAGTGGAAACCTCAATTGCATGAATACCTTGATTACTCTTTGCAACAAGCGTTTGGATATTTTAGATCTCAAGATGGTATCTTCTCCTGAAAATTTGGGGAAGCCTAAAAAGCCTCCCGGGTTTGAGAAAGCCCTCACAAAAGTAGCAAAAACTAAAGATGACAACACTTGAATCTATGCATTATGCCTAGCTAGGTGCGTAAAACGATAGCGCTTGTTGGGAGGCAACCCAATGAATAAATTTATTTTCACCTTTTTCTTTCTGTTTTTGAGTGTTGACACAATTATGCTACTGTTATGATTGTTTTTTATGTTTTAATTAGTGTTTTGTGCCAAGTAAAGCCTTTAGGATGGCTCACAAGATGAGTAGAAACAATGCTGAATCTGAAACAGAAACTTTGACTCCAGTGCAGGAATTTTCATTTTTCACTAGAGCGTGATAATGAGCTGAAACTTTAACACAGTATTTCTATACAAATTCTTTACGATGTCCTATGTTTACAGAATTTTTAGAGTTACAAAAGTATGGTTAGAGTACAGATTACTACATACTGTTCTGTTTTTTGACAGATTATGTTTTCGTTGCATTATGTGCTTGTTTTGATGAATCTATGGTTTGTATTGAAGGGTATAAGCCATGGTAAAGTTAGAATAGAGTATATATAATGCAATAATAAAATATGAATGAGTTTGCAACAATACTTAGAGTGGTGATTTGCTTTATTATACTAACGGATCTCACGAAGGTTTTGTTGTGTTTTGTGTGATTGAAGTTTTCAAGCTTTGGGTGAGATCACGATGGATGAAGGAATAAGGAGTGAAAAGAGCCTAAGATTGGGGATGCTACAGCACCCCCAAGATAATATACAAGGAGAAACAAGCAACTAAGCTTGGGGATGCCCCGAGTGGCATCCCCTCTTTCTTCTAACGACCATCGGTGTTTTACTTGGAGCTATATTTATATTCGTCACATATCATGAGTTTTGCTTGGAGCGTCTTGTATTATTTGAGTCTTTTCTTGATTTGCTTTTTAGTTTGTCACAAGTATCCTTGCTGGACACACCTATTTGAGAGAGCCAAAATTATGCTATGATTTGTTAGAATTGCTCAATATGCTTCACTTAAATTTTTTGAGCTATGGAATTGCTCTAGTGCTTCACTTATATCTTTTTGAGCATGGTGTGCTTTAAATATTTGAAGAAATACTCTCATGCGTCACTTAGATTAATTTGAGAGTTAGTAAACTTTGAAGAAATTCTCTCATGGTTCACTTATATTATTTTGAGAGATGAAATTTTTATGCTCATGTTCTTCACTTAAATTTATTTGAGCTTGTCAAAAGCAATGGCAATATATAAACTGGTCCCAAAGTGATAGATATTCAAGAAGGATATAATAAAAACTTTGATGAAGATCATTGGACAAATTAAACTTGATTCCTTGTAATAGTTTTGAGACATGATGATAATAATATGTGAGTCATGTTGGTGAGTAATTATGCTTTAGTAAGAATATTGGTGTTAAGGTTTGTGATTACCTATGCAAGCACGAAAGTCAATAGTTATGCAATGAAATTACATCCTACTTATGGTGCATTATTCGGTGTTAGTTATGCTTAATGCCCGTTTATGTGAATTTTCATTTCTTGGTTGGTTGCTTCTCAATCTATTTGCTAGCCTCCACTTATACTAAGTAGAAATACTACTTGTGCATCCAAAATCCTTAAACCTAGTTGTGCCATATGAGTCCACCATACCTACCTATATGCAGTATTTCCATGCCGTTCTAAGCAAATTTGTATGTGCCATCTCTAATTTTCAAAATAAATTTCCTTTTTTGTGCTCGTACCACTCATGAAACGGTAGGGGGTGTCCAATATTTTTCCATGCTAGATGTGTTATTCTCAAGATGAGTGTTTATTCACTTGTCATTGCACGAGAATACGGCGGTAATAGGGATGCCCAGTCCCGAAATGAAAAATAAATTTACTTTATGTTGTCAAATAATAAGTTCCATGGAAAGTGTTGGTATGGAAGGCAACCGTGGATACGGCTAGCCATGGATTGTGAAAGAATGGTGGAAAAAGGAATAAACTTTATTTTATGTTTGGGAACCGCCTATGATGTATCTAGCATGGAAAGTATTGAGAACTACTCGGTCGTTTTCGTTGACAGGAAAGGCATGCCACCCAAAATATTTTTCTCTCTCAATTTAAGCTTTGAGCTCTGGCACCTCTACAAATCCCTACTTCCCTCTGCGAAGGGCCTATCTATTTACTTTATGCAATTTTTATTTTCAATTTGAGTCTCCATCTTCTTTTATAAAGCACCAACTAGGGGGCACTATGATCATACTTGTGCATTGGGTGTAGCTAATATTTGAGTGTGTTTCATGAATGGATCAATGATTGAGCATGATGGGCTAGGGATAACTTTCTTTAGTGTTGATATTTTGAAACACATGGTTGCTTGTTGGCATGCTTAAGTATTAAAGTCTTCATGACAAAACTAGACTAGTTCTTTGAACCATCTAAAAGTCCAAATGTCCATGCTACAAAAGAAAAGAATATGTGATGAACATGTTAGGCAGCATTCCACATCAAAAATCCTGTTTTTATCATTTACCTACTCGAGGACGAGTAGGAATTAAGATTGGGGATGCTGATATGTCTCCAGCGTATCTATAATTTTTTGATTGTTCCATGCTGTTATATTATCATTCTTGGATGTTTTACAATCATTTTATAGCAACTTTATATCATTTTTTGGGACTAACCTATTGACATAGTGCCAAGTGCCAGTTGCTATTTTTGCTTGTTTTTTACTTCGCAGAATATCAGTACCAAACGGAGTCCAATCATGATGAAACTTTTTGGAGATTTTTTTTGGAACAAAAGACAACCAGTGAGCCAAAGAAGCACCCGGGAGGAGGCTCGTGGGGCCTAGAAGACACCAAGGCACGCCAGAGGCCCCCGGCGCGCCCTGGTGGGTTGTGGTGGCCTCGGGAGTCCCCTCCACCGCCTCTGAGCTCTATAAATACCCAAATATTCCAAAAACCCTAGAGGAGTCAACAAAAAATAGTTCCAGCCGCCGCAAGTTCCAGAACCGCGAGACCCAATCTAACACCATCACAAAGGGGTTCATCATCCTCATTGGTGCCTCTTCGATGATGCGTGAGTAGTCCACCATAGACCTACAGGTCCGTAGGCAGTATCTAGATGGCTTTATCTCTCTCTCTCTTTTGATTCTCAATACAATGGTCTCTTGGAGATCTATTTGATGTAATGACTTTTTGCGGTGTGTTTGTTGGGATACGATGAATTTTGAGTTCATGATCAGTTTCTATCCATGACTATTATTTGAGTCTTCTTTCATCTCTTATATGCATGATTACTTATAGCCTCCTATTTTTTCTTCGAATCTTTGGTTTAGTTAGGCCGACTAGATCGATTTTTCTTGCCATGGGAAGAGGTGCTTTGTGATGGGTTCGATCTTGCGATGTTCTTTCCCAGTGACAGAAGGGGCAGCAAGACACGCATGTATCGTTGCTATTAAGGATAACAAGATGGGGTCTATTCCTACATGAATAGATCTTGTCTACATCATGTCATCGTTCTTATTGCATTACTCCGTTTCTCCATGAACTTAATACACTAGATACATGCTGGATAGCGGTCGATGTGTGGAGTAATAGTAGTAGATGCAGAATCGTTTCGGTCTACTAATCTTGGACGTGATGCCTATATAATGATCATAGCCTTGGATATCGTCATGATTATTTGATCTTCTTTCAATTTCCAAACAGTAATTTGTTTACTGATCATGTGATATACTCATTAGTGAAGCCACTAGTGAAACCTACGGCCCCCGTGTCTACTCTTTCAACATATTGCTTTCCGATCTATCTTTTGCCGCTTTTGTTTTCAGATCTATTATTCCAAAAACCCAAAAATACCTTGCTGCACTTTTTATTTGCTTCTTTTATTTTGTGTTCTTGTGCGATCTATTTATCCAATCTACTGCAATTTAATATATCTTTTTATCGTGGAGAGATTGACAACCTCTCTTACGCGTCGGGTTGCAAGTATTTGTTCTTTGTGCGCAGGTACCGTTTACATAGTGTTGCGTGGTTCTCCTACTGGTTTGATAACCTTGGTTTCATAACTGAGGGAAATACTTAACGTAGTTGTGCTGCATCATCCGTTCCTCTTTGGGGAAATACCGATGCAGTCTCAAGCCACGTCAATAACTTATTTTGCCTAGGTCTGGTAACTTTTGACCCGAGAAAAAAAGTCGTCAAACATACTCACATGGGTGTTGGAAATATGCCCTAGAGGCAATAATAAATTGGTTATTATCATATTCCTTGTTCATGATAATCGTTTATTACCCATGCTATAATTGTATTGATCGGAAACTCAGATACATGTGTGGATACATAGACAACACTATGTCCCTAGTGAGCCTCTACTAGACTAGCTCGTTGATCAAAGATGATCAAGGTTTGCTGACCATAGACATGAGTCTTCATTTGATAACGGGATCACATCATTAGGAGCATGATGTGATGGAAGAACACCCAACCGTAAGCATAGCATTTGATCATTCTAGTTTATTGCTACTGCTTTATCCATGTCAAGTATCGGTTCCTACGAACATGAGATCATGCAACTCCTGGACACCGGAGGAATGCCTTGTGTGTATCAAATGTCACAACGTAACTGGGTGACTATAAAGGTGCTCTACAGGTATCGGGTTGGCGTGAATCAAGAATGGGTTTTGTCACTCCGTATGATGGAGAGGTATCTCTGGGCCCACTCGGTAATACAGCATCACAAGAAGCTTGCAAGCAATGTGACTAAGGAGTTAGTCACGGGATCTTGTATTACGGAATGAGTAAAGAGACTTGCCGGTAACGAGATTGAACTAGGTATGGAGATACCGACGATCGAATCTTGGGCAAGTAACATACCGATGGGCAAAGGGAACTGTATACGGGGTTGATTGAATCCTCGACATCGTGGTTCGACCGATAAAGATCTTCATAGGATATGTGGGAACCAATATGGGCATCCAGGTCCCGCTATTGGTTATTGACCGTAGAGGTGTCTCGGTCATGTTTGCATAGTTCTCGAACCCGCGGAGTCTGCACACTTAACGTTCGGTGACGATTTGGTATTGTTGAGATGTATATGTTGGTGACCGAAAGTTGTTTGGAATCCTAGATGAGATCCCGGACATCACGAGGAGTTCCGGAATGGACCGTAGGTAAAGATTGATATATGGTAAGTTCCGTGCTGGTCACCGGAAAGAATTCGGGCGTCACCGGCAGTGTATCGGGGGTGCCGAAGGGTTCCAAGGGTCCAGTGGAAGGGGCCCACCAGCCCCAGAGGGGCCACATGGTCTAAGAGGGGTGCGCACCAGCCCCTGGTGGGCTGGCCACACCTCCCCACCTAGGCCCATGCGGTTGGGCCGGTGGAGGGCCAACCCTAGGGGTGGCGCCACCCTTGCTTGGGTGGCGAGCCACCCCTTGGCCGCCGCCCCACCTCTTGGCCGCCGGCCCCTAGGGGGAAACTTTAGGGCTGGGCGCCTCCACCCCTACCCCTATATATACTTGAGGGGAGAGAGGGCAGCCGGACCCAAGGCCACGACGCAGCCCTCTCTCTCCCTCTAGATCAGTTTCTCCACTAGATCGGTTTCGGTAGTGCTTGGCGAAGCCCTGCCGGAACGGCTCCACCACCACCGCCACCACGCCGTCGTGCTGCCGGAGATCTCATCTACCTCTCCGCCCTCGCTTGCTGGATCAAGGAGGCGGAGACGTCATCGAGCTGTACGTGTGCTGAACGCGGAGGTGTCGTCCGTTCGGCGCTAGATCGGAACGGAACAAGATTGGATCGCGGGACGGATCAAGATTGGATCGCGAAGACGTTCAACTACACCAACCACGTTTCTTAACGATTCTCGCTTAGCGATCTACAAGGGTATGTAGATGCAGTACCCCTCTCGTAGTTGTTGATCTCCATAGATAGATCTGGGGTGTTCGTAGGAAAATTTTTGTTTCCCATGCAACGTTCCACAACAGTGGCATCATGAGCTAGGTCTATGCGTATATAACATGCACGAGTAGAACACAAAAGAGTTTTTTGGCGTTGATGTTCAGATTGCTTACTTCCTTAGTCTTATCTTGATTCGGCGGTATTGTGGGATGAAGTGGCCCGGACCAACCTTACTCGTCCACGTACGAGATACCGGTTCCACCGACTGACATGTAACCTAGTTGCATAAAGGTGGTTGGCGGGTGTCTGTCTCTCCCACTTTAGTTTAATCGGATTCGACAGAGGCGGTCCTTGTAGAAAGTTAAATAGCAACTTGAATATCACCGTTGTGGCTTTACGTAGGTAAGAACGGTTCTTACTAGTTGCCCATAGCCGCCACGAAAAACTTGCAACAAAACTTGTTTTTGCAGGGCATGTTGTGATGTGATATGGCCAAAGACATGATGTGATATATGTGATGTATGAGATGATCATGTTTTTGTATAGATTATCACGACTTGCATGTGATGAGTACGGCAATCAGCAGGAGCCATAGGGTTGCCTTTAATTATTTTCGCCATATTTGCTTTACTTTATCGCTATGAGTTAGAAATAGTTGTAGAAGCAATAGTTGGCGCGACAACCACATGATGACACGATGATGGATATCATGGTGTCATGCCGGTGATGATGGAGATCATGCCGGTGCTTTTGAGATGGAGATCAAAAGCACAAGATGATGATGGCCATATCATGTCACTTATACGATTTGCATGTGATGTTTATCCTATTTATCCATCTTATCTTGCTTAGAACGACGGTAGCATTATAAGATGATCCTTCACTAAAATTTCAAGATAAATTGTGTTCTCCCCGAGTATGCACCGTTGCGAAGGTTCGTCGTTTCGAAGCACCTCGTGATGATCGGGTGTGATAGACTCTATGTTCGCATACAACGGGTGTAAGCCAGATTTACACACGTGGAATACTTGGGTTAAACTTGACGGGCCTAGCATGTACAGACATGGCCTCGGAACACAGGAGACCGAAAGATCGAACATGAGTCATATACTTGATATGATCAACATGGAGATGTTCACCATTGAAGCCACCCCATCTCACGTGATGACCGGACTTGGGTTGGTGGATTTGGATCATGTCACACTTAGACAACCTGAGGGATGTTGATTTGAGTGGGAGTTCTTAAGTAATATGATTAATTGAACTCATTATCATGAACATAGTCAAAATATCTTTGCAAATTATGTTATAGATTGATAGCTCACGCTATAGCTCCCCTATATTTTGATACGTTCCTAGAGAAAAACTAAGTTGAAAGATGGTAGTAGCAATTATGCGGACTAGGTCCGTGATCTGTTGTCCTCAGTTGCTGCACAGAAGGCTTATGTCCTTGATGCGCCGCTCGGTGCGCCACCCCCTCAAGCGTTGTCTGTGGGTGTTGAGAACATCAGACAGGCACGTTTTTGATGACTACTTGATAGTTTAGTGTGTCATACTTTACAGCTTAGTATTGAGGCTCCCAGGACGTTTTCAACGCCGCGGATCATATGAGATGTTCCAAGAGTTGAAATTGGGATTTCAGGCTCGTGCCCGTGTTGAGAGGTATGAGACCTCCAACAAGATTCTTTTCCTGCAAGATGGAGGAGAATAGCTCAATCGGTGAGCATGTGCTCAGATTGTCTGGGTGCTACAATCACTTGAATCAAGTGGGAGTTGATCTTCCAGATAAGATAGTGATTGACATAGTTCTCCAAGTCACTGTGATACGTCACCAACGTATCTATAATTTTTACTTGTTCCATGCTGTTATATTATCATTCTTGGATGTTTTACAATCATTTTACTACAACTTTATATCATTTTTTAGGACTAACCTATTGACATAGTGCCAAAGTGCCAGTTGCTGTTTTTGCTTGTTTTTTTACTTCACAGGAAATCAGTACCATATGGAGATAAAACGCTGCGGGAATTTTTGTGGATTTTTTCCAGACCAGAAGAGACCATATGGGCCAAGGAACATCAACAGAGGGGGCCCAGGGTGGCCAGCACCCACAAGGGGGCGCCAGAGACCCCCTGGCGCGCCCTGGTGGATGTTGGGCCCCTCCGGCACCCCCTCAACCGACTATCGTGCCTATAAATTCCCAGAAAATCCAAAAACCCTAGACGAGTCGACGAAACACAATTCCAGCCGCCGCAAGTTCTAGAACCTTGAGATCCAATCTAAACACCATCACAGAGGGGTTCATCTTCCTCATAGGTGCCTCTCCGATGATGCGTGAGTAGTCCACCATAGACCTTCGGGTCCGTAGGCAGTAACTAGATGGATTCCTTTCTCTCTCTCTTATGATTCTCAATACAATGGTCTCTTGGAGATCTATTTGATGTAAACTTTTGCGGTGTGTTTGTTGGGAACCGATGAATTTTGAGTTCATGATCAATTTCTATCCATGAATATTATTTGAGTATTCTTTGATCTCTTATATGCATGATTGCTTATAGCATCGTATTTCTTCTTCGAATCTTTGGTTTAGTTAGGTCGACTAGATCGATTTTTCTTGCCATGGGAAGAGGTGCTTTGTGATGGGTTCGATCTTGCGGTGTTCTTTCCCAGTGACAGAAGGGGTAGCAAGACACGCATGTATCGTTGCTAGTAAGGATAACAAGATGGGGTCTATTCCTACATGAATAGATCTTGTCTACATCATGTCATCGTTCTTATTGCATTACTCCATTTTTCCATGAACTTAATACACTGGATGCATGCTGGATAGCGGTCAATGTGTGGAGTAATAGAGGCAGATGCAGGCAGGAGTCAGTCTATCTATCTTGGACGTGATGCCTATATAATGATCATCGCCTTGGATATCGTCATGACTAGTCGATTTTCTATCAATTGCCCAACAGTAATTTGTTCACCCACCATGCGCTATACTCATGAGAGAAGCAACTACTGAACCCTACGGCCCCCGGGTCTACTTTTCCTATCATATTGCTTTCCGATCTACGTTTTTTGCAATCTTTGTTTTCATATCTACAAAACCAAAAACCCAAAAATACCTTGCTGCATATTTACCCTTTTTATTTGTGTTCTTGAGAGATCTATCTCTCCTATCTATCACTACCTAATCTATCTATTTCCCGTAGAGAGATTGACAACCTCTCTTTCGCGTCGGGTTGCAAGTATTTGTTGTTTGTGTGGAGGTGCTGCTTATTGGGTGGTGGTGATCCTCCTACTGGTTCGATAACCTTGGTTTTATAACTGAGGGAAATACTTACCGTCGATGTGCTGCATCATCCCTTCCTCTTTATGGAAATACCGACGCAGTCCAAGCCACGTCAAAGGAATTTCTGGCGCCGTTGCCGGGGAGGAAGCAGTCTCTTCTACGTGCCTATTGTAGGCGCCGAGGGGACTCCATCATCATCTACCAGGTTCCTAATCACAAATATCATCTCCTTGCAATTACATTATTTGATATTTGCCTCTCGTTTTCCTCTCTCCATCTTCACCAATTTGCCGTTTTCTTCGCTCTCTTTTTCGTTTGCCCTTTTTCTTGCCGGATCTCTTTCTTGCTTGCAATCTTGTTAGCGTTGTCACGATGACTCAAGAGAACACCAGGTTGTGTGATTTTTCCAATACTAATAACAATGATTTTATTAGTATGCATATTGCTCCTCCCGCCACTAGTGCGGAGTCTTGTGATATTAATGCCGCTTTGTTGAATCTTGTCATGAAAGATCAATTTGCCGGTAATCCTAATGAGGATGCCGCGTCCCATCTAAACACTTTCGTTGAATTGTGCAATATGCAAAAGAAAAAATATGTGGACAATGATATTGTCAAGTTGAAACTATTTCCTTTTTCCTTGCGGGATTGTGCAAAAATTTGGTTTTCATCTTTGCCTCGCAATAGTATCGATTCTTGGAATAAGTGCAAGGATGCTTTTATCACTAAGTATTTTCCTCCCGCGAAAATTATTTCCCTTAGGATGCAAATCATGAATTTTAAGCAACTTCAGCATGAACATGTTGCCCAATCTTGGGAAAGAATGAAGTTGATGATAAGAAATTGTCCTACACATGGTTTGAATCTTTGGATGATCATACAAAAAATTTATGCGGGGTTGAATTTTGTCTCTAGAAATCTTTTAGATTCCGCCGCGGGTGGTACTTTTATGGAGATTACTTTGGGTGAAGCTACTAAATTGCTAGATAATATCATGGCTAATTATTCTCAATGGCATACCGAAAGAGCACCTACTAGTAAAAAGGTTAATTCGATAGAGGAAATTAGTACTTTGAGTGATAAAGTTGATGCTTTGATGAAATTGGTTGCTAGTAAAAATGCTCCTATTGATCTTAATGATGTGTCTTTGTCTACTTTGATTGAGCAAAATAGTGAATCCATAGATGTGAATTTTGTCTCGCGCAACAATTTCAATAACAATGCTTATAGAGGTAATTTTAATCCTTGGCCTTTTCCTGGAAATTCCTCTAATAATTATGGTAATTCCTATGGTAATTCTTCCTACAATAATAATAGGAACACCTCTGATCTTGAGAGTAATATTAAAGAATTTATCAATGCGCGAAAGGCTTTCAATACTACGATAGAAGAAAAGTTGAATAAGATTGATGATATGTCTAGAAGCATTGATAGAATTTCTCATGATGTTGAAAATCTCAAGTTGAAAGCTTTTGTGCCTAAGATTGATGAATCTATTAAAGCTTTATATGTCTCTATGGATGAAAGTAAGAAAAGAACCGCTATGCTTAGAGCTAAAAGAGAAATCTTAGAAAAATCATCTTCTAGTGATTGCCGCTATAAAAATGATGAAGATCTTAAAGTGATTGGTGTTTCTACTATTGATTCCTTGTTTAGTAATGTTAAAATTGATAATGAAGGGACTGAAGTAGAGTCAACTTTATCTAGAAGGCGTCCCAATAATTTGGAGGGTGAAAATCTTGTTGAAAATTTTGATGAAAGTGGGTTTGAAGAGGTTAAAACTTTAACTAGTGATGTGACCACTATCTTGGATTGCAAAGATTTTAATTATGATAGCTGCTCCTTGATTGAATGTATTTATTTGTTGCAATCTATGTTGAATTCACCCCATGCTTATGAGCAAAATAAAGCTTTTACTAAACATGTCGTTGATGCCATGATGAAATCTTTTGAAGAAAAGTTGGAGTTAGAGATTTATATTCCTAGAAAGTTACATGATGAGTGGGAACCTACTATTAAGGTCAAGATTAAAAATTATGAATGCTTTGCTTTGTGTGATTTGGGTGCTAGTGTTTCCACGATTCTGAAATCTCTATGTGATATGCTTGGTCTTACCAACATGGAAGAATGTTCTCTTAATTTGCACTTGGCAGATTCTACTATTAAAAAGCCTTTGGGAAGAATTAATGATGTTCTTATTCTTGCAAATAGGAATTATGTGCCCATTGATTTTATTGTGCTTGATATGGATTGCAATCCGTCTTGTCCCATTATACTTGGTAGACCATTTTTACGCACTATAGGTGCCGTGATTGATATGAAAGAAGGCAATATTCGTTTCCAATTTCCCTTGAGAAAGGGTATGGAACACTTCCCTAGAACAAGAATTAAGACACCATATGAATCAATCATGAGGGCATCCTATGGATCCAAAACCAAAGATGACAATACTTGAATCTATCCAATATGCCTAGCTAGGGGCGTAAAACGATAGCGCTTGTTGGGAGGCAACCCAATAAATAAATAAATTTTTGCTTTTTCCTTTATGTTTTTGAGTGTTGACACAATTATTCCTCTGTTATTATTGTGTTTTTATGGTTTATTTAGTGTTTGTGCCAAGTAGAACCGTTAGGATGATTCATAGGATGAGTAGAAGTGATTCTGAATCTGAAACAGAAACTTTGCGTCCAGTACATGAATTTAATTTTTTTGCTGGAATGTGATCTTGAGCTGAAATTTTAACACAGTGTTTCCATAAAAATTTCTTACATTTTCCTAATTTTTCAGAATTTTTAGAGTTAGATAAGTATGGTTATGGTACAGATTACTACAGACTATTCTGTTTGAGACAGATTCTGTTTTCGTTGCATTGTGTGCTTGTTTTGATGAATCTATGGCTTGTATTTGGAGGTATAAGCCATGGTAAAGTTAAAATACAGTAGGTATAATGCAATTATAAAATTTGAATGGGTTTACAACAGTACCTAAAGTAGTGATTTGCTTTCTTATGCTAACGGATCTCACGAAGATTTTGTTGAGTTTTGTGTGATTGAAGTTTTCAAGTTTTGGGTGAGATCACGATGGATGAAGGAATAAGGAGTAGCAAGAACCTAAGCTTGGGGATGCTACCGCACCCCCAAGATATATCCAAAGAGTAACAAACAACTAAGCTTGGGGATGCCCCGAGTGGCATCCCCTCTTTCTTCTAACGACCATCGGTATTTTACTTGGAGCTATATTTTTATTCGTCACATATCATGTGTTTTGCTTGGAGTGTCTTGTATCTTTGCTTGCTTTGTTTGTTAGTTTTACCTATGAATCCTTGCTGTACAAACCTATCTGAGAGAGCCACAATCATGCTATGATTTGTTAGAATTGCTCTATGTGCTTCACTTAAACTTTTTGAGCTATAGGAATTGCTCTAGTGCTTCACTTATATCTTTTTGAGCACGGTGTGCTTGGACACTTTTGTAGAAATGCTCTCATGCTTCACTTAGATTAATTTGAGAGTTAGTAAAATTTTGAAGAAATCCTCTCATGCTTCACTTATACCTTTTTGAGAGATGAAATCTTTATGCTCATTGCTTCACTTAAATTTGTTTGAGCTTGCCAAAAAGCAATGGCGATATATGAAACTAGTCCCAAAGTGATAGATATCCAAGGAGGATATAATAAAAACTTTCATGAAGATCATTGGACAAATTAAAACTTGATTCCTTGTAATAGCTTTGAAACATGATGATAGTAATATGTGAGTCATGTTAGCGAGTAATTATGCTTTAGTAGGAATATTGGAGTTAAGGTTTGTGATTCCCTATGCATGCAGGAAAGTCAATAGTTCTGCAATGAAGTTACATCCTACTTGTGGTGCGTTATTCGGTGTTAGTTATGTTCAATGCTCACTTATGTGATTTTTCGTTTCTTTGTTTGGTTGCTTCCCAATCTATTTGCTAGCCTTCACTTGTACTAAGTAGAAATACTACTTGTGCATCCAAAATCCTTAAACCAAGTTTTGCCTTATGAGTCCACCATACCTACCTATATGCGGTATTTCCATGCCGTTTCAAGCAAATTTGTATGTGCCATCTCTAAATTTTCAAAATAAATTTTCTCTTTTGTGTGTCCGTACCGCTCATGAAACGGTGGGGAGTGTCCAATATTTTTCCATGCTAGATGTGTTATTCTCAAGATGAGTGTTTATTCACTTGTCATTGCACGAGAGTGCGGCGATAATAAGGACGCCCATTTTTGAAATGAAAAAAATAAAAAATATTTACTTTATGTTGTCAAATAATAAATTCCTTGGAAAGTGTTGGTATGGAAGGCAACCGTGGATACGGCCCGCCATGGAAAGTGAAAGTTTGGTGGAAAAAGGAATAAACTTTATTTTCTGTTTGGGAACCGCCTATGATATATCTAGCATGGAAAGTATTGTGAGCTACTTTGTCATTTTTGTTGACGGGAAAAGCATGCCACCCAAAATATTTTTCTCTCTCAATTTAAACCTTGAGTTCTCGCACCTCTACAAATCCCTACTTCCCTCTGCAAAGGGCATGTCTATTTACTTTATGCAATTTTTATTTTTGCTTTGAGTCTTCTTCTCTTATAAGCACCAACTAGGGGGCACTATGATCGTACTTGAGCATTGGGCATAGCTAATATTTGAGTGTGTTTCATGAATGGATCAATGATTGAGCATGATGGGCTAGGGATAACTTTCTTTAGTGTTGATATTTTGAAAGACATGGTTGCTTGTTGACATGCTTGAGTACTGAAGTCATTATGTTAAAACTAGACTATTGCTTTGAATCATTTACAAGTCCAAATGTTCATGCTATACAAAGAAGAAAAGAATATGATGAAAATGTTAGGCAGCATTCCACATCAAAAATTCTATTTTTATCATTTACCTACTCGAGGACGAGTAGGAATTAAGCATGGGGATGCTGATACGTCTCCAACGTATCTATAATTTTTACTTATTCCATGATGTTATATTATCATTCTTGGATGTTTTACAATCATTTTACTACAACTTTATATCATTTTTTGGGACTAACCTATTGACATAGTGCCAAAGTGCCAGTTGCTGTTTTTGCTTGTTTTTTTACTTCGCGGGAAATCAGTACCATATGGAGATAAAACGATGCGGGAATTTTTGTGGATTTTTTCCAGACCATAAGAGACCATATGGGCCAAGGAACATCAACAGAGGGGGCCCAGGGTGGCCAGCACCCACAAGGGCGCGCCAGAGGCCCCCTGGCGCGCCCTGGTGGGCGTTGGGCCCCTCTGGCACCCCCTCAGCCGACTATCATGCCTATAAATTCCCAGAAAATCCAAAAACCCTAGAGGAGTCGACGAAACACAATTCCAGCCGCCGCAAGTTCCAGAACCTCGAGATCCAATCTAAACACCATCACGGAGGGGTTCATCTTCCTCATTGGTGCCTCTCCGTGTTGGAAATATGCCCTAGAGGCAATAATAAAAGTAGTTATTATTATATTTCCTTGTTCATGATAATCGTTTATTGTCCATGCTATAATTGTATTGATTGGAAACTCAATTGCATGTGTGGATACATAGACAACACTGTGTCCCTAGTATGCCTCTAGTGGACTAGCTCGTTGATCAAAGATGGTCAAGGTTTCCTAGCCATAGACATGAAATGTCATTTGATAACGGGATCACATCATTAGGAGAATGATGTGATGGACATGACCCAAACTATGAACGTAGCATATGATCGTGTCAGTTTATTGCTATTGTTTTCTGCATGTCAAGTATCTATTCCTATGACCATGAGATCATGCAACTCACTGACACCGGAGGGATACCTTGTGTGTATAAAACGTCACAACGTAACAGGGTGACTATAAAGATGCTCTACAGGTATCTCCGAGGGTGTCTGTTGAGTGGGCATGGATCAAGACTAGGATTTGTTACTCCGTGTGACGGAGAGGTATCTCAGGGCCCACTCGGTAATACAACATCACAACAAGCCTTGCAAGCAATGTGACTAAAGTGTTAGCCACGGGATCTTGTATTACGGAACGAGTAAAGAGACTTGCCGGTAACAAGATTGAACTAGGTATAGAGATACCGACGATCGAATCTCGGGCAAGTAACATACCGAAGAACAAAGGGAACAACATACAGGATTAACTGAATCCTTGACATAGAGGTTCAACCGATAAAGATCTTTGTGGTATATGTACGAACCAATATGGGCATCCAGGCCCCGCTATTGGTTATTGACCGTAGAGGTGTCTCGGTCATGTCTACATAGTTCTCGAACCCGCAGGGTCTGCACACTTAAGGTTCGGTGATGTTTCGATAGTATAGAGTTATGTATGGTGGTGACCGAAGGTTGTTCGGAGTCCCGGATGAGATCCCGGACGTCACGAGGATCTCCGGAATGGTTCGGAGGTAAAGATTGATATATAGGAAGTCCCGTTTTGGTCACCGGAAAAGTTTCGGGTATTTCGGTAGTGTACCGGGAGTGCCGGGAGGGTACCGGGGGACCATCGGGAGGGGCCTCTCGCCCCAAAGGGCCTCATGGGCTGTGGGAGGAGGTGAACCAGCCCCTAGTGGGCTGGCCGAACCCCCCCAACAAGGCCCATGCGGCTAGGGGTGGGAAAGTCCAAGTGGAGATAAGGAAAAACAAGTGGAAGTGGAATCCTACTTGGAGTAGGATTGGAGTAGGATTCCTCCACCTGTCCCACTTCGGCCGCACCTAGGGGCAGCCCTAGGGGCGCCGGCCTCCCTCCCCTTCCTCCTATATATACTGGAGGGGAGAGAGGGCAGCCGCACCAGAAAACCCTAAGCCACGGTGCAGCCCTCTCTCCCCGATAGATCAAGTCCTCTAGTTTTTCAGCAGTGCTTAGGCGAAGCCCTGCTGGAATAGTTCCACCACCACCGCCGCCGCGCCGTCGCGCTGCCGGAGAACTCATCAACCTCTCCGCTCCCTCTTGCTGGATCAAGAAGGCGGAGATCGTCATCGAGCTGTATGTGTGCTGAACGCGAAGGTGCCGTCCGTTTGGCACTAGATCGTGATTGGATCGCGGGACGCTCGGCGATTTGGATGGCGAAGACGTTCGACTACATCAACCACGTTTCTTAACGCTTCCCGCTTAGCGATCTACAAGGGTATGTAGATCCACTCTCCCTCTCGTAGATGCTCATCACCATGGATAGATCTTGCGTGTGCGTAGGAAAAATTTTGTTTCCCATGCAACGTTCCCCAACAGTGGCATCATGAGCTAGGTCTATGTGTAGATGAGATCACGAGTAGAACACAAAGGAGTTTGTGGGCGTTGATATTCAGATTGCTTCCTCACTTGGTCTTTTCTTGATTCGGCGGTATTGTGGGATGAAGCGGCCCGGGCCAACCTTACTCGTACGCTTACGAGAGACCGGTTCCATCAACTGACATGTAACTTTGTTGCATAAAGATGGCTGGCGGGTGTCTGTCTCTCCTACTTTAGTTGGATCGGATTCGACAAAGGCAGTCCTTGAGAAGGTTGAATAGCAATTTGTGTATCGCCGTTGTGGTTTTTGCATAGTTAAGAATTGTTCTTGCTAGATACCCGTAGCAGCCACGTAAAACATGCAACAACAATTAGAGGACGTCTAACTTGTTTTTGCAGGGTATGTTGTGATGTGATATGGCCAATTACATGATGAGATATATTTGATGTATGAGATGATCATGTATTGTATAGAATATCACGACTTGCATGTCGATGAGTACGGCAACCGGCATGAGCCATAGGGTTGTCTTTAATTATTTTCGCCGTTTTGCTTTACCTTATCGCTATGAGTTAGCAATAGTCGTGGAAGCAACAGTCGGCGCGACAACCTCATGGTGACACGTTGATGGAGATCAAGATGATGAAGATCATGGTGTCATGCCGGTGACGATGGAGATCATGCCGGTGCTTTGGAGATGGAGATCAAAAGCACAAGTTCATGGCCATATCATGTCACTTATGATTTGCATGTGATGTTAATCCTTTTATGCATCTTATTTTGCTTAGGACGACGGTAGCATTATAAGGTGATCCCTCACTTAAATTTCAAGATAAAATTGTGTTCTCCCCGAGTGTGCACCGTTGCGAAAGTTCGTCGTTTCGAGACACCACGTGATGATCGGGTGTGATAAACTCTACGTTCGCATACAACGGGTGCAAGCCAGTGTTGCACAAGCGGAACACTCGGGTTAAACTTGACGAGCCTAGCATGTACAGACATGGCCTCGGAACACACGAGACCGAATGGTCGAACATGAGTCATATAGTAGATATGATCAACATGAAGATGTTCACCATTGAAACCACCTCAACTCACGTGATGATCGGACTTGAGTTGGTGGATTTGGATCATGTGACACTCGAATGACCGGAGGGATGTCAATTTGAGTGGGAGTTTTTAAGTAATATGATTAACTAAACTCATTATCTTGAACAATAGTCTAAGTTGTTTTTGCAAAATTTATGTTGTAGATCATGGCTCGCGCAGTAGCACCCCTGAATTTTAATGCGTTCCTAGAGAAAGCTAAGTTGAAAGATGATTGAAGTAACTTTGTGGACTGGGCCCATAATCTAAGGATTATCCTTACGGCTTCCCAAAAGGGTTATGTCCTTGATGCACCCGCTCCAGTTGAGTCTCCAGACGTTGTGAACGCCTGGCAGGCTCGTTCTGATGATTACTCAATGGTTCAATGTGCAATGTTGTATGGCTAAGAACCGGGACTTCAAAGCCGTTTTGAATGTCATGGAGCATATGATATGTTCCTGGAGTTGAAGTTTATCTTTCAAAAGAATGCCCGGATCAAGAGGTATGAGACCTCCGATAAGTTCTATGCCTGCAAGATGGAGGAGAACGGGTCTGTCAGTGAACACATACTCAAAATGTCTGGGTATTCCACACGTCTAGCTGAATTGAGGATGCCCCTTCCAGCAGAGGCGATCACTGACAGAGTTCTTCAATCATTGCCACCTAGCTACTAGAGCTTCGTGTTAAACTATAACATGCACGAGATGAACAAGTCAGTCGCCGAGCTGTTTGCGATGTTGAAAGTCGCTGAGTCTGAGATTCAGAAGGAGCATCAAGTGTTGATGGTCAATAAAACCACTAGTTTCAAGAAGAATGGCAATGGTAAGAAGGGTAACTCCAAGAAGAGTGGCAAAGCAGTTGCCCCTCCCGTGAAGAAACCCAAGGCTGGACCCAAGCCAGAAACAGAGTGCTTTCATTGCAAGGGAACTGGTCATTGGAAGCGGAACTGCCCCAAGTATTTGGCTGACAAGAAGGCGGCCAACAACAAACAAGGTATATATGATATACATGTTATTGATGTGTACCTTACCAGCTCTCGTTGTAGTGTCTGGGTATTTGATACCGGTGCGGTTGCTCACATTTGCAACTCAAAACAGGAACTGCGGAATAGACGGAAGCTGGCAAAGGACGAAGTGACGATGCGCGTGGGAAATGGTTCCAAGGTTGATGTGATCGCCGTCGGCATGCTCGCTCTGTGATTACCATCGGGATTAGTGATGAACCTGAATAATTGTTATTTAGTGCCTGCATAAAGCATGAACATTATATCTGGATCTTGTTTATTGCTAGACGGTTACTCATTTAAATCAGAGAATAATGATTGTTCTATTTATATGAGTAATATCTTTTATGGTCATGCACCCAATGTGAGGGGTTTATTCTTATTGAATCTCGATAGTGATGATACACATGTTCATAACATTGATGCCAAAAGATGTAGAATCGATAATGATAGTACCACTTTCTTGTGGCACTGCCGTTTAGGTCATATTGGTGTAAAACGCATGAAGAAGCTCCATGCTAATGGACTTTTGGAGTCACTTGATTTTGAATCACTTGACACATGTGAGCCATGCCTCATGGGCACGATGACTAAGACCCCGTTCTCTGGAACAATGGAACGGGCAAGTGACTTGTTGGAAATCATACATACTGATGTGTGCGGTCCAATGAGCATTGAGGCGCGCAGTGGATATCGTTATTTTCTCACCTTCACTGATGACTTAAGTAGATATGGGTATATTTACTTAATGAAACACAAGTCTGAAACGTTTGAAAAGTTCAAGCAATTTCAGAGTGAAGTTGAGAATCATCGTAACAAGAAGATTAAATTCCTACGATCTGATTGAGGAGGAGAATATCTGAGTTATGAGTTTGGCAATCACTTAAGACAGTGTGGAATTGTTTCACAATTGACACTGCCTGGAACACCACAGCGTAATGGTGTGTCCGAACGTCGTAATCGAACCATATTGAATATGGTGCGTTCTATGATGTCTCTTGCCGATTTGCCACTATCGTTTTGGGGTCATGCATTAGAGACAGCTGCATTCACTTTAAATAGGGCACCATCGAAATTCGTTGAGACGACGCCATATGAACTATGGTTTGGCAAGAAGCCAAAGTTGTCATTTCTTAAAGTTTGGGGATGTGATGCTTATGTCAAAAAGCTTCAGCCAGAAAAGCTGAAACCCAAAGCGGAGAAATGCGTCTTCATAGGATACCCAAACGAGACAGTTGGGTATACCTTCTATCTCAGATTCGAAGGCAAAGTGTTTGTCGCTAAAAACGGAACATTTCTTGAGAAAGAGTTTCTCTCGAAAGAATTGAGTGGGAGGAAAATAGAACTTGATGAGGTTGTTGAACCTTTACTTCAACCTGAGAGTAGCGCAGCGCAGAAAGATGTTTATGTGGAGCCTACATTGGTTGAAGAGGAAGTTAATGATGATGATCATGAAGCTTCGGATCAAGTTGCTATCGAACCTCGTAGGTCGACAAGGACGCGTACTGCTCCAGAGTGGTACAGCAACCCTGTCTTAGAGGTCATGTTGTTGGACAACGATGAACCTACGAGCTATGGAGAAGCGATGATGGGCCCGGATTCCGAGAAATGCTTAGAGGCCATGAAATCCGAGATGGGATCCATGTATGAAAACAAAGTATGGGCTTTGGAAGTATTACCTGAAGGGCGTAAGGCCATTCAGAACAAATGGATCTTTAAGAGGAAGACGGACGCGGACGGTAATGTCACCGTCTATAAAGCTCGACTTGTGGCAAAGGGTTTTTCACAAGTTCAAGGAGTTGACTACGATGAGACCTTCTCACCCGTAGCGATGCTTAAGTTTGTCAGAATCATGTTAGCAATAGCTGCCTTTTTCGATTATGAAATTTGGCAGATGGATGTCAAAACAGCGTTCCTTAACGGTTTCCTTAAGGAAGAGTTGTATATGATGCAACCAGAAGGTTTTGTCGATCCAGAGAATGCTGACAAAGTTTGCAAACTCCAGCGATCCATTTATGGACTGGTGCAAGCATCTCGGAGTTGGAATCTTCGCTTTGATGAGGTGATCAAAGCGTTCGGGCTTATACAAGTTTACGGAGAAGCTTGTATTTAAAAGAAAGTGAGTGGGAGCTCTATAGTGTTTCTAATATTATATGTGGATGACATATTGTTGATTGGAAACAATATAGAAATGTTGGAAAGCGTGAAGGAATATTTGAACAAGAGTTTTTCAATGAAGGACCTAGGAGAAGCTGATTTCATATTAGGCATCAAGATCTATAGAGATAGATCGAGACGCTTAATAGGACTTTCACAGAGCACATACCTTGACAAAGTTTTGAAGAAGTTCAAAATGGATCAGTCCAAGAAGGGGTTCTTGCCTGTATTGCAAGGTGTGAAGTTGAGTAAGACTCAATGCCCAGTGACTGCAGACGATAGAGAAAAGATGAGTGTCGTCCCCTATGCTTCAGCCATAGGCTCTATCATGTATGCAATGCTGTGCACAAGACCCGATGTCAGCCTTGCCATAAGTATGGCCGGAAGGTTTCAAAGTGATCCAGGAATGGAACACTGGACGGCGGTCAACAATATCCTGAAGTACCTGAAAAGGACTAAGGACATGTTTCTCATTTATGGAGGTGATCAAAAGCTCGTCGTAAAGGGTTACGTCGATGCAAGCTTTGACACTAATCCGGATGACTCTAAGCCACAAACCGGATACGTATTTATTCTCAATGGGGGTGCGGTAAGCTGGTGCAGTTCCAAGCAAAGCTTGGTAGCTGATTCTACATGCGAAGCGGAGTACATCGCTGCCTCGGAGGCGGCGAAGGAAGGTGTCTGGATGAAGGATTTCATGACAGATCTTGGAGTAGTGCCTAGTGCACTAAACCCAATGGCTCTGTTCTGTGACAACACTGGTGCCATTGCTCTAGCCAAGGAACCAAAGTTTAACAAGAGGACCAGACACATAAAGCGACGTTTCAATTCCATCCGCGATTACATCAAGGAGGACGACATAAATATTTGTAAAGTGCACACGGATCTAAATGTTGAAGACCCGTTGACTAAAACCTCTCTCACAAGCAAAACATGATCAAACCCCAGAACTCATTGGGTGTTAATCACATGGTGATGTGAACTAGATTATTAACTCTAGTGCAAGTGGGAGACTGATGGAAATATGCCCTAGAGGCAATAATAAAAGTAGTTATTATTATATTTCCTTGTTCATGATAATCGTGTATTGTCCATGCTATAATTGTATTGATTGGAAACTCAATTGCATGTGTGGATACATAGACAGCACTGTGTCCCTAGTATGCCTCTAGTGGACTAGCTCGTTGATCAAAGATGGTCAAGGTTTCCTAGCCATAGACATGAGATGTCATTTGATAACGGGATCACATCATTAGGACAATGATGTGATGGACATGACCCAAACTATGAACGTGGCATATGATCGTGTCAGTTTATTGCTATTGTTTTCTGCATGTCAAGTATCTATTCCTATGACCATGAGATCATGCAACTCACTGACACCGGAGGGATACCTTGTGTGTATCAAACGTCACAACGTAACTGGGTGACTATAAAGATGCTCTACAGGTATCTCCGAGGGTGTCTGTTGAGTGGGCATGGATCAAGACTGGGATTTGTTACTCCGTGTGACGGAGAGGTATCTCAGGGCCCACTCGGTAATACAGCATCACAACAAGCCTTGCAAGCAATGTGACTAAAGTGTTAGCCACGGGATCTTGTATTACGGAACGAGTAAAGAGACTTTCCGGTAACGAGATTGAACTAGGTATAGAGATACCGACGATCGAATCTCGGGCAAGTAACATACCGAAGAACAAAGGGAACAGCATACGGGATTAACTGAATCCTTGACATAGAGGTTCAACCGATAAATATCTTCGTGGAATATGTAGGAACCAATATGGGCATCCAGGTCATGCTATTGATTATTGACCGTAGAGGTGTCTCGGTCAGGTCTACATAGTTCTCGAACCCGCAGGGTCTGCACACTTAAGGTTCGATGACGTTTCGGTAGTATAGAGTTATGTATGGTGTTGACCGAAGGTTGTTCGGAGTCCCGGATGAGATCCCGGACGTCACGAGGAGCTCCGGAATGGTCCGGAGGTAAAGATTGATATATAGGAAGTCCCATTTTGGTCACCGAAAAAGTTTCGGGTATTTCGGTAGTGTACCGGGAGTGTCGGGAGGGTACCAGGGGACCATCGGGAGGGGCCTCTCGCCCCGAAGGGCCTCATGGGCTGTGGGAGGAGGTGAATCAGCCCCTAGTGGGCTGGCCGAACCCCCCCAACAAGGCCCATGCAGCTAGGGGTGGGAAAGTCCAAGTGGAGATAAGGAAAAACAAGTGGAAGTGGAATCCTACTTGGAGTAGGATTGGAGTAGGACTCCTCCACCTCTCCCACTTTGGCCGCACCTAGGGGCAGCCCTAGGGGCGCCGGCCTCCCTCCCCTTCCACCTATATATACTGGAGGAGAGAGAGGGCAGCCGCACCAGAAAACCCTAAGCCACGGTGCAGCCCTCTCTCCTCGATAGATCAAGTCCTCTAGTTTTTCAACAGTGCTTAGGCGAAGCCCTGCTGGAATAGTTCCACCACTGCCGCCGCCGCGCCATCGCGCTGCCGGAGAACTCATCTACCTCTCCGCTCCCTCTTGCTGGATCAAGAAGGCAGAGATCGTCATCGAGCTGTACGTGTGCTGAACGCGGAGGTGCCGTCCGTTCGGCACTAGATCATGATTGGATCGCGGGACGCTCGGCGATTTGGATCGCGAAGACGTTCGACTACATCAACCGCGTTTCTTAACGCTTCCCGCGTAGTGATCTACAAGGGTATGTAGATCCACTCTCCCTCTCGTAGATGCTCATCACCATGGATAGATCTTGCGTGTGCGTAGGAAAATTTTTGTTTCCCATGCAACGTTCCCCAACACTCTGATGATGCGTGAGTAGTCCACCATAGACCTTCGGGTCCGTAGGCAGTAGCTAGATGGCTTCCTCTCTCTCTCTTATGATTCTCAATACAATGGTCTCTTGGAGATCTATTTGATGTAAACTTTTGCGGTGTGTTTGTTGGGATCCGATGAATTTTGAGTTCATGATCAGTTTCTATCCATGAATATTATTTGAGTCTTCTTTGATCTCTTATATGCATGATTGCTTATAGCATCGTATTTCTTTCTTCGAATCTTTGGTTTAGTTAGGCCGACTAGATCGATTTTTCTTGCCATGGGAAGAGGTGCTTTGTGATGGGTTCGATCTTGCGATGTTCTTTCCCAGTGACAGAAGGGGCAGCAAGACACGCATGTATCGTTGCTATTAAGGATAACAAGATGGGGTCTATTCCTACATGAATAGATCTTGTCTACATCATGTCATCGTTCTTATTGCATTACTCCGTTTTTCCATGAACTTAATACACTAGATGCATGCTGGATAGCGGTCGATGTGTGGAGTAATAGAGGTAGATGCAGGCAGGAGTCGGTCTATCTATCTTGGACGTGAGGCCTATATAATGATCATCGCATTGGATATCGTCATGACTATTCGATTTTCTATCAATTGTCCAACAGTAATTGTTCACCCACCGTGCGCTATACTCATGAGAGAAGCCACTAGTGAACCCTACGCCCCCCGGGTCTACTTTTCCTATCATATTGCTTTCCGATCTACGTTTTTTGCAATCTTTGTTTTCATATCTACAAAACCAAAAACCCAAAAATACCTTGCTGCATATTTACTCTTTTTATTTGTGTTCTTGAGAGATCTATCTCTCCCATCTATCACTACCTAATCTATCTATTTCCCGTAGAGAGATTGACAACCTCTCTTTCGCGTCGGGTTGCAAGTATTTGTTGTTTGTGTGCAGGTGCTGCTTATTTGGTGGTGGTGATCCTTCTACTGGTTCGATAACCTTGGTTTCATAACTGAGGGAAATACTTACCGTCGTTGTGCTGCATCATCCCTTCCTCTTTGGGGAAATACCGACGTAGTCCAAGCCACGTCACACTGCTACCAAGCTACTAGAGCTTCGTGATGAACTATAACATGCAAGGGGTGGAGAAGATGATCCCTGAGCTATTCGCGATGTTTTATACCACAAAAGGTAGAAATCAAGAAGGAGCATCAAGTGTTGATGGTGAGACCACTAGTTTCAAGAAGGGCAAGGGCAAGAAGGGAAACTTTCGAGAATGGCAAGCCAGTTGTCGCTCCAGTGAAGAAATCCAAGGTTGGACCCAAACCCGAGACTGAGTGCTTCTGTTATAAGGGGAACGGTCACTGAAGTAGAACTACCCCAAGATACTTGGCAGATAAGAAGGCTGGCAACGTCAACAAAAGTATATTTGATATACATGTTATTGAGGTGTACCTTACTAATACTCCTAGTAGCATCTGGGTATTAGATACCGGTTCAGTTGCTAATATTGGTGACTCGAAACTAAAGCTACGGAATAAACGGAGACTAACTAAGGGCGAGGTGACGATGTTTGTTGGAAGTGTTTCCAAGGTTGATGTGATCACCATCGCACGCTCCCTCTACCTTCGGGATTAGTGTTGAACCTAAATAAATGTTATTTGGTGTCTGTGTTGGGCATGAACATGATTAGATCGTGTTTATAGCAATACGGTTATTCATTTAAGTCAGAGAATAATGGTTATTCTGTTTACATGAATAATACCTTCAATGGTCATGCACCCAATGTGAATGGTTTATTGAATCTCGATCGTAGTGATACACATGTTCATAATATTGATGCCAAAAGATACAAAGTTAATTATGATAGTACCACATACTTGTGGCACTGTCGCTAAGGTCATATTGGCGTAAAGCGCATGAAGAAACTCCATGCTGATGGATCTTTGGACTCACTCTATTTCGAATCGCTTGAGACATGCGGACCATGCCTCATGGGCAAGATGACTAAAAGACCCCGTTTTCCGGTTTGATTGAGCGGGCAAGTGACTTATTGGAAATGATACATGTTGATGTATGCGGTCCAATGAGTGTTGAAGCGTGCAGTGGATATCGTTATTTTCTTACCTTCACTGATGAGTTGAGTAGATATGGGTATATTTACTTAATGAAACACAAGTCTGAAACGTTTGAAAAGTTCAAGCAATTTCAGAGTGAAGTTGAAGATCATCGTGACAAGAAGATAAAATGTCTATGATATGATCATGGAGGTGAATATCTGAGTTACGAGTTTGGTATGCAACTTAAGACAATGTGGAAATTGTTTCACAACTCACGCCGCCTGGAACACCATAGTGTGATGGTGTGTCCGAACGTTGTAGTCGTGCTCTATTGGATATGGTGCGTAATATGATGTCTCTTACCGTTTTGCCACTATCATTTTGGGGTTATGCATTAGAGACAACTACATTCACTTTAATGAGGGCACCATCTTAATCAGTTGAGATGACACCGTATGAATTATGGTTTGGCGGAAACCTAAGCTGTCATTTCTTAGAGCATGGGAATGCGATGCTTATGTGAAAAGACTTCAACCTGATAAGCTCAAACCCAAAGCGGACAAATACGTCTTCATAGGATACCCTAAGGAAACAGTTGGGTATACCTTCTATCTTAGATCCGAGGGCAAAGTGTTTGTTGCTAAAAACGGGTCCTTTCTCAAGAAAGAGTTTCTCTCAAAAGAATTGAGTGGGAGGAAGGTAGAACTTGATGAGGTTATTGAACCGTCACTTCAGTTGGATGGTAGCACGACGCAGAAAGATGTTTATGCGGCGCGTACACCAATTGAAGAAGAAGCTAATGATGATGATCATGAAGCTTCAGATCAAGTTACTACCAAACCTCGTAGGTCGACAAGGATATGTACTGCCCCGAGCGATACGGAAATCATGTCTTGGAGGTCATGTTGTTAGACAACAGTGAACCTACGAACTATGAAGAAGCAATAGTGGGCCCGGATTCCAACATATGGCTAGGAGCCATGAAATCCAAGATAGGATCCATGTATGAAAACCAAGTATGGACTTTGGTAGACTTGCCCGTTGAACGGCAGGCCGTTAAGTACAAATGGACCTTTAAGAAGAAGACAGACGCTGATGGTAAATCTCACCATTTATAAAGCTCGACTTGTCGCAAAGAAGTTTCCGACAAGTTCAAGGAGTTGACTACGATGAGACTTTCTCACCCATAGAGATGCTGAAGTCTGTTGGAATTATGTTAGCAGTTGCTGCATTTTTTTATTATGAAATCTGGCAGATGGATGTCAAAACAGAGGTTCCTTAACGGTTTCCGTGAGGAAAGGTTGTATGTGATACAACCAGAAGGTTTTTGTCGGTCCTAAGGATGCTAAAAGGTATGCAAGCTCTAGCGATCCGTCTATGGACTGGGGCAAGCATCTCGGAGTTGGAATATACGGTTTGATAAGGTGATCAAAGTTTTTGGGTTTATACAAAGTTTATAAGAAACTTGTATTTACAATAAAGTGAGTGGGAGCACTATAGGATTTCTGATAAGTATATGTGGATGACATATTGTTGATTGGAAATAACGTAGAATTTCTGGAAAGCATAAAGGGTTGTTTGAAAGGAGTTTTTCAAAGGAAGACCTGGATAAGGCTACTTAAATATTGGGCATCAAGATCTATAGAGATAGATCAAGACGCCTGATAAGACTTTCAATGAGTACATACCTTGACAAGATTTTGAAGGAGTTCAAAATGGATCAATTAAAGAAGGAGTTCTTGCCTGATTTGTAAGGTATGAAGTTGAGTAAGACTCAAAGCTCGACCACGGCAGAAGAAAGAGAAAGGACGAAGGTCGTCCCCTATGCCTTATCCATAGGCTCTATATAGTTTGCCATGTTGTGTACCGCACCTGGTGTGTGCCTTGCCATGAATCTGTCAAGGGGTACAAGAAGTGATCCAAGAGTGGACCACTGGACAGCGGTCAAATTTATCCTTAATAACTGGAGGACTAAGGAAATGTTTCTCGATTATGGAGGTGATAAAGAGTTCGTCGTAAAGGGTTACGTCGATGCAAGCTTTGACACCAATCCGGATGACTCTGAGTAGAAATCCAGATACGTATAGTGGAGCAGACATTTGGAATAGCTCCAAGTGGGGCGTAGTAGTAGCATCTACAATATGACATAGAGATTTGCAAAGTATACACGGATCTGAATGTTGCAGACCCGTTGACTAAAACCTCTCTCACAAGCAAAACATGATCAAACCCCAGAACTCATTGGGTGTTAATCACATGGTGATGTGAACTAGATTATTAACTCTAGTGCAAGTGGGAGACTGTTGGAAATATGCCCTAGAGGCAATAATAAATTGGTTATTATACTATTTCCTTGTTCATGATAATCATTTATTACCCATGCTATAATTGTATTGATCGGAAACTCGGATACATGTGTGGATACATAGACAACACTATGTCCCTAGTGAGCCTCTACTAGACTAGCTCGTTGATCAAATATGGTCAAGGTTTCCTAACCATAGACATGAGTTGTCATTTGATAACGGGATCACATCATTAGGAGAATGATGTGATGGACAAAGACCCAACCGTAAGCATAGCATTTGATCGTTCTAGTTTATTGCTACTGCTTTATCCATGTCAAGTAGCGGTTCCTACGACCATGAGATCATGCAACTCCCGGACACCGGAGGAATGTCTTGTGTGTATCAAACGTTACAACGTAACTTGGTGACTATAAAGATGCTCTACAGGTATCTCCGAGGGTGTTTGTTGGGTTGGCGTGAATCGAGACTGGGTTTTGTCACTCCGTATGACGGAGAGGTATCTCTGGGCCCACTCGGTAATACAACATCACAAGAAGCTTGCAAGCAATGTGACTAAGGAGTTAGTCATGGGATCTTGTATTACGGAACGAGTAAAGAGACTTGCCGGTAACAAGATTGAACTAGGTATGGAGATACCGACGATCGAATCTCGGGCAAGTAACATGCCGATGGACAAAGGGAACTGTATACGGTATTGATTGAATCCTTGACATCGTGGTTCGACCGATAAAGATCTTCGTAGAATATGTGGGAACCAATATGGGCATCCAGGTCCTGCTATTGGTTATTGACCGTAGAGGTGTCTCGGTCATGTCTGCATAGTTCTCGAACCCGCAGGGTCTGCACACTTAACGTTCGGTGACGATTTGGTATTGTTGAGATGTATATGTTGGTGACCGAAAGTTGTTCGGAGTCCCGCATGAGATCTCGGACATCACGAGGAGTTTCGGAATGGTCCTGAGGTAAAGATTGATATATGGGAAGTTCTATGTTGGTCACCGGAAAGAATTCGGGCGTCAGTGTACCGGGGGTGGCGAAGGGTTCCGAGGGTCCACCGGAAGGGGTCCACCGGAAGGGGCCCACCAGCCCTAGAGGGGCCACATGGGCTAAGAGGGGTGCGCACCAGCCCCTGGTGGGCTGGCTGCAGCTCCCCACCTAGGCCCATGCGGCTGGGCTGGTGGAGGGCCAACCCTAGGGGTGGCGCCACCCTTGCTTGGGTGGCAAGACACCCCTTGGCCGCCGCCCCACCTCTTGCCCGCCGGCCCCTAGGGGGAAACCCTAGGGTTGGGCGCCTCCACCCCTCCCCCTATATATACTTGAGGGGAGAGAGGGCAGCCGGACCCAAGGCCACGACGCAGCCCTCTCTCTCCCTCTAGACCAGTTTCTCCACTAGATCGGTTTCAGTAGTGCTTGGCGAAGCCCTGCCGGAACGGCTCCACCACCACCGCCACCACGTCGTCGTGCTGCCGGAGATCTCATCTACCTCTTCGCCCTCGTTTGTTGGATCAAGGAGGCGGAGACGTCATCGAGTTGTACGTGTGCTGAACGCGGATGTGCCGTCCGTTCGGCGCTAGATCGGAACGGAACAAGATTGGATCGCGGGATGGATCGTGATTGGATCGCGAAGACGTTCGACTACACCAACCGCGTTTCTTAACGCTTCCCGCTTAGCGATCTACAAGGGTATGTAGATGCACTCCCCCTTTCGTAGCTGTTGATCTTCATAGATAGATCTTGGGTGTTCGTAAGAAAAAATTTGTTTCCCATGCAACGTTCCCCAACAATGGGATCTAGTTTCGAAGCTCTCGTCACAATGAATCTTTTATGTAAAAACGGTTTTTCAATCGGACAAACGGTTTGAGCTACAAAACGTTTGAAATTTTATTTTTAATGGAATCTTTGCTGACATCATCTTTTCGTCTTATCTGCATGGATGCATTGTTAATTAGGTTCAATACGTGAGATGAGCAGCATATGAGTCCGCTGCATGCAAGGTAATCGTTCAGATCTATCACTAACTTCCGACTAGTCAGAAGTTAGCACAGTCCTTTACATTATCAAACATGTTATGATGTAAAGATCGTGCCTCTCAGCAACTGCTTTAAAACACACATTAGCATTGACCATGAATGAGTCTCACCAAGTTGAGACCGACTCTCGCATCTTACACATTTGGACTTTGGTAGAAGGTTGCAGGTTTTTGCTCCCGTGTAGAACCCGTTGCAACGCACAGCACTTTTACTGGTGTCGAAATAAACAACGAACTGCCAAGTTGTTGTTGCTGGTATACGCGGCCAGTCGCGGACGCTCCTACTACTACCAGTTGGCCGACGCTCCTACTAGTTGCAATACTGAGAGCCAAGGGAACATATTCCATTGCGTGCATTCTCCACATATCTTCTCAGCACACCATACGCAAGTTAAATGCCCAGGATTTCAGTATCCAGAACGGAAAATTAAACAACCTCAAAATTTCCCCAGCGCAACAACCTGTATTTTTAAGCAAGACACAGTTTAAATGCACCGGAACTCCAGCTGCATGGCTGCAACTTTTGGTTTTCTACAGCAACTTAGGAGCATCATAGTAATACAATCCATCGTGACAGCGAGAAAATGATGTGTATTAACATTTATTAGATTAACTCATTTAGCTACTTCTGTCGTCACAGGAAACCTGCAACCTAAGCACAAGGACAAGGTCCAGGTTGACAACGAAAATGGTACAATAAAGTGGCAGAGAAAACCCATAGTAAATCAGGTTGAATGGAGTGTACACATCTCTATCACATGAGCCGATAGGCTTCAGATCCTAGGTTTGATGGGAAGGAGGTGTCACATGGTAATATCTGACAAATTACTGAATAACCCGCATGGTAACAGGATTGTTCAGACAGAAACCCTTGTTTTTAGCAATGAAGGCATTGGTTGCATCAGTCCTCGAGCCGAACTTTACCAGCACCATTCTTACAGGCTCAGGAACCCCAGCTCTGCACAAGCCATTGGTGGAATCAGACAAGGATGAATGGACTTAATCACATCCTAGCTAACAAGGATCGCTGCCGAAAAGTATATTACCTGACAAAGTTTTCAAATGGAGGAGGTTCATAGTTAGTGCCGCACAAGAAACGTTCTATGTCATCAGCTTGAGCGTTTCGAGGGACTCCTTGCAACAGTACCTGGATAGACCCAAACAGCAAAAACAAGGTAAACCAACTAGAAAATAGCAATCACTGCATTATGGATCGCAACTACATTAACATTAATTAAACTGGAAACTGAAAGAAAAGAAGTGGGCTTTCTTCTCCCTATTGCATTTCTTGGCATTTTCATGGTCAATAGTTGCAACACATACCAAACTTTTAAAAGCAAATCTATCACTTACAGCTTTTCCATTCAAAGAGATCTTGTGTTCCCACTCATCAGGACTCACCTGTTATATCCAAATAGAATACATATCAGTGTACTGGAAATTACTAATACCAAATGAGATAACTGATAAAAGGAGTGTCGCCTTACCCTCTCAAGCCTGTACAGGCGACCCTGAATTGTTTGCCTGACTGCTGTCTCAAATGATTCCACCGAAGGAAACTTCAATAATCTGATCGAAATCGCATTGATAATCACATTAATAAATCAGTAAGAGAACACTATATTTAGCTGCAAACCCGCAACAATTTCAAAATGGCAGAGGAATTAAACATGACATGCCATGCATTTAATAAAGACGGATATTTATATATGAGGAAATGAGTTATGTGTGTTTAGACAGGCTTGGTTAGTGTCACGCAGGGACATTAATAAGAAGAAACTACGTTTCCTGCATTTAAAGCATCAAGGAAAAGTGAAATGTGAATGCCATGCTAGCACACAGAACATAAATAAACGATTGCTTTAGCATACTGCATGAAAAGATCATGATTAAACCATGCAGACAGAATGGCAAACCAACAAAAGATAAGGACTTGGAAACAAGTTAGTCTACTAAGTATAGACAAGGCTTCTAAATACTTATGATAATATTCATGCCTTAACCACAAAATAAGGTTCACATTTCAAGTGCTATCCTAAAAGGCCATTTCTTTTGAAAGGAGCCGCTAAAACCAATTGTAGACTCCTGAGCATTACTGACTTCAGTAATACAAATTAGGACAAACCGCTGATGCATATGCAGCCAAAAGCTCAAGTAAAAACAAGATACATAGATGAATTCGGGAGCAGAAAATAAACCGTACGCGCCCATGGGATAAAATCCCTTGTTGTAATCAATCTTCACATCATCCAGTGACAGTTCACATTGGTCAAGGTAATGGATAATGTCAGTCTTCAGCATGTTCTTGCCAAGACGGCCGACACCAGAAGTATTAGTGTAGAACCTTCCATAGGTATGGCCTGTTGCAGTAGATAAGAGTTACTGAAATGTACAGCATGATGGTTTTCAAATACAAGAATCACAAAGTTTGCGAAATTATTACACCATGGAAGAAATTTTAGTCTAAAGATTCCACATAGTGCAACACAGAATAACTACTGCCCAAAAAACAGTAGAAATCACATAATGCACAACTAGCTCCGGGTATCAATAGGATAGTGGAGTAGCCCCCAAGCGAAGAACACTCAATCTAACAGCAGATCAACAGTAAATCATCCTCAAGATCGCATGGGAAGGACCACTCAGTTCAAATAATGCACATGAGAAAGGCAAATGACCTTTTCAGTTGATATTTATATCAGTTCAAGAATGTGAAAACAATCCTCTCTTCAGCAGAAATAAAAAGATCCAAAAAATATTGCCCCCAAAGTCACATACAGGAATGGTAAAAGACATAAAGCTACAAATAAGAACCTTGAATTGACACGGTATCATGATCATAACGGAAGGAGATAAAATGGTCCTCCTTGCAGACTTGTTTGTATGCATTGTAATCCAACCCAATACCTCCTTTCCAATCACAATCAAAGGGAGGACTGGGTCTAATCCCTCTCAATCCAAAACAACTACTGATTTTCACACGGCACGAATAACCAACTAATGTTCTCAGTAAGATTACAGCACTATCTCGTATTTTAGGATTTGTGATTCGCATTCCAAACATTTGACACCCTAAATTCAGATGCTCGCAACAGATTACAAAAAGATGAACTCCGTCAGAACAGAGTTCCACCATACCTCAATGAACTCCATGGTCCATCATCGTACATTCCGCCACTCCTTCTAAAGCGGAACAGAATATTAAACCCTAGACGGCTAGACCTCGCCGGACAAAAACGAACAGACTAGCATACGAGAGAATACCTACAAGTTCACGAAAAATCGCAGCACAGGGATGCGAGAGCTACCTTCGCCGGACGATGAGTCATCCCGTGATCCCGCTACGGCGCCGGATGCGTCGGTTGAGAAGAGACGAGAGTATGCAGGGGGAAATGCCACTGAGGTCGAGTACGAGCGCGCCCCGGAAGCGGTGAGGGCGCCGCGGAGGGCGGCGGCCGCGAGCCTCGACATCTCTCCGGCTACGCGGCGGCGGAGGAGTGGCGGCCTTGGGCGCTGGGTTTGGGGAGAACGATGCGAATGGACCCCGGATGGGTTTCACTGACATGCCGTAGCATACCCCTCCATTCGGCCCCAGTTACCTAAATGGGCTTTTATGCTTGGTCATAGTTAGTGGGCTTTGTAACTAAGGCCCCTCCAAGTGCTCCGCCATATATACGCATGTTAAGCATGCCACATAGACAAAAAAAAAATGACGTGGCAAAGAAATTAAGGAGGAGCGAGAGCACTTTGATGCCCTAAAAAAACAATGTCAAGCGCGTGGACCTATGCAAAATAATTAAATGAAGGAAGTTTACCTATGCACGGAAGAATTTGGTTGCTAAGTAATTAAATAAAGAAAACTTAGCAACAACAAGCTAAGCACCTATGTATTGAAGACTTTAGTTGCTAAACACTTTAATAACCTTAGCACCTCATCTAAGCACTTGTGTATTGGAAGAGGTCTAAGCACGCACAAGCATTAACTTATGTATATGATCCAACTGCTCTGGAGGCACATGCTTGCTGTGAGGCCATTGCTCTAGCAAAAGACTTGAACCGGCACTTAGTTGTTGCCTCGGATTGCCTCGAGGTCGTTACAAACATCAGAAGGGAGCTTCAGCTTCAACTTGTCCTGAATGATATGCATCTTAGTATCGGTGATTTTGCTTTCATAGATTTATGTTTTGAGTTTAGAGAAAATAATTTTGAAGCCCACTCTCTAGCAAAAGGAGTCTTGTCTCTGGAGGTGGGTCGCTATATGTGGCTAGGGGTTCTGACGGACATTGCTTGTATCCCGCTTGTTATGAATTATGAATAAAACCCTAGTTACCCTAAAAAAATGTATACGCCTCGGGAAAAAAACTTATGTATACACCTCCAGACTTAACTTGTATTACCATGAATATTTTCTCATAATAAATAAAGCATGTTTGGACTAAAAATATATATACACCTCGTTTTCTTAACCAAAAAATGTATATGCCTCCTTAGGGTTTTACTTTCCTCTCGGCGGCGCTAGCCACCAACCTTGAGACCTCCTCTCCCCTGGCCTCTCTCTCCGTCGTCGATAGTTGGGGTTCTTGACTTGCAATTGCGCGGCTTGGGGGAGGGGAGTTTTACGGTTCATCACCCGCGAAACAAAAGACTTCTCAAACAAGAGATCTGATGGATGCATCAGCGTCGGGCTGTAGCTCTGCCATGAGCGATGCGAAGGCGATGATGAAGAAACTGGGACTCAAAGAGGATGACCTTGAGGATGTAGTGGTTAAGGATGACGATCTACCGGGAGAAGCAACTCGATGGATGGCGATAGCACACGTCCACATGCACAAACCCTACAACCGGTACCGGTTTTTTCAGGAATATGAGGGCTGCTTGGGATTTGACGCAGGAGGTCAAATTTTGCCATCTCAACGACAACCTCTACACTCTGCAGTTCTGTTGCCTTGGCGATTGGGAACGTGTTATGAAAGAAGGGTTGTGGACCTTCAAGGGGAAAGTTGTGGTTCTCGCTCCCTGCTACTTGTGAGCTGTGTTGGGTTTTTCCTCGAAGAGGAAGGGTGAAGCAATATAGTAGCGATAAGTATTTCCCTCGGTGAGAACCAAGGTTATCGAACCAGTAGGAGAATCACAACAACTAGTCTTTCAAGCGGTACCTGCACACACAAAACCAAACACTTGCACCCAACGCAGGCAATAGGGTTGTCAAGCCCCTTGAACTCTTTACTTGCAAGATTACTTCTGATAGTGGTAGATAGATTATGATAAAAGCAAAATAAAATAAAAGTAAATAAATTGCAGCAAGGTATTTTTAGGTTTTTAGCAAATATGATTAAGTAGACCCGGGGACCATAGTGTTCACTAGAGGCTTCTCTCTCGAAAGTAGCATACGGTGGGTAGACAAATTACTATTGGGAAATATATAGAAAAGCGCATAGTTATACTTACAAATTACTGTTGGGCAATTGGTAGAAAAGTGCATAGTTATGATTATGTATTCATGACAATGATCATGTATATAGGCATCACGTCTGTGACAAGTAGACCAAAATGATTTTGCATCTACTACTATTACTCTACCAATCGACCGTTATCCGGCATGCATCTATGGTATTAAGTTTGTGCAAACAGAGTAATGCTCTAAGCAAGATGACATGATGTAGACAAAGTAAGTACAAGCAATAAGTTCAAACCCCGTCGTTTTATCCTTGGTAGCAACAATACAATACGTGTCTTGTCCCCTTCTGTCACGGGATATAGAGCACCGCAAGATTGGAGCTGCTACAATGCACACCTCCCACTACAAATAAATCAATCTAATTTGCCAAACCAAACCAATAGACCGGAGATACTTACAAAGCTATACCAATCGTGCATAATAGAATTCAGAGAAGACTCGATTGCTTTTCATGAATAATTTGATCATAAACCCACAATACGTCAGATCCAAACAAACACACCGCAAAAGAAGATTACATCGGATAGATCAACGCGAGAATCACGAAGAACTTTGTATTGAAGATCAAAGAGAGAGAAGAAGTCATCTAGCTGGAGGCAGCAAGGTTGATGAAGATGGCCTCCGTGATGGATTCCTCTTCCGACAGAGTACCGGAAAAGGCCTCCAGATGGGATCGCAGAAGAACAGAGACTTGCGACGGCGGAAAAAAGTTTCAGGTGGCTCTCTATTGGTTTTGGGGTAATTGTGAATATATATAGAGGTGGAATTAGGTCAGGAGGTGCCATGAGGGGCCCACAAGCCATGGGGCGGGCCCTACCCCCAGGGCGTGCCCAAGTGGCATGTGGCCACCTCGTGGGTCTTCTGGCCTCCTCCCAAAGCTTCCTGGGTCTCTTCTGGTCCAAAAATAACTCCCATAATTTTTATCCAATTTGTACTTCGTTCGATATTGATTTTCTGAAAAGTCCAAAAACAGGCAAAAACAGAAACTCGCACTAGGCACTGAGTTAATAGGTTAGTCCTAAAAATGATATAAAATAGCATATAATTGCATATAAAGTATCCTAGATTGATAACATAATAGCATGAAACAATCAAAAATTATAGGTACGTCGGAGACGTATCAGCATGCCCAAGCTTAATTCCTGCTCGTCCTCGAGTAGGTAAATGATAAAAATAGAATTTTTGATGTGGCATGCTACCCAACATGTAATATCTTTTAGGTGTAAATATTGAGAAATGATGAATCAATTGACATTAACATAATAATATCCATGAACATAAGAAGCATAATCATTACTGTTTCAAAATATACGATCATTAAAGAATGTTATCCCCTACTCATTTTATCATATCAACCATGGCATGACTCCGTCTTCACCGCATAAGTATAAAACATGAGCACCACGGTATCAAACCAGACAATTGGATTGTACTTCTAACACGCTTCAGCATTTTCAACAACACGCAATACATGAGCGTGAGCCATGGATATAGCATATGGGTGAAATAGAATACAGTGGTAGATATCAAAGGAGTCAAAAGGTGGGAAAGTCTCACATCAACTAGGTGAATCAATGGGCTATGGAGATGTCCATCGATTGATATCGATGCAAGGAGTAGGGAAATTAAATGTTATCCATTATGCTAGTAAGACCCTAGACAGTGCTCAAAGAAATTATGCTACTACTAAGAAAGAATTTTTTAATAGTTGTGTTTGCATGTGATAAGTTTAGACCCTATATTGTTTCTAAAGTTCCTATTCACACCGATCATGCTGCTATTAAATACCTTATGGGAAAGAAAGATGCTAAACCTAGATTGATTAGTTGGGTTCTTTTACTTCAAGAATATGATTTGCACATTATTGATAGAAAGGGACCTGAGAATCATGTAGCAGATAATTTATCTAGAATGGAAAATATTCTTGATGACCCACTACCTATTGACGATAGTTTTCCTGATGAGCAATTAGCTGTTATAAATGCTTCCCGTAATGCTCCTTGGTGTGCAGACTATGCTAATTACATTGTTGCTAAATATATACCACCTAGTTTTGTTGGAAATATGCCCTAGAGGTAATAATAAATTGGTTATTATCATATTTTCTTGTTCATGATAATCCTTTATTATCCATGCTATAATTGTATTGATTGGAAACTCAGATACATGTATGGATACATAGACAACACTGTGTCCCTAGTGAGCCTCTACTAGACTAGCTCGTTGATCAAAGATTGTCAAGGTTTCCTGATCATGGACATGAGTTGTCATTTGATAATGGGATCACATCATTAGGAGAATGATGTGATGGACAAGACCCAACTGTAAGCATAGCATTTGATCGTACTAGTTTATTGCTACTACTTTTATCCATGTCAAGTATCTATTCCTACGACCATGAGATCATGCAACTCCCGGACACCGGAGGAATGCCTTGTGTGTATCAAACATCACAATGTAACTGGGTGACTATAAAGGTGCTCTACAGGTATCTCCGAGGGTGTCTGTTAGGTTGGCGTGAATCGAGACTGGGATTTGTCACTCCGTATGACGGAGAGGTATCTCTAGGCCCACTCGGTAATACAGCATCACGAGAAGCTTGCAAGCAATGTGACTAAGGAGTTAGTCATGGGATATTGTATTACGGAACAAGTAAAGAGACTTGCCGGTAATGAGATTGAACTAGGTATGGAGATACCGACGATCGAATCTTGGGCAAGTAACATACCGATGGACAAAGGGAATTGTATACGGGATTGATTGAATCCTTGACATCGTGGTTTGACCGATAAAGATCTTCGTAGAATATGTAGGAACCAATATGGGCATCCAGGTCCCGCTATTGGTTATTGGCCATAGAGGTGTCTCGGTCATGTCTGCATAGTTCTCGAACCAGCACGGTCTGCACACTTAACGTTCGGTGACGATTCGGTATTGTTGAGTTATATATGTTGGTGGCCGAAGGTTGTTCTAGTCCCGAATGAGATCCCGGACGTCATGAGGAGTTCCGGAAATGGTCCGGAGGTAAATATTGATATATGGGAAGTTGGTATTCGAGTTCCGGAAAGGTTCCGGGACTTACCGGTTTTGTGACGGGAATGTCGGAAGTGTTCCGGGGGGTCCACCTGCCCCGGGGGGGCATGGGCTGTGAGAGGTGGCGCACCAGCCCCTGGTGGGCTGGCCGCCCCTCCCACCTAAGGCCCATGCGGCCAAGGGCTGGGCAGGCCCAAGGGTGGCCGCCGCCCACCCTTCCTTGGGGGCCAAGGCAGCCCCTTGGTTGCCGCCCCTAACCCTAGGGGAAACCCTAGGGCGGCCCGCCACTTCCTCTCCCCCTATATATACGTGAGGGGAGGGTGGGTTGCAGCACCACAAGCCACGGCACAGCCCTCCCTCTCCCCTAGATCGCTTCTCCTGTAGTTCGTCGCGGTAGCGCTTGGCGAAGCCCTGCCGGGACAGCTCCACCACCACCGCCACCACGCCGTCGTGCTGCCGGAGAACTCATCTACCTCTCCGCCCTCGCTTGTTGGATCAAGGAGGCAGAGACGTCATCGAGCTGTACGTGTGCTGAATGCGGAGGTGCCGTCCGTTCGGCACTAGATCGTGATTGGATCGCGGGACGGATCGTGATTGGATCACGAAGATGTTCGACTACATCAACCGCGTTTCTTAACGCTTCCCGCTTGGCGATCTACAAGGGTATGTAGATGCACTCCCCCTCTCATAGTTGTTGATCTCCATAGATAGATCTTGGGTATTCGTAGGAAAAAAAATTGTTTCCCATGCAACGTTCCCCACCAGTGGCATCATGAGCTAGGTTTATGCGTAGATAACATGCACGAGTAGAACACAAAAAGAGTTTGTGGGCGTTGATGTTCAGATTGCTTACTTCCTTAGTCTTATCTTGATTCGGCAGTATTGTGGGATGAAGCGGCTCGGACCAACCTTACTCGTCCACGTACGAGAGACTGGTTCCATCGACTGACATGCACTTGTTGCATAAAGATGGCTGGCGGGTGTCTGTCTCTCCCACTTTAGTTGAATCGGATTCGACAGAGGCGGTCCTTGTAGAAGGTTAAATAGCAACTTGAATATCACCGTTGTGGCTTTGCGTAGGTAAGAACGGTTATTACTAGTTGCCCATAGCAGCCACGTAAAACTTGTAACAACAAAGTAGAGGACGTTTAACTTGTTTTTGCAGGGCATGTTGTGATGTGATATGGCCAATGACATGATGTGATATATGTGATGTATGAGATGATCATGTTTTGTATAGATTATCACGACTTGCATGTCGATGAGTATGGCAACCGGCAGGAGCAATAGGGTTGTCTTTAATTATTTTTGCCATTTTTGCTTTACTTTATCGCTATGAGTTAGCAATAGTTGTAGAAGCAATAGTTGGCGCGACAACCACATGATGACACGATGATGGAGATCAGGGTGTCATGCCGGTGACGATGGAGATCATGCCGGTGCTTTGGAGATGGAGATCAAAAGCACAAGATGATGATGGCCATATCATGTCACTTATATGATTTGCATGTGATGTTTATCTTATTTATGCATCTAATTTTGCTTAGAACGATTGTAGCATTATAAGATGAGCCCTCACTAAAATTTCAAGATAAATTGTGTTCTCCCCGAGTATGCACCGTTGCGAAGGTTCGTCGTTTCGAAGCACCTCGTGATGATCGGGTGTGATAGACTCTACGTTCGCATACAACGGGTGTAAGCCAGATTTACACACGCGGAATACTTGGGTTAAACTTGACGAGCCTAGCATGTGAACACAAGAGACCAAAAGGTCGAACATGAGTCATATAGTAGATATGATCAACATGGAGATGTTCACCATTGAAACCACCTCATCTCACGTGATGATCGGACTTGGGTTGCTGGATTTGGATCATGTCACACTTAGACAACCTGAGGGATGTTGATTTGAGTGGGAGTTCTTTAGTAATATAGTTGAACTCATTATCATGAACATGGTCAAAATGTCTTTGCAAATTATGTTGTAGACCAATAGCTCGCGCTATAGCTCCCCTATATTTTGATACGTTCCTAGAGAAAAACTAAGTTTAAAGATGGCAGTAGCAATTATGCGGACTAGGTCCGTAAACTGAGGATTGTGCTCATTGCTGGACAGAAGACTTATGTCCTTGATGCACCGCTCGGTGCACCACCCCCTCAAGCGTCGTATGTGGGTGTTGAGAACATCAGATAGGCATGTTTTTGATGACTACTTGATAGTTTAGTGCGTCATGCTTTACGACTTAGAATTGAGGCTCCAAAGACGTTTTGAACGTCACGGATCATATGAGATATTCCAAGAGTTGAAACTGGGATTTTAGGCTCGTGCCCATGTTGAGAGGTATGATACCTCCAACAAGATTCTTTGCCTACAAGATGAAGGAGAAAAGCTGAGCATGTGCTCAGATTGTCTGGGCGCTACAATCGCTTGAATCAAGTGGGAGTTGATCTTCCAGATAAGATAGTGATTGACATAGTTCTCCAAGTCACTGCCACCAAGCTACTAGAGCTTCGTGATGAACATACCATGCCAGGGATGGAGAAGATGATCCCTAAGCTATTCGCGATGTTTTACACCGCGAAAGGTAGAAATCAGGAAGGAGCATCAAGTGTTGATGGTAAGACCACTAGTTTCAAGAAGGGCAAGGGCAAGAAGGTAAACTTTTGAGAATGACAAGCCAGTTGTCGCTCCAGTGAAGAAACCCAAGGTTGCACCCAAACCCGAGACCGAGTGCTTCTGTTATGAGGAGAACGGTCACTGAAGCGGAACTGCCCCAAGATACTTGGCAGATAAGAAGGCTGGCAACGTCAACAAAAGTATATTTGATATACATGTTATTGATGTGTACCTTACTAGTACTCCTAGTAGCACTTGGGTATTAGATACCATTTCAGTTGCTAATATTGGTGACGCGAAACAAAAGCTACAGAGTAAACAGAGACTAGCTAAGGGCGAGGTGACGATGTGTGTTGGAAGTGTTTCCAAGGTTGATATGATCACCATCGCACGCTCCTTCTACCTTCGGGATTAGTGTTGAACCTAAATAAATGTTATTTGGTGTCTGCGTTGAGCATGAACATGATTAGATCGTGTTTATTGCAATACGGTTATTCATTTAAGTCGGAGAATAATGGTTGTTCTGCTTACATGAATAATATCTTTTATGATCATGCACCCAATGTGAATGGTTTATTGAATCTCGATCGTAGTGATACACATGTTCATAATATTGATGCCAAAAGATACAAACTTAATGATGATAGTACCACATGCTTGTGGCACTGCTGCTTAGGTCATATTGGTGTAAAGCGCATGAAGAAGCTCCATGCTGATGGATCTTTGGACTCACTCGATTTTGAATCGCTTGAGACATGCGGGCCATGCCTCATGGGCAAGATGACTGAGACCCCGTTTTTCGGTATGATGGTGCGGGCAAGTGACTTATTGGAAATGATACATGTTGATGTATGCGGTCCGATGAGTGTTGAAGCGTGCGGTGGATATCGTTATTTCTTACCTTCACTGATGATTTGAGTAGATATGGGTATATTTACTTAATGAAACACAAGTATGAAACGTTTGAAAAGTTCAAGCAATTTCAGAGTGAAGTTGAAGATCATCGTGACAAGAAGATAAAATGTCTATGATATGATCGTGGAGGTGAATATCTGAGTTACGAGTTTGGTATGCAACTTAATATAATGTGGAAATTGTTTCACAACTCGTGCCACCTGGAACACCATAGTGTGATGGTGTGTCCGAACGTCGTAGCCGTGCTCTATTGGATATTGTGCGTACTATGATGTCTCTTACCGATTTGCCACTATCATTTTGGGGTTATGCATTAGAGACAACTACATTCACTTTAATAGGGCACCATCTAAATCCGTTGAGATGACACCGTATGAATTATGGTTTGGCAGAAACCTAAGCTGTCGTTTCTTAGAGTTTCGGAATGCGACACTTATGTCTGATAAGCTCGAACCCAAAGCGGAAAAGTGCATCTTCATAAGATACCCTAAAGCAACAATTGGGTATACCTTCTATCACAGATCCGAAGGCAAGGTCTTTGTTGCCAAGAATGGATCCTTTCCAGAGAAGGATGTTCTCTCGAAAGAAGTGAGTGGGAGGAAGGTAGAACTTGATAAGGTTGTCGAACCTTCACTTGAATTGGAAAAGTAGCGCAGCGCAGAAAGGTGTTCCTATAATGCGTACACCAATTGAAGAGTAAGCTAATGATGATGATCATGAAGCTTCAGATCAAGTTGCTACCAAGCCTCGTAGGTCGACAAGGACTCGTACCGCCCCTAAGTGGCACGGCAATCCTGTCTTGGAGATCATGTTGTTAGACAACAGTGAACCTGCGAGCTATGAAGAAGCAATGGTGGGCCCGGATTCCAACAAATGGGTAGGAGCCATGAAATCCGAGATAGGATCTGATACGTCTCCAACGTATCTATAATGTTTGCTTGTTCCATGCTGTTATATTATCATTCTTGGATGTTTTACAATCATTTTATTACAACTTTATATCATTTTTTGGGACTAACCTATTGACATAGTGCCAAAGTGCCAGTTGCTGTTTTTGCTTGTTTTTTACTTCGCAGAAAATCAGTACCAAACGGAGACAAAATGCTGCGGGGATTTTTGTGCATTTTTTACGGACCAGAAGAAAGAAGATGGGCCAAAGAACACCTCGGGCACCCCCTCCACCGCCTCCGATGCCTATAAATTACCAAATCTTTGGAAACCCCCAAAAATAACCCGAGACTCTTCGCTCCGCCGCCGCAACTCTCTGTATCGATGAAAAACCAATCTGGAGACGTTCTAGTACCCTGCCGGAGAGGGGAATCCATCTCCGGTGTCCATCTTCATCATCCCGGCGGAGGCCATGATGAGGAGGGAGTAGTCCACCCTCGGGGCTGAGGGTATGTACCAGTAGCTATGTGTTCAATCTCTCTCTCTCTCGTGTTCTTGAGATGTCACGATCTTGATGTATCATGGGCTTTGTTAATATAGTCGGATCATATGATGTGTTTCCCTCTCTATCTAGTTGTGATGAATTGAGTTTTCCCTTTGAGATTTCGTTATCGGATTGAATACTTTTATGGATTTGAGAGCACTTGATATATGTCTTGCATGCAGATACCCGTGGTGACAATGGGGTGTTCTATTGATTCACTTGATATATGTTTTGGTACTCAACTTGCGGATTCCTGCGATGACATTGGGGTAATCTATGCATAGGGGTTGATACACGTTCTTGTCCTACTTTCTCCGATAGAAATCTTGGGGCACTCTTTGAGGTTCTTTGTGTGGATTAAGTATTATGAATCTGAAATTGTTTGATACGTATTGTATAATTAACTCATGGATACTTGTGGTGATATTGGAGTATCTAGGTGACATTAGAGTTGGTTGATGTGTATCATATGGTGTTATTCTAGTACGAACTCTTTGATAAATCGAACGGAAAGGATAACTTGATGTTATCTTAGTACGAACTCTTGAATAGATCGATCGGAAAGAATAACTTTAAGGTGGTTTCGTACCCTACAAACAATTTCTTCTTATGTTCTCCGCTAGATAAGAACTTTGGAGTGATTCTTCGTTGCACATTAAGGGATGGTTATGTGATCCAATTATATTAGCATTGTTGAGAGATTGCACTAGCGAAAGTACGGACCCTAGGCCTTGTTTCCAAGCATTAATATACCGTTTTGCTCGCTGTTTTACACTTGCTACCTTGCTATTTTTATATTTTCAGATTACAAAAACCTATATCTACCATAGATATTGCACTTGTATCACCATCTCTTCGCCGAACTAGTGCACCTATACAATTTGCCATTGTATTGGGTGTGTTGGGGACAAAAGAGATTTCTTTTTTTTTATTGCAGGGTTGTTTGAGAGAGACCATCTTCATCCTACACCTCCCATGGATTGATAAACCTTAGGTCCTCCACTTGATGGAAAATTGCTACTGTCCTACAAAACTCTGCGCTTGGAGGCCCAACAAAGTCTACAAGAATAAAGTTACGTAGTAGACATCAAGCTCTTTTCTGGCGCCGTTGCCGGGGAGGTGAGTGCTTGAAGGTATATCTTTAGATCTTGCAATTAAATCTTTTAGTTTCTTTTTTTCACTAGTTTGGTTTTATAAAATAAAACTACAAAAAAATGGAGTTTAGGTTGGATCAATTGGTTCGTCTTTTTAATGTCTTTCATGAAAATGATGGTTTGGAAAATTGTGCACAATTGGTAGAGGAAGAATTTATGAAAATACTCAATGAGAATTCCTTGAATGATGAGCATGATTGCAATATTGCTAGTATGAATTCTCTGAATATCCATGATGCTAATGATTTGCAAAGCCACAAGCTTGGGGATGCTATGTTTGATGAAGATGATATTTTTAGTCCCCCAAGTTTTGATGAGCAAATTTGTTATGATAATGACATGCCTACTATCTATGATGATTATGATGATGACATGTATGCTATAAAGAGTGATAGTAACCATGAAACTTGTCATCATGATTTTAATATTCAAAGTGGTTATGTCAATCAAGTATCTCATGACAGTTATTTTGTTGAGTTTGCTCCCACTATTATGAATGAGAAGAAAATTGCTTATGTGGAGAGTGAAAAATTTTCTATGCTTGTGGATCATGAAGATAATGCTTTATGTGATAGTTATGTTGTGAAATTCCTTCATGATGCTACTTAAAATTATTATGAGGGAGGAACATATGCTTGTAGGAATTGCAATAATATCAAGTTTCCTCTCTATGTGTTCAAAGTTTTGAAGTTATGCTTGTTTTGCCTTCCTATGCTAGTTGATTCTTGCTCCCATAAATTGTTTGCTCACAAAATCCCTATGCATAGGAAGTGGGTTAGACTTAAATGTTCTTGTCATGAGATTCATGATGCTCTTTTGCATGTTTCAACTATTATTCCTATGTGAGCATCATTGAAATCATCATGCCTAGCTAAAAGGCATTCAAGAAAAGCGCTTGTTGGGAGACAACCCAACACTTTTATTTTCTGTTTTTGTGTGTTCACGTGATTAAGCTACTGTATTAATCATGTTTTGTGCCTTTTATTTCAATAAAGGGCCAAGTAAAGCCTTTGGGATGACTCACAAGATGAGTAGAATTGATGCTGAACCAAAACAGAAACTTTTGACTCCAGTACAGGAATTTTCATTTTTTACCGGAGCGTGATAATGATCTGAAATTTTTACACAGTATTGATATATAAATTATTCAGGTTTTCCTAATGTTTAAGAATTTTTAGAGACAGGGAAGTATGGTTAGACTACAGATCCTCACAGACTGTTCTGTTTTTGACAGATTCTGTTTTGCATACATAGTTTGCTTGTTTTAGTGTTTCCATAGCTTATATTTAGTGGTATAAATTATGGGAATGGTATAATACAGTAGGTATCATGTGGGAACAATTCTTAATCTTGTCTTGACAGTACCTAAGTGAATGATCTATCTTTATTATACTAACCCATCTCATGAAGTTCCGTTAAGTTTTTTGTGATTGAAGTTTTCAAGTTTTGGGTGAGACACCGATATGAGGAGAATAAGGAGTGACAAGAACCTAAGCTTGGGGATTACCAAGGAACCCCAAAGGTAATACCCATGGAAGACTCAAGCGCCTAAGCTTGGGGATGCCCTGGAAGGCATCCCCTCTTTCGTCTTCAACACTATCGGTATATCTTACTTGGAGCTATATTTGTATTCGTCACATAATATGTGTTTTACTTGGAGTGTAATTTTATTTTGTTGTTCTCTGTTAGATGTTATTTGCAATCTTGTTTTTCAATAAAAAGTTCCAAGAATTATCTTAGGATGCCTGCATTGCATGTTTTGATGTGTGCTGTGTAAAAACAGAAACTTTTGCTGTAGTGTTTGAATTTTCATATTTTACTGGAACGTGGAAAGTTTCTGAAATTTTTACACAGTGTTTTCATATAAATTCCTTAGCATATCCTAAATTTTCATAATTTTTTGAGTTACATAAGTACACTAGTTTAATAGATTACTACAGACTGTTCTGTTTGGACAGATTGCTGTCATAGTTTCGTTATCTACTTATCCTATAGTTTCCATAGCCTATATTGGTAGATATAAATTGTGGAAACGATAGTAAACAGTATATGATGTTTGAAAATTATTGCACAACTTGTCTTGGCAGTACATGAAGTGTCGATTTGTTCTTATGTGTACTAACCTATCTCACGAGTTCTTTTCGAGTTTTGTGTGGATGAAGTTTTTGAGAATAGGTGAAACCGGGATATGAGAGGATAGAACGAGACACAAAAGCTCAAGCTTGGGGATGCCCAAGGCACCCCAAGTAAATATTTCAAGAAATCTCAAGCATCTAAGCTTGGGGATGCTACGCATCCCACCTCTCTTCGTCAACTATCGGTTAGCCTATGTTGAGCCAAAAAAATTATTCGTTCACATGATGCATGCTATTCTTGGAGTTCTATTTTTGTTTAGTTTGCTGTTTGAATAAAATACTCAGATCTGAAAATCTTTATTGAGAGAGAGAGAGAGTCCTCACATAGCTACTTGATTGTTTACCTACTCATTGATCTTCACTTATATCTTTTGGAGAGTAGCTTGTCATTTGCTCATGTGCTTCACTTAAATTTGTTTGAGCTTGCCAAAAAGCAATGGCAATATATGAAACTAGTCCTAAAGTGATAGATATCCAAGGAGGATATAATAAAAACTTTCATGAAGATCATTGGACAAATTAAACTTGATTCCTTGTAATAGTTTTGAAACATGATGATAGTAATATGTGAGTCATGTTAATGAGTAATTATGCTTAGTAGGAATATTGGTGTTAAGGTTTGTGATTCCCTATGCATGCACGAAAGTCAATAGTTATGCAATGAAGTTACATCCTACTTATGATGCATTATTCGGTGTTAGTTATGCTCAATGCTCACTTATGTGAATTTTCGTTTCTTGGTTTGGTTGCTTCCCAATCTATTTGCTAGCCTCCATTTGTACTAAGTAGAAATACTACTTGTGCATCCAAAATCCTTAAACCAGGTTTTGCCTTATGAGTCCACTATACCTACCTATATGCGGTATTTCCATGCCGTTCCAAGCAAATTTGCATGTGCCATCTCTAAATTTTCAAAAAAAAATCTCTTTTGTGTGCTCGTACCGCTCATGAAACGGTGGGGAGTGTCCAATATTTTTCCATGCTAGATGTGTTATTCTCAAGATGAGTGTTTATTCACTTGTCATTGCACGAGAGTGCGGCGGTAATAGGGATGCCCATTCCCGAAATGAAAAAGAAAAAAATATTTACTTTATGTTGTCAAATAATAAATTCCTTGAAAAGTGTTGGTATGGAAGGCAACCATGGATACGGCCCGCCATGGAAAGTTAAAGTTTGGTGGAAAAAGGAATAAACTTTATTTTTTGTTTGGGAACCGCCTATGATATATCTAGCATGGAAAGTATTGTGAGCTACTTTGTCGTTTTCGTTGACAGGAAAAGCATGCCAACCAAAATAATTTTCTCTCTCAATTTAAACCTTGAGCTCTGGCACCGCTACAAATCCCTACTTCCCTCTGCGAAGGGCCTATCTATTTACTTTATGCAATTTTTATTTTTGCTTTCAGTCTCCATCTTCTCTTATAAGCACCAACTAGGGGGGGCACTATGATCGTACTTGAGCATTGGGCATAGCTAATATTTGAGTGTGTTTCATGAATGGATCAATGATTGAGCATGATGGGCTAGGGATAACTTTCTTTAGTGTTGATATTTTGAAAGACATGATTGCTTGTTGACATGTTTGAGTATTGAAGTCATTATGTTAAAACTAGACTATTGCTTTGAATCATTACAAGTCCAAATGTCCATGCTATACAAAAGAAAAAAATATATGAGATGAACATGTTAGGCGGCATTCCACATCAAAAATTCTGTTTTTATCATTTACCTACTCGAGGACGAGTAGGAATTAAGCTTGGGGATGCTGATACGTCTCCAACGTATCTATAATTTTTGCTTGTTCCATGCTGTTATATTATCATTCTGGGATGTTTTACAATCATTTTATTACAACTTTATATCATTTTTTGAGACTAACCTATTGACATAGTGCCAAAGTGTTAGTTGCTGTTTTTGCTTGTTTTTACTTCGCAGAAAATCAGTACCAAACGGAGACAAAACGCTGCGGGGATTTTTGTGGATTTTTTACGGACCAGAGGAAAGAAGATGGGCCAAAGAACACCAGAAGAGGGGGCCCAGGCTGGCCAGCACCCACCAGGGCGCGCTAGAGGCTTCCTGGCGCGGCCTGGTGGGTGCTGGGCACCTCGGGCACCCCCTCCACCGCCTCCGATGCCTATAAATTCCCAAATATTCGGAAAACCCCAAAAATAACCCGAGACTCTCCGCTCCGCTGCCGCAACTCTCTGTATCAACGAAAAACCAATCTGGAGACGTTCCAGTACCCTAACGGAGAGGGGAATCCATCTCCGGTGGCCATCTTCATCATCCCGGCGGAGGCCATGATGAGGAGGGAGTAGTCCACCCTCGAGGCTGAGGGTATGTACCAGTAGCTATGTGTTCAATATCTCTCTCTCTCTCGTGTTCTTGAGATGTCACGATCTTGATGTATCACGGGCTATGTTAATATAGTCGGACCATATGATGTGTTTCCCTCTCTATCTACTTGTGATGAATTGAGTTTTCCCTATGAGATTTCGTTATCGGATTGAATACTTTTATGGATTTAAGAGCACTTGATATATGTCTTGCATGCGGATACCCGTGGTGACAATGGGGTGTTCTATTGATTCACTTCATATATGTTTTGCTACTCAACTTGCGGATTCCCGCGATGACATTGGGGTAATCTATGCATAGGGGTTGATACACGTTCTTGTCCTACTTTCTCCGATAGAAATCTTGGGGCACTCTTTGAGGTTCTTTGTGTGGATTGAGTATTATGAATCTGAAATTGTTTGATGCGTATCGTATAATTAACTCATGGATACTTGTGGTGACATTGGAGTATCTAGGTGACATTAGAGTTGGTTGATGCGTATCATATGGTGTTATTCTAGTACGAACTCTTAGATAGATCGAACGGAAAGGATAACTTGATGTTATCTTAGTACGAACTCTTGAATAGATCGATTGGAAAGAATAACTTTAAGGTGGTTTCGTACCCTACAAACAATTTCTTCTTATGTTCTCCGCCAGATAAGAACTTTGGAGTGATTCTTCGTTGCACATTAAGGGATGGTTATGTGATCTAATTATATTAGCATTGTTGAGAGATTGCACTAGCGAAAGTACGAACCCTAGGCCTTGTTTCCAAGCATTAATATACTGTTTTGCTCGCTGTTTTACACTTGCTACCTTGCTGTTTTTATATTTGCAGATTACAAAAACCTATATCTACCATCCATATTGCACCTGTATCACCATCTCTTCGCCGAACTAGTGCACCTATACAATTTGCCATTGTATTGGTTGTGTTGGGGACACAAGAGATTTCTTGTATTTGATTGCAGGGTTGTTTGAGACAGACCATCTTCATCCTACACGTCCCACGGATTGATAAACCTTAGGTCATCCACTTGAGGGAAAATTGCTACTGTCCTACAAAACTCTGCGCTTGGAGGCCCAACAAAGTCTACAAGAATAAAGTTGCGTAGTAGACATCAGGATCCATGTATGAAAACCAAGTATGGACTTTGGTAGACTTGCCCGATGAACGGCAGGCCGTTAAGTACAAATGGATCTTTAAGTAGAAGACAGATGCTGATGGTAAATGTCACCATTTATAAAGCTCGACTTATCGCAAAGAGGTTTCCGACAAGTTCAAGGAGTTGACTACGATGAGACTTTCTCACACATAGCGATGCTAAAGTCTAATGGAATTATGTTAGCAGTTGCTGCATTTTTCGGTTATGAAATCTGGCAAATGGATGTCAAAACAGAGTTTGCTTAACGGTTTCCATTATGAAAGGTTGTATGTGATACAACCGGAAGGTTTTGTCGATCCTAAGGATGCTAAAAGGTATGCGAGCTCCAGTGATCCTTCAATAGACTGGTGCAAGCATCTCGAAGTTGGAATATGCGCTTTGATGTGTTGATCAAAGCTTTTGGGTTTATGCAAAGTTTATAAGAAACTTCTATTTACAAGAAAGTGAGTGGGAGCACTATAGAATTTCTAATAAGTATATATGGATGACATATTGTTGATCGAAAATAATGTAGAATTTCTAGAAAGCATAAAGGGTTGTTTGAAAGAAGTTTTTCAAAGGGAGACCTGGATAAAGCTACTTAAATATTGGGCATCAAGATCTATAGAGATAGATCAAGACGCTTGATAAGACTTTCAATGAGTACATACCTTGACAAGATTTTGAAAGAGTTCAAAATGGATCAGTCAAAGAAGGAGTTCTTTCCTGATTTGTAAGGTGTGAAGTTGAGTAAGACTCAAAGCTCGACCACGGCAGAAGAAAGAGAAAGGACGAAGGTCGTCCCCTATGCCTTAGCCATAGGTTCTATACGGTATGCCATGTTGTGTACCGCACCTGATATGTGCCTTGCCACGTGTCTGGCAAGGGGGTACAAGAGTGATCCAGGAGTGGATCACTGGACAGCAGTCAAAATTATCCTTAGTAACTGGAGGACTAAGGAAATGTTCCTCGATTATGGAGGTGATAAAGAGTTCGTCGTAAAGGGTTACGTCGACGCAAGGTTTGACACCAATCCAGATGACTCTTAGTAGCAAACCGAATACGTATAGTGGAGCAGACATTTGGAATAGCTCCAAGTGGGGCATAGTAGCAGCATCTACAATATAACATAGATATTTGCAAAGTATACACGGATCTGAATGTTGCAGACTCGTTGACTAAAACCTCTCTCACAAGAAAAACATGATCAAACCCCAGAACTCATTGGGTGTTAATCACATGGTGATGTGAACTAGATTATTGACTCTAGTGCAAGTGGGAGACTGTTGGAAATATGCCCTAGAGGCAATAATAAATTGGTTATTATCATATTTCCTTGTTCATGATAATCCTTTATTATCCATGCTATAATTGTATTGATAGGAAACTCATATACATGTGTGGATACATAGACAACACTGTGTCCCTAGTGAGCCTCTACTAGACTAGCTCGTTGATCAAAGATGGTCAAGGTTTCCTGATCATGGGCACGAGTTGTCATTTGATAATGGGATCACATCATTAGGAGAATGATGTGATGGACAAGACCCAACCGTAAGCATAGCATTTGATCGTACTAGTTTATTGCTATTGCTTTATCCATGTCAAGTATCCGTTCCTACGACCATGAGATCATGCAACTCCCGGACACCGGAGGAATGCCTTGTGTGTATCAAACGTCACAACGTAACTAGGTGACTATAAAGGTGCTCTACAGGTATCTCCGAGGATGTCTGTTGGGTTGGTGTGAATCGATACTGGGATTTGTCACTCCGTATGACGGAGAGGTATCTCTGGGCCCACTCGGTAATACAACATCACGAGAAGCTTGCAAGCAATGTGACTAGGGAGTTAGTCACGGAATCTTGTATTACGGAACGAGTAAAGAGACTTGCCGGTAACGAGATTGAACTAGGTATGGAGATACCGACGATCGAATATCGGGCAAGTCACATACCGATGGACAAAGGGAACTGTATACGGGATTGATTGAATCCTTGACATCGTGGTTCGACCGATAAAAATCTTCGTAGAATATGTAGGAACCAATATGGGCATCCAAGTCCCGCTATTGGTTATTGGCCGTAGAGGTGTCTTGGTCATGTCTGCATAGTTCTCGAACCCGTAGGGTCTGCACACTTAACGTTCAGTGACGATTCGGTATTGTTGAGTCATATATGTTGGTGGCCGAAGGTTTTTCGGAGTCCCGTATGAGATCCCGGACGTCACGAGGAGTTCCGGAATGGTCTCGAGGTGAAAATTGATATATGGGAAGTTGGTATTCGAGTTCCGGAAAGGTTCCGGGACTTACCTGTTTTGTGACGGGAATGCCGGAAGTGTTCCGGGGGGTCCACCGGGTGGGTCCACCTACCCCCGGGGGGCATGGGATGTGAGAGGTGGCGCACCAGCCCCTGGTGGGCTGGCCGACCCTCCCACCTAAGGCCCATGCGGCCAAGGGCTGGGCAGGCCGAAGGGTGGACGCCGCCCCCCTTCCTTGGGGGCCAAGGCAGCCCCTTGGTCGCCGCCCCTAACCCTAGGGGAAACCCTAGGGCGGCTAGCCCCCTCCTCTCCCCCTACATATATATGTGAGGGGAGGGTGGGCTGCAGCACCACAAGCCACGGCGCAGCCCTCCCTCTCCGCTAGATCGTTTCTCCACTAGTTCGTCGCGGTAGAGCTTGGCGAAGCCCTAACGGGACAGCTCCACCACCACCGCCACCACGTCGTCGTGCTGCTGGAGAACTCATCTACCTCTCCGCCCTCACTTGCTGGATCAAGGAGGTGGAGACATCATTGAGCTGAACGCGGAGGTGTCATCCATTCGGCACTAGATCGTGATTGGATCGCGGGATGTATCGTGATTGGATCGCGAAGACGTTCGACTACATCAACCGCGTTTCTAAACGCTTCCCGCTTAGCGATCTACAAGGGTATATAGATGCACTCCCCCTCTCGTAGCTGTTGATCTCCATAGATAGATCTTGGGTGTTCGTAGGAAAAAAATTGTTTCCCATGCAACGTTCCCCACCAAGTTTCACATACCAACACAAGAAAAAGTTCTTCTTTAATTTAAGACACTACTTTTGGGATGACCCACATTTCTATAAAGAAGGAGTAGATGCTATTATTAGACGTTGTGTACCTGAGCCTGAATAGGAAAAAATCCTTCTGAAGTGTCATTCCGAGGTATATGGAGGACACCATGCAGGAAACAGAATCGCACATAAGGTATTGATAACCCACAAGGGTAGGGGATCGTTTGTAGCCTTTTTCGATAAATAAGAGTGTCGAACCCAACGAGGAGCTAAAGGTAGAACAAATATTCCCTCAAGTTCTATCGACCACCGATACAACTCTACGCACACTTTAACGTTTGCTTTACCTAGAACAAGTATGAAACTATTTGGTAGGTGATAGGATAGTTTGCACAAATAAAACTAGAAGTACTTTGCGGGAATAAAACTACGAGTAAATTGCAAGATAATAAAAGTTAGTTGTTTAGTAGAAAGCTTTTGTCAAACAAGAAGGTTATTTTTCCCTAGGCAATTGATAACTAGTGATACGTCTCCAACGTATCTATAATTTTTGCTTGTTCCATGCTGTTATATTATCATACTTCGATGTTTTACCATCATCTTATAGCAACTTTATATCATTTTTGGGACTAACCTATTGACATATTGCCAAAGTGCTAGTTGCTATTTTTGCTTGTTTTTTTACTTCGCAGAATATTGGTATCAAACGGAGTCCAATCGCGACGAAACATTTTAGAGATTTTTTTTGGGCCAGAAGACATCCAATGGGCCAAAGAAGTACCAGAGAGGTGGGCCGAGGAGACCACAACCCACCAGGGCGCGCCAGAGGCCCCGGGAGCCCCCTGATGGGTTGTGCCCTCCTCGAGACGCCTCTCCACCGCCTCTGATGCCTATAAATTCCCAAATATTCCAGAAACCCTAAGGGAGTCGACAAAAAACACATCCAGCCGCCGCAAGTTCCAGAACCGCGAGATCCAATCTAACACCATCACGGAGGGGTTGATCATCCTCATTGGTGCCTCTCTGATGATGCGTGACTAGTCCACCATAGACCTACGGGTCCGTAGGCAGTAGCTAGATGGCTTCCTCTCTCTCTTTTGATTCTCAATACAATGGTCTCTTGGAGATCTATTTGATGTAAACTTTTTGCGGTGTGTTTGTTGGGATCCGATGAATTTTGAGTTCATGATCAGTTTGTATCCATGAATATTATTCGAGTCTTCTTTGATCTCTTATATGCATGATTACTTATAGCCTCATATTTCTTCTTCGAATCTTTGGTTTAGTTAGGCCAATTAGATCGATTTTTCTTGCCATGGGAAGAGGTGCTTTGTGATGGGTTCGATCTTGCGGTGTCCTCTCCCAGTGACAGAAGGGGCAGCGAGGCACACATGTATCGTTGCTATTAAGGATAACAAGATGGGGTCTATTCCTACATGAATAGATCTTGTCTACATCATGTCACCGTTCTTATTGCATTACTCCATTTTTCCATGAACTTAATGCACTAGATGCATGCTGGATAGCGGTCGATCTGTGGAGTAATAGTAGTAGATGCCAAATCGTTTCGGTCGACTAATCTTGGACGTGATGCCTATATAATGATCATCGCCTTGGATATCGTCATGATTATTTGATATTCTATCAATTGCCCAACAGTAATTTGTTCACCCACCGTGTGCTATACTCATGAGAGAAGCCACTAGTGAAACCTACGGCCTCCGGGACTACTTTTCCAACATATTGCTTTCCGATCTATCTTTTTGCCACTTTTGTTTTCAGATCTATTATTCCAAAACCCAAAAAACCTTCCTGCACTTTTTATTTGCCTTTTTATTTTGTGTTCTTGAGAGATCTATCTATCCAATCTATCATATCCTAACCTATCTTTTTACCGTAGAGAGATTGGCAACCTCTCTTTTGTGTTGGGTTGCAAGTATTTGTTCTTTGTGTGCAGGTGCTGTTTACTTAGTGTTGGTGATCCTCCTACTGGTTCGATACCTTGGTTTCATAACTGAGGGAAATACTTACCATCACTGTGTTGCATCATCCCTTTCTCTTTGGGGAAATACCGACGTAGTCTCAAGCCACGTCAACTAGACCGGTAATCATTATTGCAATTTTATAGGAGGGAGAGGCATGAGCTAACATATTCTCTGTACTTGGATCATATGCACTTATTAGAACTTTAGCAAGCATCCGCAACTACCAAAGATCATTAAGGTAAAACCCAACCATAGCATTAAGTATCAAGTCCTCTTTACTCCCATATGCAACAACCCACCTACTCGGGTCTGTGTCTTCTGTCACTCACGCCACCCTCCGTAAGCAAATCATGAACATATTGCAGCACCCTACAGCGGGGATCCCTCATGTTTGCGCATTCTATAAGTGAAGTGCAATGAGCATTCCATAAATCAACCATGGACTATCTCATACCAGCATGGTGCATAAAAGAAAAGTGAAAACTAAACACAAAAGACGCTCCAAGATTTACACATATCACATGAACGAAACGAAAACGAAAACATACCGATACTTGTTAAAGAAAGATGGGATGCCTTCCGGGGCATCCCCAAGCTTGAACTCTTGCCTCTCCTCCTTCTCCTCATATCGAGACCTCCTCGATCTTTGAACACTTCATCCACACAAAACTTAATAGAAAACTGGTGAGATCCGTTAGTATAATAAAGCAAATTAGTACTTTAAGTACTATTACAAACCCATTCATATTTTATATTTGCATTATCCCTGATGTAGTATAACTTCTCCATGGCTTATACCATCGATAAAATCGATAGTTTCATCAAAACAATGCATCAAAAACAGAATCTGTCTTAAACAGGACAGTCTGTAGTAATCTGAACTTTGACCATACTTCCGTAACTCCAAAAATTCTGAAACATTAGAACGAAATAAAAATTTTGTATAGCAATAATGTGTAAAAATTTCAGAAGCTTTTGACATTCCAGTAAAAAATGTAAATTCACGCAGTACAACCAAAGTTTATGTTCTTACACCGCACATACCAACAAGCAATCTAATCATCCTAAAGGAAAATCTTGGCACATTATTTTTATAATACAATGGATTTGTACAAGGGGATAATTATTTTTGTTGAAAAGTTTCTGTGATTCAAGATTCACAAAGTTTCCATGGGCATGAACAAAGTTCAAGGAATTCCCCCACTTTCACGATGTTCGTCTCTCTCACTTTCACTTTTCTTTTTTGTGAAGTTTTAGGTACCCCTCTATATTTTTTTGTTTTTAAACATTAAAAAAGCACCCAACAGAATAAAATGACTCTCTAAAACTTCCGGGTTGTCTCCCTGGCAGCGCTTTCTTTAAAGCCATTAAGCTAGGCATAAAGTGCTCAAGTAATGGATCCACCCGGATCCCAAGGTATATCAAAGCCAATTTTAATTAACAATGATTTGTAATTTAGTAGTGAGCACAAAGCAACATATATCAGGCAATGACAAAGTCTAACTCTCTTCCTATGCATTAGCATGTCATAAAAGAACAATTCATGCACATCAAGTAAAGGGCAATGCATAGTATAAACAGTTTCTTGCAATTTTATCGTATTGGAAACATAAAGAGGTGGAGATATAGTTTCTATATCATAATAATTGCAAGTAGGAGCAGCAAGCACATGCATATTATATTCATCAAAATCATCATGTGTAGTAGCAAAACGCAACCCATCAATATAATCCTTAATAAGAGCAAACTTCTCCGATATAGTGTAGTTGGGACAATTCAAAAAGATAATAGGACTATCATGTGTGGGTGCAATAGCAACAATTTCATTCTTAACATAAGGAACTATAGCAAGTTCATCTCCATAAGCATAATTCATATTGACATCTTGGCCACACGCATAGCAAGCATCAAGTTCATCAAAAAGGGATATTTCAAAAGAATCCACGGGATCATAGCAATTATCATAGCATTCATCCTTCGGTAAGCATGAAGGGAAATTAAATAATGTATGGGTTGAAGAGTTACTCTCATTAGAAGGTGGGCACGGGTAGCTAATCCGCTCTTCCTCCTTTTGTTATTCGCTCTCCTCCTCATCTTTTTCATCTAATGAGCTCACAGTTTCAGCAATTTCTTCTTCCATAGATTCCTGCAAAATATTAGTCTCTTCCAAGGCAGCGGTCATTCTTTCAATAAATTCAATAATATCATAATTGTATTCATAATTATCATAGCAATATTGAAGTATGGATAAATTTTCAGATTTAACTCTGCCTATGTTGTCTCAACATAGCCGGTCCCAAGCCCGGGTAAAGGACGAGGGTTGTGATAGGCTTGGCAAGCCAACGTCAAAACTCAGCCACTCTTATGGAGATGAAACCCAATAGATTTTCGTTGGGGCGTAACCCTCTCAGCGACGCGCCACATCGAAACCCAGGTGTGGTGGAAAATGGGCAAGGGCCGGGCCGTCACCCCCCAGGTGGCTCGCCGTATCATGATCTGGATACGATGGCAAGTGAGCGAGGATCGGGTCGTCGCATCCTTAGTGGCGCGCTACATCGGCACCCGGGTGTAGTGGAAATTGAGCTAGGGTCTTCGCATTTGACTCGACGAGTGCGAAGGGTAAGGAAGCTAGCCGAGCCTAGGAAGATTCGCTTAGGTAGCTGGAACGTAGGTTCTCTGACAGGTAAGCTTCGGGAGGTAGTTGATACAACGGTGAGGAGAGGCGTTGATATCCTTTGCGTCCAAGAGACCAAATGGAGGGGACAAAAGGCGAAGGAGGTGGAGGGTACTGGCTTCAAGCTGTGGTACACGGGGACGGTGGCAAACAGAAATGGAGTAGGCATCTTGATCAGCAAGAGCCTCAAGGATGGAGTGGTAGACGTCAAGAGACGTGGGGACCAGATTATCCTGGTCAAGCTAGTAGTTGGGGACTTAGTTCTCAACGTTATCAGCGCGTATGCCCCACAAGTAGGCCTCAATGAGAACACCAAGAGGGAGTTCTGGGAAGGCCTAGAGGACATGATTAGGAGTGTACCGATTGGCGAGAGGCTCTTCATAGGAGGAGACCTCAATGGCCACATGGGCACATCTAACACAGGTTTCGAAGGGGTGCATGGGGGATTTTGCTATGGCATCAGGAAGCAATAAGGAGAAGATGTCTTAAGCTTTGCGCTAGCCTATGACATGATCGTAGCTAACACCCTCTTTAAGAAGAGAGAATCACATCTAGTGACTTACAGTAGTGGGCAACGCTCTAGCCAGATTGATTTCATCCTCTCGAGAAGAGAAGACATGCGTGCATGCCTAGACTGTAAGGTGATACCTGGAGAGAGTGTTGTCCCTCAGCATAAGCTTGTGGTTGTTGACCTCCGCTTTCGGATTTGTGTCCAGCGGGACAAGCGTGCCAAAGTCGCTAGAACGAAGTGGTGAAAGCTCAAGGGGGAGGTAGCTCAGGCGTTCAAGGAGAGGGTCATTAAGGAGGGCCCTTGGGAGGAAGGAGGTGATGTAGACAACATGTGGATGAAGATGGCGACTTGCATTTGTAAGGTGGCCTCAGAGGAGTTTGGAGTGTCCAAGGGAAGTAGAAGAGAAGCTAAAGATACCTGGTGGTGGAACGATGATGTCCAGAAGGCAATTAAGGAGAAGAAAGATTGTTTCAGACGCCTATATCTGGATAGGAGTGCAGACAACATAGAGAAGTACAAGATGGCAAAGAAGGCCGCAAAGCGAGCTGTGAGTGAAGCAAGGGGTCGGGCGTATGAGGACCTCTACCAACGGTTAGACACGAAGGAAGGCGAAAGGGACATCTATAAGATGGCCAAGATCTGAGAGAGGAAGACGAGGGATGTTGACCAAATCAAGTGCATCAAGGACGGAGCAGATCAACTCCTGGTGAAGAACGAGGAGATTAAGCATAGATGGCGGGAGTACTTTGACAAGCTGTTCAATGGGGAGAGTGAGAGCTCTACCATTGATTTGGACGACTCCTTTGATGATACTAGCATGTGTTTTGTGCGGCGAATCCAGGAGTCGGAGGTCAAGGAGGCTTTAAAGAGGATGAAAGGAGGCAAGGCGATGGGCCCTGATTGTATCCCCATTGAGGTGTGGAGAGGCCTTGGGGACATAGCGATAGTATGGCTAACCAAACTTTTCAACCTCATTTTTCGGGCAAACAAGATGCCAGAAGAATGGAGACGGAGTATATTAGTACCAATATTCAAGAACAAGGGGGATGTTCAGAGTTGTACTAATTACCGTGGAATTAAACTGATGAGCCATACAATGAAGCTATGGGAGAGAGTCATTGAGCACCGCTTAAGAAGAATGACAAGCGTGACCAAAAATCAGTTTGGCTTCATGCCTGGGAGGTCGACCATGGAAGCCATCTTCTTGGTACGACAACTTATGGAGAGATATAGGGAGCAAAAGAAGGACCTGCATATGGTGTTCATTGACTTGGAAAAGGCCTATGATAAGATACCGCGGAATGTTATGTGGTGGGCCTTGGAAAACACAAAGTCCCAGCAAAGTACATTACCCTCATCAAGGACATGTACAATAATGTTGTGACAAGTGTTCGAACAAGTGATGGCGAAACTGATGACTTCCCGATTAAGATAGGACTGCATCAAGGGTCAGCTTTGAGCCCTCATCTTTTTGCCTTGGTGATGGATGAGGTCACAAGGGATATACAAGGAGATATCCCATGGTGTATGCTCTTTGCGGACGATGTGGTGCTAGTCGATGAGAGTCGGACGGGGGTCAACAGGAAGTTGGAGTTATGGAGGCAAACCTTGGAATCGAAAGGTTTTAGACTTAGTAGGACTAAAACCGAGTACATGAGGTGTGCTTTCAGTACTACTAGGCATGAGGAGGAGGAGGATGTTAGCCTTGATGGGCAGGTGGTGCCGCAGAAGGACACCTTTCGATATTTGGGGTCAATGTTGCAGAAGGATGGGGATATCGATGAAGATGTGAACCATCGAATTAAAGCCGGATGGATGAAGTGGCGCCAAGCTTCTGGCATTCTCTGTGACAAGAGGGTGCCACAAAAGCTAAAAGGCAAGTTCTATAGGATGGCGGTTCGACCCGCAATGTTGTATGGCGCTGAGTGTTGGCCGACTAAAAGGCGACATGTGCAACAGTTAGGTGTGGCGGAGATGCGCATGTTGAGATGGATGGGTGGCCACACAAGGAAGGACCGAATCCGGGATGATGATATACGAGATAGAGTTGGGGTAGCGCCAATTGAAGAGAAGCTTGTCCAACATTGTCTGAGATGGTTTGGACATATTCAGCGCAGGCCCCCAGAAGCCCCAGTGCATAGCGGACGGCTAAAGCATGCTGAAAATATCAAAAGAGGCTGGGGTAGACCGAACTTGACATGGGAAGAGTCCGTAAAGAGAGATCTGAAGGATTGGAGCATCACCAAAGAACTAGCCATGGACAGGGGTGCGTGGAAGCTTGCTATCCATGTGCCAGAACCATGAGTTGGTCACGAGATCTTATGGGTTTCACCTCTAGCCTACCCCAACTTGTTTGGGACTAAAGGCTTTGTTGTTGTTGGATAAATTTTCAGATTTGTAAGGAACATCATCATACTTTTCAAGCAAAGAAGCAATTTCATAAGCACCTTTAAAAGCAACAAATTCTTCTATTCATTCCACATCATAGTAATCAAAAATATCATTAGCATAATAAGCCAAGGTTTCATTATCATTAAATAAACATTGGAAGGGAAGCTGTGGAGCCTTTATCTTAGAGCAACAAGTAAAGTCATATCTCAAGCATGCATCCCAAGCAAACCATTGCAATATTCTAATTTGATCCCATAAGTGTTTCCCTTTTTGAGACAAGCGATAATCCCTAAAGTACTCACGTTGATCCAACGTGTCTCCCATTATAAAATTTAATGATGATTTCTCAGGATTATCAAAGGAGTAATTAACGTATCCCACATAACGAGCATCGAGAGTTTTAGGAGGTTCCCCATCTCCATGAGTAGCAAGTACCACTATTTTTTTGGTGTTTCGTGTTCCATATCCATAACTAAATATATAAAACAACTAATAACATAAAATAAAAATTACTTAGTGATAAATCAAACAAGCACACACGAGAATATTCACCCCTGACATGGCTTGGACTGCATCGGTATTTCCCTAAAAAGGAAGGGATGATGCAACACAGCGACGATAAGTATTTCCCTCAGTTATGAAACCAAGGTTATCGAACCAGTAGGAGGATCACCACCACCCAATAAGCAGCACCTGCACACAAACAACAAATACTTGCAACCCGACGCGAAAGAGAGGTTGTCAATCTCTCTACGGTAAATAGATAGATTAGGTAGTGATAGATAGGAGAGATAGATCTCTCAAGAACACAAATAAAAAGAGTAAATATGCAGCAAGATATTTTTGGGTTTTTGGTTTTGTAGATCTGAAAACAAAGATTGCAAAAAACGTAGATCGGAAAGCAATATGATAGGAAAAGTAGACCCGGGGGCCGTAGGGTTCACTAGTGGCTTCTCTCATGAGTATAGCGCACGGTGGGTGAACAAATTACTGTTGGGAAATTGATAGAAAATCGAATAGTCATGACGATATCCAAGGCGATGATCATTATATAGGCATCACGTCCAAGATAGATAGACCGACTCCTGCCTGCATCTACCTCTATTACTCCACACATCGACCGCTATCCAACATGCATCTAGTGTATTAAGTTCATGGAAAAACGGAGTAATGCAATAAGAACGATGACATGATGTAGACAATATCTATTCATGTAGGAATAGACCCCATCTTGTTATCCTTAATAGCAACGATACATGCGTGTCTTGCTTCCCCTTCTGTCACTGGGAAAGAGCACCGCAAGATCGAACCCTTCACAAAGCACCTCTTCCCATGGCAAGAAAAATCGATCTAGTCGGCCTAACTAAACCAAAGATTCGAAGAAGAAATACGAGGCTATAAGTAATCATGCATATAAGAGATCAAAGAAGACTCAAATAATATTCATGGATAGAGACTGATCATGAACTCAAAATTCATCGGATCCCAACAAACACACCGCAAAAGTTTACATCAAATAGATCTCCAAGAGACCATTGTATTGAGAATAATAATTGAGAGAGAAGAAGCCATCTAGCTACTGCCTACGGACCCGTAGGTCTATGGTGGACTACTCACGCATCATCGGAGAGGCACCTATGAGGAAGATGAACCCCTCCGTGATGGTGTTTAGATTGGATCTCGTGGTTCTGGAACTTGCGGCGGCTGGAATTGTGTTTCGTCGACTCCTCTAGGGTTTTTGGATTTCCAGGGAATTTATAGGCACGATAGTCGGTTGAGGGGGTGCCCGAGGTGCCCAGCACCCATCAGGTCACGCCAGGGGGCCTCTGGCGCGCCCTGGTGGGTGCTGGCCACCCTGGGCCCCCTCTTCTGGTGATCTTTGGCCCATCTGGTTTCTTCTGGTCCGTAAAAAATCCACAAAAATCCCCGCAACGTTTTATCTCTGTTTGGTACTGATTTTCTGCGAAGTAAAAAACAAGCAAAAACAGCAACTGGCACTTTGGCACTATATCAATAGGTTAGTCCCAAAAAATGATATAAAGTTCTAATAAAATGATTGTAAAACATCCAAGAATGATAATATAACAGCATGGAACAAGCAAAAATTATAGATACGTTGGAGACGTATCAACCCCACGCTATTGCTCCCCGGCAACGGCGCCAGTAAAAGGTCTTGATAACCCACAAGTGTAGGGGATCGTTTGTAGCCTTTTTCGATAAATAAGAGTGTCGAACCCAACGAGGAGCTAAAGGTAGAACAAATACTCCCTCAAGTTCTATCGACCATCGATACAACTCTACGCACACTTTAACATTTGCTTTACCTAGAACAAGTATGAAACTATTTGGTAGGTGATAGGATAGTTTGCACGAATAAAACTAGAAGTACTTTGCGGGAATAAAACTACGAGTAAATTACAAGATAATAAAAGTTAGTTGTTTAGTAGAAAGCTTTTGTCAAACAAGAAGGTTATTTGTCCCTAAGCAATTGATAACTAGACCGGTAATCATTATTGCAATTTTATATGAGGGAGAGGCATGAGCTAACATACTTTCCATACTCGGGTCTGTGTCTTCTGTCACTCACGCCACCCACCGTAAGCAAATCATGAACATATTGCAACACACTACAGTGGGGATCCCTCACGTTTGCATGACACGGAGGGCACTGACGTGGCTTGAGACTGCATCGGTATTTCCCCAAAGAGGAAGGGATGATGCTGAGGGATCACTAGAAGAGTGTTTAGAGGGGGGGTGAATAGACTAGTAGCAGGAATTAAAAACCTAACCTTTTCCCAAGTTAATTGGTTGGCAGATTTTAACAATTATAGCAAGTCTAACACACCCTACACATGCAAGTCAACAAGTATGGCAGCGGAAAATAAAGACATTGCACATGGAAGTAAGGAGTTGAGATAGGGAGATCAAACGCATGAGGGACACGAAGATTTTTCCCTTGGTTCCGATAGGTGGTGCTATCGTACGTCCACGTTTATGGAGTCTTCAACCCACGGAGGGTAACGGTTGCGAGAGTCCACGGAGGGCTCCACCCATAAGGGTTCACGAAGTAGCAACCTTGACTATTCCATAACGGCTTCCGTCCACGAAGGACTAGCCTCACTATGGGTAGATCTTCACGAAGTAGGCGATCTCCTTGCCCGTACAAACTTCTTGGTTCAACTCCACAACACGAAGTAGGAGGATCCCAAGCGACACCTAACCAATCTAGGAGGCACCACCCTCCAAAAGGTAATAGGCTCGGCAATGTCAATGAACTCCTTGCTCTTGTGCTTCAAGATGATAGACTCCTCAACACACAATCACTCTCTCACAGATTTGGCTATGGTGGAAGAGATTGATTTGGTGGAAAGCAACTTGGGGAGGCTAGAGATCAAGATTCATATGGTAGGAATGGAATAGCTTGATCTCAACACATGAGTAGGTGGCTCTCTCTCAGAAAATAGGATGGGGCAAGTATGGAATAGTTCTGAGTGCTTCTCTTTCGAGTGGGTGGTGGTGAAGGGGTATATATAGGCATCCCCAAAAATCCAACTGTTACACCTAAAGTGTCCAACTCGGTGACACCGATGTGTGAATCTCGGTGGTACCGAAGTGACCAAAAGGCAGTAACTTTTGAATCTTGGTGAGACCGATATATAACTCTCGGTGGTACCGATTAGGTGACCAACGGTCAGATTGCACAATTCGGTGACGCCAATTCTCAATTCTCGGTGGTACCGATTCTTGACCATGGCTGACCAGAGAGTTGGTCCAGAAACTTGGTGGGACCGATTCACAATTCTCGGTGGTACCGATGCTTGTGAATGTCTATCCAGGGAGTTGGTCCAAAAACTCAGTGAGACCGACTGGCAAAACTCGGTGGTACCGAAGACTGAAAATGGCTAAACAGAAAGTTGGCAACTGAACTCGGTGGCATCGATGCAGAATCTGTTGCACCGAATGGCTAGGGTTTGACATGGGTCTGTCTGAGTTTGGGAATCGGTGGGACCGAGTGGGAATTGTTGGTTGCACCGATTTGGTATGTTTGGCTTTGAACAGACTTTTGTGGAAGAGCTTGTGGGTGTTTTTGGTGACTATCGCTTGTGCACGTGGAGCATCTTGTTCACCAACAATACCTTACCCCCTTTTAATAGTATTGGCTTTCCTATGGACTCAAAGTGATTTCTCACAAAGTAAAATGTAGAGTCCTCTTGCTTGAAGCTTTGCCAATCCATTTCCTTGCATCTTGGGGTTTCTCCACAATCTTCACAATCCTTTTGCCAGCCCTCTCTGTGGACTTTATCTGAAATACACTAGGTAAAAGTATTAGTCCAAGAGACAATGTATGTTGTCATGAATTATCAAAACCACCAAGGGAGCACATTGTGCTTTCAATCTCCCCCTTTTTGGTAATTGATGACAACATACAATCAAAGCTTCAAATAAAGATATGCATGGATATAATGAAGACTTTGAGAGACACATGACTTAGATTTGCCCCCCCCTAAATGTGTGCAATCCCTTTAAAGGATAGTTGCCTTGGAATGCATGGACACATATGTAGTAGAAGGGATATAATGAGTCATGTGTATCTTGGCTATATGCATCAAATATATGTGAATGAGTTACATCCTTGTTCAAGACTTCACTCTTGCAAACAATATGTGCAAGAAGCAAGAGATCATCTTGATCAAAGATATGATGCATATACTTACCTTGAGTTCTTGAGCATTTTTGCAGTAGAAATACACTTGAGAAAACAATGTTAGGAAACACAAGAGTATTCTACCAATCAAAAAGTAATAGAGCTCAATAGTACCAAGATGTGGAGAACATATAGAAGATAGTATTCCTTAAGATTGATATGTCTCCAAAATCATTTAGAAACTTTCTCCCCTTGGATATGAAAATAGTAGATCATCCTCTCCCCCTGAATCTTAGATGTAGATATTGGGATTGGATAGGGTGAGAAAAGTCTAACATGAGTAGTCAAATGAAATAAACATATTTTTTTCCCAATCATATTTTTCTCCCCCTACTTTGGTATTCTTCCCTTGTCTATATAAGTATAAGCTTTGATATTCTCCCCCTTTATTGTATCTCCCCCTTTGCATTGAAGCATGTATCTCCCCCTTTAGCTTTGAAGCTTTGGTATTTCTCCCCCTCTGACATTAATTTCCAAAAAGGTCCATACACAGGGTTAGACACAGGGATCATGGAGTAGGAAGGGATCCTTGAGAACAAGGGTCATAGAATGTAGGGATCATGGAGAGCATTAAGAACTGAGGGAATCATGGAAAATAATTTCTCCTCTGTGGCTGATCTGAGAGCTTGTAAGACTTCTCCTCCTTTGAGTTAGGGATCCTAGAATGACATTTCTCCCCCCTTTTTGTATATATTAAACAAGGGATCATCGAAGAATTTGAGAATTGCTAAGTTCAACAAAGGATAGGAAAGATAGCAAGGTCGGTGGCTCCGAGGCAAATAAGTCGGTGGAACCGAGATGTGTATTTGCAGCCTGTCTGCATAATCGGTAGAACCGAGTCATTTGTATCGGACGCTCCGAGGGCTAACAGAAACTTGGCAATGTTTGAGAAACTTGTAAATTTTGGAAAACTTGTAACAAAATGTCAAAAGGATCTTCAAAGGAAATGCAAAAGACTTTACAAAGAGATATCAACTAGAGAAGATTTGAGTGGTTCCATGAAATCTTGCAAATAGAGAATGAACCAAACAAGATACTTAACTAGATGATGGGCGGTGACTAGGTCACCTATATTAGAGTATATTGACTTAGGAGCCAAGCAAGAATACTTGATCATAGGTCATACTCATCGTTAAGCTCAAAATGGGGTTACCATTTTTCGATCAAACATTTTAATGTTTTCATATCACTTGAGTTGCTTTAGCTCATAACTTGGAGTAAAGCCTTTTCAAGGATATGAGTACATACCTTTGAGTGATCTTGATGACGTGGCTTGTAGGTAAACTTGTTGAGGATGCTCCAGATTGATGAAGTTCATCTTGAGTTGGGAGCAATCCTTCTTGTTTTGGTACTCTTATCACCTACATAGGTTAGTCAAGCAAGGAAGAACATGATATGACACGATACCAATTGTGATATTCAAATATGTGTCAAGGATATGTTTGAGTAGTCTTCTTCCTTCCATCATCAAGAGGGGTTGTGGATACTTGGTCATGACAAGATTGCTTATGATTTGAGTTGATGGCAATCTTGTAGAATGAAGTTCTTCCAAGTACCTACAAAAGGTTTGTTGCAATGCAAGGGAGCATATATTTCCATGGAATAAAATAATATGTCAAGTGTATCATGGAAGTATCATGTAAGCTCATGCCCTTGCTGATACGTCTCCGTCATATCTATAATTTTTGATTGTTTCATGCCAATATTCTACAACTTTCATATACTTTTGGCAACTTTTTATACTATTTTTGGGACTAACATATTGATCCAGTGCCCAGTGCCAGTTCCTGTTTGTTGCATGTTTTTTGTTTCGCAGAAAATCCATATCAAACGAAGTCCAAACGGGATAAAAACTTACGGAGATTTTTTTGGAATATATGTGAATTTTGGGAAGTGGAATCAACAGAAGGCGGTGCCCGAGGGGCCCACAAGCCATAGGGGCGTGCCCTGGGGGTAGGGCGCGCCAGGCTGGCTTGTGGCCACCCCGTAAGGCGGTTGGTGCCCTTATTTCTCCGCAAGAAAGCTAATATCCGGATAAAAATTGTGTTAAAATTTCAGCCCAATCAGAGTTACGGATCTCCGGCAATATAAGAAACGGTGAAAGGCCAGAATCTGGAAGCAGAAACGGAAGGAAACAGAGAGAGAGAGAGATCCAATCTCGGAGGGGCTCCCGCCCCTCCGCCACCATGGAAGCCAAGGACCAGAGGGGAAACCCTCCTCCCATCTAGGGGGGAGGTCAAGGAAGAAGAAGAAGGAGGGGGGCTCTCTCCCCCTCTCTCCCGGTGGCGCCGAAACGCCGCCGGGGCCATCATCGTGACGGCGATCTACACCAAAAACTTCGCCGCCGTCATCACCAACTCTCTCCCCCTCTATTCAGCGGTGTAACACCCCTTCTCCCTGCTGTAATCTCTACTTAAACATGGTGCTCAACGCTATATATTATTTCCCAATGATGTATGGCTATCCTATGATGTTTGAGTAGATCCGTTTTGTCCTATGGGTTGATTGATGATCATGATTGGTTTGAGTTGCATGTTTTATTATTGGTGCTGTCCTATGGTGCTCTCCGTGTCGTGCAAGCGTGAGGGATCCCCGCTGTAGGGTTTGCAATATGTTTATGATTCGCTTATGGTGGGTGGCGTGAGTGATAGAAGCACAGACCCGAGTAAGTAGGTTGTTTGCGTATGGGAATAAAGAGGACTTGATACCTTATAATGCTATGGTTGGGTTTTACCTTAATGATCTTTAGTAGTTGCGGATGCTTGCTAGAGTTCCAATCATAAGTGCATATGATCCAAGTAGAGAAAGTATGTTAGCTTATGCCTCTCCCTCATATAAAATTGCAATAATGATTACCGGTCTAGTTATCGATTGCCTAGGGACAAATAACTTTCCTGTGACAAAAAGCTCTCTACTAAGACTAACTTAGTTGCTTCTTCATCTAAATAGCCCGTAGTTTTTATTTACATACTCTTTATTATCTTGCAAACCTATCCTATCACACCTACAAAGTACTTCTAGTTTCATACTTGTTCTAGGTAAAGCGAACGTTAAGCGTGCGTAGAGTTGTATCGGTGGTCGATAGAACTTGAGGGAATATTTGTTCTACCTTTAGCTCCTCGTTGGGTTCGACACTCTTACTTATCGAGAAAGGCTACAATTGATCCCCTATACTTGTGGGTTATCAAGACCTTTTTCTGGCGCCGTTGCTGGGGAGCAATAGCGTGGGGTGAATATTCTCGCGTGTGCTTGTTTGCTTTACCACTAAGTAATTTTTATTTTCTGTTCTAAGTTGTTTTCTATCTTTAGATATGGGTAGGAAACGTAAAATACCAAAAAAATTAGTTGTACTTGCTGCTCCAAAAGTTGATGAACCACTAGTGTTCCGTACCACCGAATAATATTACTTGGGTCATCTTCGATCCACTTGTGCTCGTGCTGAAAACCCAACAAGCTTAGTTGAGGGAAAGTCATTAAATGAGCATGCTCATTATGTGCGACACCGCATATCTCAAAAAGGGAAACTCTTGTGGCATCAAATTAATACTTTGTGTTGTTATGCTTGGAACTTGTGTGAATTGCATGATTTTACTTGTTGTTCTAAAGAAGCTAAAAAACACCTTCCCTACCAATGTGTGTTTAATGATAATGAAATATTATCCTCTTATGCCAAGGAGGCCTATTGCTATAATGATGTTGAACAAATTGAAGAATTTGTTGCTTTTAAGGGTGCCTATGAAATTGCTTCTTTCATTGAAAAGTATGATGCTACTCTTTACAAATCTGAAAATTTTGCCATACTTAAATATTGCTATGAAAACTATGCTTCTAATGCTTATGTTAAAGAGTTTATTGAAAGAATGACCGCTGCCTTGGAAGAGACTAATATTTTGCAGGAATCTATGGAAGAGGAAGTTGCTGAAATTGTAAGCTCATTAGATGAAAAAGATGAGGAGGAGAACGAAGAACAAAAGGAGGAAGAGCGGATTAGCTACCCGTGCCCACCTTCTAACGAGAGTAACTCTTCAACTCATACATTGTTTAATCACCCTTCGCACATACCGATGGATGAATGCTATGATGATTGCTATGATCCCTTGGATTCTTTTGAAATATCCCTTTTTGATGAACTTGATGCTTGCTATTCTTATGGCCATGATGCCAATATGAATTATGCTTATGAAGATGAACTTGCTATAGTTCCTTATGTTAAGCATGAAATTGTTGCTATTGCACCCACACATGATAGTCCTATTATCTTTTTGAATTCTCCCAACTACACTATATCGGAGAAGTTTGCACTTATTAAGGATTATATAGATGGGTTGCCTTTTACTATTACACATGATGATTTTGATAGATATAATATGCATGTGCTTGCTGCTCCTACTTGCAATTATTATGAGAGAGGAACTACATCTCCGCCTCTCTATGTTTCCAATATGATAAAATTGCAAGAAACTGCTTATGCTATGTATTGGCCTTTACTTGATGTGCATGAATTGTTCTTTTATGATATGCCAATGCATAGGAAGAGAGTTATACTTCGTTGTTGCATGATATATGTTAATTTGTGCTCACTACTAAATTACAAATCATTGTTAATTAAAATTGGCTTTGATATACCTTGGGATCCGGGTGGATCAATTACTTGAGCACTTTATGCCTAGCTTAATGGCTTTAAAGAAAGCGCTGCCAGGGAGACAACCCGGAAGTTTTAGAGAGTCATTTTATTATGTTTTGTGCTTTTATATAGTTTAAAAAACAAAAAAAATAAAGAGGGGAACCTAAAAAAATTTCAAAAAGAAAAGTGAAAGTGAGAGAGACGAGCATTGTTAAAATGGGAGCATGCCTTGAACTTTGTTCATGCCCATGGAAACCTTGTGAATCTTAATTATAGAAAATTTTCAACAAAAATAATTATCCCCTTGTATAAATCCATTGTATTATAAAAATAATGTGCCAAGATTTGCCTTTATGATGATTAGATTGCTTGTTTGGTGTGTGCAGTGCAAAAACAGAAACTTTGGCTGTAGTGCGTGAATTTACATTTTTTACTGGAATGTCAAAAGTTTCTGAAATTTTTACACAGTACTGCTATGCAAATTTTTTATTTTGTACTAATTTTTAAGAATTTTTAGAGTTACATAAGTATAGTAAATGTTCAGATTGCTACAGACTGTCTTGTTTAAGACAGATTCTGTTTTTGATGCATTGTTTTGCTAGTTTTGATGATACTATCGATTTTATCGGTGGTATAAGCCATCAAGAAGTTATAATACAGTAGCTAAAATGCAAAAATAAAATGTGAATGGGTTTGCAACAGTACTTAAAGTGGTAATTTGCTTTATTATACTAACGGATCTCATGAGGGTTTTGTTAAGTTTTGTGTGATTGAAGTTTTCAAGTTTTGGGTGAGATCACGATGGATGAAGGAATAAGGAGTGGAAAGAGACTAAGCTTGGGGATGCCCGAGGCACCCCAAGGTAATATTCAAGGACTCCCAAGAAACTAAGCTTGGGGATGCCCCGGAAGGCATCCCCTCTTTCTTCTAACAACCATCGGTAATTTTTTTTGGAGCTATATTTTTATTCGTCACATGATATGCATAAATCTTGGAGCGTCGTGTGCTTTTTATTCTTTTAATAATACACCATGCTGGTATGAGAAAGTCCTTGGTTGATTTATAGAAGGCTCTTTGCACCTCACTTATATCTTTTGAGTATGGCTTTATAGAATGCTTTATGTGCTTCACTTATATCATTTGAAGTTTGGATTGCCTGTTTCTCTACACATAGAAAACCGCCATTTGTAGAATGCTCTTTTGCTTCACTTATATTTTTTAGAGCGTGGGCATATCTTTTGTAGAAAGAATTAAACTCTCATGCTTCACTTATATCTATTTATAGAGTTAACAGGAGTTGGTCATTCACATGGTTAGTCATAAAATCCTACATAAAACTTGTAGATCACTGAATATGATATGTTTGATTCCTTGCAAGATATAAAGATGGTGATACTAGAGACATGCTAGTGAGTAATTGTGGATTGGTAGAAATATTTGTGTTAAAGTTTGTGATTCCCGTAGCATGCACGTATGGTGAACCGTTATGTGAAGAAGTCGGAGCATGATTTATTTATTGATTGTCATCCTTTGTGTGGAGGTCGGGAGCGCGCGATGGTTAACTCCTACCAACCTCTCCCCTAGGGGCATGCGTCTAATACTTTGTTTCGATAGCTAATAGATTTTTGCAATAAGTATGTGAGTTCTTTATGACTAATGTTGAGTCCATGGATTATACGCACTCTCATCCTTCCACCATTGCTAGCCTCTCTAGTACCGCGCAACTTTCGCCGGTGCATTACACCCACCATATATCCTTCCTCAAAACAGCCACCATACCTACCTATTATGGCATTTCCATAGCCATTCCGAGATATATTGCCATGCAACTTCCATCGTTCCGTTTATTATGACACGCACCATCATTGTCATATTGCTTTGCATGATCGTAAGATAGCTAGCATGATGTTTTCATGGCTTGTCCGTTTTTTGATGTCATTTGCTACGCTAGATCATTGCACATCCCGGTACACCGCTGGAGGCATTCATATAGAGTCATATTTTGTTCTAGTATCGAGTTGTAATTCTTGAGTTGTAAGTAAATAAAAGTGTGATGATCATCATTATTAGAGGATTGTCCCATGTGAGGAAAGGATGATGGAAGCTATGATTCCCTCACAAGTTGGGATGAGTCTCCGAACTTTACAAATAAATAAAAGAGGCCAAAGAAGCCCAAATAAAAAAAAGAGGCCAAAGAAGCCCACCAAAAAAAAGACAAAAAAAAACAAAAAAAATGAGAGAAAAGAGAGAAGGGGCAATGCTACTATTCCATTTTCCACACTTGTGCTTCAAAGTAGCACCATGATCTTCATGATAGAGAGTCTCCTATATTGCCACTTTCATATACTAGTGGGAATTTTTCATTATAGAACTTGGCTTGCATATTCCAATGATGGGCTTCCTCAAATTGCCCTAGGTCTTCGTGAGCAAGCAAGTTGGATGCACACCCACTTAGTTTCTTTTGAGCTTTCATACACTTATAGCTCTAGTGCATCCGTTGCATGGCAATCCCTATTCACTCACATTAATATCTATTGATGGGCATCTCCATAGCCCGTTGATACGCCTAGTTGATGTGAGACTATCTCCTTCTTTTTGTCTTCTCAACAACCACCATATTCTATTCCACCTATAGTGCTATATCCATGGCTCACGCTCATGTATTGCGTGAAAGTTGAAAAAGTTTGAGAATACTAGAGTATGAAACAATTGCTTGGCTAAAACCGGGGTTGTGCATGATTAAATACTTTGTGTGATGAAGATGGGGCATAGCCAGACTATATGATTTTGTAGGGATAACTTTCTTTTAGCCATGATATTTTGAGAAGACATGATTGCTTTATTAGTATGCTTGAACTATTATTGTCTTAATGTCAAATGATAGACTATTGCTTTGAATCACTTGTGTCTTAATATTCATGCCATGATTAGATTATAGGATCAAGATTATTCTAGGTAGCATTCCACATAAAAAAATATCTTTTTTATCATTTACCTACTCGAGGATGAGCAGGAATTAAGCTTGGGGATGCTGATACGTCTCCGTCATATCTATAAGTTTTGATTGTTTCATGCCAATATTCTACAACTTTCATATACTTTTGGCAACTTTTTATACTATTTTTGGGACTAACATATTGATCCAGTGCCCAGTGCCAGTTCCTGTTTGTTGCATGTTTTTTGTTTCGTAGAAAATCCATATCAAACGAAGTCCAAACGGGATAAAAACTTACGGATTTTTTTTTGGAATATATGTGAATTTTGGGAAGTGGAATCAACAGAAGGTGGTGCCCGAGGGGCCCACAAGCCATAGGGGCGCGCCCTGGGGGTAGGGTGCGCCAGGCTGGCTTGTGGCCACCCCGTAAGGCGGTTGGTGCCCTTATTTCGCCGCAAGAAAGCTAATATCCGGATAAAAATTGTGTTAAAATTTCAGCCCAATCAGAGTTACGGATCTCCGGGAATATAAGAAACAGTGAAAGGCCAGAATCTGGAAGCAGAAACAGAAGGAAACAGAGAGAGAGAGAGAGAGAGATCCAATCTCGGAGGGGCTCCCGCCCCTCTGCCGCCATGGAAGCCAAGGACCAGAGGGGAAACCCTCCTCCCATCTAGGGGGGAGGTCAAGGAAGAAGAAGAAGGAGGGGGGCTCTCTCCCCCTCTCTCCCGGTGGCGCCGAAACGCCGCCGGGGCCATCATCGTGACGGCGATCTACACCAACAACTTCGCCGCCGTCATCACCAACTCTCTCCCCCTCTATTCAGCGGTGTAACACCCCTTCTCCATGCTGTAATCTCTACTTAAACATGGTGCTCAACGCTATATATTATTTCCCAATGATGTATGGCTATCCTATGATGTTTGAGTAGATCCGTTTTGTCCTATGGGTTGATTGATGATCATGATTGGTTTGAGTTGCATGTTTTATTATTGGTGCTGTCCTATGGTGCTCTCCGTGTCGTGCAAGCGTGAGGGATCCACGCTGTAGGGTTTGCAATATGTTTATGATTCGCTTATGGTGGGTGGCGTGAGTGATAGAAGCACATACCCGAGTAAGTAGGTTGTTTGCGTATGGGAATAAAGAGGACTTGATACCTTATAATGCTATGGTTGGGTTTTACCTTAATGATCTTTAGTAGTTGCGGATGCTTGCTAGAGTTCCAATCATAAGTGCATATGATCCAAGTAGAGAAAGTATGTTAGCTTATGCCTCCCCCTCATATAAAATTGCAATAATGATTACCGGTCTAGTTATCGATTGCCTAGGGACAAATAATTTTCTTGTGACAAAAATCTCTCTACTAAGACTAACTTAGTTGCTTCTTCATCTAAACAGCCCGTAGTTTTTATTTACATACTCTTTATTATCTTGCAAACCTATCCTATCACACCTACAAAGTACTTCTAGTTTCATACTTGTTCTAGGTAAAGCGAACGTTAAGCGTGCGTAGAGTTGTATCGGTGGTCGATAGAACTTGAGGGAATATTTGTTCTACCTTTAGCTCCTCGTTGGGTTCGACACTCTTACTTATTGAGAAAGGCTACAATTGATCCCCTATACTTGTGGGTTATCACTTGCATGCATCCGAGTGAGTCTAGCTCAAGTTTGAAGCATCAATGATGTTCAACTCACTCCTCAAGTGACAAAAGACTTTCTCATCAAGTGGCTTAGTAAAGATATCAGCCAATAGCTTGTTGGTACGAATATGCTTAAGATCAATATCTCCTTTGGCAACATGATCACGAATGAAATGATGTCGAACTTGAATATGCTTAGTTCGAGAATGTTGCACAGGGTTATGACCAATTTTAATAGCACTTTCATTGTCACAAAGTAATGGAACATTTTTCACATGGATTCCATAATCCTTAAGCATTTGTGTCATCCATAGTAATTGTGCACAACACGATCCGGCAGCAATATACTCAGCTTCGACAGTAGATAGAGATACCGAGTTTTGTTTCTTGGAGGACCAAGACACAAGAGATCTACCAAGAAATTGACATATACCCGAGGTGGATTTTCTATCAACCTTGTCACCGGCATAGTCCGAATCGGAATAGCCAACAAGGTTAAAGGAAGATCCTTTGCGATACCAAATGCCAAAGTTTGGTGTTTGTATCAAATATCTCACAATACGTTTTACGGCCAAGAGATGACACTCTTTAGGTGCAGCTTGATATCTAGCACACATGCAAACACTAAGCATAATATCGGGACGGGAGGCACATAGATATAGCAATGAACCAATCATAGATCGATAAACTTTTTGATCAACCAGTTCGTCCTCCTTGGTAAGATCAACATGTCCACTAGTAGGCATATGAGTTTTCATACCTTTACACTCTTGCATGTTGAACTTCTTTATCAAGTCCTTGGTATACTTGGTTTGAGAGATGAAAGTTCCTTCTCTTGTTTGCTTGATTTGCAAACCAAGAAAGAATTTCAGCTCACACATCATGGACATCTCATACTTCTCAGACATCAACCTTCCAAATCTTTCACTAAATTGTGGGTTAGTAGATCCAAAGATAATATCACCCACATAGATTTGGCACAGAAATAATTCACCATTAACTCTTTTAGTGAATAAGGTTGCGTCAATTTTACCAATTTCAAAACCCTTTTCAATGAGAAACTTCGTTAAGCATTTATACCAAGCACGAGGGGCTTGTTTAAGACTATAAAGGGCTTTACGAAGCTTGTAAACATGATTAGGTTTCTTAGGATTCACAAAACCAGGGGGTTGTTTAACATAGACCTCTTCTTCAATCTCACCATTTAAAAAGGCACTTTTAATGTCCATTTGATAAAGTGTGATATCATGGTGATTAGCATAAGCAAGGAGAATGTGAATAGCTTCAAGTCTAGCGACGGGGGCATAGGTCTCACCGTAGTCCATACCTTCGACTTGCGTATATCCTTGGGCTACGAGACGCGCCTTGTTGCGTACGACTTGACAGTCTTCATCTTGCTTGTTCCGAAACACCCATTTGGTTCCGATGATGTTGTGCTCGTCCTTGGGCTTCTCCACGAGTGTCCACACTTCGTTCCTCTCGAAGTTGTGAAGCTCTTCATGCATAGCGTTCACCCAATCCGGGTCTTCAAGAGCTTGTTCTACCTTCAAGGGTTCAATGCTAGAGATGAAAGAATAATGCTCACAAAAGTTAGCTAAGCGAGTTTTAGAGCGAGTGATTCTCCCGGTTTGTATGTCACCAAAAAATTTGTTTAGAGGATGGTTCTTGGTCACTCTTGCTCGAACTCGGGGTAGCTTCGGCTTGTTGGATGGTGGAGCTTCTTCATCATCATCATCATCTCCTTCATCTTCGTTGTTGTTGAAGGTGTCGTTTCCTTGAGGTGGTGGTGAAGGAGGTTTTGGTGGATCTTCATGATGTACTCCCTCCTCTTCATCTTGTCGTGTACCGCTTGTGGATGCCTCCATGTCATGTTGAGGTTCACCTTGACGTGAAGTAGGGGCTTCCACTTGAGTTGACGAAGTACTTTCCTTCACCTCCATGGGACGAATCTTGCCGATGGACAAGTCTTGGATAGCTTCCGAAGGATCCTTATCTCCTACATCATTTGGCAATTGTTTGACTTGCGAACCATTAGATCATCAAACTTCACATCTACCGTCTCTTCAACTTTTTGAGTGAAGTTGTTGTAGACACGGTAAGTGTGAGAGTTCGATTCGTACCCAAGTAGGAATCCTTCATGAGATTTGGGAGCAAATTTAGTACGACGATGCTTGTCAAGAATGTAGCACTTTGAGCCGAATACCCGAAAGTATCCAACTTGGGGTTTGTTACCGGTGAGTAGCTCGTATGCCGTTTTACCGAGAAGCTTGTGCAAGTAGAGTCGGTTTGTGGCATGACATGCTGTTTCCACGGCTTCTGCCCAAAAGTGTCTTGGCGTCTTGTATTCGTCAAGCATCGTTCTTGCCATCTCAATGAGAGTCCGGTTCTTCCTCTCAACAACTCCATTTTGTTGAGGCGTGTATGTAGCCGAGAACTCATGTGAAACAACTTTTTCGTCAAGAAAGGTATCTACATGGGTGTTCTTGAACTCCGATCCGTTATCGCTCCGAACCTTCTTGATCTTCACTTCAAACTGATTTTGTGCTTTGCGAACGAAGTTCTTGAAGATATTTTGTACCTGCGACTTATCATCAAGAAAGAATACCCACGTAAATCTGGAAAAATCATCAACTATAACTAGACCATAGGAATTTCCACCGAGGCTCTTGTAAGCATTGGGACCAAAAAGATCCATGTGAAGTAACTCGTGTGGTCTCCTAGTAGTCATGATATTCTTGACGGGATGACTTCCACCTACTTGCTTTCCAGCTTGACAAGCACTACAAAGTCTATCTTTGTCAAAGATAACATCGTTAACACCAAGTATATGATCACCTTTGATAAGCTTGTCTAGATTACGCATGCCAACATGTCCTAGTCGTCTATGCCAAAGCCATCCTTTAGAAGATTTTGCAATAAGACAAGTACGAGGTTTGGATCTCTTAGTGAAATCGACAATATATAGATCACCTCTATGGAAACCGGTAAAGACCATGTTATGATTATCTTGACGAAACACTTGGCAATCTACTTTCGTGAATAGCACATTAAAACCAAAGTCGGCAAGTCTAGATACGGAAAGAAGATTGTAGCCAAGAGATTCTACAAGCATGACGTTTTGAATAGAGCTATCATGGGATATGGCCACCTTACCAAGACCAAGTACCTTACCCTTGCAGTTGTCTCCAAAAGTTACATACCTTCGCGGTCCATGGTTTGGTGTGATCTCTTCAAACATTTCTCTATCTCCGGTCTTATGATCGGTGCATCCGCTATCGAGAATCCATTCTTTTCCTCCGGACATGTAATCCTTGAAGTTTGCCATGAGACTTAGATTCTTCATGATCTTCTCATGCTCGATGTCGAACAACTCATCTTCATCATAGTAGCCATGTTCCACATTGTTATCATCAAGTGGGAAATCCTCGTCACAAAGAACAAGAGATTCGTAGGGTTGTGATCATGACAATGTTCAAATTTATGAATTCGAATGGCTTCTACAATGATGTTGTTGATAGTTATGACATCTCCTTTAGCACGCATAAGGTCTCTAAGCTCAAATAGATAGTCATCAAACTTTGGATCACTGGGCATCATTTTGTGAAAGACAATAGTTTTATGAAGAATTTCATCAAGATTACTCAATGAATAACTTGGATATCGTTTCTCCAAGTCATTCCACAAAGTATAAGCACATTCAAAATTCTTCATTTGACTAAGCACAATCCTAGGCAATCCTCTAACGATAAGATTAACAGTTCTAAGATTGCATAGCATATCAATTTCCTCTTCGTGTGTGGGATGTAAAGCATCAATGGGAGGTACATAGGGGTTCTTAACATACTTGCTCAAATGAAATTCATTGAATAGCTCAAGCATCATATGTTTCCATTGACTATAGTACTCCCCATCAAGAATAGGCACTCTACAACTCAAGCTTCCTATACTAGACACATCCATCTTCCTCCACGGTGATGAAACCGAAGCAATGGAGACCAAAGCTCTGATACCAATTGAGGGATCACTAGAAGAGTGTCTAGAGGGGGGTGAATAGGCTAGTAGCAGGAATTAAAAACATAACCTTTTCCCAAGTTAATTGGTTGGCAGATTTTAACAATTATAGCAAGTCTAACACACCCTACACATGCAAGTCAACAAGTATGGCAGTGGAAAATAAAGACATTGCACATGGAAGTAAGGAGTTGAGATAGGGAGATCAAACGCATGAGGGACACGAAGATTTTTCCCGTGGTTCCGATAGGTGGTGCTATCGTACGTCCACGTTTATGGAGTCTTCAACCCACGGAGGGTAACGGTCACGAGAGTCCACGGAGGGCTCCACCCATAAGGGTCCACGAAGTAGCAACCTTGACTATTCCATAACGGCTTCCGTCCACGAAGGACTAGCCTCACTATGGGTAGATCTTCACGAAGTAGGCGATCTCCTTGCCCATACAAACTTCTTGGTTCAACTCCACAACACGAAGTAGGAGGCTCCCAAGAGACACCTAACCAATCTAGGAGGCACCACCCTCCAAAAGGTAATAGGCTCGGCAATGTCGATGAACTCCTTGCTCTTGTGCTTCAAGATGATAGACTCCTCAACACACAATCACTCTCTCACGGATTTGGCTATGGTGGAAGAGATTGATTTGGTGGAAAGCAACTTGGGGAGGCTAGAGATCAAGATTCATATGGTAGGAATGGAATAGCTTGATCTCAACACATGAGTAGGTGGCTCTCTCTCAGAAAATAGGATGGGGCAAGTATGGAATAGTTCTGAGTGCTTCTCTTTCGAGTGGGTGGTGGTGAAGGGGTATATATAGGCATCCCCAAAAATCCAATCGTTACACCTAAAGTGACCAACTCGGTGACACCAATGTGTGAATCTTGGTGGTACCGAAGTGACCAAAAGGCAGTAACTTTTGAATCTCGGTGAGACCGATATATAACTCTCGGTGGTATCGATTAGGTGACCAACAGTTAGATTGCACAACTCGGTGACGCCGATTCTCAATTCTCGGTGGTACCGATTCTTGACCATGGCTGACTAGAGAGTTGGTCCAGAAACTCGGTGGGGCCAATTCACAATTCTCGGTGGTACCGATGCTTGTGAATGGCTATCCAGGGAGTTGGTCCAAAAACTCGGTGAGACCGACTGGCAAAACTCGGTGGTACCGAAGACTGAAAATGGCTAAACAGAAAGTTGGCAACTGAACTCGGTGGCGTCGATGCAGAATCGGTTGCACCGAATGGCTAGGGTTTGGCATGGGTCTGTCTGAGTTTGGGAATCGGTGGGACCGAGTGGGAATTGTTGGTTGCACCAATTTGGGATGTTTGGCTTTGGACAGACTTTTGTGGAAGAGCTTGTGGGTGTTTTTGGTGACTATCTCTTGTGCACGTGGAGCATCTTGTTCACCAACAGTACCTTACCCCCTTTTAATAGTATTGGCTTTCCTATGAACTCAAAGTGATTTATCACAAAGTAAAATGTAGAGTCCTCTTGCTTGAAGCTTTGCCAATCCATTTCCTTGCATCTTGGGGTTTCTCCACAATCTTCACAATCCTTTTGCCAGCCCTCTCTGTGGACTTTATCTGAAATACACTAGGTAAAAGTATTAGTCCAAGAGACAATGTATGTTGTCATGAATTATCAAAACCACCAAGGGAGCACATTGTGCTTTCAGATGCAGCACAGCGACGGTAAGTATTTCCCTCAGTTATGAAACCAAGGTTATCGAACCAGTAGGAGGATCACCAACACCCAATAAGCAGCACCTACACACAAACAACAAATACTTGCAACCCGACGCGAAAGAGAGGTTGTCAATCTCTCTACGGTAATAAGATAGATTAGGTAGTGATAGATAGGAGAGATAGATCTCTCAAGAACACAAATAAAAAGAGTAAATACGCAGCAATATATTTTTGGGTTTTTGGTTTTGTAGATCTGAAAACAAAGATTGCAAAAAACGTAGATCGGAAAGCAATATGATGGAAAAGTAGACCCGGGGGCCGTAGGGTTCACTAGTGGCTTCTCTCATGAGTATAGCACACGGTGGGTGAACAAATTACTGTTGGGCAATTGATAGAAAATCGAATAGTCATGACGATATCCAAGGCGATGATCATTATATAGGCATCACGTCCAAGATAGATAGACCGACTCCTGCCTGCATCTACCTCTATTACTCCACACATCGACCGCTATCCAGCATGCATCTAGTGTATTAAGTTCATTGGAAAACGGAGTAATGCAATAAGAACGATGACATGATGTAGACAAGATCTATTCATGTAGGAATAGACCCCATCTTGTTATCCTTAATAGCAACGATACATGCGTGTCTTGCTGCCCCTTCTGTCACTCGGAAAGAACACCGCAAGATCGAACCCATCACAAAGCACCTCTTCCCATGGCAAGAAAAATCGATCTAGTTGGCCTAACTAAACCAAAGATTCGAAGAAGAAATACGATGCTATAAGCAATCATGCATATAAGAGATCAAAGAAGACTCAAATAATATTCATGGATAGAAACTGATCATGAACTCAAAATTCATCGGATCCTAACAAACACACCGCAAAAGTTTACATCAAATAGATCTCCAAGAGACCATTGTATTGAGAATCATAAGAGAGAGAGAGAAGAAGCCATCTAGATACTGCCTACAGACCCGTAGGTCTATGGTGGACTACTCACGCATCATCGGAGAGGCACCTATGAGGAAGATGAACCCCTCCGTGATGGTGTTTAGATTGGATCTCGCGGTTCTGGAACTTGCGGCGGCTGGAATTGTGTTTCGTCGACTCCCCTAGGGTTTTTGGAATATTTGGGAATTTATAGGCATCAGAGGCGGTGCGGAAGGGGGCCGAGGAGGGCACAACCCATCAGGGCGCGCCGGGGGCCCCCTGGCGCGTCCTGGTGGGTTGTGCTCTCCACAGCCCACCTCTCCGGCAGTTGTTTGGCCCACTGGGTGTCTTCCGGTCCAGAAAAAATCTCCAAAAAGTTTTGTCGCGATTGGACTCCTTTTGGTATTGATTTTCTGCGAAGTAAAAGACAAGCAAAAACAGCAACTGGCACTTTGGCACTATGTCAATAGGTTAGTCCCAAAAAATGATATGAAGTTGTTATAAAATGATTGTAAAACATCCGAGAATGATAATATAACAGCATGGAACAAGCAAAAATTATAGATACGTTGGAGACATATCAGGCACCATAGGATAGCACCAAAATAAAACATACAACTCATACCAACCACGATCATCAATTAGCCCATAGGACAAAACGGATCTACTCAAACATCATAGGATAGCCACAAGTCATTGGGAAATGATATATTGAGTTGAGCACCATGTTTAAGTAGAGATTACAGTGGGGAAGAGAGGTGTTACACCGCTACATAGAGGGGAGAGAGTTGGTGTTGACGGCGGCAAAGTTGTTGGTGTAGATTGCCGTCACGATGATTGCCCTGGTGGCGTTCCGGCGCCACCGTGAGAGAGGGGGAGAGAGCCCCCCTCCTTATTCTTCTTCCTTGGCCTCCCCCCTATATGGGAGGAGAGTTCACCCTCTGGTCCATGGCCTCCATGGCGGCGGAGGCGCAGGAGCCCCTCCGAGATTGGATCTCCCTCTCTGTTCTCTTCTGTTTCGCGTTCCTATTTTCTGGCCGAAAACTGTTTCTTATATTCCCGAAGATCCGTAACTCCGATTGCGTTGAGATTTTAACACGATTTTTTTCAGGATATAAGCTTCCTTGCGCCCTAAGTACAACAGCAACCGCCTTACGAGGTGACCACAACCCACCACGGCGCGCGTGGGCCCTGGGGCGCGCTCTGGTGTACTGTGGGGGCTGTGGGCCTCCTTTTGCGTTGATTCCAACTCCCAAAAATCACATATATTCCAAAATAATTCTCCGTAAATTTTTATCGTGTTTGGACTTCATTTGATATGGATATTCTGGGAAACAAAAAACATGCAACAAACAGGAACTGGCACTGGGCACTGGATCAATATGTTAGTCCAATAAATCATATAAAATGTTGCCAAAAATATGTGAAAGTTGTATAATATTGGCATGAAACAATCAAAAATTATAGATACGATGGAGACATATCAGCATTCCCAAGCTTAATTCCTGCTCGTCCTCAAGTAGGTAAGTGATAAAAAAAGATAATTTTTGATGTGGAATTCTACCTAGCATAATCTTGATCATATATCTAATCATGGCATGAATATTAAGATGTGAGTGATTCAAAGCAATAGTCTATAATTTGACATAAAGACATTAATGCTCAGGCATCCCAACAAACAATCATGTCTTTCAAAATATCAAGGCTAAAGAACGCTATCCCTACAAAATCATATAGCCTTGTCATGCTCTGTCTTCTTAACACAAACTATAAATCATGTACTACCCCAGTGTCAGCCAAGCAATTGATTCATACTTTTTAACGCGCTTCAACATTTTCAACTCTCATGCAATACATGAGCGCAAGCCATGGATATAGCACTATGGGTGGAATAGAATGCGGTGGTAGAAATTAATATAGAGAAGACAAAAAGGAAGATAGTCTCACATCGAAGCAGCTAATCAATGGGCTATGGAGATGCCCATCAATTGATATCAATGCGAGGAGTAGGGATTGCCATGCAACGGATGCACTAAGAGCTATAAGTGTATGAAAGCTCAAACATGAAACTAAGTGGGTGTGCATCTAACTCTATAATGAGAAATTCCCACTAGTATATGAAAGTGACAACATAGGAGACTCTCTATGTGAAAAACATGGTGCTGCTTTGATGCACAAGTGTGGAATTAGCATGCCCCTTCTCTCTTTGTCTCTTTTTTTCATTTTTCTTTCTTTTTTTCTTCTTTTTCTTCTTCTTCTTTCTTTTTCTCTTTTTTTTTCTTTTTATATTTGTCCGGAGCCTCATCCCGACTTGTGGGGGAATCATAGTTTCCATCATCCTTTCCTCATTGGGACATGCTCTAATAATGAATAATGATGATCATCACACTTCTATTTACTTACAACTCAATATTACAACTCGATAGTAGAACAAAGTATGACTCTATATGAATGCCTCTGGCAGTGTACCAGAATGTGCAATGATCTAGCGTAGCAAAGATATCAAAAAACGGACAAGCCATGGAAACATCATGCTAGCTATCTTACGATCATGTAAAGCAATATGACAATGAATGCTCCAGTCATCAAAACAGAAGCGGAGGAAGTTGCATGGCAATATATCTCGGAATGGCTATGGAAATGCCATAATAGGTAGGTATGGTGGCTGTTTTGAGGAAGATATAATAAGGCTTATGTGTGATAGAGCGTATCATATCACGGGGTTTGGATGCACCGGCGAAGTTTGCACCGACTCTCGAGGTGAGAAAGGGCAATGCACGGTACCGTAGAGGCTAGCAAATTGCGGAAAGGTAAGAGTGTGTATAATCCATGGACTCACATTAGTCATAAAGAACTCACATACTTATTGCAAAAGTTTATTAGCCCTCGAAGCAAAGTATTACTACGCATGCACCTAGGGGGGATGTTGGTAGGAGTTAACCATCACGTGCCCCCGACCTTCACACAAAGATAGTCAATCAAGGATAAATTGTGCTCCAACTTCCTGGCATAACAGGAGACTATACGTGCATGCTTCGGGAATCACAAACCTTAACACCATTATCTTACTAAACACGATCATCCACTAGTACCTCCCACATATTATCATCTCTATATCGCAAAACTATTGCAAGGAATCAAACATATCATATTCAGTGATCCATAAGTTTTATGTAGGATTTTATGACTAACCATGCAAATGACCAATTCCTGTTGACTCTCTAAATAGATATAAGTGAAGCAATAGAGTTTAATTATTTCTACAAAAGACCACGCTCTAATAAATATAAGTGAAGCAAAAGAGCATTCTACAAATAATGGTTTTCTATGTGAAAAGAAACAGGCAATCCAAACTTCAAATGATATAAGTGAAGCACTTGAAGCATTCTATAAAGCCATACTCAAAAGATATAAGTGAAGTGCAATGAGCATTCTACAAATCAACCATGGACGATCTCATACCAGCATGGTGCATAAAAGAAAAGTGAGAACTAAACACAAAAGACGCTCCAAGATTTACACATATCACATGAACGAAACGAAAACGAAAACATACTCATACTTGTTGAAGAAAGATGGGATGCCTTCCGGGGCATCCCCAAGCTTAGATGCTTGAGTCTCCTTGGATATTTACTTGGGGTGCCTTGGTGAAGGGATCGATAGAAGAGACGTCTAGAGGGGGGGTGAATAGACTACTTGCAAGAATTAAAACCTAACCTTTTCCCAAGTTAATTGGTGGGCAGTTTTAGCAATTATAACAAGTCTAATGCACCCTACACATGCTAGTCAACAATTATGGCGGCGGAAAGTAAGACAAGCACATGTAAGAGAGTGTAGAGATAGGAAGATCAAACACAATTTGGAGACGCAAGGATTTTTCCCGTGGTTCCGATAGGTGGCGCTATCGTACATCCACGTTTATGGAGTCTTCAACCCACGGAGGGTAACGGTCGCGAGAGTCCATGGAGGGCTCCACCCATAAGGGTCCACGAAGTAGCAACCTTGACTATTTCATAACGGCTTCCGTCCACGAAGGACTAGCCTCACTATGGGTAGATCTTCACGAAGTAGGCGATCTCCTTGCCCGTACAAACTTCTTGGTTCAACTCCACAACACGAAGTAGGAGGCTCCCAAGCAACACCTAACCAATCTAGGAGGCACCACCCTCCAAAAGGTAATAGGCTTGATAATGACGATGAACTCCTTGCTCTTGTGCTTCAAGATGATAGACTCCTCAACACTCAATCACTCTCTCACAGATTTGGCTTGGTGGAAGGGATTGATTGGGTGGAAATCAACTTGGGGAGGCAAGAAATCAAGATCCATATGGTTGGAGTGGATGATCTTGATCTCTACACAAGGGTAGGTGGTTCTCTCTCAGGAAACTGGATGGGGCAAGTGTGGAATAGTTCTGAGTGCTTCTCTTATGAGTGAGATGTGGTGGAGAGGTATATATAGGCATCTCCAAAAATCCAACCGTTACACCATTATTGAGCAACTCGGTGGCATCGAAGTGTTCAAAATGTGGCAACTTTAGGAATCTCGGTGAGACCGAAATATGATTCTCGGTGGTACCGATATGACTGGCCGAGGGTAGTTTCCAAACTCGGTGAGACCGATTCACAATTCTCGGAAATTCCGATTCTTGTGAAACAGCTAACAGAAAGTTGGTCACTGGAACTCGGTGGCATCGATGCAAAACTTGGTAGTACCGAGAAGGGTTTGTGGCTAGGGTTTCTGTCTAGGGTTTAAACTCGGTGTAGCCGATATGAAAGTTGGTAGCATCGATTTTGAGTGGATGGGTTTTAGACAGAATCTTTGTGGGAGAGCTTGTGGGTGTTTTTGGTGACTAGCACTTGTGCACGTGGAGCAATTTGTTCACCAACAATACCTTACCCCCTTTTAATAGTATTGGCTTTCCTATGGACTCAAAGTGATTTCTCACAAAGTAAAATGTAGAGTCTTCTAGCTTGAAGCTTTGCCAATCCATTCCTAGCATCTTGGGGTATCTCCTCACAATCCTTTGCCAACACTCTCTGCGGACTAAACCTGAAATGAACTAGGTAGAAATATTAGTCCAAGAGACAATGTATGTTGTCATGAATTATCAAAACCACCAAGGGAGCATATGTGCTTTCAATCTCCCCCTTTTTGGTAATTGATGACAACATGCAATCAAAGCTTCAAATAAAGATATGCATAGATAAAATGAAGACTTTGAGAGACACATGACTAAAACTTGCTCCCCCCAAACGTGTGCAATCCTTTTGAGGATAGTTGCTTTGGAATGCATGGACGCACATATAGTAGAAGGGGTATGACGAGTCATGTGTATCTTGGCTATATGCATCAAATATATGTGAATGAGGTGTATCCTTGTTCAAGACTTCACTCTTGCAAACAATATGTGCAAGAAGCAAGAGATCATCTTGATCAAAGATATGATGCATATACTTACCTTGAGTTCTTGAGCATTCTAGTAGTAGAAACACACTTGAGAAAACAATGTTAGGGAATATAAGAGTATTCTACAAATCAAAAAGCGATAGAACTCAACAGTACCAAGATGTGGAGAACATATAGAAGATAGTATTCCTTAAGATTGATATGTCTCCAAGAACATTTAGAACTTTCTCCCCTAGATATGAAATAGTAGGTCATCCTCTCCCCCTAAATCTTTGCATGTAGATACTGGGATTGGATAGGGTGAGACAAGTCTAACATGAGTCAAATTAGAAAGAGTATCAAATTAGAACAATATTAGGCATGCTCTCTCTCCTTTGGGAAACAACGAAACTTCTCCCCCTACTTTGGTATTCTCCCCTTGTCTATGTAAGCATAAGCTTTGATATTCTCCCCCTTGATTGTATCTCCTCCTTTGCATTGAAGCATGCATCTCCCCCTTTAGCATTTTGAAGCTTTGGTATTTCTCCCCCTTTGGCATTAATTGCCAAAAAGAAAAGGTCCATACACAGGGTCAGACACAGGGATCATGGAGTCAGAAGGGATCCTTGAGAACAAGGGTCATAGAATGTAGGGTTCATAGAAAAGAATGAGGATCATAGAGAGCATTAAAAACTGAGGGAACATAGAGAATAATTTCTCCCTCTTTTACTGATCTGAGAGCTTGTAAGACTTCTCCTCCTTTGAGTTAGGGATCCTAGAATAAAGTTTCTCCCCCCAATTTTTTAATATATATCAACGGAATCACTAAAGAAATAAGGATTTGCTAATATGAACACAAATCATAGAAGAAATCAAATCGGTGGCTCCGAGACAAACAGGTCGGTGGAACCGAATTGTGGTCATGCAGCTTATCTGCTAAATCGGTGAAACCGAGTGGTTTGAGTCGGAGGCTCCGAGGAGTAAACAAAAACTTGGCAATGAGTTTTGAAAACTTGTAATAAAATGTCAAGAAGATCTACAAAGAAAATACAAAAGACTTTTTTTCAAAGAAATATCAACTAGAGAAGATTTGAGTGGTTCCAATAAATCTTGCAAATATAGGATGAACCACACTAGAAGCTTCAACTAGATGATGGTCGGTGACTAGGTCACCTATATTAGAGTATATTGACTTATGAGCCAAGCAAGAATACTTGATCATGGGTCATACTCATCGCTAAGCTCAAAATGGGGTTACTATTTTTCGATTAAGCATTTTAATGTTTTCATATCACTCGAGTTGCTTTATCTCATGACTTGGAGTAAAGCATTTTCAAGGATATGAGTACTTACCTTTGAGTGATGTTGATGACGTAGCATGTAGAAGAACTTGTTGTGGATGCTCGATGTTGATGAAGATCATCTTGAGTTGGGAGCAATCCTTGTTTGTTTTGCTTCTCTTTTCACCTACATGGGTTAGTCATGCAAGGAAGAACAAGATATATCCATTTGACATGATATCAATTGAGAATTAGCAAATGTGATCACATCAAATATATGTCAAGGATATGGTTGAGTTGTCTTCTTCCTTCCATCAACAAGAAGGGTTGTGGATACTTGGTCATGACAAGATTGCTTATGATTGGAGTTGTTGGAAATCTTGTGGAATGAAGTTCTTCCAAGTACCTGCAAAAGATTAGTTGCAATACAAGGGAGCATATATTTCCATGGTATAAGATAACATGTCAAGTGTATCATGGAAGTATCTTGTAATCTCATGCCCTTGCATGCAACCGAGTGAGTCTAGCTGAAGTTTGAAGCATCAAGGATGTTCAACTCACTCCTCAAGTGACAAAACACTTTCTCATCAAGTGGCTTGGTAAAGATATCAGCCAATTGTTTTTTAGTACGAACATGCTTGAGATTGATATCTCCTTTGGCAACATGATCACGAATGAAATGATGTCGAACTTGAATATGCTTAGTTCGAGAATGTTGCACGGGATTATGGGCAATTTGGATTGCACTCTCATTGTCACATAACAATGGTACATGTCTCACATGTATACCATAGTCCTTAAGAGTTTGAGTCATCCATAGCAATTGAGCACAACATGATCCAGTGGCAATGTATTCCGCTTCGGCAGTAGATAGAGATACTGAGTTTTATTTCTTGGAGGACCAAGACACAAGAGATCTACCAAGAAATTGACAAGTAACCGAAGTGGATTTTCTATCAACCTTGTCTCCGGCATAGTCCGAGTCGGAATAGCTAACCAGGTTAAAAGAAGACCACTTGGGATACCATATTCCAAAGTTTGGTGTATGTATCAAGTATCTCACAATTCTTTTCACGGCCTTAAGATGACACTCTTTAGGAGCAGCTTGATATCTAGCGCACATGCATACACTAAGAATAATGTCGGGACAGGAGGCACATAGATATAACAATGAACCAATCATAGATCGATAAACCTTTTGATCAACCGGTTCGTCCTCCTTGGTAAGATCAACATGTCCACTAGTAGGTATAGGAGTTTTCATACCTTTACACTCTTGCATGTTGAACTTCTTGATCAAGTCCTTGGTATACTTGCTTTGAGAGATGAAGGTTCCTTCTCTCGCTTGCTTGATTTGCAAACCAAGGAAAAATTTCAGCTCACACATCATGGACATCTCATACTTCTCGGACATCAACCTTCCAAATCTTTCACTAAATTGTGGGTTAGTAGATCCAAAGATAGTATCATCCACATAGATTTGGCACACAAATAATTCACCATTAACTCTCTTAGTGAATAAGGTTGTGTCAATTTTACCAATTTCAAAACCCTTTTCAATGAGAAACTTCGTTAAGCATTTATACCAAGCACGTGGGGCTTGCTTAAGACCATAAAGAACTTTACGAAGCTTGTAGACATGATTAGGTATCTTGGGATTCACAAAACCAGGGGGTTGCTTAACATAGACCTCTTCTTCAATCTCACCATTTAAGAATGCACTTTTAATATCCATTTGATAAAGCGTGATATCATGGTGATTAGCATAAGCAAGAAGAACGCAGATAGCTTCAAGTCTAGCAACGGGTGCATAGGTCTCACCGTAGTCCATACCTTCGACTTGGGTGTAGCCTTGAGCGACGAGACGCGCCTTGTTGCGTACGACTTGACCGTCTTCATCTTGTTTGTTACGAAACACCCATTTGGTTTCGATGCTGTTTTGCTCGTCCTTGGGCTTCTCCACAAGTGTCCACACTTCGTTCCTCTCGAAGTTGTGTAGCTCCTCGTGCATAGCGTTCACCCAATCCGGATCCTGAAGAGCTTCTTCTACCTTCAAGGCCTCAATACTAGATATGAATGAACAATGCTCACAAAAGTTAGCTAGTCGAGTTTTAGAGCGAGTTATTGATACATCTCCAACGTATCTATAATTTTTGCTTGTTCCATGCTGTTATATTATCATTCTTGGATGTTTTATAATCATTTTATAACTACTTTATATCATTTTTTTGGGACTAACCTACTGACATAGTGCCAAAGTGCCAGTTGCTATTTTTGCTTGTTTTTTACTTCGCAGAATATCAGTACCAAACGGAGTCCAATCGCGACGAAACTTTTTGGAGATTTTTTTTGGACCAGAAGACACCTAGTGGGCCAAAGAAGTGATAGAGAGGTGGGCTGTGGAGGCCACAACCCACCAGGGCGCACCAGGGGGCCCCCGACGCGCCCTGATGGGTTGTGCCCTCCACGGGCCCCCCCTCCACCGCCTCTGACGCCTATAAATTCCCAAATATTCAGAAAACCCTAGGGGAGTCGACAAAACACAATTCCAACCGCCGCAAGTTCCAGAACCTCGAGATCCAATCTAAACACCATCAAGGAGGGGTTCATCTTCTTCATAGGTGCCTCTCCGATGATGCGTGAGTAGTCCACCATAGACCTACGGGTCCGTAGGCAGTAGCTAGATGGCTTCCTCTCTCTCTCTGTCTTATGATTCTCAATACAATGGTCTCTTGGTGATCTATTTGATGTAAACTTTTGCGGTGTGTTTGTTGGGATCCGATGAATTTTGAGTTCATGATCAGTTTCTATCCATGAATATTATTTGAGTCTTCTTTGATATCTTATATGCATGATTACTTATAGCCTCGTATTTCTTCTTCGAATCTTTGTTTTAGTTAGGCCGACTAGATCGATTTTTCTTGCCATGGGAAGAGGTGCTTTGTGATGGGTTCGATATTGCGATGACCTTTCCTAGTGACAAAAGGGGCAGCAAGGCACGCATGTATCGTTGCCATTAAGGATAACAAGATGGGGTCTATTCCTACATGAATAGATCTCGTCTACATCATGTCATCGTTCTTATTGCATTACTCCGTTTTTCCATGAACTTAATACACTAGATGCATGCTGGATAGCGGTCGATGTGTGGAGTAATAGTGGTAGATGCAGGCAGGAGTCGGTCTACTTATCTTGGACGTGATGCCTATATAATGATCATCGCCTTGGATATCGTCATGATTATTTGATCTTCTATCAATTGCCCAACAGTAATTTGTTCACCCACCGTGCGCTATACTCATGAGAGAAGCCACTAGTGAATCCTACGGCCCCCGGGTCTACTTTTCCAACATATTGCTTTCCGATCTATCTTTTGGCCTCTTTGTTTTCAGATGTATAAAACCAAAAACCCAAAAACATATTGCTGCACTTTTTATTTGCTCTTTTTATTTTGTTTTCTTGAGAGATCTATCTCTCCTATCTATGACTACCTAATCTATATTTTTACCGTAGAGAGATTGACAACCTCTCTTTCGCGTCGGGTTGCAAGTATTTGTTATTTGTGTGCAGGTGCTGCTTATTTGGTGGTGGTGATCCTCCTACTGGTTCGTTAACCTTGGTTTCATAACTAAGGGAAATACTTACCGTCGATGTGCTGCATCATCCCTTCCTCTTTGGGGAAATACCGACGCAGTCTCAAGCCATGTCAAAGGAATTTCTGGCGCCGTTGCCGGGGAGGAAGCGGTCTCTTCTACGTGCCTATCTCAGGCGTCGAGGAGACTCCATCATCATCTACCAGGTTCCTAATCACAAATCTCATCTCCTTGCAATTACATTATTTGCCATTTGCCTCTCGTTTTCCTCTCCCCCACTTCACCAATTTGTCTTTTTATTCGCCCTATTTTTCGTTTGCCTTTTTCTCGTCAGATCTCTTGGTTGCTTGCAATCTTGTTTGCGTAGTCACGATGACTCAAGAAAACACCAAGTTGTGTGATTTTTCCAATACTAATAACAATGATTTTATTAGTACTCCGATTGCTCCTCCGGCCACTAGTGCGGAGTCTTGTGATATTAATGACGCTTTGTTGAATCTTGTCATGAAAGATCAATTTGCCGGTACTCCTAATGAGGATGTCGCGTCCCATCTAAACATCGTAGAATTGTGTGATATGCAGAATAAAAAAGATGTGGACAATGATATTGTGAATTTGAAATTGTTCCCTTTTTCCTTGCGGGATCGTGCAAAAATTTGGTTTTCTTCTTTTCCTCGCAATAGTATCGATTCTTGGAATAAGGGCAAGGATGCTTTTATCACTAAGTATTTTGCCCGCGAAAATTATTTCCCTTAGGACGCAAATCATGAATTTTAAGCAACTTGAGCATGAACATGTTGCACAATCTTGGGAAAGAATGAAATTGATGCTAAGAAATTGTCCTACTCATGGTTTAAATCTTTGGATGATCATACAAAAATTTTATGCGGGATTGAATTTTGTCTCTAGAAATCTTTTAGATTCCGCCGCGGGTGGTACTTTTATGGAGATTACTTTGGGTGAAGCTACTAAATTACTAGATAATATTATGGCTAATTATTCTCAATGGCATACCAAAAGAGCACCTACTAGTAAAAAAGTTAATTCGGTTGAAGAAATTAGTACTTTGAGTGATAAGGTTGATGCTTTGATGAAATTGGTTGCTAGTAAAAATGCTCCTATTGATCTTAATGATGTGCCTTTGTCTACTTTGATTGAGCAAAATAGTGAAACCGTAGATGTGAACTTTGTCTCGCGAAACAATTTCAATAACAATGCTTATAGAGGTAATTTTAATCCTAGGCCTTTTCCTAGAAATTCCTCTAATAATTATGGTAATTCCTATGGCAATTCCTCTTACAATAATAATAGGAACACCTCTGATCTTGAGAGTAATATTAAAGAATTTATCAATGCGCAAAAGGCTTTCAATACCATGATAGAAGAAAAGTTGAATAAGATTGATGATATGTCTAGAAGCATTGATATAATTTCTCATGATGTTGAAAATCTCAAGTTGAAAGCTTTTGTGCCTAAGATTGATGAATCAATTAAAGCTTTATATGTCTCTATGGATGAAAGTAAGAAAAGAACCGCTATGCTTAGAGTTAAAAGAGAAATCTTAGAGAAATCGTTTTCTAGTGATTGCCTTCATAAAAAAGACAAAGATCTTAAAGTGATTGGTGTTTCTTCTATTGATTCATTGTTTAGTAATATTAAGATTGATGATAAAGGGACTGAAGTAGAGTCAACTTTAGCTACAAGGCGTCCTAATAATTTGCAGGGTGAAAATCTTGATGAAATATTTGATAAAAGTGGGTTTGAAGAGGTCAAAACTTTAACTAGTGATGTGCCCACTATTTTGGATTGCAAAGACTTTAATTATGATAGTTTCCCTTTGATTGAATGTATTTGTTTGCTGCAATCCATGTTGAATTCACCCCATGCTTATGAGCAAAATAAAGCTTTTACTAAACATATCATTGATGCCATGATGAAATCTTTTGAAGAAAAGTTGGAGTTGGAGATTTCTATTCCTAGGAAATTACATGATGAGTGGGAACCTACCATTAGGTCAAGATTAAAAATTATGAGTGCTTTGCTTTATGTGATTTGGGTGCTAGTGTTTCCACGATTCCGAAATCTTTATGTGATGTGCTTGGTCTTACCAATATTGAAGAATGTTCTCTTAATTTGCACTTGCGGATTCTACTATTAAAAAGCCTTTGGGAAGAATTAATGATGTTATTATTCTTGCAAATAGGAACTATGTGCCCATAGATTTTATTGTGCTTGATATTGATTGCAATCCGTCTTGTCCCATTATACTTGGTAGACCGTTTTTACGCACTATAGGTGCCGTGATTGATATGAAAGAAGGCAATATTCGTTTTCAATTTCCCTTGAGAAAGGGTATGGAACACTTCCCTAGAACAAGAATTAAGCCACCATATGGCTCAATCATGAGGGCGTCCTATGGATCCAAAACCAAAGATGACAATACTTGAATCTATGCGTTATGCCTAGCTAGGGGCGTAAAACGATAGCGCTTGTTGGGAGGCAACCCAATGAATAAATAATTTTTTGCTTTTTCCTTTCTGTTTTTGAGTGTTGACACAATTATGCCTCTGTTATTATTGTGTTTTTATGGTTTATTTAGTGTTTGTGCCAAGTAGAGCCTTTAGGATGATTCATAAGATGAGTAGAAGCGATGCTGAATCTGAAACAGAAACTTTGCATCCAGTATATGAATTTTCATTTTTTTACTGGAACGTGATCTTGAGCTGAAATTTTGACATAGTGTTGATATACAAATTCTTTACGTTTTCCTAATTTTTAGAGTTACAGAAGTATGGTTAGAGTACAGATTACTACAGATTGTTCTGTTCAAGACAGATTCTGTTTTCGTTGCATTGTGTGCTTGTTTTGATGAATCTATGGGTTATATTGAAGGGTATGAGCCATGGTAAAGTTAAAATACAGTAGGTATAATGCAATAATAAAATATTAATGGGTTTGCAACAGCACCTAAAGTAGTGATTTGCTTTATTATACTAACGGATCACATGAAGATTTTGTTGAGTTTTGTGTGATTGAAGTTTTCATGTTTTGGGTGAGATCAAGATGGATGAAGGAATAAGGAGTGAAAAAAGCCTAAGATTGGGTATGCTACAACACCCCCAATATATATTCAAATAGAAACAATCAACTAAGCTTGGGGATGCCCCCGGGTGGCATCCCCTCTTTCTTCTAACAACCATCGGTATTTTACTTGGAGCTATATTTTTATTCGTCACATATCATGAGTTTTGCTTGGAGCGTCTTGTATCATTTGAGTATTTGCCTGCTTTGCTTGTTAGTTTGTCACTTGTATCCTTGCTGGACACACCTATTTGAGAGAGCCAAAATTATGCTATGATTTGTTAGAATTGCTCTATGTGCTTCACTTAAACATTTTGAGCTATAGAATTGCTCTAGTGCTCCACTTATATCTTTTTGAGCACGGTGTGCTTGGAAATTTTTGTAGAAATACTCTCATGCTTCACTTAGATTAATTTGATAGTTATTAAATTTTAAATAAATCCTCTCATGCTTCACTTATACCTTTTTGAAAGTTGAAATCTTTATGCTCATGTGCTTCACTTAGATTTGTTTGAGCTTGTCAAAAAGTAATGGCAATATATGAAACTAGTCCCAAAGTGATAGATATCCAAGGAGGATATAATAAAAACTTTCATGAAGATCATTGGAAAAATTAAACTTGATTCCTTGTAATAGTTTTGAAACATGATGATAGTAATATGTGAGTCATGTTAGTGAGTAATTATGCTTTAGTAGGAATATTGGTGTCAAGGTTTGTGATTCCCTATGCATGCACGAAAGTCAATAGTTATGCAATGAAGTTACATCCTACTTATGGTGCATTATTCGGTGTTAGTTATGCTCAATGCTCGCTTATGTGAATTTTCATTTCTTGGCTTGGTTGCTTCTCAATCTATTTGCTAGCCTCCATTTGTACTAAGCAGAAATACTACTTGTGCATCCAAAATCCTTAAACCAAGTTTTGCCTTATGAGTCCACCATACCTACCTATATGCGGTATTTCCATGCCGTTCCAAGCAAATTTGTATGTGCCATCTCTAAATTTTCAAAATAAATTTTCTCTTTTGTGTGCTCGTACCGCTCATGAAACGGTGGGGAGTGTCCAATATTTTTCCATGCTAGATGTGTTATTCTCAAGATGAGTGAATATTCACTTGTCATTGCACGAGAGTGCGAAGGTAATAGGGATGCCCATTCCCGAAATGAAAAATAAAAAAAATATTTACTATATGTTGTCAAATAATAAATTCCTTGGAAAGTGTTGGTATGGAAGGCAACCGTGGATATGGCCCGCCATGGAAAGTGAAAGTTTGGTGGAAAAAGGAAAAAACTTTATTTTCTGTTTGGGAACCGCCTATGATATATCTAGCATGGAAAGTATTGTGAGCTACTTTGTGGTTTTCGTTGACAGGAAAAGCATGCCACCCCAAATATTTTCTCTCTCAATTTAAAACCTTGAGCTCTGGCACCTCTACAAATCCCTACTTCCCTCTGCGAAGGGCCTATCTATTTACTTTATGCAATTTTTTTGAGTCTCCATCTTCTCTTATAAAGCACCAACTAGGGGGCACTATGATCGTACTTGAGCATTGGGCATAGCTAATATTTGAGTGTTTCATGAATGGATCAATGATTGAGCATGATGGACTAGGGATGACTTTCTTTAGTGTTGATATTTTGAAAGACATGGTTGCTTGTTGGCATGCTTGAGTATTGAAGTCATTATGTTAAAACTAGACTATTGCTTTGAATCATCTATAAGTCCAAATGTCCATGCTATACAAAATAAAATAATATGAGATGAACATGTTAGGCAGCATTCCACATCAAAAATTCTGTTTTTATCATTTACCTACTCGAGGACGAGTAGGAATTAAGCTTGGGGATGCTGATATGTCTCCAATGTATCTATAATTTTTGCTTGTTCCATGCTGTTATATTATCATTCTTGGATGTTTTACAATAATTTTATAACAACTTTATATCATTTTTTGGGACTAACCTATGGACATAGTGCCAAAGTGCTAGTTGCTGTTTTTGCTTGTTTTTTACTTCGCAGAATATCAGTACCAAATGGAGTCCAATCACGGCGAAACTTTTTGGAGATTTATTTTGGACCAGAAGACACCCAGTGGGCCAAAGAAGTGCCAGAGAGGTGGGCTGTGGAGGCCACAACCCACCAGGGCGCGCCAGGGGGCCCTCGGCACGCCCTGATGGGTTGTGCCGACAACGGGGCCCCCCTCCACCACCTCTGACGCCTATAAATTCCCAAATATTCAGAAAACCCTAGGGGAGTCGACGAAACACAATTCCAACCGCCGCAAGTTCCAGAACCTCGAGATCCAATCTAAACACCATCACGGAGGGGTTCATCTTCTTCATAGGTGCCTCTCCGATGACGCGTGAGTAGTCCACCATAGACCTACGGGTCCGTAGGCAGTAGCTAGATGTCTTCCTCTCTCTCTCTCTTATGATTCTCAATACAATGGTCTCTTGGAGATCTATTTGATGTAAACTTTTGCGGTGTGTTTGTTGGGATCCGATGAATTTTGAGTTCATGATCAGTTTCTATCCATGAATATTATTTGAGTCTTCTTTGATCTCTTATATGCATGATTACTTATAGCCTCGTATTTCTTCTTTGAATCTCTGGTTTAGTTAGGCTGACTAGATCTATTTTTCTTGCCATGTGAAGAGGTGCTTTGTGATGGGTTCGATCTTGCGGTGTCCTTTCCCAGTGACAGAAGGGGTAGCAAGGCACGCATGTATCATTGCCATTAAGGATAACAAGATGAGGTCTATTCCTACATGAATAGATCTTGTCTACATCATGTCATCGTTCTTATTGCATTACTCAGTTTTTCCATGAACTTAATACACTAGATGCATGCTGGATAGCGGTCGATGTGTGGAGTAATAGTGGTAGATGCAGGCAGGAGTCGGTCTACTTATCATGGACGTGATGCCTATATAATGATCATCGCCTTGGATATCGTCATGATTATTTGATCTTCTATCAACTGCCCAATAGTAATTTGTTCACCCACCGTGCGCTATACTCATGAGAGAAGCCACTAGTGAATCCTACGCCCCCCGGGTCTACTTTTCCAACATATTGCTTTCCGATCTATCTTTTTGCCTCTTTGTTTTCAGATCTACAAAACCAAAAACCCAAAAACATATTGCTGCACTTTTTATTTGGTCTTTTTATTTTGTGTTCTTGAGAGATCTATCTCTCCTATCTATCACTACCTAATCTATCTTTTTACCGTAGAGAGATTGACAACCTCTCTTTCGCGTCGGGTTGCAAGTATTTGTTATTTGTGTGCAGGTACTGCTTATTGGGTGGTGGTGATCCTCCTATTGGTTCGATAACCTTGGTTTCATAACTGAGGGAAATACTTACCGTCGCTGTGCTGCATCATCCCTTCCTCTTTGGGGAAATACCGACGCAGTCTCAAGCCACGTCAGTTATCCTCCCGGTTTGTATGTCACCAAAGATTTGATTCAGAGGATGGTTTTTGTCCACTCTTGCTCGAACTCGGGGTAGCTTTTGCTTGTTGGATGGTGGAGTTTCTTCTTCGTTGTTGAAGGTGTCGTTGCCTTGAGGTAGTGGTGAAGGTGGTTGTGGTGGATCATCATGATGAGATTCTTCCTCCTCTTCATCTTGTCGTGTACCGCTTGTGGATGCCTCCATGTCGTGTTGAGGTTCACCTTGACGTGAAGTGGGGGCTTCCACTTGAGTTGACGAAGTATTTTCCTTCACCTCCACGGGACGAATCTTGGCAGTGGACAAGTCTTGGATAGCTTCCGAAGGTTCCTTCTCTCCTACATCATTTGGCAATTGTTCGACTTGCGAACCATTAGATTCATCAAACTTCACATCTACCGTCTCTTCAACTTTTCGAGTGAAGTTGTTGTAGACACGGTAAGTGTGAGAGTTTGATCCGTAACCGAGTAGGAAACCTTCATGAGATTTAGGAGCAAATTTTGAACGACGATGCTTATCAAGAATATAACACTTGGAGCCAAATACCCGAAAGTATCCAACTTGGGGTTTGTTACCGGTGAGTAGCTCGTATGCCGTTTTACCGAGAAGCTTGTGAAGATAGAGTCGGTTCGTGGCATGACAAGTTGTTTCCACGGCTTCTGCCCAAAAGTGTCTTGGCGTCTTGTATTCGTCTAGCATCGTTCTTGCCATCTCAATAAGAGTTCGGTTCTTCCTCTCAACAACTCCATTTTGTTGAGGCGTGTACGTAGCCGAGAACTCATGTAGAATCCCTTCTTCGTCAAGAAAGGTGTCTACATTTGTGTTCTTGAACTCCGATCCGTTGTCGCTCCGAACTTTCTTGATTTTCACTTCAAACTGATTTTGGGCTTTACAAGCGAAGTTCTTTGAAGATCTTTTGTACCTGCAACTTATCATCGAGAAAGAATACCCACGTAAATCTGGAAAAATCATCAACTATAACTAGACCAAAGGAATTTCCACCGAGGCTCTTGTAAGCATTGGGACCAAAAAGATCCATATGAAGCAACTCGAGTGGTCTCCTAGTAGTCATGATATTCTTTACGGGATGAATTCCACCTACTTGTTTTCCAGCTTGACAAGCACTACAAAGTCTATCTTTGTCAAAGATAACATCTTTAACACCAAGTATATGATCACCTTTGATAAGCTTGTCTAGGTTACGCATACCAACACGTCCTAGTCTTCTATGCCAAAGCCAACCTTTAGAAGATTTTGCAATAAGACAAATACGAGGTTTGGACCTTTTAGTGAAATCGACAATGTATAGATCACCTCTACAGAAACTGGTAAAGACCATGTTATGATTATCTTGACGAAACACTTGGCAATCTACTTTGGTAAATAGCACATTAAAACCGAAGTCGGCAAGTCTAGATACAGAAAGAAGATTATAGCCAAGGGATTCAACAAGCATGACATTTTGAATAGAGCTATCATGGGATATGGCCACCTTACCAAGACCAAGTACCTTACCCTTGGAGTTTTCTCCAAAAGTTACATACCTTCGCGGTCCATGGTTTGGTGTGATCTCTTCAAACATGTCTCTATCTCCGGTCATATGATCGGTGCATCCACTATCGAGAATCCACTCTTTTCCTCCGGACATGTAATCCTTGAAGTTTGCCATGAGACTCAGATTCTTCATGATCTTCTCATGCTCGATGTCGAACAACTCATCTTCATCGTAGTAGCCATGTTCCACATTGTCATCATCAAGTGGAAAATCCTCGTCATAAGAAACAAGAGATTCGTTAGGGTTGTGATCATGACAATGTTCAAGATTATGAGTGCGAATGGCTTCAACAATGATGTTGTTGATAGTTATGACATCTCCTTTAGCACGCATGAGGTCTCTAAGCTCAAATAGATAGTCATCAAACTTAGGATCACTAGGCATCATTTTGTGAAAGACAATAGTTTTATGAAGAATTTCATCAAGATTACTTAATGAATAATTTGGATATCGTTTCTCCAAATCACTCCACAAAGTATAGGCACATTCAATATTCTTCATTTGATTAAGCACAATTCTAGGCAATCCTCTAATGATAAGATTAACAGTTCTAAGATTGCATAGCATATCAATTTCCTCTTCGTGTGTGGGATGTAAAGGATCAATGGGAGGTACATAGGGGCTCTTAACATACTTGCTTAAATGAAATTCATCGAATAGTTCAAGCATATTATATTTCCATTGACTACTAGTAGAAAACAGGGCTTTGGTCCAGCCCTGAAAAGCCCATTAATCCCGGTTCACTCACGAACCGGGACCCATGGGGGCATTGGTCCCGGTTCGTGAGGCCAGGGCGCCGGCCGGGCCTCGTGGGCCATCAGTCCCGGTTCGTCTGACCCCTTTGGTTCCGGTTCCAGACACGAACCGGGACCAATGAGCCTCGCTCCTGGCCCACAACCATTGGTCCCGGTTTGTGGCTGGAACCGGGACCGAATGTTGTCCTTTAGTCCCGGTTCCAGCCACAAACCGGGACCAATGGTTGGCCTATATATACCCCCCTGCCCGTGAGGAGAGCAGTGCACTGCTTTGTTTTTTTGGCCGGTCGTGGGAGAGCTTTGTGGTGCTCTAGCTCACCTCCTATGCACATGAGGTGTTCGATGAAATGCCCGAGCCACACTTAAGCTTTCTCCTCTGGAAGCTCCTTGTCCAAGCTCCATTTTCCTCAAGATTTGTCTAGGTTTGGCGGTCCGTCCTGTCCCGTCCCCGTCCTCACCGCCGTCGATCGCCCGCGCCCATCTCGGCGCCGGCACCACCGTGGTTAGCCTCTTCTTCTTATCTTCTTTCTAAAAGAAAAAAGTTCTTACTTGTATGATTTAGATAGATACTTGTGTAACTTTCTTACTTTTATTATTGTTTGTTATTTTATAGTGCGATGGTTTTGGTTATATGTTGTTCTAGATAGTTCTTACTTGTATGATTTAATTAGATGCTCTAGAGAGTTATATGTTGTTCAATAATGAGAACTATATAGCGCACGCAGATGAACCGGCAATGGATGTACGGTGACCGACGCACCTCCGAGTATATTAAGGGCCTGCATAATTTCTCGAAGCGGCTGAGGCAAACAAGCAGAATGGTTTTATGCATTGTCCATGTACTGTCTGTGAGAATACGAAGGCTTTCTCCAACTCTAAAACCCTTCACTTCCACCTGCTTGAGAAGGGTTTTATGCCACACTATAATGTTTGGACCAAGCACGGAGAAAGAGGGGTTATGATGGAAGACAACGAAGAAGAAGAGGATGATGACAACTACCCGCCCCCTGAATACGGTGATGCTGCAATGGGGGAAGCTAAAGATCAAGAGGAACCAGACGATGTGCCCGATGATGATCTTCGCCGGGTCATTGTTGATGCACAGAGAGAATGCGAAAGTGAAAGGGAGAAGTTGAAGTTCGATCGCATGTTAGAGGATCACAAAAAAGGGTTGTACCCAAATTGCGAAGATGACAACAGAAAGCTCGGTACCACACTGGAATTGCTGCAATGGAAGGCAGACAATGGTGTATCTGACAAGGGATTTAGTTCGCTACTGAAAATAATGAAGAAGAAGCTTCCAAAGGATAACGAATTGCCCGGCAGTACGTACGAAGCAAAGAAGGTTCTATGCCCTCTAGGATTGGAGGTGCAGAAGATACATGCATGCCCTAATGACTGCATCCTCTACCCCGGTGCGTACGAGGATTTGAACGCATGCCCGGTATGCGGTGCATTGCGGTATAAGATCAGAAGAGATGACCCTGGTGATGTTGAGGGCCAGCGCACCGGGAAGAGGGTTCCTGCCAAGGTGATGTGGTATGCTCCTATAATACCACGGTTGAAACGTCTGTTCAGAAACAAAAAGCATGCCGAGTTGATGCAATGGCACATAAAAGACCGTAAGAAAGACGGGAAGTTGAGAGCACCCGCTGACGGGTCGCAGTGGAGAAAGATCGAGAGAAAGTGGAGCGACTTTACAGGTGACCCGAGGAAAGTATGGTTTGGTTTAAGTGCAGATGGCGTTAATCCTTTTGGGGAGCAGAGCAGCAAGCATAGCACATGGCCTGTGACTCTATGTATGTATAACCTTCCTCCTTGGTTGTGCATGAAGCGGAAGTTCATTATGATGCCAGTGCTCATCCAAGGCCCTAAGCAACCCGGGAATGACATTGATGTGTACCTAAGGCCATTAGTTGATGAACTTTTACAGCTATGGAATGGAAGAGGTGTACGTGTGTGGGATGAGAACGAACAGGAGGAATTTGACCTACATGCGTTGCTGTTTGTAACCATCAACGATTGGCCTGCTCTCAGTAACCTTTCAGGACAGACAAACAAGGGATACCATGCATGCACACACTGTTTAGATGACACCGACAATATATATTTGGACAAATGCAGGAAGAATGTGTACCTGGGGCATCGTCGATTTCTTCCGACCAACCATCAATGTCGAAAGAAAGGAAAGCATTTCAAAGCTGAGGCAGATCACCGGAAGAAGCCCGCCCTCTGTACTGGTGATCACATACTTGATATGGTCAATGATTTACAAGTAATATTTGGAAAGGGTCCTGGCGGACTATCTGTTCCGACTGACGATGCGGGACGCGCACCCATGTGGAAGAAGAAATCTATATTTTGGGACCTACCCTATTGGAAAGACCTAGAGGTCCGCTCTGCAATCGACGTGATGCACGTGACGAAGAATCTTTGCGTGAACCTGCTAGGCTTCTTGGGAGTGTATGGGAAGACAAAAGATACACCGGAGGCACGGGAGGAACAGCAACGTGTGCATGAAAAAGACGGCATGCATCCAAAGCAGTATGAAGGTCCTGCCAGCTACGCTCTTACCAAAGAAGAGAAGGAAATCTTCTTTGAATGCCTGCTCAGTATGAAGGTCCCGTCTGGCTTCTCGTCGAATATAAAGGGAATAATAAATATGGCAGAGAAAAAGTTCCAGAACCTAAAGTCTCATGACTTCCACGTGATTATGACGCAACTGCTTCCGGTTGCATTGAGGGGGCTTCTATCGGAAAATGTTCGATTAGCCATTGTGAAGCTATGTGCATTCCTCAATGCAATCTCTCAGAAGGTGATCGATCCAGAAATCCTGCCAAGGTTAAGGAGTGATTTGGTGCAATGTCTTGTTAGTTTTGAGCTGGTGTTCCCACCATACTTCTTCAATATCATGACGCACGTCCTAGTTCATCTAGTCGACGAGATTGTCGTTCTGGGCCCTGTATTTCTACACAATATGTTCCCCTTTGAGAGGTTCATGGGAGTCTTAAAGAAATATGTTCGTAACCGCGCTAGGCCAGAAGCAAGCATCTCCATGGGCCATCAAACAGAGGATGTTATTGCGTTTTGTGTTGACTTCATTCCTGACCTTAAGAAGATTGGTCTCCCTCAATCGCGGTATGAGGGGAGACTGACTGGAAAAGGCACACTAGGAGCGGACTCAATAATATGTAGGGACGGGCATTCTTGGTCTCAAGCACACTACACAGTTCTACAGAATTCCACCTTGGTGACCCCGTATGTCGATGAACACAAGAATATTCTGCGCTCCAAACACCCGGAGCAGTGTGACGACTGGATTACATATGAACACATCAGGACTTTCGGCAGTTGGTTGGAAACACGTCTCATGGGTGACAACGCTGTTTCTGATGAGTTGTACTCGTTGGCCAGGGGACCATCTTCGACTGTATTGACTTACAAAGGGTACGAGATAAATGGGAATACATTTTACACGATCGCCCAAGATCAAAAGAGCACCAACCAAAACAGCGGTGTCCGCTTTGATGCAGCAACCAATAGGGGAAAGGACACATATTATGGTTACATAGTGGACATATGGGAACTTGACTATGGACATGATTTCAAGGTCCCTTTGTTTCAGTGCAAATGGGTCAATCTGTCAGGAGGCGGGGTACAGGAAGACCCACAGTACGGAATAACAACAGTGGATCTGAACAATCTTGGGTACACAGACGAACCATTCGTCCTAGCCAATGATGTGGCGCAGGTTTTCTATGTGAAGGACATGTCTACCAAACTGAGAAAAAGAAAAGATAAGGAAGCGAATACATCATACGATGAGCCAAAGCGCCACATAGTTCTTTCAGGAAAAAGAGACATCGTGGGATTGGAGGGCAAGACAGACATGTCTGAAGATTATGAAAAGTTTCATGAAATTCCTCCCTTCAAAGTCAAGGCTGACCCAAGCACCCTGCTAAACGATGAAGATTATCCATGGTTACGGCGCAATAAGCAAAGGACACAAGCGAAGAAAAAGTGAAGACTTTCTCTCCACAACTATATCATTGCAGTTACATGTGAAGAAATGAAATGCCTTTTGTAACAGATGAGTTTTCGTATGAAACCCTAATACTTCGAAAGAGATTGTCCGTTTTGTACACGAAGTGCATCCAGTTTTTGCCGTAACCCTCTCAACTTTTTATAACATGCTATGTGGGTGAAATGATGATACCATGCCAACTTTCAACCTTTTCAGAGTTCATTTGTAGTGCTTTTCAATTTCAAGGTCATTTAGCTTAAAAAATCAGTAAATGCATGAAAAATACCAGATGAAGTCACAAAGGGTTGAAAATTGATGATGTGGCTTTGAATGGTTCATTTTGAACACACAAAAAGTCTGGAGTTCAAATATTCTGTTATGATCAACTAAAACAAAACTATAATATTCTTCAATAGCAAAAAGAATCAACTAAAAAGCTTTTATAAAACTCTAATAGCAAAAGGAATCAACTAAAAAGCTTTCATAAAACTCTAATATCAAAAAGAATGAACTAACAAGAATCAATTAAATATAATATTTTTCAATAGCAAAAAGAATCAACTAAAAAGAATCAAAATAATATTAACTAAAATTATCAAAGTATTTATTTGTTAAAAACTTTAATAGTAAAAAGAATGAACTAAAAATAATCAATTAAATATAATATTTTTCAATAGCAAAAAGAATCAACTAAAAAGAATCAAAATAATATTAACTAAAATTATCAAAGTATTTTTTTGATAAACACTTTAATAGTAAAAAGAATGAACTAAAAAGAATCAATTAAATATAATATTTTTCAATAGCAACAAGAATCAACTAAAAAGAATCAAAATAATATTAACTAAAATTATCAAAGTATTTATTTGTTAAAAACTTTAATAGTAAAAAGAATGAACTAAAAAGAAAATAAATAAAGCAAAAAACAAAACAAAAATACTGGATTTTTTTTAAAAAAAATGCCGCCTACTGGGCCAACACGGCCTCAGTAGGCCCACAGGCAGAGAGTGCGTTTAGGCCCGTAGGCCTGCTAAAGAGAGGAGCTCGAGAGGGTTGGTGCAGCAGCGCTTATAAACCACTCTCGGCGCCTCTCAGCTAGCGAGGTGGGACTAAACTTCCACCACACCGCTGTGCCAGACTATTGGTTCCGGTTGGTGCCACCAACCGGGACCAATGCCGCCCTTTAGTCCCGGTTGGTGCCACCAACCGGGACCAAAGGCCTTTGCTTCCCGCCCTTTGGGCTGCTGAAAAGAGACCTTTGGTCCCGGTTGGTGGCACGAACCGGGACCAAAGGGGTGCATTGGTCCCGGTTGGTGCCACCAACCGGGACTAAAGGCTTTGCTATATAAGCCAACACTTAGGAATTTTTCCCCAAATTCTCACATCTCCCCCGACGCCGCCCGGCTGCTCCTCGTCGCTGTCGCCGTCGCCGCCCGCTCCTCGTTGCCGCGCCTCGTCATCGCCGTCGTCCTCTCCCATCGTCGCGCCTCCTCGTCGTCGTCCCCCTCTCCCATCGCCGCGCCTCCTCGTCGCCGTCGCCGTGCCCCTGCCTCCCCAGCCCCGTCGCCGCCCGCTCCTCGTCGCCGCACCTCGTCGTCGCCGTCGCCCTCTCCCATCGTCGCGCCTCCTCATCGCCGTCCCCCTCTCCCATCGCCGCGCCTCCTCGTCGCCGTCGCCGTGCCCCCTGCCTCCCCAGCCCCGTCGCCGCCCGCTCCTCGTCGCCGCGCCTCCTCGTCACCGTCGCCCTCTCCCATCATCGCGCCTCCTCGTCGCCGTCGCCCTCTCCCATCGCCGCCCCCAGTGAGCACCCCGCCTTCCCCCGCGCCCCTGCCCTTCCCCGCCGCCACCGCCGTCGCCGACGCCCTCTGCATTTTTTTTCATACAATTTTTTTTGTTCATATAAATTTTTAGTAAATGGATATGTATGCATATTTTTTTTCTAAATATATGAATGTATGTTGATGTATGGATGATCCATTGATGTGTGCTTTTTTTTGTTCATAGATGATCATATGATGTTCTTTTTGTTCATAGATGATCATATGATGTTTTTTTATTCATATGTGTGCATGGATGTGGATGGATGTATATATATAGAAAATGATCATATGATATTTTTTTTATTCATAGAATATTTTTTTGTTCTTAGAAATTAGTTAAAATTTACCAAGCGACGTCGTTGTCGATCTACCCCCTCCCCGATAACTTCGACATGAGGGGGGACGTCGGACATGACATGAGGGGTGAGCGTCGTTGTCGTCTACCCCCTCCCCGATAACTTCGACATGAAGGGGGACGTCGAACATGACATGAGGGGTGAGCATCGTTGTCGTCTACCCCCTCCCCGATAACTTCGACACGAGGGGGGACGTCGGACATGACATGAGGGGTGAGCGTCGTTGTCGTCTACCCCCTCCCCGATAACTTCGACATGAGGGGGGACGTCGGACATGACATGAGGGGTGAGCGTCGTTGTCGTCTACCCCCTCCCCGATAACTTGATTGCTAAAGGGGTCGTACCACAGGTGCAAAGAAGCAGTATCACCATCACACGGGGTCAGGTGGCTACCTCAAAGCCCGGCCGTTGTGGGACAAAGCTGAGAATGACCTGATTGCTAAAGGGGTCGTACCACAGACATTGAACTGGCCAGACCGTTCAAGGACTTGGTTCTTCGGGGTTGGGGGAACTTTGGACCCTGAAACAGGGAAGTGTCGTTGGACAGACGAGCAACTTGCAATACCCGTCACGAAGCTTCAGAAGTATATCACCGCAGCGCAGGAAGGGACGTTCATTCCCGACAGAGAGAAGGACGAGCTGACTGAGGCCCTAGGGAATGCTGAGCACCCTGGACGAACACGAGGCACACCAGGCTCCGTTCCGTGGAAGGTTGGGTTTCCCGACGCAGGCGGTTACAGAAGCCGGGAGAGAAAGAGGAAAGCGGAGCTGAGCGACATGCAGAAGCTCAATGCAAGACTACAAAAGCTAGAGGAAGTTGAGAGCCAGCGAGCTGCCGGCCAACCATCTCGGCGGCACGAAGCTACCCCAGAAGCTACCCCGCCATCTCAGCGGAGAAGCAGCGTCACTTCCACGGAGCCCGTTCAGCCTGACTTCACGTCTCCTAGCTACCCCGTGGATACTATCACGGAGGCTCAACATTGCGAGCTTATGACGAAATGCCGGAACCTCACTTTCAAGGCGGCTGTCGGCTCTGTTGCACCTCCTCAACCCAACGGAACTTTTCACTGTCGTCCGATTCCACATGGCTATGCTGTTGTGATGGTGGATGAAGTAATGGAGGGATTTGAGGAGCTCGAGCTTGACCACTCTACAGGTGAAGGGGAGAATCGGCTGGTTCGTGCTCTGAGCAGTACATGTCTATGGCAGAAGGAGTACATCAAGCTTCCAAACTGGACACCTCCGCCTCCTCCTCCTCCTCCAGCGAGTCAGGGCACTCCGCCTCCTCCTCCTCCTCCTCCGGCGAGTGATCAGGGCACTCCGCCTCCTTCTCCGGCTCCTCCGACGCGTCAGGGCACTCCGCCTCCTCCTTCGCCTACTCCGGCGCATCAGAGCAGTCCGCCTCCTCCTCAGCCTCGTCGGCAACGGCGGAAGACAGACGCCGCCGCTCCGGCTCCTCCGGCGCGTCGGATTTCTCCGCCTCGTCAGCAACGACGGAAGAGAGACGCCGCCGCTCCGGCGGCTAGCAGTACAAGCAGAGGCGGGAGCCAATTTAGATACGGTCCATCTCTCAAGCCTCTGGAAAAGTTACCATAAGAGAGGACCGAGCAGGAAAACGAGGACATATGTCGTGCCCAACTGAGGGACCATTTTGCAAAGAAAACTCCACCTCCAAAGGAGAAGGTAGATCCGGTGAAAGTGAAGCGCACTATCAATGCCCTGAAGCGACCACCACCGCCTCCGCCGGATTCCAACTATGCCGCATAATTACTAAGACACATGCTGAAGCGCAGCAGTCGGGAAGTACTTCCAGTGCTGCAAGAGCGAAAAAACGAAGAAGTGGGAAAACAATTCCCCAGCTCGGCGAACAGGAGAAGCAATCGTGCCCCCCGCTCAAGGTGTCTAGCGATATCGCTAATCATCCGGTGCTACTGCCCGGTACCACTCTTGATGATTACCTGCCCGATGATGTATAGTTTGAAACGGCTGAGGTAGTAGACGTCTTTAGATACGAGCACGGGAAGCCTCTCGTCAAACCTGATCATCCTCATCTAACAACGATGATGCAAAAATTGCATGACTGGTACATGGAAACCTGCAGGAAGTCTGGGAAAGACAGTTTGTTAGTCGGAATTAAAAAAGAGCATGACTTCCCTGGAGTCGACCTGCTGCCTGTTGAATTTGTGGAGTTATTTCAATTATACAATCAAAAGGCCCTCGACAAACAACTCATGACTTGCTACTGTCTGTAAGTATTACTTCTATAATTAAGTCTCTAGCTCAGCTCGTTCATTGCATGTATATATAATTATCCTCACTATATTATGCAGATTGAAGATGGTCGAATGCAAAAAAACAGGAATCTTCGACGTTGGGTTCATTAGCCCAGATACCGTAAATGAATGGTCGGTACGAAAGGAGGCTGAAGATACCGAGAACAACTTGCTAGAAATGTTCCTTAGACATCAAAACAAAAGGGAAATACTCTTTCCTTACAACTTCAAGTGAGTGTTACTGTCTTCTGCATATTCGGTTCCGCTTACTCGTGGTTAAGTAATGTAATTGATGAGTTATGCGTGCGCAGCTTCCACTATATTTTGCTATCCATTAACCTTGACGGGGCATTAGTAACTGTCTTAGACTCGCTCCGTAAAGATCCCAAGTATTATGCGGACATGACTGCAATGCTCCAGAAGTAAGTTCAATCAATACCGGGACCATATCGGCAACTTTCGTTCATTTCCTGATATCAAGTAATCATTTTCTTTGCCTGCCAGGGTTTGGAAAACGTTCACCGCTATGGTTCCGGGTCTGAAGAAGGAGCTGCGATTTACACACCCCAAAGTAAGTAGTACTAGCTAGTTCCGCGCATCTCTCATTGATTCTAGTTTCATCAATACCATTATCATGCTTGCTTATCAGTTTGATTGAACTCTATTCTCGTAAAGTGCTTATTGCAGGCACCCAACACTCATTTATGTGGATACTACGTATGCGAGTTCATTTGCTACTATACCTCTGAACGGGCCTCCTCTGACAAACAATTTGAAGTACGTAAACAATATTCACAATTTTTATTTATATATTACCATCAATTGTGTTGAGTTTCATTCATATATATGTATTGACCCCCTTCTTTAAATTAGATCTGGCAGATGCGGGATGAACTCCTACCACATGATCGCATACGAGCAATTCAAGAGGAATTGGCGGGATTCTTTCTTGACCACGTCATACCTGAACACGAAGAATACCATGTGAAATTGAAATGGTTGTAAGGGATGTTATATATTGTACATATGTAGCAGCGTCGGATAGATATACGAAAACTTGTTGTTCGACCAAGCACGAAGAAAGAGATGTCACTTCTCTCTATATATGTTCATGACGATCTTGTGTAATTATTGGTTTCCTTTATTTGCTTACTAGCTAGCGTCGAGTTTTCTCTATATGTGTAGTAGCTAGCGTCGACCAAGCACGAAAAAAGAGAGGTCACTTCTCTCTATTAGCTCGCTAACACAATATGAAACCCCTAAATTAACCCTCCAAAACCCCAAAACCCCCCCTTCCAAAAAAAAAACCCCAGCGCCTGCGAGCTGCTGACGCGTGGCCGCCTTTTGGTCCCGGTTGGTGTTACCAACCGGGACTAAAGGTCCTCCTGCCTGGGCTCCTGCAACGGCGACGTGGAGCCCCTTTGGTCCCGGTTCGTAAGAGAACCGGGACTAAAGGTTTTGGGCTTTAGTCCCGACCCTTTAGTCCCGGTTCCAGAACCGGGACAAATGGGCCTCTGGAACCGGGACAAATGGGCCCTTTTCTACTAGTGAGTACTCCCCATCGAGAATGGGCACTCTAAAACTATTACTCCCCAAACTAGACACATCCATCTTCCTCCATGGTGATGAAACCGAAGCTATGGAGACCAAAGCTCTGATACCAATTGAAGGGATCGATTGAAGAGACCTCTACAGGGGGGTGAATAGACTACTTGCAAGAATTAAAACCTAGCCTTTTCCCAAGTTAATTGGTGGGCAGTTTTAGCAATTATAACAAGTCTAATGCACCATACACATGCTAGTCAACAAGTATGGTAGCAGAAAGTAAGACACACACATGTAAGAGAGTGTAGAGATAGGAAGATCAAACGCAATTTGGAGACACAAGGATTTTTCCCGTGGTTCCGATAGGTGGCGCTATCGTACATCCACATTTATGTAGTCTTCAACCCACAGAGGGTAACGGTCGTGAGAGTCCACGGAGGGCTCCACCCATAAGGGTCCATGAAGTAGCAACCTTGACTATTCCATAACGGCTTCCGTCCATGAAGGATTAGCCTCACTATGGGTAGATCTTCACGAAGTAGGCGATCTCCTTGCCCGTACGAACTTCTTTGTTCAACTCCACAACATTCGTAGGAGGCTCCCAAGCATCACCTAACCAATCTAGGAGGCACCACCCTCCAAAAGGTAATAGGCTTGATAATGATGATGAACTCCTTGCTCTTGTGCTTCAAGATGATAGACTCCTCAACACTCAATCACTCTCTCACAGATTTGGCTTGGTGGAAGGGATTGATTGGGTGGAAAGCTACTTGGGGAGGCTAGAAATCAAGATCCATATGGTTGGAGTGGATGATCTTGATCTCAACACAAGGGTAGGTGGTTCTCTCTCAGAAAACTGGATGGGGCAAGTGTGGAATAGTTCTGAGTGCTTCTCTTACGAGTGAGAGGTGGTGGAGAGGTATATAAGGCATCTCCAAAAATCCAACCGTTACACCATTATTGAGCAACTCGGTGAAACCGAAGTAAAAACTCGATGGCACCGAAGTGTTCAAAATGTGGCAACTTTCGGAATCTCGGTGAGACCGATATATGATTCTCGGTGGTACCGATATGAGTGGCCGAGGGCGGTTTCCAAACTCGGTGAGACCGATTCACAATTCTCGGAAATTCCGATTCTTGTGAAACAGCTAACAGAAAGTTGGTCACTGGAACTCGGTGGCACCGATGCAAAACTTGGTAGTACCGAGAAGGGTTTGTGGCTAGGGTTTCTGTCTAGGGTTTAAACTCGGTGTAGCTGATATGGAAGTTGGTAGCACCGATTTTGAGTGGAAGGGTTTTAGACAGAATGTTTGTGGGAGAGCTTGTGGGTGTTTTTGGTGACTAGCACTTGTGCACGTGGAGCAATTTGTTCACCAACAATACCTTACCCCCTTTTAATAGTATTGGCTTTCCTATGGACTCAAAGTGATTTCTCACAAAGTAAAATGTAGAGTCTTCTAGCTTGAAGCTTTGCCAATCCATTCCTTGCATGTTGGGGTATCTCCTCACAATCCTTTGCCAACACTCTCTGTGGACTAAACCTGAAATGAACTAGGTAGAAATATTAGTCCAAGAGACAATGTATGTTGTCATGAATTATCAAAACCACCAAGGGAGCATATGTGCTTTCAATCTCCCCCTTTTTGGTAATTGATGACAACATACAATCAAAGCTTCAAATAAAGATATGCATAGATAAAATGAAGACTTTGAGAGACACCTGACTAAAACTTGCCCCCCCCCAAACGTGTGCAATCCTTTTCAGGATAGTTGCTTTGGAATGCATGGACACACATATAGTAGAAGGGATATGATGAGTCATGTGTATCTTGGCAATATGCATCAAATATATGTGAATGAGGTGTATCCTTGTTCAAGACTTCACTCTTGCAAACAATATGTGCAAGAAGCAAGAGATCATCTTGATCAAAGATATGATGCACATACTTACCTTGATTTATTTTGCATTCTAGTAGTATAAACACACTTGAGAAAACAATGTTAGGGAACACAAGAGTATTCTACAAATCAAAAAGCGATAGAACTCAACAGTACCAAGATGTGGAGAACATATAGAAGATAGTATTCCTTAAGATTGATATGTCTCCAAGAACATTTAGAACTTTCTCCCCTAGATATGAAATAGTAGGTCATCCTCTCCCCCTTAATCTTTGCATGTAGATACTGGGATTGGATAGGGTGAGACAAGTCTAACATGAGTCAAATTAGAAAGTGTATCAAATTAGAACAAGATTAGGCATGCTCTCTCTCCTTTGGTAAACAACGAAACTTCTCCCCCTACTTTGGTATTCTCCCCTTGTCTATGTAAGCATAAGCTTTGATATTCTCCCCTTGATTGTATCTCCTCCTTTGCATTGAAGCATGTATCTCCCCCTTTAGCATTTTGAAGCTTTGGTATTTCTCCCCCTTTGGCATTAATTGCCAAAAATAAAAGGTCCATACACAGGGTCAGACACAGGGATCATGGAGTCAGAAGGGATCCTTGAGAACAAGGGTCATAGAATGTAGGGTTCACAGAAAAGAATGAGGATCATAGAGAGCATTAAAAACTGAGGGAACATAGAGAATAATTTCTCCCTCTTTCACTGATCTGAGAGCTTGTAAGACTTCTCCTCCTTTGTTAGGGATCCTAGAATAAAGTTTCTCCCCCCCCATTTTTTTAATATACAATCAAAGCTTCAAATAAACATATGCATAGATAAAATGAAGACTTTGAGAGACACATGACTAAAAATTGCTCCCCCCAAACGTGTGTAATCCTTTTGAGGATAGTTGCTTTGGAATGCATGGACACACATATAGTAGAAGGGATATGATTAGAACGAAATAAAAAAAATTATAGCAATAATGTGTAAAAGTTTCAGAAACTTTTGACATTCCAGTAAAAAATGTAAATTCACGCACTACAGCCAAAGTTTATGTTCTTACACCGCACATACCAACAAGCAATATAATCATCCTAAAGGAAAATCTTGGCACATTATTTTTATAATACAATGGATTTGTACAAGGGGATAATTATTTTTGTTGAAAAGTTTCTGTGATTCAAGATTCACAAAGTTTCGATGGGCATGAACAAAGTTCAAGGAATTCCCCCACTTTCACGATGTTCGTCTCTCTCACTTTCACTTTTCTTTTTGTGAAGTTTTAGGTAACCCTCTATATTTTTTGTTTTTAAACATTAAAAAGCACTCAATGGAATAAAATGACTCTCTAAAACTTCCGGGTTATCTCCCTGGCAGCGCTTTCTTTAAAGCCATTAAGGTAGGTATAAAGTGCTCAAGTAATGGATCCACCCGGATCCCAAGGTATATCAATGCCAATTTTAATTAACAATGATTTGTAATTTAGTAGTGAGCACAAAGCAACATATATCATGCAATGACGAAGTCTAACTCTCTTCCTATGCATCGGCATGTCATAAAAGAACAATTCATGCACATCAAGTAAAGGCCAGTGCATAGTATAAACAGTTTCTTGCAATTTTATCGTATTGGAAACATAAAGAGGTGGAGATGTAGTTCCTCTCTCATAATAATTGCAAGTAGGAGCAGAAAGCACATGCATATTATATTTATCAAAATCATCATGTGTAGTAGCAAAACGCACCCCATCAATATTATCCTTAATAAGAGCAAACTTCTCCGATATAGTGTAGTTGGGAGAATTCAAAAAGATAATAGGACTATCATGTGTGGGTGCAATAGCAACAATTTCAATCTTAACATAAGGAACTATAGCAAGTTCATCTCCATATGCATAATTCATATTGGCATCTTGGCCACAGGCATAGCAAGCATCAAGTTCATCAAAAAGGGATATTTCAAAAGAATCCACGAGATCATAGCATTCATCCATCGGTAAGCACGAAGGGAAATTAAATAATGTAGGAGTTGAAGAGTTACCCTCATTATAAGGTGGGCATGGGTAGCTAATCCGCTCTTCCTCCTTTTGTTCTTCGCTCTTCTCCTCATCTTTTTCATCCAATGAGCTCACAGTTTCAGCAATTTCTTCTTCCATAGATTCCTGCAAAATATTATTCTCTTCCAAGGCAGCGGTCATTCTTTCAATAAATTCAATAATATCATAATTGTATTCATAATTATCATAGCAATATTGAAGTATGGATAATTTTTCAGATTTGTAAGGAACATCATCATACGTTTCAAGCAAAGAAGCAATTTCATAAGCACCTTTAAAAGCAACAAATTATTCTATTCGTTCCACATCATAGTAATCATAAATACCATTAGCATAAGAAGCCAAGGTTTCATTATCATTAAATAAACATTGGAAGGGAAGGTGTGGAGCCTTTATCTTAGAGCAACAAGTAAAGTCACATCTCAAGCATGCATCCCAAGCAAACCATTGCAATATTCTAATTTGATCCCATAAGTGTTTCCCTTTTTGACACAAGCGATAATCCCTAAAGTACTCATGTTGATACAACGTGTCTCTCATTATAAAATTTAATGAGGATTTTTCAAGATTATCAAAGGAGTAATTAACGTATCCCACATAACGAGCATCGAGGGTTTTAGGAGGTTCCCCATCTCCATGAGTAGCAAGTACCACTAATGTTTTTTGTGTTTCGTGTTCCATATCCATAACTAAATATATAAAACAACTAATAACAGAAAATAAAAATTACTTAGTGATAAAGCAAACAAGCATACACGAGAATATTCACCTCACGCTATTGCTCCCCGGCAACGGCGCCATAAAAAGGTCTTGATAACCCACAAGTGTAGGGGATCGTTTGTATCCTTTTTCGATAAATAAGTAGAACAAATATTCCCTCAACTTCTATCGACCACCGATACAACTCTACGCACACTTTAACGTTTCCTTTACCTAGAACAAGTATGAAACTATCTGGTTGGTGATAGGATAGTTTGCACGAATAAAACTAGAAGTACTTTGCGGGAATAAAACTACGAGTAAATTGCAAGATAATAAAAGTTAGTTGTTTAGTAGAAAGCTTTTGTGAAACAAGAAGGTTATTTGTCCCTAGGCAATTGATAACTAGACCGGTAATCATTATTACAATTTTATATGAGGGAGAGGCATGAGCTAACATACTTTCCATACTTGGATCATATGCACTTATGATTGGAACTCTAGCAAGCATCCGCAACTACCAAAGATCATTAAGGTAAAACCCAACCATAGCATTAAGTATCAAGTCCTCTTTACTCACATATGCAACAACCCACCTACTCGGGCATGTGTCTTCTGTCAATCATGCCACCCACCGTAAGCAAAGCATGAACATATCGCAACACCCTACAGCGGGGATCCCTCACGTTTGCGTGACACGGAGGGCACCATAGGACAGCACCAAAATAAAACATACAACTCATACCAACCACGATCATCAATTAGCCCATAGGACAAAACAGATCTACTCAAACATCATAGGATAGCCACATATCATTGGGAAATAATATATGGAGTTGAGCACCATGTTTAAGTAAAGATTACAGTGGGGAAGAGAGGTGTTACACCGCTGCATAGAGGGGGAGAGAGTTGGTGTTGACGGCGGCGAAGTTGTTGGTGTAGATTGCCGTCATGATGATTGCCCCGGCGGCGTTCCGGCGCCACCGGGAGAGAGGGGGAGAGAGTCCCCTCCTTATTCTTCTTCCTTGGCCTCCCCCCTAGATGGGAGGAGAGTTCTCCCTCTGGTCCATGGCCTCCATGGCGGAGGAGGGGCAGGAACCCCTCCGAGATTGGATCTCCCTCTCTGTTCTCTTCTGGTTCGCGTTCCTGTTTTCTGGCTGAAAACCGTTTCTTATATTCCCGGAGATCCGTAACTCCGATTGAGCTGAGATTTTAACACGATTTTTTTCTGGATATAAGCTTCCTTGCGCCCGAAGTAGAGCAGAAACCGCCTTACAAGGTGACCACAACCCACCACGGCGTGCCTGGGCCCTAGGGCGTGCCCTGGTGTTCTGTGGGGGCTGTGGCCTCCTTTTGCGTTGATTCCAACTCCCAAAAATCACATATATTCCAAAATAATTCTCCATAATTTTTTATCGCGTTTGGACTTCATTTGATATGGATATTCTGCGAAACAAAAAACATGCAACAAACAGGAACTGGCACTGGGCACTGGATCAATATGTTAGTCCAATAAATCATATAAAATGTTGCCAAAAATATGTGAAAATTGTATAATATTGGCATGAAACAATAAAAAATTATAGATACGATGAAGACGTATCAGGTATCATGGTCTGATTTTTATTGGCATACTCTCTTCAAGGATGCACATAAGTTTGTCCTTTCTTGTGATTAATGTAAAAAATTGGTAATATTGGTAGATGCCGGGAAATGCCAACGAACCATTCACTTGTTATTTTACCATTTGATGTTTGGGGTTTTGATTACATGGGACCTTTTCCTTCCTCTAATGGGTATACACATTCTAGTTGCTGTTAATTATGTCACTAAGTGGGTAGAAGCTATTCCATCTAGTAGTAAGGATGACAATTTTACCCATGGGCACGGGACCCGCGGGTACCGTACCCACATGGGCAGGGTATGGGCACACTTTTATACCCATGGGTAGTACCCATACCCTACTCATTAACTCATGGGTAGGGTACGGGTATATCCTTGTACCCGCGGGTATACCCATACGTTGCCCGCTTGTGAACTAATGTTAAGTTGTCTTCAATTAATCACTAATTTGTCACGTGACTCGTCTACTCCTATTAACTTATGAGTATGTTGTGATTTCTAAATTTTGATAGGTGTCATGTACTCATCTACCTGTTACTGAGTTGAGATAATTGATTGTTTTGTCAAATGTGCTATCAATGAGTGTAAAATTATGAACAACTTGTGTACTATTTGTTCTACCTGCTGGGTACCCAATGGGTACGGGTACCCTTCGGGTATGGGTATGGGTAAAGTTTCATACCCATGGGTATGGGTATGGGTAGAATTTTGTACCCACTGACTATACGGGTATGGGTATGGGTATGGTATTGCTCTACCCTTCCCATACCCTGCCCATTGTCGTCCTTAACTAGTAGTGTTGATCATAACACCTCTATTAAAATGCTTAAGGAAGTTATCTTTCTGAGGTTTGGAGTCCCTAGATATTTTATGACTGATGGTGGTTCAGATTTTATTCATGGTGCATTTCGTGAACTCTTAGCTAAATATGATGTCAATCATAGAATTGCCTCTCCATATCATCCTCAATCCAGTGGTCAAGTTGAATTAAGCAATAGAGAAATAAAGTTAATTTTGAAAAATACCGTTAATAGATCTAGAAAGAATTGGTCTAAGAAACTTGATGATGCATTATTGGCATATAGAACTGCTTATAAAAATCCTATGGTTATGTCTCCATACAGAACGATCTATGGAAAGGCTTGTCATTTACCTCTTGAGTTAGAACATAAAGCTTATTGGGTAATTAAAGAACTTCATTATGATTTCAAACTTGCCGGTGAAAAGCGGTTATTTGACATGAGTTCTCTAGATGAATGGAGGACACAAGCTGATGAAAATGCCAAGTTGTGTCGGGGCACGGATGCACACGATCACCTATGGGACCAGAGGCCCCTTTGAGGTTTGGCAGGGGGAGGTCATGTTGCACAAAGAGCGGAGATGGTGAGACAACACGATGATCGGGACGCTAGTGTTTTTACCCAGGTTTGGGCCGCTGAGAAGCATAAAACCCTACTCCTGCTTTGGTGGATTGATCACAGGGAACACGAAGCGCGCGCAGCGCTCTAACCCGGCAAGGGTTGCCTTCGGGTGAGCTACTATGATAGTACAAGTGTTTGAAAGTCTGAATCTTGAGCTAGGTTGCCTTGGGCCTCCTTTTATAGGGCAAGGGGCAACCACAGTGGAAAAACAGTCTTTATCTAGCGATTAGATAGCTAACAGAGCTATCATACCTAACTTTGGCATTTAGGACAAAATACCATGATTGCTAGTCTAGGTGGCGCACGGGGGTGCATCCCCGGCAAGCTTCTACCACCGCTCTACCTAACTATCGCACCACAGCTTGACACGCCTATGGACGGGTGTCAAGGGGGCATAATCTGTCTTCCAGCATGCCGCCACGTGCTTAGCGAGAGCCACTTAGCCACCTGGGGGCTCGACACCGCATCGACAAGTGACTGGCGTTGTGATGCGGTGGAGCGGTGGCCGATAGGCTCGCGCTTGCCGGGGGATGGCTTGCCGGGTCTTCCTGAAGATGTGCGCGCCTCGGTCCCCAGCAGGCACCGGGGACGTGGCTGGCGTGCCTTGGGTCCCTCCTGGGCTGTTGCGTTGGTCTTGCCGGCGCTGCTTGGCCTTTTGCTGGTTGCTGCTGCCGGAGTCTGGATCTTGAATGCTTGCTTGGTTTGGTGGTAGCTTTTCCCGGCGGGCTCGGGCCATGAAGGCCGGAGGCTTATGTCCGTGCACAAGTCAGGGGAAATAAACACCCCTGTTTGTGTACCCCGACAAGTTGTTTAAAGAAAAAGTTAAAAGATGGCATGACAAGAGAATACAAAAACGAGAATATAATATTGGTGATCACGTTCTATTATACAATTCTCGTTTCAGATTCTTTGTAGGAAAACTCCTCTCCAGATGAAAAGGACCACATATTATCGAGGAGGTTTATCGCTCTGGAGCCATCAAGATTAATAACACGGAAGGAACAAATCCTAAGGTGGTTAATGGGCAAAGAATTAAACATTATATTTCAGGTACACCCATTAACAAGGAGACCAATGTTTTTCAAACAATGACACCGGAGGAGCACATAAAAGAGACCTTTCAGAACACTCCAGAACCCTGAAAAGGGGAAGATATGTGATGCGGTTAGTAAACCGACTCCAAAAATTCCATAATTTTTTTTGTCTATTTTGGAATATTAGAAAAAATACAAAAATAAGAACCAGCCGAGAGGAGGAGGTCACAAGGCAACAGGGCGCGCCCTACCCCCCTGAGCGCGTCAGGTTGCCTTGTGGGCCCCTCGTGTGCCTTCCCAACTCTGTTTTCTTTTCGTAGACTTGTCCTACACGTAGAAAAAATCATTATATATACTCCTCGATGTTTTGAACACCGTATCGCAAGTTTTCCTCCTGTTCTTGTTTCGGGCTATTTTCTGGAAGATCTAGATCGCGATGTCTTCATCAAGCTCGACCAAGGACAAGTTCTTTGAGAAGGTCATCAATCCCTACTTTCCGGAGGTGATGAAGCACCCTCAAATCATTGAGATGCGCGAGGGGGTGCTCCACATCCGGGATGTCAAAGGCCCAAGGAAGGAGGGAAGCAAGAAGGCCAGGCTTCAGGCGATGGGGCAGGAAATCTTTAAGTGCCAAGGGATGGTTGAGCGTGGTTTGAATTCTAATCACTCCATGATCACGGAGTTCATCCGAGAACACAAGATGGACACCAAGAACGTTGGAGAAGCTCTCTTCAAGCTTCAAGAGCGGATCGAGCATCTCAAAGACTCGACTTAAAAAAGGCCGCAGAGGGCTAAAGGCAGTATCTTTAGTCTACCCAACTCCCTTGCTGCCTATTTCCTTTTATACGGTCATTCCGTGGGGCCACAAGCATGCAAAATAACAAGAGTATACATGCAAAATTTATTTGTTACTGAAGAGAAAACTGTTCCAGCTACCATAGGGAACCTGTGGCTGGATTGAATCCTTCGCGATGGAAATGCCCTCGCCTACTTGACTAAACTAAGGACCTCAACGGTATAAACATCAAATCTATGACCCGCAGAACCAAAACTGTGAGTATGAGTCTAGGTTTAAAAGGATGAGCATAACTGCCGAATTCAGGATTTCGGAGACGCGTTCTTCTTTCTATGATGGAGAGCCCATGCCTTGGAAGTTGGAGGACAAGCTCACCACTTCATCACCACCATCCCCCAAGAAGGAAACTTGAGTCCACGGGTATGGGTACCACCCTTAGCTTGTTCCAAGCTTGGGGGAGGTGCCCCGGTATCGTATCACCATCACTTTTACCATCATCATCTATCTTAGTTTGATCCTTAGCTATTTTGTGATTTAGATGAATAAAGTTTTAGTATGATTTAGTTTCGAGTGTTTGCTTTGTGATCTATCTATCTATGTAATCGAGTGCGTGAGTTATATAATAAAGTTTAGTTTGAGTTTGTTTGCTTTACTTTCGTGCATCAGTCATAGCAATGAAAAGGATAAAAAGATCATATGCTAATCGCATGGGGAGTGATGACTTCACATAAAAAGAGTATAATTGGTAAATATTGTTGTAAGTTAACAAACATAGCATTAGTCATTGATGCAATTCATGAAAAAGTGATAATGAAAGAGAAGTCTCACATATAAATATACTATCTTTGACATCTTATATGACTGTGATCCCCCATTAAATATTCTATGCATGATCAATTAGTTGATGTTGGACAAGGAAGACAACGTAATGAGTTATGTTTGCTTATATTCACATAGAAGTTATATTGTCATGGATCCTCCAACATGTGGTGCTTGCCCCTATCCTTTTGCTATCCAAAACTTCACACCGAGTAGAGACACTACTCGTGCATCCAAAAACCCTTAAACTCAGTTTCTTGCCATAAGAGACCACCATATCTACCTATGTATTGAATAAGATCCTTCAAGTAAGTTGTCATCGGTGCAAAAGCAATAAAAATTTGTTCATGTATATGTCTGATCTTTTATTGGAAGGGAAAATAAGCTTTGTACGAACTTGTGATGGCAAAGAAATAAAATTGACGAACTGCATGATAAAGGTTACTATCATAAGGAGCAATATAAAGTGACATTCCTTTCCATTAAGAGCTTGCACATCCAAATAATAAGCGCATGACAACCTCTGCTTTCCTCTGCGAAGGGCCTATCTTTTACTTTTATGTATTTACTTTCATGCAAGAGTCAATAATATTAATCCTTATTCCTTCTTATTATTCTATACTTTGCAAGCATCATGTGGTGGGGAAAGATCTAGGCACATATATCTAGTTGGATGTAGGTGCTCATGAGTTATTATTGTTGACAATATCCCTGAGATAAGTTGTTGGTTGGTGACAAACTATAAACCCCTATCTTCCTATGTGTTTGAAACTTTTTGCTTCACAAATATACCGTGAGTGTCAGCAATCATAGAAGACTAAATGATAGTTGAGTATGTGAACTTTCTTAAACAAAGCTCTTACATAGACTCTTTTTGAAAATATGATGGATTGCAATTGTCTCAAAGACTAAGAACATAGTTTGTTAGTTCTCAATAAAGTTTATGATTCATACTTGAGCATGTGGATAGATTATTACTTGTTCATGAGAAGTTTTATGATATTATGTTGTTGTTATGATAATGATCATGATGCTTTCATATCCGTATTTTATTTTATCGACACCTCTCTCTCTAAGCATGCGGTCATGATTATCGAGTTCGGCTTTCGCTTGAGGACAAGCGAGGTCTAAGCTTGGGGGAGTTGATACGTCTATTTTGCATCATGATTTCCTATTGTTATTTATATTGTTTTTGGTCATTATTACACTTTATAATACAATTCTAATGCCTTTTCTCTCTTAATTTGCAAGATTCACATGGAGAGGAACATTACCGGCAGCTGGAATTCTAGACCTGAAAAAGCTACATCAGAGATACATATTTTACTGAACTCCAAATGACCTGAAATTTTACGGAGACTTTTATGGAATATATAAAAAAATACTAGAGCAAAGAAGTACCAGAGGGGGCCCAACACCTGCCCACAAGGCAACATGGCGCGGCCACCCCCTGGGCGTGCCCTGATGCCTTGTGGGTCCCACAGGCGGCCTCCGGTGCCCCTCTTCTGCTATATGAAGGTTTTTGACCTAGAAAAAATAAGGAGGATACTTTCAGGATGAAGCACCGCCGTCTCGAGGTGGAACCTGAACAGGAGCACTTTTGCTCTCCGGCGGAGCAATTTCGCCGGGGAAACTTCCCTCCGGGAGGGGGAAATCGAAGCCATCGTCATCACCAACACTTCCTCCATCATGGGAGGATCAATATTCATCAACATCTTCACCAGCACCATCTCATCTCAAACCCTATTCATCTCTTGTATTCAATCTTTGTCTCAAAACCTCATATTGGTACATGTGGGTTGCTAGTAGTGTTGATTACATCCTGTAGTTGATGCTAGTTGGTTTAATTGGTGGAAGATTATATGTTCATATCCTTAATGATATTCAATACACCTCTTATCTTGAACATGAATATGATTTGTGAGTAGTTACTTTTGTTCTCGAGGAGATGGGAGAAGTCTTGTTATAAGTAATCATGTGATGTTGGTATTCGTTCGATATTTTGATGATATGTATGTTGCTCTTCCTTTAGTGGTGTCGTGTGAACGTTGATTACATGACACTTCACCATATTTGGTCCTAAAGGAAAGCATTGGGGAATGATAAGTAGATGATGGGTTGCGAGAGTGACAGAAGCTTAAACCCTAGTTTATGTGTTGTTCCGTAAGGTGCTGATTTGGATCCACATGTTTAATGATATGGTTAGATTTATCTTAATTATTCTTTCGTAGTTGTGGATGTTTGCGAGAGGGGGTAATCATAAGTGGATTTTTTGTTCAAGTAAGAACATCACCTTCGCACCGGTTCCCCCACATATCAAATTATCAAAGTAACGAATGTGAATCAACTAAACATGATGAACGTGACTATACGGTAATTCCCATGTGTCATCGAGAGTGCTTTGCTTTATATAAGAGAACTTCCAGGCTTATCCTTTGCTACAAAAAGGATTGGGCCACCTTGCTGCATCTTTGTTACCATCATTACTTGTTACTTGTTACGAATTATCTTGCTACAAAACTATCTATCACTGTTACTTACATCATTTGCATAGAATACCTTGCTGAAAACCGCTTTTCATTTCCTTCTGCACCTTGTTGGGTTCGCCACTCTTACTTATCGAAAGGACTACGATTGATCCCTTATACTTGTGGGTCATCACTCATCTGCCGTCGGTAGCCTCCAGCCGCCTACAGCCACGAGCCCCTCGCTCTCCATCTCCTCCAGCCGAGCCCGCGTGACCCGCGACGGGGTCCAGTCGCCCTGGAGCTGGCCTGATGAGGCATCGACGCTTGCTGAAGATCCTTTGGATGCCTTATTTGCCCGCTCGAGCTTCGTCGTTGATTCTTTCCCCATCTCTCTCGGGTGCATTGGCGCATAGGGTGGATTGGGAGACGACGGAGCGTGGCGGAGTGCGGCGGAAATGTGGTGGAGGAAGTGAGGGGAAGAAGGGGATCTGGGTAAATCCCACCCCTAGGCTCTTTCCTATTTATACCACCGTGAAATACGCTAGTGGATCTCCTGCCACCGATTGTGAATCCTACGGTATCTCTCGCGCATAGTAAGTGGGGCACGTGGCGGATCTCATGGCGGATCTCGTGGCGGAAATCGAGGCGTCATGCCCCACTTTCCCCACTTAGTCGCGGCGTAGCCGCTTCCGTGCGCACGCCTTGCGTTCAAACCCGTGGAATTTTTGTCGCAGATCAATCCGATTGATCGCCCGCGCTTCCCTTCCTGGGAAGTACACATCGGTTCGACTGAACACCCTCTAAGGGTCCCCATGCACTCGGACACGTAAAACAATCCGACTGAAGTCATCTTCAAGATTGCGACAGCACGAGCTCGACGCCCCTCTATGGATTAATTTGGCCCCTTGCTTAGGCTCCAAGGTGCGAACTTCATAAATTTGGACTCGGAGATGAGCCACACTGGTGTCCCCCAGGGGTACCAAGAGACATTTCTCGAGAGGATCGATCCTCACTACGACATCGTCACTCGAGTTTCATGGCATGTCCTCATTCGGACCCCCAGTCTATCTCTCCCGAGGGACATACGAATGCCGTGCCCGGCAATCACCTCAACCCGATCACTCGAAAAACCTATAGTCCAGTTGTGGTTTTGCCCGGGTTCGAATAAATAATCCCTTGGCTACAAGTTCTAGGTGCCCGCGGAGCACCCAGATCATTTGAAGGATTCCATTCACTCGCCCTCCAAAACCTCAACCGATTTGGGGGCTAATGATGGGGTCACCTACTAATGGTAGGGTCATGGACCTGACATCCAAGGCCCACCTAGGGCCCCACACCATCATTGGAGGTCCGAGGACCACAGATGCATATGTAACGGAATCCACTCGGATTTATCAAGTCACTTGGACGTCTTCTCTCTAGTCGGCCAGACTTCAGCACTCGGACAAAGGAGATGTAGAGACGACGTGGGAATTGCAACGTTCGAGGGACTTAACACAATACATCAAGTGTAGTTATAGCTACCGTTATCTGTAACTACAATAATTATGTACTTCCGTTACTAGCAACTGCCGTCATTAAGGCTATTCACTCCTCCTTGTAATGACGCTTTGATGGGGTCTGGCGCACTCTATATAAGCCACCCCAAGCTCCTAGACATGGTTTCAGCACTCTAGTGTAATCATAACCCCCAGAGAAAACACAAAGCCTCCGGGCACGAGACGTAGGGTTTTTACCTCTCTGAGAGGGGCCCGAACTCGCTAAATCCGAGTGATACACTTTGCCGTAGCTAGGCTCCGCCCCTTGTTCGTACCCCTAGTACTCATTGTCAGGCTCGTTGCTTCGACACCCATGATCAGGAAAATAGAACCATATGCAAGAGTTGAGCTAGTCTTACAGGTGATACGAGGAATCTATTGTACTGTTTATTATTCTACATGTGCGTATGATTTTTCATCCGAGCCTCATGGTTACTGCAGGCTCGGGAATCATTGCAGTTATAGCACAAAATATAAATATTAATTATGAACTTGGAGATAAATAATAAATTCTATTATTGCATCTAGGGCATATCTCCTAAAGGTGCCCCTAGCTTGTTGGACAAGCTTGGGGGAGGATTGGAGTGAGGGGAGGACTCCTCCTCCTAGGACATCGCAAGAGAGGGGAGCCCCTCCTCCAAGTCGGCCTCCCCTCCCCCACACCTATAGAGGCAGAGCCATAGGGTGGACAAGATGGGTCGCGGCCCATCCTAGGATTTTTGGTTGCCACAAAGAATGGATGCGCGAGAGAAGAAAACGGAAAGGCCCGGCAAAACGCCGAATCTTCCCAGCCCTTCCGCATTGCTCATATCCTCGATCGATTCTTCTGTCCTCCATATCTCCCGCAATAGCCACCTCCTGCCGGACACCGTGACATAGCTAATTCTCGCCACACCCATCCCCATATCCCCCCTTTTCTAGCCGCCAACTTCAGCCGACAACCACCTTGCCTGCCAGTCAGTGGCTGTCGTGCCTTCCTGCTACCGCGTCAAGCCACCAGCGCCCATTTGCATCAATCGTCTCCTCGGCATCTGACAGTGTGCAGGCATGCTGTGTTGACGAGTCCAAAATATGTGATGCTTTTGACAGTTATTTTGTGCCTACATGGTAGGCTTTGTGGAATTTTGCTGCATCCACACACTATTTTTTGTCGGTATTCCCCAGGTAACGTCTTTTGGAGTAAATGAAGTTCTATGGAAGGAATCCCAGGAAATTATGGTGGAACCATGTTATTCAATGTGATAATTAACTACCATACAAAGAATTAAGCAAAGGTATAAATGAGGATTTCACATGGCGGCTCCAGAGCAAAAGACGACCTAGCATATGAGTGTGCCCGCTCATATGCACGGTCGTATGAAGCGCCAACGCCGCCGCCTCATCCACTACTTTCACCCCATGAAGTCGGATCAGGGATCGGGCGAACATACACACCAGCAACACAACATTAGCCTTCAGAGTCATCTGGAGGAGGGATTGTCAAGGAGAGATCACCATCTTCATCACCACACGCGCAAGGGGACGTCAACATCATCACCGTTGTCATCATCATCATCCACATCCATCCCCATCTCATTCTAACGTCAGATACCATTACCACTCTCATGATGCTTGTTGTCTCCATGTGTGAGTAGACCCATTCGTTCTCGGGGATATGGATGAACCTTGGTATGTATAGTTGATAACCCACAAGTATAGGGGATCGCGACAGTCTTCACGGGTAGTATTTCACCCTAATTTATTGATTCGACACAAGGGAAGCCAAAGAATATTTATTGGCCTTGACAGTTGAGTTATCAATTCAACCGCACCTGGGATATCTCTCTGCAGCAAAAGTTTAGTAGCACGGCAAATAGTAGTAGCAAAAGTAACAGTAGTAGCGACAACAGCAAGTTTGTAGCAGTTGTGACAGCAGCAGTAGCAATAGTAACTTAGCAAGATTCAGTATATGTAAAGCGTAGGCACGTGGATCGGTGATGGATAATGAATTAGATGACATTGATCATATAACAGTTACACACTAGGGCGACACAGAACTAGCTCCAATTCATCAATGTAATGTAGGCATGTATTCCGTATATAGTCATATGTGCTTGCGATAAGAACTTGCATGACATCTTTTGTCCTACCCTCCCGTGGCAGCAGGGTCCTATTGGAAACAAAGGGATATTAAGGCCTCCTTTTCATAGAGAACTGGAACAAAGCATTAACACATGGTGAATACATGAACTCCTCAAACTACGGCAATCACCGGAAAGAATCCCAATTATTGTCACCTTGGGGTATGCGGATCAAGACACGTAATAGGTGCATACAACTTGCAAGATAGGATCCAAATCAATCTTATATTCGTGAAAACATAATATGTTCAGATCTGAAATCATGGCACTCGGGCCCTAGGGACAAGCATTAAGCATAGCAAAGTCATAGCAACATCAATCTCAGAACATAGTGGATACTAGGGATCAAGCCCTATCAAACTTAACTCGATTACATGATCAATCTGATCCAATCCCACCACCATCCAGCAAGCCTACAAAGGAATTACTCACTCCAGATGGTGAGCATCATGGCGGTGTTGATGGAGAAGGGTTGGTGATGACGACAACGACGATTTCCCCTCTCCGGAGCCCCCAAACGGACTCCAGATCAGCCCTCCCGAGGAAGAACAGGAGTTGGCGGTGGCTCCGTCTCGTGAAACACAATGAAAACTTCTCTCTAATTTTTTTCTTCGAAGATGTGATTTTATAGGACTGGAATTAGGGTCGGAGGAGCCACGAGGGCCCCACAAGCCATCAGGGTGCGGTCTAGGGGGGTGCCCTGATGTGTGGTGGCCCCCTGGCACACCCCATCCGGCAGGTCTTCGCTCCATAATTCATTATAATTCTGAAAAATAATTCACAAAAAGTTTCGTCCGATTCCGAGAACTTTTATTTCTGCGCAAAAATAACACCAAGGTAGTTCTGCTGAAAACGGCGTCAGTTCGGGTTAGTTTCATTCAAATCATGCAAATTAGAGGTCAAAACCAGAGCAAAAGTGTTTGGAAAAGTAGATACGTTGGAGACGTATCAATAGTTCTCGGTGCTAGCACTTGCAGAAGATCTTCATCTCCATCAGCTCATCATTGTCTGCGATTCGAAACAAGTAGTGTGAGACATTATGAAAGGCTGCCAAGACAGTTATGGTGCCATTATTAGCGATATAACTCTCCGAGAAGCTATGGTTATAGCTGTAAATTTACTTTTGAATGTCGTGTTGTAAACATGGAAGCACATAGTCGAGCCAAGTTTTCACTTTTATGTGGCTTGGCTAACCTATGGCCCAGTCTGCATCCCACACTCTGTAGATTTTTTTTTGAAAAACACCCCATATATTGATTAATTAAAAAGGTTATTACAATCGTTCATTACAAAATTCGCCACGCAGGGCGGAACACTATTAAGAAGAATGCCATCAGATTTACTAATGAAGTTGTACTTCGCAATCTCGTGAGCCACTCCATTGGCTAGCCGATTAATTTTCTCAATTTTAAAATTCTTGATCAACCTGGATATACTTAAGGCTTCTTTCTTCAGATCAACGAGAGGAGACCTATCAAGCTTCTCGTTTACAAGGAAAGAACGAACAAAAGCACAATCAGTCTCTAGAATAATGGATTGGTGAAGAGTAATACCGATATATAGGCCCGCTAGGCATGCACGCAACTCAGCTTCATTCACACCAGTACACTGACCAAGAAAATCCCACGATGAAATAATGACTTCCCCAGATGAGTTTCTAGCAACCACGCCCACACTTGCGGCATTAGAACTCTCCATATAACTGGCATCGACATTGATCTTGATATAATCCTCTGGGGGAGGTTTCCACAACACAAAATCATGAGAAAGTGCAGAAACTGGAATAGCACCATCCAATTTTCCTTTACCTTTGCTACTAGGAACCACCTCAATAGAGTCGTGACGGGACGTAAAAGAGGACCAATAATTTTCCACAAAATTTGCAGAGAACGCGATGGATTCCTTTCCCTTGTCAAAAATTAAATCATTTCTCAGGTGCCAGGCTCGCCAAAAGAGAAACAAAATTTGCTCTCGTTGTTGCAAGCTCAAATTATCCACAAAATCAAAAAACAATCTGGTGTCAAGACCGGTTTTCCAGGATATTAATTTCCCAGCAAATGGTCCTTGTGCTCACCAGCCCCAGGATTACTGTTAGCTGATGAGGCACATTCTTGATATAGAAATTCCAAGCAAAATTACAAAATATGAAGTACAAGACCATTATGGTCTATGAGTACAACATAAGGTTTCTAGCGGTTGGTGGCGGAAGCGGTTGCGGTACATCAGCGTCTATGGGACTCCATTTTCCCACAGGAACAGCTGACCAGGCTAACTCCTATCTTCGCATATCTGCTATCTTCGATGCCTAGGTTCCGGGGCTATCGTCATTGCGCTCCTCTCCAAGCAAGAAATCTGGCCAAGACAATAGCCAGGGACAAGCCAGTGAGTACTTTGAATGTACTCGCAAATATTATGAAAACAGGTATAATATAACAGCTGATAATCAAGCACTGAAATAATCCACGATCACTTAGTCAGTCACAAAATAAAATTCATGACGCACACAAGCAGGTCATTCATATTAAACATGAATAAGCAATCAGAGAATAAAAATAAATCGATCGGGTGTCTGAAGCGACGCCGCGAAAGGATAATAATATAAAGCATGCCTCAGTCGGGCGTCTGACCGTCGCATGCTTGCGAATGGGACAATTTAGGTGTCGGTCACGGCGCGTGATCGATGGGCTAGGCTTTATAGGTTGGGCACCGACTGCCGAAAGGTGTCGGGGTCACAGTGTGGGCTATCGGATAGGATAGGCTTGGTTGTGGTTAGGTTAATGTCTGGTGGGTAGTAACCTAGGTTTTATTGACCTGGCTAAGATAGGATTAGCCAATGGTTAGCCTGGCTCTGATACCAAGGTTGTCAGGACCGGTTTTCTAGGATATTAATTTCCCAGCAAATGGTCCTTGTGCTCACCAGCCCCAGGATTACTGTTAGCTGATGAGGCACATTCTTGATACAGAAATTCCAAGCAAAATTACAAAATATGAAGTACAAGACCATTATGGTCTATGAGTACAACATAAGGTTTCTAGCGGTTGGTGGCGGAAGCGGTTGCGGTACATCAGCGTCTATGGGACTCCATTTTCCCATAGGAACAGCTGACCAGGCTAACTCTTATCTTTGCGTATCTGCTATCTTCGATGCCTAGGTTCCGGGGCTGTCGTCATTGCGCTCCTCTCCAAGCAAGAAATCTGGCCAAGACAATAGCCAGGGACAAGCCTGTGAGTACTTTGAATGTACTCGCAAACATCATGAAAACAGGTATAATATAACAGATGATAATCATGCACTGAAATAATCCACGATCACTTAGTCAGTCACAAAATAAAATTCATGACGCACGCAAGCCGGTCATTCATATTAAACATGAATAAGCAATCAGAGAATAAAAATAAATCAATCGGGTGTCTGAAGCGACGCCTCGAAAGGATAATAATATAAAGCATGCCTCAGTCGGGCGTCTGAGCGACGCCACATAAAGGGCTTAGAAAAAAATAAATAACATGCATGCCACAGTCGGGCGTCTGAGCGACGCCACATAAAGGGCTTAGAAGGAAAAATAAATAACATGCATGCCACAGTCGGGCGTCTGAGCGACGCCACATAAAGGGCTTATAAGAAAATTAAATAACACACATGCCGCAGTCGGGCGTCTGAGCGACGCCACATAAAGGGCTTATAAGGAAAAATAAATCCAAGCATGCCACAGTCGGGCGTCTGTGCGACGCCACATAAAGGGCTTATATAATAAAAATCACAATAAGTATCCAGGAGGTAGAACCATCCCAGGGATACTCGATAAACCAAACAATATAATTGGTTAGTCCACAATAATAATAATCATAATCATCATTCCTCACACATCATGATCAATATTCTGGTTTAGAAGTTTTCCTCCGAAGACCGACACTAAGACCGACACTTGACCTATCCCAGACTGTAGTCCTTAACCGCGGACACAGCTATTCGAATAGATGTAAACTTTGCAGAGGGTGTACTCTTTACCCATGAGTAACGGATTACTTTAGTCCATCGGGACTGATTCCTTCCGGTAGGCATGAAAAGCATAAGAGGATGATTACTGTCACAAGCATTTCAATTCCAACAGCAAGGAATTCTCATCATGCACTTGTAAACATGATCACATCATCACATGAAATAATGCATGCTTCACGTCAACTTGGTGTTGTAGTCACACTAAACATCACAGAACAAATATTATACCAAGGTTCAGAATGCTTGCCTTCAAGTTGTGGAGAGGTAGGGTGCATCACAAAACTTTTAAAAGTTTTCTTCTCTCTCCATTTCCTATTTTGAAAATATTTGAATCAACACGCAATTCAAAAACAGTACACAAATTTGTCTTAAATATTTTTCAAATAAATTATAAAATAAACCAGGTGAAATTTGAGAGAGGTAGGAAAACAAATCAATTCAATTGGACTTTTATTTTAAAAGTTAGAGCCAGTCAAACCTTTGGTCAAAATCTGTTTTTAAATAAATATCAGAAAAAGAAAACGATTCAGATATAATACGCTTTCGAGAAGGGAAAAACGTACTCAGGGGCTTTACGCTTCCACGTAAGCGACTCAGCGGGACCAGGGGTCACTGATGGTGGGCCTGCGGGTCCACCAGTCAGGTTTGACTAGTCCAACCCGTCTCCCTCCTCCTCTGGCCGAGCGGAGGCGGAGCTCCGGCGACCATTGCCGTCGAACGGCGGCTACTCACGGGGCTCCGATGGCGGGAATGGATCCGCCACTTCAGGGCGGTCCTCCTAGTGGTCGACATGGCTGGAGGGGTGGTTTGGTTCATCGGCGGCGAGCTCCGAGGCGGACGGTGGTTCGGGAGCAAATGGGGCAGTGGCCTACGGCGGTTTCCGATCGAGGCAGAGATGTAGGACGGCTCCGCGGGGTCGAGGGAAAGCTAATGGCGGCGATAGTGGGACTAGGGAGGCCCTGGTCACGACGGATTTGACCGGAGTGCGGCGGCGGCCGAAGCCACCGGAGACGAAGAGGACGACCCTCTTGGTCTCAATTGGCTCCTTTGGTGGGCTCCTGCGGGACATTGGAGGGTTCGTGCTCTGGCTGGAGGCTCGGGATGCTCCATTTATAGTGCGACTAGGTCGGTTCCGCGGCGGCAGAGGATAAGCACGGCGGCTCACCGCTTCTGTTGACAGAGGCGACGTGGCGAGGCTAGCGGTGGCTCGACGTGGCTGCGGTTGAGCTTGGGGATGAGAACGGCCTGTTCCTAGAGGCAGCTGGCGAGCTGGGAGTACTCGGGCGGCGCCGTCCATGGCAGGAGCAGACGCGGCCGCAGACGTGCCGCCAAGAAGCTTGCTGTGGCGATGCTGTAGGGAGCCAGGGGGCGGTCGAGTGCAGGCGAGACACGGCGGCACCAGCGGATCAGATGGAGCTCGGGGGAGGGGTTAACCTGGGACGCGGCAGCTCGGGCGCACGCACGTGCAAAACGCGTGTTCTGTTCGCGCCCTGGACACGCACGCCACGTGCTCGGCAAAATGCCAATGCATGATAGGAGGCTTGGATGAAGCTGAAAATTACCAGGATTAGGCTAGGGTTAATTTCAAGGCTAGATGACATGCTGGTTAGGCCAGTTGAGCACTTTCATAATGCAAGTTTAAAAGCATGCCAAATCTAGCCATCCACCTTACCTGCTTGATGAAATGCCAAGGGCATCTAGGGCATCTTGCTGGTCACCAAAATCTCTAGTTTGTGGTCTCTTTGGATGCTAAGCATGATGGCATGGTTATTTTGAGAAAACCAGAAACTTGTTAGTGTAAGTTTTGCAAAACTTCAGTTCTGGTCAGAAACAAAATGGGGTTATTGTATGGGCTCAAAATCTTCTAATGGTTCTGATCTCCTGGACTTAAGGGTTTGGTAGGGTTTACTATAAGCAAGAGAAATCCCATGGGCATTAGAGCAAGATAAATTGGGGTTGCAGTTCAAATCCTTAAAATGGACCAGAATAGAAAATAGGATGATATGCTCAAATTTTACAAAACACTAAGCTATGTTTTTGCATAAAAGTGGTCAAGGGACATCACATGACCTCTACAAATTTTTGTGGAATTTATGAATGAGGTTATCAAATAGTTGCAGTGCAAATGAGGTTCTTGAAAGTATGAAAAATCCATTTTAAAAGAATTGAATTTTTTGCAACATAATATAAAAATGTTTTCACTGATCATATCAAATAAAATGAAATGCTCTTGAGTAGACACTCAAGTCCAACAATATTTTTGAAAAGTTTCTACTAGGAGGGAAAATTTCATAATTCAAAAGAAAGGAGTGGTTCTGAAGTCAATCGATGATCCAGAAAAATAAAAATTTAAATTCCTGGCAAAATTTTAATTAATAAAACATGATTAAATTGTTTGGGGTGTTACAACACTACCCCCCTTACGAAAAATCTCGTCCTCGAGATTTGCTAAGGGCGGTTTTAAAAAAAATTACTCCTACCACCATGTAGTAATAATACGAAAAATAAATATCCTACTCACGCGATATGACGTGGCTACAGTGAGAGGGCATATAATTGGTGCAACTACAGTGGGGTACTGGCGCTGCGTGGAAAAATCTACGGTTGGGGAAACCGAGAGATTTCTACTTATGGCTACGGTAAATTTAGAATTAATAAAATTCTAAATTTCCATATTACGCTGGTCGTACCCGAGTGCACAGTGCTCTCTCTGGCTGATAGGTGGACCCGGGGCCCACTGTCAGTCTCTTCTTCTACCTCTGGCTCTCATCTCTTCCTCTCTCTCGCGCGCTTTCCCACGCTTTCTTCACCGGCGGCGTCTAGCGAGTAGGGCATCTAGGCCGTACTGCGGTAGTGCGCGGCGTGCTAGCTGCCGGCGCAGCATGCACTCACCTCGCGGGCCAGTGTGCTGTCGGCACTGCTTGCGGATTTGCCTCCGAACACCGGCGATCGAGCGACGAGCGGCGCTGGTGGACTTTGCCCACCGTACACCGATCTCGAGCTATAAAATGACCGCGATGCTTCTCTCTTCTTCCTCACACCTGGCCTCGTTTCTTCTTCTTCTTCCTTCTCCTCCATTTCTGTTTGCAGGAGCTCGAGACGAGGCTCTAATGGCGGAGGTGATGCCGGATTGGTACACGATCCTGCTATGTGGAGGGGTGGCGGCATTGCTTGGATTCTCGGTGCTCTTATGCGCAATGATCCACGATGATCGCCGTGATGCTGCTGCTCGAGTGTTAACTCTCCGCGGCAGCGGTGATCACGAGGATTAGGTGTCGGTGTCGGCTGCTAACTGCTGTCAGTGTGCTGGAGGCAATCTGTACTAGAATAATTGCCCACAAATTTCTCTTTCAGAAAAACTGGGGTGTGTTAGTGCGGTGATCAGTTAGGTGCTAAATGTGTACGTGGTTTTGCAATTAGCGCATGTGGTCGAGTGGTTGTGGCTGTGAGCCTGTTGTCGTGGTACTGCGTGAATTTAAATCTATGTCACGGAAAAATGTTTGTTGCAATAGCTCAAGGAAAATCCCACCTCGGGATTTACTGAGAGCGAAAACAGTTGATCAAAAATCAAAGCAGTAAAAATTACTCACATTCAATTGAAACCAAACAATTTATTCATAGCACAATCTTACAACATAATACACATATATAAATGCTAGGCTAACAAACATAGTAGTGGTGTCTACGGCGCAAACGTAAAATATGCTGGGTCCTGAGAAAATGTCTCCGGCACTGGGGCACATTCTTCCTCTTCCGGGGGAAGCGGATGAACTAGTCGAAGAACGCGCCTTTCCTGGTCTGGCCTCAGTGGTCTGCCAATGGCGATCTGAGGATTCAAAACAACGAGGTTCTGGAGATAATCCATTACTCGCCGGGTCAATCGCTCTTGAGCGATGACGTACTGGGCAAGGTTGGCCAGTACTGGGTCCCTCTCTATTCGTCCACCGGGAAAAGATGCTTCTTCTCCGGGTGCTGCACGACTCGGGAAGTAATAATACCCCCTTTCGCTGGCATAGGGTACCGCGAATCGAAGGCGAGTAATCGCTTCGTACGCAGCAACTTCTATGGCCATTTGCGGAGTCGGCATAGATTTCCCCACGAAGGAGACTTCCGTTGGGTCTTGGTTTGGGTTCACGGGAGGGATGTGTACTACTGCCCAGTATTTCGAGGCGAATGGGGTGATTCTCGATTTGAGCAGCTCGTACTGGGGTGGATGGGTAGAACTCATGGTACTGCGGGTAAAGTCCCACAATATTTTAACAAAACTACATGGGGTCGCATCTGGAGTTCTCAGATGAATACTAGGGCTCGACATGGCAAAAATGGCTGTGAGAGCTGTGCACAAAGTGAGGGATGCTTGGTAAGGTCACGGAGTGGCCTCTTATATAGCATCAGGGCTGGGTTACCTATTGCGGTGTGGGGGCAATTTATGTTGTCGGTTCTACTCTATGGAGATCGGGGTCAATGCCACAGATATACATATCTCACAAAAAGTGACGTATTACTGTGGGTGTCGTCTGGGGTGGTTTTTGGTAGCTACACCCGGAATTTAATATGTAACCGAACGCCAACATACTTATGCGTGGCTACTATTCAAAACAATGGCATACAAGCAGTCTGCATTTTATTCATGGCAATTACAAGGTCACACTGTTACATGGCATAGAATACTAAGACTCGGTACTACTCGAGTGGCTTAGTCTACTTCGTTAATATCTAGTCGAGCGTGACTTGTGGACGTCGATGCTTCTCTTCGGGCCTCACTGTCGGGGTTTGCTGAATTAGGATGGGGTGGTGCAGGGTCGGGGTAGCGATGATGACCATCGCGGGGGTTGGTGGTCACAATCCCGTTGGAGCGTGTCCCCAAAAGGCGACGAAGCTCCTCCGGGGATACAAATGCATTCCAGTCGGTTGCAGGGGCAGGCCTTGAAGACTCGATCGGTCGTCCGAACAGCACGACAGGGTTGTCGGCGTCGGGCGCCACTTCTCTTCTTGCCGGGGCTCGGCGAGCAAGTTCTCCACGAGCTGCGATCAGATCAAGAGTGACCTGATCGAATAGTGCCTCTAGTGCGCTGAGGTAGCGCACAAGATGCAGCAGTGCAGGGTCCGTCTCGTGGTCTCCGTTGGCAACCTGGGGTGGCCTACTATACCCGTCACGGCTGGGGTAATAATAGAACGAGCGGCAGTTAACTCTTGGCGACAAGTGTCGGAGTTGAACTATAGCCTCACGTGTTGCTAGCTGGATGGCTTGTGGCTCAAAGGAAGTTGACCTTCCGGTGAACCTGTAGGGGCGCTCTGGCGAGATACCCCTGCCATAGATGTGCACCGTGGCCCAGAAGGGACGATCCTCATCACTTGTGCGCCCTTGGTACACAACATATTCTGGGGGCTCTTCTAATGCAAAGGCACGACGGGTGAGGTTGGCTAGGACGGTTACAAAACCTCCAAGGTTGGTTGCTGTGGTCTCATTGTGAACAATGGCGCCAGGCATCTTGGTTTGGTTTAGGAGAAATGGCTGTGGTGTGCTGGTTTTGGGCAAACGTTTCCTTTTATAGAAAAAGAAAACAGAGTCTTCCGTCGCATGCTTGCGAATGGGACAATTTAGGTGTCGGTCACGGCGCGTGATCGATGGGCTAGGCTTTATAGGTTGGGCACCGACTGCCGAAAGGTGTCGGGGTCACAGTGTGGGCTATCGGATAGGATAGGCTTGGTTGTGGTTAGGTTAATGTCTGGTGGGTAGTAACCTAGGTTTTATTGACCTGGCTAAGATAGGATTAGCCAATGGTTAGCCTGGCTCTGATACCAAGGTTGTCAGGACTGGTTTTCCAGGATATTAATTTCCCAGCAAATGGTCCTTGTGCTCACCAGCCCCAGGATTACTGTTAGCTGATGAGGCACATTCTTGATACAGAAATTCCAAGCAAAATTACAAAATATGAAGTACAAGACCATTATGGTCTATGAGTACAACATAAGGTTTCTAGCGGTTGGTGGCGGAAGCGGTTGCGGTACATCAGCGTCTATGGGACTCCATTTTCCCATAGGAACAGCTGACCAGGCTAACTCCTATCTTTGCGTATCTGCTATCTTCGATGCCTAGGTTCCGGGGCTGTCGTCATTGCGCTCCTCTCCAAGCAAGAAATCTGGCCAAGACAATAGCCAGGGACAAGCCTGTGAGTACTTTGAATGTACTCGCAAACATCATGAAAACAGGTATAATATAACAGATGATAATCATGCACTGAAATAATCCACGATCACTTAGTCAGTCACAAAATAAAATTCATGACGCACGCAAGCCGGTCATTCATATTAAACATGAATAAGCAATCAGAGAATAAAAATAAATCAATCGGGTGTCTGAAGCGACGCCTCGAAAGGATAATAATATAAAGCATGCCTCAGTCGGGCGTCTGAGCGACGCCACATAAAGGGCTTAGAAAAAAATAAATAACATGCATGCCACAGTCGGGCGTCTGAGCGACGCCACATAAAGGGCTTAGAAGGAAAAATAAATAACATGCATGCCACAGTCGGGCGTCTGAGCGACGCCACATAAAGGGCTTATAAGAAAATTAAATAACACACATGCCGCAGTCGGGCGTCTGAGCTACCCCCTCGGACTCACCAGAACACCCATGCCCCCGGACCAAGTGACATGCCTACCAGGGGCCACTGGTATCTTTCACTATGGCCTCTCTGTACGGTGTGTGCTAAGAAAGGGGTTGACAACTTACTGAACCGTACCCTACCTGCGGCAGGGACAAGTGGTAGTACGAAGCAAGCATGGGGGTTACTGGCACCAGACTCGGTCTACGGTCGACTCAGGAGGTTATGTGTTCTCTGCATGATTAGCACAACAAATATATTCCACACCATCGGACAGAATCACCACTCATTATACCTCACCATGCCTTACTGATCATACTCGTCCCAATGAAATGTCAGTATAAAGCTCATGTCTCCCGAGACAGAGACTTCTCCGGATTCCTTCCGGTAGGCATGAAAAGCATAAGAGGATGATTACTGTCACAAGCATTTCAATTCCAACAGCAAGGAATTCTCATCATGCACTTGTAAACATGATCACATCATCACATGAAATAATGCATACTTCACGTCAACTTGGTGTTGTAGTCACACTAAACATCACAGAACAAATATTATACCAAGGTTCAGAATGCTTGCCTTCAAGTTGTGGAGAGGTAGGGTGCATCACAAAACTTTTGAAAGTTTTCTTCTCTCTCCATTTCCTATTTTGAAAATATTTGAATCAACACGCAATTCAAAAACAGTACAAAAATTTGTCTTAAATATTTTTCAAATAAATTCTAAAATAAACCAGGTGAAATTTGAGAGAGGTAGGAAAACGAATCAATTCAATTGGACTTTTATTTTAAAAGTTAGAGCCAGTCAAACCTTTGGTCAAAATCTGTTTTTAAATAAATATCAGAAAAAGAAAACGATTCAGATATAATACGCTTTCGAGAAGGGAAAAACGTACTCCGGGGCTTTACGCTTCCACTTAAGCGACTCGGCGGGACCAGGGGTCACTGACGGTGGGCCTGCGGGTCCACCAGTCAGGTTTGACCGGTCCAACCCGTCTCCTTCCTCCTCTGGCCGAGCGGAGGCGGAGCTCCGGCAACCATTGTCGGCAAACGGCGGCTTCTCACGGGGCTCCGATGGCGGGAATGGATCCGCCGCTTCAGGGCGGTCCTCCCAGTGGTCGACATGGCCGGAGGGGTGGTTTGGTTCGTCAGCGGCGAGCTCCGAGGCGGACGGTGGTTCGGGAGCAAATGGGGCAGTGGCCTACGGCGGTTTCCGATCGAGGCAGAGAGGTAGGACGGCTCTGCGGGGTCGAGGGAAAGCTAATGGCGGCGATAGTGGGACTAGGGAGGCCCTGGTCACGACGGATTTGACCGGAGTGCGGCGGCGGCCGAAGCCAGCGGAGACGAAGAGGATGGCCCTCTTGGTCTCAATTGGCTCCTTTGGTGGGCTCCTGCGGGACATTGGAGGGTTCATGCTCTGGCTGGAGGCTCGGGATGCTCCATTTATAGTGCGACTAGGTCGGTTCCGCGGCGGCAGAGGATAAGCACGGCGGCTCGCCGCTTCTGTTGACAGAGGCGACGTGGCGAGGCTAGCGGTGGCTCGGCGTGGCTGCGGTTGAGCTTGGGGATGAGAACGGCCTGTTCCTAGAGGCAGCTGGCGAGCTGGGAGTGCTCGGGCGGCGCTGTCCATGGCAGGAGCAGACGCGGCCGCAGGCGTGCCGCCAAGAAGCTTTCTGCGGCGACGCTGTAGGGAGCCAGGGGGCGGTCGAGTGCGGGCGAGACACGGCGGCACCAGCGGATCAGATGGAGCTCGGGGGAGGGGTTAACCTGGGACGCGGCAGCTCGGGCGCACGCACGTGCAAAACGCGCGTTCTGTTCGCGCCCTGGACACGCACGCCACGTGCTCGGCAAAATGCCAATGCATGATAGGAGGCTTGGATGAAGCTGAAAATTACCAGGATTAGGCTAGGGTTAATTTCAAGGCTAGAGGACATGCTGGTTAGGCCAGTTGAGCACTTTCATAATGCAAGTTTAAAAGCATTCCAAATCTGGCCATGCACCTTACCTGCTTGATGAAATGCCAAGGGCATCTAGTGCATCTTGCTGGTCACCAAAATCTCCAGTTTGTGGTCTCTTTGGATGCTAAGCATGATGGCATGGTTATTTTGAGAAAACCAGAAACTTGTTAGTGTAAGTTTTGCAAAACTTCAGTTCCGGTCAGAAACAAAATGGGGTTATTGTATGGGCGCAAAATCTTCTAATGGGCCTGATCTCCTGGACTTAAGGGTTTGGTAGGGTTTACTATAAGCAAGAGAAATCCCATGGGCATTAGAGCAAGATAAATTGGGGTTGCAGTTCAAATCCTTAAACTGGACCAGAATAGAAAATATGATGATATGCTCAAATTTTACAAAACACTAAGCTATGTTTTTGCATGAAAGTGGTCAAGGGACATCACATGACCTCTACAAATTTTTGTGGAATTTATGAATGAGGTTATCAAATAGTTGCAGTGCAAATGAGGTTCTTGAAAGTATGAAAAATCCATTTTAAAAGAATTGAATTTTTTGCAACATAATATAAAAATGTTTTCATTGATCATATCAAATAAAATGAAATGCTCTTGAGTAGACACTCAAGTCCAACAATATTTTTGAAAAGTTTCTACTAGGAGGGAAAATTTCATAATTCAAAAGAAAGGAGTGGTTCTGAAGTCAATCGATGATCCAGAAAAATAAAAATTTAAATTCCTGGCAAAATTTTAATTAATAAAACATGATTAAATTTTTTGGGGTGTTACATCTGGTCCCGAGAAATTGAACATGTCTTCATCAGGAATATTCCACGACACTCTGTAGATTTAGATCAATACTAGCAAAAGAGCCCGTGGGTTGCAACGGATACAAAATAAATAAATATATAGCTTAGTCGTCTACGGTGAAGTAGCGAATCAAGTGATCATGTTTATGCAGACCAGATCTTGGAGGAGAAGTGCTGCTATGACCTAGGTCTTTGAAGGGAGATTAATATTAAATAGAATGGTTTTCGATGTGAAAACATATGTTTTTCAAGAATGTCCATTCGTAATTTTGAGTACTTCTACTATTCTTTTGCTACTTTTACAGTTGTTTCAGTGGTAAATTATCTTTCAGATTTGTAAGCAATCCAAGATGCCAAAACATGATCCGTATTAACTTGATTAATGATGGCATCGTGTATGGCTATTATGATACGTTAATCCCCAAATACAAATACAATGACATAAATGATCTCGAATAATCATATATGAATTAATTAATGATCAATTTGCAAAGATAGTGGTAAGATACCACATAACATGCCGATGCAACAATTAGCATGATATATGCACCAACTAATGCACCACATATTTATGAAGGTCTGAACACAACAAGAAAATAACCCACTGCCATTGTCACCATGTTTTTTGGTCGAGCGATTGTCACCATGATGACCAAGGCTAGCAGTGCCTAGCCATAGCAGCTGAGCAGTCATTGGTAGTACTTTTCGTGACAGATTGTCATAGCAAACATCCAAGTTTGGGAGGACGTGGCACAACCTGACTATGTGACAAACTGACGATGGATCAATAAACATACATGTGAGGTCTGTACCAACAATCATAGCGATGGCTGGGGAAAAAAGAGGAGACGATAGCCTGTCGAGTAAGATGCACATTGGTGAAAATAATCAAGGACGAAGCCAGCATCATCAGGATCTGGATCAACCTAGACATTGCTTGGGGTGAGAACCTTTATGTATGTGTCCTCAGTGCAAAAAGATGGCGATTCTAGGTTTTGGACAGACAATCAAGTCGTGCCTATATACACAACCAGTTTTTTGAGGGATATCACAACCACGTACATGTTGAGACTTGGCAACTTGGACGTCTCAGAACAAAGCTGGAACAGATAAAGGATTTGCACCAAGTATCATCCTAAAGCCCACGCGATAGCCCTTGTTTGCTCCACGAGAAGACGCCGCCCGGCCGACGCAGTACTCCTCTGTCGGGCACGCGAGGCAGGTAGCCAAAACTGCATGCATGTTTGTGGCTGGACATTGCGAAGGTGCAGGCCTCTAGAGTCTAGTCCCCATGGGTTGTGGTCGGGGAAGACAATCTGGAGCGCGTCGAGCCAGTCAAACGTCGAAAAACATCGACGGCGCCGGACTACCGGAGCACGTTGAGCAGATCGAACATCGTCGACATCAGCCAACTCGAACGTCAGCAGCAGCGCCATGAATCACATGCATGTCAACACATGGGCTCGATTAGCAAAGCCGCCGCCCAACGTCGGCCAGATCGGCGGCGGCACGATCCCACGCAAGTCACCATGTTGGCTCGATCAGCAAGCAGGCCCCGGCTGTACGGGAAAAGTCGTGTGATCGGTTTCATTGACCTCTATGTCACCTCGACCCGCAACAATTTGGATGCTCCTCTGCCTCCATGGATCCCTCCTCTCTCTGCATCAGCCGATATTTATGGGAGAGGTTAGGGAAGGCGGCGTGGGATTCGTGTTAGACTCCAGGGTCTATATCGTGAGAGGGACGGAGAAATTAACCGGGCTAACAAGGCAGAGGTTTGCGGGCGCAGGCCCACCTAGGGATGACAGCTAGGCCCACGGGGACAACATCCAGAGGGACGGACGAAAAAACTCGCTAGCGATCGAGGTGGGATAGGTGAGCGACGTCCGTTATCTAAAAAAAAAAATGTTGATCGACGTACGAAAATCTAATGCAATCGACGGACTAAACGGACGAAAACCAGGGGGCAAGAAGCGATCGCCCCTTTATTCTCTCTCCCTAATTAATATATATATATATATATATATATATATATATATATTATATATTATATATATATATACCTTATATAGATATATATATATATATATATATTATTATTATTTACTAATAAACCTTGATAGAATCTACCCGCGGTATATTTTTTAGGATCGCTGAAAACCGCATCGGCCCACGCTCCTGTACGATCGCTGATGGGCCTGCAGAAAATTGCATGCCCCTAAAAAATCTCATGCACCTCTTAAACAGTAGACAATCGACAAGATTAATAGTCCCACCTTGCAGATTTGAAAGGTATCCCACTAATTTATATATGTCAAGAAGTAGACAATCAACAAGCCTATTTGGGATATAGATGATTGGGTGAGAGGACCAAATCGAGATAAAAGAGAAATCTGATAGAATGATGCCAAAACAAATCGACCTCCCCAGGATGGAGGTTCAAGAGAGGGACGGCGGCGAGCGGTGTATGGGCACGCGGGATCGAGCGCGAAAAGAGACGGGAGGACGACGTGGAGTGGTCGTGCCATGAAGCTCGGCAGGAGCTGTGGTGTAGGAGATGGCCAGCCTACGAGCTTGGCCGGCGGCCAGAGGAGGCGTAGGCGACGGCGATTAGCGGCGCTGGCCAGCAGGAGCGGCCGGTTTCGACGGCCAGCACTGCGGCGCGACAGGCAAGCGGTCGAGCTCGGGCGCATACGATGGAGAGGCATGGGGTGAGGCGCGCGGGGGAGGAGCAGAGGGGGCGCGGCGGAGGCGGCCTTCGCTGGCGGGAAGCTTGCTGGCCGAAGCGGCGGCACGGGCGGCAATGGGGATCGGGCGCTTGCCCTGTGATGGCGGCGCTGAGGGAGGATGAGGGGATCGGGGGAATCGAACGGGTGGGGCTCGTGCGGTGCGGGTGTTTTTTTTTTAGAAAATGTGGTGCGGGTGCTAGGAGCCAGGGTTAAGCCAGGGCGAAGCTGGGCCTTGGGCCGGCTGGTTGCTGCAGCGCTGGGAAGCTGGGCCCCTTCTTTTTCTTTTTTTTCTCTGCCTTTTTACAATTATAGAAGTTGAGAATAACAAAGGCAAGGAAAGAAATGACACTTCTGGAAAAAGGTGAAACTTGTTGAGAGGGTTTTCTGAAATATTTCCAAATCCACGGAGGTGTTTCCAGCAATTTTGGATGAAGTTGAATTCAAATTCATTTGAATTCAAATCAATGGATTTCAACTAGAGGTATAGTTTAGATACACACAATCTCATCTACGCAAAATGTATATGGAGCTAGCTATTTTGTTTTCTCCCGTTGCAACGCACGGGCACGTTTCCTAGTAATAATAAAGCGCTTAACGCTTCTGGTCGTACGTCATCTAAATTACCCTGAAAGTTGATAGAAATTACCCACCAATGCCACCCGTAAGTGAAAAAAACGATTGGTTTCTTTTCCTTTATAAATCAGCCGTACGCACTCATTCAATAAGAAGCTATGCTCTTTTATAACGCATGTACACACGTGACCCACTGGCTAGGCGCTGGCTCTTCCCCCTGTAAGACCCAGGTTCGATCCCACCATCTCCCCCTTTTAGCTCTTACTATTGAAAGCGGTCCCGAATGGGCCGGCCCAACACGGCCTTCATTTTGTTTGTCCTTTCTTACACTCAGTTTTTCTTTCTTTTGAATTTATTTCGAAAATACTCTGAATATTTCTATAACAAAAATCGTTTATATGCAAAATTCGAAAAAACTGTTAATCATGCATTAAAGAAATGTTAAATTTCTCTAGGAAAAATATTTCCCTTGTTATACAAACAAATGAGTTGTGTGTATGGAAAAAAAATTAGGAAAATAATAATATAAGTTTCTGTTTTTTTTTTTGAAAAAAAGTTAAGCATGCATTTAAAAAATGTTAAATGTGTATAAAAAATGTTTCTAATGTATACAAAAAATATACAATGTTTATAGAACAATGTAGACATAAACAATTATAAGTTTTCAAAAATATTAATTGTGTATTTGAACAATGTTAAACATGTATATATAAAATGATCATGATGTATACTAAAAATGTAGAATGCATATAGAAAAAGTAGACATAAAAAAACTATATGTTTAAAAAAATGTTGACCATAAAACTGGAATATAAAAAATGTAGAAAGAAAACGAACAAAAAATATAAAATTGAAAAAGAAAGAAAGAAAGAAAAAACAAGAACGATAAAAACATGCTCACATTAATTATTAAAGTGTACTTTGTTATTTTCATCGTATTGCAAGTATTTGTTGGGCATCCCCGAGGAGTAGCGGCAACAAATGCGTAATGAGATACCTCCAATTAGCTAGATATTTTTGTTGTCTAATAAGTTAAAAACATCTTGAATACACTTTAACAATCATCCCATTTTTATTGTTTCTATGCAACACCACTTAACATGTTATTTGTCGCGAACCAACCTGTGGTTGGATGGTTAGAGGGACTGTGGTATCCCCAGCCCACCAGGGTTCAAATCCTGGTGCTCGCATTTATTCCTGGAATTATTTCAGGATTTCCGGCGATGCGCATTCAGTGGGAGGAGACGTTCCCGTCGACGACGAGGTGCCTACGGTGACTTCGTAAATTTCAAGATGATATGCCGGCTCAGTCTCTCGGAGGTGCTCATAGGGGTAGGGTGTGCGTGTGGGCGTTCATAGGGGTGAGTGTATGCGCGTGTATATGAGCGCTTGCGTCTGTACTGTGTTAAAAAAAAAACATGTTATTTGTCATGTGACACTGTAAAATATTTCAAGGGATTTACTAATGTCTTGAGAATGTGCATGAGGGGTGACTTTTTCTTCCCGTTGCAACGCACGGGCAGGTTTGCTAGTATTATTATTATTATTATTATTATTATTATTATTATATATATATATATATATATATATATATATATATATATATATATATATATATATATATAGGAAAATGGGTCAGTACTCCTAGGAGTACATACTCCCAGGTCCGATTCACGTCCCGTGTCACCCACCGCGTCCTATCGGGCTAGCAAAAATCTGAACCCGTTAGCCTCCCGATTAGAAGATGAGATAATTATTTAATTTGTTGGAACAGAATCCTTTTTTATAGGGACATCAAACGTCTGTTTGAACCAATCTGCATCGGTCCATTATTCTGCTCGCGTATACCTCGTTGCGGCGGCGGCGGACCTATTTCTTATAGTTTGGTCGACGCCGACGACGGCGGCTCGCTGCATGCATCGGCATGGAACAAGACGGCGCCCCCGTTTCTGCCCAGCAGGTCTGCGGCGTAGAGTGCTCTGCACCGGCCACTCCCCGTCAGAATCAGCCGCAACTCACATGGGGTATGCTGCTTATGATCGATCCTCTCTCCTGTGTAAGCTGATTCATGTGCATGCATACATGTATGATGAGACTACACGCACCTGTTTGACTGATTATTTTATATCTCAGGCATGATTGATCTACACAGCTGATCTGAATCGGATTGTAACGCGCCATGCAAGCCGGCGCCTGGCAGGGCGTTGCTTGCTAGTAGATCAGGTTTTCCCCCAGATCGGCTACACCTACAAGGCTACAAGACGCAAGAGACTTCGTCGACAATTCCGATGACGCGACACTGCATTCATAGGATGATCATGCATCACACAAGAGGCATGCACAAAAAATATATGATGCTCTAATCTGATGCACGTACATAAATTTGAGTCTTTGTATTTCTGCAGTGGACCAATATCAGTATTTGAAGCAACTATACTACCTTTTTGATTTTAAATAATCGTGCTACTCTTTCTTGTAGTATACTCTTTTCATTAATTATACAGTACCTTCTTTTAGAACTTGGTACAATGCCTTTTTTAGTCAACCTTACTAGTATTATATACTCATTTGTACACCAGACTTATCTATATCAGTATTACATACTCCTTTGTAAACCAAGTGGCAAGTGGTATATACTCCCGAATCATGCTATATGTGGTATATATTGTCGCTGTTATGAGCACTGTGGTATATACTTCTTCCATTGAAAAAAATAGTATATACTATACTTCATTTCAAACAAAATTGTGGTATGTGCTACATCGAAAAATCTATGGTGTATACCCTTTCATGAAAATGTAGCATATACTCCATTAAACATTTAGTATATACGGTCAAGAAATAATAATACATGGGCGCTCAACAAATTAGTATAGACACCCCTAAAAAAAATTTAGTATAGACCTCACGTGCATGCACCACTTCACTTGAACCTATATACTCTTTATTTTTAACCTATATGTAGTCGTACATACCACGAGACAAAAGGTCTGTACGTTCAGAAGTTAGGATCCACAAGTATGATCCCATAACCCACGCAAAAAAAAAAATGATCCCTTAACCACGTTGAAAAACAGTACAATCCCATAATTCTTGAATCAAGGACGTAGCTTTCAAAAACAAAAAAAATTCAAGGACCTACACCTGTGCTCACACACCTGAAAAGTAGTTCTATTTTTCCTATCGGTTGGTTTAGTTTGTTAGGGTATATATCCAATCCAAAAGAGCTTTCTTTTTTATCCAAAGGAGCAGTTAATGGATGGGAGTATGTACCCCTGGGAGTACAAAAGAGCTGTCCTATATATATATATATATATATATATATATATATATATATATATATATATATATATATATATATATATATATATATATATATATATATATATAATATTAATAAAGGGATTAGTGCTTCTTACTCCCGATTTTTGGTCCGTAATTTTCGTACGTCCATCAGTACAACTAGTAGAATGCCCGTGCGTTGTCACGGGCCTTTTAAATTTTGTGTAGTTACATTTATAACATAATTCATGTCAAATTTCACAAGTATAAAATAATATATTTTTTCTAGTTTTTCAGTTGTCTGTTTTTAATTTCGCTTCAGGACAAAAAAAATTACTGTCGGATATGCACGAATCGTAGCGTTGTTTGGTTTATTCGCTCTCTTCCGTCTTGTCCCCCCTGTGTGGCGCTTGTCGCGTCTCAGTTGTTTTTATTTTCACGCAAATGGACTGGGGTAGTAGGTTTCGTTCCGCACCTTTTAAGGGATGGGGAGGATAGGTGGAGGCGGTGGAGAGGGGGTCACCACCATCAACGATTAGCGGCAAGGGGTTAGCTGGAGGTCATGCAGCGTGGGAAGCTGGTGGAGCACAACCCTGGGAAGGGGGAGCTTGTTGTCGTAGAGGAGCAGAGGAAGGAGAGAGGAAGGTACTGATAGGAGGGCGGTGGAGATTTTTTGCCCGCCCCGCCACCAGTAGGGTTTCGCCGGTGATGTCGGAACCGTTCGTAGGCAACGTTCCGGCGGGAGGTACGGCTAGTTATCCATTTCCCCTCTCTGCAACTTTGATTTGTACTCCCTCATAAATATTGATAAGAGTTGCAGTTGCTTGAAATTTCATAACCCTACGAAAATGTGGGTGTTTCCCATTTTACCCCTCTGTTCAGGATACGACCAAAAATCCTCCACGCAAGACGGCAGGCTCCACGTCTTCAGCAAAACTGACCCTCACTCTCCGCACTCACTGTCTCACCCGCCGCTCCCCAAATCCCTAGCTCCTCCGACGTCGCCGCCCAAATCCACAGCTCCTCCGACGTCGCCGCCCAAATCCGCAGCTCCTCCGACGTCGCCGCCCGCACCCCTCTCGCCCGCGTCGTCGTAGGCCTCGTCGCCTCTTCCTCGCGTCACCTCTCGGTGGAGTTCAAGCTGCCTGTTTTAGGCAAGCAGAGAGGAGCGCGGGCACCAGCGGCGGCAAGGACCAGAGGGAGGAGCTGTGCCGACGGCTTGATATGAAGTTGTTGGAGGAGGAGGCCGTCGCCGTGAGCTGAAGCAGGAGGAGCTTTGGCACGGCGGTCTGCTCGACGACGGCGGCAACGAACACCGGTGTTCCTCGTCGCCCTCGACCTCGCCAGCATATCGAGCGCGTGGTGAGCTTCCCGTATCTGCCCCTTTATCCAGGTTGCTGTAGTCGTCAGTTTAATCACAAATGAGCAAAATGACCTTGCTACTTTTTCCCTCCGTCAAGTGTAATCTCCCCGAAAAAGAGACCATATCTAGCTTTGTCTATCAAGTGTAAAATGACACAATCTTCAGATTCTCTGCACGACACAATCTCCATGGTTCAGTGTGTGTATCTGGATTTGGCTCAATATGTTTACTCCTTGTGTACATGTTCATATTAGGATTCTTTTACAGTAACTGAAGTGTACATATTCAGAAATTATTTTACAGTACTCGTGGTTTGTGAACTGTTTGTAGACCACTGCTTGAATTGTTTGTGCGTATAGACCACTGCTTGAATTTTTGCAAGGACTCCATGGTTTCTGAATTTGTACTGGTTGGAGTATGAGTAGCATTGTTTCTGAATTTGCGAGGGCCACTGTTTCTGAATTTTTGCAACGACAAGATAATCTTATTATGTTTATCTTAATACTCCAGCAAGATTTGAGTGGGTTTTATTCAATGTTCCTCTCAGACCGTGGTTTTGAAATTAAGGCGCAGATTGTGTCTAACACCAACAACATTTTAGTGGAGGTGGGGGTGGGAGGAGAGAGAACCAGCATGTAGGGAACATCTTCAGTAGGTGTCTTTTTCAGGTTCCAGCAGGTATCACTTTGTTCAGTTAACACACAGGGTAGGATAGTTAGCTAAGTTTTACCAAGTCAATAATTTTCGAGTAACAATGATCAGCGCGCACCCCACCGTTGTTTATTTTCTGTTTTTTAAAGCAATGTCCCAGGGGAAAGTTGCTCATACATACTCGATGAAACGGCACTGTCAATCTAACATTTTTTTTGCACCGAGGCGGCGGCTGCTGAAGCTATGTGTTTGCAAAATGGGGGAAATACCCATCCGTGTTTTTTCAACATAGTTTACAGCTTGTAATCTTTTCTCTTGTCAGCTATGTGGAGTTTTTCAGTTTGCTTTCATTTTTTGCTTTTTCTACATCAGGGTTGTGGATTCTTGGGGGCAGAGATCGTCGTGTGGATACTATCAATCAAACTATGACCCTGATGACGATCCGTGAAACATTGAGAGCATTGAATCTAGTGATGAAGAATTTGTATCCAGGAGGAAGAAGTTATTAGAAGATGCTTTTTTAGGAAGGAGGTATACATATCTTTCTCCCATGCACTTTCTCTTCTTTTAGTTATTTTTCTGGCCCTACGGCATGCACATCTTTTTTCTCTCTCCTTTTTCTTTCCGCTACGAGATTATCTGATATAAACGTCTTTTTCATGTCATCTAACAGGCAATCAAATCACTCAAAAGAGACTTTTCAAAATTCTGCAAGAATGTCGACCTTAAAACTAAGGTTTTACACTTTTTGTCCTTAAAAGTGTCTATCTATGTTCTTCTTTTGGTCCTCTAACTATTAACTACACAAGGAAGTGTAGTAACTTTTTAAATTTTCAGTCTTATGAGCACATCATACCAGGGCGTCTGAAACTACAAATGATCATGTTCCAATTTTGAACTATATATAACAAACTTATATAAAAAAGACCATGTAAATAACAGAACATGTTGAAAAAAACAGAGAAGAACCTCAGGAGACAGGATCAACCAAAATATATATCTTGCTGGAGCATCATTTAGGTGATGGATTTGAAGATCATATCTCAAAACTACAAGTAAAAAAAAATAAGTAATGATTAAAATACCTATAAACCTTAGAGATGTATCAACATTAGAGATATCACGTAGAGGAGGTCGGCGCCGATTTGGCGCGTCCATATCATCAAGTGTCATGGTCTGTCGGCGCAACGAGAGTGCTCTTGTGCCGTCCACCTGATGCCGATTGCCTCTCCGATCAGCGAGCGCTGGTACTGAGAAAGGGGTATAGATATGCATTGCATGCGTTACTTACTGCTGCTACTAACATTTTACTAAAGAAACAGATGCATTGTTTGCTCGTTCTGAACGTTTAGTTCTCCTCAGAGTTTCTTCAGTTATGTTGAATGCACACAAAAAGTTTTCAATATACTTTATCTTGCCTGCATTGCACTAAATATACGGGGATATAATATTAGTGTGTGTTGCTGGTAAGACTTGATGATTCATTAGTTGCTGGTAAGACCACAACTTTTATCTTTGGCACGAGCAGGGTCAATATTGCTGACTGTTAATGAAGCTCCATCATCTTCTTTCTGCATTCTCTTCAATTTATTGGGTATTACATTTAGATTATTTATTAGCTGGTGCTTGATCTATAAAAATAAATATTGTTTTAATTTTTACAAGGCAATTCGAGCTTTCATTTCAAAACTGATACATTATGCACCAATTAGTTACTTTTTTGTACATATGTAAATATCCTGTACTCGTATTACTCTTAAGTAGAAACTATACTTAAGACTGTTTGAAAATACTTCAGTGCTTTATTTTTGTTGTGCCGGTTCATCTGGGTCTATTTGTTTGCTTGATGCTGCACTTATTTGATCTATTTCTCAAGCATAGTTAGTGGCGAGCAAGTGCTGGCTACTGACGCAACTTGTTGCCATCAGAGGTATTTTTGGTTCCCCTAGAAATGATTTTCAATACAGCAAACATCACAGCCATTATGCCCCTGTCTGCTATAGCTGCATCCCGGCTGAATTTCCTCATCTGCATGTAAATTATTATGCTCTGGAGGAAACAGGGGATCCACAGGCACAAGTGGTGGTGCTAATTCAGGTTCACTCAGTTAGTACAATGCTGACACCGTATCAGAAACATACTTTGGGGGACACATGTTCAATGAAGTAGAAAATGGAAGTTAGAGAACAGAACATCTATTTCCACATATGCAAGGCATCTGCCCTTTTATTTGGTTTAAATTCAAAGTATGCAGAATAGAGTAGTGCTCACCTAATTATTCAATCTCCTTTTGGTGCAGAAAGTTCACTTCAGACGCAAGAGCTTCTGAACTTTGCCTCACGTACAAACAATGGCAATTACATGAACAGGGCAATGAACAGGGCGGCTGACCTGTGCCTCCTTCTCCGGTGGAAACGAAGCGTATGTGCCCAGGGATCGCCGCTACGCCAAGTACATGAACAGGGCGGCTGACCTGTGCCTCCTCCTCCTGTGGAAAAGAAGTGTCTCCCAGGGATCGCCGCTACGCCAGGAGACGCGGCGAACCACGACTCGCCGCCCCGCCCAGGTGAAACATTGTGTTGTACAGCAAATATGGAAAGTTAGAACTGATATGGATACTTTGATAAAATTAGGCGCCCAAGAGAAAGTTTTGATAGCTGATGGATTGATGATGATGGTTGATTGGTGTTGTATATGGACAGTTTTGACGTGGACTGTTTTGGAAAGACACGATTGATATGGAAATAGGCGCCCAGGAAATTGGTAGTTTTGATGATTATTATTGACATAGTTTTGGTAGCTGATATGGAAATTGGTGTTGTATATGGATACTTTTGATCTGGACGTTGGATGATTTGTGGTATCCATCAATAGAAGGAAAGTGTTGATTTGGCACGGTTGCATTAGAAAAACCAGATGGGAGATGGGGGAGGCTGGCTCGTTAAAAAAAACGGCGGGGGGAAGAAAATCGGTGGGGGAGAGAAAATCGGTGGGATGGGAAAGCTATCGATCGAGGGGGGGAGGGGTGGTACGAAACTAACTACGTACCAACTGCTCCTTTACGAGTAGAGATTTAGGAGTAGAGATGTACGTACGTAAGAACGATCTGTTTTCGTTAGTTTATGGAACGATCTGTTTTCGTTAGTTTATGGTAGCGCTCTTACCAGGCCTTGCCCATCCATCGTCTCGCGGGTTGCCAATAAAATCAGCCCAACTAATTTGACCACATGGGCTCGGCCTGACTAAAAACAAACCCAGCCTGGGTTGCAAACGAAATCAGCCCACCTAATTGACTACATGGGCTCGGCTTGACTAAAAACAAAGCCAGCCTAGCAAAAAATATACGCTGGTGTTAGGAATTGAACCAGCAACCTCGCTATCAAGTACTACTATTCCAACCAACTGAGATGGCTCAGTCTTTTCCTTCAAAAGAGAAGGATTGTATATCTATTAAATAGTCCCACCCCGCCCCCTTATATTCAATTCTTGCAATTTATATACCTCTTTGAAGCTCGTGGGTAACAAGGAAGCGTCTCCGGAATCAAGAAGCGAAGTTTAACGAGGGCAGATGAATAGGAAATGACAGCATGAGGCGCTTCAGCGAACGAGCTTCAAGAGAAAAAAGAAAACGACAGCGAACGGGCATGAAGAGACCTCAAGCGAACGAGCTTGAAGAAGAAAAAAACGTCAGCGAACGAGCATGAAGAAAGGGAGACTATACGAGGCTCCTGTGCCCGCCAACAGCACGAGGCATGCCATAAGTGAACAAGCTTGAAGAGAGGGAGACGATGAGAGGCGGTCAGCTAACAAGCTTGAAGAGAGGGGCATCTCAAGCTCCTTATCACGAAGAAGGAGGCTGATTTATTTTCCTTTGTAGACTGGGGGCCGGCATTCTTTCTCTGACTAATGATCCCTTTGAAGGAGTTACATACTCTTGTCTCAGAAAAAGAAGGAATGGTGAACAAGGACATCAATGTTGTTACTCTTCTTCCCTCATACATTATATTTTTACAAGTCGATCTCATGTTATAAATTGACGGCAGATTGTTGCATTAACTTTATTCAGTGATGTATGTTTTATATATCCAACTGTGATCTATGTTTGTATAGACCCATTGTAGTTCTTATCTGGCTGATTGTACATTTTAACTCGTAGAAATATCGCTATCAGTTTTACCACATCATAAATTTAGTTCTTCGTACAACATCGCGAGGGTAATTTGGCTCATCAAGTGGTAGCCACAATTTGGCTTTATTTCATGTGCGACCTTTGGGTATCTAGGGCCGAAGATACCCAAACTCACCACTTGGGTCCACAACGAGAGGAGACCACACCTACCGGTCACCGTGACCGAACGTTAGATTTTTTATGTTCTAAATTTTTTGTTGGTGATATTTTATTTTACATAGACAAATATTGAATATTTTGATGTTTATATTAACGGGGACGTGTTCTATTTTCGTCCCGGGCCCCCAAAATCTCAGGACCGAGCCTGCCTCAGCGGTTGGGACACCGCTGTGCTATGGCACAAGAGAAGTCTGGTGCAGGAGGAAGAAGAGAAATGGGAGTTTTTTTCCCTTGCCCGGTGACATGTGGGCCACAAATTCCCGATTGCTGTAAGTTCGTTACGAACCGCAACTTCTAGCTGTCGAACGACATGGGTTGTCTTTTTTTCATGGCACATCATCTTTGAGATTAATGCTCAGTTCCTTTTCACATGTTTTCTCTTGACAGAGCAATGCGATATGCATATGTTGGTCTATCGTACTTGCTCACACACTTTGGTTATACATCTTGACAAGTACTTCGTTATTTTTGTTTCTAATCTACAAGTTTTCTTTGCATAAATGAAAACAACTATGTGGAGTACCCTACGGCTATTGCCAAGGGCATGATTTAGCCCCAGAGTTAATTGCATGTTCATTTTTGATGGATCTGGAGTATCGTTTGTGCCCAGTAAGAGTTTTTTTTCTTAAGCCGACGTCCAGTAAGATTAGAAGTATTGTTGATGTCTGGCGAAAGCGACACGACCACATTCGGGCACACATATAGTAGTATTGTTTATGTCTGACGAAAGCGAGACGACCACATTCGGGCGGCACACATATAGTGTTGCCTTACATCGAGGAGACGGTCTCTTCCTGGACTTCAATCAACTTTTACCAAAACACAAAAGATCCCTTTCTACTACCCGGTTGGTATACTGCTGCTTTTGTTACTCTAGATAGTTCTTCTTTAAATTTTAGTGTGAACTCCCGTAAAAGAAATAGTGTTTGCTAATTATCTGAAACTAAGAACCCAACTAAGTCCAATAAACCCTATCCACAATCAATTCATCGTTTTTATTATCGGCGACACAAGTCCCGCAACCCAAATTCTCAGTCGAGCAAACCATACCGTACCGTACTAACATTTGCGCACCGTACAATTCATGTCAACTATCATTTGCTCGGTAGCGAAGCACCTGCGAGGTGGCAGCTATTGGTGTGCAAAAACCGTACTAACGTATGCTATTTTTTTCCCGTTGCAACGCACGGGCATGTTTGCTAGTCTATACCTACTAATAAAAGTGCTATTGCTTCTACCCGTCCGTCATTAAAACTACCCCCAAAGTTGACACAAATTACCCACTATGCCACCCATAAATGAAAAAAACGTTTGAATTACTACATGGGCCGTTTTAATTGGTTTATATATGGCGCGGCCCAGAATTAAACATTACAACACAGCTAGCCCACTGGCCAAAGCCCTATTGCCCCACCTAGAAGACCTGAATTCGACCCCAGCTTCGCCCCCTTTTTACTTTTTTTTGTAAATTCAAATGCTTTTTAAAATATTTATATCTTTCAAACCCTAACTCCAAATATAACATGTTATATATGAGAATCGCTCAGAAAAATATGTGGATTTCAAATATGCTATTATTCTGTATGTTACTCATTTCTAAAATAAAGTTTATGGTGCAACCTTAATTAATACCTTCTTTATATTGGGTATTTTGAAAATGCCTATTACATATGTTTCTTATCCCATTTAGTTTAATACTCTCACAAAAGATAGTATTGTCACTATAGCGGATGTTGATTTCTACTAGCTACCCTATGCTAAAGGTTACAATAAGTACAATTATCCTATTTTCCATCGTGCACAATAACCAACCAATATACGATGATGTACACTAAAATGTTGATACGAGCTTTATGTAAACAAGTGACTTAATGTTAACATCCATATTTTTTAAATCGTGCCCTGAAAGATTTTTCAAAACACCTTGAGTACACTTTAAAAATCATCCAATCGTTACGTTTTTACGCAACACCACTTACCATGTTATTTGTTTTTTTTTTGAGAAAATACCATGTTTTTTTGAACACAGTACAGACGCAAGCGCTCATATACACGCGCATACACTCACCCCTATGAACGCACACACGCACACCCTACCCCTATGAGCACCTCCGAGAGACTGAGTCGGCATATCATCTTGAAATTTACGAAGTCACCGTAGGCACCTCGTCGTCGACGGGAACGTCTCCTCCCACTGAATGCGCATTGCCGGAAATCCTGAAATAATTCCAGAAATAAATGCGAGCACCAGGATTTAAACCCTGGTGGTGGACTAGGGATACCACGGTCCCTCTAACCATCCAACCACAGGTTGGTTCGCAAATACCATGTTATTTGTTGTGTGAAGATTTCAAAGGATTTGCTAATATCGTCCGGTGTTTAAAGGGGGTGTTTTTTTTTTTTCTCCCGTTGCAACGCACGGGCATATTTGCTAGTAATAGGTAAAGATAAAGAAGACTTGGCTTTATTCTTAAAAAACTTATGTATACGCTTCCTGTACTAGAAAACGAAGAGTGTAGAAATATTGAATACGCCTTCATGTGACTTTGACAAGTAAGTGGGTTTACGCGTGGCCACGGGAGAAAGGTCCTCTCCTCTCTCTCCGGGGACTTCGACGGCGAAGAAGAAAAGCAAGAAGAAGAGCGACGCAGCGAGCACCTGCCTGCCTGCCGCGGCCAGACGCTAGGGGAGCTGCGTCCGAGGCTCTGATTCTTCACCGGCGAACCGTAGCGCTCACCCCAGCCGTAGCATGAGTTGGCGGCCGCCGATCTCGCCTCGCCGCCTCCTTCTCGTCGTCCAATTCGTCGCCCTCTGCTCGATTCCTGGTGAGATCTCGCTCTTACCTCTCCCAATGCTTCTGTATTCTTTGGATTTAAGCAGCCAATCTGTCCGCGTGGACATTTGGCCGAATTAGTTTACCTTATTTTTGTCCACGGAGAGTGGTTGCTTCCTTGGGAGACAGCCATTTCTAATCTGTATTATTCGAATGTGTTGGTGGCTTGCTGAAGAAATTGGCTGCAATCTAAGCGCTCATTAGTTCACTTGAGTTTTAATGTCTTATTGGCGCTGTCTCGTGGGAAAAGTTATTATTTAGTAAATGATTTATGGACCTGTGAAAGCAAGTGTAGATATGAAAGTAAAATTCTAACCATAGCATCACAACAGAAATATGAGGAGCCTATGCAGCTCTTTTTAGAGGATACTAACTACGTTAGCAAAGACATTTGGTTGTGACAGTAAGATGTTCTCCTGGTTTACATTTGGTTGTCGTAGCCGAGCAATCTTTATTGTGGCACATTTTCGAATTCACCATGAAAAAATATTTTGGTCAGACTTCATAATTAGTTTGTTTTCTATTAGTATAACTCATGGCAAATGGTAAATCCAACCGTCAAATTCTGTGCATGTTCCATATTCCTGGTAACTACGCTATTGAGTATTGTGAGCACATTGGTTTAGTGTTATTAAATGTTAATAGCAACTTCCATGTCGATTTTATTAGTAATGCTCTATCTGTAGAAAACTAGGATTGATACTAGAAATAAAATCGACATGCTCTCCTTGAACATTTGGTGGAGCTGGTGGTGGTTGTTCAGCTGAGGGTGTCTTTGTAGATAAGGATCAATACGTACTCAGAACAGTTATTGAACCTTCTTTCTAATTAAACTGGGTTACATTCTGTTGAGGGGATCTCTGGTGCTTCCTTGCCTTACATTGGTTCTGTTCTACCACCAAAAAATCATGAAAAGGTCTGGCAAAAAATTAGAACATTGATACAAAATTCATCTATGATGCCACACAATTTGATCCACACATCGAGAAACAAAAATGACAAATTCTGCCTTGGTTAGTAGCTAATTCAAATTCAGACACGAATATAGTTATGTGTACTATTAATATTAACAGCAGAAATTTTCTTTTTTTTCCTTCACTTGTGTATCTATTTTGTTTTTTCTAATTTTGTGGCATGGTAGTTGTACCTTGAGTACACATGTCTTATGACCTTTTTCTTTTCTTTGAAATGGGTTCTTGTGACTTTCTGGTGGTGCTTCTCGTGTTGGTGGCATGGGTGCGTTGTAAGAGGAGGAAGCACCGGATATGTTCTCCCTGTCTGTGGTATAATAAAAAAAACTATGTTTTTTTTTGCGGGAAAAAAAAAACTAAGGTTGACCATGTGAAAGCAATGGCTGTTGTGTGGAGTATAAGACGTGGGGTGAGTTTCTATTGTGCTAGTAACTTGAGTAATTGATCGTATTCTCAGTATGATTATATCTCAAGTTGCACATTAGACTAGCACAAATAACATATTACCTCCGTCCCAAATTACTTGTCTTAGATTTGTCTAGATACGGATGTATCTAGAGTTCTAGACACGTATTAGTGTTAGATACACCCGTACCTAGACAGTTCTAAGACTACTAATTCGGGACAGAGGGAGTAGAAAAGAGAGACTGATTGATTAGCATACTCATGTTATTAACCTACTGAAAAAACTTAGAGAAACATGAAGGTAAAGAAAGGGAATAACATAATCAAAGCCTTCTACTTCTTACATCGAATACTGGAGAGTAGCAGGTCCTTGTGTGACTCAGTTGAGATAAAAGAGATTGTAGGGGAAATACCATTTGAATTGTGATTACATGCCTGCTGAAGTGGGAATGCATATAGAACTAAAATTTGTGTATGCTTTCTCTGTTCCATCTATGTGTTCTCATGTATGTAGTTGAACAGGATTACAAGTTTGATAATATTCCTTCTGTTGCCCTTAATAATTCTTTGTGCACAACTGATTATGCTTAATTTTTAGGGGCTTTTTCTTCGAGGCTTGTCAAACTTGACACTATCGATATATTTACCACCCATGAATGGTTCTCCAGCAAGCCAACTGTGTTTTTCCGCTGCAGTGGAGATAACAAGACAAATTTGCCTGACGTGAAGGAGGCTTACTTGATATATACCTTCAAGGGTGAAGAGTCATGGCAGGTAAGTCTAATAATTTATACTGTAGCATACCGGTTTCTTTCTCTCATTTGGTTCACACTTGATACTGTTTTTTACTAGTCGACTAGTTGCCGTGTTCTCATTTATGTCCTTTTGTAAGCACTTTATTACACACTGAATTCCTTATGTACATAATTTTGGCAGCCCTTAACAGAACTTCCAGAAAAGAAGTGCAAGCGATGTGGTTTGTACGAAGAGGATATTTTTAGAAATGATGTGTTTGATGAATGGGAGCTGTGTTCTAGTGACTTCAAAGACGGCAAGTACACACATTTCAAGGAAGGGCAGTTCAATGCGACTTTCCTGTGCCCAAACTGTACTGTCTCTGCTGGTACGGCTCATATTCAGTACCTCTAGTTTCTGTTCAAAAATTTCTTTATATAATTTGCGGTTCCTTTCTCTTATCATGATAACAAGATTGCAGAATATTTGATGTCGAGTTTGCTCTGTTGAATTGATAGATTGTTAAGTAGATGCTTTGTGTGTTTGAGTTCCACACATCTATTGCTCAAGATGTTTGTTTCTCTACCAGTGCCAGGTGATGCTGCAGCCCATCACTCTAGCTCGGAGGTGGAAACCAAGAAGACATCTGTTGCTGTTATCATAACAGTAAGCGTTCTCGCTTCCGTTCTTGTCGTCCTCGCCTTGTTTGGAGGCTACAAGTACTGGCTGAAGAAGAAGAGGGAGCGGGATCAGTTACGATTTCTCAAGCTCTTCGAGGAGGGAGACGACATGGACGACGAACTGGGCCTTAGCAATGAACTCTAAGATAGCGAACACAGTCTGACGCCCTGATCTCCAATCATCTCAGATTAGTTCACTTTGCCGTGTAAATGTTCTTCTTCCTTCCATTTCTCTTTTCTGTTTTAGCTTCAAAATTTTGTGATGTATAGCACCTCCACGGTTGAAAGACATGACTCTGACAGCAACAAAACAAACTCTTTCCATCCGTCGCACGCCCCCCCCCCCCCCCCCCCCCCCCCCCCCCCCCCCCCCCCCCCTCAGATTAGTTCACTTTGCCGTGTAAATGTTCTTCTTCCTTCCATTTCTCTTTTCTGTTTTAGCTTCAAAATTTTGTGATGTATAGCACCTCCACGGTTGAATGACTCTGACAGCAACAAAACAAACTCTTTCCATCCGTCGCACGCCCCCCCCCCCCCCCCCCCCCCCCCCCCCCCCGGGTAAGATATTGCAACGGTTAGCATTGCCTATTCAGTTACGGATGGGTCATCACATGTCAGTCTTCATCGTATTCGTATTCCTCGCATTTCCCCTTGTCTGTCAGGTTACAATGCTTATCCAGATAGCCCCCGGCGATCAGCTAGCCGACAACGTTAAATTTGGCCATTCTCAAGAGTACTACCTTTTAGCCGATCGCCGCTAAGGGTCTCAAGAAAAAGGAAAGGTAGTCTTGAGTACTGGTATCTCAAGAAAAAGAACAGGTACTAACGATCTCGAGGAATACATACAGTTGGGTAGACTCTTCTAGCTCTACTCTTGAGGCAAGCTGATCATACATCGGGTCGCATTAGGAACTGAATATGCACGTTCCTCATGACAACTGTTAACTAGTATCAGAACCAATTTGTATGACCACGAAAATATTTAGTCACCAAAGTCGTTGTAGTATAGTGGTAAGTATTCCCGCCTGTCACGCGGGTGACCCTGGTTCGATCCCCGGCAACGGCGCTCTTTTTTCCCGTTACAGTGCGTGGCAATTGAACTTGTTTCTGTTTCCTTCTTTTTTTTTCGTTTTTATGTATTGCTTTCTCAGCCCTGTTTTGGCTTTTTTTTTCCCTTTGCATGGCTTCCTTGCGTGGCAATTGATTTTGTTTCTGTTTCCTTTTTTTTCCTTTGTATTGCTTTCTCGGGCATATCCTATTCACCACGATCTCATCCTTCTAAAGGAAGCGCAGCAAGCGAACCAACCTGTGGTTGGATGGTTAGAGGGACTGTGGTATCCCCAGCCCACCAGGGTTCAAATCCTGGTGCTCGCATTTATTCCTGGAATTATTTCAGGATTTCCGGCGATGCGCATTCAGTGGGAGGAGACGTTCCCGTCGACAACGAGGTGCCTACGGTGACTTCGTAAATTTCAAGATGATATGCCGGCTCAGTCTCTCGGAGGTGCTCATAGGGGTAGGGTGTGCGTGTGTGCGTTCATAGGGGTGAGTGTATGCGCGTGTATATGAGCGCTTGCGTCTGTACTGTGTTCAAAAAAAAAAGGAAGCGCAGCAACACCAGGCCACCTCACGCGCTTGTGCAAACATACCTCATTTTGTTTCTTTTACTAGCAAAAAGGCCCGTGCGTTGTAACGGCAGAAAAAAAATACCACACGCTCTTAATTTTAAAAAAAAATCTATAATCTGAGAATTTGTAGCTACGATCCAAACAAAGATAGTCTTAGCCTACAAAAGCGCAGTTCAAGATTTCACATGTATTCTATTTCAACACGGCTTGCATGTAGATTTAATCCGTATAAAGAAACGGGCAAGTGATCATGCATTTATTCATGTCATGTGCAAGAATGGTCTTAGCCTACAAAAGCGCAGTTCAAGATTTCACAGGTATTCTATTTCAACACGGCTTGCATGTAGATTTAATCCGTACAAAGAAACGGGCAAGTGATCATGCATTTATTCATGTCATGTGCAAGAATGGGTTGTTGTTACGGGCCAGTAAAGGAAAACAATAAAAACAGACGATGATACATTAGTACACTACGGAGACATGTGTGCATCAAGGACGGTTTTCAGTTTAAGCATCACCAATTTAGGGTAACTCTTGAACACTTTTTTCACACGCATATTTCTTAAATACATGAAGAGTTGTTAAAAAGATACATGATTTTTTGATCATAAAGAGAGATTTTTTTTTGTCTGAAAAAGACCATTTTTGTATGGGCTCCTGTGGACGCAGGTATTTGCGCCCCTATTTCATCACTATTTTTTGCCATGCATGTCATAGGTATTGGTCCATGTTTCATCACTATTTATATCTTATCAAACATGTGTTTTGTTTTATTTTTTTCATGCATGCCTCCTTTTTACTTTTTGTCATGCATGTCTTCTTTTTTTTTCCTTATATATAGGAGAATAGCGCACAATCTCATCTTTATCGGATCTCCTCTGCATTTTCTCTTTTATTTCTTTTATAGCGGACATCCCATCTTTATTGAATCCTTATTTCATTTCTTGTTATGCATGTCCTTATTTATTGGGTATTTCTAAGAAATTTATCTTCAATTTTATATCCAATCCTGATGTTGCTGAGGTGTTCATCCCCAATCCAAATTAGTACCGGTATGAAAGAAACATGAATAATGCATTATTGATTAAGATTACACCCTATATAATATTTTTTTAAAAAGTTTAACATGTAGAGTAACATCATATTCAGATTTTATATATTGTTTCTAATCAAATTTCATATATAACATGTTCAATTTGGAGGTACAGTTTAGAAGATATGAGTATTTTTAAAAACATTTAATATATACTACGGGTTTAACGTCAGAAACATCAGGGGTTTTTCTATAAAACAACATGACGGGCTAAGAATACCTATTTCCTTTATTAGTAGGTATAGATTATTTCGTTCTACAGTTCGGTTTGTTCTTTTTTTCCATCATTTTTCTTTTTCACCTTTTGTTTTCTAAAAAGCACGGTTTTATAAAAAAAACGTGAACCTCTTTTTTCTCCAAAAACTGATGAAGCTTTTTTTTAACTTAGATGATTCTTTTTAATTTTGATGAACTTTTTTCAAACTTGATGATTTTTTAAAATTCGATGGACTTTTTAAAATTAGATAAACTAATTTTCAATTTTGATGAACTTTTTTAAAATTAGATGAACTTTTTTCAAAATTGATGATTTTTTTTGCAAATTAGATGTTTTTTTTCAAAATCGATGAACTTTTTTCAGACTCATGATTTCTTTCCTAATTCATGAATTGTTTTCGAATTTGCAAACTTTTTCCAAACATTTGAACTTTTTTTAATACATGAACTTTTTTTTATTTTGGTGAATTTTTGAATACATGGACTTTTTTTGCATATTCGTGAGCTTCCTTTTGAAATCTGTGAATCTTTGAAATACCAAATTTGGTTCACATTTTCTTTTAAAAATTATGTTTTTCAAAATGTTTTCAAATAATTCAAAAAATCTAAACGATGCAATGTAATGTGCAATAAATAGCGCGTCACCATCGTTCTTAAAAGGTCTGCGATATACATAATCACTAGCACTGAGTAGCTCCAGTGGTCACGACGGCGCGAGATCGAATCATTGTCGAAACCATTTTGAGGTGTTTTTCGCGTTGCGTTGCACGTTGGTGGGCTAGCCCACCACACGCTGCAATGTGCGCCAATTGCGATCCGCAACGCTGAAGGTGCGAAATGGGAGGTCCCGCTTTCTCGAGCCTTGTTTTGGGTATTGGGCGGTACGCGAGTCCTAAAAGATGAGGCAACAAGGCTTTGAAGCCAATACGTTCTATTCTCATCTCGCGCTGGCAGGAAGAAACACCACCGCCTCTGATTGTGCAGTGGTAGATCGACCGAGAAACCATGTCACGGGTAATAGCGCAACGTTTTACTCAAATTAGAATTTTTTTTTGCATCATGATCATGTCATAAGCATTGGATAAGCATCATACTGCATTAATTAAATAAATTAATATGGATATTTATTTTTCCATATTGTTAAATGGCGAATAAATAAACCCTTATACCTTTTGATGTTATGCATCGAGACTCACCTCTAAACTTGGCACATGGCCTTTTTATATTATTTGTGGGCTCAACAGATTATCTCACCATTTTATCCATCCATTATCACCATCCCCTGAGTTTAAACCCGATTTATGCCTTTTCCTCCTTCATTTCCCAGATAAATGATCAACCTCGTCCAAATGGCCTTGATATTTTTATGTGGCCTTTTTATATACTAAAGAGGCCACATGTAAATTCTTAAGCCATTAGGAATTAAATGACCTTCCAAATATTTTTCTAGAGAGTTCTTTGCATTTTCTATAAAATGAAAATGGAAAAGGTTTCTACAACACTACTCCCTCTAGAGCCGGCATGTTCCAGCCGCTGATGCTTTGTTCATGGATGAGGACCTTAGCATCTTCGGCTCCATGTTTCCTCGTGTGTCTTCCTTGTTTGAAGCGTGTGAGACCTAGCTTGCTGCTTTCCGACACATGTATCTTACCTTATTGTTTTCTTTCTGTGTATGTCCGATTGATGACTTGGTAAATTCAAATTCTGGCTAGGCTCGAGCCTTTACTCGGACTCAGTCTAAGCCTATTATCGATCCAAAGGATGCTGAAAATTGTGCAAACTTCAGAGATCCAGTAATGGATTGTAACAAGTATAATTGAGTTAGAATATTTGTTTTGATGAAATGTTCGAAGACTTTGATTCATCTGGAATAGCAAAGATACTAGTTTTTACAAGAAAGTACATGGGAGCATAATAACATTCCCAATACTATATGTAGATGACATATTGCTAATTATAATGATGTATATTTCTTGACACGGATAAGGACTTTCATTGGAAATAGTTTCTTGATGAAGGAGTTAGGTTAGGCAACAAACATATTGGCATAAAATCTATGGACATAGAAATGTCTAATAGAGCTGAGCCAAAATACATATGACAAGATACTAAAGTATTTTAGTTTGAAAAACACTAAGAAAAGGTTCTTGCCGAGGTCACATGAAAGAGTTTTAGCAAGACTCAATGTCCTACAACATTGATGAGAAAAATACATGAATGGTATTCCATACACATCCATGTTTGGATTAATCATGTACTCAATGGTATGCAAACAACCAGATATGTCAAGTGGTTCAAAAGGTTGTGAGCAAATTAACCATAGTGATCAATGTGTTGATCATAGGACAACAATGAAAGTATCATTAATTACCAAATTAGGACTAAGGATACGTGGAAGTGAATTTAGAACACTTAATGATTTTTTTGGTGTGATGACATTATGGTTAGAGGAACTAATGATGGTTGTGAATATTTATCCCAGGTCATTGGTTCCGTGGATGTTAATTATGGAGATGGTTGACCCCCAGTTCAAGAAGATCAGAGGCATGGTTTTCTGGTGACTCGAAGGTTTTATTTCGATTTGATTTGAGTCGTAGGACAATCGCACTATTAAGAGGGGTCAATGTGAAAGAAGTGGGTGGGAACACTTTAACTATATACACTAGCTCTCCTACACATACTACCAAATAGGTCCCTCTCTTCCACCCTATGTTGCTTTTCCGATGTGCCCATGGGGGTTGTACCCAAAGTTATTAATAACCCCGTGCGCATGGGGTTTTGAACCCCCATGCGCACGGGATAATGGCCAACTCTCTTGATACCCCGTGCATACGGGGTCCTGGACCCCGTGTGCAGGGGTAGCGTGCAACCCTCTGGATACCCATTATCACGCGTCCTAGACTGTCGGAATCGGGGCTCCGGGGACCCACGGAGGTTCGAACTCTAGGGTGCGCAGGTTCTCTCGCCCTACTCTACCTCGCAACCTCACGGCGACACTCCGGCGTGCTTGATCTAAGGAAGAAGAAAAGTGGACACGACAATTTACCCAGGTTCAGGCCACCTCGCGGTGTAAAACCCTACTCCTGCTTGTCTAGATTGTTTGAGGATGAAAGCGAGTACAAGGGTGGGTTCTGGCTAACTGGGGTCGACCCCCTCTACCGTAGCAGCCTATCCTCTCTTATACTGGCCTTGGTCCTCTTCCCCCGAAAACACGACGCGGGAAGGGTTGCCACAACGACCAGTTTGAAGGGGGACATGGCTGTAGCTTATCCTGACAAAAGTAGTCTACCTGCAAAAGCCTCTTGTCGTGACGCGCTGGTGGGCTCGGGGATGACCTCTGTCCTGGCCAGCCCCCAGCCTTGGTCTTCTTGCACCAAACGGGAAACCTTTGGGGATTGCTTTGGGAACCAGCGAGCGGGCCTCGCTCGCTTAGCACAAAAGGGGAATGCTTCCTCATCTGCGCCTGCTGGCGCGACTCCTGGTGTCGCTCGGCATGGCGCGCGTCACCCACGCGGCAGTGTAGGACTGTGCGGCCCCGCCAAGCCATCCTAGAATAGTCCGCCCTGCGAAGGCCTCAGGGGGCAGCCTCCGGCGGTGGCCTCGCAAGTTGGGGGCTTCGCGAGGTTCCTGACGACGCTTGCTGACGTGCGCCTCGCGAGGCGAGGGCCCTCGCGAGGGTCTCGTTCATGAGATCCAACGGAGGGCCGTGCCAAGCCCATGGCATGCGCCGCGCCTTGGGCCGCAGGCAGACGGGCCTGGGTACCCCCAGTCCCACGGGCCCAACAGTAGCTTCCGAGCCCGCGGCGTGCACGATTCCGCCAGTTGGAGGGGTGAAATGGTGCGGACTCCAACCGCCTGCAGGTTAGGCGCGACGCGTGGCGCACGACGGGGCGCGGGACGCCCCCACTTCCCCATGACACCTCGACAACTACCTAGGCTGGCATAAAGCCTGCGCGCGACGCGGTGCCATCATTGCTCTTCCTTGCCTTGCATCTATCTCGCTGCGCCTCCCTTCTCTGCGCGAGACTCCTCCCGATCCGATCTCAGGTGAGGCTGTTGGGTTCTACCGTAGGTGCATCGCACGCCAATTAAAATTTTCCTACACGTAGAACATCCAAGAACATGCTACGGAGGTGGATCACAACTCGTTACCACTAGACGCGCAGTGCCGTGCAGCGGAAGTAGAGTTGGGGCTGCGCGTTCGCGTGGTCCGTCTCCTCCTCGTCTGATCTCCCTCGAACAGCCGGTCCGATCTCCCTCGTGCAGCCGGTCGCCGGATCTCACGTACAGGTTCGCCGGAGCAGCGCAAGTGCACCGCCTCTAACGGTATCCGCGCGTGCAGGAGGAACACCGTGCGGCGGACTACTAGGTCCGATCACACAGTCGGCGGCGGTAAGTGGAGGTGGCTAGTTGCAACACATGCAAATCCCTAATGACGGCGCTGAAGCGATCAACCAGATGGGTGTGCCGCACCTCCACTATATATAGGCATCCGACACGAGCTCAACTCTTGGGCCTCGCACGGATCCTAAAGTCCACGTGTTCCTTCCCTTAAGCGCGCGACCCCTTAGGTTCTCGTTCACTTGGTCGCGAGTCAGATCACATCCAACTCGACTAGTCGGTAGCGGCCTCTAGCAAAGCGTGCTGACTCCAAGTGTCCGATGAAGCTGGTTAGGCGAACCTGTACATCACACTTCTGTTCCCTTTGCCACATGATATATGTTATCGTGCTCAAGGCGACATGGTCATCCTTGTTGCAGCACGACCTCTTTCTCGTTCCGGTGAATCCGACCAACACTTCAGATTATCTCATAATCCTCATCGCATGGCCATGCTTATCCAGGCCGGATCACCCGAGGGTCCCAGAGTATATATCTCCTCATCGGAGGGGCAAATCCCATCTTGCTCGACCATGTCTCGCAGCATGGGTCTGGACAAGCCCGAAACCTACCTTTATAACTACCCTGTCATGGAGTAGCGTTTGGTCGGCCCAAAGCAAGTCTGTCACCATCCCGAGTACATGCGCCAGCTCAGGTCTTAGGACACAGAACGTATGTTGTACTAGAGACTCACAGATGACCTATCGCTGCGTCTCATAGTTGGGTATGTCCAACTCAGACCTTATCTCGACTCGGATCCGACTACGTCGAATCCGACCAGATCTTTCCGAGTTCATATTATCCGGCTAGCATCCAATGCTACATGGTCAGTGAGACCGGACCATCCACCGTGTCATATGCTAGTCTAACTGGCTGCGCGTCCACATAGCCCTTTCGACTACGGACCATTTAGGACAGTCATCATACAATGCATAGTCTCACAAACAAGTCATGTACTTGTTAATACACATCATTGATAATGTCCAAGGACTATCTTTATTCATAAACACATAGGAAATATCATCATACATGATTGCCTCTATGGCATATCTCCAACAGTCTCCCACTTGCACTAGAGTCAATCAAATAGACATCGAATGCCCATAGCTCTAACGTGCCCCTCATGCTTGGGTTGTGGAAGCGGCTTAGTCAACGGATCTGCAACATTTTCATCCGTATGAATCTTGCATAAATTAGTATCACCATTCTTTACGAGCTTTCGTATCAGGTGATACTTTCGGTCTATGTGCCTGGTCTTGTGGTGTTGTCTCGGCTCCTTAGCCTGTGCGATGGCACCTGAATTGTCGCAATACAGGTCCAACGGATTTGCCCAGCCCGGGAACACACTAAGATCGTCCAGGAACTTCCGAATCCAAACACCTTCCTTTGCGGCTTCACAAGCCGCAATGTATTCGGCCTCTGTTGTGGAGTCGGCCACCGTATCTTGCTTGGAACTCGTCCAGCTCACTGCTCCTCCATTCATGACATACACGAATCCAGTTTGCGATCGACAATCATCCCTGTCGGTTTGGAAACTAGCATCAGCGTAACCCTTTATGCAAAGCTCCTCCTCACCTCCATAAACTAGGAACATCTCTTTAGTCCTTTTCAGGTACTTCAGGATAGTTTTCACCGCTGCCCAGTGACTCTCACCTGGGTCGGCCTGGTATCTGCTTGTTAAGCTTATTGCATAGGCAACATCAGGCCGAGTACATAGCATGGCATACATGATGGATCCTATTGCCGAAGCCTACGGAATCCTACTCATCCAGTTTTGCTTATCAGAAGTCTTAGGACTCTGAGTCTTGCTTAGCCTTATACCATGTGAGATGGGCAAGAACCCTTTCTTAGCCTCACTCATGTTGAACCGCTTCAACACTTTGTCTATGTACGTGCTCTGGCTTAAGCCGAGCAGCCTTCTCGGTCTATCTCTATAGATCTTGATGCCTAAAATGTACACTGCTTCTCCAAGGTCTTTCATCGAAAACTTGCCATTCAATGATTCCTTGACTGAGTTCAGCATCGAAACATCATTTCCGATCAGTAGTATGTCATCCACATACAGGATCAAAAATACTACCGAGCTCCCACTAGACTTCTTGTATAAACAATAGTCCTCTTCGTTCTTGATGAAACCAAGGTCAACGATGACTTCATCAAAACGAATGTTCCAACTCCGAGCTGCTTGCTTCAATCCATAAATGGATCTCTTGATCTTGCATATTTTACTAGCATTATTTGGATCGACAAAACCTTCAGGCTATATCATGTATACATCCTCCTTTAAATTTCCATGAAGGAAAGCCGTTTTGACATCCATCTGCCATATCTCATAATCGAAATATGCAGCTATAGCTAGTATGATCCTCACCGACTTTAGCATTGCTACCAGCGAGTAGGTCTCTGTAGTCAATTCCTTGAACTTGTCCATAACCTTTAGCGACAAGCCGAGCTTTGTGGATCTGAACATTTCCATCCACATCGGTTTTCTTCTTAAAGACCCATTTGCAACCAATGGCAATTACGCCAGGTGGCGGATCAACCAAGTCCCAGACTTGATTATCATCCATGGACTTTAACTCGGATCTCATGGCCTCCAACCATGCCTCGGAATCTGGGCTCACCATCGCTTCCGCATACATGGCCGGCTCGTCGCTTTCTAGCAACAACACATCGCGCACTCTACGCAATCTTTCCGACCTCCGTGGCTCCGGTGCCGATTCCACTACGGGTTCCCTGACCAACTCCGGTATGATCTCATCACCAGCCGAGTTGTCCCTGAGTGGCTCTCGAATTTCTTCCAGCCGCACCGTCCTCCCACTGGCCTCCTGACCGAGAAACTCTTTCTCTAGGAAAACCCCGTTCCGAGCAACAAACACTTTGTTCTCTTCTCGGTTGTAGAAGCTGTATCCCAAGGTTTCCCTCGGATATCCCACGAATATGCATTTATCCGACTTGGGTGTAAGCTTGTCTGACATGAGTCGCTTGACAAATGCTTCACAACCCCAAATCTTTAGAAAAGACAAACTAGGACTCTTCCCAGTCCACATCTCATGTGGTGTCTTATCTACGGATTTTGATGGTGCCCTGTTTAGTGTGAAAGCTGCAGTTTCTAGAGCGTATCCCCAGAATGACAAGGGTAAATCCGATTTGCTCATCATCGATCGGACCATGTCCAACAAGATTCGATTTCTCCGTTCTGACACGCCATTTCTCTGTGGCATACCCGGAGGTGTGAGCTGAGGTACTATACCTCGGCTTTTCAGATGATCATCAAACTCCTGGCTCATGTACTCACCTCCACGATCTGATCGTAGAAGCTTTATTGTCTTGCCGAGCTGATTTTCAACCTCATTTTGAAACTCTTTGAACTTTTCAAAAGTTTCTGACTTGTGCCTCATCAAATAGATATATCCATACCTACTCAAGTCGTTAGTAAAAGTCACGAAGTACTGATAGACACCTCTGGCCGTTGTGCTCATTGGACCACACACATCACTGTGTATAAGCTCCAACAGCTCGGACGCCCTTTCACAACTCTTTGCAAAAGGAGACTTAGTCATCTTGCCGAGCAAGCATGATTCACATGTCTCGAACGACCCCAAGTCGGACGAAGTTAGGAGTCCATCATCATGGAGCTTCTTCATGCATTTTAGACTAATATGTCCAAGCCGGCAATGCCAGAAGTAAGTCGGATTTATCTCATTAGGCTTATGCCTCTTGACATTCATGTTATAGACTGGTTCCGTTTCTAGATTTAAAATAAATAGCCCATCCACAATGGGTGCATAGCCATGGAACATTCCATTCAAATAAAGTGAACAACCATTGTCCTTTAAACTGAATTCATAACCCTGACTCATCAGCATGAGGTAGAAATAATGTTCCGACTAAGTGCGGGAATGTAATACCAATTATTCAATTCCAAAATAAATCCAGAAGGAAGCTTGAGCTGCATCGTGCCGACCTCCAACGCAGCAACTCTTGATTTGTTGCCGACCCTGATGTCAATCTCCCCTTGTGCCACACGCCTAGTTCTTATCAGCCCCTGCATCAAGTTGCATATATGAACAACCGATCCGATATCAAATACCCAAGAGCTACTAGGTATGTCAGCAAGGTAAATGTCTATAACATATCTAACAAGTGTACCTTTGCCTGAAGAAGCATTTCCGGTCTTCTTGCCATGCTCAGCAAGCCACTTTCTACAGTTCCTCTTCCAGCAACCAGTTTCCTTGCAATGAAAGCACACGGTCTTTGAGTCCGGTCCTGGCTTCGGCGCAGCGGCGGAGACAACCTTCCCCATGCCCTTTGCCTTACCCTTTTTCTTGGACCAACTTTTCTTGAACTTAGACGAGTTCTGCACCATCAACACTTGATGTGTGCCTTTCTTAATATCTTGCTCTGCCACCTTAAGCATCCCATGCAATTCAGTGAGCTTCTTATCCATGCCGTGCATATGATAGTTCGAGACGAACGTCCCATAGCTAGGTGGAAGAGAACCCAGAATTGCATCCGTGGACAGCTCGTCCCCAAGTGGGAAGCCTAACCGATCCAAAGCTTGCACGTACCCGATCATCTTGATCACATGCGGGCTCAGTGGATCACCCTCTTTCAGCTTACAATCCGTCAAGGATTGCCAGACATTGAACCTTTCGGTCCTAGCCTGCACCTGAAACATGCTCTTGAGACTCTCGATCATATCGAAAGCGTCAACGTTTTCGAAATGCTGTTGCAAATCGGGCTCCATACAAGCCAGCATGAGGCAGCTGATCTCGTTTGATTCATCAACGAGTTTCTGATGGGAATTCTTGGTTGTGGCACTAGCATTCTCGGCAGGTTCCTGTTGGAAATATGCCCTAGAGGCAATAATAAATTAGATATTATCATATTTCCTTGTTCATGATAATCGTTTATTATCCGTGCTAGAATTGTATTGATCGGAAACTCAGATACATGTGTGGATACATAGACAACACCATGTCCCTAGTAAGCCTCTACTAGACTAGCTTGTTGATCAGAGATGGTCAAGGTTTCCTGACCATAGACATGAGTTGTCATCTGATAACGGGATCACATCATTAGGAGAATGATGTGATGGACAAGACCCAACCGTAAGCATAACATATGATCGTGTCAGTTTATTGCTACTGCTTTATCAATGTCAAGTATCTGTTCCTACGACCATGAGATCACGCAACTCCCTGACACCATAGGAATACCTTGTGTGTATCAAACGTCACAACGTAACTGGGTGACTATAAAGGTGCTCTACAGGTATCTCTGAGGGTGTCTGTTGGGTTGGCGTGGATCGAGACTGGGATTTGTCACTCTGTATGACGGAGAGGTATCTCTGGGCCCACTCGGTAACACAGCATCACAAGAAGCTTGCAAGAAATGTGACTAAGGAGTTAGTCACGGGATCTTGTGTTATGGAACGAGTAAAGAGACTTGCCAGTAACGAGATTGAACTAGGTATGGAGATACCGACGATCACATCTCGGGCAAGTAACATACCGATGGACAAAGGGACCTGCATACGAGATTGTCTGAATCCTTGACATTGTGGTTCGACCGATAAAGATCTTCGTAGAACATGTAGGAACCAATATGGGCATCCAGGTCCCGCTATTGGTTATTGACCGTAGAGTTGTCTCGGTCATGTCTACATAGTTCTCGAACCCGCAGGGTCAGCACACTTAACGTTCGGTGACGATTTGGTATTGTTGAGTTATGTATGTTGGTGACCAAAGGTTGTTCGGAGTCCCAGATGAGATCCCGGACGTCACGAGGAGTTCTGGAATGGTCTGGAGGTAAAGATTTATATATGGGAAGTCATATTTTGACGACCGAAAAAGTTTCGGGTTTTTTCGGTATTGTACCGGGAAGCTTCTAGAAGGTTCCGAAAACTTCCGAAGGAGTCCGGAAGTCCACCAAGGGTTCCACCACGTCCCAAGGGTTTTCATGGGCTTTGGGGAGGCGCCCTGGCCTTATTGGGCCAGGCGCACAAGTCCCTCAACGCCCATGTGGCTTGGGAGAGGTGGAAAGTCCACCTGTTTATGGAAAGGGAGGGAATTGGACTAGGAGTCCAACTCCTCCCCCTTGGCTGCGCCCTAGGGCTTGGAGGGGCTGATCTCCATGCCCCTCCACCTATATATAGAGGGGAGGGAGAGCCCCAAGAGCACACACGAAGCCCTTGGCGCCCCTCTCTCTCCCTAGATCGTTTTCTCCTCCGTTCGCGGTTTCGGTAGCGCTAGGCGTAGCCTTACCGGGATAGCACCACCACCACCGCCACCACGCCGTCGTGTTGCCGGAGAACTCATCTACTACTCCGACCTCGCTCGCTGAATTGAGGAGGCAGAGACATCATCGAGCTGTACGTGTGCTGAATGAGGAGGTGCCGTCCGTTCAGCGCTAGATCGGGACGGGTCGTGATTGGATCGTGGGACGGATTGCGATTTGGATCGCGAAGACGTTCGACTACATCAACCGCATTTCTTAACGCTTCCCGCTTAGCGATCTACAAGGGTATATATATGCACTCTCTCTCGTAGATGCTCATCTCCATGGATAGATCTTGTGTGTGCGTAGGAAATTTTTTGTTTCCCATGCAACGTTCCCCAACAGTGGCATCATGAGCTAGGTCTATGCGTAGATGAGATCACGAGTAGAACACAAAGGAGTTTGTGGGCGTTGATATTCAGATTGCTTCCCTCCTTAGTCTTATCTTGATTCAGCGGTATTGTGGGATGAAGCGGTCGGACCAACCTTACTCGTCCACGTACGAGAGACCGGTTCCATTGACTGACATGTAACTTTGTTGCATAAGATGGCTGGCGGGTGTCTGTCTCTCCCACTTTAGTTGAATCGGATTCGACAGAGGCGGTCCTTGTAGAAGGTGAAATAGTAACTTGTATATCACCGTTGTGGTTTTGCGTAGGTAAGAATCGTTCTTGCTAGATACCCATAGCAGCCATGTAAAACATGCAACAACAAATTAGAAGACGTCTAACTTGTTTTTGCAGGGTATGATGTGATATGATATGGCCAGAAACATCATGAGATATATGTGATGTATGAGATGATCATGTTTTGTATAGATTATCATGACTTGCATGTCGATGAGTACGGCAACCGGCAGGAGCCATAGGGTTGTCTTTAATTTATTTTTGCCTTTTTTCTTTACTTTATCGCTATGAGTTAGCAATAGTTGTAGAAGAAATAGTTGGCACGACAACCTCATGGCGACACGTTGATGGAGATCAAGATGATGGAGATCATGGTGTTATGCCGGTGACGATGGAGATCATGTCGGTGCTTTCAAGATGGAGATCAAAAGCACAAGATCATGGCCATATCATGTCACTTATGATTTGCATGTGATGTTAATCCTTTTATGCACCTTGTTTTGCTTAGGACAACGGTAGCATTATAAGGTGATCCCTCACTAAAATTTCAATATAAAATTGTGTTCTCCCCGTTGCGAAAGTTCGTCGTTTCGAGACACCACGTGATGATCGGGTGTGATAGACTCTACGTTCACATACAACGGGTGCAAGTCAGTTTGCACATGCGGAACACTTGGGTTAAACTTGACGAGCCTAGCATGTACAGACATGGCCTCGGAACACAAGATACCGAAAGGTCGAACATGAGTCATATAGTAGATATGATCAACATGGAGATGTTCACCATTGAAACCACCTAATCTCACGTGATGATCAGACTTGGGTTGGTGAATTTGGATCATGTAGCACTCGAATGACCAGAGGGATGTCAATTTGAGTGGGAGTTCTTTAGTAATATGATTAATTGAACTCATTATCATGAATATAGTCAAAATTTCTTTGCAAATTATGTTGTAGATCAATAGCTCACGCCGTAGCTCCCCTGTATTTTTGATACGTTCCTAGAGAAAAAGTAAGTTTAAAGATGATGGTAGCAATTATCCGGACCGGGTCCGTGATCTGAGGATTGTCCTCATTGCTGCACAGAAGGCTTATGTCCTCGATGCACCGCTCGGTGCGCCACCCCCTCAAGCGTCGTTTGTGGATGTTGTGAACGTCTGGCAGACACGTTCTGATGACTACTTGATAGTTTAGTGCGCCATGCTTTACGGCTTAGAATTGAGGCTCCAAAGACGTTTTGAACGTCACGGAGCATATGAGATGTTTCGAGAGCTGAAATTGGAATTTTGGGCTCATGCCCGTGTTGAGAGGTATGAGACCTCTGACAAAGTTCTTTGCCTACAAGATGGAGGAGAATAGCTCAATTGGTGAGCATGTGCTCAGAATGTCTGGGTACTACAATCGCTTGAATCAAGTGGGAGTTCATCTTCCAGATAAGATAGTGATTGACAGAGTTGTCCAGTCACTATCACCAGGCTACTAGAGCTTTGTGATGAACTATAACATTCAAGGGATGGAGATAGTGAGCCCAGAGCTGTTCGCAATGCTTAAGGCCATGAAGGTAGAAATCAAGAAGGAGCATCAAGTGTTGATGGTTAACATGACCACTAGTTTCAAGAAGGGCAAGGGCAAGAAGGGAAACTTCAAGAATGGCAAAACAGTTGCCGCTCCAGTGAAGAAACCCAAGGTTGAACCCAAACCCGAGACTAAGTGCTTCTATTATAAGGGGAACGGTCACTGATAGCGGAACTACCCCAAATACTTGGTAGATAAGAAGGATGGTAATGTCAACAAAAGTATATTTGATATACGTGTTATTGATGTGTACCTTACTAGTACTCCTAATAGCACGTGGGTATTAGATACCGGTTCAGTTACTAATATTGGTAACTCGAAATAAAAGCTACGGAATAAACGGAGGCTAGCTAAGGGCGAGGTGACGATGTGTGTTGGAAGTGTTTCCAAGGTTGATGTGATCACCATCGCACGCTCCATCTACCTTCGGGATTAGTGTTGAACCTAAATAAATGTTATTTGGTGTTTGCGTTGAGCATGAACATGATTAGATCGTGTTTATTGCAATACGGTTATTCATTTAAGTCAGAGAATAATGGTTATTCTGTTTACATGAATAATACCTTCAATGGTCATGCACCCAATGTGAATGGTTTATTGAATCTCGATCGTAGTGATACACATGTTCATAATATTGATGCCAAAAGATGCAAAGCTAATAATGATAGTACCACATACTTGTGGCACTGCCGCTTAGGTCATGTTGGTGTTAAACGCATGAGGAAGCTCCATGCTGATGGACTTATGGAATCACTCGATTTTAAATCGCTTGATACATGCGAACCATGCCTCTTAGGCAAGATGACTAAAATCCCGTTCTCCGGTACAATGGAGCGGGCAAGTGACTTGTTGGGAATCATACATACTGATGTGTGCAGCCTGATGAGTGTAGAGGCGCGTGGTGGATATCGTTATTTTCTTACCTTCACTGATGATTTGAGTAGATATGGGTATATTTACTTAATGAAACACAAGTCTGAAATGTTTGAAAAGTTCAAGCAATTTCAGAGTGAAGTTTAAGATCATCGTGATAAGAAGATAAAATGTCTACGATATGATCGTGGAGGTGAATATCTGAGTTACGAGTTTGGTATGCAACTTACGATAATGTGAAAATTGTTTCACAACTCACGCCACCTGGAACACCGTAGTGTAATGGTGTGTCCGAGCGTCGTAATCGTACTCTATTGGATATGGAGCGATCTATGATGTCTCTCACTGATCTGCCACTATCATTTTTGGGTTATGAATTAGAGACAACCGCATTCACTTTAAAATAGGGCACCATCAAAATCCGTTGAGATGACACCGTATGAATTATGGTTTGGCAAGAAACCTAAGCTGTCGTTTCTTAAAGTTTGGGGTTGCGACGCTTATGTGAAAAGGCTTCAACCTGACAAGCTCGAACCCAAAGCGGACAAGTGCATCTTCATAGGATACCCCAAGGAAACAGTTGGGTATACCTTCTATCTCAGATCTGAGGGCAAAGTGTTTGTTGCTAAAACGGGTCCTTCCTCGAGAAAGAGTTTCTCTCGAAAGAATTGAGTGGGAGGAAAGTAGAACTTGATGAGGTTGTTGAACCATCACTTCAGTTGGAGAGTAGCACGACGCAGAAAGATGTTTCTATGGCGCCTACACCAAGTGAAGAGGAAGCAAATGATGATGATCATGAAGCTTCAGATCAAGTTACTACCAAGCCTCGTAGGTCGACAAGGACTCGTGCCGCCCCTAAGTGGCACGACAATCCTGTCTTGGAGGTCATGTTGTTGGACAACAGTGAGCCTACGAGCTATGAAGAAGCAATGGTGAGCCCGGATTCCAAAAAATGGCTAGGAGCCATGAAATCCGAGAAAGGATCCATGTATGAAAACCAAGTATGGATTTTGGTAGACTTGCTCGATGAACGGCAGGCCGTTAAGTACAAATGGACCTTTAAGAAGAAGACAGACGCTAATGGTAAATGTCACCATTTATAAAGCGCGACTTGTCGCAAAGAAGTTTTCGACAAGTTTAAGGAGTTGACTACGATGAGACTCTCTCACCCGTAGCGATGCTGAAGTCTGTTGGAATTATGTTAGAAGTTGCTACATTTTTTGGATTATGAAATCTGGCAGATGGATGTTGATACCTCTCCAACGTATCTATAATTTTTGCTTGTTCCATGCTGTTATATTATCATTCTTAGATGTTTTACAATCATTTTATTACAACTTTATATCATTTTTTGGGACTAACCTATTGACATAGTGCCAAAGTGCCAGTTGCTGTTTTTGCTTGTTTTTTACTTCGCAGAAAATCAGTACCAAACAGAGATGAAATGTTGCGGGGATTTTTGTTGATTTTTTACGGACCAGAAGAAACCAGATGGGCCAAAGAACACCAGAAGTGGGGGCCCAGGGTGGCCAACACCCACCAGGACGCGCTAGAGGCCCCCTGGCGTGGCCTGATGGGTGCTGGGCACCTCGGGCACCCCCTCAACCGACTATCATGCCTGGAAATTCAAAAACCCTAGGAGAGTCGACGAAACACAATTCCAGCCGCCGCAAGTTCCAGAACCTCGAGATCCAATCTAAACACCATCACGGAGGGGTTCATCTTCCTCATAGGTGCCTCTCCGATGATGCGTGAGTAGTCCACCATAGACCTACTGGTCCGTAGGCAGTAGCTAGATGGCTTCTTCTCTCTCTCTTATGATTCTCAATACAATGGTCTCTTGGAGATCTATTTTATGTAAACTTTTGCGGTGTGTTTGTTGGGATCCGATGAATTTTGAGTTCATGATCCGTTTCTATCCATGAATATTATTTGAGTCTTCTTTGATCTCTTATATGCACGATTACTTATAGCCTCGTATTTCTTCTTCGAATCTTTGGTTTATTTAGGCCAACTAGATCGATTTTTCTTGCCATGGGAAGAGGTGCTTTGTGATGGGTTCGATCTTGCGGTGTTCTTTCCCAGTGAGAGAAGGGGCATCAAGACACGCATGTATCGTTGCTATTAAGGATAACAAGATGGGGTCTATTCCTACATGAATAGATCTTGTCTACATCATGTCATCGTTCTTATTGCATTACTCCGTTTTTCCATGAACTTAATACACTAGATGCATGCTGGATAGCAGTCGATGTGTGGAGTAATGGAGGTAGATGCAGGCAGGAGTCGGTCTATCTATCTTGGATGTGATGCCTATATAATAATCATCGCCTTGGATATCGTCATGACTATTCGATTTTCTATCAATTGCCCAACAGTAATTTGTTCACCCACCGTGCGCTATACTCATGAGAGAAGCCACTAGTGAACCCTACGGCCCCCGGGTCTACTTTTTCCATCATATTGCTTTCCGATCTACGTTTTTGCAATCTTTGTTTTCAGATCTACAAAACCAAAAACCCAAAAAAATATTGCTGCATATTTACTCTTTTTATTTGTGTTCTTGAGAGATCTATCTCTCCTATCTATCACTACCTAATCTATCTTATTACCGTAGAGAGATTGACAACCTCTCTTTTGCGTCGGGTTGCAAGTATTTGTTGTTTGTGTGCAGGTGCTGCTTATTGGGTGGTGGTGATCCTCCTACTGGTTCGGTAAACTTGGTTTCATAATTGAGGGAAATACTTACCGTCGCTGTGCTGCATCATCCCTTCCTCTTTGGGGAAATACCGACGCAGTCCAAGCCACGTCAAAGGAATTTTTGGCGCCGTTTCCGGGGAGGAAGCGGTCTCTTCTACGTGCCTATCGTAGGCGCCGAGGGGACTCCATCATCATCTACCAGGTTCCTAATCACAAATATCATCTCCTTGCAATTACATTATTTGCCATTTGCGTTTCGTTTTGCTCTCCCCCACTTCACCAATTTGTCATTTTATTCGCCCTCTTTTTCGTTTGCCCTTTTTCTTGCCGGATCTCTTCCTTGCTTGTAATCTTGTTTGCGTAGTCACGATGACTCAAGAGAATACCAAGTTGTGTGGTTTTTCCAATACTAATAACAATGATTTTATTAGTACGCCTATTGCTCCTCCCACCACTAGTGCGGAGTCTTGTGATATTAATGCCGCTTTGTTGAATCTTGTTATGAAAGATCAATTTGCCGTAATCCTAATGAGGTTGCCGCGTCCCATCTAAACACTTTCGTTGAATTGTGTGATATGCAAAAGAAAAAAGATGTGGACAATGATATTGTCAAGTTGAAACTATTTCCTTTTTCCTTGCGGGATCGTGCAAAAATTTGGTTTTCATCTTTGCCTCGCAATAGTATCGATTCTTGGAATAAGTGCAAAGATGCTTTTATCACTAAGTATTTTCCGCCCGCGAAAATTATTTCCCTTAGGACGCAAATCATGAATTTTAAGCAACATGAGCATGAACATGTTGCCCAATCTTGGGAAAGAATGAAGTTGATGATAAGAAATTGTCCTACTCATGGTTTAAATCTTTGGATGATCATACAATTTTTTTATGCGGGATCGAATTTTGTATCTAGAAATCTTTTAGATTCTTCCGCGGGTGGTACTTTTATGGAGATTACTTTGGGTGAAGCTACTAAATTGCTAGATAATATCATGGCTAATTATTCTCAATGGCATACCGAAAGAGCACGTACTAGTAAAAAGGTTAATTCGGTAGAGGAAATTAGTACTTTGAGTGATAAAGTTGATGCTTTGATGAAATTGGTTGCTAGTAAAAATGCTCCTATTGATCTTAATTATGTGCCTTTGTCTACTTTGATTGAGCAAAATAGTGATTCCGTAGATGTGAATTTTGTCTCGCGCTACAATTTCAATAACAATGCTTATTTAGGTAATTTTAATCCTAGGCCTTTTCCTGGAAATTCCTCTAATAATTATGGTAATTACTATGGTAATTCTTCTTACAATAATAATAGGAACACCTTTTATCTTGAGAGTAATATTAAAGAATTTATCAATGCGCAAAAGGCTTTCAATACTACGATAGAAGAAAAGTTGAATAAGATTGATGATATGTCTAGAAGCATTGCTAGAATTTCTCATGACATTGAAAATCTCAAGTTGAAAGCTTTTGTGCCTAAGATTGATGAATCTATTAAAGCTTTATATGTCTCTATGGATGAAAGTAAGAAAATAACCGCTATGCTTAGAGCTAAAAGAGAAATATTAGAAAAATCGTCTTCTAGTGATTGCCGTTACAAAAATGATGAAGATCTCAAAGTGATTGGTGTTTCTTCTATTGATTCCTTGTTTAGTAATGTTAAAATTGATAATGAAGGGACTGAAGTAGTGTCAACTTTAGCTAGAAGGCGTCCCAATAATTTGGAGGGTGAAAATCTTGATGAAAATTTTGATAAAAGTGGGTTTGAAGAGGTCAAAACTTTAACTAGTGATGTGCCCACTATCTTGGATTGCAAAGATTTTAATTATGATAGCTGCTCCTTGATTGAATGTATTTCTTTGTTGCAATCTATGTTGAATTCACCCCATGCTTATGAGCAAAATAAAGCTTTTACTAAACATATCGTTGATGCCATGATGAGATCTTTTGAAGAAAAGTTGGAGTTGGAGATTTCTATTCCTAGAAAATAACATGATGAGTGGGAACCTACCATTAAGGTCAAGATTAAAAATTATGAATGCTTTGCTTTGTGTGATTTGGGTGCTAGTGTTTCCACGATTCCGAAATCTCCATGTGATGTGCTTGGTCTTACCAACATTGAAGAATGTTCTCTTAATTTGCACTTGGCGGATTCTACTATTAAAAAGCCTTTGGGAAGAATTAATGATGTTCTTATTCTTGCAAATATAAATTATGTGCCCATTGATTTTATTGTGCTAGATATTGATTGCAATCCGTCTTGTCCCATTATACTTGGTAGACCGTTTTTACGCACTATAGGTGCCGTGATTGATATGAAAGAAGGCAATATTCGTTTTCAATTTCCCTTGAGAAAGGGTATGGAACACTTCCATAGAACAAGAATTAAGCCACCATATGAATCAATCATGAGGGCATCCTATGGATCCAAAACTAAAGATGACAATACTTGAATCTATCCAATATGCCTAGCTAGGGGCGTAAAACGATAGCGCTTGTTGGGAGGCAACCCAATGAATAAATAAATTTTTACTTTTTTCTTTATGTTTTTGAGTGTTGACACAATTATTCCTCTGTTATGATTGTTTTTTATGATTTATTTAGTATTTGTGCCAAGTAGAACCGTTAGGATGATTCATAGGATGAGTAGAAGTGATGCTGAATCTGAAACAGAAACTTTGCGTCCAGTATATGAATTTTCATTTTTTTCCGGAACGTGATATTGAGATGAAATTTTAACACAGTGTTTCTATACAAATTTCTTACGTTTTCCTAATTTTTAAGAATTTTTAGAGTTACAGAAGTATGGGTATGGTATAGATTACTACAGACTGTTCTGTTTGAGACAGATTCTGTTTTTGTTGCATTGTGTGCTTGTTTTGATGAATCTATGGTTTGTATTGGAGGGTATAAGCCATGGTAAAGTTAAAATACAGTAGGTATAATGCAATTATAAAATTTGAATGGGTTTACAACAGTACCTAAAGTAGTGATTTGCTTTCTTATACTAACGGATCTCACGAAGATTTTGTTGAGTTTTGTGTGATTTAAGTTTTCAAGTTTTGGGTGAGATCACGATGGATGAAGGAATAAGGAGTAGCAAAAGCCTAAGTTTGGGGATGCTACCGCACCCCCAAGATATATCAAAAGAGTAACAAGCAGCTTGGGGATGCCCCCGAGTGGCATCCCCTCTTTCTTCTAACAACCATCGGTATTTTACTTGGAGCTATATTTTTATTAGTCACATATCATGTGTTTTGCTTGGAGCATCTTGTATCTTTTCTTGCTTTGTTTGTTAGTTTTTCCTTTGTATCCTTGCTGTACACACCTATTTGAGGGAGCCACAATCATGTTATGATTTGTTAGAATTGCTCTATGTGCTTCACTTAAACTTTTTGAGCTATAGAATTGCTCTAGTGCTTCACTTATATCTTTTTGAGCACGGTGTGCTTGGAAATTTTTGTAGAAATACTCTCATGCTTCACTTAGATTAATTTGAGAGTTAGTAAATTTTGAAGAAATCCTCTCATGCTTCACTTATACCTTTTTGAGAGATGAAATCTTTATGCTCATGTGCTTCACTTAAATTTGTTTGAGCTTGCCAAAAACCAATGGCAATATATGAAACTAGTCCCAAAGTGATAGATATCCAAGGAGGATATAATAAAAACTTTCATGAAGATCATTGGACAAATTAAACTTGATTCCTTGTAATAGTTTTGAAACTTGATGATAGTAATATGTGAGTCATGTTAGCGAGTAATTACGCTTAGTAGGAATTTTGGTGTTAAGGTTTGTGATTCCCTATGCATGCACGGAAGTCAATAATTATGCAATGAAGTTACATCCTACTTGTGGTGCATGATTCGGTGTTAGTTATGTTCAAAGCTCACTTATGTGATTTTTCATTTCTTGGTTTGGTTGCTTCCCAATCTATTTGCTAGCCTTCATTTGTACTAAGTAGAAATACTACTTGTGCATCCAAAATCCTTAAACCAAGTTTTGCCTTATGAGTCCACCATACCTACCTATATACGGTATTTCCATGCCATTCCAAGCAAATTTGTATGTGCCATCTCTAAATTTTCAAAATAAGTTTTCTCTTTTGTGTGCCCGTACCGCTCATGAAACGGTGGGGAGTGTCCAATATTTTTCCATGCTAGATGTGTTATTCTCAAGATGAGTGTTTATTCACTTGTCATTGCACGAGAGTGCGGCGGTAATAGGGATGCCCATTCCCGAAAAGAAAAAGAAAAAAATATTTACTTTATGTTGTCAAATAATAAATTCCTTGGAAAGTGTTGGTATGGAAGGCAACTGTGGATATGACCCGCCATGGAAAGTGAAAGTTTGGTGGAAAAAGGAATAAACTTTATTTCCTATTTGGGAACCGCCTATGATGTATCTAGCATGGAAAGTACTGTGAGCTACTTTGTCGTTTTCGTTGATAGGAAAAGCATGCCACCCAAAATATTTTTTCTCTCTCAATTTAAAACTTTGAGCTCTGGCACCTCTACAAATCCCTACTTCCCTCTGCGAAGGGCCTATCTATTTACTTTATGCAACTTTTATTTTTGCTTTGAGTCTCCATCTTCTCTTATAAGCACCAACTAGGGGGCACTATGATCGTACTTGAGCATTGGGCATAGCTAATATTTGAGTGTGTTTCATGAATGGATCAATGATTGAGCATGATGGGCTAGGGATAACTTTCTTTAGTGTTGATATTTTGAAAGACATGGTTGCTTGTTGACATGCTTGATTATTGAAGTCATTATGTTAAAACTAGACTATTGCTTTGAATCATTTACAAGTCCAAATGTCCATGCTATATAAAGAAGAAAAGAATATGATGAACATGCTAGGCAGCATTCCACATCAAAAATTCTATTTTTATCATTTACCTACTCGAGGACGAGTAGGAATTAAGCTTGGGGATGCTGATACGTCTCCAACGTATCTATAATTTTTGCTTGTTCCATGCTGTTATATTATCATTCTTGGATGTTTTACAATCATTTTATTACAACTTTATATCATTTTTTGGGACTAACCTATTGACATAGTGCCAAAGTGCCAGTTGCTGTTTTTGCTTGTTTTTTACTTCGCAGAAAATCAGTACCAAATAGAGATGAAATGCTGCGGGGATTTTTGTGGATTTTTTACGGACCAGAAGAAACCAGATGGGCAAAGAACACCAGAAGTGGGGGCCCAGGGTGGCCAGCACCCACCAGGGCACGCCAGAGGCCCCCTAGCGCGGCCTGATGGGTGCTGGGCACCTCGGGCACCCCCTCAACCGACTATCATGCCTATAAATTCCCTGGAAATCCAAAAACCCTAGGAGAGTCGACGAAACACAATTCCAGCCGCCGCAAGTTCCAGAACCTCGAGATCCAATCTAAACACCATCACGGAGGGGTTCATCTTCCTCATAGGTGCCTCTCCGATGATGCGTGAGTAGTCCACCATAGACCTACGGGTCCGTAGGAAGTAGCTAGATGGCTTCTTCTCTCTCTCTTATGATTCTCAATACAATGGCCTCTTGGAGATCTATTTGATGTAAACTTTTGCGGTGTGTTTGTTGGGATCCGATGAATTTTGAGTTCATGATCAGTTTCTATCCATGAATATTATTTGAGTCTTCTTTGATCTCTTATATGCATGATTACTTATAGCCTCGTATTTCTTCTTCGAATCTTTGGTTTAGTTAGGCCAACTAGATCGATTTTTCTTGCCATGGGAAGAGGTGCTTTGCGATAGGTTCGATCTTGCGGTGTTCTTTCCCAGTGACAGAAGGGGCAGCAAGACACGCATGTATCGTTGCTATTAAGGATAACAAGATGGGGTCTATTACCACCTGAATAGATCTTGTCTACATCATGTCATCATTCTTATTGCATTACTCCGTTTTTCCATGAACTTAATACACTAGATGCATGCTGGATAGCGGTCGATGTGTGGAGTAATAGAGGTAGATGTAGGCAGGAGTCGGTCTATCTATCTTGGACGTGATGCCTATATAATGATCATCGCCTTGGATATCGTCATGGCTATTCGATTTTCTATCAATTGCCCAACAGTAATTTGTTCACCCACCGTGCGCTATACTCATGAGAGAAGCCACTAGTGAACCCTACGGCCCCCGGGTCTACTTTTTCCATCATATTGCTTTCCGATCTACATTTTTTGCAATCTTTGTTTTAAGATCTACAAACCCAAAAACCCAAAAAAATATTGCTGCATATTTACTCTTTTTATTTGTGTTCTTGAGAGATCTATCTCTCCTATCTATCACTACCTAATCTATCTTATTACCGTAGAGAGATTGGCAACCTCTCTTTCGCGTCGGGTTGCAAGTATTTGTTGTTTGTGTGCAGGTGCTGCTTATTGGGTGGTGGTGATCCTCCTACTGGTTCGATAACCTTGGTTTCATAACTGAGGGAAATACTTACCGTCGCTGTGCTGCATCATCCCTTCCTCTTTGGGGAAATACCGACGCAGTCCAAGCCACGTCAGATGTCAAAACAGAGTTTCCTTAAATGGTTTCCGTGAGGAAAGGTTGTATGTGATACAACCAGAAGGTTTTGTCGGTCCAAAGGATGCTAAAAGGTATGCAAGCTCCAGCGATCCTTCTATGGACTGGGGCAAGCGTCTCGGAGTTGGAATATATGCGTTGATGAGGTGATCAAAGCTTTTGGGTTTATACCGGGTTTATAAGAAACTTGTATTTACAAGAAAGTGAGTGGGAGCACTATAGAATTTCTGATAAAGTATATGTGGATGACATATTGTTGATCGGAAATGATGTAGAATTTCTGGAAAGCATAAAGGGTTGTTTGAAAGGAGTTTTTCAAAGGAAGACCTGGAATGAAGCTACTTAAATATTGGGCATCAAGATCTATAGAAATAGATCAAGACGCTTGATAAAACTTTCAATGAATACATACCTTGACAAGATTTTGAAGGACTTCAAAATAGATCGGTCAAAGAAGGAGTTCTTGGCTGTGTTGTAAGGTATGAATTTGAGTAAGACTCAAAGCTCGACCACGGCAAAAAAAGAGAGAAAGGACCAAGGTCGTCCCCTATGCCTTAGCCATAGGATCTATATAGTATGCCATGTTGTGTACCGCACCTGGTGTGTGCCTTGCCATGAGTCTGTCAAGGGGTACAAGAGTGATCCAGGAGTGGATCACTGGACATCGGTCAAAATTATCCTTAGTAACTAGAGGACTAAGGAAATGTTTCTCGATTATGGAGGTGATAAAGAGTTCTTCGTAAAGGGTTACGTCGATGCAAGCCTTGACACCAATCCGGATGACTCTGAGTAGCAATCCAGATACATATAGTGGAGCAGTCATTTGGAATAGCTCCAAGTGGAACGTGGTAGCAGCATCTACAATATGACATAGAGATTTGCAAAGTACACACGGATCTGAATGTTGCAGACCCGTTGACTAAAATCTCTCTCACAAGCAAAACATGATCAAACCCCAGAACTCATTGGGTGTAAATCACATGGTGATGTGAACTAGATTATTGACTCTAGTGCAAGTGGGAGACTGTTGGAAATATGCCCTAGAGGCAATAATAAATTAGTTATTATCATATTTCCTTGTTCATGATAATCGTTTATTATCCATGCTAGAATTGTATTGATCGGAAACTCAGATACATGTGTGGATACATAGACAACACCATGTCCCTAGTAAGCCTCTACTAGACTAGCTCGTTGATCAGAGATGGTCAAGGTTTCCTGACCATAGACATGAGTTGTCATCTGATAATGGGATCACATCATTAGGAGAATGATGTGATGGACAAGACCCAACCGTAAGCATAGCATATGATCGTGTCAGTTTATTGCTACTGCTTTATCAATGTCAAGTATCTGTTCCTACGACCATGAGATCACGCAACTCCCTGACACCGTAGGAATACCTTGTGTGTATCAAACGTCACAACGTAACTGGGTGACTATAAAGGTGCTCTACAGGTATCTCTGAGTGTGTCTGTTGGGTTGGCGTGGATCGAGACTGGGATTTGTCACTCTGTATGACGGAGAGGTATCTATGGGCCCACTCGGTAACACAGCATCACAAGAAGCTTGCAAGAAATGTGACTAAGGAGTTATTCACGGGATCTTGTGTTACGGAACGAGTAAAGAGACTTGCCAGTAATGAGATTGAACTAGGTATGGAGATACCGACGATCGAATCTCGGGCAAGTAACATACCGATGGACAAAGGGAACTGCATATGGGATTGTCTGAATCCTTGACATCATGGTTCGACCGATAAAGATCTTCGTAGAATATGTAGGAACCAATATGGGCATCCAGGTCCCGCTATTGGTTATTGACCGTAGAGTTGTCCCGGTCATGTCTACATAGTTCTCGAACCCGCAGGGTCTGCACACTTAACGTTCGGTGACGATTTGGTATGGTTGAGTTATGTATGTCGGTGAACGAAGGTTGTTCGGAGTCCCGGATGAGATCCTGGACGTCACGAGAAGTTCTGGAATGGTCCGGAGGTAAAGATTTATATATGGGAAGTCATATTTTGGCGACCGGAAAAGTTTCGGGTTTTTTCGGTATTGTACCGGGAAGCTTCTAGAAGGTTACAGAAACTTCCGGAGGAGTCCGGAAGTCCACCAAGGGTTCCACAACGTCCCAAGGGTTTGCATGGGCTGTGGGGAGGCGCCCTGGCCTTATTGGGCCAGGCGCACAAGTCCCTGAAGGCCCATGTGGCTTGGGAGAGGTGGAAAGTCCACCTGTTTATGGAAAGGGAGGGAATTGGACTAGGAGTCCAACTCCCCCCCTTGGCTGCGCCCTAGGGCTTGGAGGGGCTGATCTCCACACCCCTCCACCTATATATAGAGGGGAGGGGGCGCCCCAAGAGCACACACGAAGCCCTTGGCGCCCCTCTCTCTCCCTAGATCGTTTTCTCCTCCGTTCGCGGTTTCGATAGCGCTAGGCGTAGCCTTGCCGGGATAGCACCACCACCACCGCCACCACGCCGTCGTGTTGCCGGAGAACTCATCTACTACTCCGATCTCGCTCGCTGAATCGAGGAGGCGGAGACGTCATCGAGTTGTACGTGTGCTGAACGCGGAGGTGCCGTCCGTTCGGCGCTAGATCGGGACTGATCGTGATTGGATCGCGGGACGGATTGCGATTTGGATCGCGAAGAGGGGAGCCAGGGGACCTGCTAGGCCACCACGAACCACTGGTCGCGCCCTGTTGGCTCGTGGCCAGTAGCCCCCCCTCTGTTATATTTTTGGACCAGAAATTCTTATATATTCCATAAAAGTTCTCCGTGAAAATTCAGGTCATTTAGAGTCCAGTGAATTTTTTGCCATTTTCTTGGTTTTTAGGTCCAGAATTCAAGTTTCCAGAGATTTCCCTCCTTGTGATGTACCTTGCATATTCAGAGGGAAAAGGCATAAGAATTGTATCATAATAAGGAATAATGAACAATCATAACATAAATATCAATAGGAATTCATGATTCATAATGGACGTATCAACTCCACCAAGCTTAGACCTCTGTTGTCCTCAAGCGAAAACCGAACTCGATAATAATGACCACATAATTTGAGAGAGAGGTGTCAATAAAAATAGAATACGGACATGAGTGCATCATGAATGACAACATAGCAGCAATATTTTCATCATATAGCTTCTCATAGGTAAGTAACAATCCATTCAAAAAATTGAAGTATGAGGCATAAACACTATTGACAATCAACAAATTATGCTCTTAGTCATTGAGGCAATCACAATTCATCATAATCCAGAGAAGAGTCTATATAAGAGCTTTCATTCTAGCAAGTTCACATACTCAACTATCATTTAGTCTTTTATGATTGTTGACACTCATTGCATATTTTTGGAGCTAGTGTTTCCGGTGGACACATGGGAAGATGGGGGCTTCGTTGTTTTTGCCACCCAACTTATTTACCTCAAGGATAATGTCAACAGTAATGGTTCATGATCTGCTACATTCAACTGGATATATTTATCTGGATCTGTCCTAAACACATGATGCTTGCCAACTATAGAGTTGATAGGTTGAAGTAACAAAAAACTTTTATTCACTCTTACACATAACTAATTTCATGATGATAAAAGATAAGCCCTTTGCAGAGGGAAGTAGAGGTTGTCATGCGCTTTTAAGTTGGATGTGCAAGCTCTTAATGCAAAGGAACATCACTTTATATGCCCTTATGATAGCAAACTTTATTATGCACTCTGACGCTTTTATTTCTTTGCCATCACAAGATCGTATAAAGCTTATTTTCCCTTACAATAAAACATCATACACATTTAAGAGCAATTTTATTGCTTGATGCATCGATGACAACTTACTTGAAGGATCTTACTCAATCCATAGGCAGGTATGGTGGACTCTCATGGAAAGAAACTGAGTTTAAGGGGTTATGGATGCACAAGTTGTATCTGTACTTGGTGCAAAAAATTATTGGCTAGCAAAATATCTAAAGCAAGCACCACATGTTAAAGGATCCATGACCATATAACTTCTATGTGAATGTAAACTATCATGATCATTACGTTATCTTCCATGTCCAACATCAACACTTGATCACTATATAATATTTGATGGGGGCCCACAATCATAAAAGATGTCCAAGATAGTGTATTTATATGTGAATCTCCTCTCCTCTATCATAATCTTGCATAGATTGTATCAATGACTAATGCTATGTTTGTTTATTCCCAACAACTTTTATCACTTATACTTTTTATATGTGAAGTTATTATTCCCCATGGGATTAGCATATGATCTTTGCTTTTACTTCAATGCTATGATGATAGATGCATGAGAGTAGAGCACACAAACTAATCTTTATTACATAACACTCACACTCGATTACAAGGATAGATAGATCTCAAAGAAAAAATTCTAAGCAAAGCAAATCTGAAATTTTATTTCCCTAAATCACGAAATAACTAAGGATCGAACTAAAATAGATGGTAATGATAGAGGTGATGGTGATACGATACCGGGGCACCTCCCCCAAGCTTGGAACAAGCTAAGGGTGGTGCCCATACCCATGTACTCAAGTATCCTTCTTGGGTGATGATGGCGATGATGTGATCCTTTTGGCGATGATACCCCTTAGGGTATTGATCTCCTCCTTGAGCTTGGAAACCTCTCTCTTAAGGTCCAGATTTTCCTTTTGGAGTTTGTTGGTGACGATCATTGCTCCCTCCATCAAGGGGTGTGTTTTGCTGGCTGCGGCAGGAATGGTGTCTACCTGCACACATCGATAAGGGTTAAATTGAGTATTGAAAAGTGGAACCTTATTTGGCAAGCTCAACTTTTTGAACTCCACGTGCATATCTCCAGGTTGAGGTGGAGGTACTTCTTCTTCTTCTTCACTTGAGGACTCAATTCTTTTTAGATCGGCCTCCACTTCTTCCTCTGTCGACCACCCATAAGGGTCCACATCCCCATAGACTTGAGGATTGGCAACGAGGTCTGAAACGTAGCTCTCTCTTCTGAATCTTGCGACGACATATTGCTTCAAATCTGTCAGGAAAACAGCCCGAAACAAGAACAAAGGAGAAACTTGCGATGCAATGGTTAAAACATAGGGGAGTATATATAATGATTTTTTCTAGGTTAGAATACGTGTCCAGGAAGAAAACAGAGTCCGGGGGGCACACGAGGGCACCACGAGCTAACAGGGCGCGGCCAGGGCCTAGGTCACGCCCTGTTGGGTCGTGGCTCCCTCATGGGCCCCCTTGAGTCCTTTTTATTTTTGGATTTTTTCTAAAATACCAAAACCAATAGATTTTTTTTGGAATTTTTGGAGTCGGTTTACTTACCGTATCACATACCTACCCCTTTTCAGCTTTCTGGAGTGTTCCGGAAGGTCTCCCTTATGTGTTCTTCCGGAGTCATAACTTGAATAATGTTAGTTTCAACATAAGGGGCGTACCTTAGATATAGTGCTTAATTCTTTGCCTATTTACCACTCTAGGGTTTTTGCCTTCGAAGTTGTTAATCTTTATAGCACCGGAGCGATAGACCTCCTCAACGATGTAAGGGCCTTCCCATTTGAAGAGAAGCTTACCTGCAAAAAAATCTGAAACGAGAATTGTACAAAAGAACTAGGTCTCCTACATTGAATTCCCGTTTTTGGATTCTCTTGTCATGCCATCTTTTAACTTTTTTCCTTAAACAACTTGGCATTGTCATAAGATTGTGTCCTCCACTCATCTAATGAGCTAATATCAAATAACCTCTTTTCACCGGCAAGTTTAAAATCATAGTTAAGTTCTTTAATTGCCCAATAAGCTTTATGTTCTAACTCAAGAGGTAAATGACAAGCTTTTCCATAGACCATTTTATAAGGGGACATTCCCATGGGATTTTTTAAGCAATTCTATAACCCCATAAGGCATCATCAAGTTTCTTAGACCAATTCTTTCTAGATCTATTAACAGTCTTTTGCAAAATTAACTTTATTTTTCGGTTGCTCAATTCAACTTGGCCACTAGACCGAGGATAATAAGGTGATGAAATTCTATGGTTAACATCATATTGTCGGTGTACTAAAGTTTGGGTCTTTAGTACCCCATACTTGTGCACGGACGGTTGTAGCCACACCAGCGGCAAGGCCTGCCGGGGGACAGCTGAATGCAAGCACAAAGCTATCAAGAGAGCATTCAAGCCAATAATCAGAAGACAGAAGACCAAAGGCTGGGATCCCGGCAAGATCTTGCCGGGATGGCTTGCGGAGCTCCGGCAAGACTCGCACCCGGCAAGACCTCGCCACCCTGTCACCGCTCCAGCGTAGCGACCAGCTTGCCTCTTAGCTGTTGTCCTCCTGGGTGCGTGTCAGGCGCTAACGGCGGATGGGCTTAAGCGGTGCTGATGGGACGGCCCCTTTTTCCGTCCCCAAGAAGCTAAGGGACACCTAAACGGAGCATTTAATGCGTTTGTCCTAAGTCGTCAGTATTAGGTATGATAACACTGTAGCAACTTTACACCTCTTGTACTTCGCCACTGTTGGTGACCCCTTCGAATGTATAAAAGGAGGCCCAAGGCATAGCTACAGAAAAAAAGGACCTTCTGGCCCATTCTGCAGGCGTAGCCGCTGCTTGAACGTACTGTTCATCGCAAGCGCTCCTGGAGCCAGAGTTCAAACACATCCAATACAACTAAGGCAGGAGTAGGGTTTTACGCTTCTCAGCGGCCCGAACCTGGGTAAAAATCCCTCATGTTGATCGTTAGATCTGCTCTTTGTGCAAACCTTTCTCCCTGCCGAACCATAAAAGGGATCCACACGATCCCATAGGTGTCGTACGCCGACATCTTTGGCGCGCCAGGTAGGGGGAAGAGGTTGCGCGAAACTAATCTAGCAATCAGCGCGTCAGTTTCTTCATCATCTTCATCGCCATGGCTCCCAAGAAGAAGGGTTTCACGGCGGTTGGTCCATCCGCGTCCGGTGCGCCTGTAGCTACACAGACGGGCGACGATGTGGACGCGGGCGGAGGAGGCGGAGGTCTTGTGCCTCCACGACGTTCTGGCGATCAAAGCCAAGCGAGCGGCATCGTTCGTAGCGGCGACGGCAACCCGCATGTTGCTAGATCCAGGGATGGAGCTGTGCTGCCTACGGGCGGCGTAGCGAATTCCAAGGACGGAAGGGCGCCTTCTAAGACACCCACGCCGGCGCATGCGCTGCGGCCTTCTCAGGTCGCGCGCGATGAACAGCGCCGAGACGTTGGAGGTTCTAGGCGTTCCCAAGGAAAGACTCCTGAGCATCACTCTCGAGATGCACAGGGTCAGCATGCACGCCAAGGTGCCGGTGGAAGCGGTGTGCGGTCGCAGGATCGTGATGAAGCTCCTTCTAACACGGTTAGGAGTCAGAGCACCTCACGTTCTTCGCACCTCTCGCCGCCGCCTACGCCGGCAGAAGCACTGGCGCGAGCACAGCTGCTCCTGAATTTTCCTCCTGCTGCGGAGAAGCTCGAAGAATGGAGAGCTGCTATTCAGAGCCTCGTCGGCTTCGCTAATGACGATAGGCCACAGCGGGCGGAGCCTTCGCGGCGGCAGTCCATCGAGCCGGCGCGCGCCGATGGCGAAAAGACTGGAGGCGGTACGACCACGGTGCACTCTCCTCCAAGGCAGCAACAGCGGTCGCTGACTCGACGGATCGACGCCTGTGAAGATGATTCAACAACGTCGTCTGATCCGCGAACTCGCCGCGATCAACATCAAGTTCTTCGGGAACGAAGCAAAGAAGACGCTCGAACTACCATCGAGCGGCGGCGGGAAGCGCGCCATCAATCTGATAGGCGCGCAGGACCCACTGTAGACAAGCCTGTGCCAGGGTATCCTGGTGACCTACCTTATGAGGTGGGTTGTCCAGCTTTTACCCGTGAGCTGCGGCGAGTCCAGTGGCCCAATTCCCGAACGTTCAAACCAGAGGTCCCGGAGAAATACGACGGCAAGACTCACCCGTCGGAGTTCTTGAGCATCTACACCATTGCGGTGCAGGCTGCCGGGGCTCGCGACGACAAGATACTCGCCAACTACTTCCCGTTGGTACTTAAGCCCAACGTCAGGTCGTGGTTGATGCATCTGCCGGAGAATTCCATTTCTTCCTGGGCAGATCTGTGTCATGAGTTTGTTGGCGCCTTTACCGGAGGCCACCAAGCTCCTGGCCAGGAAAGTGATTTGCATCTCATCCCCCAGAAAGAGGGCGAAACCTTGCGCAAGTACATATAGAGGTTCAGCCGTGTACATCACAACATCCCAGATGTTCATCCTGCCGCGGTTGTCAGCGTGTTCCATCAGAACGTGCGCAACCGCAGGATGCGCGAAGAGCTGGCGATGAACAAAGTCAGGTATGTTGCCGAGCTTTATGCTCTGGTTGATAAATGTGCTCGAGCTGAAGAAGGGAGGAGATTCCCGGCGAAGATGCTGGCACAGGAATCGACTCTGAAGACGAAGACGCCGCCGCCCCGGCAAAGAAAGGCCGACGGCGTAACAGGAAACGCAAGGGCAAGGCTGTGCTTGCCGTCGAGGAATCCGGCAACCTCGGCACCGCCAAGAAGGTCAAAGTTGACGGCCCCGGCAAGGAGGTTGCCGGGTGCGCCTCCTGTCAGGCCTTGGCGGCTGCCGACAAGCTAGAGGGCTCCGACAAGCAGTATTGCAAGATCCATCTCACCAAGGGCCATGATCTCCAAAACTACCGGCAAGTTGAGCAGCTTGTCGAGAAGCAGAAAGCTGAGTATCAAACGCGAGATAAGGAGAAGGCTCAGGATGGTGCAAAAGGGTCCGGCAAGAAACGCGGTGGCCGAGGAGGTCGCCGCGGCAAGGCCAAGCAACAGAAGGAGAGGCCCGCTCGAGGCCGCGACAAGGAAGAGGGGGGTGACGATGACAACGATGAGGACGACGAGTCCAGCGAGCAAGAATTTCAAAAAGCTACAGACGCCATGTACATTGACGGGGGCGCCTCGTTGCATTCTTCCCACCGCCGACTTAAACAGTGGGCGCGCGAGGTTAATGCGACAGAGCCATCTGTCGGTGCCCGGAAACCATTGAAATGGTCCAACACGCCTATCATTTTTGACGCTGAGGATCACCCTGATCGCATAACTGCGGTCGGGTGTCTGCCATTGTTGGTTTCGCCAACGATTCGCAACCTCAAAGTGACGAAAATGTTAGTTGACGGTGGGGCCGGTTTGAATTTGATCTCACCTGACGTGATCAAAAGGTTGCAAATTCCTGACGGAGATCTCGAGGAAACGGGCACGTTTCAAGGGATCAATCTAGGAAGGAGCCAGCCGAAGGGTAAGATCACACTTCCAGTAACATTTGGTAGTGACCTGAACTTCAGGACAGAGAAGATTGTTTTCGACGTTGCCAAGATTCCATTGCCATATAATGGGATCCTTGGCCGTCCAGCGCTGGCCAAGTTCATGGCGGCATCGCACTACGCTTATAACACATTGAAGATGCCCGGGCCGATGAGCGTCATCACTGTCAACTCTGACAAGAAGGATGCGCTTATCTGCACCGACCAACTCTACCGGGAGGCAATTGCAGCATCAGCCGCCAAGGCACTTGCTCCTGCCGCTGAAGCTCCCGGGGGGAAGAAGACCGGCAAGACCTCTCGCACACACTCTGGCAAACGCACCTCCTTGGAGTGCTGCGCTCCCATTGAGGATGTGCCAGAGAGCTCCACCGGCAAGAGCAAGAAATCCAAGGCAGCTCCACCAGAAACTAAGAAGGTGCCCGCCAAGGAGGATGGTACGGGAGGAACTTTCACCATAAGTTCCACCCTCGACGACATATAGGAAAGCGCGCTTAGTGCTTTCCTGCGGGCGAATATCGATGTGTTTTCATGGCAACCATCTGATATCCCCGGTGTTCCCAGGGAAGTAATTGAGCACCACCTCGCTGTCTGTCCTCATGCACGGCCCGTCAAGCAGAAGGTCAGGAAGCAGGCTTTGGAGCGGCAACAATTTATTGCCGAGGAAATAAAGAAATTGGAGGCGGCAGGTTTGGTAAGAGGAGTGCTCCATCCAACATGGTTGGCCAATCCAGTTATAGTGCGCAAGGCAAATGGAAAATGGAGGCTGTGTATTGATTATACAGATATCAATAAGGCCTGTCCAAAAGATCCTTTTCCCTTGCCGCGCATCGACCAGATTGTGGACTCCACTGCCGTCTGCGATTTGCTTTCATTTCTTGACGCCTATTCAGGATATCATCAGATCTTCATGGCTAAGGAAGACGAAGAGAAGACCGCATTTATCACCCCATGTGGTACGTATTGTTTCTTATGTATGCCTTTCGGGTTGAAAAGTGCCGGTTCAACGTTTGCAAGAGCAGTCCAGATTGGTTTTGAGCCCCAGCTACATAGAAATATGGGATGACATAGTGGTTAAGACCAAGGACAAAGCAACGCTCATACAAGATTTAGAAGAGACATTTGTGAATCTGCTCAAGATCAATTTGAAGCTCAATCCTGAGAAGTGTGTGTTTGGCATCCCGTCCGGCAAGCTTCTCGGGTTCTTTGTATCTCAACGTGGGATCGAGGCAAATTCCGATAAGATCAAAGCAATTGAGCAGATTGAAGCGCCAAGACGCGTCAAAGATGTGCGTCGTCTTGCCGGCTGCGTTGCTGCTCTGAGTACGTTCATCTCCAAATCTGCTGAGCGCGCCCTGCCCTTTTTCAAAATCTTGAAAAAGGCAGGTCCAATGAAGTGGACTCCGGAAGCGGAGGCAGCGCTGCAGGATTTAAAGAGGTACCTTTCCTCTCCACCAGTACTAGTCGCACCTAAACAACAAGAGCCGTTGCTGCTGTATCTAGCGGCAATGAATCAAGTGGTGAGTGCCGCGTTAGTGGCAGAGAGAGAAGTCGATGAAGAAGCAGCGGCAGCGGCAGGACCGCCAAGCGACGAGCTGAGATCTTCCCCGGCAGAGTCTGGCGCTGATAAAGTAGGATCTGCGCAGTCAAATGAAGCAACACAGAAGAAGAAGATTGTGCAGCGCCCGGTTTATTTTGTCAGCTCCCTTTTGCAGGGGGCTAGGTCAAGATATTCTGGCGTGCAGAAGTTGCTCGTCGGCCTCCTTATGGCCTCAAGGAAGCTACGCCATTATTTTCAGGCACATGAGATCACCGTTGTCACTCGCTTTCCGTTGCAGCGGATTTTGCGAAACCCAGATGCAACCGGCAGGATTGTGGAGTGGGCTTTGGAACCGTCAAGTTTTGGTCTCAAGTTTGAAAGTACTTCAACTATTCAGAGCAGAGCTTTGGCAGAGTTCATTGCGGAATGGACCCCAATGCCAGACGAAGAGATTCTGGAGACAACTCTTCCCGGCAAGGAAGCGAATCAAGAGTGGATTATGTATTTTGATGGGGCTTTCTCACTGCAAGGCGCCAGTGCTGGCGTGCTGCTTGTTGCACCCACCGAAGAGCACCTCAAATACGTGATTCAGATGCACTTTCCCCGGGAGAGATCGACAAATAACACTGCAGAGTATGAAGGGCTGCTTGCCGGTCTCAGGATCGCGGCGGACCTTGGAATTAAGAAGCTCATCGTTAGAGGCGATTCGCAGCTTGTCGTCAAGCAGGTGAATAAAGATTATCAGAGTCCATTGATGGAAGCTTATGTCGATGAGGTGAGGAAATTGGAAGAGCGTTTTGACGGTCTGCAAATGGAGCACGTTCCTCGTGCGGAAAACAACATTGCTGATGACTTGTCAAAGCGCGCTGCCCTTAAGTTACCTGTGGAACCAGGAACTTTTGTGCTCCGATTGACTCAACCATCCGTAACACCATCGATGGGACAAGAAAAAAAGAGGAAGTTGAGTTCCGGCAAGTATTTCCCGACAGAGCTCCCAGAGGCCGCCGGCAAAGAAGTTGCCGGGAACGACACCAAGCTTGCCGGTGAGCGACAGGCTCCGGCAGGGCCTCAAGCTCTTGCCGTAGAGACAAATGCTCCCGCCGAGCTTGCTGGGGAGCAACAGGCTCCGGCAGGGCCTCAAGCCTTTGCTGGAGACAAATGCTCCCATGGCAGAGAACATGCCTTTAGTCCTTGCTGTCGAGCCCCAGGCTCCAGCATGGGCACAACACATCATCCATTTCCTTCAAACAGGAGAACTCCCCGAAGAACAGGAAGAAGCAGAGAAAGTAGCCCGTCGGTCTAATATGTACCAGTTTGTGGACAATGTCCTGTACAGAAAGAGAGCGAACGGTGTGAAATTGAAGTGCATTCCTCGGGAGGATGGACTGGAGCTGTTGGCAGAGATACATGGAGGCATATGTGGTTCCCACATAGGATCAAGAGCTCTTGTTGGTAAGGCATTCCGACAAGGTTTCTTTTGGCCCACTGCTCTCCAGGATGCAACTGCACTAGTAACCAAGTGTGAAGCGTGCCAGTTCCATTCGAAGAAATTGCATCAACCAGCTCAAGCTCTTCAGACAATCCGTCTTTCCTGGCCATTTTTGGTCTGGGGGCTCGACATATTGGGTCCTTTTCCCCGTGCTACCAGGGGCTTTGAGTACTTGTACGTTGCAATCGACAAGTTCACAAAGTGGCCGGAAGTGGAAGCTGTGAGAAAGGTGACAACACAATCAGCCGTCAAGTTCTTCAAAGGGCTAGTTTGCCGTTTCGGTGTGCCTAATAGGATCATCACCGACAACGGTACACAGTTCACGAGCCACGCCTTCATGCAGTATGTCCAAGACCTTGGCGGCAAGATCTGTTTTGCTTCTGTTGCTCATCCAAGGAGCAACGGCCAGGCGGAAATGGCTAGTGCTGAAGTGTTGTGAGGCCTCAAGACAAGAACTTTCGACAAGCTGCGCAAGTGCGGAAGACGCTGGATTGATGAGGATCCGGCAGTTCTTTGGTCAATCAGAATGACACCAAATCGAGCCACCGGCCAGACACCCTTCTCCCTAGTATACAGGGCGGAAGCAGTTCTCCCCACGGAACTCACGTACGGGTCACCTCGAGTGCTCGCCTATGATGAGCTTGAGCAAGAGCAGTTGCGGCAAGATGACGTTATGCTCCTTGAGAAAGATCGTCTTCAGGCTGCTGTGCGAGCTGCACGCTACCAGCAAGCCTTGCGCCGCTATCATAGCCGCAAGGTTCATGCCCGAAGTCTTGAGGAAGGCGACCTTGTTCTTCGGCGCGTTCAGTCGGCCAAGAATTCCAACAAGTTGACGCCGAAGTGGGAAGGCCCTTATCGGGTAGTACGAGTCACCAGGCCTGGCGCTGTCCGCCTGGAGACCGAAGATGGCGTTCCAGTGAGCAATTCCTGGAATATCGAACATCTTCGTAAGTTCTATCCATAAGGCGCGGTTGCCGGGTCCCCCGGCAACCACCTTTTGTACGAGTCTTGCCGCCAAGGCATGTAATCCTTTGTACAAAGCCAGGCGCAGACCCTGTGCATAGTTGAATAAGATTAAGTGTTTTACAATTCTTGTTGATTTCCATGTTAATCTATATGCATGCTTATCTGAGATATTGTATTACACCTGCTTCCGGTAAGCATTAATGAACCGCCAAGGTTCCATATCTCTATTTTATCTTCTTTCTTTTTCTCAAAGGACAGAAGGTCCCCTCGCATGCAAGTTTGCCGGGGGGGGGGGGGGAATGGTGGTATGGATACCGACAGGCGACGTTCAAGGTTGACATCTTGCCGGAAGGAGTACATCAACGAAAAGCTAAGTTGCAGAAACTTTAAACACATTTTTTGTTCTATAAGGTTATTCTCCTTGAACGATTTCGGCCTATGTATGGGAAACCTGCACGCGAAGGAACCTTGTCATGATCGGTTGTGCCCTTACTTTGTTTCGAGTCCGCTCAACAACTTAAGTGGCTGCACTGAAAACGTCAAGGTTTCTTGCCGGTAGCGGCACCTCCAGCAGGCTGCTAAAGTCCCGCACCTAGCGCTCGCGGCAAGGGTGCGCGCACCGGCAAGTTCCCAATAAGCGTAGGGTTTTTCCATACAGAAAGAAATCAGACAAGGGAAATAGCATACATTCATCAAGAGCATAGCAAGTTATATTACAATAATAGCTGCCGCGATTCTAACATAAGACAAAATTGTCTTTGGCATGGAATGGTGGCGGCAAAAGAAGTGAAGCGGCTAGTCCCTGCGCTGGCCTTCGACCCTCTTGACTTGGTTCACCTTGTCAACGATGGGCGCGACAAGTTCTTCGAGAGCTTTGAGGTCCACATCCTTCGGCAAGCGGTCAAGGACGTTGGTGAGGTTGATGCCAGGGTTTCTGTACACCACTTTGGTGAGCACCTTGAGGAGGACGGCCCGGCAGAGTTTGCGGGATTCATTGGCCAGATGGGTTGCTCGATCAGAACGGAGTAGCTTCAGGGCGTCAACCATGCCGTCGAAGAACATGGTCAACTTGGCGCTCGTAGACACCCTATCATCGGAAGAATAGTTGAAGCCTTGCAGGCCCATGGTGGATAGTTGTGCTGCAAGCCTCTCCGCGACGTCGATAAGGCGCTCAGTCCAGATCTGCACACCTGCCACATAGTCGTTATGGGTGACGGCGGCGCTCTTGAGCAGGTCATTCTCATTCTGGAGATCTTTGATCAAGACCTTCTCACGAGCCATGCTGTTCTCAAGAGACTCTTTCAACGTGGTCAGCTTCAGCTCCAGATCGGCAATGGATTCCTTGGCTGAGGAAAGTTGCTTGATCTTGTCGGATATGGTGGCTTGCATCTCCGCCAGGCTGTAGAGAGTCTTCTCTCTTTCGGTTTTGAGTGTCGAGAGCTCCTTGCAGTGACCCTCAAGATCTGTTTCCAGCCTCTTCACCTTCTGCTCCAGCTCGTGCTTGGCGGCCTCTGCAGCTTTGGCAGCATTGACGGCCTCCTTTAGCTTGCTGGCGTGGTCTGTGGCCAGAGCCTCGAGGGCTTCCTTGTGCTTCTACTCCAGCTCTTGGGTCCGCTGCGCGACAAGCTTTTCAATTTATTCATCCTTGCCGCGAAGCTTGTCGGCAAGTGCCTTCTCGCGAGCGGCAAGCTCTTCTTCATGAGCGTCGAGCCCGACACGGCGCTCTGTTAGGCGAGCTTCCTCTGCCGCGGCCTGTTGTTTAGCCTCCTCTTGTGCCTTCTCAACATCAGACTGCTTCATGAGGAGCTCGTTCCAGCTTTGATTCAGCTGCTCTTGATTCGCCTTCAGCTCCTGAAAGGCCTCAGCGTGCCAGATTTGTGTTTCCTTGATGCGCTTCTGGAAATTTACCTCCGCTGCTTCGACAACTGCTGCCCTGGAGTCCAGCTTCTCTTTCCGGGCACGGTGAAGCGCTTGGAGTTTCTGGAAGTTGTTGCTCATGGCCTGGAGGAGCTCTTCTTCTTCAGATTTGCTGCTGCTGGCGCATGGCTCGTCAACAATCTTGAGCCCAGCAGCGGCGATGACGTCTTCGTCAAAGATTTCCCCTTCAGTTGGCACCCCAATGCTTGCCGTTCCTGGTATGCTGACGAACAGGTTGTCGCCAACCTTGAGGTATCTGCTTGAGGAGGGGGCTTCAGATGTTGATGGCCGATCCTCAATACCCGCTTCACCGGCAACTGGGGGCTCCGTGGCCGGCGTAGCGCCTGGCGCTCCTGCGGCAGGAATGCCGTCAGTATGGTCACCGGTCTCCCTGCCGGCCCTCTCAGCAGATTCCTTGGTGGCCTTTTCCTGTGCGGCCTTGGCGGCCTCGGCGGCAGCATTCTTGGCGGCCTCATCAGCGGCAACTCTGTCGATCTCGGTGGCAGCATCCCTGGCGGTCTCCTCGATGACGGCATCAACATCCATGTGTTCCGTCGAGGGAAGATCTGAAGGCCAAGAAAACAAACAAGATAGGGCTGAGGTGGAAGTTCAAGAAAAAAAAAGAAAAAAAAAGAGAAAGACAGAAAGACAAGTATTCTGAGGCAAGCGGTTTACCTGTGTCGAGCTGTTGAGAGGTGGCTTCTCCTTTCCTGGCAACACCAGTTGTCGAAGTAGGACCACCAGAGCCCGCGCTTGCCGGCTCCTTTTCGTCGCAATAGAGCTCGCTAGAGGAAACCCTTGCCGAAGACCCGTCTCTGGGCGGCGTGGTTGACGGAGACGGCTCGTTAGGGGTGGCTCCTGATGGTGCTCCTTGTTGCCGCTCCTCTCCTACAAGCCTGGTGATGTTAGCACTGAAGATACACACCCCGACACTTGCCAGCGGAAAGTGAGTAGTGAACTCACGCTGGGGGCTGTGTCGGGGGCTGCGTCGTGGGCTAGGCTCCGGGCTAATGTTAATCAGCTCTGGCGCACCTGAGGTGCTTGCCGGCGGTTCATCGCCCGTCGAAGTCTTCGCCCTCTTCGCCATCCTTTGCGCCAATGTTTCCGTATCTCTGCGGGGACAGGCGAAAGCAACGCAAACAAGTTAAGCAAAACCAGAAATCCAGAAGATAAAGGATGTGGCAGGACCCTTACTCTTCTCCTTCCGAGCTAAAAGCGGAGAGGTCGAAGTCAACTTCCGCCATGGTGTCCATGCGAGGAGGTGAGGGAGTGGTCCTGGGTCGCTTGGCTGCGGCAGAGGAAGAAGGTTGCTGGGTTGAGGCACCAGAGGTGGCCTTCCGAAGAACACGCTTCTTCTTCTTCTCGGGAGCTGGGGGCTCCTCCTGCAGCTGTTCCTCGGCTGTATCTTCGGCAGAGGGGTCCCTGGCAGCTGTGCCACTCTGCTCTCCGGCAACCTCGCCCTGTCCGGCAAGTTTTCCCTCCGACACCACCTCTTCTTCACTGGCTTCTCCTTCTATGAAGCCAGCGCTGCCGGCCTCCGCGGCAAGATCCGCCTCTTCTGCCCTGCTGGCGATGTACGCCACTTCTTCCTCAGTGGTGGGGCGGATGAGGATTGCCTCTTCCCAGATGGCCTTCTCCGATAGATTGTAAAAGAACTCTTGTGCCTGCTCTGCGGATGGGTCTTCCCAAGTTCCGTCAAGGCCGTGAGCATTACACACCGGCATCATGGCGATGATTGAGGCCAAAGCGGAGTTGTTGCACACAGGGATTACGCCCGCCAGCAGCTTGAATCTTGCATCAGTTCTGAACAGCTTGTGGCAAAGGGCTGTGTGCTGCATGATCGTCAAGTTGTTGTTCAAGCCGGGGCGCAGCCGCATGATATCTGCCGCATTCCGGAATTCCCAGGCTGGTCTCCCTTTGTTCTGCAGAGGGGCGATGCGCCGGCGAAGGAAATCAGCGCAAACCATCTCTATTGTGAGCCCGGCAACTTTGAGGCGGTGGATCCTGGTAATTGCGATTGTGAGCTTCTCATCTTGAGGATCGAGGTCGCTCCAATCCTTACCACGTGTCATCTTTGTTTGTCGAGGCAAACAGAAGGGCTGGGGGTCTTTCTCCTGGATCCAGCACCACTTGGCCCGCCATTCCTCCCATTTCTCGTGGTAGACCCCGTCTGGGTATATCTCTTTGTTCCATGTCCTTGGAATCCAAGTGATAGAACCAGAAAGGGCCTCCCCCGCTTGGATACGGGGAACGAAGTAGTGGCGGAAGAGGGCTGTATTGGGGACTACTCCGGCAAAGTTTTCACAAAGATGGGCAAAGACTGACATACATGTCACGGCATTCGGCGTAAAATCCAAGAGTTGGAAGCCGTATGTGTACATGATGTTGTTGAAGAAATCAGAGAAAGGGGGACAGAGCCCGCAGTAAAAATAGTCGACAAAGAAAGGGAATTTATCTGGGCCACCCTTGGAGGAACCTGGGCTCACGCGAGTAGCGGGATGAGCCTTCGTCTCCCTCGCCCACATGCACATATATCGATCCTTCAGGGCGTTCGCATCGAGCGCCGAAGCGAAGATGGCGTGCTTCCTCCGCATCTTCACCAGCTCGCTCTCCGGGACGGCAACTTTCACCCCCTTGCCCTTGCTCGCCTTGGGCGGCATGGCGGCTATGGGAGCAAAGACCGTGGACGGTGAGGGCGTTGCGGCGATGGATGGGTGGGAGAGACTCTGTTTCGGGCTCAAGGAAGAAGACGACGTCAGTTCCCAGATTGGAAAGGACAGGAGGTAAATGAGCAGCGCCTCTACGGATTCCTTTTTATGGGGAAGGCGCGAGGCTGCCTCTTTACTAGTCAATAAGAAACGCTTTTGCGAGCGCGCTGCAGTTACGGCCGCTCCGCGCACGTATCCCACGTCCCGCATTCAATGTGCATCGTGGGGGCGCAATAAGCGGAATGATTGCAACAACTGACTCCTGCCACGCGTGCCCGTGCATTGTTTGGGCCTAGCCCAACAACGCCTCGCACCCGTGTATGGCCTAGGCCCGGGGGCTCCTGTCGGTGTACTAAAGTTTGGGTCTTTAGTACCCCATACTTGTGCACGGACAGTTGTAGCCACACCAGCGGCAAGGCCTGCCGAGGGACAGCTGAATGCAAGCACAAAGCTATCAAGAGAGCATTCAAGCCAATAATCAGAAGACAGAAGAACGAAGGCTGGGATCCCGGCAAGATCTTGCCGGGATGGCTTGCGGAGCTCCGGCATGACTCGCACCCGGCAAGACCTCGCCACCCTGTCACCGCTCCAGCGCAGCGACCAGCTTGTCTCTTAGCTGTTGTCCTCCTGGGTGCGTGTCAGGCGCTAACGGCAGATGGGCTTAAGCGGTGCTGATGGGACGGCCCCTTTTTCCGTCCCCAAGAAGCTAAGGGACACCTAAACGGAGCATTTAATGCGTTTGTCCTAAGTCGTCAGTATTAGGTATGATAACATTGTAGCAACTTTACACCTCTTGTACTTCGCCACTGTTGGTGACCCCTTCGAACGTATAAAAGGAGGCCCAAGGCGTAGCTACAGAAAAAAAGGACCTTCTGGCCCATTCTGCAGGCGTAGCCGCTGCTTGAACGTACTGTTCATCGCAAGCGCTCCTGGAGCCAGAGTTCAAACACATCCAATACAACTAAGGCAGGAGTAGGGTTTTACGCTTCTCAGCGGCCCGAACCTGGGTAAAAATCCCTCGTGTTGATCGTTAGATCTGCTCTTTGTGCAAACCTTTCTCCCTGCCGAACCATAAAAGGGATCCACGCGATCCCATAGGTGTCGTACGCCGACACATATTTAGCTAGAAGTTTAAGGAAAGCACAATGAATAAAATGAGAACCACCATCAGTCATTAAATATCTAGGGACTCCAAACCTCGGGAAACTAACATCTTTAAGCATTTTAATAGAAGTGTTATGACCAGCACTACTAGTAGGAATAGCTTCTAGCCACTTAGTAACGTAATCAACAACAACTAGAATATGTGTATACCCATTAGAGGAAGGAAAGGGTCCCATATAATCAAATCCCCAAACATCAAATGGTTCTATAGCAAGTGAATAATTCATAGGCATTTCCTGATGTCTACAATGTTACCAATTCTTTGACATTCATCACAAGAAAGGACATACTTACGGGCATCTTTTAAAAGAGTAGGCCAATAAAAACCAGATTGTAATACCTTGTGTGCAGTTCTGTCACTAGCATGGTGTCCTCCGTAAGCCTTAGAGTGACACTTCCGTAGGATCTGTCCCTGTTCATGCTCAGGTACACAACATCTAATAACACCATCTACTCCTTTTTATAAAGATGTGGGTCATCCCAAAAGTAATGTCATAAATCATAAAAGAATTTCTTCTTTTGTTGATAAGTGAAGTTAGGTGGTATATATTTAGCGACAATATAGTTAGAATAATCAGCATACCAAGGAGTACTATGTGAAGTATTTACAACAGCAAGTTGTTCAGCAGGAAAATTATCATCAATAGGCAGTGGGTCATCAAGAACATTTTCCATTCTAGACAAGTTATCTGCTACAGAGTTTTCACTCCCTTCCTACCAATGATATGCAAGTCAAACTCTTGTAGTAAAAGCATCCACCTAATAAGTCTAGGTTTAGCATCTCTCTTTTCCATAAGGTATTTAATAGCAGCATGATCGGTGTGAATAGTAACTTTGGAGTCAACAATGTAAGGTCTAAATTTATCACATCCAAACATAACTGCTAAAAATACCTTCTCAGTGGTAGCATAGTTTCTTTGAGCATTGTATAGGGTCTTACTGTTGGAAATATGCCCTAGAGGCAATAATAAATTGGTTATTATCATATTTCCTTGTTCATGATAATCGTTTATTATCCATGCTAGAATTGTATTGATTGGAAACTCAGATACATGTGTTTATACATAGACAACACCATGTCCCTAGTGAGCCTCTACTAGACTAGCTCGTTGATCAAAGATGGTCAAGGTTTCCTGACCATAGACATGAGTTGTCATCTGATAATGGGATCACATCATTAGGAGAATGATGTGATGGACAAGACCCAACCATAAGCACAGCAGTTGATCGTGTTAGTTTATTGCTACTGCTTTATCCATGTCAAGTATCTGTTCCTACGACCATGAGATCATGCAACTCCCGGACACCGGAGGAATGCCTTGTGTGTATCAAATGTCACAAAGTATCTGGGTGACTATAAAGGTGCTCTACAGGTATCTCCAAGGGTGTTTGTTGGGTTGGCATGGATCAAGGCTGGGATTTGTCACTTCGTATGACGGAGAGGTATCCCTGGGCCCACTCGGTAATACAACATCACAAGAAGCTTGCAAGCAATGTGACTAAGGAGTTAGTCATAGGATCTTGTATTACAGAACGAGTAAAGAGACTTGCCGGTAACGAGATTGAACTAGTTATGGAGATACCGATGATCAAATCTTGGGCAAGTAACATACCGATGGACAAAGGGAACTGCATACAAGATTGATTGAATCCTTGGCATCGTGGTTCGACCGATAAACATCTTCGTGGAATATGTAGGAACCTATGTGGGCATCTAGGTCCCGCTATTGGTTATTGACCGGAGAGGTGTCTCGGTCATTTCTGCATGATTCTCGAACCCGTAGGGTCCGCACGCTTAACGTTCGGTGACGCTAGAGTAGTATTGTGATGTGTACGTTGGTGACCGAATGTTGTTCGGAGTCCCGGATGAGATCCCAGACGTCACGAGGAGCTCCGGAATGGTCCAAAGGTAAATATTTATATATGGGAATTCATATTTTGGCTACTGGAAAAGTTTTGGGTTTTACCGGTATTGTACCGGGAAGCTTCCGGAAGGTTTCGGAAGGTTCCAGAGGGTTCCGGAGGAGTCCGGAAGGGTCCCTCCAGCCCCTAGGATGTGCATGGGCTGTAAGGGGGAGTCCAAGCCTTGTTGGGCCAACCACCAAGGGCCCATGTGGCTAGGGGGTAGGAAACCTTAAAGGGGAAGGCACCTAGGAGGTGCCTTGGGGAGGGAGGACTCCTCCCTCCTGGCCGCCGCCCCTCCCTTGGAGGAAGGGTTCGGGCTGCGCCCCACTCCTGCCCCTAGCCTCCTATAAATAGTGGAGGGGCGGGATAAACACAACAAGTCCTCTCCCTTGAGGCAGCCCACTCCCTCCCATTTCTCCCGTTCTTCCTCGTTCGTAGTTCCGGAGGCGCTTGGCGAAGCCCTGCTGGCACTGCTCCACCACCAGCTCCACCATGCCGTCGTGCTGGTTGAGATCCCATCTACTTCCCCGCCCTCGCTTGCTAGATCAAGGGGCGGAGACGTCATCGAGCCGCACGTGTGCTGAACGTGGAGGTGCCGTCCGTTCGGCGCTAGATCGGGACGGATCGCGATTGGATCGTGAAGACATACGACTACATCAACCGCGTTATATACACTTCCTCTTAGCGATCTACAAGGGTATGTAGATGCACTCCCCTCTCGTAGCTATACATCTCCATAGATAGATCTTGGGTGTTCGTAGGAAATTTTTTGTTTCCCATGCAACGTTCCCCAACAGTGGCATCATGAGCTAGGTCTATGCGTAGATCATATGCACAAGTAGAACACAAAGAGTTTGTGGGTGTAGATGTTCAGATTGCTTACCTCCTTAGTCTTATTGTGATTTGGCAGTATTGTGGGATGAAGCGTCCCGGACCAACCTTACTTGTCCACGTACAAGAGACCGGTTCCACCGACTGACATGTAACGTAGTTGCATAAAGGTGGCTGGCGGGTGTTTGTCTCTCCCACTTTAGTTGAATCAGATTCGACAGAGGCGGTCCTTGTAGAAGGTTAAAAGGCAACTTGATTATCACCCGTTGTGGCTTTGCGTAGGTAAGAACGGTTCTTACTAGTTTCCCATATGAAAGGACGTGGATATCGCCTAGAGGGGGGGGGGTGAATAGGCGCTTTAAAATAATTACGGTTTAGGCTTGAACAAATGCGGAATAAAACTAACGTTTAATATGTCAAGCACAAAACCTAAAACAACTAGGCTCACCTATGTGCACCAACAACTTATGCTATGCAAGATAAACAACTAAGTGATAGTAAGATATATAGCATGAAACAATATGGCTATCACAAAGTAAAGTGCATAAGTAAAGGGCTCGGGTAAGAGATAACTGAGGCACGCGGAGATGACGATGTATCCCGAAGTTCACACCGTTGCGGATGCTAATCTCCGTTTGGAGCGGTGTGGTGGCACAATGCTCCCCAAGATGCCACTAAGGCCACCGTAATCTCCTCACGCCCTCGCACAATGCAAGATGCCGTGATTCCACTAAGGGACCCTTGAGGGTGGTCACCGAACCCGTACAAACAAGGTTGGGGCAATCTCCACAACTTAATTGGAGGCTCCCAACAATACCATGAAGCTTCACCACAAAGGATTGTAGCTCCGAGGTAACCTCAAATGCTCGGCTCGGGGCAATCTCCACAACCTAATTGGAGACCCCGACGCTTGCCCAGAGCTTTACACCACAATGATTGAGCTCCGCGACACCACCAACCATCTAGGGCGCCAAGGCACCCAAGAGGAACAAGCTCTAGGGTGCTCAAATACCCAAGAGTAATAAGCTTCTCAAACTTCACTTCCACGTATCACCGTGGAGAAGTCAAACCTATGCACCAAATGCAATGGCAAGGGCACACGGAGTGCCCAAGTCCTTCTCTCCCAAATCCCACCTCAACAACTAATGCTATGGTGGAAAATGAGAGCAAAAGCGAAGAAGAACACCAAGAACTCCTAGAACTAGATCCAAGGGGTTCCCCTCACATAGAGGAGAAAGTGATTGGTGGAAATGTGGATCTAGATCTCCTCTCTCTTTTCCCTCAAGAACTAGCAAGAATCATTGGAGGGATTGAGAGTTAGCAAGCTCAAAGAAGGTCAACAATGGGGGGAAAACACGAGCTCAAAGGATAGGGACCATTGGGGAAGAAGACCCCCTTAAATAGGTCTCCACGAATCTGCCCGTTACGTGCAGAATAACATAGGAGCGGTACAACCGCCATGCGCACCGGTACAACCGGTAGTACCGATTAAACCGGAACAACCGGCCTACAACCGCCCAAGAACCGCTCTAAAACAGAACCTATTCCGGTGGTAGAGCAGTACATGGCCGGTACAACCTCCGGACCAATTCTGGAGCGGTACAACTGCTCCAAACACCGGTTGTACCGGTCGACCGGTACAACCGCTGTTAGAACCGGTAGAAAAATGCCAATGATATAGAGATGTGAAACCTCTATGAATGAAGAACCGGCAAAAACTCCAACATCAAAAACATCATAGAAGATGTATATGGACTCCATTTTTGATGAACGCGAGCTTGTCATGAAGATGACCATAAGCTCTAAAACTCACAAAGAGAAACACCAAGCAAGAACCAAGAAAGATGATGCAATGCTGCAAATGGTTTGAGCTCTCAACGAACGTTAAGATCAAGCTACACACTTGAGAGCCCCCCTTGATAGTACGGCAATCGATCCTATAACCCGGTCTCCCAACTACCACCATGAGACCGGTAAAATAGAAAACCCTATCAAGGTCAAACCTTGGCCTTGCGCATAGTCCACTTGAGCTAGATGATGACGATCTTGTCCTTCTCAAGATGGACCACCTTTCTTGATTGCGCCGGCTCGATGAAGACTAGATTATTGCCCCCCCCCCATAATCCACTATGGGTGAGCCACTCTTCATCACATCTTCAAAAGTCCATTGTCACCACAATGGACGGCAAGCTTCAAGCATGATCTCTCCATGACGCTTCACTTGAACTTGCACACCGCAACCTTGATGACGATCACCACTTGATGTCATCTTCCATGGGTTGTATGGGATCTTCCTCTTGATGCAAGCCCATGGAAATATACCTAACCCCACAAAGAACACTCACGTAGACCATGGGTTAGTACACAAAGCATAATGGACAATGCTTACCATACCATGGGATCACTTGATCCCTCTCGGTATATCTTGTACGCTTTGTGTGTTGATCAACTTGATTCACTCTTTGACTTAGTCTTGATCAACCTTGTATCTTATCTTCTCTCTTCATAAAGATGATGTCTTGAAGGTAAACATGAATGCTCACACGATCTTCTTCTTCAAGACATGCTTGCAATAAGCTGAACTCTCACGTGACCAATCTTTGGATAAAACCTTGAATACCACCTTGGTCACCATATAAACTCCTTGAAACCAACAGATGAACTTCAAGAAGTGCCTACGGACAAATCCTTCGAATATAACTCAAGTCAACCATTAGTCCATAGGGATTGTTATCAATTACCAAAACCACACATGGATAAATGTGCTCTTACAATCTCCCCTCATTTTGGTAATTGATGACAACCACTTTCAAGAGAGTTTATATAAGGAAATAAGCACAGCCAAGCACACACAGGCAAAGCATAATGCATGGGTATGAGATCCAAATGCTTAAGCAATCAAAAGCAAAACTCTCTAAACTTTCCAAACTAAACTCTCTAAACTTCTCCCCCATTGGCATCGATTGCCAAAATGGACGAAAAGCTTAGAAAGCCAATATAATAGGTTCTCCTCCAAAGAGTGTGTATTTCTCAAAATATGAGTGCAATTAAATACACATATACAATGATAAGTAGTTGGAGGAAGACAAACAATATTGAGGATCCAAAGATTGAAAAAAGGATTGTATGGCACAAAGACATACCAAAGAGTGAAGCAAGCAATCAAAATATACCAATTGGACCAAACAATCACATGATCCAACGAGCCACATTAAAGAGAAATTATGATATGGGCAAAGGAGTGTTCTAAAGAAACTAGAGAAGCTCCCCATGATTTGTGCACTATTTGGAAGTTTTGTATTTAGATTCTCGTGGACAAAATAGGATCATCGCTCCCCCAAAATCAATAGAAACACACAATAAGTGCAAGCAAGTAGATAATACAATAAGAATATCACTTGCACCAAACATATGGTTGAGCAACATGTAAAAGAGGAAATTTAAGAATAGGCTCAACCAAAATGATGTGTGTGAGTCATGGCAAAGCACTTTGAGAAGACTAGTATAATGATGAGCATTAAGCATCAACATAGTCTTGAAGAAATGAGACACAAAGTGCATGCCATATCCTTCCCACATACACAAACCACTGACAAATGGGTCCATAAACTTACTAATAAGAAAATTAAAAACCAAAGCTTGTGACAACCCCTGGTGAAGATAGGAAATAATAGCCTTGTCAAGAGGAGGGATACCAATCGAAATGGAAAAACCCTCATGAAGACAAGCATGAGGAAAATAATCTTCACCACCAAAGAGTGCATCAAGATGCAAGGATATAAGATCTGCACTCAAGACAAATTCTTTCATGAAACCAGCAAGGAAATAAAAAGGGAATGCAACGGTGGACGTGAAAGAAAAGAGGATATCAACTAGAGATGTAACTTCTCTCATGTGTAGATTCTAGTTAGAGGACAATCATGATGATATATCCACAAAGAATGATGTACACACGAAATAGTTACAAGAAGGAACGAACAAGATATCCAAAAGGAAGTCATAAATATACAAATAAGATCTTTGCTTGAAAGCATAACACATGGCCTAGTGTTTTCTTTTTGTACATAAATGAACTCCCAACACACGAACATCAAAAGACATCACAACTAGCAACAAGAGATCATCGTTGGTATGCTTTGAGAAAGGAAACAAGTACCACAAGAATGAATCAAGAACTTAATGCAATGATGCAACCTACAAAAGGTTGAATGCAAGTAATGTATGCATGAAGTAGATACTTGTTACCAAGATAGCATTGGATTGATGTAGTAGATAATGGTTCATCGATCATCCTAGCATGGCTCCAATAAGCACATGGTGTTAACACCTTCCTTGTAAGTGAGCCGAGTGTCCAATGAATCTCCAATTGTTCCTAAAACAACAACACAAACAAAGTGGTACCCAAACTCATTGGGACCAAAGAGTTAGTGGACCAACAATACATAGGACAAATTCCACATAAATATGTGCATATAGATATGAAATTGAATTTCATGCACACTTTAGCCAATTTGTGACATAGTGGAGTTTCCCCTATATATTGGGTCAAAGAAACAAAGCATGCCAAAGAAAGTACATGTAGTAAATATGCATGCTCAAGGCTTTCAAGAATCAAATCAACACATAGTTGATAAGATACCAAAAGACAAGGTATCAAGTGAAAATAAGATACCAAACAAAAAAATATCACTTGAAGGATACCAATTAAAAGATACATCAAGGGATGAGATATCCATTTACACATGCCAAATAGAAGGAAACAAGATACCAATTGAAGGAAAACAAACAAGAGGTGTCAAGTTCCCAAAAGAGAGCTAGGTTCCAAACAAACCAAACCCTCGGCATATTTTCATGATGGCACGAAGTACTAAAAAGGAAAAGGCTTCGACTTCCACCAACCCGCACTTGATAAAGGTCAAAAGGTTTTTTATGACAAATGCATAATAAGAGTGTTCAAAAGAAAATAGGATAGCTCCCCCAAGATATGTGCATTATATAGAGTTTGCATTTGAATACAAAATGCACAAGATGGGATCAACAGTTTTCCTATATCTATAGAAACACTATAAATGTTTACAAAGATCCACAAGAGGCAAGGAAGACACCGGGAGTGAACCAAGACAAATAAACACAAGATCCAATGTAAAGATGATGAGCAATTTCTACCTCATAAAAGAATACCAATTATCAAAAGACAAGAAGTATTTGGAGATAATTACCCTAGGTAGATTGCATAAATATCCAATATCATCTTCACACCAAAAAGATAAGAAATAAGCAGCTTGAAACTTGTAGAGCTAACATGACACCTAGGAACAAGATAATTTACAATATCAACTCTAAGTGGCAATACCTCAAATGTACACATTTTCTAGGCTTGTAATATGCACATAGCATATTACTCCCCCATAATGTGATAAACCAAACTACGTAATAAGAGGCAAATAAAACCAACAAGAGATAATTAATGGACCATTTAGAATTTGAATTTCTCATGAGAATGCATACCACATAGAAACTAGATAATCTTGTAATATCAATACTAAGTGGTATTCCTCATGTACACAATTTTTTAGGATCGTGAAGTGTACAAAGCACATCACTCCCCCAAAATGGGATAATCCATTAATCTCTCAAAAGAGCCAACTAAGATACAAACAAGATGCAAAAAGGCTCAACACAAGTCTCACACATATATGATGTGCAACCCACCATACATACTTGATTACTCAAGATAAACAAGTAGGAAGAACAACATATATAAATACATGCAAGGTACAAAACCACAACATGCAAAGGGGCAAGTAACTAACAATGTATTCAATTTAAGTACAAGTTACCGCAAGGAGGAACATTGGTTATAATATAGAAACTTGATGAACCAAATGACTTGGCTTGAGACAATATGAATGATGAAGACCCCTTAATTCTTCATAATGTAGCCATGTCTCCAATGCCCTCCAACAACACATATTGATAAAGTTTGAGCTTGTTGGTCCCCAACCAAGTTGGGTCCTAAGAGATTAGTCACCATAGGCTTGGCTACCCAAATGGTTCTTTTCTTGACACCACTTTGAGTACCAACACATTTGGCAAACACATTGCCAACCTTATCCTTCCCAAGAGAATAGATATCATCAATAATGATTGGGTTGGATAAGTTACCTTGCGGGCAACAAGAAGCGAAGTGACCCTTGTCACGACATAAGTAGCAACATTTACCCTTTGATTTCTTCTCAATTGATTTCTCAACTTGAGGACCGGTGACTTGGGTCTTCTTGGGAAGAAGCCTTTCTTCAACTTGCGGTTGAGCATGAGATTGAACTTGTGGTCACTTACCTTATAGCTTGTCGCTATGGGGCTTCTTCTTCAATGGGAAAGGTCTAACATGGTGCCCTTATATTTTGGACTTGAAGCAAACAATCTTGGCCGAGTTCTTGACTTGTTCTTGGCCCTTCTTCTTGTTGCTCTTGGACTTCTTCTTCTTATTGGAGTTGAATCCAAGTCCACCTTTGTCATTTGGGGATTTTTGCACACTCAAGATATGGTTGAGTGTGGACTTCCCTTCATGACTCTTTTCCAAGTTTTTCTTCAAAGAAGTGACTTGGGCCTTGAGCTCATTGATTTCCTCTACATGGTTAGTATGAACACAAGTACTAGAGGAAGTATAAGCTTCATCGATAGAGCAACAAGACAAGGAAACTAATTCATCACAAGATGTAGCAACATTATGAGTAGATGAACTACGAGGACTAGCACATGGCAATAAAGCATTTCTACTAGATGTAGTGCTAATGTCCACATGAGGCTTTCTAGATGTTACCTTAGTAGCACTAGCCTCATGAGCTATTTTTAGCACATTATGGGATACTAGAAGATCACCATGAGAGCTCGAGAGCTTTTCATGACTTTCTTCCAATTTCCCATAATTGCTAGATAGCACCTCAAGTTGAGCCCTTAGCTCAACATTCTCCTTCAAAATGGATGCTTCACAAGGAATAGAGTTAGTAGCACAAGCATCATCATTAACAACAAGAGGAGAAGGCAACTTGGCAATCTCTTTAGGATATGAAGCTTCAAGTTGAGCATGAGACTCGGTGAGTTCAATGAGCGAACTCTTAATGACCCTTAAGCCATTTTCGAGGTGCTCAAAGTCCTCAAGGAGTTTAGCATGTGCAACTTCAAGCTTATCATTTTTAGTTCTAAAATCATTAGCCACCTCGAGAGCTCTATCATGGGATTCCTTTAATCTAGATAATTCTAGAGCAAAGGTCTCCTCAAGAGATTCCTTGGTGGTTTGTTCATTTTCAAGAGCTTGAGATAGCTCCGCGATCTCATTAGCATAATCACGCTCATGACCTTCCATTTTATCAATGGTGGCCTCATGCTCCTCGAGATGAGCTTCCAACTCCTCAATATATTTCTTGCCCTCAATGGCAATAGACATGATTTCCATGAAGTTGGAACGAGCAATTTTATTCTTATGAAGAGCTTTAAAAACCATTTCTCCCTTAATTTTTAAGGAAGCAATATTATCACTCTCTTCATCATTATCCTCATCCTCATTATCATCAACATCATCATGAGATATATTGGTATTCAAAGTAGGAGATACCTTTGAAGCCTTAGCCATATGGCAAAAGTGAGAAATAATAGATGATGATGTAGGATCCCTTGAAGCACCGTTCAAGACCATGCTACTTCTTGAGCTTGCGTTGGTTTTCCCTTGAAGAGGAAACGGTGATGCAACAAAGTAGATAAGTATTTCCCTCAGTTGTTGAGAACCAAGGTATCAATCCAGTAGGAGATACAAGCAAGTCCCCAATCTTCGCACCTACACAAACAATCAAACTCTTGCACCCAACGCTAAAAGGGGTTGTCAATCCCTTCACGGTTATTTGCAAGGATGAGATCTGATAGAGATAGATATAAAAGATTGCTAAAACGAAAAGTAAAACAAAAGTAAAAAGATTGCAGCAAAGTATTTTTGGTATTTTTGGTTTATAGATCTGAAAATATAATATGGAAAATAGACCCGGGGGGCCATAGGTTTCACTAGAGGCTTCTCTCATGAAGGAAAATAATACGGTGGGTGAACAAACTACTGTCGAGCAATTGATTGAAAAGCGCATAGTTATGACGATATCCAAGGCAATGATTATGCATATAGGCATCACGTCCGTGTCAAGTAGACCGAAACGATTCTGCATCTACTACTATTACTCCACACATCGACCGACTCCTGCCTGCATCTAGAGTATTAAGTTCATGAAGAACAGAGTAACGCATTAGGTAAGATGACATGATGTAGAGGGATAAAATCAAGCAATATGACGAAAACCCCATCTTTTTTATCCTCGATGGCAACAATACAAATACGTGCCTTGCTACCCCTACTTTGTCACTGGGTGAGGACACCGCAATATTGAACCCAAAACTAAGAACTTCTCCCATTGCAAGAATTACCAATCTAGTTGGCCAAACCAAACCAATAACTCGAAGAGACTTGCAAAGATATGAAATCATGCATATAAGAATTCAGAGAAGAATCAAATAATATTCATAGATAATCTGATCATAAACCCACAATTCATCGGATCTCGACAAACACACCGCAAAAGAGTATTACATCGGATAGATCTCCATGAAGATCATGAAGAACATGGTATTGAAGAACAAAGAGAGAGAAGAAGCCATCTAGCTACTAGCTATGGACCCGAAGGTCTGAGGTGAACTACTCACGCATCATCGGAGGGGCAATGGAGTTGATGTAGATGCCCTTCGTGATCGAATCCCCCTCCGGCAGATTACCGGAAAAGGCTCCAAGATGGGATCTCACGGGAACAGAGGCTTCCGGCGGCGGAAAAGTATTTTCGTAGCTCTTTTTGGTATTGGGGGAATATTTGGGAATTTATAGGCCGAAGAATAGGGTTAGGAGACCTGCTGGGGGGCCACAAGCCAGGAGGGCGCCCCCCCTTGGGCGCGCCCTGGTGGCTTGTCGCCTCCCGGCAGGTCTTCTGCCTTCATCTCCAAGTCTGGCAGGTTTCTTCTGGTCCAAGAGAAATCATCGCGAAGATTTTATTCCGTTTGGACTCCGTTTAATATTCCTTATCTGCAATACTCAAAAACAAGGAAAAAACAGAAAATGGCACTAGGCTCTAGATTAATAGGTTAGTCCCAAAAATAATATAAAATAGCATATTAATGCATATAAAACATCCAAAACAGATAATATAATAGCATGGAACAATCAAAAATTATAGATACGTTGGATACGTATCAGACCACATCTTGTTCCGTGGAGTGTTGGATTTCCTCTACATTGTTAGCACAACAACTCGAGGAAAGCGATGCATTTTTATCACGACAACAAGACATGGCAAGCATATCATCATGAGATTTAGTCAAGCAATTTCTACATGATATGCAAGGACTATCAACACAATCATGTGAAACATTTAGAGTGATCGAAGTGTTAAAGTCCAAAGATGAAGCATTGCAATAAGATAGTGATGAAGTATCATCAACAATAAGCCCACTATCATCATTACAATTATCACCACTACTCACCATATCATTACCTTGTGGCAATCCACATGTAGGTGAAGTAGATGAATTGAGAAGACAACACGACCGGAGGTGGAGGGAGAACAATCATCCCTACAAATCTTGGACATACCATATTTATCTTGATGCTTTGTCCACAACTCATGAGTATCCCAGAACGGCATGAGTTGAAATATAACTACATTGCTCAAAGCATCGAAAAGCACATTAGAAGCTTGAGCATTGAGATAAGAGTTTTTCTCATCATCTAAAGATATGTGTTGAGAATCCTTTGGAGGAGAAAAACCCATATCTACAATTCGCTCCAAATTTGGGTCCATGACCCTAAAGAGATTAAGCATGCGAATTACCCAAACATCAAAATTTGTGCCATCGAAACTAAGAGTGTCAGAGAATCCTAATCCCCTAGCCGACATCCTTACTCTCTAGGTGGTTAAACCTAATAATGAGAGACCTAGCTCTGATACCAATTGAAAGGACGTGGATGTCGCCTAGAGAGGGGGGGTGAATAGGCGCTTTAAAATAATTACGGTTTAGGCTTGAACAAATGCGGAATAAAACTAACGTTTAATATGTCAAGCACAAAACATAAAACAACTAGGCTCACCTATGTGCACCAACAACTTATGCTATGCAAGATAAATAACTAAGTGATAGTAAGATATATAGCATGAAACAATATGGCTATCACAAAGTAAAGTGCATAAGTAAAGGGCTCGGGTAAGAGATAACCGAGGCACGCGGAGACGACGATGTATCCCGAAGTTCACACCCTTGCGGATGCTAATCTCCGTTCGGAGCGGTGTGGAGGCACAATGCTCCCCAAGATGCCACTAAGGCCACCGTAATCTCCTCACGCCCTCGCACAATGCAAGATGTCATGATTCCACTAAGGGACCCTTGAGGGCGGTCACCGAACCCGTACAAACAAGGTTGGGGCAATCTCCACAACTTAATTGGAGGCTCCCAACAATACCACGAAGCTTCACCACAAAGGATTGTGGCTCCGAGGTAACCTCAAATGCTCGGCTCGGGGCAATCTCCACAACCTAATTGGAGACCCCGACGCTTGCCCGGAGCTTTACACCACAATGATTAAGCTCCGTGACACCACCAACCATCTAGGGCGCCAAGGCACCCAAGAGGAACAAGCTCTAGGGTGCTCAAATACCCAAGAGTAATAAGCTTCTCAAACTTCACTTCCACGTATCACCGTGGAGAAGTCAAACCTATGCACCAAATGCAATGGCAAGGGCACACGGAGTGCCCAAGTCCTTCTCTCCCAAATCCCACCTCAACAACTAATGCTATGGTGGAAAACGAGAGGAAGAGTGAAGAAGAACACCAAGAACTCCAAGAACTAGATCCAAGGGGTTCCCCTCACATAGAGGAGAAAGTGATTGGTGGAAATGTGGATCTAGATCTCCTCTCTCTTTTCCCTCAAGAACTAGCAAGAATCATTGGAGGGATTGAGAGTTAGCAAGCTCAAAGAAGGTCAACAATGGGGGGCAAACACGAGCTCAAAGGATAGGGACCATTGGGGAAGAAGAGCCCCTTAAATAGGTCTCCACGAATCTGCCCGTTACGTGCAGAATAACATAGGAGCGGTACAACCGCCATGCGCACCGGTACAACCGGCAGTACCGATTAAACAGGAACAACCGGCCTACAACCGCCCAAGAACCGCAACAAAACAGAACCTAGTCCGGTGGTAGAGCGGTACATGGCCGGTACAACCTCCGGACCAATTCTGGAGCGGTACAACCGCTCCAAACACCGGTTGTACCGGTCGACCGGTACAAGCTCTGTTAGAACCGGTACAACCTCTCAGTGTAAAATAGGTAAGACAAAAACAGCCATAACTTTCGCATACGAGCTCCGAATTGAGCAAACTCAAGCTTGTTGGATAGCAGACGACAAGTACTATCCAAACAACGAATAGTTATAGCAGGAAGAGCTTGTAGAAAAATGCCAATGATATAGAGATGTGAAACCTCTATGAATGAAGAACCGGCAAAAACTCCAACATCAAAAACATCATAGAAGATGTATATGGACTCCGTTTTCGATGAACGCGAGCTTGTTATGAAGATGACCATAATCTGTAAAACCCACAAAGAGAAACACCGACCAAGAACCAAGAAAGATGATGCAATGCTGCAACTGGTTTGAGCTCTCAATGAATGATATGATCAAGCTACTCACTTGAGAGCCCCCCTTGATAGTATGACAATCGATCCTATAACCCGGTCTCCCAACTACCACCATGAGACCAGTAAAATAGAAAACCCTATCAAGGTCAAACCTTTGCCTTGCGCATAGTCCACTTGAGCTAGATGATGACGATCTTGTCCTTCTCAAGATGGACCACCTTTCTTGATTGCGCCGGCTCGATGAAGACTAGATGATTGCTCCCCCATACTCCACTATGGGTGAGCCACTCTTCATCACATCTTCAAAAGTCCATTGTCACCACAATGGACGGAAAGCTTCAAGCATGATCTCTCCATGACGCTTCACTTGAACTTGCACACCGCAACCTTGATGACGATCACCACTTGATGTCATCTTCCATGGGTTGTATGGGATCTTCCTCTTGATGCAAGCCCATGGAAATATACCTAACCCCACAAAGAACACTCACGTTGACCATGGGTTAGTACACAAAGCGTAATGGACAATGCTTACCACACCATGGGATCACTTGATCCCTCTCGGTATATCTTGTACGCTTTGTGTGTTGATCAACTTGATTCACTCTTTGACTTAGTCTTGATCAACCTTGTATCTTATCTTTTCTCTTCATAAATATGATGTCTTGAAGGTAAACATGAATGCTCACATGATCTTCTTCTTCAAGACATGCTTGCAATAAGCTGAACTCTCACGTGACCAATCTTTGGATAAAACCTTGAATACCACCTTGGTCACCATATAAACTCCTTGAAACCAACAGATGGACTTCAAGAAGTGCCTACGGACAAATCCTTCGAATATAACTCAAGGCAACCATTAGTCCATAGGGATTGTCATCAATTACCAAGACTACACATGGATAAATGTGTTGTTACACCATAGCAGCCACGTAAAACTTGCAACAGCAAAGTAGAGGACATCTAACTTATTTTTGCAGGGCGTGTTGTGATGTGATATGGCCAAAGACATGATGTGTTCTATGTCATGTATGAGATGATCATGTTTTGTATAAATTATCACGACTTGCATGTCAATGAGTACGGCAACCGGCAGGACCCATAGGGTTGTCTTTAATTATTTTCGCCTTTTTTTGCTTTACTTTATCGCTATGAGTTAGCAATAGTTGTAGAAGCAATAGTTGGCGCGACAACCACGTGACGACACGATGATGGAGATCATGGTGTCATGCCGATGACGATGGAGATCATGCCGGTGCTTTGGAGATGGAGATCAATAGCACTAGATGATGATGGCCATATCATGTCACTTATATGATTTGCATGTGATGTTTATCCTATTTATGCATCTTATTTTGCTTAGAACGGCGGTAGCGTTATAAAATGATCTCTCACTAAAATTTCAAGATAAAATTGTGTTCTCCCCAAGTATGCACCGTTGCGAAGGTTCGTCATTTCGAAGCACCTCGTGATGATCGGGTGTGATAGACTCTACGTTTGCATACAACGGGTGAAAGCCAGATTTACACATGCGGAATACTTGGGTTAACCTTGACGAGCCTAGCATGTACAGACATGGCCTCAGAACACAGGAGACCGAAAGGTCGAACATGAGTCATATAGTAGATATGATCAACATGGAGATGTTCACCATTGAAACCACCTCATCTCACGCGATGATCGGACTTGGGTTTGTGGATTTGGATCATGTCACACTTAGACAACCTGAGGGATGTTGTTTTGAGTGGGAGTTCTTTAGTAATATGATTAACTGAACTCATTATCATGAACATAGTTAAAATATCTTTGCAAATTATGTTTTAGATTGATAGCTCACGCAGTAGCTCCCCTATATTTTGATACCTTCCTAGAGAAAAACTAAGTTGAAAGATGGTAGTAGAAATTATGCGGACTAGGTCCGTGATTTGAGGATTGTCCTCAGTTGCTGCACAGAAGGCTTATGTTCTTGATGCGCCGCTCGGTGTGCTACCCCCTCAAGCGTCGTCTGTGGATGTTGAGAACATCAGACATGCACGTTTTTTATGACTACTTGATAGTTCAGTGTGTCATGTTTTACGGCTTAGAATTAAGGCTCCAAAGACGTTTTGAACGTCACAGATCATATGAGATGTTCCAAGAGCTGAAATTGGGATTTTAGGCTCGTGCCCGTGTTGAGAGGTATGATACCTACAATAAGATTCTTTGCCTGCAAGATTAAGGAGAATAGCTCAATTGGTGAGCATGTGCTCAGATTGTCTGGGTGCTACAATCGATTGAATCAAGTGGGAGTTGATCTTCCAGATAAGATAGTGATTGACACGGTTCTCCAAGTCACTGCCACCAAGCTGCAAGAGCTTCATGATGAACTATAACATGCCAGGGATGGAGATGATGATCCCTGAGCTATTCGTGATGTTTTACACCATGAAAGGTAGAAATCAAGAAGGAGCATCAAGTGTTGATGGTAAGACCACTAGTTTCAAGAAGGGCAAGGGCAAGAAGGGAAACTTGGAGAATGGCAAGCCAGTTGTCGCTCCAGTGAAGAAACCCAAGGTTGGACCCAAACCCGAGACTGAGTGGAAGCAATGTGACTAAGGAGTTAGTCACGGGATCTTGTATTACGGAACGAGTAAAGAGAATTGCCGGTAACGAGATTGAACTAGGTATGGAGATACCGACGTCGAATCTTGGGCAAGTAACATACCGATGGACAAAGGGAACTGCATACGGGATTGATTGAATCCTTGGCATCGTGGTTCGACCGATAAATATCTTCGTGGAATATGTAGGAACCAATATGGCATCCAGGTACCGCTATTGGTTATTGACCGGAGAGGTGTCTCGGTCATGTCTACATGATTCTCGAACCCGCAGGGTCCGCACGCTTAACGTTCGGTGACGCTAGAGTAGTATTGGGATATGTACGTTGGTGACCGAATGTTGTTCGGGGTCCCGGACGTCACGAGGAGCTCCGTAATGTTCCGGAGGTAAAGATTTATATATGTGAAGTCATATTTTGGCTACCGGAAAAGTTTCGGGTTTTACCGGTATTGTACCGGGAAGCTTCCGGAAGGTTCCAGAGGGTTCCGGAGGAGTCCGAAAGGGTACCTTGATACGTCCATTTTGCATCATGATTTCCTACTGTTATTTATAATGTTTTGTTGAATAATAATGCTTTAGGGAGTGATTCTAATGCATTTTCTCTCATAATATGCAAGGTTTGCACAAAGAGGGAGAATACCGGCAGCTGGAATTCTGGACCTGCAAAAGCACTTCAGAGATACCTATTCTGCACATCTAGAAATAAGCTGAAACTTTACGGAGAATTATTTTGGAATATAAGGGGGGCACCCTGGTGAGCACAAGACACTAGGGCACGCCCTGGTGGGTTGTGCCTAGCACGACCCACCTTCGATGCCCATCTTCTGGTATATAAGGTCTTTTGACCTAGAAAAAAAAGAGAGAGGACTTTCGGGACGGAACGCTGCCATCTCGAGGCGGAACTTGGGCAGGAGCAATTTTGCCCTCCGACGGAGCGATTCCGCCGGGGGAACTTCCCTCCCGGAGGGGGAAATCGAAGCCATCGTCATCACCAACACCCCTCTCATCTTTGGGAGGCCAATCTTCATCAACATCTTCAACAACACCATCTCCTCACAAACCCTAGTTCATCTCTTGTGTTCAATCTTTGTATCGGAACCTCAGATTGGTACCTGTGGGTGACTAGTAGTGTTGATTACATCTTGTTGTTGATTACTATATGGTTTATGTGGTGGAAGAATATATGTTTAGATCAATTATGCTATTTAATACCCCTTTGATATTGAGCATGAATATTATTTGTGAGTAGTTACCTTTGTTCTTGAGGTCACGGGAGAAGTCATGTTGCAAGTAATCATGTGAATTTGATATGTGTTCGATATTTTGATGATATGTATGTTGTGATTCCCTTAGTGGTGTCATGTGAACGTCGACTACATGACACTTCACCATCCTTGGGCCTAAGGGAATGCATTGTGGAGTAGTTATTAGATGATGGGTTGCTAGAGTGACAGAAGCATAAACCCTAGTTTATGCGCTACTTCGTAAGGGCCTCATTTGGATCCATACGTTTAATGCTATGATTAGATTTTATCTTAATACTTTTCTCGTAGTTGCGGATGCTTGCGAGGGGGTTAATCAAAGTGGTAGGTTTGTTCAAGTAAGAACATCACCCAAGCACCGGTCCACCCACATATCAAATTATCAAAGTAGCGAACGCAAATCAAACCAACATGATAAAAGTGACTAGATGAAATTCCCGTGTACCCTCAAGAACACTTTGCCTATTATAAGAGATTGCTCTGGCATGTCCTTTTCCACAAAAGGATTGGGCTACCATGCTGCACTTTATTTATCGTTACCGTTACTTGCTTGTTACCAATTATCTTGCTATCAAACTATCTATTACCTACAATATTAGTGCTTGCAGAAATTACCTTAATGAAAACCGGTTGTCATTTCCTTCTGCTCCTCGTTGGGTTCGACACTCTTACTTATCGAAAGGACTACGATTGATCCCCTATACTTGTGGGTCATCAAGACTCTTTTCTGGTGCCATTGCCGGGGAGTGAAGCGCTCTTGGTAAGTGGAAATCGGTAAGGAAAAAACTTATACTACGATTTATCTTCACCTCGACCGGAACCACAATTAGTTGCCCCTCAACCTATTGCACCTACTAAAAATATTGGTTATGAAATTCCTTCGGGTATGGTAGAACAACTGCTAGCTAAGCCTTATGCAGGAGATGGAACTGAACATCCTGATATGCACCTAATACATGTGAATGAAGTTTGTGGATTATTTAAGCTTGCAGGTTTACCCGGAGATGAAGTTAAGAAGAAGGTTTTCCCTTTATGTTTGAAGGGAACAACATTGACATGGTATAGGCTATGTGATGATATTGGATCATGGAACTAGAATCGATTGCAATTAGAATTCCATCAAAAGTTTTATCCCATGCATCTAGTTCATCATGATCGGAATTATATATATAACTTTTGGCCTCGTGAAGGAGAAAGCATCGCTCTAGCTTGGGGGAGGCTTAAGTCAATGTTATATTCATGCCCCAATCATGATATCCCGAGAGAAGTTATTATTCAGAATTTTTATGCTCGGCTTTCTCATAATGATCAATCCATGCTCGATACTTCTTGTACTGGTTCTTTTATGAAGAAGACTATTGAATTCAAGTGGGATCTCTTAGAAAGAATTAAACGCAACTCTGAAGATTGGGAACTCGACGAAGGTAATGAGTCAGGTATAAAGCTTAAGTTTGATTGTGTTAAATCTTTTATGAATACCGATGCTTTTCACAAGTTTAGCACTAAATATGGACTTGACTCTGAGATAGTAGTCTCTTTCTGTGAATCATTTGCTACCCATGTTGATCTCCCTAAAGATAAGTGGTTTAAATATCATCCCCCTATTAAAGAAGAAATTAAAGAACCGGTAAAAGCTAAAGATGAAACCATCATTTACAATGTTGATCCAGTTGTGCCTACTACTTATATTGAAAAACCGCCTTTCCCTGTTAGGATAAAGGAACATGCTAAGGTATCAACTGTGGTTCACAAGAGTAATATTAGAGCACCTAAGCCCTCTGAGAAAATTAAAGTAGAACCTAGTGTTGCTATGGTTAAAGATCTCTGGGTAGAAAATATTGATGGGCATGTTATTTACTTTTGTGATGAAGCTGCTAGAATTGCCAAACATGATGAAAAAGATAAACATAGACCCGTAGTGGGCATGCCTGTTATCTCAGTCAAAATAGGAGATCATTGCTATCATGGTTTATGTGACTTGGGTGCTAGTGTTAGTGCTATTCCTTTTACCTTATACCAAGAAATTATGAATGACATAGCACCCGCTAAAATAGAAGACATTGATGTTACTATTAAACTTGCTAATAGAGACATCATCACACCACTTGGGATTGTTAGAGATGTTGAAGTCTTGTGTGGGAGAGTAAAATATCCTACTGATTTTCTAGTTCTTGGTTCCCCACAAGATGACTTTTGTCCCATTATCTTTGATAGACCTTTCTTGAGCACCGTCAATGCTAAGATAGATTGTGAAAAACAAACTGTCGGTGTTAGTTTTGGTGATGTGTCTCACGAATTTAATTTTTCCAAGTTTAGTAGACAACCTCATGATAGAGAATTATCTAGTAAGGATGAAATAATTGGTCTTGCTTCTATTTCTGTGCCTCCTACCGATCCACTAGAACAATATTTGCTAGACCATGAAAATGATATGCACTTGCGTGAAAGGAATGAAATAGATAAAATTTTCCTTGAACAACAGCCTCTGCTAAAACACAATTTGCCTATTGAAACCCTTGGAGGTCCTCCTCCGCCTAAAGGTGATCCTGTGTTTGAATTAAAACAATTGTCTGATACTTTGAAGTATGCTTATCTTGATGAGAAAAATATATATCATGTTATTATTAGTGCTAACCTTTCAGAATGTGAAGAAGAAAGATTATTAAAAATTCTGAACAAGCACCGGGATGCTATTGGATATACTCTTGATGATCTTAAGGGCATTAGTCCCACTCTATGTCAGCACAATATTAATATGGAACCTGATGCTAAACCTGTTGTTGATCACCAATGGCGATTGAATCCTAAGATGAAAGAAGTGGTAAGAACTGAAATGTTAAAGCTTCTGGAAGCAGGTATAATCTATCCGATAGCTTATAGTAGGTGGGTAAGTCCCGTTCATTGTGTCCTAAGAAGGGAGGTATTACCGTTGTTCCTCGTGATAAAAATGAACTCATTCCACAAAGAGTTGTCACTGGCTATAGAATGGTAATTGATTTTAGAAAATTAAATAAAGCTACTAGAAAAGATCATTACCCTCTGCCCTTCATTGATCAGATGATAGAAAGATTATCTAAGCACATACACTTTGGTTTTCTGGACGGATATTCTGGTTTCTCTCAAATACCTGTATCACAATGTGATCAAGAGAAAACCACCTTTACTTGTCCTTTTGGAACCTATGCTTATAGACGTATACCTTTTGGTTTATGAAATGCACCTGCTACCTTTCAAAGATGTATCACTGCTATATTCTCTGATTTTTGTGAAAAGATTGTGGAGGTTTTCATGGCTGATTTTTCCGTTTACGGAACCTCTTTTGCTGATTGGTTAAGCAACCTTGATCAGGTTTTGAAAAGATGTGAACAAACTAATCTTGTCTTGAATTGGGAGAAGTGCCACTTTATGGTTAATGAAGGTATTGTCTTGGGGCATAAAATATCTGAACGAGGCACTGAGGTGGATAAAGCTAAAGTTGATGCAATTGAGAGAATGCCATGTCCTAAAGATATTAAAGGTATTCGGAGTTTCCTTGGTCATGCTAGTTTCTATAGGAAGTTTATTAAGGACTTCTCTAAAATTTCTAGGCCTCTTACGAATCTTTTACAAAAGGATATTCCTTTTTTTATGATGATTGTGTAGAAGCCTTTGAAACACTCAAGAAAGCCTTAACTTCTGCACCTATCGTTCAACCACCTGATTGGAACTTGCCTTTTGAAATTATGTGTGATGCTAGTGATTATGTTGTTGGTGCTGTTCTAGGACAAAGAGTTGATAAGAAGTTAAATGTCATCCATTATGCTAGCAAAACTCTAGACAGTGCCCAACAAAATTATGCTACTACTGAAAAAGAATTTTTAGCAGTTGTGTTTGCTTGTGATAAATTTAGATCCTACATTGTTGATTCCAAAGTAATTGTTCATACCGATCATGCTGTTATAAAATATCTTATGGAAAAGAAAGATGCTAAACCTAGACTCATTGGGTGGGTTCTCTTACTTCAAGAATTTGATTTACATATCATTGATAGGAAGGGAGCTGAGAACCCCGTAGCTGATAACTTATCTAGGTTAGAAAATACTCTTGATGACCCACTACCCATTGATGATAGCTTTCCTGATGAATAGTTAGCTGCAATAAATGTTTTTCAAAACACTCCTTGGTATGATGATTATGCTAACTACATTGTCGCTAAATATATACCACCTAGCTTCACATACCAACAAAAGAAAAAATTCTTCTACGATTTAAGACATTACTTTTGGGATGACCCACATCTTTATAAAGAAGGGGTAGATGGTATTATTAGACGTTGTGTAGCCGAGCATGAATAGGAACAAATCCTACGGAAATGTCATTATGAAGCTTATGGAGGACATCATGCGGGAGATAGAACTGCTCATAAGGTATTGCAATCTGGTTTTTATTGGCCTACTCTCTTCAAGGATGCCCGTAAGTTTGTCTTGTCTTGTGATGAATGTCAAAGAATTGGTAATATCAGTAAGCATCAGGAAATGCCAATGAATTATTCACTTGTTGTTGAACCATTTGATGTTTGGGATTTTGATTATATGGGACCTTTTCCTTCCTCTAACGGGCACACTCATATTTTGGTTGTTGTTGATTATGTCACTAAGTGGGTAGAAGCTATTCCAACTAGTAGTGCTGATCACAACACCTCCATTAAAATGCTTAAAGAAGTTATCTTCCCGAGGTTTGGAGTCCCTAGATATTTAATGACTGATGGTGGTTCACACTTTATTCATGGTGCTTTCCGTAAGATGCTTGCTGAATATGATGTTAACAATAGAATTGCATCACTCTATCATCCTCAATCTAGTGGTCAAGTTGAACTTAGCAATAGAGAAATAAAATTGATATTACAAAAAACTGTCAATAGGTCTCGAAAGAATTGGTCTAAGAAACTAGATGATGCACTTTGGGCCTATAGAACAGCTTATAAAAATCCTATGGGTATGTCTCCATACAAAATGGTATATGGAAATGCTTGTCATTTGCCTCTAGAGTTAGAATATAAAGCATTTTGGGCAATTAAAGAACTCAATTATGATTTCAAACTTGCCGGTGAGAAGAGGCTATTTGATATTAGCTCACTAGATGAATGGAGAACCCAAGCCTATAAAAATGCCAAACTATTGAAAGAAAAGGTAAAAAGATGGCATGACAGAAGAATCCAAAAGCGAGAATTCAAAATAGGAGACTATGTTCTTTTGTACAACTCTCGTTTAAGATTTTTTGCAGGTAAGCTTCTCTCCAAATGGGAAGGGCCATATATTATCAAAGAGGTATATCGTTCTGGAGCTATCAAGATTAATAATGCCGAAGGTACTAACCCGAAGGTGGTCAATGGACAAAGAATTAAACACTATATCTCAGGTATGCCTATTAATGTTGAAAGCAATGTTATCCAAACCATCACACCGGAGGAACACATAAAAGAAACCTTCTGGAACACTCCAGAATTCTGAAAAAGAGGAGATCTGAAAATATGTCGTCTCAAGATTCAAAGGGGGAGAGCTATGTTGCTGACTATATTGCGAACCGCAAGATCTATGGAGAAGTAGAGCATTATGGATGGACCTCAGTCGAGTAGGAAGATGCTGCCATGAAGGAAACAAAATATGATAGCTCTGAGGAAGAGGATGACCCGCTACCTCAGCCCGGAGACATGCATGTGGAATTCAAGAAGTCAAGCCTCCCTAAAGGATACAAACCTGAGGTTCAATTTATTCCATCTCGTTTTCTGTAGGAGAGCAAGGTGGCATTATGCAAAAAGATATTAAAGCTCGAGTTAGAGAATGATGATCTAAGGGAGGAAAAATTTATGCTCAAATTTAAGTTTAAGAAGAAGGCTACTTCATCACCACCACCTTCAACATCTTCACCACCAAAGGAGACTTGAACACACGGGTATGGGCACTCCCCTTGGCTTGAGCCAAGCTTGGGGGAGGTGCCCCGGTATCGTATCACCATCACTTCTATTCACCTTTACCTATTTTAGTTCGATCTTTAGCTTTTTCTTGATTTAGTTGAATAAAAGTTTAGTATGATCTATTTTTGACTGTTAGTTTTGTGATTTATCTATCTATGTAAGCGAGCGAGAGTTATATAATAAAGTTTAATTTGAGCTCTTGATTCTTTATTTTCTTGTTGCAATCAAAATAAAAAATAGAAAGGAAATAAATGAAAAGAATCATATGCTAATCTTATGGTAAGTAATGACATCACATAAGGAAAAGTATAAGTGGTAAAATTTATTGGAGATTGACAAACATAGCATTGGTCAATGAAGCAATTCATGAAAGAATTAATAAAGGAAGAGAAGATTCACATGCAAATACACTATCTTGGACATCTTTTATGATTGTGAGCCCCCATTAAATATTATATGTCAAAATTGTTGACGTTGGACAAGGAAGACAACGTAATGATTTATGTTTGTTCATATTCACATAGAAGTTATATTGTCATAGATCCTTCAACATGTGGTGCTTGCTCAATATCTTTGCTAGCCAAAAAATCCGCATTAAGTTGAGATACTACTTGTGTATCCAAAAACCCAAAACCCAAATTCATGCTTTGAGAGTCCACCATACCTACCTACGGATCGAGTAAGATCCTTCAAGTAAGTTGTCATTGGTGCAATAAGGCAATAAAAATTGCTTCTAAATGTGTTTGATCAATTAGTGTAAGAGAAAAATGAGCGATGTACGAACTTATGATGGCTAAGTAATAAAAGCGACGAAGTGCATAATAAAGGTTGCTATCATAGGGGGCAAAATAGCGTGATGTCTTTTACATTAAGGGATTGAGCATACAAACCAAAAAGCGCATGACAACCTCTGCTTCCCTCTGCGAAGGGCCTATCCTTTACTTTTATGTATTTACTTTTATGCAAGAGTCAAAGTATTCTTCCCTATTCCTTTTTACGTTTTCTTTTTGCAAGCATCATGTGGTGAGGAAAGATCTAGGCACATATATCCAGTTGGATGTAAGTGAGCATGAGTTATTATTGTTGACATCACCCTTGAGGTGAATACGTTGGGAGGCGAAACTATAAGCCCCTATCTTTCTATGTGTCCGGTTGAAACTTTTTGCTCATGGGTATGCTGTGAGTGTTAGCAATCATAGAAGACTAAATGATGGTTGAGTACCTGGACTTGCCAAAAGGCTCCAACACGAGACCCTTCCTGAAAATATGATGAATTGTAGTTGCAAAGTTGACTGAGAACATAGTTTGTTGGTTTTCAATAAGGTTTATGCTTTATACTTCTATGTTGTGATGAATTGTTACTTGTTCATGAGAAGTTATATGATGAAGTTATATGAATAAGTTATATGATAAATCTTGTTGCTGTTATGATAATAAGCATGATGCTACAATGTCCGTATTTTGTTTTTATCGACACCTCTCTCTCAAATCATGTGGACTTGCTTTTCAATATCGGCTTTCGCTTGAGGACAAGCGAGGTCTAAGCTTGGGGGAGTTGATACGTCCATTTTGCATGATGATTTCCTACTATTATTTATAATATTTTGTTGAATAATAATGCTTTAGGGAGTGATTCTAATGCCTTTTCTCTCATAATATGCAAGGTTTGCACAAAGAGGGAGAATACCGGCAGCTAGAATTATGGACCTAAAAAAGCACATCAGAGATACCTATTCTGCACATCTCCAAATAAGCTGAAACTTTACGGATAATTATTTTGGAATATATAAAAAATACTGGAGCAAATAACTACCGGAGGGGGCCACCCTGGTGAGCACAAGACACCAGGGCACGCCAGGCCCACCAGGTACGCCCTGGTGGGTTGTGCCCAGCACGGTCCACCTCTGGTGCCCATCTTCTAGTATATAAGGTCTTTTGACCTAGAAAAAATAGAGAGAGGACTTTCGGGATGGAACGCCGCCGTCTCGAGGCGGAACTTGGGCAGGAGCACTTTTGCCCTCCGGCGGAGCGATTTCGCCAGGGGAACTTCCCTCCCGGAGGGGGAAATCGAAGCCATCGTCATCACCAACACCCCTATCATCTTTGGGAGGCCAATCTTCATCAACATCTTCAACAGCACCATCTCCTCTCAAACCCTAGTTCATCTCTTGTGTTCAATCTTTGTACCGGAACCTCAGATTGGTACCTGTGGGTGACTAGTAGTGTTGATTACATCTTGTAGTTGATTACTATATGGTTTATTTCGTGGAAGATTATATGTTTAGATCCATTATGCTATTTAATACCCCTATGATCTTGAGCATGAATATTATTTGTGAGTAGTTACCTTTGTTCTCGAGGTCACGGGAGAAGTCATGTTGCAAGTAATCATGTGAATTTGATATGTGTTCGATATTTTGATGATATGTATGTTGTGATTCCCTTAGTGGTGTCATGTGAACATAGACTACATGACACTTCACCATACTTGGGTCTAAGGGAATGCATTGTGGAGTAGTTATTAGATGATGGGTTGCTAGAGTGATAGAAGCTTAAACCCTAGTTTATGCGCTACTTCGTAAGGGGCTGATTTGGATCCAAACGTTTAATGCTATGGTTAGATTTTATCTTAATACTTTTCTCGTAGTTGCGGATGCTTGCGAGGGGGTTAATCATAAGTGGGAGGTTTGTTCAAGTAAGAACAGCACCCAAGCACCGGTCCACCCACATATTAAATTATCAAAGTAGCGAACGCAAATCCAACCAACATGATAAAAGTGACTAGATGAAATTCCCGTGTACCCTCAAGTTTGCCTATTATAAGAGATTGCTCTGGCCTGTCCTTTTCCACAAAAGGATTGGGGTACCTTGCTGCACTTTATTTACCGTTACCGTTACTTGCTTGTTACCAATTATCTTGCTATCAAACTATCTATTACCTACAATTTCAGTGCTTGCAGAAATTACCTTCCTGAAAACCACTTGTCATTTGCTTCTGCTCCTCGTTGGGTTCGACACTCTTACTTATCAAAAGGACTACGATTGATCCCCTATACTTGTGGGTCATCAAGACTCTTTTCTGGCGCCGTTGCCGGGGAGTGAAGCGCTCTTGGTAAGTGGAAATCGGTAATGAATAACACTCAATTTCTTGTCTACTCTTTGCCCTAGAACAGCACCAACAACATAATCACTAGCATCACACATAATTTCAAATGGTAAATTCCAATCAGGTGGTTGGACAATAGGTGCAGAAATCAAGGTTTCTTAAGTATTTCAAAGGCTTCTACACAATCATCATTAAAAACAAAAGGAATATCTTTTCGAAGAAGATTAGTTAGTGGCCTAGAAATCTTTAATGAAACGCCTATAAAAACCAGCATGACCAAGGAAGCTTCTTATACCTTTGATATCTTTGGGACATGGCATTTTCTCTATTGCATCAACTTCAGCTTTATCTACTTCAATACCTCGTTCAAAAATTTTATGGCCAAGTACTATACCTTCATTCACCATAAAGTGGCACTTCTCCCAATTCAAGACAAGATTAGTTTCTCCGCATCTCTGCAATACTCGATCAAGGTTGCTCAAGCAATCATCAAAAGACGTTACGTAGAAGAAAAAATCATCCATGAAAACCTCAACAATCTTTTCACAAAAGTCAGAGAATATAGAAGTCATACATCTTTGAAAGGTAGCAGGTGCATTGCATAAACCAAAAGGCATACGTCTATAAGCATAGGTTCCAAAAGGGCATGTGAAAGTAGTTTTCTCTTGGTCCTCTTTTGACACAGGTATTTGAGAGAAACCACAATATCCATCAAGAAAGCAAAAGTGTGTGTGCTTAGATAGTCTTTCTAACATTTGATCAATAGAGTGAAAGTGGTAATGATCTTTCCTAGTATCTTTATTTAATTTTCTGAAATCAATTACCATCCTATAACCAGTTACGATTGTTTGTGGAATAAGTTCATGTTTATCATTAGGGACGACAGTTATACCTCCTTTCTTAGGAACACAATGAACATGACTTACCCACCTACTATCAGCAATATGATAGATTATACCTGCCTCCAGAAGCTTGAGTATTCCAGTTTTTACCACTTTGTTCATCTTAGGATTTAAGCGACGTTGATGATCAACAATAGTTTAGCATCCGGTTCCATATCGATATTGTGCTGACATAGAATGGGGCTTATGCCCTTAAGATCATCAAGAGTATATCCAATAGCAGCCCTGTGCTTCTTTAGAGTTTTAAGTAATCTCTTTTCTTCAGGCTCTGAAAGGTTAGCACTGATAATAACATGATATATCTTCTTTTCATCAAGATAAGCATATTTCAAGGTATCAGGTAAAGTCTTTAGTTCAAACACAGGATCTCCCTTGGGTGGAGGAGGATCCCCTAAAATATCAACTGGTAAGTTGTGTTTAAGAATAGGTGTTTGTCTAAGCAATATATCATCTATCTCATTTCTTTCATTCATATGCATATCATTCTCATGGTCTAGCAAATATTGTTCTAGTGGATCTGTAGGAGGCACGACAATAGAAGCAAGACCAATTATTTCATCCTTACTAGGTAATTCTTTCTCATGTGGTTGTCTACCAAACTTGGAGAAATTAAATTCATGAGACACAACACCAAAGCTTACTTTGACCTTCTCAGTAACACAATTAATTTCAGCATTAACAGTATTCAAGAAAGGTCTACCAAATATAATGGGACAAAAGTTATCTTGTTTTGAACCAAGTACTAAGAAGTCAGTTGGGTACTTAATTTTTCCACACAAGACTTCAACATCTCTAACAATCCCAAGTGGTGTAATAGTACCTCTGTTTGCAAGTTTAGTAGTAACATCAATGTCTTCAAGCTTAGAGGGTGCTATGTCATTCATAATTTCTTGATATAAGGTAAAAGGTATAGCACTAACACTAGCACCAATGTCACACAAGCCATGATAACAATGATCTCCAATTTTAACTAAAACAACAGGCATGCCAACAACTGGTTTATTTTTATCTAGCTCATCCTGCGCGTTTCTAGCAGGTTTTGCAATTCTAGCAGCTTCACCACAGAAGTAAATAACCTGACCCTCATATTATTAACTAGAAGATCTTTAACCATAGCAACATTAGGCTCAATCTTTATTTGTTCAGAAGGTTTAGGTGTTCTAACATGAATTTTATTAACCACAATTGTAGCTTTAGCATGTTCCTTAATTCTAACAGGGAAATGTGGCTTCTCAATGTAAGAAGTAGGAACAATTGGATCAACATGGCTAACAATTATTTCTTCCTTCTCAATTTTAACAGGTTCCTCTAATTGTTTTTTAATGGGTGGATGATATTTAAACCACTTCTCCTTAGGGAGATCAACATGAGTAGCAAATGATTCACAGAAATAAGCTACTATCTGAGAGTGAAGGCCATATTTTTTGCTAAACTCATAGAAAGTATTGGTTTCCATAAAATATTTAACACAATAAAACTTAAGCTTTATACCTAGCTCTTTACCTTTGTTGAGTTACCAATCTTCAGAGTTGCGTTTAATTCTTTCCAGAAGATCCCATTTGAATTCAATAGTCCTATTCATAAAGGAACCAGTAGAAGAAGAATCGAGTAGCACTTGATTATCATGAGAAAGCCTAGCATAATTTTTTTGTATAATCATTTTTCTTGAGGGCTCGTGGTTGGGGCAGGTGTGCATCATAGATTTAAGCCTCCCCCAAGCTTGAGCGATACTTTCTCCTTCACGAGGCCAGCAATTATAAATAAAGTTCCGATTATGATGGACTAGATGCATAGGATAGAACTTCTGATGAAATTCCAGCTTCAAGCGATTCCAGTCCCATGATCCTATATCATCCAATAGCCTGTACCACATCGATGTCTTTCCCTCCAAAGATAAAGGGAAAACCTTCTTCTTAATTTTGTCTCCAGCCAAACCAGCAAGCTTAAATAATCCACAAACCTCATCGACAAATATTAAATGATAATGAGGATGAGTCGTACCATCATAAGGACTAGCTAGCAGTTTCTCTAACATACCAGAAGGAATCTTATAATAAACATTTTCTGTAGGTTTAGCAGGTTGAGGAGCAACCTTTTCCACTTCCGTTCGCGGCGAAGATGCCCTGAACAAGCCACTCAAAGGGTGACCGTCCATAGCAACAAGCAACATTAAATTTCAGCATGTAGCGCAAAGGTTTCCTTACCAATTTCCACTTAGCAAAGGCACTTCACTCCCCAGCAACGGTGTCGGAAAAGAGTCTAGATGACCCACAAGTATAGGGGATCAATCGTAGTCCTTTCGATAAGTAAGAGTGTCGAACCCAATGAGGAGCAGAAGGAAATGATAAGCAGTTTTTAGCAAGGTATTTTCTGCAAGTGCTGTGAGTAGCAGTAGTAGATAGTTCTACAACAAGATAATTCATAACAAGTGACAAGTACCAATAGTAACCAATGTGCAGCAAGGTATCCCAATCCTTTTTATAGCAAAGGACAGGCCGGAAAGTATTCTTATATGAAGCAAGTGCTCCCGAGGACTGATACTTGTGATCTGCGTTGGGTTTTCCGTGAAGAGGAACGGGTAATTGCAGCATAAAGCCGATACGTATTTCCCTCAGTTATGAAACCAAGGTTTATCGAACCAATAGGAATATCAACCCTCAACCGTTTCAGCGGCTGCACACAAATGAACAAACGATTTGCACCCAACGCGGGCAAGAGGGTTGTCAATCCCCTTGATCTCGTTATTTGCAAGCAAATGAGTTGTGTAGATAATTGTTGATAAATGCAAAATAAATAAAAACTAAATAAAGGGAGCAAGGTAATAATAGCGTTTGCAAATATATAAGTGAATAGACCCGGGGGCCATAGTGTTCTCTAGTGGCATCTCTCATGTAGGCAGCATACGGTGGGTAAACAAATTACTGTTGGGCAATTGATAGAAAAGCGGATAGTTATGCGATTTTCACGGCAATGATCATGTATATATAGGTATCACGTACATAAGCAAATAGGCCAACTCCTGCCTGCACCTATTACTATTACTCCACTCATCGACCGCTATCCAGCATGCATCTAGAGTATTAAGTAAAACAGAGTAATGCTTTGAGAACGATGACATGATGTAGACAAAGTAAACTCAAACAATATGAGTGAACCCCATCATTTTATCCTTAGTAGCAATGACAGAAAGACGCATCTTGTCCCCTACTTTGTCACTGGGATATAGAAACTCGCCAGGTTGAACCTACCACAACGCACCACTCCCACCGATGAAATATCAATCTACTTGGCCAAAGCACATCAGTAGATCGGAGAGCATTACGAAGCTATAATGATCATGAACTTAAGAGATAATATAATCCAGAGGCATCTCATATACTTTTCATGAATAATCTGAACATAAACCCACAATTCATCGGATCCCAACAAACACACCGCACAATAGGATTACATCAGATAGATCAAAGCGAAGATGCGATGACCATTGTATTGATGATCATAAGAGAGAGATTTCCATCTAGGTACTAGCTATGGACCTGTAGGTTTGTGGTGAACTACTCACACATCATCATGAGGGCAGCGAGGTTGATGAAGAGGCCCTCCGTGATCGACCCCCCTCCTGCAGGGTGCCGGAACGGAGCTCCAGATGGACTCGCGACGGAACAGAGACTTGCGGCGGCGGAAAAAGGGTTTCGGGACTGCCTCCAGGGTTTTTAGGATTTTAGGGAATTTATAGGACGAAGAGAGACGTCGGGAGGCGCCCGAGGGGGCCACCACATATCAGGGCGCGTCCTGATGTGTGGTGGGGCCCTCGGGCACCCCCTGGCTTCCTTCCGAAGCTTCTAGGTATTCATATAGTCCAGAAAAAATCGTCAAAAAATTTCGTGGCAATTGGACTTCGTTTGGTACAGTAAACCTGAAAAGCAAAAAACAGGCAGAAAACAACAACTGGCACTGGGCACTGGGTCAATAGGTTAGTTCTCAAAAATATTATAAATTGGTAAATAATGACCCAAAAATTATCCTAGAATGATAATATATCAGCATGGAACAATAAAAAATTATAGATACGTTGGAGACGTATCAAGGACACATGGGAATTTCTGTCTAGTCATGTTCATCATGCTAAGTTGATTCACGTTCGCTACTTTGATAATTTGGTATGTGGGTGGACCGGTGCTAAGGTGATGTTCTTACTTGAACAAGCAACCCACTTATGATTACACCCTCTCGCAAGCATCCGCAACTACGAAAGAAGAATTAAGATAAATCTAACCATAGCATGAAACGTGTGTATCCAAATCTGCCCCTTATGAAGCAATGCATAAACTGGGGTTTAAGATTCTGTCACTCTAGTAACCCATCATGTACTTGTTACTCCACAATGCCTTCCCTTAGGCCCATAAATGGTGAAGTGTCGTGTAGTAGGCGTTCACACGACACCACTAAGAGAAACAACAACATACATATTATCAAAATATCGAACGAATACCAACTTCACATGATTACTTATAACAAGACTTATCCCATGTCCGCAGGAACAAAAGTAACTACTCACACCTCATCAACATGTTGAATATCAGAGGTGTAATGATGATGATCAAGGATCTGAACATAATATCTTTCAGCAATTAATCCAACAAGCATCAACTACAAGATGTCATCAATACTACTAGTAACCCACAGGTACCAATCTGAGGTTTTGAGACAAAGATTGAATACAAGAGATGAACTAGGGTTGGAGATGAGATGGTGCTAGTGAAAATGTTGATGAATATTGGTCCTCCCACGAAGGAGGAAGCGTTGATGATGACGATGGCTTCGATCTCCCCCTCCCGGAGAGAAGTTTCCCCGGCAGAATCTCTCTGCCGGAGAGAAAATGGGCCTCTTCCCTGGTTTCCACCTCGAGACGGCGGTGCTTCGTCCCGAAAGTAATCTTGTGATTTTTTCTAGGTCAAAACACACCATATAGGAGAAGAGGGGGGCAGGGGACCTGCTGGGCCACCATGACCCAACAGGGTGCGACTAGGGGCCGGGCCGTGCCCTGTTGGCTCGTAGCCAGCAGGGCCCCGCCTCTAGTATATTTTTGGACCAGAAATTCTTATATATTCCATAAAAATTCTCCGTGAAATTTCAGGTCGTTTGGACTCCAATGAATTTTCTGCCATTTTCTTGGTTTTCGGGTCCAGGATTCTAGTTTCCAGAGATTTCCCTCCTTGTGATGTACCTTGCATATTTAGAGAGAAAAGGCATAAGAATTGTATCATAATAAGGAATAATGAATAAGAATAACATAAATATCAATAGGAATTCATGATGCATAATGGACGTATCAGCAGGCCCTAGTCCGGCCCATGGACTAGACCAGCTCGACTGGGACCCCTTAGTCCAGGACACCGCCAGTAGCCCCTGAACTTGTCTTCGAAGTCGGTGATGATAATTGACTTCGGACAAAATGTCTTCGAATCGACAGTCTTTGGCTTGGCATGCAAGTTAAACAGTCCATCCGCAAGCAACTATGCAAGATCTTGTAAAACCGACTCACATTACCCCTTTTTAACAAAGAGGAAACCAGTCCGATCACGGTGTGTAAAAGCGCACTTTCCTTTGTCTGAAGTGTTGGGGAACGTTGCATGGGAAATAAAAATTTTCCAACGCACACACAAGATCTATCCATGGAGATGCATATCTACGAGATGGGGGTGTCTACATACCCTTGTAGATCGCTAAGTGGAAGCGTATATAACGCGGTTGATGTAGTCGTACTCTTCACGATCCAATCACGATCCAATCCGATCCAGCGCCGAACGGACGGCACCTCCACGTTCAGCACACGTGTGGCTCGATGACGTCTCCTCCTTCTTGATCCAGCAAGCGAGGGAGGAGAAGTAGACGGGATCTAGACCAGCACGACAGCGTGATGGAGATGGTGGTGGAGCAATCCCAGTAGGGCTTCGCCAAGCGCTACCGTAGATGCGATCTGAGGAGAAACCGGAGTAACGGGAGGGAGAGGGCTGCCGCCGGGGCGTGGGATTGTTGTGTGCAGTCCTCCCCTCTCATCTACTATATATACGAGGCAAGGGGTAGGGTTGGGGCGTAGCCTTGGCCCCTCCTCCAAGGAGGGCTGGCGGCTAGGGAGGAGTCCTCCCTTCATAAGCAAGGGAGGAGTGCCCCTCCTCCAAAGCACCTCCGGGGTGCCTTGTCCCTTTGGGACTCTTGCCCCCAAGCCCCATGCGCCTCTAGGGGCTGGTGCCCCTGGCCTAGGTTTGCTAGGGCGCCATCCATACAGCCCATCTGGGCCAACGGGGCAGGTGGACCCCCGCAGTGGACCCTCGAAACCCTTTTCGGCACCCCCGTACACTATCGGTAATGCCCGAAACTTTTCTGACGACCAAAATAGGACTTCCCATATATAAATCTTTACCTCCAGACCATTCCGGAACTCCTCGTGACGTCCGGGATCTTATCCGGGACTCTGAACAACATTCGGTCACCAACATACATATCCCAATACTACTCTAGCGTCACCGAATGTTAAGCATGCGGACCCTACGGGTTCGAGAATCATGTAGACATGACCGAGACACCTCTCCGGTCAATAACCAACAGCGGGACCTAGATGCCCCATATTGGTTCCTACATATTCCACGAAGATCTTTATCGATCGAACCACGATATCAAGGATTCAGTCAATCCCGTATGCAGTTCCCTTCGTCTACCGATATGTTACTAGCCCGAGATTCGATCGTTGGTATCTCCATACCAAGTTCATTCTTGTTACCGGCAAGTCTCTTTACTCGTTCCGTAACACAAGATCCCATGACTAAATCCTTAGTCACATTGCTTGCAAGCTTCTTGTGATGTTGTATTACCGAGAGGGCCTAGAGATACCTCTCCGTCAAACGGAGTGACAAATCCCAGTCTCGATCCATGCCAACCCAACATACACCCTCGGAGATACCTGTAGAGCACCTTTATGATCACCCAATTATGAAGTGATGTTTGATACACACAAGGCATTCCTCTGGTGTCAGGGAGTTGCATGATCTCATGGTCTTAGGAACAGATACTTGACATGAAGAAAGCAGTAGCAATAAACTTAGTGATACGATCAAATGCTATGCTTACGTTTGGGTCATGTCCATCACGTCATTCTCCTAATGATGTGACCCCGTTATCAAATGACAACTCATTTCTATGGTTAGGAAACCTTAACCATGTTTGATCAACGAGCTAGTCTAGTAGAGGCTCACTAGGGACACGGTGTTGTCTATGTATCCACACATGTATCCGAGTTTCCAATCAATACAATTCTAGCATGGATAATAGACGTTTATCATGAAGAGGGAAACATGATAATAACCAATTTATTATTGCCTCTAGGGCATATTTCCAATAGTGTCCCACTTGCACTAGAGTCAATAATCTAGTTCACATCGCCATGTGATTCACACCCAATGAGTTCTGGGGTTTGATCATGTTTTTCTTGTGAGAAAGGTTATAGTCAATGGGTCTGCAACATTTAGATCCGTGTGTAATTTGCAAATCTCTATGTCATACTGGAGATGCTGCTACGATGCTCCACTTGGAGCTATTCCAAATGATTGCTCCACTATACGTATCCGGTTTGCTACTCAGAGTCATCTGGATCGGTGTCAAAACTTGCATCGACGTAACCCCTTACGATGATCTCTTTATCACCTCCATAACCGAGAAATATTTCCTTAGTCCTCTAAGGATAATTTTGACCGCTGTTGAGTGATCCATTCCTGGATCTCTCTTGTACCCCCTTGCTAGAAACATGGCAAGGCACACATCAGGTGTGGTACACAACATGGCATACAGTACAGAGCCTAGGCTGAGGCATATGGGACGACCTTCGTCCTTTCTCTTTCTTATGCCATGGTCGAGCTTTGAGTCCTATTCAACTTTACACCTTACAATACAGGCAAGAACTCCTTCTTTGACTGATCCATTTTGAACTCGTTCAAAATATTGTTAAGGTATGTGCTCTGTGAAAGTTTTATTAAGCGTCTTGATCTATCTCTGTAGATCTTGATGCTCAATATGTAAGCAACTTTACGCAGGTCTTCCTTTCAAAAACTCCTTTCAAACAGCTCTTTATGCTTTCCAAAAATTCTACATCATTTCCAATCAACAATATGTCATACATATACTTATCAGAAATGCTATAGTGCTCCCACTGCCTTTCTTGTAAATACAAGTGTTTTCATAAACTTTGTATAAACCCAAAAGCTTTGATCACCTCATCAAACCGCATATTCCAACTCCGAGATGCTTGCACCAGTCCATAGAAGGATCGCTGGAGCATGCATGCCTTTTAGCATCCTTAGGATCGACAAAACCTTTTGGTTGTATCACATACAACCTTTCCTTAAGGAAACCATTAAGGCAACAATGTTTTGACATCCATCTTCCAGATTTCATAATCGAAAAATGCAGCAACTGCTAACATAATCCCAACAGACTTTAGCATCGCTATAGGTGAGAAAGTCACATCGTAGTCAACTCCTTGAAGTTGTCAGAAACCACTTTGCGACACGTCGAGCTTTATAAATAGTGACATTACTACCAGTGTATGTCTTCTTAAAGATCCATTTATCCTCAATGGCCCGTCGATCATCGGACAAGTCTACTAAAGTCCGTACTTTGTTATCATACATGGATCCTATCTCGGATTACATGGCCTCTAGCCATTCGTCAGAATCCAGGCCCATCATCGCTTCCTCATAGTTCGTAGGCTCGTCGTTGTCTAACAACATGACTTCCAATACAGGATCATCGTACCACTCGGGGCAGTACGTGTCCTTGTCGACCTACGAGGTTTGGTAGTAACTTGCTCCGAAGTTTCATGATCATCATCACTAGCTTCTTCTTCAATTGGTGTACGCATTAAAGGCACACCTTTTTGTGCTGCACTACTTTTCAATTCAAGTGAAGGTTCGATAACCTTATCAAGTTCTACCTTCCTCCCACTCACTTCTTTTGAGAGAACCTCCTTCGCTGGAAAAGATCCATTCTTGGCAACAAAGACCTTGCCTTCAGATCTGTGATAGAAGGTATACACAATTGTTGCTTTAGGGTATCTTATGAAGATGCACTTTTCCGCTTTGGGTTTGAGCTTATCAGACATAAGTGTAGCATTCCCAAACTTTAAGAAACGACAGCTTAGGTTTGTCGCCAAACCATAATTCATACGGTGTCGTCTCAATGGATTTAGATGGTTCCCTATTTAATGTGAATGTAGTTGTCTCTACTGCATAACCTCAAAATGATAGTGGAAAATTGGTAAGAGACATCATAGTACGCACCATATCCAATAGAGCACGGCTACGACATACGGACACACCATTACATTATGGTGTTCCAGGTGGCGTGAGTTGTGAAAAATTTCCACATTGTCTTAAATGTTTACCAAACTCGTAACTCAGATATTCACCTCCACGATCATATTGTAGACATTTTATCTTCTTGTCACGATGATTTTCAACTCCACTCTGAAATTGCTTGAACTTTTCAAAATTTCAGACTTGTGTTTCATCAAGTAAATATACCCGTATCTACTCAAATCATCTGTGAAGGTAAGATAGTAACAATATCCACTGCATGCTTCAACACTCATTGGACTGCATAAATCAATATGTATTATTTCCAATATGTCACTTGCCCGATCCATCGTACCGGAAAATGGGGTTTTAATCATCTTGCCCATGAGGCATGGTTCGCACGTACCAAGCGATTCAAAATCGAGTGATTCCAAAAGTCCATCAACATGGAGTTTCTTCATGCGATTTACACCAATATGACCTAAGAGGTAGTGCCACAAGTAAGTGGTACTATCATCATTAACTTTGCATATTTTGGCATCAAGACTATGAACATGTGTATCACAACGATCGAGATTCAGCAAACCATTCACATTGGGTACATGACCATAGAAGGTATTATTCATGTAAACAGAACAACCATTATTCTCTGACTTAAATGAATAATCGTATAGCAATAAACACGATCTAATCACGTTCATGCTCAACGCAGGCACCAAATAACATTTATTTAGGTTTAACACTAATCCCGAAGGTAGAGGGAGCATGCGATGGTGATCACATCAACCTTGGAGACACTTCCAACACACATCGTCACCTCGCCCTTTCCTAGTGTCTGTTTATTCCACAACTTTTGTTTCGAGTTACCAATATTAGCAGCTGAACCGGTATCTAATACCCATGCGCTACTAAGAGCACTAGTAAGGTACACATCAATAACATGTATATCACGTTGCCAGCCTTCCTATCTGCCAAGTATCCGGGGCAGTTCCACTTTTAGTGACCATCCCCCCTTACAATAGAAGCACTCGGTCTCGGGTTTGGGTCCAACCTTAGGTTTCTTCACTGGAGCGGCAACTGGCTTGCCATTCTTGAAGTTTCCCTTTTTGCCCTTGCCCTTCTTGAAACTAGTGGTCTTGTTAACCATCAAGACTTGATGCTCCTTCTTGATTTATACCTCCGCGGCCTTAAGCACCACGAATAGCTCAGGGATCATCATCTCCATCCCTTGCATGTTATAGTTCATCACAAAGGTCTAGTAGCCTGGTGACAGTGACTGGAGAACTCTGTCAATCAGTATCTTATCTGGCAGATTAACTCCCACTTGTTTCAAGCAATTGTAACACCCAGACATTCTGAGCACAAGCTCATTGACCGAGCTATTCTCCTCCATCTTGTAGGCAAAAAACTTGTGAGAGGTCTCATACCTCTCAACACGAGTATGAGCCTGAAATACTAATTTCATCTCTTCGACATCGCATATGCTCCATGGCGTTCAAAATGTCTTTGGAGCCCCGATTCTAAGCTATAAAGAATGGCGCACTAAACTATCGAGTAGTCATCACAACGCGTCTGCCAGACATTTATAACATCCACAAACGACGCTAGAGGGGTTGGCACACTGAGCAGTGCATCAAGAACATAAGCCTCTGTGCAGCAGTGAGGACAATCCTCAGATTATGGACCCAGTCTGCACAATTGCTTACACTATCTTTCAACTTAGCCTTTCTCTAGGAGCGTATTAAAATTTTAGGGGAGCTACAGTGCGAGCTATTGATTAACATAATTTGCAAACACAACTTTAGACTATGTTCATGATAATTAGTTCAATTAATCAAATTACTAATGAACTCCCACTGAAATCAACATCCCTCAGGTTGAGTAAGTGTGACATGATCTAAATCCACCAACCCAAGTCCGATCATCACGTGAGATGAGGTGGTTTCAATGGTGAACATCTCCATGTTGATCATATATACTATATGACTCATGTTTGACCTTTCGGTCTCCTGTGTTCCGAGGCCATGTCTGTACATGCTAGGCTCGTCAAGTTTAACCCAAGTATTCCGCATGTGTAAAACTAGCTTACACCCATTGTATGCGAATGAAGAGTCTATCACACCCGATCATCACGAGGTGCTTCGAAACGACGAACTTTCACAACGGTGCATACTTGGAGAGAACACAATTTTATCTTGAAATTTAGTGAGGGATCATCTTATAATGCTACCGCCGTCCTAAGCAAAATAAGACGCATAAAATTATAAACATCACATGCAAATCATATAAGTGACATGATGTGGCCATCATCATCTTGTTCTTTTGATCTCCATCTCCAAAGCACCGGCATGACACCATGATCTCCATCATCGTGTCGTCATGTGATTGTCACACCAACTATTGCTTCTACAACTATTGCTAACTCATGGCGATAAAGTAAAGCAAATGGCACAAAATAAATTAAAGATAACCCTATGGCTCTTGCTGGTTGCCGTACTCATCGACATGCAAGTCGTGATAACTATTACAAAAACATGATCATCTCATACATGACATATATCAAATCATGTCTTGGCCATATCACATCACAACATGCCCTGCAAAAACAAGTTAGACATCCTCTACTTTGTTGTTGCAAGTTTTACGTGGCTGCTATGGGCAACTAGCAAGAATCGTTCTTACCTACGCAAAGCCACAACGGTGATAATCAAGTTGCCTTTTAACATTCTACAAGGACCACCTTCATCGAATCCGATTCAACTAAAGTGGGAGAGGCAGACACCTGCCAGCCACTAATGTCTACTACGCAACCTTCTTCATGTAGACTCGTGTTGGGCCTCCAAGCGTAGAGTTTTGTAGGACAGTAACAAATTTCCCTCAAGTGGATGACCTAAGGTTTATCAATCCGTGGGAGGCATAGGATGAAGATGGTCTCTCTCAAACAACCCTGCAACCAAATAACAAAGAGTCTCTTGTGTCCCCAACACACCCAATACAATGGTAAATTGTATAGGTGCACTAGTTCGGCGAAGAGATGGTGATACAAGTGTAATATGGATAGTAGATATAGATTTTTGTAATCTGAAAATATAAAAACAGCAAGGTAGCAAGTAACAAAAGTGAGCAAAAACGGTATTGCAATGCTTGAAAACAAGGCCTAGGGTTCATACTTTCACTAGTGCAAGTTCTCTCAACAATACTGACATAGTTGAATCATATGTAAATCCCTCACGTGCGACAAAGAGTTCACTCCAAAGTAACAAATAGCGGAGAACAAATGAAGAAATTATTGTAGGGTACGAAACCACCTCAAAGTTATCTTTTCCGATCAATCGTATGAGCTATCCCTATAAGTGTCACGAACAGCCCTAGAGTTCGTACTAAAATAACACCTTAAGATACACATCAACCAAAACCCTAATGTCACCTAGATACTCCAATGTCACCACGAGTACCCATGGGCTTGATTATACGATATGCATCACACAATTTTAGATTCATCATGTTCAATCCAACACAAAGAACTTCAAAGAGTGCCCCAAAGTTTCTACCGGAGAGTCAAGACGAAAACGTGTGCCAATCCCTATGCATAGATTCCCAAGGTCACGGAACCCGCAAGTTGATCACCAAAACATACATCAAGTGGATCAATAGAACATCCCATTGTCACCATGGATATCCCATCGCAAGACATACATGAAGTGTTCTCAAATCCTTTAAAGACTCAATCTGATAAGAAAATTTCAAAGGGAAAACTCAATTCATCACAAGAAGATAGAGAGGGGAAAACTCCATATGATTCATCTATATTAATAAAGCTCGCGGTACATCAAGATCGTGTCATCTCAAGAACACGAGAGAGAGAGAGATCAAACACATAGCTACTGGTACATACCCTCAGCCCCGAGGGTGAACTACTCCCTCCTCGTCATGGAGACCGCCGGGATGATGAAGATGGCCTCCGGTGATGGTTTCCCCCTCCGGCAGGGTGCCGGAAAGGGCTCCCGATTGGTTTTTCGTGGCTACAGAGGCTTGCGGCGGCGGAACTCCCGATCTAGGTTTATTTTTGGAGGTTTGGGTATTTATAAGAATTTTTGGCATCGGTCTCACGTCAAGGGGGTGCCCGAGGGGCCCACAAGCCAGGGGGGCGTGCCCTAGGGGGGGCGCCCCCTAGGCTTGTGGCTGCCTCGTGGATCTTCTGGCCCAACTCCGATGCCCCGTGGGTCTCTCCTGGTCCATAAAAAATCACCGTAAATTTTTATTCCGTTTGGACTCCGTTTGATATTCCTTTTCTGTAAAACTCAAAAACACGGAAAAAACAGAAACTGGCACTGGGCTCTAGGTTAATAGGTTAGTCCCAAAAATAGTATAAAATAGCATATTAATGCATATAAAACATCCAAAACTGATAATATAATAGCATGGAACAATAAAAAATTATAAATATGTTGGAGACGTATCAGCCACCTTTATGCAAAACAAGTTGCATGTCAATCGGTGGAACCGGTCTCTTGTGCGAGGACAAGTAAGGTTGGTCCGAGCCGCTTCATCCCACAATACCGCCAAATCAAAATAAGACTAAGGAGGTAAGCAATCTGAACATCAACGCCCATAAACACTTTGTGTTCTACTCGTGCATATCATCTACACATAGACCTAGCTTTGATGCCACAGTTGGGGAACGTTGCATGGGAAACAAAAAATTTCCTACGCACACGCAAGATCTATCCATGAGATGCATAGCTACGAGAGTTGGGTGTGTCTACATACCCTTGTAGATTGCTAAGCGGAAGCATATATAACGCGGTTGATGTAGTCATACTCTTCACGATCCAATCGCGATCCAATCCGATCCAGCGCCGAACGGACGGCACCTCCGCGTTCAGCACATGTGCGGCTCGATGACGTCTCCTCCTTCTTGATAAAGCAAGCGAGGGAGGAGAAGTAGACGGCATATTGACCAACATGACGGCGTGGTGGAGATGATGGTGGAGCAATCCCGGCAGGGCTTCGCCAAGCGCTACCGTAGATGCGATCTGAGGAGAAAACGGAGTAATGGGAGGGAGAGGGCTGCCGCCAGGGCGTGGGATTGTTGTGTGCAGCCTTCCCCTCTCCTATACTATATATAGGAGGCAAGGGGCAGGGTTGGGGTGCAGCCTTGGCCCCTCCTCCAAGGAGGGCCAGCGGCTACGGAGGTGTCCTCCCTTCATAAGCAAGGGAGGAGTCCCCCTCCTACAAGGCACCTCCGGGGTGCCTTGTCCCTTTGGGACTCTTGACCCCAAGCCCCATGCGCCTCTAGGGGCTGGTGCCTCTGGCCTAGGTTGGCGTGCCACCTATACAGCCCATGTGGGCCCACGGGGCAGGTGGACCCCCCGGTGGATCCTCGGAACCCTTTTCGGCACCCCGGTACACTATCGGTAATGCCCGAAACTTTTCCGGCGACCAAAATCGAACTTCCCATATATAAATCTATGCCTCCGGACCATTCCGGAACTCCTCGTACATCCGGGACGGGACTCCAAACAACATTCGGTCACCAACGTACATATCCCAATACTACTCTAGCATCACCGAACGTTAAGCGTGCAGACACTCCGGGTTCGAGAATCATGTTGACATGACCGAGACACCTCGCCGGTCAATAACCAATAGCAGGACCTGGATTCCCATATTGGTTCCTACATATTCCACGAAGATCTTTATTGGTCAAACCCGTATGCAGTTCCCTTTGTCTACCGGTATGTTACTTGCCCGAGATTCGATCGTCGGTATCTCCATACCTAATTCAATCTCGTCACTGGCAAGTCTCTTTACTCGTTTCGTAATACAAGATCCCGTGACTAACTCCTTAGTCACATTGCTTGCAAGCTTCTTGTGATGTTGTATTACCAAGAGGGCCCAGAGATACCTCTCCGTCAAACGGAGTGACAAATCCCAGTCTCGATCCATGCCAACCCAACAGACACCCTCGGAGATACCCGTAGAGCCCCTTTATGATCACCCAGTTACGAAGTGACGTTTGATACACACAAGGCATTCCTCCAGTGTCAGGGAGTTGCATGATCTCATGGTTTTAGGAACAGATACTTGACATGAAGAAAGCAGTAGCAATAAACTTAGTCATATGATCAAATGCTATGATTACTGTTGGGTCTGATGTCTACTATGCAACCTTCTTCTTGTACACTCGTGTTGGGCCTCCAAGCGCAGAGTTCTGTAGGACAGTAGCAAATTTCCCTCAAGTGGATGACCTAAGGTTTATCAATCCGTGGGAGGCGTAGGATGAAGATGGTCTCTCTCAAACAACCCTGCAACCAAATAACAAAGAGTCTCTTGTGTCCCCAACACACCCAATACAATGGTAAATTGTATAGGTGCACTAGTTCGGCGAAGAGATGGTGATACAAGTGTAATATGGATAGTAGATATAGATTTTTGTAATCTGAAAATATAAAAACAGCAAGGTAGCAAGTAACAAAAGTGAGCAAAAACGGTATTGCAATGCTTGAAAACAAGGCCTAGGGTTCATACTTTCACTAGTGCAAGTTCTCTCAACAATACTGACATAGTTGAATCATATGTAAATCCCTCACGTGCAACAAAGAGTTTACTCCAAAGTCACAAATAGCGGAGAACAAACGAAAAAATTATTGTAGGGTACGAAACCACCTCAAAGTTATCTTTTCCGATCAATCGTATGAGCTATCCCTATAAGTGTCACGAACATCCCTAGAGTTCGTACTAAAATAACACCTTAAGATACACATCAACCAAAACCCTAATGTCACCTAGATAATCCAATGTCGCCACGAGTACCCATGGGCTTGATTATACGATATGCATCACACAATTTCAGATTCATCATGTTCAATCCAACACAAAGAACTTCAAAGAGTGCCCCCAAGTTTCTACCGGAGAGTCAAGACGAAAACGTGTGCGAACCCCTATGCATAGATTCCCAAGATCACGAAACCCGCAAGTTGATCACCAAAACATACATCAAGTGGATCAATAGAACATCCCATTGTCACCACGGATATCCCATCGCAAGACATACATCAAGTGTTCTCAAATCCTTAAAGACTCTTTCCGATAAGAAAACTTCAAAGGGAAAACTCAATTCATCACAAGAAGATAGAGAGGGGAAAACTCCATATGATTCATCTATATTAATAAAGCTCGCGGTACATCAAGATCGTGTCATCTCAAGAACACGAGAGAGAGAGAGATCAAACACATAGCTACTGGTACATACCCTCAGCCCCGAGGGTGAACTACTCCCTCCTCATCATGGAGACCGCCGGGATGATGAAGATGGCCTCCGGTGATGGTTTCCCCCTCCGACAGGGTGCCAGAACGGGCTCCCGATTGGTTTTTCGTGGCTACAGAGGCTTGCAGAGGCGGAACTTCCTATCTAGGTTTCTTTCTGGGGGTTTTGGTATTTATAGGAATTTTTGGCGTCGGTCTCACGTCAAGGGGATCCACGAGGCGGCGACAAGCCAGGGGGGCATGCCCTAGGGGGGGCCCTAGGATTGTGGCTGCCTCGTGGCTCTTCTGGCCCAACTCCGATGCCCCATGGGTCTCTTCTGGTCCATAAAAAATTACCATAAATTTTCAGCCCATTCCGAGAACTTTTATTTCTGCACAAAACATGACACCATGGTAGTTCCGCTGAAAACAACGTCAGTCCGGATTAGTTCTAATAAAATCATACCAAAATCATATAAAATTATTGTAAACATGGCATGAATACTTCATAAATTATAGATACGTTGGAGACGTATCAGGGTCATGTCCATCACATCATTCTCCTAATGATATGACCCCGTTATCAAATGACAACTCATGTCTATGGTTAGGAAACCTTAACCATCTTTGATCAACGAGCTAGTCTAGTAGAGGCTCACTAGGGACACAATGTTGTCTATGTATCCACACTTTTATCTGAGTTTTCAATCAATATAATTCTAGCATGGATAATAGACGTTTATAATGAAGATGGAAATATGATAATAACTAATTTATTATTGTCTCTAGGGCATATTTGCAACACAAAGTGTATAGTTCAAACCCCGAGGAATGGGAATGTAGGTGTGTCTGGCAACTAATCACTGACAACTTTTTTCAAAATGTCATATTTATGACATCATGCATATCATTCACTACTTAGTTGAACAATGGTTCAAGGTGACTCCTGGCATGTCGTATCAAAACAAAGATCATGCTCCGCGTTTTAGGAGATATCATTAATCGATTGTTTTACCCCACGCGTCCACAGCGGCATGATCCAGCTGAAACGTGTCGATTTTCTCGACGCAGTTAAGGGGACGTTTCACCCTTTTACAAGTCTCTAAAGAACTGGGGCTGGGTAACTCTTTTCCCCATGCTCTCCTCCTGCTCCAGGACCAAAACCACCACATCTCTCGGCGCCCTCAATCCTTCCACCAAGAGCACAACTTTTGGCCCCAATGACCGACGCAGATCTGAAGGGGAAGTGGGTTCCCTCGACGGTCGATGACGCCACCATCACCGAGCTTCGGCTGGCGGGGTATATCCCTGATGGCGTGGCCTGCAGGGTTCTGGAGCCCAACCAGCGCATCCCCACTCCCCAAGCCGGGGAGCGGGTCATCTTCGTCTCCCACCTCGTCAGAGGTCTGGGATTCCTCTGCACCCCTTCGTGCGAGGGGTTCTTTTCTTCTACGGGCTTTGTTTCTCTCCCCAAACTCCATTCTCCACCTCATCGCCTTCGTTACGGTGTGTGAGGCCTTTCTGAGGGTGCCGCCACACTTCGGCCTATGGCTAAAGACATTTTGTGTCAAGCCGAAGAGTGGCGGCGGTGACTTTGCCGAATGCGGCGATGCCATGATTAGCAAACTCCAGGAAGCGGAGTGGTTGGAGGGTACTTTCGTCGAGACAGTGAAGATGTGGCAGCGAGACTTGTTCTACATCACTAAGCCTCGTGCCGAGAACCAGGCCATGATAACCCACAAGTATAGGGGATCGCAACAGTCTTCGCGGGTAGTATTTCACCCTCATTTATTGATTCGACACAAGGGGAGCCAAAGAATATTTATCGGCCTTATCAGTTGAGTTGTCAATTCAACCATACCTAGGATATCTCTCTGTAACAAAGTTTTAGTAGCATGGCAAATAATAGTAGTAACAGTAGCAGTAATAGTGATGGCAGTAGCAATTTTGTAGCAGTTGTGACAGTCGTAGCAGCAATAGTAATTTAGCAAGATTCAATATATGAAAAGCGTAGGCACGTGGATCGGTGATGGATAATGATTTAGATGACATCAATCATGTAACAGTTACACACTAGGGCGACATAGAACTAGCTCCAATTCATCAATGTAATGTAGGCATGTATTCCGTATATAGTCATACGTGCTTGCGATAAGAACTTGTATGACATCTTTTGTCCTACCCTCCCGTGGAAGCGTGGTCCTATTGGAAACTAAGGGATATTAAGGCCTCCTTTTAATAGAGAACTAGAACAAAGCATTAACACATGGTGAATACATGAACTCCTCAAACTACGGCAATCACTGGAAAGAATCCCAATTATTGTCACCTTGGGGGTATGCGGATCAAGACACGTAATAGGTGCATATAACTTGCAAGATAGGATCCAAATTACTCTTATATTCATGAAAACATAATAGGTTCAGATCTGAAATCATGGCACTCGGGCCCTAGTGACAAGCATTAGGATAGCAAAGTCATAGCGACATAAATCTGAGAACATAATGGACACTAGGGATCAAGCCCTATCAAACTTAACTCGATTACATGATCAATATCATCCAATCCCATCACCGTCCAGCAAGCCTACAAAGGTATTACTCACTCCCGGTGGTTAGCACCATGGCGGTGTTGATGAAGAAGGGTTGGTGATGACGATGGCGATGAATCCCCCTCTCCGGAGCCCGAAAAGAGGTCCATATCAGCCCTCCCGAGGAAGAACAGGAGTTGGCGGCGGCTCCATCTCGTGAAACGCGATGAAATCTTCTCTCTGATTTTTTTCTCCGAAGATGTGAATCTATAGGAGCGGAATTAGGGCCGGGGGATCCACGTGGGCCCCACAAGCCATCAGGGCGCGCCCAGGGGGTGGGTGCCCCCTGTTGACTTGTGGCCCACAGGAAGCCCCCTCCGGTGGATCTTCGCTCCATAATTCTTTATTTATTCCAAAAATAATTCACAAAAAGTTTCGTCCAATTCTAGGAACTTTTATTTCTGCACAAAAATAACACCAATGTAGTTCTGCTGAAAACATCGTCAGTCCAGGTTAGTTCCATTCAAATCATGCAAATTAGAGTCCAAAACGAGAGCAAAAGTGTTTGGAAAAGTAGATACATTAGAGACGTATCAACTCCCCCAAGCTTAACTCTTTGCTTGTCCTCAAGCAATTCAGTTGATAAACTGAAAGTGATAAAGAAAACTTTTACAAACTCTTTTGTTCTCGTTGTTATACACATGCTTATCTAGTGTTCAAGTTTTCAGCATAAATCATAAATAACCATATCAACGATAACAATTAAACATCATATTCACTCATGGCAATACATAACCAACTAGCGAGCAATAATAAGATATCTCATATGCCGACAATTTTGTCCAAACAATCATAATATAATATGGTGACATGGTATTTCGCTATCCCTTTCTCAGACCGCAAAACATAAATGCAGAGCTCCTCTAAGGTTCAAGCAGCAACTAAACATTATAATTCAGGGTAGAAAAGATCCAATCATGCTCACATCCAACATTAACTAGACTCAATGCATAAGAGTGACAATAGTGCTCTCCAGTCTAGTGCTTTTAGTAAGAGGATGATGACTCAGCATAAAAGTAAATAGATAGGCCCTTCATAGAGGGAATCATTGATTTGCAGAGGTGCCAGAGCTCAAGGTTTTAAAACAAGATTGAAATTATAGTTTTTGGGTGGTGCAATTTTCCTGTCAATGTCACGACAAAGGGTTTCAATATCTTCCATGGTAAACACATTATTGGCGGTTCCCAAGCGGAATTGTAAAGTTTACTCCCATCCACCATACATAAACAAGCCATGGCTGACCGAATCCACGGATTCCCTCCAACATTTCAACTGTCCCGGGAGTTTTGTTTAATTATTTTTGGTTTTGTAGGACTGTGCATCCTTTTTACCAACCTCTCTCGTGCAATGATAGGCGAATAAATGCCTATCCTGAGAATAACCCACTTAGCATGGAAGATACTAACCGCTCCGTCGCTCCATGAGCGGTATGAGTGCACAAAACATATGTTTATTTGAATATTAGAGGTGGCACATGCAAATTTACCTGGAACGGCAGGGTAATACCATATATAGGTAGGTATGGGGAACTCATGTGGAATAACTTGGTTTAAGGGTTTTGGATGCACAAGCAGTATTCCCGCTTAGTACAGGTGAAGGCTAGCAATAGATTGAGAAGCGACCAGCTAGAGAGCTAAAACGGTCATAATCATGCATTGCGAATAATTAACATTGGACATTGCATGAGTAGGATATGAACACTCTGAATTTAAACATAATGAAGACTGCATTGGTTTTTAATCAACTACATGTTTGCACATGGGCCAAGTCAAGCCGCTTGAATTACTCAAAGGGAAATACCATAATACCATACCACATCATAACCATTTCAATGCATGTTGACAAATAAGATAAATCATTATACACCCCTAGCTATTTAAGCATAGCATGAGAAACTATAATCTCTAATTGTCATCATAAACATGTTCACCCATGATATACTGAATCAAGATCGAACGAGCTAAACATATTTACAAAAATGGAAAACAAGCACAGTTCATACTAGATTTCTTTGCCACGATCACTTCATCAAATATCGTCATTATTGTCTTTCACTTGCACGACCGAATGATGTGATAATAATTATAGTGCAAGAATGCAAAGGTAGTTTTATACAAAGGAGAAGACAAGGTAATATTGACTCTTTGTTAGATCAACATTAAAACATATGGGAGCTACTCAACATTTTCATCGTGGTCTTCTCCTTTCATGACTCAATAAAAAGAAAAGAAGTTCAGAGAAACACACTGAAATATTTTTGGAATTTTTGTTTTTTCTCAAGGAAGCAAATAAACAAAGGAAAAACAAGAACGGGAAAAAAAATCATTTACACGGGAAAGCTCCCAACATGCAAAGGAAATATTTTTGGGTTTTCTTTTTAATACTACAACTAATTAAATGGGAAAGAAAAACCGGAAAGAAATGAGAAATGTTTTTGGATTTTCAAAGTTTTTCAAGCACACAAGAAGAAAGCAGAAAAATAAAAGCTAACATGGATATACAATGAAAGAGGATGAATGTCGACAACTTATATGAAGTGTGTGAACATGAATGTAATGTCGGTGAGAAATACGTACTCCCCCAAGCTTAGGCGTTTTCCTAGCTTGGTGATCACCACTGCTGGTCTGGATAATAGTTGAAGTGGTAGCTTGTGGAGGCGTTCCTTGCCGCCTCCTCTGCCAAGCGAGCAGCTTCTACTGCAGCGTTGTACTCCTGCACCTCGTCCTCAAGAACATAGTATCTCTATCGAGCCTGAAAATCAAAGAGGGTAAGCACATGCAACGTAACAGAAACATGATTATATTTATAAACATTAGGTTGTACTCATAACCCCTAGCACTGTCCATGATAAAGTCATGACGATGCATGGCTTCGAAGTCTAAGTATCTCTCAGGCAAAATAGAGTCATTAGGTTGAGGTGTCACTCTCAATTTTGCAGCTACGCGGGAGGCATAAATTCTTCCATACAAATCACCACTACCTGCGTTAGCATGCCTGCGGGCAACAATTGCACCAAGGTTATAGTGTTTTTCACCGGTCACCGTAGTGTGAATAAGGCTCAGGTCCGGAGCACACAATGCACTGCAATCTTATTTACCTACTACACATTTCCCGTTAAATAGTGCAAAGTAATGAATAGAGGGGAAATTAATACTTTTGATTCTAGCTTGTGTCACTCCACTATCCTCTCCAACGCAAAGACTTTCAAGGATCATGTTATAATCAGTTGTTTTTGGTTTTTCTAGAGAGCCCCAAATTGGAAGTTTGCATGCATTGGAGAATTCTTCCCGAGTCATACTAAAAGATTTATCATAGAGATTAAATAGCCCCCTAGAAGTATTGGAATGATATCGAAATCCATGCGTGAATGTACAGGTGAGATTATAGTGTTGGACACACTTATCTGCAAGGAAGTCAGTGCGGCCGGCATTATAAATGTAATGATCAAATTCCTCCTTGATACCTGCACCTCTCATGAACTCATCGCTTGGCCAGCAGCATGATTTGGCGTCAGCCATGACTATTAGGTTTGTCCGGGGCTCAACATAAGCTTGTCGTACCGAGCCCTCTCTCGATGACCCACCCGAAGTACGCCTTCTTGAGGAGCTCCTCCTAAAGAAACTCAACTTCCTAAGCTCAAATTTCTGAAATTTTTGGGCCACAAAATTATGTCAATAAAACTTTGCAAGATTGATAGCAACTATTCATATAGATACCTAGAGGTCATATCAAGCATTCATACTACTTAGAACTCAAAGAATTCAACATGCAAGCTCATTTTATGTAGCACTAAGTGCAGCAAAGTATGCAAAATATAAACCACTAAAGCAAAAACTAATTAGTGGAATGGGGGAGTTACATACCAAGGAGCAATTCCTCAATACAGTTTCGAAAACGGAGTTCCGAGCAACGAGACCGAAAATTTCAGTTTCAGGTGGAAGAACACGGGAGAGAGAGAGCTAGGGGATTTTTGCTGTATGTAAGTGATGAAGTGAGCCGAAGGGATAAGGCAAGGGGGGCCTGTGGGCCCCACAAGCCATCAGGGCGCGCCCAGGGGGTGGGCACGCCCTGTTGGCTTGTGGCCCACGGGTGGACCTCCCTGATGTATTTTCAGCACCAACAATTCTTAAATATTCTAGAAAAATTCATGTTAAAATTTTGTGGCAATCTGAGACTTTTGATTTTTGGGTCATTTTTTATTGTACGGTAAACTCAGAAAACAGGATAATCATGGCATTTTACTTTATTCAACTAAAAATAACAGAGGGTAAACTTGGGATACACAGAGTTGTGCATACTAAATTCATCAATCACATGTCTTTCAAAAAGGATCCATTAATAAGGTTGATCAAGTCTTATTAATAACCGTTTTCAATTGACATGAAACCAAAGAACTTTCATATAACACTAAGTTACCTCAATGGGGATTTGCATCTCCCCAACAATAAGATTATAATATTTCTTCTTGGTAGTAGGTAGAGGGATTTTAAAATCTCCAATGATGACCGTGGCACTTGGCTCAATGACATTAATATTATCAACCAAAGTTTGCTTCTTTGGAAAATGCATAGTATGTTGTTTGCCATCGATGTGAAAAGTAACCTTGCTTTTGTTACAATCAATAACAACCCCTGCAGTATTTATAAAGGGTCTACCAAGGATAATCGATATGTTGTTGTCCTCGGGCATATCAAGAATAACAAAGTCTGTTAAGATAGTAACATTTGCAACCACAACAGGAACGTCCTCGCAAATTCCAATAGGTAAAGCGATGGATTTATCAGCCATTTGCAAATATATCTCAGTAGGTGTAAGGTTATTCAAATAAAGTCTTTTATATAGAGAGAAAGGCATAACACTAACATCGGCTCCCAAATCACATAAAGCAGTTTTAACATAATTTCTTTTAATGGAGCAAGGTATTGTGGGTATACCCGGATCTCCCAACTTCTTAGGTACTCCACCATCAAAAGAATAATTAGCAAGCATAGTAGCAACTTCAGTTTCAGGTATTTTTCTTTTGTTGGTAATAATAACCTTCATATACTTAGCAAGAGGCATTTTAATATATCAGTTAAGCGAGTGCGCAAAAGGACGTGTCTAATCATTTCAGCGAAGCTTTCAAAATCTTCATCGTCCTTACTTTTAGAAGACTTACGAGGGAATGTCATGGGGTTTTGAACCCATGGCTCTCTTTCCCTACCGTGTTTCCTAGCAACAAAATCTCTTTTATCATAGCGTTTGTTTTTGGGATGTGGGCTATCAAGATTTTCAGCGGGTTCTATTTCCACATCATTATCATGTTCTTTATTATCATCAGGTTGAGCATCTACGTGAATATCATCATTATTGGTATCATTTTCATTATCACTAGGTGCATGTTCACTACCAGATTGTGTCTCAGCATCAAAAATAGAAACATCATTATGTTTTTCAGCATGTTTTTCTATAACAGATTCACTAGAAGCATGCAAAGTCCTATCATTTTTCTTTTTCTTTTTCTTCTTAGATGGGCTAGGTGCTTCATCATTAATTCTCTGAGAATCCTGTTTTGTTCTTTTAGGGTGTCCCTTAGAATAAAGAGGTTCCTGAGTCATTCAACCTCCTCTAGTCATTACTCTAACAATATGATCATTCATATTATCATTTATTTCAGCAAGCAAATCATTTTGTGGCTTAGCAACTTGGTCTAGTTGGGTTTGAACCATAGAAGCATGTTTACCTAGACCCTTAACATCATTAGAAATTCTAAACATCAAGTCACTTAAGCGGTCTATCATCATGGCATTGCGTCTTAATTGATCTTTGACATACTTATTGAAATGCTCTTGCATAACAATGTAATTATCAAATTCATCCATGCACTTACTAGGAGTCTTAGTATAAGGTATATCATTTTCATTAAAGGTACGGAGAGATTTTACCTCTACTACCTGTGTTGGGGTGTCAAATCCATGTATTTCTTCGATAGGTGGTAATTTCTTGACATCTTCAGTTTTAATACCTTTCTCTTTCATAGATCTTTTTGCTGCTTCCATATCTTCAGGACTGAGGAATAAAATACCTCTCTTCTTTTGAATATGTTTCGGCGGTGGTTCAGGAAGTGTCCGATCATCAGCATTTTGCACTATGTTATTCAATAGTTCTTCAGCTTGTCCAACGGTTCTTTCCCTGAAAACACAACTAGCACAACTATCTAGGAAGTTCCTAGAATCATCAGTTAGTACATTATAAAAGATATCAAGTATTTGAATTTTTAAGAGGATGATCAGGCAAAGCTCTTAGTAACTGGAGAAGCCTCCCCCAAGCTTGAGGGAGATTATCTTCTTTAATTTGCACAAAGTTAAATATTTCCTGCAAAGCAGCTTGTTTCCTATGAGGAGGAAAATATTTTTTAGATAAGTAATATATCATATCCTAGGGGCTACGCACACAACCAGGAGCAAGAGAAAGGAACCATTCTTTAGCCTCGCATTTTAGCGAGAAAGGAAAAGGCTTAAGGATAAAGTAGTAGCGCATCTTTTCCTCATCAGTAAATAAAGCAACAATATCATTCAATTTCATGAGATGTTCGACAACAGTTTCAGTTTCATAACCATGGAAACTTCAGTTTCATAACCATGGAAAGGATCAGGCTCTACTATAGGAGTCAATTCAAGGTCTATAGAGAATTCATAATCCTTATTAGTGACAAATATAGGAGAAGTAGCAAATCTAGGATCATGTTTCATTTTCTCCATCGTAGATTCTTCTTTTAGTTTGCATAGTAGTTTCTTCAAATCATCTCTATTTTCACAAGCAAGAAAGTCTCTAGTTACCTCTCCATCCATAACATAACCCTCAGGTATATCAGGCAATTCATATCTATTAGGGGAGCGAGGTGTAACAGGTGATTCAAAATCTTCATCAGTTTCAGCATTCTCAAGTTCTCTAGCTTTAGCAATATGAGCATGAAGTAATTCATTCAATGGCACAGTTTTAGTTTCATCAAGTGTAGCACTACTATCATCATTAATTTCAGAAGTAGCATGATCAAGTTCATGTGACATATCAGAACGATCAACAGGTGGTGGTGTAACAAGCTGATTCAAAATAGTACCTGAATCAAAAGCAGAGCTAGATGGCAGTTCCTTACCTGCTCTCGTGCGAGAGGGGGCGATCTTAGTTCGATTAGAGGGGGCGATCTTAGTTCGATTATCTTTTAGATTCTTCATAGTGGCAATTGGATATACTCAAGTTAACACAATAAATAGAGCTACTTCATGAAAACATAATAAGGCCGGAGCAAAGCTTTAACACATGGTGAATATATGAACTCCTCAAACTACGACAATCACCGAAAAGAATCCCAATTATTGTCACCTTGGGTATGCGGATCAAGACACATAATAGGTGCATATAACTTGCAAGATAGGATCCAAATCACTCTTATATTCATGAAAACATAATAGGTTCAAATCTGAAATCATGGCACTCGGGCCCTAGTGACAAGCATTAAGCATAGCAAAGTCATAGCAACATCAATCTCACAACATAGTGGACACTAGGGATCAAGCCATATCAAACTTAACTCGATTACATGATCAATATCATCCAATCCCATCATCGTCCAGCAAGCCTACAAAGGAATTACTCACTACCGGTGGTGAGCATCATGGCGGTGTTGATGAAGAAGGGTTGGTGATGACGACGACGACGAATGCCCCTCTCCGGAGCCCCAAACGGACTCCAGATCAGCCCTCCCGAGGAAGAACAGGAGGTGGCAGCGGCTCCGTCTCGTGAAACGCGATGAAATCTTCTCTCCGATTTTTTTCTCCGAAGATGTGAATTTATAGGAGTGGAATTACGGTCAGGGGAGCCACGTGGGCCCCACAAGCCATCAGGGCGCGCCCAGGGGGGTGGGCGTGCCCTGTTGGCTTGTGGCCCACAGGCAGCCCCCCTCCGGTGGATCTTTGCTCCATAATTCATTATTTATTCCAAAAATAATTCACAACAAGTTTCGTCCAATTCCAGGAAATTTTATTTCTGCACAAAAATAACACTAAGGTAGTTCTGCTGAAAACAGCGTCAGTCCGGGTTAGTTCCATTCAAATCATGCAAATTAGAGTCCAAAACTAGAGCAGAAGTGTTTGGAAAAGTAGATACGTTGGAGAAATATCACGCCACGCTCCCACCCTTTACGGTTTCACCTCTGAAGTAGCTAAACTCCTGGAAGTCGAAGAACCTAGAGTGGGGAGTCCCGGAGGAGGTCACCATCCTCGAGAAGAAGATCCACACCCTCAAGGACAGCTCCAAGCTGGTGGATGTGATTGACGTGATGTTGCATCATGACATCCTGTCACTCCAACTTCGGGCTAGCCTGATGTGGCTCTACAAGCCCGAGGCCCCCGGACGATCCACCACTTCTTTCGTACCAACATGGACGACATGTGGACTATACGTCTCCAACGTATCTATAATTTTTTATTGTTCCATGCTGATATATTACCATTCTAGGATACTTTTTGGGTCATTATTTACCAATTTATAATATTTTTAGCACTAACCTATTGACCCAGTGCCCAGTGCCAGTTGTTGTTTTTTGCATGTTTTTGCCTTTTCAGTTTACAGTACCAAACGAAGTCCAATGGCCACGAAACTTTTGATGATTTTTTTGGACTATATGAAGACCTAGAAGCTTCGGAAGGAAGCCAGGAGGTGCACGAGGGCCCCACCACACATCACGGCGTGCCCTGGGCGGCGCCCTGATATGTGGTGGCCCCCTCGTGGCTCTCCCGATGTCCCTCCTCGGCCTATAAATTCTCTAATATCCTAAACACCTTGGAGGCAGTCCCGAAACCCTTTTTCCGCCGCCACAAGGCTCTGTTCCGTCGCGATGCCATCTGGAGCTCCATTCCAGCACCCTGCCGGAGGGGGGATCGATCACAGAGGGCCTCTTCATCAACCTTGCTTCCCTCATGATGATGTGTGAGTAGTTCACCACAGACCTACGGGTCCATAGCTAGTACCTAGATGGCAATCTCTCTCTCTTATGATCTTCAATACAATGTTCATCGCATCTTCGCTTTGATCTATCCGATGTAATCCTATTGTGCGGTGTGTCTGTTGGGATCCGATGAATTGTGGGTTTATGTTCAGATTATTCATAAAAAGTATTTGAGATGCCTCTGAATTATATTATCTCTTAAGTGCATGATCATTATAGCTTCATAATGCTCTCCGATCTATTGATGTGCTTTGGCCAAGTAGATTGATATTTCAGGGGTGGGAGTGGTGCGTTGTGGTAGGTTTAACCTGGTGAGTTTCTATATCCCAGTGACAAAGTAGGGGACAAGATGCGTCTTTTTGTTGTTGCTAGTATGGATAAAACGATGGGGTTCATTCATATTGTTTGAGTTTACTTTGTCTACATCATGTCATCGTTCTCCAAGCATTACTCTGTTTTACTTAATACTCTAGATGCATGCTGGATAGCGGTCGATGAGTAGAGTAATAGTAATAGGTGTAGGTAGGAGTTGGCCTATTTGCTTATGGACGTGATGCCTATATACACATGATCATTGCCATTAAAATCGCATAACTATCCGCTTTTCTATCAATTGCCCAACAGTAATTTGTTGCCCACCGTATGCTGCCTACATGAGAGATGCCGCTAGGGAACACTATGACCCCCAGGTCTATTCACTTATATATTCGCAAATGCTATTATTACCTCGCTGCCTTTATTTACTTTTTATTTATTTTCCTTTTATCAACAATTATCTACACAACTCATTTGCTTTCAAATAACGAGATCAAGGGGATTGACAACCCTCTTGCCCGCGTTGGGTGCAAGTCGTTTGTTCATTTGTGTGCAGCTGCTGAAGACGGTTGAGGATTGATATTCCTATTGGTTAGATAAACCTTGGTTTCATAACTGAGGGAAATACTTATCCGCTTTGTGCTTCAATTACCCGTTCCTCTTCACGAAAAACCCAACGCAGATCACAAGTATCAGGAAGGATTTCTGGCGCCGTTACCGGGGAATATCATCATCAACAACCAAGTAATTCACACAAATTTTCATTCACTTGTTCTTCTTTTAATTTGCGGGTATATTTAGCTTGTCACATAAAAATCAAAAATAAAAAATATTTATCTTTGCTTGTTACTAGTTTACTTGTCTTTCTTGTTACTTTGCTTGCTCGGTCACCATGACTCAAGATACTACTAAGTTGTGTGACTTCTCAAATACTAATAATAATGATTTTATTAGTACTCCTATACCACCCGCCACTAGTGCGGAGGCCTTTGATATTAATGATGCATTGCTAAATCTTGTCATGAAAGATCAATTTTTGGGAAGTCCTAATGAGGATCCCGCGTCACATCTTAATACCTTTGTTGAATTATGTGACATGCAAAAGAAAAAGTATATGGATAATGATATTGTGAAATTAAAATTATTTCCTTTTTCACTAAGAGATAAAGCTAAGGCTTATTTTTCATCTTTACCGCGTAATAGTATTGGAACATGGGATAAGTGTAAAGATGCTTTTATTGCCAAGTATTTTCCTCCTGCTAAGATCATCTCCCTTAGAAATCAAATAATGAATTTTAAACAGCAAGATCAAGAGCATGTTGCACAAGATTCGGAGAGAATGAAATTAATGATAAGAAATTGTCCAACTCATGGTTTAAATATGTGGATGATTATCCAAAACTTCTATGTTGGACTGAACTTTGTGTCTAGAAATCTTCTAGATTCTGCTGCAGGTGGTACCTTTATGGATGTGACCTTAGGAGAGGCCACAAAACTTCTAGACAACATCATGACAAATTATTCTCAATGGCATACCGAAAGGGCTCCAACCGGTAAGAAGGTAAATTATGTTGAAGAAATCGCTACTTTGAGTGAAAAACTGGATGCTCTTATGAATATGGTTGCTAGTAAAAATGCTCATATTGATCCCAATGATATTCCCTTGTCTAATTTGATTGATTAAAATAATTATGCTATTGATGTGAACTTTGTCTCGCGAAATAATTTTAACAACGATGCTTATAGAGGAAATTTTAATTCTAGACCGTATCCCGGTAATTCCTCTAACAACTATGGAAACTCTTATGGTAATTCTTATGGAAATTCTTCTACAAATGCTAATAGTATACCCTCTTATCTTGAGAACACAATTAAAGAATTTATTAATTCTCAAAAGGTTTTCAACACTATGGTAGAAGAAAAATTGCATGTAGTTGACACTTTGGCTAAAAACATGGATAGAATTGCTCTTGACGTGGAAACTCTTAAAAATAAAGCTTGGCCACCCAAGCATGATTTTAATGATGCTATTAAATCTATCCAAATATCTATTAATGAAATTAAGGATAGGACCACTAAGTTGAGAGCTAAGCGGGAATTCTTAGAAAAAGCTCTCCCACCCGGTTTTTACCGGAATCATGATGAATATCTTAAAATGATTGGTGTTTCTCCTATTGAATCTTTATTTACCTCTCTGAATATAAATGATAAAGGTACTGGATATGAGTCAACTCTAGTAGATAAGCGTCCCGTTTGCTTGGAGGGTGATGATTTTGATGCTAAAACTGAAAAATGTGGGTTTGGAGAGGTCAAAACTTTAACTACTGATGTACCCACTATTTTGGATTACAAGGACTTTAGTTATGATAATTTCTCTTTAGTAGAATGTATTTAATTGTTTCAATCCATTATTAGCTTACCCCATGCTTACGAACAAAATAAAACTTTTACTGAACATATAGTAGAAGCTATGATAAAAGCGTATGATGAGAAACTTGAGCTTGAAGTTTCTATTCCTAGAAAATTGCATGATGAGTGGGAACCTACTATCAAAATAAATATTAATAAATATGAATGCAATGCTTTTTGTAACCTTGGTGCTAGTGTTTCAACTATTCCTAAAACTCTTTGGGATGTGCTTGGTCTCACTAATATTGAAGATTGTTCCCTCAACTTGCATCTTGCGGATTCTACCACTAAGAAACCATTAGGTAGAATTAATGATGTGCTCATTATTGCAAATAAAAATTATGTGCATGTAGATTTTATTGTGCTTGATATTTATTGCAATCCTTCTTGTCCCATAATACTTGGAAGACCTTTCTTACGAACTATAGGTGCAATCATTGACATGAAAGAGGGAAACATAAGGTTCCAATTCCCATTAAAGAAAGGGATGGAACACTTCCCTAGAAATAGAATTAAACCACCTTATGAATCAATCATGAGAGCCACTTATGGGTGGAGTGTCAAAGATGACAATACTTGAAACTATGCATTATGCCTAGCTAGGGGCATAAAACAATAGCGCTTGTTGGGAGGCAACCCAATAGTTATCTTTAAATTTTTGTTTTAAAATTTCTGTTTATTTTTAATAGCATGATTATTGCCTATGTAATTATTATGTTTTTGTGTTTAAATTAGTGTTTGTGCCAAGTAAAGCCTTTGGGATGACTCACAAGATGAGTAGAATCGATGATGAAAAAAACAGAAACTTTTGAATACAGTACATGAATTTTCATTTTTGGCTAGAGCGTGATAATGATCTGAAATTTTTACACAGTGTTTCTATATACATTTTTGAGGTTTTAATAATTTTTCAGAATTGTTCGAGTTACAGAAGTGTAGGTTCTCTACAGATTGCTATAGACTGTTCTGTTTTAGACAAATTCTGTTTTTGCTTGCATAGCTGCTTGTTTTGATTATGCTATGGATTGTATCGGGGGGTATAAGTCATGGAAAAGTTAGAATACAGTACCTATTATGCATTTATGAAATTTTAATAAATTTATAACAGTACTTAAAGTATGCAATATGTTTCTTATACTAACGGATCTCACGAGGTTTTGTTGAGTTTTGTGTGATTGAAGTTTTCAAGTTTTGGGTGTTATCTTGATGGACAAAGGAATAAGGAGTAGCAAGAGCCTAAGCTTGGGGATGCCCAAGGCACCCCAAGGTAATATTTTAAAGGAGACTCAAGTGTCTAAGCTTGGGGATGCCCTGGAAGGCATCCCCTCTTTCGTCTCAAATCCATCGGTATGTCACTTGAAGCTATATGTTTATTCGTCACATGATATGAGTTTTGCTTCGAGCGTCGTTTGCTTTAGTTTGCTTTTTTAGCTACAGTTTGCCACAATCATTGTTAGCTGGACACACCTATTTAAGAGAGACACACCTTCATCATAATTTGTTAGAATACTCTATGTGCTTCACTTATATCTTTTGAGCTTAGCAGTTGCTCTAGTACTTCACTTATATCGTTTTGAGCACGGTGACGTGTAGATTTTAAAGAATTGATTTCACTCTCGCTCTTCACTTATATTTTTTTGAGAATTAATAAATATTGACGGTAATTTTCATGGGTCATAGAGACTAGTCCAAAAATATTAGGTATTCAATGAGTGATAATCAAAACCATCATGTAGCACATATAAAGAAATTGTGGGTTAATGATATTGATGTAGTAATATGAATAGGTGTGAGTTCATAATTGTTAAACCATAGAAGTGTCAATATTAAGAGGGGTTGACCTTTTTGTTCATCTAAAAATAAAATAGGCATGGTGATGATGTGTGAGCATTTCTATTCCTAGTTGAAATCCTAGTGTTGTCTAGGGTCGGAAGCGGGCGATGGTTAACTCCTACCAACCTCTTCCTCGGGGCATGCGATTAGTACTTTGATTTATGATAAACTAAACAAACTTTGCAATAAGTATATGAGTTCTTTATGACTAATGTGAAACCATGGACATACGCAATCTCACCTTTTCATAATTTGCTAGCCTCTTCGGTACCGTGCATAGCCCGTTCTCACCTCGTGGATCGGTGCAACTTTCTCCGGTGCATCCAAACCCCGTGACATGATACGCTCTGTTGCACATAAGCCTTATTATATCTTCCTCAAAACAGCCACCATACCTACCTATCATGGCATTTCCATAGCCATTCTGAGATATATTACCATGCAAATTCCATTGTCAGTTCACATGACTAGTTCGTTCATCGTCATATTACTTTGCATGATCATATAGAGCTGACATAGTGTTTGTGGCAAAGCCACCTTCATAACGTTTTTGATACATGTCACGCTAGATCATTGCACATCCTGGTACACTGCCAGAGGCATTCATATAGAGTCATATCTTCATATCAGTTCTCCATATTGAGTTGTAAGTAAATAAAAGTGTGATGATCATCATTGTTAGAGCATTGTCCCAGTGAGTAAAGAATGATGGAGACAATGATTGTCCCATAAGTCGAGATGAGACTCCGGACGAAAATAAAGATGGGGGAGGCCAAATGAGCCCACCATCCATTCAAAAAAATGAGAGAAAATGAGAGAAGGGACTTTGCTACTGTCTTTTACCACACTTGTGCCTCAAAGTGGCACCATGTTCCTCATGTAGAGAGTCTCATGATTTATCACTTTCATATGCGAGTGGGAATTACCTATTCATTATTACAAACTTGGCTTGTATATTGACGGGCTTCGTCAAATGCCCGAGGTCTTCATGAGCAAGCAAGTTGGATGAACACCCCACTTAGCTTCATTTGAGCCTTCATACACTTATAGCTCTAGTGCATCATTCGCATGTCAATCCCTACTCCTCGCATTGACATCTATCGATGGGCATCTCCATAGCCCGTTGATACGCCTAGTTGATGTGAGACTATCTTCTCCACTTCCTACCCCTTTGATATCTACCACCATATTCTATTTCACTTAAATGCTATGTCCAATGGCTCACGCTCATGTATTGCGTGAAGAATAAAAAGTTGATGCATACTGAAAAAGTACGAACCAATTGCCTGACTTGGACACCGTGGTGCTTAACATTTGTATTAATGTGGTGAAGATGGAGCCATGCCTTGCTAATACAATAAGAGGAATGGGGGGAAAACATTTCTTAAGGATCGTATACTTTTAAGAATTAACAATTCTGTTTCTTACACTTTGAATATTGCTATGTTAATATTTGTTGATTCACCTTTTCTCAATGAGCATACCTGAATAAGATTACATAGTGGATAGCATGTCACATCAAAAATTCTATTTTTATCATTTACCTACTTGAGGACGAGCGGGGATTAAGCTTGGGGATGCTTGATACATCTCCAACGTATCTATAATTTTTGATTGTTCCATGCTGATATATTATCATTTAGGATACTTTTTGGGTCAGTATTTACCAATTTATAATATTTTTGAGCACTAACCTATTGACCCAGTGCCCAGTGCCAGTTGCTGTTTTCTGCATGTTTTTGCCTTTTCAGGTTTACAGTACCAAACGAGGTCCAATTGCCACGAAACGTTTTGATGATTTTTTTCTAGACTATATGAAGACCTAGAAGCTTCGGCAGGAAGCCAGGAGGTGCACGAGGGCCCCACCACACATCAGGGCGCGCCCTGGGGGCGCCCTGATATGTGGTGGCCCCCTCGTGGCTCTCCCGACGTCCCTCTTTGGCCTATAAATTCTCTAATATCCTAAAAACCCTGGAGGCAGTCCCGAAACCCTTTTTCTGCCGCTGCAAGTCTCTGTTCCGTCACGAGGCCATCTAGAGCTCCGTTCCGGCACCCTGTCGGAGGGGGGATCGATCACGGAGGCCCTCTTCATCAACCTTGCTGCCCTCATGATGATGTGTAACATCCCAACATTCTAAATTTTGGAATGTTATATTAAATAAGTGTTTATAATTGCTTGATGTGATTTTTGTTTGAAATTGACTGGAATTAGAAACTTTTGAAAACTTAATGAGAGGGAATACAAGGACTTCCCCAAACTTTCACTTTTGCATTTGGTATCTTGCTTTTATTCAAAGTTCAATTCAAAGCAAACCCTAGACTGAAGATGACATGACTTCTTCCACTGAAAATGGGCTTTAGAATATTTGAATTGCAAATATATCAAATCAGAAACTTTATGCAACTCAATGACTTTCATGAGAGAAGATAAAGTGACTTCTTCAAAATTAAAATGAAAGAGAGTTGGAAGTTTAAAATAAAACTTTTGAAAACCCTTTTGAAGTTTTTTTTAAACCACTTTCAATTTGCATTGATTTGAATTTCAACTTTCAAAATTCTCTAATAAATAGATAAAATGAGAGGAGGCAAATGACACTCCAAAAGCAGAGACAACTTTGTGTTGAGATTCAAAATTTTAAAACAGGAACTATTTACAATTTACTTGAAATTCGAATTTTATTTCATTCTAGAGTTATTGCAAAAATGATTTTTCTGTTAGTATTTTATTTGGCTCTGAAATAATGTTCACAAGTTAGGAAATTTTCTGCTGAAAATTTTCATATATAATATGTCTTTATAAAACTTTTGTTTTGCCCTGATATATTGTATTTACGCTTTCTGTGTAATTCAAAAAGAAAAACACTATCGCGGCCCAGCCCACGACCAGGTCGTCTTCAACCTTAGGCGCTTCCAGCCAGGACGACCAGCACCTCCATGGTCGCCGTGATTGGCGCGCCCTCTCACCCCTTTCCTTCTCCCCATCTTCCCGGAAGCTTCCTCTCCCTCGGAGCCTTCCTTTCCCGCTCCTCCCCGTCATTAAGAGGCCTTAATGGCCGAGATCGACGCTGACGAAAAAAATCCGGCCATGCCGGATTTGCTCACCTCGTCCACCGTACCTAGACACTGTTCCGAGCCATATAAGTACCTCCCCCGCGATGCCCTTGCCTCCCTCGTCCCATTTCCCTCCTCCAGTAGTTCTTCCCCGCTCCCCATCTCCGCAAATTGCTCGCCGGAGTTCGGCTACTCCGGAGGCCGCTCCTCGTCGCCCGAGGACGATCCCGACGCCTCCACGGTGCTTACCGGTCTCATCTTGGCGTCCTCTTCCCCGTTACGTGCTCTCCTTCCTCTGGGAGCCACTGAAGCATCATATCCGAGCTCATCTTCCCCAACTCCGGCGACCAACTCCGGTGAGCTCCAGGAAATTCCCGTAATTCCTTTTTTTCAGAAAAATAGCAATCTTAAAAAAATCATATCTCCTAGTATACATATTCAAATTGAGTGATTCCAATTGCATTAGATCACAAATTGTGTAAAGCTTCTGAATAAGTAAAAAGTTGTTATGTTTGAATACTTAAATCTGAGTATGATCAAATTCTCTTAAATCCTTAAATTTGACTTAACTTGAGTTTAATAAATTATTTTTGGATGATTCTTTTTGCAAACTGTCACTAGGTGTTTTGCCTATACAGTAGGGGTTCTCGAATTATTTTTGGATTAATTTAAAATTGTTTTGCAGCAAAACAGTACTGTTTTTACTATAGATTTGTTTTATTTTAAACTTTATGTTTTTAATTGTTTTTAAGTATTTCTTTTTGTCACTGTTGAAACATTATAATATGTTTCTGTTATACATCAGTATACAATTTTCAGAATTAAATAAAAAAATATTTTTTCTACTGTTTCGTATTAAAATTTGTATAGATCATAACTAGAGTTGTATAATAGCAATTAGATAGATTCTTTTTACAATTTGAACTTTGAGAAAAATACTTTCTGTTAAGTTATTAGTTTAGCATTTTTATTTTCTGCTAATTTATTAGTTTAGTGTTGTAACTTGCGGTTAGGTTTTATTTAGGGCAAAACTATATTGATGTGTGTAGCCTTTATAGTTTCCTGTGAAGTTTTCTTTGGATTTTATTTGGTTTTCTTTTGTTTTCAACCTTATTTTTTTATTACTATTATTTGTTGATTGTTATTTTGAGTGCTACAATGCTTGCTAGTTGTGACTTCTTATGTGAATGCAATATTTGATTATATAGATTTTTTTGGAGAGTGACGAATAGTACTATCAGGAATTTGTGACAGCGATATAATCTTCACCAACTACATGAGGCAAGTTCACTTTGATCATATTTTGAAATACCTATGATTTTATTGCATTAGTGCCACTTTTCGTCTTGCATTGAATATGAATATTGAAATTTGTAGTTTGAGTAGAATCATGAGGTAGGAACCCATACCTTTGTCACCAAGCCCCGGGAATCGTGGTTAAGTTAGTTGCAGCTATGCCTCAGTAGACGGGGATTGGTATGACTGTTTCATGTGAGATGTGAGTGTGATAATAATATCTGGATCAACCTCAAGACTACAAGACTTCAAGATTTTAACACACCTCTGGGTGGACTGCCTGCAAGAAGAGGGGATCCTAGGGATTGACTAGTGATCACCCGGTTCTACAGATTCAAGAGGGGATCCTAGGGATTGACTAGTGATCATCCGATTTTACAGACTTAAAGGGGATCCTAGGGATTGACTAGTGATCACCCAGTGCTATATACTCAAGAGGGGATCCTGGGGATTGACCAGTGACCACCCAGTTTTACCACGGGATCCGGGGGATTGACCAGTGATCACCTAGTTTACTGATGTGAAGGCCACCCAGGCTCAAAGAGATTGATGGATCTTTCAAGACCAGAAGCTTCCATGTGCAGCCGCAAGCTATTATGGGCTCTAGCATAGTTGAGTACTCCGAAAAGACTGTGTCTCGGTCATCCTGTTCTCAAACACCATGTAGTGCGAGGACTTCAAGGGAGGCGATCGAGTCTTGCGGGAAAAGTGCGCGAACCTCTGCAAAGTGTTAAACTAATCGATTAGCCGTGTCCCCGATTACGGACAATTTGAGCAACTGGAATTGGATTATCTGGATATTCTCAACACTTGATACATTAAATGAATTTGGGATTTATGACAACTTTGGGATATGAGAATTTGGTTGGCGGAACCATCTCATTAATGACATCAACTTTGTAGTATGTTTTGATTAATCTTTCAGTTAGGGAAAAATCAGCTTTTATGCAAAAACTCAGACATAGAGCCTCCACTGCCATATTGCATATAGTGATAGACTTATTTTTTATCTGCCTTCATATGTGATCTTGCCAGTACATTCAATGTACTGACCTACACGGCTGCAACGTCTTATGTTGCAGGATTTCGGCGACGAGTAAGCGTTACGTTGTTGGGTTACGGTCTACATTCAACTTGCCGTTGGTGTTGATGGGACTCCACACCCTTATTGATTTGTTTCCGCTGTGATAATAAGGTATACTTTGGATCTACGGTATTTATTTTACATGTGATGTTATGGTATTTCATCAAAGTACTGTGTGTGCCAGCATACTGATCCAAGGATGGCATAGAAAGCACAGAGACTTGACCGTATTGGGTTGGGTCGCTACATGATGTGTGAGTGGTTCAGTATATACCTACGGGCCCATAGCTAGTACCTAGATGGCAATCTCTCTCTTATGATCTTCAATACAATGGTCATCGCATCTTCGCTTTGATCTATCCGATGTAATCCAATTGTGCGGTGTGTTTGTTCAGATTATTCATGAAAAGTATTTGAGATGCCTCTAAATTATATTATCCCTTAAGTGCATGATCATTATAGCTTCGTAATGCTCTCCTATCTATTGATGTGCTTTGGCCAAGTAGATTGATATTTCATCGGTGGGAGTGGTACGTTGTGGTAGGTTCAACCTGGTGGGTTTCTATATCCCAGTGACAAAATAGGGGACAAGATGTGTCTTTGTGTTGTTGCTACTAACGATAAAATGATGGGGTTCATTCATATTGTTTGAGTTTACTTTGTCTACATCATGTCATCGTTCTCCAAGCATAACTCTGTTTTACTTAATACTCTAGATGCATGCTGGATAGCGGTCGATGAGTGGAGTAATAGTAATAGGTGCAGGAAGGAGTCGGCCTATTTGCTTATGGGCGTGATGCCTATATACACATGATCATTCCCGTGAAAATTGCATAACTATCTGCTTTTCTATCATTTGCCCAACAATAATTTGTTACCCACCGTATGCTGCCTACATGAGAGATGCCGCTAGGGAACACTATGGCCCCCGGGTCTATTCACTTATATATTCGCAAACCCTATTATTACCTCGCTGCCTTTATTTACTTTTTATTTATCTCGCTTTTATCAATAATTATCTACACAACTCATTTGCTTGCAAATAACGAGATCAAGAGGATTGACAACCCTCTTGCCCGCGTTGGGTGCAAGTCGTTTGTTCATTTGTGTGCAGCCGCTGAAGACGGTTGAGGATTGATATTCCTATTGGTTCGGTAAACCTTGGTTTCATAACTGAGGGAAATACTTATCCGCTTTGTGCTGCAATTACCCGTTCCTCTTCACGGAAAACCCAACGTAGATCACAAGTATCAGTGGACGTCCCTCTTCAAGCCGAAGTTGAACAAGTTCCCCGTAAACAGGCCAGATAGCGGCTACTCGGAGTCACACACTCCAAAGGAGGTAACCATCCACGCCGCAGATCCCATTAATTCGGAGTTGTGCTTTATAGTTGAAACACGTTCCTTTATATGTAGAAATGGTTGGCTTGGGCGGCAAGCATCAGCTGCCCCGCGCCCTTGCCCGAAGGCGACATTTCTCCCGAGGTCCAGGCATTCCTAGCCATGGCACCTTCAAAGGGACCGACCAAGGCCAAAAGGGAGCTGTGGAGGAAGAGGAAGAAGACAAGAAGTCTTTGGTTGAGGATCCCTTGGATTCCAAGTCTGAGGACCTTAAGGCTGTTTCCTCAGAAAGAGGAGACAAAGAGGAGGAGGAACAGAGTGAGGATAACTCGTCTCCTCTGAGGAAGAGGGTGGTTTCCGAGGACTGGCGTGGCTTGAGACTGCGTCGGTATTTCTCCAAAGAGGAAGGGATGATGCAGCACAGCGACGGTAAGTATTTCCCGCAGTTATGAAACCAAGGTTATCGAACCAGTAGGAGGATCACCACCACCCAATAAGCAACACCAAGTATAATGGGACAAGACGGATTGCAATCAATATTAAGCACAATAAAACCAATGGGCACATAATTCCTATTTGAAAGAATAATAACATCATTAATTCTTCCCAAAGGTCTTTTAGTAGTAGAATCCGCCAAGTGCAAATTAAGAGAACATTCTTCAATGTTGTTAAGACCAAGCACATCACATAGAGATTTCGGAATCATGAAAACACTAGCACCCAAATCACATAAAGAAAAGCACTCATAATTCTTAATCTTGACCTTAATGGTAGGTTCCCACTCATCATGTAATTTTGTAGGAATAGAAATCTCCAACTCCAACTTTTCTTCAAAAGATTTCATCATGGCATCAACGATATGTTTAGTAAAAGCTTTATTTTGCTCATAAGCATGGGGTGAATTCAACATAGATTGCAACAAAGAAATACATTCAATCAAAGAGCAACTATCATAGTTAAAATCTTTGCAATCCAAGATAGTGGGCACATCACTAGTTAAAGTTTTGACCTCTTCAAACCCGCTTTTATCAAAATTTTCATCAAGATTTTCACCCTCCAAATTATTGGGACGCCTTCTAGATAAAGTTGACTCTACTTCAGTCCCTTAATTATCAATTTTAATATTACTAAACAAGTAATCAATCGAAGAAACACCAATCATTTTAAGATCTACATCATTTTTGTAACGGCAATCACTAGAAGATGATTTTCTAAGATTTCTCTTTTAGCTCTAAGCATAGCGGTTCTTTTCTTACTATCATCCATAGAGACATATAAAGATTTAATATATTCATCAATCTTAGGCACAAAAGCTTTCAATTTGAGATTTTCAACATTATGAGAAATTCTATCAATGCTTCTAGACATATCATCAATCTTATTCAACTTTTCTTCTATCGTAGTATCGAAAGCCTTTTGCGCATTGATTAATTCTTTAATATTACTCTCAAGATCAGAGGTGTTCCTATTATTATTGTAAGAATAATTACCATAGGAATTACCATAATTATTAGAGGAATTTCCAGGAAAAGGCCTAGGATTAAAATTACCTCTATAAGCATTGTTATTGAAATTGTTGCGCGAGACAAAATTCACATCTACGGATTCACTATTTTGCTCAATCAAGGTAGACAAAGGCACATCATTAAGATCAATAGGAGCATTTTTACTAGCAACCAATTTCATCAAAGCATCAACTTTATCACTCAAAGTACTAATTTCCTATACCGAATTAACTTTTTTACTAGTAGGTGCTCTTTCGGTATGCCATTGAGAATAATTAGCCATGATATTATCTAGTAATTTAGTAGCTTCACCCAAAGTAATCTCCATAAAATTACCACCCGCGGCGGAATCTAAAAGATTTCTAGAGACAAAATTCAATCCCGCATAAATTTTTTGTATGATCATCCAAAGATTCAAACCGTGTGTAGGACAATTTCTTATCATCAACTTCATTCTTTCCCAAGATTGGGCAACATGTTCATGCTCAAGTTGCTTAAAATTCATGATTTGCGTCCTAAGGGAAATAATTTTCGCGGGCGGAAAATACTTAGTGATAAAAGCATCCTTGCACTTATTCCAAGAATCGATACTATTGCGAGGCAAAGATGAAAACCAAATTTTTGCACGATCCCGCAAGGAAAAAGGAAATAGTTTCAACTTCACAATATCATTGTCCACATCTTTTTTCTTTTGCATATCACACAATTCAACGAACATGTTTAGATGGGACGCGGCATCCTCATTATGATTACCGGAAAATTGATCTTTCATGACAAGATTCAACAAAGCGGCATTAATATCACAAGACTCCGCACTAGTGGCGGGAGGAGAAATAGGCGTACTAATAAAATCATTGTTATTAGTATTGGAAAAATCACACAACTTGGTATTCTCTTGAGTCATCGTGACTACGCAAACAAGATTGCAAGCAAGGAAGAGATCCGGCAAGAAAAAGGGAAACGAAAAAGAGGGAAAATAAAACGGCAAATTGGTGAAGTGGGGGAGAGAAAAACGAGAGGCAAATGGAAAATAATGTAATTGCAAGGAGATGAGATTTGTGATTAGGAACCTGGTAGCTGATGATGGAGTCCCCTCGGCGCCTACGAAAGGCACGTAGAAGAGACCGCTTCCTCCCCGGCAATGGCGCCAGAAATTCCTTTGACGTGGCTTGAGACTGCGTCAGTATTTCCCCAAAGAGGAAGGGATGATGCAGCACAGCGACGGTAAGTATTTCCCTCAGTTATGAAACCAAAGTTATCGAACCAGTAGGAGGATCACCACCACCCAATAAGCAGCACCTGCACACAAACAACAAATACTTGCAACCCGACGCGAAAGAGAGGTTGTCAATGTCTCTACGGTGATAAGATATATTAGGTAGTGATAGATAGGAGAGATAGATCTCTCAAGAACACAAATAAAAAGAGTAAATATGCAGCAATATATTTTTGGTTTTTTTGGTTTTGTAGATCTGAAAACAAAGATTGCAAAGACGTAGATCGGAAAGCAATATGATGGAAAAGTAAACCCGGGGGCCGTAGGTTCACTAGTGGCTTCTCTCATGAGTATAGCGCATGGAGGGTGAACAAATTACTGTTGGGCAATTGATAGAAAATCGAATAGTCATGACGATATCCAAGGCGATGATCATTATATAGGCATCACGTCCAAGATAGATAGACCGACTCCTGCCTGCATCTACCTCTATCACTCCACACATCGACCGCTATCCAGCATGCATCTAGTGTATTAAGTTCATGGAAAATAGAGTAATGCAATATGAATGATGACATGATGTAGACAAGATCTATTCATGTAGGAATAGACCCCATCTTGTTATCCTTAATAGCAACGATACATGCGTGTCTTGCTGCCCCTTCTGTCACTGGGAAAGAACACCGAAAGATCGAACCCATCACAAAGCACCTCTTCCCATGGCAAGAAAAACCGATCTAGTTGGCTTAACTAAACCAAAGATTCGAAGAAGAAATACGATGCTATAAGCAATCATGGATATAAGAGATCAAAGAAGACTCAAATAATATTCATGGATAGAAAGTGATCATGAACTCAAAATTCATCGGATCCCAACAAACACACCGCAAAAGTTTACATCAAATAGATCTCCAAGAAACCATTGTATTGAGAATCATAAGAGAGAGAGAAGAAGCCATCTAGCTACTGCCTACGAACCCGTAGGTCTATGGTGGACTACTCACGCATCATCGGAGAGGCACCTATGAGGAAGATGAACCCCTCTGTGATGGTGTTTAGATTGGATCTCGCGGTTCTGGAACTTGCGGCGGCTGGAATTGTGTTTCGTCGACTCCCCTAGGGTTTTCCGAATATTTGAGAATTTATAGGCATCAGAGGCGGTGGGGAAGGGGGCCGAGGAGGGCACAACCCATCAGGGCGCGCCAGCCCCCCCTGGCGCGCCCTGGTGGGTTGTGCTCTCCACAGCCCACCTCTCCAGCAGTTGTTTGGCCCACTGGGTGTCTGCTGGTCCAGAAAAAATCTCCAAAAAGTTTCGTCGCGATTGGACTCCGTTTGGTATTGATTTTCTGCGAAGTAAAAAACAAGCAAAAACAGCAACTGGCACTTTGGCACTATGTCAATAGGTTAGTCCCAAAAAATGATATAAAGTTGTAATAAAATGATTGTAAAACATCCAAGAATGATAATATAACAGCATGGAACAAGCAAAAATTATAGATACATTGGAGACGTATCAAGGACGTAGTGGGGGTCGAGACCCATGGTGGTCGAAAACGCCTTAGGAAGGCATCCGACGTCGCATCCCGCAAGGCTCCGGCCAAGACCCACATTGCCCTCTCATCCTCGGAGAGCGGGCAATCTGAGGCTGACAGGAATAAGCCGCCGCCAAAGAGGTATGTCATTCGGTCCTATCTCATGTTCTATACTGCAAGTCCTTTTGCCTCCTGTGTTCAGATTCACCCTTTTGCCTTTCACAGGATGCACGGGGCGGTCCCTAGTGATAGGGGGTCGAGCAGGCTTCCTTCGGCAGTTCGTCCGAGGGGCACCGTACCTCCCCTCCTGCCCACGAGGGACCAGGGGAGGCGACTTTGAAAGCTTCACCCGTGTTGACCACATGGGACAGCGCCAGTGTGCCCATGGCTGAGGACCTGCTCGCGAAGGTTCCATCCTCGACGGAAGGAGCAAAGCTGAGGCAACCAGCGTCTTCGGTGCCCGTGTCCATTGAGACGCTTCGGTCGCCTACCCCGATGGTAACATCTCCACTAGGGGAGGGAGTCGAGGTAGTCTATTCACCCTCGCCTGTCGGAGGGCAGGCATCCAAGGGGTGGATAGAAGAGATGGAAGCATCCATGACGGGCTCTTCCACCCATGCCGAGCACCGCACACTCAATGGTGCGGCGCTGCACAACTACCGGTCCGTAGAGGGCGGTATGAGAGAGGTCTTCGGAGACCTCTTTCAAGGTTTTCATGTATGCTTCATTCTCATTTTCCATTGTTAGTACAATAAATGCATAGAAACGCCAAGAGTCAGATGTAGTCAATGATTCTTAGCGGGAAGAGTTAAAATAACTGGTCCGAGGACCGTAAGTGTCTAGCCACAGTAGCCCCCGATCCCTGAATGAGATCGAAGATGTTACTCGGGGGTCTTTAGAATGTATAAAAAGCAATAGCAGTAGCTAGAATGTCTAGCCACAGCCCAAAGTAGCCTCCTAGTCCAGTACACCGTCACCGTGTGCACTGGGTCCAATGGCTAGAAACGGTCACACGTGAAGGTGTACTATATAAAGGGACCTTCCTCCTCCTTCAACCCTAACCCTTTAGCGTTTTAAACAACCACCATTTTCAACACCCTATTTTTCTCATTCCTCTCATTCCCTCCACTCAAACTTGTTGATATTTTGGGGATTGAGAGAGCATGGCCTGATCTACACTTTGACCAAGCAATTTGTGTTTCCTACAATATTTCTTCACCCAATAACTTGTTACTCTTAGATCTGGGTCTCCTAGGCGATTAGGGTTCCTCCGGAAGCTTCTTTGCTTGTGGTGTGCTCCGCAGACGTATATGAACGTGTGATTGTTGCCTTCAAGACCAACTATGAGTGATTCGAGACTCATCTGTTGGGGAGTTATTTACCCAAAACCATCACACTTGGGGATAGGTTAACAACTTGGTACCAGATTCAAGTCAAGCCACAAAAAACCACCAAAACTGTGCCTAACCTGTAACGAAGAGCATTGATTGTCTGATAAGCTCACACAAACAACGAAACAGACAAGTTGTGTCCACTTGTCAGGTTGACACGGCATGCTTGTGTGGACAATATGTTGAGTTGTACGAGGGTCCCACTTGTAAATGACTCAAGTGTTTATCTTTATTATTTTCTTTTCTCCTAGACATTTCAACAAACACTTAATGGGCGCTCATTGACGTTGGTGCATCTGCGCACTTCACGTCGCTGGCGCCGCTCGCTGCCCTTACCGGTAAAAGGCCATCTGAGACTTGGCCACATCCGTGCTTGTGGTCCCACCGAGAGTCCCTAGCAGTGCCCATGCTTGTGGCGTCCACTGATAACCGACAAGTATAGGGGATCGCGACAGTCTTCAAGGGTAGTATTTCACCCAAATTTATTGATTCAACACAAGGGGAGCCAAAGGATATTTATGAGCCTTAGCGGTTGAGTTTTCAATTCAACCACACTTGGAAGGATATCTTTCTGCATCAATGTCTTTAATAGCACAGTAGTCTGATAGTTTGACAGTAGCGGTAACAGTAGCAATAGTAACAGTAGCAGTTTTGTAGTGATTGTAACAGCAGTAGAAATAGTAGTAACTTGGCAAAGGCAATATAAGTGAGACGTAGGCATTGGATCGTTGATGGATAATTGTGTGGATGGCATTTATCATATAACAGACACAACCTAGAGCGACACAGAACTAGCTCCAATTCGTCAATTCAATGTTGGCATGTATTTCGTATATAGTCATACGTGCTTATAATAAGAACTTGCATGGCACCTTTTGTCCTACCCTCCCATGGTAGCGGGGTCCTTAAGGAAATCTAAGGGATATTAAGGCCTCATTTTAATAGAGAACTGGAACAAAGCATAACACATAGTGAACATATGAACTCATAATACTACGGTCATCACTGGAAAGAATCCCACTTATTCTCACCTTGGGGGATGCGGATCATAACACATAGTAGGTGCATATAACTTGCAAGATCGGATCCAAAACACTCTCATATTCATAGAAATATAATAAGTTCAAATCTAAAATCATGGCACTCGGGCCCTAATGACAAGCATTAAACATAGCAAAGTCATGTCAACATCAATCTCAAAACATAGTGGATACTAGGGATCAAGCCCTAACTAATTGAATCGATTACATGAAAAATCTCATAAAAACCCATCACCGTCCAGCAAGCCTACAAAGAAACTTCTCACTCCCGGCGGTGAGCATCATGGAATTGTTGATGGATAAGGGTTGATGATTACGATGGCGACGACTCCCCCTCTCCAGAGCACAAATAGGACTCCAGATCAGCCCTCCCAATGAAGAACAGGAGGTGGTGGCGGCTTCGTATCGTACAACGTGATGGTTCTTTCTCTCCTATTTTTTTTGGACAAGATGAAGCTTATTTGACCAGAGGTAGGGCAAACAGAGGCTCTAGGGGGCCACAATCTCAGGTGGCGCGGGGGCGCTGGCTCTGTGGTGGCCCTCCTCCAGTAACTCTTTTCACTATTTTTTTTTATATATTCCACAAAAATTCTCCATAAAATTTCGTCCAATTTTGAGAACTTCTATTTCTGCACAAAAATAATACCAAGGCACTTCTACTGAAAACAACTTCAGCCCGGGTTAGTTTCATTCAAATCATGCAAATTAGAGTCCAAATCAAGAGCAAAAGTGTTTGTAGAAGTGGATACGTTTAGGATGTACCAAGTCCTCCAAGCATAACTCATTGCTTGTCCACAAACAACTCAGTTGATAAACTGAAAGTGATAAAGAAAAACTTTTACAAACTCTTTTGTTATTGTTTCCATATATAAGCTTAGATAGTAATCAAGTTTTCAGCACAAGTCATGAGATAAACATACAAATGATAACACTTATAAACCATATTTACTCATATCAATAACGTAATAAACTAGCGAGCGATAAAATTATATCTTCAATACCAACATTTTGTGACAACAAATTTTGATGCAATATGATAAAATGGTACCTCGCTATCCCTTTCTGAGACAGCAAAACATAAATGTGGAACACCTCTGAAGTTCAAGCTTTGACTAAACATTATAATTCAGGGTAGAAGAGATCCAATCATGCTCACATCCAACATTAACTAGACTCAATGCATAAAAATGACAATAGAGCTCTCAGGATTGGTGCTTTGAATGAGAAGATGATGACTCAAATAATAAAAAGAAAATAACATCAAAGTATATAGAATGCCCCTTCGCAGATGGAAGTAGGGATTTGTAGAGGTGCCAAAGCTCAAGGTTTAAAACAGAGATGAATATAATTTGGGTGGTGTGATTTTCCTGTCAACGTCATGACAAATGATTTCAGTATCTTCCATGCTAAACACATTAATAGAGGTTCCCAAACAAAACGAAATTTGTACTCCCCCTCCACCATTCAAACACTTGCCATGGCTAGCCATATCCATGGGTGCCCTCCAAACAATCAACTTGCTAAAGGATTTCTTGTTTATTTATTTCATATTATGTAGGACTAGGCATCCTTTTTACCAGCCTCTCTCGTCGTGATAATAACCCACTTAGCATGGAAGATAATGACCACCCCGTTGCTCCATGAGCAGTAAGAGCACACAAAACAAATGTTTATTTGAAGGTTTTAGAGTTGGCACATGCAAATTTACTTTGAACAGCAGGGTAATACCACATATAGGTAGATATAGTGGACTCTCCAGAATACTTTGGTCTAGGGGATTTGGATGCACAAGTAGTATTCCCGCTTATTACAAGCGAAGGCTTGCAAAAAATTGAGAAGTGACCAACTAGAGAGCGACAACGGTCATAGTCATGCATTGAGAATAATTAACATTGAACACGAGCATGAGTAGGATATAAACACTCTAAATAAAAATATCATAGAGGCTTTATTGGATTTGAATCCATTACATGCCTTAAACATGTGCCATGTCAAGCCACTTGAATACTTCAGAGGAGGATACCATCCTAACATACTACATCATAATCATTTTAATGCATGTTGATATCCAAGATAACATATTATCCACTCCTAGATACTTAAGCATGGCATGAGCAACTATAATCTCTAATTTTCATCATAAATATGTTTACTCATGATATGTTGAATCAAGAATTATGAGGTAAACATATTTACAAAAACAAAAGCAAGAAGAGTTCGTACCAGCCTTTCTTCACCACGACCATTTCATCAAATTATTGTCATAATTGACTTTCACTTGCATGACCGAATGATGTGAAAATAATAATAGTGCAAGAGTGTCGTGGACTAAGTTGGAATCTGCAAACATTTATTTGAAGGAGAAGACAAAGGATAATTGGCTCTTCACAGGATCAACAAGGGATATATGAGCCATGTGACAATTTTTATGAAGTCTTCTCCTTACGATGACTCAAAGAAAGAAGCAGAAATTTGGAGAAACACACTGAAATATTTTTGGACTTTTCATTTTTCTGGAGGAAGCGAAAGAAGGAAGAAAAACAAAAACGAGGAAAACTATTTACACGGGAGAACTCCAAACAAGCAAAAGAAGAACAGGAAATCTTTATGGCTTTTCTTTTAATACTACCAACTAATTAAACAAGCAAGAAAAACCAAAAAGAAGCAAGAAATATTTTTAGATTTTAAAAGTTTTTCAAACACACAAAAAAGTGAAAAAACAAACATGGATATACAATGAAAACGACGAACACCGACAATTGGAATGAATGTAATGTCGGTGAGAACACGTACTCCCACAAGCTTAGGATTTTGGCCTAACTTGGTCTAGGGCAACTGCTGGCCTAGGTCGAACTTGTAGAGGTAGTCGAGATTATACTCAAGTGCAACGGCCCCTTCCTGATGGGCAGCTTCACTCCATCGAGCAGCCTCTCTTGCCGCCAGATAAGACTTGTCCTCCTCCTCACGTATATAGTACCTTCGTTTTTCCTGGAAATTAAGAGGAGAGGAGCAGGCAGAGTAACAAGGACAACGCGGTTCTTATCATAGATTAGCCTGTATCAAAATGTTGGGTCATCACTTTTGAAAAATCTGTAGCATAGAAGTGCATCATAATATAGGTAACTCACAGGCAACTCCTGCTCATTGTCTCTAATAGGTACTCCAGGGAAAGCAGCTACATGGGTGGCATAAATTCCCCCATAAAGACCCCCATCGAACGAGTTCTTGTTTATACGACGTGCAATTATAGCCCCAAGATCAAATTTTCTATCTCTCAGTACAACACTTTTAAGAATACTCAAGTCAGGAGCGCAAGTGGTACTAAGGTCATGCTTGCCAGTTATGCATCTTCCTATGAACGTAGCAAAATAATGAATAGCAGGAAAATGAATGCTCCCAATTCAAGCTTGCGTTAAATCTCTAGCTTCCCCACGGGTAATGCTCAAGAGAAAATCATTGCAATCAGTTTTATGAGGCTCAAGATAATTTCCCCACTTAGGAATTTTTCATGCGGTGCAAAAATCTATAAAACTCATGCGGAAAGAGATATTGTACAAATTAAAAACAACATCAGGAGATGAGCGATGAGATAAATACTTGAACTTTTGCACAAAGGAATCAGTGCGGTCACTGTATTGTGGGCACTTATCTGACAGGAACTCAGTCAACTCGGCATTTTACACGTACGCATAAAATTCCTCCTTGATGCAAACACTAATCATGAAGGTTTCGTATGGCCATTCGCAAGCCTTCGCCACAACCTTCCTAGGGAGTTCGAGGTCGGGTTCACAAATAGAAGGCCTTGTAGAGCTTTTGCTTAAAGATCCTCCAAAGAAAACCTTTATCATCATTTTCTTTACTCTGAAAATTCTGAATTTTTTAGTTCCCAAAATAAAAGTGAATAGAACTCAACAAGATTGACATCAACTACTCCCACAAGTACCTAGAAGCCATATCAAACATCAAAACTACTTAAAACCAAGTAAATTCAACATGCAAGCTCATATTCTTGGTCACCAATAGTAGCGAAATACTCAAAATATAATCCACTAGAACAAAAACTAGTTGGAGCATTGGAGGAGTGTAGCGACCCGACCTCAAACGGTCAAGCCTCTGTGTGTTCTGTACCATCCCTGGATCAGTATGCTGGCACACACAGTACATCAATGTATATATCAAAGTGCAATCACATGTAAATAACGTAAAACTGATATATACCTTAAAATCTCAGCGGAAACAGTCAACGGGAGTGGAGTCCCAATAAACACCAACGGCAGGTTGAGTGTAGACCGTAACCCTGAATCGTACTCTTACTCGTCGTAGAAACTTATCTGCAACATAAGACGTTGCAGCCGTGTAGGTCAGTACATTGAATGTACCGGCAAGATCACAATAAGAGAAAACAGATGATAAGACTATTCTATATGCAATAAAGCTTTGTGGCTCTATGTCTGAGTTTTTGCATAAAAGCTGATTTTATTTTGTTTTCCTACAACAAAGGAATATCAGGAGTTTTCACTATGGAGATAACTATTATGACATGGTTCCGCCAACCGATGTCTCAATGCCCACAAGTATCATAAGTTGCCCACAATTAATTATCAGTGTGGTGTTGAGAGTTCAGAGATAGATCCAAGTCCAGAGGCTCAAATTGTCCGTAACCGGGGACACGGCTAATCGATTAGGTTTAACTCTGCAGAGTGTTGTGTACTTTACCCACAAGATCCGTTCCCTCCTTGTAAGTCCTCGCACTGCCGGGTGTTTGAGAACAGGACGAACGAAACATGGTCTTTCAGAGTGTTTCCCTGACTACTGTCAGTGCCCATCCAATCCTAACGTCGACTACATCTCGTAGCACTGCCCAGCCAGAGTCACAACAAAGATCAACCAAGCCAGAGCCCATAATGACTTGTGGCTACACAGGTAAGCTTCCGGGCATGAAGTATTCATCCGTCTCTTTGAGTCTGGGTGAGGCTTTCCGCAAGATGTCATGGCGCTTCTCCATGCATCCCGGCCATCCACTGGTTACTCCAGGGTGCCCATCAAATCCATCCCTCACCCAGTAGTGTGTATTGAAAACTTGTTTCTCGAGTCTCGAAGTCTTGAGGTCTTGAAGATGCAGGACTTGAAAATGTCTTCATGAAGTTGTCGTCTTTGACGTAGAGTCCTTCACCTCACACCACTCTCGAACACTCATACCAACCCCGTCTACTTTAGCGTAGCATAGCAGTAAGAAAAATAACGTCCCGGGGCTTCAGTAACAAGGAGTGGGTTCCTACCTCATGCATTCTACTCAACTACAAGAATTCAATAATACTACTGGAGGGATTTGTTGAATGATGTCACTACATGCAATAAATCATAGGTATGAAATTGATGATCAAAGTGAACTTGCCTGGTAGGGTTGATGAAGATAAATATCGCTCTCAGAAAATAACTTGATAGAACTATTCGTCACTCTCCGATGAAAATCTATACAATTCAAACATTACACTCTTATAAGCAATCATACTAGCAATCAATACTAACAATCAAAAGGGAACACGAAAACAAAAACACCAAAAAGGGTTGTGATGAAGGAAATACTTAAGACAAAAGTTAAAATAACAAAACTTCATCAAATCAACTAAGAAAAAGGTTTTTCCTACAATTAACCTATTATCAACAGCAACAAAACAACAACAAAGTAAAATCTAGCAAAGGCATTTAGCAAATATTTTTACTAGCAAAAAGAATTACTTTTGAAGAACAACTAAGAACTATGGAAAATAACATACTAAACACCATAAGTTTTTCTAGTTAGTAAACTTAACAACAAGTAAAACAAATAATAAAATAAGAGAAAACAAAATATAAAACAGCTAAGTTAACAGAAAGTAAAACTTATAAAACAATTTATAAAAATATTTTCAAATAGGAAATCAATCTAGCAATGAAAATCAATTGCAAGTTATAACTGAACTAGAATTGATTTCATGAAAACAAAAATAATAAATAACATAAAAATAAACTTGCTTGAAATACTACTGCTAACTAACATAAAACAAGGTAAAACTTGTCAACTGATACAAAAGAAAATAAATTAAAACAATTTAAAACAAAAGAAATAGAAATAGACCTAAAAGAACTAAAACAGAATTTGTTTTGCTTGAGACCCTAATTTAAAATATTCAAAAAAAATCTCAAATTCTGCCTACTATTAAACAAAGTCACTAGTGACAAGTATCAAAAAGAATCAACTCAAAACCTATTTTTAAACTCAAGTTACAAGCAATTTGGTGTTTGAATCAAATCTGTTTGAATTCAAAATTAAAATATTCAAATATGGTCAAACTTTATATCTACAGAAACTAGATAAAATTTGTGACACAATCCAAAAAGAATCAATCAAAAACAATTAAAAACCTAAAAGTTAAGGCAAAAACAAAATCAGGATCTAATCTGTTTAAAAACTAAAAACAGAAAAGAAAAATTCTAACCTAGCGAACAGGGGGCGACGTGGCAGTTCCTGAGTGGCTAAGACCTGTGCGCGCGGTGGCTAAACTAGCGAGCGGCCGCAATTTAAAAGAAAAACGATTCGGCTAAGTAAATAAAAGAAAAACCGGTCGGTTTATTTAAATAAACAGAAGGGGTATCCTACTTCTAATCTACGCCGTTGATACAGATCGGACGGAGGAAAGGGGTGGCGAGCTCACCGCGGCGGTCCGGCGAGGTGGAGACGGCGGCAGAGGCGGCGAAGTCGACGGGGAGACGTCTTCGGTGGTCCTCCGACGACGGCGTCGGCACCAGACGATGCGGAGCGGAGCGGCTCGTCCATTGGTGGTCGAAGGCGAGCTCGGGGACGCCGGCAGTGAGCTATACGAGCTCGGAGAGCTCCGGTTGAGGTTGAGCTCCGGCGAGGGTGGTGGTGCGGCGTTCCAGGGGATCTCCGGCGAGGCTGAGAGCACCAGGCGAAATCGGATACGCTCCGGCTTCGATATGTGGCGTCGGAGAGGCTCGGGGTTGGGTTAGGCGAGCGGCACGAGCTCGAGGAGCTTCGGAGTAAGGAAGAGCTCCGGCGAGGTCGTAGCGGTGGCTAGGGGCGTCGGGCTTCGGGGTTTTGTCGAGGAACGGACGCGGCAGGGGCGTCGGGTATTTATAGGGGGCTCGGGGTGCTCCAAACGGCAAGGGAGGAGGAGATCGACGCGGGGATCGGGTCGGTTCCGGCGAAGGAAGGAAGAAAGAAGGAAAGGAAGGGGATGACCGAGGGGAGGAGGCGGTCGGGCGTGGCCCCAGCGCGTCAGCGGGAGAGGGGAGCGCGGGTGGGAATCGGGCGGCCGATCCGATCTGATTTCGGATCTGGCGAAGGGGATACGGGCCGAAAATTTCCTATTGGGCCTCGGGGGTTTTCCTAATAAAAAGATTTTCCCTTTTTTAATAAAACAGATAAGGAAAAAATTTATTTGGAAGCTCAAATGAAATCCGAATATATAAGTATTATATACCAAAATGATCAGCAAAATAAATTCCATCTGATGAACATTTTTACACGGCCAAAATAAATACTTCAGAGAAAATTATTTTCAGAAAAATGCCTTAATTGTTTTTATTTCTTTTGCAAATAATTTTCAAATAACCCCCTGGGTTTTATGGTTCAAAATTTTTCAAAAATACCCCTGGTTTTGGAGGGTCATGTTCCTCCTCTCAAAATTTTGAAATTTGGGGCAAGTGAATCTGAATTCATTCAAATTTTGAAATATAAACAAATATGAAATGGATTCCAAATATTTTTCAGAAATTTTTCAAATCCACTTTTCAAATACTTTATTTGAAGAAGTCATGTCATCTTCTCTCCATGATTTGAATTGGATGAATTTGAATTCAAAAGCAAAGGGAAAGTCATGTTATTCCCCCTCATTCAAAAGTTTCAACAAGTTTCAAATTTCACTCAATTTTAAACAATCATTCAAACAATCAATCAATCAATTATAATTATAACATTCCAAAATTTGGGATGTTACAAGGAGTCACATACCAAGGAGCAATTACTCCGATTAGTTTCAGAAACGGACCTTCGAGCAAAGAGATCGGAAATCTCACGAAAATGAGCAAGAACACGAGAATGAAAGCAAGCAAGATTTTTTTTCTAGAGGTAGGAGAAGCCGTGGGCAAGTGCTCCAATTGAGTGGGTCCCTGTGGGACCCACAAGCTCACATGGCGCGCCTAGGGGGGCACATGCGCCGTGTGCGCTTGTAGCTCACAACTGCACCCCCGGGGTGTGTTCAGTGCCAAAAATTCTAAAAAAATATCATACTAAATTTTTAGGGCAGTCTGAGAACTTTTATTTTCGGGGTATTTTTATTGCATAGAAAATTCAGAAAACAAACTAAATATGGATTTCACTTTATTAGACTAATAAAAAGAGAAAACATTCTAAGATTATAGAGAGTTTTGCTTACTGAATTCATCGACCATATGCTTCTTAAAAGAAATCCATTAACAAGGTTGATCAAGTCTTATTAATGAACCACTTTCGATTGGCGTAAACCGAAGAATTTTCGTGTAGCACTAAGTTACCTCAACTGGAATATGCATGGTTCCAATAGTAATGATTTGAAATTTCCTTTCGGGAACCAGGAGAGGGAATTCAAAACATCAAATAGTAATTGTCATAATCTTTTCAATAGACTTGAGACTATTCATTTGATTATGTTTCTCTAGGAAATGTATTGTACGTTCTTTACCATTGACATGAAAAGTGACCTTGCTCTTGTTGCAATCAATAACAAACCCTGCAGTATTTAAGAAAGTTCTACCAAGGATAATCGACATATTATCATCCTCGGGCATATCGAGAATAACAAAGTTTGTTAAGATAGTAACATTAGCAACCGCAGCGGGAACATCCTCACAAATGCCGACAGGTAGAGCAATTGATTTATCAACCTTTTGCAAAGAGATTTCAGTGCGTGTTAGCTTACTCAAATCAAGTCTTCTATATAAAGAGAAATGCATAACACTTACTCCAGCTCCCAAATCACATAAAGCGGTTCTAACATAATTATTTTTGATGGAGCACGGTATAGTAGGTATTCCTGGGTCTCCTAGTTTTTGAGGTACTTTTCCATCGAAAGAGTAATTTGCAAGCATAGTAGATTAAAGGAATGATATGGTTGACTAGAGGGGGGGGGTGAATAGGCAACTAACACTTTTTTACTTTTCTTAACAATTTAGGCTTAGCAACAAAAAGGTTGACTAGATATGCAACTAGGTGAGCAACCTATATGATGCTAATCACAAGAAGCACACAAGCAAGCAAGGGATACAACACAATAATAGCTTGCAAGAAGTAAAGGTAAGAGATAACCAAAAGTGGAGCCGGTGGAGACGAGGATGTGTTACCGGAGTTCCTTCCCAGTAAGGGGAAGTACGTCTCCGTTGGAGCGGTGTGGAGGCACAATGCTCCCCAAGAAGCCACTAGGGCAACCGTATTCTCCTCACGCCCTCACACAATGCGAGGTGCCGTGATTCCACTATTGGTGCCCTTGAAGGCGGCGACCGAACCTTTACAAACAAGGTTGGGGCTATCTCCACAACTTAATTGGAGGCTCCCAACAACACCACGAAGCTTCACCACAATGGAATGTGGCTCCGAGGTGACCTCAACCGTCTAGGGTGCTCAAACACCCAAGAGTAACAAGATCCGCAAGGGATTAGTGGGGGGAATCAAATTTCTCTTGGTGGAAGTGTAGATCGGGGCCTTCTCAACCAATCCCGAGAGAATCAACAAGTTTGATTGGCTAGGGAGAGAGATCGGGCTAAAATGGAGCTTTGAGCAACAATGGAGCTTGGGGAGGGAAGAGGTGGTCTTCTTGGGGAAGAAGACCTCCTTTATATAGTGGGGGAAAGAATCCAACCGTTATCCCCACTCTCAGCCCGCGCATTGCGGTACTACCGCATAAGAGCCACGGTACTACCGCAAGAGGCAGCGGTACTACCGATGTGGGCTGCGGTACTACCGCTCGCGCAGTAGTGACCTAACGCAAACCTATTGCACTGGGCAACGAGTGGTAGAACCGCCGGAGCGGTACTACCGCGCGCCCATACGGTACTACCGCATGGTAGGCAACGTCTGGCACAGGAGATGCACGGAAGTAAAAAATTACTTCCGTGCCTACCTCCGCTGAGGGTGGAGCTGCGCAAAAGTCTGGCACGGTAGTACCGGACATCCATCACGGTACTACCGCTCTAGGGCGGATGTAAAAAATTACATCCGCGCCTACTACCGCAGGCGCACGCACCAGGGCTGGGGTCAGCGGTACTACCGCTCCTTGGAGCGGTACTACCGCGGGCACCTGCGGTACTACCGCTCCCTTGAGCGGTACTACCGCTGGCCACTAAAAACTAGCACCTTGGTGCCTTCAAATTGCACAGACAAGGAAAACGGACTGGAGCTCCATTGAAGCGAAGGAAAGGTGGTGCAATAGAACAGATGTGTACGTGTTGATTCCACCCAAACCTTTTCGAAGCGGACCCCCTCTTAATAGTACGGCTTTCCTACGACTCAAATCCACCGAAAGGAAACGTAGAAAGAAACCGTCTTCGATAGACTCCGAGGGGCACCGAATCGTCTTGTGCCTAGTCATGAGATATCTGAAATGCTCAATGCACACGATTAGTCCGCAAATGAATTGTAATCAATCACCAAAACCACTTAGGGAGAAATATGCCCTTACAATCTCCCCCTTTTTGGTGGATTGATGACAATACGGGATTTGCACAAAAAGATATATAATGAGCATATGCAAACCCATCATCTATAAAATATAGACATGCTCCCCCTAGATGTGTGCAATCTATAGATATGCTTTGGAGTGCAAAGCACACACACTAGGATCAACACTCCCCCTATATTTTATAGTCATGGCAATCCTTGCAACAGAATGAAAAATCAATAAGCATGGAAACAAGGCATAGCATGTGAGCATGAAGATAAGGGCACATAATAGACAAACTCACAAGCTACTAGACATACTAGACAATAATGATAAGAGTGATAGCATATGTCTCACACCATATGATAGAAGAAGTCTCCTGGTCTCACACACTAGGACAAACATAAACCAAAGCAACGACGAAGGTTCGACGAAAGCAAGGAGACGATGAAAAACGAACGAAACCACGCGCAAATCCTACACCCTCTCCCCCTTTGGCATCGAGACGCCAAAAAGGCAGAGAGGACACCTAAGACACAGGTGGTAGCTCCTCCTCCTCCTCTAAAGCAGCTGGAATAGACTCCTCATCTGTATCAACCCACTGATAGCTCTTCTTCTTCATCCAAGCAGCCTCAGGAGTGATGTTCTTCTCAGACCCACTCGAGATGGTCTCGCCAAGCTTCCTCAGAATCCGCTTGTCGCGCCGACGACTCTCCTTCTGAGAAACATGAGTCTGGTACTGACCCTTGGCCTGCATGCAGAACAAAGTCTGCATCCTGTTCTTGAGCTTCTTGGCCCAAGATGGCTCGGCAGACGGTGGCTCATATATTTCTGAACTGTCCTCCTCCTCCTCTTCAATCTCATCTTCATCAACATCCATATGTGTAGCTGCATGCTTAGTGGTAGTGTTAGCCCACTTGTCCTTCTGACGCAGCCGAATAGGCTCATGACAGAACCAGTCGGGAGCATGAAAGTCCTCACCCGGAAAGGTCTTCTCCCAAGTCTTCTGAATCAAGTGGAACAAGTAGGGTCCATAGATGGGGACCTTGCGGTGGAACACAGCAGACTGAAGCTCACTCCACATGATGTGAGAGACATCAAGTGGTCCAGGAATCTGAATCCTCCCTTTCTCACAAATGAGCAGCATATCCATTAGATAGGAATGCACCTTGTCCTTGTCTCCCATGCGAGGAAAGAGAGTGTTGCGAAAGATCCGGTGCATGACATCGAGAAACGGGTTAAGCACATAAGTTTTCTCACCAGAGGGTAAAGTCTTCCCAACAAGGTATGGCAGAAGCTTCTCCTTTTTAGCAGAATGTGGGCTGGCGTGCGGGCGCAAACCAACGGGCACATCAAGCCCCTCATCACGAAAGTGCAACAGATCCATGAACTCCTTCCAGTTAGCAGTCAACCTCTTTCCATTTGTCATCCAAGTCATGCTCCGCTCCACATCCGTGTGGAAGTGGACAGAAGCAAAGAACTGAGCCACAATCTCGGGATCAAAGTCAAGATGGAACGAGATGATATACTCGATATCAAACTGCTCCACCATACCAGAGGCTCACCAAAAGATGCATGGTTCTTCCTCAGATGAGTCATGTCAATCCACTGTGTAGGAACATAGATATTCTTCTTTCCCTTGATCACATCTATATAGATGAGATATTGCTGCTTGGACCAAAACACGTCATTGCCCCTGAATTGTTCCCTAGGGTTGACATAGGGGTTGATCTTTCGATGAACCAGAAACTCTGCTTGAGGCATCTCTTCCCAGTCGACAACTGGCTCCTTGGTCTTGGTAGCGGTTCTCTTGAAGTGGCGAGGTGAGGCATTGGACCCCTCAGGTGCATCTTGATTGCGTAGACGCTTTGAACTCGTATCACGAGAGGGATTCGAGCGTCTTGAACCAGAACCGGAGCCACCACCTATGAGACACAACGCAAACACAAGAGACGAGCGAAAGAAGTCAATGCAAAGACCAAGGCAAACAAGAGAACCACATAGAAGTGAGAATTAGCGGGACAAAGCAGGGAAATTTTGGACCGAGCGGTAGTACCGCAGGTTTTGCGGTAGTAAAATTTTACTACCGCGCCGACCGCGGTAGTACCGCTCCAGGCAGGGGCGGTAGTACCGGGCTGAGCGCGGAAGTAAAATTTTACTTCCACCCGACGGGCGGTAGTACCGCACCAAGAGGTGCAGTAGTACCGCACGGGGCGGAGTCCTCAAGAACGGCGGATCTGAGCCGAAAAACCCCACCGGTACTACCGTAGATCAAAAACTGCCATGTTGTATCCTACTAAATAACAATTCTACCGCACAAGCACTCTCCAACCATCACCTCATGCAAAGATTTAGCCAAAAATCACAAGACCAACTCATATTTCCCCCTAAACCTAGATCCAAAAATAGAGAGGCAAAGAGAGAAGCACAAGGGGAAATACCGGGGTCCATGGCAAGAGGACGAGGTGGGGAACGATCCCACCGGTTGGAATGGGAGGAGAGTGGCCGGAGATGAAGATCCGGCGAGGTCCTATGGCGCCGTTCGTGGGGAGGAGAGAGAGAGAAACGTGAGGGGAAGAGATGAATGGGTATGGGGAGTTTTGAACTCCCCCTGCCCGCTCTTAACCCCCACGCGGAATTCACGGCGCGGTAGTACCGCACGTCATTGCGGTAGTACCGCCTGGCCAGCGGAAGAAAAAAAAATACTTCCACTCACGGGGCGGTAGTACCGCTCCTCCAGCGGCAGTAAAAAATTACTGCCGCGCTGGATGTGGTAGTACCGTGCTGGGGCTGCTGCTGCACGAGTGCAGTAGTAACCCCTCTCCAGCGGTAGTACCGTGGCGTACCATGGTAGTACCGCGCTGCCCACAAAATGCATGTTTTGAAAGAGAAAGAAAGCCTTTGCACCAGAATTAAATTTGAAAGCTCATTAAGGCACGAAGAAACAACAATAAGCTCTAAGCAAAAAGGACACAAACGAAAGAGCAAAACAGAAGCAGCTCAACCACCAACAAGATCAAAAAGATTGGAGAGAGGAGAAACGAGGACCAAACATCGAATCACTACCTCTCATGAAGAGAGGGCGGTGGCCGGAGCCACCTATGTTTGAGTCAATTGGTATGGCACCGCGAAGAATTATCCTTGGGCCCATGACCAAAACTCGTCTTTGAAGCACAAGTGCCATCAATAATGGTGAATGTGAAAGAGTTTGATTAGTTTATGCATAATAGGAGGAGGGATAGTTCATTGAGAGAACTAGACTCCCCCTAAATTCATGCCTACATCTAAACAAGACATAATGATGAGTGTGGTGGGGTGTGCACTAAGTCAAACCACATTGCTCGAATCAATGATATTTAGCTCATGCCTTAACTCGCGAAATCTTGCTTCATCTAATGGCTTCGTGAATATATCTGCAAGCTGTTCCTTAGTATAGAGATGAATAAGATCAATGTCTCCACGCTTGATGTGATCCCGGATGAAGTGATGACGAATCTCAATATGCTTTGTCTTGCAATTTTGAACCGGGTTGTTGGAGATCTTGATGGTGCTTTCATTGTCGCAGTAAAGAGGCACTTTGTCACAATTGACACCATAATCCTTTAAATTTTGCCTCATCCAAAGAATCCGAGCACAACAGCTTGCGACGGCTACATACTCGGCCTCGGTGGACGAGAGAGAAACACAGTTTTGTTTCTTGGAAGACCAACTTACCAGAGAGCGACCAAGAAATTGGCAACCTCCGGACGTGGACTTCCTTTCCACACGGTCTCCCACCCAATCCGAGTCAGTATATCCAATGAGATCAAATGAAGCACCTTTGGGATACCATAAGCCAAAGTTTGGGGTATGAGCCAAATATCGAAAGATTCGCTTGACAGCCACATAGTGACTCTCCTTAGGTGCGGATTGAAATCGTGCACAAATTCCCACACTCAACATGATATCCGGCCTAGATGCACAAAGGTAAAGCAGAGATCCAATCATGGAGCGATATACCTTTTGATCCACAGCTTTACCATTGGGATCACTGTCAAGTTGGCATTTGAGTGGCATCGGAGTGTTGGCCTTCGGAAGATTTAGCTCATCCATCTTGAACCTCTTGAGCATGTCTTGAGTGTATTTGGCTTGGTTGATGAAGGTTCCTTGGCTTCGTTGCTTGACTTCGAATCCAAGGAAGAACTTCAACTCTCCCATCATAGACATCTCAAACTCTTTGGTCATTAGTGCGGCGAACTCATCATTAAAAGCTTTGTTAGAAGAAGCAAAGATAATATCATCTACATATAGTTGGCATACGAACAAGTTCCCGTTAACCCTCTTAGTAAAAAGAGTGGGGTCGATTTTCCCAATTTCAAACCCACGATCTTGCAACATCTCGGTAAGGTGCTCATACCACGCACGTGGGGCTTGTTTAAGGCCATAGAGTGCCTTATCGAGAACGTATACATGATTGGGGAACTTGGGGTCCTCAAACCCCGGGGGTTGCTTGACATAAACCAACTCCTTAAGGGGACCATTAAGAAAAGCACTATTCACATCCATTTGATATAATATGAAATCATGATGAGAAGCATAAGCAAGCAACATGCGAATAGATTCAAGGCGAGCAACAGGGGCAAAGGTTTCACCGTAGTCGATACCCTCGACTTGGGAGTAGCCTTGAGCCACCAGTCTTGCCTTGCTGCGAATAATGATACCATGTGCATCTTGCTTGTTCTTAAAGATCCATTTGGTTCCGATGACATTGTGATTCTCTTTTGGTCTTGGCACCAATCGCCACACTTTGTTGTGCTGGAAGTTGTTGATTTCATCATGCATGGCTTCAAGCCAATCCTCTTCTTCGAGCGCATCTTGTACCTTGAGGGGTTCAAAGCAAGAAACAAACGCATGATGTGCACAAAAGTTTGTTAATTGACGACGAGTAGTTACCCCCTTTTTCAAGCTTCCGTAGACGTTCTCTAGGAGGTGTTGCTTTTTCTGAAGCTTGGCAGCAGTCTTGGCAGCTCATCTTTCAAGAATTTCCTCCATGGAAAGCTGAGGCTTGGTAACTTGACGAGCTTCGGTACTAGCACCGGCTTGCTCATGATCTTGAGCATGATCTTGATCTTCAGCTTGACCTTGATCTTGAAGCTGATCTTGGTCCAGAGCTTCATCTTGATCTTGAGCTTGCACGGGGGGATGAACAAGATCTTGAGCATCATGTGAAGTAGAAACATCACTAACAAGTTGATCTTGCCCTTGATCTTGATCATGGGGTTGAGGGCCTTCATTGCGTTCTTCGGAAGCGTGTGGGTCGAGCGTCGGTGATGGTTCCACTTGAGTAGAACATTGTCCTTCTCCTTCGGCCACAAGGGGTTCCTCAACGGGTAGGAAATATCCCACACCCATTCTTCTTATGGCTTGGGGAGGAATTTCATCACCTACATCACAAAGACCACGTTGCTCCACTTGGGAGCCATTATTTTCATCAAACTCTACGTTACTCGTCTCCTCAATGAGTCCCGTGGACTTGTTGAGGACACGATAAGCATGAGAGTTTGCAGCATAACCAACAAATATGCCCTCATGGGCTCTAGATTTAAATTTAGACAAGCGAACACCTTTCTTGAGAATGAAACACTTACAACCGAACACCCGGAAGTATTTGAGGTTGGACTTGTTCCCGGTAAGAATCTCATAAGGAGTCTTGTTCAAGCCTTTGCGGAGATAGAGCCGATTTGATGCATGACACGCTGTGTTGATGGCTTCGGCCCAAAAGTTGTACGGAGATTTAAACTCCGCCATCATGGTTCTTGCCGCATCCATCAACGTCTGGTTCTTCCTCTCCGCAACACCGTTTTGTTGAGGGGTGTAAGGTGTGGAATATTGGTGCTTTATCCCCTCATCACTGAGAAACTCATTTAGGGTGTAGTTCTTGAACTCAGTGCTGTTGTCACTTCTGATCATCAAAATCTTTGCTTCATGTTGACGTTGGACTTCATTTGCAAAGTCGATGACGGTCTGTTGGGTCTCACTCTTCCTCTTGAAGAAATATACCCATGTGTATCTCGAGTAATCATCCACAATCACCAAGCAATATTTTCTTCCTCCAAGGCTGTCAAAAGATGGAGGCCCGAAGAGATCCATGTGAAGGAGCTCTAAGGTCCTTTTTGAATAGATTGTTGTAGTTGGACAATGAGCTTTTTCATGTAGCTTTCCTTCGATACAGGCACTGCAAGCACGACCTCTGGCAAAACTGACATTTGTTAGTCCAAGAATGTGATCCCCTTTGAGGAGACTTTGCAAAGATCTCATATTGACATGGGCTAGTCGGCGATGCCAAAGCCATCCCACATCAACTTTAGCCATTAGACATGTCGCGGTCTTAGTGGGTCGCTCCGAGAAGTTAATCACATAGAGATCGTTTTCGACATGTCCAACAAAGGCTACTTTAAGAGTCTTGCTCCACAAAAGGGTCACGGTATCAATGCCAAAGAAAGTACTAAAACCCATGAATGCAAGTTGACGAACGGAAAGTAAATTGTATCCAAGGGTCTCAACAAGCATGACTCTCTCAATAGTTAAGGTCGGAGAGATAACCACCTTGCCAAGACCCAATACCTTTGAGATTGCATCATCTCCAGATGAGACTTGGGTGGCCATGGATGAATCGGGTCGAACGTCCACCACCAAGTCCTTGCTTCCGGTCATATGATTTGTTGCTCCGCTATCGAGCAACCATGAGACTCCCCCGGAAGCAAAGTCCTACAATAGATCAATCCTTGGATTTAGGTACCCATTCTTGAATGGGTCCTTTCATGTTAGTGACAAGGGTCTTAGGAACCCAAATAGACCATTCAATATACTCATACGAAGAACCAACAAATTTGGCATAAACATGCCCATCACTAGCACGGCACAAAACACAAGAGGGGTTAAAATCGCCGGCCTTGTTGGAGGGAGTGATCTTGCCCTTCTTGGCACTATCACTCACAACCTTGTCTTTCTTCTTCTCATGAGTAACACTCCCCGCTTTGACAAATGTTTCCTTGAGCGGAGGAGCTTGCGTGGTCTTCTTCTTCTTCTTCTTTTTGGATTTGGGTGCAAACCCAACTCCTTCCTTTGTAATCACTTCCTTTTGATTGCTCAAAAGGTCATTGAGATTCTTCTCACCTTGTATACATGTCACAAGGCCTTTCTCAAGCTGCTCTTTTAGCTTAGCATTTTCCTCCACAAGATGTGCATGCTCACAACACGGGTTAGTAGCAGAGGCATTATCAATTAAGACAAAGGGAGGACACGTGGCAATTTCTTTAGTAAGTTTCACTTGGAGTTGATCATGTGACTCTTTAAGAGAAGCATGAACGCTCTTCAATGCCTTATGAGCATTGTCAAGAGAGACAAACTCATCCTTGAGTCGAACATGGTCAACCCCAAGTGCAACCTTTTTAGATTTAAGAACACGGTTAAGAACAATAGCATGATCATAATCTTTACGTAATTTAGCAAAGTCGTCATTGTGTGACTCCTTAAAAGTCAAATGAAGACCTCACTCTTCCTCTAGAGCAATAGAAAGATCTGCTATCTCGTCGGCATAATCAAAACTATGGCCTCTCATATCCTCAAGAGATTCTTCTTGAGAATCAATCGTGTCATTGGCCTCACCAAGTTGTTCCAAGAGAGCAACGAAGTGCTTCTTGGACTCTCCTTTGAGTTTACAAAGGAACTTGTCAAACTCATTCTCATCCTCTATCGCCTCCTCAAGTTCATCCACACAATCTAACAAAGATGGAGTGGAAGAAACAGAAGTCTTAATGTTTGAGGTTTTGGCGTTGGAGGTTACCTTGGTGAAACCTTTTGCCATGAGGCACCTAGCGATGTGGTTCTCATTGGGGGCGTCGAAGAGTGACACCTTTGTTGGAGTAGAGGATGCAATAGCCACAGATGTCATTGCCATTCCTTCACCACTTGTGTCTCCGTCATCACCATCATCATCCGATGCATACTCTTCTTGATTCACCAACACTTTGTGTGAAGTCTTCTTGGTGAAGTTGGTCTTGTTGGGGAAGGACTTGGCCTTATCTTTGCGGATGAGCTTGCCACCGTTGTCTTCCCTCTTCTCGTATGGACAATCCACCACAAAGTGACTCACATTGCCACAGTTGTAGCAGGTCCTCACACGTTGCTTGCCCTTTGACCCGTTTGAATTGTTCTTGGAGAAGTTGGGCCTTGTGTTTCTCTTGTTGCCCCAAAACTGCCTGGACGCAAGAGCCATGTGCTCATGATAAGCATATTTGGTGTCCTCGGGGCAACCCTCTTCTTCTTCTTCTTCTTCTTCTTCTTCCTCTTGACAGACCTTGGCCTTCAAAGCAAGGTTGGGGGATGATTTCTTTGACCGTTGCACGCGAGCGAGAGCGTTGTCAGCAGTCGTGTTCAAGATGTTCATTGCAATAAATTCATCCAACACATCACCAGAAGACAAGGTGTGAAAGTTCGGCCTTTGACGGATGACAGCGGACATGGCCTTGTTGTAGGGCATGATGGCCTTCAGAAACTTCCGCTTGATCCAAGTATCATCCACATCCTTGCTGCCATGATCTTTGAGGGCAACGGCGAGGGCAGTCACCCTTCTATAGAGCTCACGTGGTTCCTCATCCTCTACCATTACAAACTCATCAGACTGATCAAGGACAACTTCATAGTTTGATCGTTGAATGCTTGAGCTGCCCTTGTACATGGAGATAATGTGTTCCCAACACTCTTTAGCAACAGTGAAGGGTCGCAGGTGAGGAAGCTCTTCAGTAGGAACAGCAGCTTGGAGAATGAACAAGGCGGAGGAATTTAGCTGTTTATCCGCTTCTTCTCTTGGAGTGAGGTTGCGTGGATCACGAGGGTAGTATCCTTATTCAATGACTCGCATGAGTTGAATTGAGCTGTGATCCAAATGAGACTTGATACAGAAAACCCAATTAGCAAAATCATTCTTAACAAGTTTAGGAGGAAGACCGTGATTAACTATATGAGGTGGGTGCACCGGTCCTCCATAGACCAAGGGAGGGGGAACTGAGGTAAAAGTCCCTGACCCATTAATTCCTTGAGACCGATTATCTCTATCAGCACTAGCCCCCTCCTTACCGGAGTTGACATCCGATGCCGAGTTAGTGGGATTAACCACTTGCACCGCATCGGTGGAAAGTTTAAGAGTGTCAAGGAATTCTTTAAACATGGATTTGACCTCGGTCGTCATGGAGGATTTAAGCGAGGACATGGCCTAATTTAAATCCTCGCGAGAGACCGTGTTCACTCCCACGGCCTCGGGAAGTTCTCCCAACCGCTCCTCTTCGCCCCCCATACTCTTCGGGTGGTGAAACCCTTAATAAAGAGACAAGGCTCTGATACCAATTGAAAGGATCGATATGGTTGACTAGAGGAGGAGGGTGAATAGGCAACTAACACTTTTTAACTTTTCTTAACAATTTAGGCTTAGCAACAAAAAGGTTGACTAGATATGCAACTAGGTGAGCAACCTATATGATGCTAATCACAACAAGCACACAAGCAAGCAAGCGATACAACACAATAATAGCTTGCAAGAAGTAAAGGTAAGAGATAACCAAAAGTGGAGCCGGTGGAGACGAGGATGTGTTACCGGAGTTCCTTCCCGGTAAGAGGAAGTACGTCTCCGTTGGAGCGGTGTGGAGGCACAATGCTCCCCAAGAAGCCACTAGGGCCACCGTATTCTCCTCACGCCCTCACACAATGCGAGGTGCCATGATTCCACTATTGGTGCCCTTGAAGGCGGCGACCGAACCTTTACAAACAAGGTTGGGGCTATCTCCACAACTTAATTGGAGGCTCCCAACGACACCACGAAGCTTCACCACAATGGAATGTGGCTCCGAGGTGACCTCAACCGTCTAGGGTTCTCAAACACCCAAGAGTAACAAGATCCGCAAGGGATTAGTGTGGGGAATCAAATTTCTCTTGGTGGAAGTGTAGATCGGGGCCTTCTCAACCAATCCCGAGAGAATCAACAAGTTTGATTGGCTAGGGAGAGAGATCGGGCTAAAATGGAGCTTTGAGAAACAATGGAGCTTGGGGAGGGAAGAGGTGGTCTTCTTGGGGAAGAAGACCTCCTTTATATAGTGGGGGAAAGAATCCAACCGTTATCTCCACTCTCAGCCCCGCGCATTGCGGTACTACCGCATAAGAGCCACGGTACTACCGCAAGAGGTTGCGGTACTAACGCTGTGGGCTGCGGTACTACCGCTCGCGCAGTAGTGACCTGACGCAGACCTATTGCACTGGGCAACGAGCGGTAGAACCGCCGGAGCGGTACTACCGCGCGCCCATACGGTACTACCGCATGGTAGGCAACGTCTGGCACAGGAGATGCACGGAAGTAAAAAATTACTTCCGTGCCTACCTCCGCTGAGGGTGGAGCTGCGCAAAAGTCTGGCACGGTAGTACCGGACATCCATCACGGTACTACCGCTCTAGGGCGGATGTAAAAAATTACATCCGCGCCTACTACCGCAGGCGCACGCACCAGGGCTGGGGTCAGCGGTACTACCGCTCCTTGGAGCGGTACTACCGCGGGCACCTGCGGTACTACCGCTCCCTTGAGCGGTACTACCGCTGGCCACTAAAAACTAGCACCTTGGTGCCTTCAAATTGCACAGACAAGGAAAACGGACTGGAGCTCCATTGAAGCGAAGGAAAGGTGGTGCAATAGAACAGATGTGTACGTGTTGATTCCACCCAAACCTTTCCGAAGCGGACCCCCTCTTAATAGTACGGCTTTCCTACGACTCAAATCCACCGAAAGGAAACGTAGAAAGCAACCGTCTTCAATAGACTCCGAGGGGCACCGAATCGTCTTGTGCCTAGTCATGAGATATCTGAAATGCTCAATGCACACGATTAGTTCGCAAATGAATTGTAATCAATCACCAAAACCACTTAGGGAGAAATATGCCCTTACAGTAAAGATCTCAGCCTCCGGTATTTTTCATTATTGGTGAAAATATCTTTCATATATTTAGCGTAAGGAGGCATTTTCATAATTTCAGTCAAAGGTGTTCTCAAATATTGAGGTCTAAGAATTTCAATAAAGCGATTAAAGCCTCTTCGTCTCTATATTTCATAGCCTTGCTAGGAAATGGCAAAGGTTTTTGAACCCAAGGTTCCCTTTCCTTACCATGTCTTCTAGCAACAAAGTCCTTTTTATCCTACCTTTTATTTTTAGGAGGTGGGTTATCAAGTTCTACCGCAGGTTCTATTTCCACATCAATATCAGATTCTTTATGCATGTCCAGCTGAGTATCATGGTGATCATTATTAGCATTATTATTTGCATTATCAGAATCACTAGATGAATAACCATCCACAGATTGAGTCTCAGCATCAGAAATAGAAACACTATTAGGATTCTCAGGAGGTTTTTTTAAAGTAGGTTCACTAGAAGCATGTCTATTCTTTTTCTTTTTCTTCTTCCTATGTGAACCAGGTACATAATTATTAATTATCTGAGAATCTTGCTCAATTCTTTTAGCATGACCCTCAGGACACAAAGGTTCCTGACTCATTTGACCTCCGCTAGTCATTACTCTAACAGCATGGTCAATCATATTATTGTTCATCTCATTAAGTTAACCATTTTGTGACTTAGAGACTCATTCTAGTTGAGTATGTGATGACCCAAGTACAGGGGATCAATCATAGTCCTTTCGATAAGTAAGAGTGTCGAACCCAACGATGAGCAAAAGGAAATGATAAGCAGTTTTCAGCAAGGTATTCTCTACAAGTGCTGTGAGTAACAATGATAGATAGTTTTGCAGCAAGATAATCTGTAACAAGTGACAAGTAACAATAGTAGCAAAGGTGCAACAAGGTAGCCCAATCCTTTCTATAGAAAAGGACAGGCTTGAAAGTAGTCTTATACTCCCTCCGTCCCATAATAAGTGTCTCAAGCTTAGTACAACTTTGTACTAGCTCTAGTACAAAGTTGAGTCAGTTATTTTGGGACAGAGGGAGTATAAAGCAAGCGCCCCCGAGGACACATGGGAATTTCTGTCTAGTCAAGTTCATCATGTTGAGTTGATTCGGATTCGTTACTTTGATAATTTGATATGTGGGTGGACCGGTGCTAAGGTGCGGTTCTTACTTGAACAAGCAACCCACTTATGATTACCCCCTCTCGCAAGCATCCGCAACTACGAAAGAAGAATTAAGATAATTCTTACCATAGCATGAAACGTATGGATCCAAATCAATGCCTTATGAAATAATGCATAAACTAGGGTTTAAACTTCTGTCACTCTAGCAACCCATCATCTACTTATTACTCCACAATGCCTTCCCTTAGGCCCATTAGATGGTGAAGTGTCATGTAGTCAACGTTCACATGACACCACTAAAGGAAGCAGCAACATACATATCATCAAAATATCGAACGAATACCAACTTCACATGATTACTTATAACAAGACTTCTCCCATGTCCTCAGGAACAATAGTAACTCTTCACACATCATCAACGTGTTCAAGATTAGAGGTGTAATAATGATGATTAAGGACTTGAACATAATATCTTCCACTAAATAAACCAACAAGCATCAACTACAAGATGTAATCAAAACTACTAGTAACCCATAGGTACCAATCTGAGGTTTTGAGACAAAGATTGAATACAAGAGATGAACTAGAGTTTCAGATGAGATGGTATTGGTGAACATGTTGATGAAGATTGGTCCTCCCACGAAGGAGGCAACACTGGTGATGATGATGGCTTCGATTTCCCCATCCCGGAGGGAAGTTTCCCCGACAGAATCAGCCTGCCGGAGTGCAAAAGGGCCTCTGCCCAGGTTTTCGCCTCGAGACGGCAGCGCTTCATCTCGAAAGTTCCTTTCTTATTTTTTTTCTCATTATACGTGAATTTATGGGACTGGAATTAGGGTCGGGAGAGCCACGTGGGCCCCACAAGCTAACAGGGCGGGCGCGCCCTGTTGGCTCGTGGCCCACAGGAAGCTCCCTCCAGCAGTTCTTCGCTCCATAATTCTTCATATATTCTAGAAATAATTCACAAAAAGTTTCAGGTCATTTGGAGTCCAGTGAATTATCACCCTTTTTCTTGGTTTTCAGGTCCAGAATTCCAGTTCCCGGCAATTTCCCTCCTTGTGATGTACCTTGTAAATTCAGAGAGAAAAGGCATAAGAATTGTATCATAAAGTGGAATAATGAACAAGACTAGCTTAGACCTCGCTTGTCCTCAAGCGAAATCCGAACTCGATAATAATGACCACATAATTTGAGAGAGAGAGGTGTCGATAAAAACAGAATACAGACATGAGAGTATCATGAATATTAACATAGCAGCAAATTTTTCATCATATAACTTCTCATAAACAAGTAATAATATATCCACAACATTGATGTATGAAGCATAAACTTTATTGGCAATCAACAAACTATGTTCTTAGTCATTGAGACAATCAATTCATCATATTTCAGAGAATAGTCTATGTAAGAGCTTTCAATTTAGCAAGTTCCCATGCTCAACTATCATTTAGTCTTCTATGATTGTTGACACTCATTGCATATATTTGGAGCTAATGTTTCCATCGGACACATAGGAAGATAGGGGCTTTATTATTTTTGCCACCCAACTTATTTACCTCAAGGATAATGTCAACAATAATGACTCATGATGACCTACATCCAACTGGATATAAATATATCTAGATCTTTCCCCAACACATAAAGCTTGCCAACTAGAAATTAATAGGTTGGAATAGGGATAAACATTATTGGCTCTTGTATAAAAGTAAATACATGAAAGTAGAAGATAGGCCATGTAGCCTGTCACTTTTATTTCTTTGCCATCACACAATTTTACAAAGATTATTTTCCCTTACAATTAAAGATCATACATATTTAGGAGCAATTTTTATTGCTTTGATGCACCTATGACAACTTACTTGAAGGATCTTATTCCAACCATAGGTAGATATAGTGGACTCTCATGGCAAGAGACTGGGTTTAAGGGTTATGGATGCACAAGTAGCATCTCTACTTAGTGTGGAATTTATGGCTAGCAGAAGATCTAAAGCAAGAACCACATGTTAGAGGATCCATGACAATATAACTTCTATGTGTATGTAGACAAACATAACTCATTACGTTGGCTTCCTTGTCCGACATCAATTGTTCGATCATTATATAATATTTGATGGGGGCTCACAATCATAAAATATGTCCAAGATAGTGTATTTGCATGTGAATCTCCTCTCCTCTATCATATTTTTGCATGGATTGTATCAATGACTAACACTATGTCTGTTAACTCCCAACAACTTTTATCACTAATACTTTTTCTATGTGAAGTCATTACTCCCCATGGGATTAGCATATGATTTTTCTATTTCTTTTATTTCAATACTATGATGATTGATGCATGAGAGTAAAAAAAGCAAACTCAACTAATCTTTATTATATAACTCTCATACACGAATACAAAGATAGATAGATCACAAAGAAAACACTCTAAGCAAAGCAAAACTAAATTCTATTCCTCTAAATCACGACATAACTAAGGATCGAACTAATATAGATGATAATGGTAAAAGTGATGGTGATATGATACCGGGGCATCTCTCCAAGCTTGGAACAAGCTAAGGGTGGTGCCCATACCCATGTGCTCAAGTGTCCCTTGACGTGGCTTGAGACTGCGTCGGTATTTCCCCAAAGAGGAAGGGATGATGCAGCACAGCTACGGTAAGTATTACCCTTAGTTATAAAACCAAGGTTATCGAACCAGTAGGAGAACCAAGAAACACTATGTAAACGGTACCTGCACACAAAGAACAAATACTTGCAACCCGACGCGTAAGAGAGGTTGTCAATCTCTCCACGGTAAAAAGATAGATTAGTTTGTATGAGATTGGTTAAATAGATCACACAAGAACACACAATAAAAGATACAAATAAAAAGTGAAGCAAGGTATTTTTGGGATTTGGAATAATAGATCTGAAAACAAAAGCGGAAAAAGATAGATCGGAAAGCAATATGTTAAAAGAATAGACCCGGGGGCCATAGATTTCACTAGTGGCTTCTCTCAAGAAAATAGCGCACGGTGGGTAAACAAATTACTGTTGGGCAATTGATAGAAGATCAAATAATCATGACGATATCCAAAGCAATGATCACTATATAGGCATCACGTCCAAGATTAGTAGACCAAAACGGTTCTGCATCTACTACTATTACTCCACACATCGACCGCTATCCAACATGCATCTAGTGTATTAAGTTCACGGAGAAACTGAGTAATGCAATAAGAACGATGACATGATGTAGACAAGATCTATTCATGTAGGAATAGACCCCATCTTCTTATCCTTAATAGCAACGATACATGCGTGCCTTGCTGCCCCTTCTGTCACTGGGAGAGGACGCCGCAAGAGCGAACCCATCACAAAGCACCTCTTCCCATGGCAAGAAAAATCGATCTAGTTGGCCTAAATAAACCAAAGATTCGAAGAATAAATACGAGGCTATAAATAATCATGCATATAAGAGATCAAAGAAGACTCAAATAATATTCATGGATAGAAACTGATCATGAACTAAAAATTCATCGGATCCGAACAAACACAGTGCAAAAAGTCATTACATCAAGTAGATCTCCAAGAGACCATTCTATTGGGAATCAAAAGAGAGAGAGAAGGCCATCTAGCTATTGCCTACGGACCCGTAGGTCTATGGTGGACTACTCAGGCATCATCGGAGAGGCACCAATGAGGATGATGAACCCCTCCGTGATGGTGTTAGATTGGATCTCGTGGTTCTGGAATTTGCGGAGGCTGAAATTGTGTTTCATCTACTCCTCTAGGGTTTCTGGAATTTCTGAGGATTTATAGAGCTGAGAGGCAGTGGAAAAGACCTCTGTGGGCCCCACGATACATCAGGGCGCACCTGGGGCCTCTGGCGCGCCCTGGTGTATCGAGGGCCCCACGGGCCTCCTCCCAGGTGCTTCCTTCGCTCCCTAGTGCTCTTCTGGTCCAAAAAAATCTCCAAAAAGTTTCGTGGCGATTGGAATCCATTTGGTACTGATATTCTGTGAAGTAAAAAACAAGCAAAAAATAGCAACTGGCACTGGGCACTATGTCAATAGGTTAGTCCCAAAAAATGATATAAAGTTGCTATAAAATGATTATAAAACATCCAAGAATGATAATATAACAGCATGGAACAATCAAAAATTATAGATATGTTGGAGGCATATCAGCATACCCAAGCTTAATTCCCGCTCGTCCTCGAGTTGGTAAATGATAAAAACAGAATTTTTGATGTGGAATGCTGCCTAACATGTTCATCGCATATTCTTTTCTCTTGTAGCATGGACATTTGGACTTTTAGATGGTTCAAAGCAATAGTCTAGTTTTGACATGAAGACTTTAATACTCAAGCATACCAACAAGCAACCATGTCTTTCAAAATATCAACACTAAAGAAAGCTATCCCTAGCCCATCATGCTCAATCATTGATCCATTCATGAAACACGCTCGAATATTAGCTACACCAAATGCACAAGTATGATCATAGTTCCCCCTAGTTGGTGCTTTATAAGAGAAGATGGAGACTCAAATTAAAAATAAAAATTGCATAAAGTAAATAGATAGGCCCTTCGCAGAGGGAAGTAGGGATTTGTAGAGGTGCCAGAGCTCAAAGCTTAAATTGAGAGAGAAAAATATTTTGGGTGGCATGCCTTTCCTATCAACGAAAACGACCGAGTAGTTCTCAATACTTTCCATGCTAGATACATCATAGGCGGTTCCCAAACAGAAATAAAAGTTTATTCCTTTTTCCACCATTCTTTCACAATCCATGGCTAGCCGTATCCACGGTTGCCTTCCATACCAACACTTTCCAAGGAATTTATTATTTCACAACATAAATTTTTCATTTCGGTACTGGGCATCCCTATTACCGCCGTACTCTCGTGCAATGACAAGTGAATAAACACCCATCTTGAGAATTACACATCTAGCAAGGAAAAATATTGGCCACCCCCTGCCGCTTCATGAGCGGTACGGGCACACAAAAAGGAAATTCATTTTGAAAATTAGAGACGGAACATACAAATTTGCTTAGAACGGCATGGCAATACCGCATATAGGTAGGTATTGTGGACTCATATGCAAAATTGGGTTTAAGGATTTTGGATGCACAAGTAGTATTTCTACTTAGTACAAGTGGAGGCTAGCAAATAGATTGAGAAGCAACCAACCAAGAAACGAAAATTCACATAAACGGGCATTAAGCATAACTAACACCGAATCATGCACCACAAGTAGGATGTAATTTCATTGCATAACTATTTACTTTCGTGCTCGCATTGGGAATCAAAAACCTTAACACCAATATTCTTACTAAAGCATAATTACGCACCAACATGACTCACATATTACTATCATCATGTCTAAAAACTATTACAAGGAATCAAGTTTAATTTGTCGAATGATCTTCAAGAAAGTTTTTATTATATCCCTCTTGAATATCTATCACTTTGGGACTAGTTTCATATATTGCCATTGCTTTTGACAAACTCAAATAAATTTAAGTGAAGAACATGAGCATAAAAATGTCATCTCTCAAAATAATATAAGTGAAGCATGAGAGAATTTCTTCAAAATTTACTAACTCTCAAATTAATCTAAGTGAAGCATGAGAGTATTTCTTCAAAAATTTAAAGCACACCATGCTCAAAAAAAAGTGAAGCACTAGAGCAATTCCATAGCTCAAAAAATTTAAGTGAAGCATATAGAGCAATTCTAACAAATCATAGCATAATTTTGGCTCTCTCAAATAGGCGTGTCCAGCAAGCATACTTGTGACAAACTAAAAAGCAAATCAAGCAAAGACTCGTATAATACAAGACGCTCCATGCAAAACTCATGATATGTGACGAATAAAAATATAGTTCCAAGTAAAATACCGATGGTCGTTAGAAGAAAGAGGGGATGCCACTCGGGGCATCCCCAAGCTTAGTTGCTTGTTTATCCTTGGATATTATTGGGGTGACATAGCATCCCCAAGATTAGGCTCTTTTCACTCCTTATTCCTTCATCCATCGTGATCTCACCCAATACTTGAAAACTTCAATCACACAAAACTCAACAAAACCTTCGTGAGATCTGTTAGTATAATAAAGAAAATCACCACTCTAAGTACTGTTTCAAACCCATTCATATTTTATTATTGCATTATATCTACTGTATTATAACTTTACCATGGCTTATACCCTCCAATACAAACCATAGATTCATCAAAATAAGCACACAATGCAACGAAAACAGAATCTGACAAAAACAGAACAGTCTGTAGTAATCTGTACTCTAACCATACTTATGTAACTCTAAAAATTCTGAAAAATTAGGAAAATTTAAATAATTTGTATGGCACTACTTTGTTAACATTTCAGATCATTATCATGCTCCAGTAGAAAATGAAAATTTCTACACTGGAGTCAATGTTTCTGTTTCAGATTCAGCATCGTTTCTACTCATCTTGTGAGTCATCCCAAAGGCTTTACTTGGCACAAACACTAATTAAAACATAAAAACACAATCATAACAGTAGAATAATTGTGCAAACACTTAAAAATAGAAAGAAAAAGGTAAAAATAAATTTTATTCATTGGGTTGCCTCCCAACAAGCTCTTTCTTTATAGCCATTAAGATAGGCTTGAGATTTCAATGATGCCCTCATGAAAAATAATAATAGCAACACAAAGAGAGCATCATGAAGCATATGGAAAACACACTTAAGTCTAACATACTTCCTATGCATAGGCATTTTATAAGCAAACAAATTATCAAGGCTAGTAAAAACTAGCATATGGAAGGAACAAGAAAGAGACAATAGCAATCTCAACATGAAGAGAGGTAATTTATTATCATGAAAATTTCTACAACCATAATTTCCTCTCTCATAATAATTACATGTAGGATCATAATCAAATTCAACAATATATCTATCATAAACAATACTCTCTTTGTGATCAACATGCATAAAGTTTTTATCATCTTCCAAAATAGTGGGATTATCATCAACTAAAGTTATGACCTCTCCAAACCCACTTTTATAAAAAAAATCATAATATTGAACACTCTCCAAATATGTGGGATTCTTTTTACCTAAACTTGACGCTCTTCCAAACCCACTTTTGATACTATTGCAAACATTATTATCAATAACATATTCAACATGAGGCTTAAATAAATTTTCAAGATCATAAGAAGTATTATCACCCCAATCATGATCATTGCAATAAGAAGTGGACATGGCAAAATTATCATCCCCAAGCTTGTAGTTTTGCATATCATTAAAATAATTGACATTAATAGAATTTATAGTAACATCATTGAAATCATGCTTTTCAATCAAGGAGCTATCATGAATCACCTTATAAATTACTTCTTTCAACACTTCATCAAGATTTTTTGATTCATGATTTTCAAACAAAACTTCATAGAGATAATCAAGTGCACTCAACTCCCTAGCAATTGGTTGATCATAATTTGGCCTTTTGAAAAGATTAGCAAGTGGATGAGGATCCATATCAATAGATTTTTAGCAAGCAAAGATGCAAGTAAATAGAAGGCACATGGCAACACAAGCAAAGATAGCAAACAAGCAAAAAGGTAAACGAAAAAGAGGGCGAATCAAATGGCAAATTTTTGTGAAGTGGGGGAGATGAATATGAGAGGAAAATGGTAAATAATGTAAATTGCAAGGAGATGAGATTTGTGATTAGGAACCTGATAGATGTTGATGATGTCTCCCCGGCAACGGCGCCAGAAATTCCTTTGACGTGGCTTGAGACTGCGTCGGTATTTCCCCAAAGAGGAAGGGATGATGCAGCACAGCTACGGTAAGTATTTCCCTCAGTTATGAAACCAAGGTTATCGAACTAGTAGGAGAACCAAGCAACCCTATGCAAACGGTACCTGCACACAAAGAACAAATACTTGCAACCCGACGCGTAAGAGAGGTTGTCAATCCCTCCACGGTAAAAAGATAGATTAGTTTGTATGAGATTGGATAAATAGATAGCACAAGAACACAAAATAAACAATACAAATAAAAAGTGCAGGAAGGTATTTTTGGGTTTTTGGAATAATAGATCTGAAAACAAAAGCGGAAAAAGATAGATCGGAAAGCAATATGTTAAAAGAATAGACCAGGGGGCCATAGATTTCACTAGTGGCTTCTCTCAAGAAAATAGCACACGGTGGGTAAAGAAATTACTGTTGGGCAATTGAGAGAAGATCAAATAATCATGACGATATCCAAGGTAATGATCAATATATAGGCATCACGTCCAAGATTAGTAGACCAAAACGATTCTACATCTACTACTATTACTCCACACATCGACCGCTATCCAGCATGCATCTAGTGTATTAAGTTCATGGAGAAACGGAGTAATGCAATAAGAACGATGACATGATGTAGACAAGATCTATTCATGTAGGGATATACCCCATCTTGTTATCCTTAATAGCAACGATACATGCGTGCCTCGCTGCCCCTTCTGTCACTGGGAGAGGACACCACAAGATCGAGCCCATCACAAAGCACATCTTCCCATGGCAAGAAAAATCGATCTAGTTGGCCTAACTAAACCAATGATTCGAAGAAGAAATACGAGGCTATAAATAATCATGCATATAAGAGATCAAAGAAGACTCAAATAATATTCATGGTTAGAAACTAATCATGAACTCAAAATTCATCGGATCCCAACAAACACACCGCAAAAAGTCATTACATCAAGTAGATCTCCAAGAGACCATTGTATTGAGAATCAAAAGAGAGAGAGAGAGAGAGAGAAAGCCATCTAGCTACTGCCTACGGACCCGTAGGTCTATGGTGGACTACTCACGCATCATCGGAGAGGCACCAATGAGGATGATGAACCCCTCCGTGATGGTGTTAGATTGGATGTCGTGGTTCTGGAACTTGCGGCGGCTGGAATTGTGTTTCATCGACTCCTCTAGGGTTTCTGGAATTTTTGAGGATTTACAGAGCTGAGAGGCGCTGGAAAAGACCTTCGTGGGCCCCACGATACATCAGGGCGCGCCGGGGGCCTCTGGCGCACCCTGGTGTATCCTGGGGCCCATGGGCCTCCTCCCAGGTGCTTCCTTGGCTCCCAAGTTGTCTTCTGGTCCCAAAAAAATCTCCAAAAAGTTTCGTGGCGATTGGACTTCATTTGGTACTGATATTCTGCGAAGTAAAAAACAAGCAAAAAAACAGCAACTGGCACTGGGCACTATGTCAATTGGTTAGTCCCAAAAAATGGTATAAAGTTGCTATAAAATGATTATAAAACATCCAAGAATGATAATACAACAGCATGGAACAATCAAAAATTATTGATACATTGGAGATGTATCATCCATCTTGGGTGATGGTGGTGATGATGTGATCCTCTTAGCGATGATGCCCCTTAGGGTACGTGTCGTGGTTTTGTCACGGCAGATGCCCGAAGGCTTAGGTTCGAGGCCATCGCTAAAGAGGTGGACTCAAAGGGGTTAAACGGGACAAGGGACACAAGTTTACCCAGGTTCGGCCCCTCACCGTGGAGGTAAAAGACTACGTCCTGCTTGTATTGTATTGACTGTAGTATCGATTACAAAGGGGCGGCTTGCTTGCCCTAGCTCCCGATTGCTTGGTCTCTCTCGCCGTAAGGCTTGTCTGTCTTTCTCAACCTCTCCAACACGCCGCAGGGGCTCACCTTTATATACATAGGTCGAGGCCCTGGGTTTACACGAGTCCTGGTCGGGTTATACAACGTAACCGATCCTGGTTCCAACTCTTTAGTCTTACAGAACAAGTCATCTTATGGCGGCTTACATCTTCTGGCCCATGAGTCGCCTCATGCCTCTTGGGCCTTGACCTCAGCCCATCTGGCAAGCCGCCATATGGCCTGGTCTTCATGTCTTGTCTTCCTCTTGGCCCACCTGGTAACCCGCCATGTGGCTTGGTCTCCGTCTTCTGGCCCACCTTATGGGTCTTGACTATGAACCGCCAAGCTGGTGACCGGGTCTTCAGTGAATCGCCAAGTCCTGGCCGGGTTATACTCCGGCCGGGTTATATCGCGGGGTTATATCCCTGACATTAGCCCCCAGGTTAGCTTGAATTTATTCATGCTAAGCTCCGTCTTCTCTATTGTCTTGCTTATCAGTGTCCTCCAAAATAATATTCTGGAAATACAACACCCATATGCCATTGAGTCGGCCTCCAATACTCTCGGTGGGTTACCACCACCGGGTTATAATCTTTGATGACGTCGGGTCATGTAATGTTGGCGACACCGGGTCAAATAACCAGTCTCCAGAATTGACATCTTGAACACTCTTTTCAATTTTGATATATCCTTATTACCTGTAGCCCCCAAGCTCCAAGTTTATCCATGATGACTTGGCGCTTTGCAATAATATCTTTGACTGTGCAGCCCCCAAGTATCAGGTTGTCTTGCTTGCAGCAGCCTGGGACTTATAACTGTCTTATACCTTATAAAGCTTCAATTGGTGTAGCCCCCAAGAGCCGGCTCTTCAGTAGGTGATGGGCCAGGTCTTCAATGGGAACCTTATAGTCTGCTTTGAACAGCTGAATACTGTATCCCCCAAGTGCCGGGTCGCATGCCTGTGGCGACTTGGGACTTTAGAGAATTTGATCTGAGCGGTGAAGCCCCCGAGTGCCAGGTCAGTAATATGTACTGGGCCGGGACTTTAGAAGGATTGTAGAAAACCGGTCATCTCCTTGAAATAACAGGGTCTTGCTTGATAATGTACTGTCTTGAAAACCGGCTTGCATTAGCCCCCAAGTGCTGTGGCGCATGCTTGTAGCGACAAGGGACTTGCGTACTTGATATAAGCCGGATTTGAATAATGTAGCCCCCAAGTGCCGGGTTGTCTGCCTGCGGCGACTCGGGACTGTATAAGAGTAATATGATTCCTTGACCGTGGTTGTAACCCGGTTATGAATAATGAAATCCCTGCTCGTGGTTGCGGTGCAACCCGGCAAATATATGCTTGAGAAATCCATGAATGCTGTAGTATACTACATAGTACTAGTTGAAGAAATCCAAGAGCCGGTCGATCTAGATAACCCAGCATTATAATCAATAGGACGGCTCTTCAAGAAGAGCCAGCCATGTCGGCTATTTAGTGTCTTTATTATGCTTGCAGAGGTTACGATGTAAAGACTTAGGCATGATTGCCACTCATATGCCGGCTCTCATATGGCACAGATTCGTCGTTTTAACCTTAACCAGCTCAGGGTCTTATTGCGAGATTAACGGTCAAGAGACAAGTTCAGGGTCTCTAAAGATTGACTGTTTAAGAGTACAACAATTTATAAAACCAACTCTTTTGACAAGTTCAGTGTCTTATAGATTGACTGTCAAAGAGAGGTAAATCATAATCCGGCTATTGACAGTTTAGGGTCATATAGATTGACTGTCAAAGAGACGTAAATCATAAGCCGGCTCTTGACAGTTCAGGGTCATATAGATTGACTGTCAAAGAGACGTAAATCATAAGCCGGCTCTTGACAGTTCAGGGTCATATAGATTGACCGTCAAGAGACGTAAATCATAAGCCGGCTCTTGACAGTTCAGGGTCATATAGATTGACCGTCAAGAGACGTAAATCATAAGCCAGCTCTTGACAGTTCAGGGTCATATAGATTGACTGTCAAAGAGACGTAAATCATAAGCCGGCTCTTGACAGTTCAGGGTCATATAGATTGACTGTCAAAGAGACGTAAATCATAAGCCGGCTCTTGACAGTTCAGGGTCATATAGATTGACTGTCAAAGAGACGTAAATCATAAGCCGGCTCTTGACAGTTCAGGGTCATATAGATTGACCGTCAAGAGACGTAAATCATAAGCCGGCTCTTGACAGTTCAGGGTCATATAGATTGACCGTCAAGAGACGTAAATCATAAGCCGGCTCTTGACAGTTCAGGGTCATATAGATTGACTGTCAAAGAGACGTAAATCATAAGCCGGCTCTTGACAGTTCAGGGTCATATAGATTGACTGTCAAAGAGACGTAAATCATAAGCCGGCTCTTGACAGTTCAGGGTCATATAGATTGACTGTCAAAGAGACGTAAATCATAAGCCGGCTCTTGACAGTTCAGGGTCATATAGATTGACCGTCAAGAGACGTAAATCATAAGCCGGCTCTTGACAATTCAGGGTCATATAGATTGACCGTCAAGAGACGTAAATCATAAGCCGGCTCTTGACAGTTCAGGGTCATATAGATTGACTGTCAAAGAGACGTAAATCATAAGCCGGCTCTTGACAGTTCAGGGTCATATAGATTGACTGTCAAAGAGACGTAAATCATAAGCCGGCTCTTGACAGTTCAGGGTCATATAGATTGACTGTCAAAGAGACGTAAATCATAAGCCGGCTCTTGACAGTTCAGGGTCATATAGATTGACTGTCAAAGAGACGTAAATCATAAGCCGGCTCTTGATAGTTCAGGGTCATATAGATTGACTGTCAAAGAGACGTAAATCATAAGCCGGCTCTTGACAGTTTAGGGTCATATAGATTGACCGTCAAGAAACGTAAATCATAAGCCGGCTCTTGACAGTTCAGGGTCATATAGATTGACTGTCAAAGAGAACGGCGGGTCACCTGTTGGAATGTGGCGGCAATCTCCAGGACCAGGTTTTATCTTCTTTGAAATAACGATCTTTGCCGAGTCATAACTGCATAGCCCCCAAGTCTTTAAGATGACTTGAGGAGTCGGCTTAATAATCTCCACGGAATGTTTGAAGTTGCCCATTACGGGTTATAAATGATCCCGTTTGAGGTGTTTTAGTAATCCTCGTTAAGGCGTTTCGGGTTACTCTGATACCCTGACTGGTTATTCTGCCGCTGGCCTCCGCCGCGAGGCTGTTGATTATGACCTCCATGGTTGCCTTGACCCTGGTAATCGGACCCTGAGCCACCAGCATCAAAGTCGGCTTCTGAGCCGCCCGGACCTGAGCCGCCCGATGGGCCATCACCGTTATCACGATGCTGTTGAATGCTGTAATTCCGGAACTGTCTCATAGTATAACAATCCCTCCATAGATGGTTTGCCGGCTTATTCGGCCGGGTGTGCTCGGGACAAGGTTGGCTAAGCCTCTCCTCCAGGTTGAAAGTAGTTTTTCCCTTGTTAAAAAACTGCTCGAAGTTCCCGTTGCCCTTAGCACAGTTGTTCCTGACGTTGGTGTTTGCCACCAATTCTGACCCGCCATCTGGGTGCTTCCGCTTGCCATTGCTACCTTTCTTCCCCTAACCTGATTTCTCATTATCAGAGTCCGGGTCCTTCGTGTTATCAGAATCTGCGTACTTGGTGAGAGCCGCCATGAGCTCCCCCATGTCTTGGCATGAGCGTTTGAGCCGGCCAAGTTTCTGCTTCAAAGGCGTGAAGTGACAATTCTTCTCTAGAATCAAAACCGCCTGAGAGCCGTAATCTGCTCAGAAGAGTGGATGATTTCGGAGACTCGCCGGACCCAGTGATGAGCCGACTCGTCCTCACGCTGCACACACTGGTCCAAATCCATAATTGTCATGGGCTGCTTGCATGTTCCTTTAAATTTTTTGATGAATTTCGCCCTTAACTCGGCCCAGGAGTTAATGGTGTTGGGTGGCAAACCCTTCAACCATGTGCGAGCCGGCCCTTCCAGCATCATGATGAAATACTTGGCGTAGACCGCATCACTAACGTCCAACATCTCCATGGCTAGCTCATAACTTTCAACCCAGGCCTCTGGAGGTAAATCAACAGTGTAATTGGGCACCTTACGAGGACCCTTGAAATCCTTCGGCAGACGCTCATTCCGCAGAGCCGGTACCAGACACGGCACCCCCACAGCCCTGGAAGTCAACCCCGCTCCTCCTGAAACGGAAGGGGCGACTGTGTGTTCCTGAGACGCCGCCGCTGCCTGAGCCGCCTCTTCTCGCCGTGCTCTCACCTGATCCACCAATGTCTGAGCATCCAGAGCCGCCCGATCCGCTTGCGGCGGGTTACGATGTCGTTCGCTCCTAGAAACCGCCGGCGACTCATAACACCGGCTGTAGCTACGGCTGTGGATGGGCGTTGAGTGCACGCGACTCCGGCTGTAATTATACTTCTCTTGCGGGTCCATCGCCGCGCGTAGGTATCCGATGGCGTTCCGCACCTCTTCTGCATAAGGCGCCTCATCGGGGATCGGAATTGGATCAAGCCTGGTTGCTGCTGCCACCATGTTCTCCGCCGGGTTAGAATAATGACCCAGCGGTGTCGGATAAAGCGGTGGCGGGTTTTGGCCCCGTCGTGGCGGGTCTTGACGCTGAACCGCTGCCCGGCTCCTAGGTATTTCCGCCGTCCGGGTTATGGCCAAAGGCACACTTCGTCCCGTTCCTGGCGTGTTGAAGAGATTCCTAGCTTCATACTGCTCCGGCAAGCGGGACTGATGTCTCATCCGCTGAACCGCCGCCGCCGACTGTTGCTCTATCTCGAGGCAAAGAGCATCTGCCTTAAGGCGCTCCGCCTCAGCATCCATCTGAGCCTTCAGCTCGTTAACTTCCTGCTAGACCGCGGCCATCCGATCCTTCAACCTAGTGATTTCTGCATTGCGGGCCGCTTGGTTCGCAACAGTGACCTCAGTTGCCATCAAGGTTGTAAGCTCGTTCATCAGATCCAGGAGAACTTGAGCCGGGGGTGCGCCCGACCCGGACACGGCCGCACCAGGTGTACTGCCCTGAGCCGCCGCTGAACCGGCCATGAAGACGGCTGCATGACTTGGCGGCTTATAACCCTCCGGCTCATGGTATTCTGACTCAGGGTAAGGCTCGTGGTAACCCCCAAGCCCTCCATCCTGAAGCTGATAGATCGATTCCGTCTCCCCACATGAAGATTCCTCCCCGGAGTAGTCGTGAGTTTCTTCCTCGGACATAGAACCCTCAAGTTCTACGCCTTGAGTGAAGCCGACGAAGACATGCTTCCTGCCCGGGTCAGAACGGGCGGGTTGCATGCTCCGGGCGGGTTGCTTGCGCCGAGCGAGTTGCTTGCGCCGAGTCGGCTCGACGATGTCAGTGCAGATGTCCGGCCCGGGTTCAGATCTGCCGATCTTGCCGATGAAGATGTTGACTCCACTGAAGGGGACCCGGAAACCATGCTCGATTGAGTCGGCCTCAGGACTCCAGCCGGCGTTGTCGAGGTAGAGTCTCCCATGGCAACTCTTGGTTATCTCACCATTGACGTACCCTTCGCTTCCAGAGAGAGAACCCTTTGAGAACTCAACACCACCGAGCGCTGGCCCCATGGTGGGCGCCAACTGTCGTGGTTTTGTCACAGCAGATGCCCGAAGGCTTAGGTTCGAGGCCATCGCTAAAGAGGTGGACTCAAAGGGGTTAAACGGGACAAGGGACACAAGTTTACCCAGGTTCGGCCCCTCACCGTGGAGGTAAAAGCCTACGTCCTGCTTGTATTGTATTGACTGTAGTATCGATTACAAAGGGGCGGCTTGCTTGCCCTGGCTCCCGATTGCTTGGTCTCTCTCGCCGTAAGGCTTGTCTGTCTTTCTCAACCTCTCCAACACGCCGCAGGGGCTCACCTTTATATACATAGGTCGAGGCCCTGGGTTTACACGAGTCCTGGTCGGGTTATACAACGTAACCGATCCTGGTTCCAACTCTTTAGTCTTACAGAACAAGTCATCTTATGGCGGCTTACATCTTCTGGCCCATGAGTCGCCTCATGCCTCTTGGGCCTTGACCTCAGCCCATCTGGCAAGCCGCCATATGGCCCGGTCTTCATGTCTTGTCTTCCTCTTGGCCCACTTGGTAACCCGCCATGTGGCTTGGTCTCCGTCTTCTGGCCCACCTTATGGGTCTTGACTATGAACCGCCAAGCTGGTGACCGGGTCTTCAGTGAATCGCCAAGTCCTGGCCGGGTTATATCGCGGGGTTATATCCCTGACAGTACGGATCTCATCATTGAGCTTATCAACCTCTCGCTTAAGGTCTAAATTCTCCTTGCGAAGTTTGTTGGTGACGATCATTGCTCCTTCCATCAAAGGGTGTGTTTTGCTGGCTGAGGCAGTGGTGGTGTCTATCTGCACACGTCGATAAGGGGTAAATCGAGTATTGGATGGTGTAACCTTGTTTGGCAAGCTCGACTTTTTGAATTCCACGTGCATATCTCCAGGTTGAGGTAGAGGTACTTCCTCTTCTTCATCATCACTTGAGAGCTCGATCCTTTTCAGATCAGCCTCCTCCTCTTCCTCCGTTGACCACCCATAAGGATCCACATCCCCATGGACTCAGGGATTGGCAAAGAAATATGAAACATACCTCTCTCCCTCTGAATCTTGTGATGACATATTGCTTATAAATCTGTCAGAAAAAAGCCCGAAACAAGAACATAAGAGAAACTTGAGGTGCGGTGGTCGAAACACACAGGAGTACATTTAATGATTTTTTCTAGGTCAGAATACGTGTCGAGGAAGAAAATAGAGTCCGAGAGGCACACGAGGGGCCCACAAGCTAAGAGGGCGCGCCCAGGGGGTTGGGCGCGTCCTGTTGGCTCATGGCTCCCTCATGGGTCCCCCTGACTCGTTCGGATCAGGTCGGTCGCTCGGGGAAGACTCCATCTCCGAGGAATCCTTGAGAGGCTCCTAGGTTTCCTCAAGGTCCGTCCGGATCAACGCCCACTGTTCAAACTGAGGCATCGCCACGACAAGATCCTTCTTGTTGGCCCAGCGGTACACCGGCCGCGCCGCCCGGGGCATCTCCTCTGCCTCCCCTGGGAATAGGACTTCCCAGGCGGCGGCCACCTCTTCGTCCAAGAGGTTCCCCTACGCCAGTCGGGTTCGGTCCTTGTTCGAGGCGATCTCCCACACCGGGCGTGAGCGCTTCTACAGAGGAATTCCTCGGCGACCATGCCCGCCATGAGCCTAGCCCCGCGCATCTCCTTCAACCTCGCCGGGATTGGCATCAGGGTAGCACCGCCGAGCTTCTTGTGTTCCTAGCGGGGGGTCTTCTCGGCGGGCTCGGTCGGAACCGTCAGGAGAGGACTGGTCCGCAGGGCATCAACATAAACCCAGCGTGACCGGAAGTTCTCCACCTTCTTCTTGATCTTCATGTCGATGAAGATCATGCGCATCTCATCGTCGATGCGGAAGGAGGCGCCCCCGGAGCGGTGGTTTCCCGTGGAGAAAACCCGCAGGTTGTAAAAAGTTCGGAAGAGCAACACGGATGGCATCACCCCCAGGAAGGCCTCGTAGAGGTACGCGAAGAGAGCGAGGATGAGGACGGAGTTGGGGTGGTGGTGTCGTAGTGCTCCAGTATGGCATAGAGGAAGTCGGAGAAGGGAGACACCAGCCCGGCGAAGGGCTAGTGGAAGAAGACAGGGACTGTCGTGTTGCCGAGGCTGCATCGCTGGTGCGACCCCGCCCAGATCTTGGTGGTGCCTTTCTCGAAGTGCACGGAGGCCAACAGGGGGACGTGCTCTGGCCAGTCCGCTTTCGCCGGTGATGGTGGACAGCAGCAAGGCCGGACCGAGCTCCGCCACTAGGGAACTCTTGCTGGAGGAGGCCTCAGCAGCCGCATGTTTCTTGCCGTGAGCCATGGCGGCGTGGAGATTGGAAATTGGAAGCAGAAATAGAGGAACTGCTCACGCGCGAGAGGAAGGGCAAGTTGGGGATGGCAGAGCAATGATGTGATTGCACCCCCACGGGCAGGCTTTATCGCCAGGACGGTGGTTCCAAGGCGTCGTGGGGAGTGCGGGCGTTTCGCCCCATGAGACCCGCCACGCGCCACCTCCGGACCGGGCAGCTCGTTTCGTCTCCAACGGATGGAACGCGTGCACCGCAGGCCCAAGGGCTATTGTTGGCCCAATGGGATCCAGGGTAACACAACTCGTCAGCCGCTGGCCCTGAGGACGATGCCTGGGCCGACCCACAAAATACGGCTCTGCCGCAGCCGCTCCGGAGGTAGCCGCCTTGTGAGGGGCAAGCCTCCCGAGGCTCCTTGCCGCAAGGTCAAGCCCTGCTGAGGCCGTCAGGTACCAGATCGCCTCGCGAGGCTCTCCGCGCGAGGCCACCTCACGAGGCTTGACGGACGACACCAGCAGCGGGGCGCCACGCCCACCACGTGGATGACGTCCCGCTATGAGGACAAGGATGGGGGGCACGACAGAAGCCAGGTTTATGCTTTGGTGATAAGGGAGCAGGGGCGTATGCCTCCCCCAAAGAATTTCCTCTTTGGCATAAGGAGATTAGGACGGACTGGCACGCCAGGACGGAGGTCATCGCTGAGCCCACAAGCGCGTCACGAAGACTGCTTTACCAGGCGAAGACCGGCTTTAGTTAGGATAGGCTTGAGCTCCTGTCCCCCTTCGAATTGCCACCCTGTGGCCACCCTTTCCCGCCGATATTTTCAAGGAAGAGGACCAAGGCACTACAAGAGAGATAGAGCCGCCTCCATGTAAAGGGATCAAGCCATTTCTCTCCTCGACACCTCGTGTACTCGAGCAACAAGTTCCTCATCACAGAGCAATCAATTCACAAGCAGGAGTAGGGTTTTACACCGCACGGTGGCCCGAACCTAGGTAGCTTGCGCGTCCCCATCTTTTTCAGAGAGAGAGAGTGTGTGTGAGCTCGCCGTCGATCTTGCTGTGTTGGCCGTCGTGTTGCAGGTCGCCGAGCCAAGCCTTGCAGAGTTCGAACCTTGTTCTTGCAAAAGTTCTTGGACGCAGATCCTAGAATCCGATACTTCCCGATCAATCTATTGAGCCATCCCTGTAAGTGTCACAAACAACCCTAGAGTTCGTACTAGAATAACACCTATGATATGCATCTATCAACTCTAATGTCACCTAAATACTTGACGTGGCTTGAGACTGCGTCGGTATTTCCCCAAAGAGGAAGGGATGTTGCAGCACAACTACGGTAAGTATTTCCCTCAGTTATGAAACCTAGGTTATCGAACCTGTAGGAGAACCACGCAACACTATGTAAATGGTACCTGCACACAATGAACAAATACTTGCAACCCGACGCGCAATAGAGGTTGTCAATCTCTCCACGGTAAAAAGATAGATTAGATTGTAATAGATTAGATACATAGATCACACAAGAACACAAAATAAAAGAGGCAAATAAAAAGTGCAGCAAGGTATTTTTGGGTTTTTGGAATAATAGATCTGGAAACAAAAGGCGGCAAAAGATAGATCGGAAAGCAATATGTTGGAAAAGTATACCCAGGGGCCGTAGGTTTCACTAGTGGCTTCTCTCATGAGTATAGCACACAGTGGGTGATCCAGTTATTGTTGGGCAATTGATAGAAGATCAAATAATCATGACGATATCCAAGGCGATGATCATTATATAGGCATCACGTCCAAGATTAGTAGACCGAAACGATTCTGCATCTACTACTATTACTCCACACATCGACCGCTATCCAGCATGCATCTTGTGTATTAAGTTCATGGAAAAACGGAGTAATGCAATAAGAATGGTGACATGATGTAGACCCGATCTATTCATGTAGGAATAGACCCCATCTTGTTATCCTTAATAGCAACGATACATGCGTGCCTCGCTGCCCCTTCTGTCACTGGGAGAGGACACCGCAAGACCGAACCCATCACAAAGCACCTCTTCCCATGGCAAGAAAAATCGATCTAGTTGGCCTAACTAAACCAAAGATTCAAAGAAGAAATATGAGGCTATAGGTAATCATGCATATAAGAGATCAAAGAAGACTCAAATAATATTCATGGACAGAAACTGATCATGAACTCAAAATTCATCGGATCCCAACAAACACACCGCAAAAAGTCATTACATCAAATAGATCTCGAAGAGACCATTGTATTGAGAATCAAAAGAGAGAGAGAAAGCCATCTAGCTACTGCCTACGGACCTGTAGGTCTATGGTGGACTACTCACGCATCATCGGAGAGGCACCAATGAGGATGATGAACCCCTCTGTGATGGTGTTAGATTGGATCTTGCGGTTCTGGAACTTGCGGCGGCTGGAAGTATTTTTCATCGACTCCTCTAGGGTTTCTGGAATATTTGGGTATTTATAGAGTTCAGAGGCGGCGGAGGGGGTCCTGAGGCCACCACAACCCACCAGGGCGCGCCTTGGTGTCTTGTGGGCCCCCTGGGCCTCCTCCCGGGTGCTTCTTTAGCCCACTGGCTTTCTTCTGGTCCAAAACAAAACTCCAAAAAATTTTGTCACTATTGGACTCCATTTGGTACTGATATTCTGCGAAGTAAAAAAACAAGCAAAAAACAGCAACTGGCACTTGGCACTATGTAAATAGGTTAGTGCCAAAAAATGATATAAAGTTGCTATAAAATGATTGTAAAACATCCAAGAATGATAATATAACAGCATGGAACAATAAAAAATTATAGATACATTGGAGACGTATCAATACTCCAATGTCACCACAAGTGTCCATGAGTTAATTATTCGGCATGCATCAAACAATTATAGAGTCATGATATTCAATCCAACACAAATAACTTCAAAGAGTACCCCAAAGTTTCTATCAGAGAAAGTAGGATGAAAACATGCATCAACCTATGTGCCTGGATTACCCCCAATGTCACATGGAAATCCGCAAGTTGATTACCAAAACATACATCCAGTGACTCAATACAGTACCCCATTATCACCACGGGTATCCACATTTAAGACATACATCAGGTGTTCTCAAATCCAAAGTATTCAATCCAACATAACAAAACCCCAAAGGGAAAGACACAATTCATCACATCGAGATAGAGTGGGAAGAAGACCATAGGATCCAACTATATTAACAAGCTCGTGATACATCAAGATCATGCCAACTCAAGAACACGAGAGAAAGAGAGATCAAACACATAGCTACTCGTACATACCCTCAGCCCCGAGGGTGAACTACTTCCTCCTTGCCATGGACATGGAGGCCACCGGGATGATGAAGATGGCCTCCGGTGATGATTTTCCCCTCCGACAGGGCGTCGGAAAACAGACTTGCAGCAACAGAGCAGAAGTTCTAGGTTTCATTCTGGAGTTTTCCCAATATATAGGAATTTTTGGCGTTTGTTTCACGCCAGGGGGTGCCCGAGTGGCCCACATGCCCTAGGGGGGCGCCCCCGAGGCTCGTGGATCCCTCACCCACTTCCTGGTCCATCTCCTGTGCTCCGTGGGTCTCCTTTAGTCCATAAAAAATCACCGTAAATTTTCAGCTCATTCCGAGTAATTATATTTCTGCACTCCAGTGTTGCCGCCGTCACTTGTCAAGGCCGCTACTGCAAGTCACTAAACACAAAGCTCGCTCTTCATCGCATCCAAGACACCCTTCCACCCTTTATTCTAATCATCCAATTGTACTCGCCATGACATTCTTCGCCTCTCTCAAATACCGTGGAAATCAAGAAGTAGAGATGTCCCATGGTATCGACAAAACCGGAGGTTTGTGCCACTCCCACTTACAGCCGCGTGGGTAGATGCATGGATGCGTACGGCAATCCCATCCGATCTAGAAAACCAAGAGCGTCTTGTGCCAATCTGTAGAACTCCAGCGAAGAATTACGGAACTCATCATCGGCCAGATCGAAGAGGATGAAAAACAGGTAGATCATCAGTTTGGCGCGAGAAAACCAATAGGGCAGCAACCTTTATTGGCCAGATCACCAGCCCCCATGCCACCAATCCACGAGACCATGCCGCCCCGATCTCCCCAACCATCAACCGGAGCTCCAAGGCCGAGCCGGAGCGGTAGGAGAAGGCGACCCGTGCAACCCGCAGTCTGCGCCAAGGCCCGCCAAGACCGCAAACACGCCGATGATGCAACCACCACCACACCGTCGACGAAGAAGACGCACACCCTAGCGGATCTGGCCACAACACCGCGCATGCTATCCATCGCCACCATGCCGCTGGTAGCCATCCATGTGAGGTTGCTGAGGCTGCCAGTCGTTGGGATCTTGAGCGCGGCACACGTCGACGTACCTCCCAAACCTGCCGCCCTATAGGCTGGAGTCCGTCACGAGAGAGCGCCCCGCCACAGCCGTTGGCACTCAGGCTTTGCCGGACGGCGTCCTCCAGCGGCGGCGCAATGAGAGGAGGAGGAGGAACGGCGACACTGCGAGTATGGACGTGCGCCTGAGTCGCCCTGGGTTGGGCGACGCTGGGCAATCTCAATGAAGGAAGTTTAGCTACAAAAACTAAGCACCTACACATTGAGAAGACTAGTTGCTAAGTTTGTTAATGCACTTAGTACCTCATGTAAGCACCAATGCATTGGAAGTGGCCTTAATGTGTTGGCAAGCCTGGAACCTTCGCAACGATGTGATTCATGCAGAGGGGAAGGACACGGCGTCGGGATCAGTGATGTCGCTCGTCAGGCTAGAGGACAATTTCAGAGAAGGTTGAACAACCGCTAACATTGAGTAGAATGGTTGAAATGCAACCTTCGATGGATACCTGCTACTTGTGAGCTGCGTTGGGTGTTTCCCCAAAGAGGAAGGGTGAAAAAATATAGTACAATAAGTATTTCCCTCAGTGAGAACTAAGGTTATCGAATCAGTAGGAGAACCACGACAACTTGCGTCAACAATACCTGCACACACAAAACCAAACACTTGCACCCAGTGCGGGCAAGAGGGTTGTCAAGCCCCTTGAACTCGTTACTTGCAAGGATTACTTATGATAGTGATAGATAGATAAATATACAAGTAAAATAAAAAGAAAGTAAATAAATTGTAGGAAAGTTTTTAGGTTTTTGTAATATGATTTGAATAGACCCAGGGGCCATAGTTTTCACTAGAGGCTTCTCTTTCGAACGCATATCATACGGTGGGTATACAAATTACTGTTGGGCTATTGATAGAAAAGCGCAGACTTATGATGTTATTCCTGGCAATGATCATGTATATAGGCATCACATCCGTGACAAGTAGACCAAAACGATTCTTCATTTACTACTATTACTCCACCAATCGACCGCTATCTAGCATGCATCTATGGTATTAAGTTCATGACAAACAGAGTAATGCTTTAAGCAAGATGACATGATGTAGTGAAAGTTAGACCAAGCAATATGTTCAAACCCCTTCGTTTGAACCTTAGTAGCAACAAGACAATACGTGTATTGCCCCTTCTGTCACTAGGATATAGAGCACTATAAGATTGAACCCACTACAATGTACTCCTTCCACTGAAGATAAGTCAATCTAGTTGGCTAAACCAAATTGATAGATCGGAGAGACTTGCAAAGCTATAACAATCATGCATAATAGAATTCATAGAAGACTCAATTACTTTTCATGAATAATCTGGTCATAAACCTACAATTCATCAGATCCCAACAAACACACCGCAAAAGAAGATTACATCAGATAGATCATCGTGAGAATTGGAAAGAACTTTGTATTGAAGATCAAAGACAGAAAAGAAGCCATCTAGCTACTAGCTATGGACCCGTAGGTCTTTGGTGAACTACTCACACATCATAATGGAGGCAACAAGGTTGAAGTAGACGGCCTCTGTGATGGATCCCCCCTCCGAGAAAGTACCAGAAAAGGCCTCTAGATGGGATCGCGGAAGAACAAAGACTTGCGGCGACAGAAAAAATGTTTTGGGTGGCTCTCTAATGCTTTTGGGATAATTTGGAATATATAGAAGTGGAATTAGGTCAGGAGGTGCTACGAGGGGCCCACGAGCTAGGGGCGCACCCTACCCACCAGGGCGCACCGACCTAGCTCGTGGCCGCCTCGTGGGTCTTTTGTCCACCTCCTAAAGAATCTTAGGTCTCTCCTGGTCCAAAAATGACTCCCATAAATTTTTATCCAATTTGGACTCTGTTTGGTATTTATTTTCTAAAAAGTCCAAAAACAGGTAAAAAACAAAAACTGGCACTTGGCAGTGAGTTAATAGGTTAGTCCGAAAATGTTTATAAAATATCATATAATTGCATATAAAGTATTCAATATTGATAATATAAAAGCATGAAACAATCAAAAATTATAGATACGTCGGAGACATATCAACATCCCCAAGCTTAATACCTGCTCGTTTTCGAGTAGGTAAATTATAAAAACAGAATTTTTGATGTGGCATGCTACCCAACATGTAATCTCTTTCAGATGTAGACATTGAGAAATGATTAATCAATTAATATCTACATAATAATATCCATGAAAATAAGAAGCATAATCATTACTGTTTAAAAATATACGATCATTAAAGAATGTTATCCCCTACTCATTTTATGACGTTAAGCATGGCATGGCTCCGTCTTCACTGCATACATATAAATCATGAGCACTCGGTGTCAAACCAGGCAATTGGCTCATACTTCTAATGTGCTAGCATTTTCAACTTCACATAATACATGAGCGTGAGCCATGGATATAGCATATGGGTGGAATAGAATATGGTGGTAGATATCAAAGGAGTCAAAATGTAGGAATGTCTCACATCAACTAGGCGAATCAACGGGCTATGGAGATGTCCATCAATCGATATCGATGCGAGGAGTAGGGATTGCCATGCAACAGATGCACTAGAGCTATAAGTGTATGAAAGCTCAAATGAAACTAAGTGGGTGTGCATCCAACTTTCTTGCTCATGAAGACCTCAGGCATTTGAGGAAACCCGTCATCGGAATATATAAGCCAAGTTCTATAATGAAAAATTCCCACTAGTATATGAAATTGACAACACTGGAGACTCTCTATACGAAGAACATGATGCCACTTTGAGGCACAACTGTGGTAAAGGATAGTAACATTGCCCCTTCTCTCTTTTTCTCTTTTTTTATGGTGGGCTCATTTGGCCTCCCCATTTTTTTTATTTTTTGTCCGGAGTCTCATCCCGACTTGTGGGGGAATCATAGTCTCCATCATCCTTTCCTCACTGGTACAATGCTCTAATAATCATAATCATCACACTTTTATTTACTTATAACTCGAAATTACAACTTGATAAAGAACAATATGACTCTATATGAAAGCCTCTGGCAGCGTACCAGGATGTGCAATGATCTAGCGTAACATGTAATCAATGATGATCGGTGGCTTTGCCACAAATACTATGTCAGCTCTATATGATCATACAAAGCAATATGACAATGAACACACAAGTCATGTGACAGAACGGTGGAAGTTGCATGGCAATATAACTTGGAATGGCTATGGAAATGTCATGATAGGTAGGTATGGTGGCTGTTTTTAGGAAGATATAACGTGGCTTATGTGCGATAGAGTGTATCATATCATGGGGTTTGGATGCACCGACGAAGTTTGCACCGACTCTCGAGGTGAGAAAAGGCAATGCACGGTACCGAGGAGGCTAGCAAATTACACAGAGGTGAGAGTGCGTATATCCATCAACTCACATTAGTCATAAAGAACTCATATACTTATTGCGAAGCCTTATTAGCTCTCTCGAAATGAAGACATACTGCATGCCCCTAGGGAGGAGGTTGGGAGGAGTTAACCATTGCGGGCCCCTGATTCGGATATCACGATAGGATTTCATTTCAGACATAAAAATGCCCACACCTCATCACCATGCCATGACAATTATTTAGATGAGAATTAAATAACAAACTTTAATACCGATATTGCTACTAACCAATGATCATGAAGCTATATCATTTCATATTACTACAACAATATAATTAACACATGTTTCATCTTTGATGAGCTACATGAAAGTTTTTATTATATCCCCCTTGAATACCTATCCTTTTTGGACTAGTCTTATAACACATGAAAATTACCATTCCTTATGCCTTATATTCTCAAAAAGATTTAAGTGAAGCATTAGATTTCAATTATTTCTATAAAATACGACCGCCGCCGTGCTCTACCAAGATATAAGTGAAGCACTAGAGCAACTGCCTAGCTCAAAAGATATAAGTGAAGCACATAGAGTATTCTAACAAATTATGATGAAAGTGTGTCTCTCTCGAAAAGTGTATCCAGAAAATGATGATTTTGGCAAACTAAAAAGGAAAATAAACTATAATACATGACGCTCCAAGAAAAACTCATATCATGTGATGAATAAAATTATAGCTCCAAGTGACATACCGATAGATTGGAGACGAAAGAGGGGGTGCCTTCCGGGGCATCCCCAAGCTTAGACGCTTGGGTATTCCTTGAATATTACCTTGGGGTGCCTTGGGCATCCCCAAGGTTAGGTTCTTGTCGCTCCTCCTTCCTTCTTCCATTGTTGTCTCACCCAGAACTTGGAAACTTCAGCACACAAAACTCAACAAAACCTCGTGAGATCCATCAGTATAATAGACGTATCAAATACTTTAGGTACTATTATAAATTGATTCATATTTTATTATTGCATAATAGGTATTGTATTCCAACTTATCCATGGCTTGTACCCCCCGATACAATCCATAGCATCATCAAAACAAGCAAACTATGCAAGCAAAAACAGAATCTGTCTAAAAAAGAACAATTTGTAGTGATCTGTAGTAAAAAATACATCTATAACTCCAAAAATTCTGAAAAATGGGAAAACTTGGGAAATTTGTATAGAAATATTTTGTAAAATATTGCTATCAAAAATGCCCCCAGTAAAATCAGAGAAATTCTGCACTGGGCGTAAAAGTTTCTGTTTTTGCACAGAATCGATTCTACTATCTTCCAAATCATCCCAAAGGCTTTACTTTGCACAAACACTAATTTAAACATAAAAACAAAACCGTTACAGTAGCAATAATTGGGTGAACTAAAAATAATAGAAAGAGAAATGAGAATTTAAAGATTACTATTGGGTTGCCTCCCAACAAGCGCTATGGTTTTATGCCCCTAGCTAGGCATAATGCAACGTTTCAAGCATTGTTCTCCTTATCATCCTTCATGTCTTGTAGGATTAAATCATCAAGGACCTTTCTTAGCAACTCCCTATTCTCGTGTTCCACTTTTATAGTGGGTGAACTCAAATTATTGAAGGGACTATGCATGGTAATTTTAACGTTCATAACATCACTACTGGAATCATCACCATAAAAGGTCCTCATATAAAACATGGATTTCATCAACAATAGGTTCTCTAGACATATTTTCAAATTATTCCTCACTAAATCCTTCATCAATTCCTTTAGTAATCCACTCAAATTTATCACAAGCATTATGGTACAAAGATTTTATTAGGACCTCATGAGGAACTCTCGTCCTCAAGTTCTCACCATAGCCGTGATAATCCTTAGATTATAATCTACACATTGTATCTTTATCATGAACGATTTCCTCTATTGGAGATTTTTCATAGTTTATTTTATGAAAGGAAAAGGTTTCCCTAGCTTCTCTGATTATGTAATCAAATTCATGCATAAGAATGATAGTCACACTTTTCTTAGCTCTAGGATCATGTATGCTAGGGAGACTTAGGAACATTTTCTGTAAGAAGGGGTGGATGTGAAAAAATTTCCTTTCCAATTTAACTATAAGCATAGCAATTGCATCCACATAACAATTGGTTTTATCAAGTATAGATCCCTTAATGAGTGGTATAACTCCCTTGCACTCAAAGAATTCTTGAATGACATTCTTTCCAATAACGTTACCGTGACCCATATGATAGATTTTAGATTTTAAGAATGGAGGATTTTACGAGGGACTTGATTTTCTAGAGGGTCATGATTAGAATCAAAAGACTTAGGTTTTTTCTCATAAGATTTATTAACACTATCTTCACTAGCACTCTCGACAATGACTTTTTCAAACTCATACATGATAACACTTATAGCAAAATAGGCAAAACTAGCAAACGGGTAAACTAGCAAACTAGGCAAACAAGAAAATAGAAATATTTTTGTGTTTTCGTATTTTTTAATATAAAATCAAATATAGAGAGAAATGAAAAGACAAGCAAAAAGTAGAACAAGTGATTGATAGTTTGTGTGAAGGGACCTCGTGCGAAGTTGGTGGTATCTCCCCGGCAAGACGCCAGAAATTCTTTCTACTACTTGTGAGCTGTGTTGGGTTTTCTCGAAGAGGAAGGGTGGAGAAATATAGTAGCGATAAGTATTTTACTCAATGAGAACCAAGTTTATCGAACCAGTAGGAGAACCACGACAACTTGTGTCAACAATACCTGCACACACAAAACCAAACACTTACACCCAACGCGGGCAAGAGGGTTGTCAAGCCCCTTGAACTCGTTACTTGCAAGGATTACTTCTGATAGTGATAGATAGATGAATAAAAAAGTAAAATAAAAATAAAGTAAATAAATTGCAGCAAGGTTTTTTGGTTTTTGTAATATGATTTGAATAGACCCGGGGGCCATAGTTTTCACTAGATGGTTCTATCTCAAGCGCATAGCATACGGTGGGTAGACAAATTACTGTTGGGCAATTGATAGAAAAGCGCATTGTTATGATGTTATTCATGGCAACGATCATGTATATAGGCATCACATCCGTGAGAAGTAGACCGAAACGATTTATGCACCTACTACTATTACTTCACCAATCAACCGCTATGCAGCATACATCTATGGTATTAAGTTCATGACAAACAGAGTAATGCTCTAAGCAAGATGACATGATGTAGACAAAGTAAGACCAAACAATATGTTCAAACCCCGCCGTTTTACCCTTAGTAACAAGAATACAATACCTGTCCTATCCCCTTCTGTAACTGGGATATAGAGCACCGCAAGACTGAACCCATTGTAATGCACTCCTCCCACTGAAGATAAATCAATCTAGTTGGCAAACCAAATCGATAGATTGGAGGGACTTGCAAAGCTATAACTCATATACTTATTGCGAAGCCTTATTAGCTCTCTCGAAACGAAGACATACTGCATGCCCCTAGGGAGGAGGTTGGGAGGAGTTAACCATTGCGGGGCCCTGATTCGGATATCACGATAGGATTTCATTTCAGACATAAAAATGCTCACACCTCATCACCATGCCATGACAATTATTTAGATGAGAATTAAATAACAAACTTTAATACCGATATTGCTACTAACCAATGATCATGAAGCTATATCATTTCATATTACTACAACAATATAATTAACACATGTTTCATCTTTGATGAGCTACATGAAAGTTTTTATTATATCCCCCTTGAATACCTATCCTTTTTGGACTAGTCTTATAACACATGAAAATTACCATTCCTTATGCCTTATATTCTCAAAAAGATTTAAGTGAAGCATTAGATTTCAATTATTTCTATAAAATACGACCACCGCCGTGCTCTACCAAGATATAAGTGAAGCACTAGAGCAACTGCCTAGCTCAAAAGATATAAGTGAAGCACATAGAGTATTCTAACAAATTATGATGAAAGTGTGTCTCTCTCGAAAAGTGTATCCAGAAAATGATGATTTTGGCAAACTAAAAAGGAAAATAAACTATAATACATGACGCTCCAAGAAAAACTCATATCATGTGATGAATAAAATTATAGCTCCAAGTGACATACCGATAGATTGGAGACGAAAGAGGGGGTGCCTTCCGGGGCATCCCCAAGCTTAGACGCTTGGGTATTCCTTGAATATTACCTTGGGGTGCCTTGGGCATCCCCAAGGTTAGGTTCTTGTCGCTCCTCCTTCCTTCTTCCATTGTTGTCTCACCTAGAACTTGGAAACTTCAGCACACAAAACTCAACAAAACCTCGTGAGATCCATCAGTATAATAGACGTATCAAATACTTTAGGTACTATTATAAATTGATTCATATTTTATTATTGCATAATAGGTATTGTATTCCAACTTATCCATGGCTTGTACCCCCCGATACAATCCATAGCATCATCAAAACAAGCAAACTATGCAAGCAAAAACAGAATCTGTCTAAAAAAGAACAATTTGTAGTGATCTGTAGTAAAAAAATACATCTATAACTCCAAAAATTCTGAAAAATGGGAAAACTTGGGAAATTTGTATAGAAATATTTTGTAAAATATTGCTATCAAAAATGCCCCCAGTAAAATCAGAGAAATTCTGCACTGGGCGTAAAAGTTTCTGTTTTTGCACAGAATCGATTCTACTATCTTCCAAATCATCCCAAAGGCTTTACTTTGCACAAACACTAATTTAAACATAAAAACAAAACCGTTACAGTAGCAATAATTGGGTGAACTAAAAATAATAGAAAGAGAAATGAGAATTTAAAGATTACTATTGGGTTGCCTCCCAACAAGCGCTATGGTTTTATGCCCCTAGCTAGGCATAATGCAACGTTTCAAGCATTGTTCTCCTTATCATCCTTCATGTCTTGTAGGATTAAATCATCAAGGACCTTTCTTAGCAACTCCCTATTCTCATGTTCCACTTTTATAGTGGGTGAACTCAAATTATTGAAGGGACAATGCTTGGTAATTTTAATGTTCATAACATCACTACTGGAATCATCACCATAAAAGGTCCTCATATAAAACATGGATTTCATCATCAATAGGTTCTCTAGACATATTTTCAAATTATTCCTCACTAAATCCTTCATCAATTCCTTTAGTAATCCACTCAAATTTATCACAAGCATTATGGTACAAAGATTTTATTAGGACCTCATGAGGAACTCTCGTCCTCAAGTTCTCACCATAGCCGTGATAATCCTTAGATTATAATCTACACATTGTATCTTTATCATGAAGGATTTCCTCTATTGGAGATTTTTCATAGTTTATTTTATGAAAGGAAAAGGTTTCCCTAGCTTCTCTGATTATGTAATCAAATTCATGCATAAGAATGATAGTCACACTTTTCTTAGCTTTATTATCATGTATGCTAGGGAGACTTAGGAACATTTTCTGTAAGAAGGGGTGGATGTGAACAAATTTCCTTTCCAATTTAACTATAAGCATAGCAATTGCATCCACATAACAATTGGTTTTATCAAGTATAGATCCCTTAATGAGTGGTATAACTTTTGGAAATATGCCCTAGAGGCAATTAATAAAGTGTTTATTATTATCATATTTCTCCGTTCATGATAATGGTTTATTATTCATGCTAGAATTGTATTGACCGGAAACTAAATACATGTGTGGATAATAGACAAATACAATGTCCCTAGTATGCCTCTACTAGACTAGCTCGTTGATCAAAAGATGGTCAAGGTTTCCTGACCATGGACATGAGTTGTCATTTGATAACGGGATCACATCATTAAGAGAATGATGTGATGGACATGACCCAACCGTTAGCATAGCAAATGATCGTTCCGTTTATTGCTATTGCTTTCACTATGTCAAATACACGTTCCTCTGACCATGAGATCATGCAACTCCTGGATACCGTAGGAATACTTTGGGTGTATCAAACGTCACAACGTTACTGGGTGATTATAAAGGTGCACTACAGGCATCTCCGAAAGTGTGTGTTGAGTTGGCATGGATCGAGATTGAGATTTGTCACTCCGACTATCGGAGAGGTATCTCTGGGCCCTCTCAGTAATACAGCATCACAGAAGCCTTGCAAGCACCGTGACTAAAGAGTTAGTTACAAGATGGCGTATTACGGAACGAGTAAAGAGACTTGCTGGTAACGAGATTGAACTAGGTATTGGATACCGACGATCGAATCTCGGGCAAGTAACATACCGCCAGACAAAGGGAACAACGTATGTTGACATATGAGGTTCACCGATAAAGATCTTCGTGGAATATGTAGGAACCAATATGAGCATCCAGGTTCCGCTGTTGGTTATTGACCGGAGAGTCGTCTCGGTCATGTCTACATCATTCCCGAACCCGTAGGGTCCGCACACTTAAGGTTCGATGACGATTTAGTATTATATGAGTTATGTGATTGGTGGCCGAAGTTTGTTCGGAGTCCCGGATGAGATCACGGAGATGACGAGGAGTCTCGAAATGGTCTAGAGGTAAAGATTCATATATTGGAAGGCTATATTCGGACGTCGGAAAGGTTCCGAGTGATTCGGGTATTTTTCGGAGTACCGGGGAGTTACGGGAATTCACCGGGAGAAGTAATGCGCCTTATTGGGCCATACGGGAAAAGGAGAGGCAGGCCACGTGAGGAGGCTCGCGCCCCCCCTTGCCCAAACCGAATTGGACTAGGGGAGGGGGTGCAGCCCCCTCTTTCCTTTCCCTCTCCCTTCCCTCTTTCCTACTCCGTATGGGAGGTGGAATCCTACTAGGACTAAGGAGTCCTAGTAGGACTCCCCACACTTGGCGCACCCCTAGGGGGCCGGCCTCCTCCCTCTCATCCTTTATATACGGGGGCAAGGGGGCACCCCAAAGTACACAATTGTCCCATAGCCGTGTGCGGTGCCCCGATCTCCGTTTTCCACGTCGGTCATATTTTCGGAGAGCTTAGGCAAAGCCCTGCCGGAATCACTTCACCGTCACCGTCGCCACGCCGTCGTGCTGACGGAACTCATCTACTTCCTCGACGTCTTGCTGGATCAAGAAGGCGAGGATCGTCACCGAGCTGCACGTGTGTAGAACTCGGAGGTGCCGTACGTTCGGTACTCGATCGGTGGAGCTCGAAGGATTGTTCGACTACATCAACCGCGTTGTGAGACGCTTCCGCTAACGGTCTACGAGGGTACGTAGACACACTCCCCCCTCTCGTAGCGATGCATCTCCATGGATAGATCTTGCGTGAGCGTAGGAAATTTTTTGAAATTCATGCTCCGTTCCCCAACAGTGGCATCCGAGCCAGGTCTATGCGTAGATGTGATTTGCACGAGTAGAACACAAGTGAGTTGTGGGCGTGGGTGTATACATATTGCTTGTCGTTACTAGTTGTTACATGATTCGGCGGTATTGTGAGATGAAGCGGCCCGGACCGACATTACGCGTACGCTTACGCGAGACAGGTTTCACCGCTACGTGCACTCGTTGCATAAAGGTGACTGGCGTGTGTCTGTCTCTCTCACTTTAGTTGAATCGGTTTCAATGAAGAGGGTTCTTTTAGAAGATCAAAAAGCAATCACTACACCACGTTGTGGTTTTGCGTAGGTAAGAACGGTTCTTGCAAACCCTAGCAGCCACGTAAAACTTGCAACAACAAAGTAGAGGACGTCTAACTTGTTTTTGCAGGGTATGCTGGTGATGTGATATGGCCAAGACATGATGTGATATAAGTTGTTGTATGAGATGATCATGTTTTGTAAGTTATCAGGCAACCGGCAGGAGCCTTATGGTTGTCTCTTTATTGTATGCAATGCCAACGCTATGTAATTGCTTTACTTTACCGCTATTAGTTAGCAGTAGTAGTAGTAGCAATAGCCGGCGAGACGACCACGACGCTACGATGGAGATCAAGGTGTCACGACGCTACGATGGAGATCAAGGTGTCAACCCGGTGACGATGGACATCATGACGGTGCTTTGCTGATGGAGATCAAAAGCACAAGACGATGATGGCCATATCATGTCACATATATTGAATTGCATGTGATGTTAATCCTTTTATGCATCTTATTTTGCTTAGGACGACGGTAGCACTATAAGATGATCCCTTCACTAAATTTCAAGATAAGTGTTCTCCCCTAGTATGCACCGTTGCGAAGGTTCGACGCTTCTAAGCACCACGTGATGATCGGGTGTGATGGATTCTTTCGTTCGCATACAACGGGTGTAAGCCAGTTTTACACACGCAAAATACTTGTGTTAAACTTGACGAGCCTAGCATGTACAGACATGGCCTCGGAACACAAGAGACCGAAAGGTCGAACATGAGTCATATAGTAGATATGATCAACATGAAAAATGTTCACCATTGATAACTAATCCACCTCACGTGATGATCGGACGTGGTTTAGTTGATGTGGATCATGTTACACTTAGACAACTTGAGGGATGTTAATCTAAGTGGGAGTTCTTAAGTAATTTGATTAATTGAACTTCAATTGTCATGAACATAGTCTTACTTGTCTTAGCAAATTTATGTTGTAGATCCATAGACTGCGCTGTAGTTCCCCTGTTTTTATTATGTTCCTAGAGAAAACGAAGTTGAAAGTTGATGGAAGCAACTATGCGGACTAGGTCCGTAATCTGAGGATCATCCTCATTGCTGCACAGAAGGCTTATGTCCTTGATGCACCGCTAGGTGTCGCACCCCCTCCCTCGTCTGTCGATGTTATGAACGCATGGCAGACACGTGTTGATGACTACTCGATAGTTCAGTGTGCCATGCTTTACGGCTTAGAACCGGGGCTCCAAAGACGTTTTGAGCATCACGGAGCATATGAGATGTTCCAAGAGCTGAAACTTGTATTTCAAGCTCATGCCCGGGTCAAGAGATATGATGTCTCCGACAAGTTCTTTAGATGTAAGATGGAGGAGAATAGTTCTGTCAGTGAGCATATACTCAAGATGTCTGGGTTGCATAACCGCTTGACTCAGTTGGGAGTTAATCTTCCAGATGATTCGGTTATTGACAGAATTCTCCAATCACTGCCACCAAGCTATAAGGGCTTTGTGATGAACTATAATATGCAAGGAATGGAAAAGTCTATTTCCGAGCTCTTCGCTATGCTCAAAGCTGCGGAGGTAGAAGTCAAGAAGGAGCATCAAGTGTTGATGGTAAAGAAGAGCACTAGTTTCAAGAAGGGCAAGGGAAAGAAGGGGAACTTCAAGAAGAACGGCAAATCAGTTGCTGCTCCCACGAAGAAACCCAAGTCTGGACCCAAACCCGAGACTGAGTGTTTCTAATGCAAGGGGACTGGTCACTGGAAGCGGAACTGCCCCAAGTATTTGGCAGATAAGAAGGCTGGCAACGTCAACAAAGGTATATTTGATATACATGTTATTGATGTGTACCTTACCAATGCTCGTAGTAGCACCTGGGTATTTGATACTGGTTTGGTTGCTCATATTTGTAACTCGAAACAGGAGCTACGGAATAAACGAAGATTGGCTAAGGACGAGGTGACGATGCGCGTCGGGAACGGTTCAAGAGTTGAAGTTATCGCCGTCGGCACGCTACCTCTACATCTATCGTCGGGATTAGTGATGAACCTAAATAATTGTTATTTGGTGCCTGCGTTGAGCATGAACATTATATCTGGATCTTGTTTATTGCGAGATGGTTATTCATTTAAATCAGAGAATAAAGGTTGTTCTATTTTGATGAATAATATATTTTATGGTCATGCACCGCTTGTGAATGGTTTATTCTTGTTGAATCTCGATCGTGGTGATACACACATCCATAATATTGATGCCAAAAGACGCAAAATTGATAATGATAGTACCACATATTTGTGGCACTGCCACTTAGGTCATATTGGTGTAAAACGCATGAAGAAACTCCATACAGATGGACTTTTGGAATCACTTGATTATGAATCATTTGAGACGTGCGAACCATGCCTCATGGGCAAGATGACTAAGACTCCGTTCTACGGATCAATGGAGCGAGCAACAGACTTGTTGGAAATAATACATACCGATGTATGCGGTCCGATGAGTGTTGAGGCGCGCGGTGGATATCGTTATGTTCTCACGTTCACAGATGATTTGAGTAGATATGGCTATGTCTACTTGATGAAGCATAAATCTGAAACATTTGAAAAGTTCAAAGAATTTCAGAGTGAAGTAGAGAACCATCGTAACAAGAAAATAAAGTTCTTATGATCTGATCGTGGAGGAGAATATTTGAGTTACGAGTTTGGCAATCACTTAAAACAATGTGGAATTGTTTCACAGCTCACGCCACCTGGAACACCACAGCGTAATGGTGTGTCCGAATGTCGTAATCGTACTCTATTAGATATGGTGCGTTCTATGATGTCTCTTACCGATTTGCCACTATCATTTTGGGGTTATGCATTAGAGAGAGCTGCATTCAATTTAAACAGGGCACCGTCTAAATCCGTTGAGACGACACCGTATGAACTGTGGTTTGGTAAGAAACCTAAGTTGTCGTTTCTGAAAGTTTGGGGATGCGATGCTTATGTCAAAAGGCTTCAGCCAGATAAGCTCAAACCCAAAGCGGATACGTGCGTCTTCATAGGATACCCAAAGGAGACCGTTGGGTACACCTTCTACCACAGATCCGAAGGCAAAGTATTCGTTGCTAAGAATGGATCCTTTCTAGAGAAGGAGTTTCTCTCGAAAGAAGTGAGTGGGAGGAAAGTAGAACTTGATGAGGTAATTGTACCTCCTCTGGATAGTAGTACGCCACAGAAAGAAATTTCTATGACACCAACACAGACCAGAGAAGAAGTTGATGATGATGATCATGAGGCTTCGGATCAAGTTGCTACAGAACTTCGAAGGTCAACCAGGACACGTTCCGCACCAGAGTGGTACGGAAATCCAGTCTTGGAGGTTATGTTGTTAGACAACGGTGAACCTTCGAACTATGAAGAAGCGATGGCAGGCCCGAATTCCGACAAATGGCTTGAGGCCCTGAAATCCGAGATTGGATCCATGTATGAGAACAAAGTGTGGACTTTGGTAGACTTGCCCGATGAACGGCGAGCTATTGAAAATAAATAGATCTTTAAGAAGAAGACGGACGCTGATGGTAAAGTCACCGTCTATAAAGCACGACTTGTTGCTAAAGGTTATCGACAAGTTCAAGGAGTTGACTACGATGAGACTTTCTCACCCGTAGCGATGCTAAAGTCTATCAGAATTATGTTAGCAATTGCCGCGTTTTATGATTATGAAATCTGGCAAATGGACATCAAAACGGCATTCCTTAATGGATTCCTTAAGGAAGAATTGTATATGATACAACCGGAAGGTTTTGTCGATCCTAAAGGTGCTAACAAAGTATGCAAGCTCCAGCGATCCATCTATGGACTGGTGCAAGCATCTCGGAGCTGGAATACTCGCTTTGATGAAGTGATCAAAGCGTTTGGGTTTATACAAACTTATGGAGAAGCTTGTATTTACAAGAAAGTGAGTGGGAGCTCTGTGGCATTTCTCATATTATATGTGGATGACATATTATTGATGGGAAATGACATAGAATTTCTGGAAAGCATAAAGGGTTATTTGAACAAAAGTTTTTCAATGAAGGATCTCGGAGAAGCTGCTTACATATTAGGCATCAAGATCTATAGAGATAGATCAAGACGCCTCATTGGACTTTCACAAAGCACATACCTTGACAAGATTTTGAAGAAGTTCAAAATGGATCAGTCAAAGAAAGGGTTCTTGCCTGTATTGCAAGGTGTGAGATTGAGTAAGACTCAAAGCCCGACCACGGCAGATGAGTGTCATCCCCTATGCCTCAGCCATAGGCTCTATTATGTATGCCATGCTGTGTACCAGACCTGATGTGTGCCTCGCTATTAGCTTGGTGGGAAGGTACCAAAGTGATCCAGGAGTAGATCACTGGACAGCGGTCAAGAATATCCTGAAGTACCTGAAAAGGACCAAGGACAAGTTTCTCGTTTATGGAGGTGACAAAGAGCTCGTCGTAAAGGGTTACGTTGATGCTAGCTTTGACACAGATCCAGATGACTCTAAGTCACAATCTGGATACATATTTATTCTTAATGGTGGAGCGGTCAGTTGGTGCAGTTCCAAGCAGAGCGTCGTGGCGGGATCTACATGTGATGCGGAATACATAGCTGCTTCTGAAGCAGCACATGAAGGAGTCTGGATGAAGGAGTTCATATCCGATCTAGGTGTCATACCTAGTGCATCGAGTCCAAAGACTGTCTTATGTGACAACACTGGAGCAATTGCTATAGCAAAGGAGCCCAGGTTTCACAAGAGAACCAAGCATATAAAGCGTCACTTCAACTCCATTCGGAATTTGATTAAGGATGGAGACATAGAGATTTGCAAAGTACACACGGATCTGAATGTGGCAGACCCGTTGACTAAACCTCTTCCACGAGCAAAACATGATCAGCACCAGAATGCGATGGGTGTTAGATTCATTACAATGTAATTGACTCTAGTGCAAGTGGGAGACTATTGGAAATATGCCCTAGAGGCAATTAATAAAGTGTTTATTATTATCATATTTCTCCGTTCATGATAATGGTTTTTTATTCATGCTAGAATTGTATTGACCGGAAACTAAATACATGTGTGGATAAAAGACAAATACTATGTCCCTAGTATGCCTCTTCTAGACTAGCTCGTTGATCAAAAGATGGTCAAGGTTTCCTGACCATGGACATGAGTTGTCATTTTATAACGGGATCACATCATTAAGAGAATGATGTGATGGACATGACCCAACCGTTAGCATAGCAAATGATCGTTCAGTTTATTGCTATTGCTTTCACTATGTCAAATACACGTTCCTCTAACCATGAGATCATGCAACTCCCGGATACCGTAGGAATACTTTGGGTGTATCAAACGTCACAACGTTACTGGGTGATTATAAAGGTGCACTACAGGTATCTCCGAAAGTGTTTGTTGAGTTGGCATGGATCGAGATTGGGATTTGTCACACCGACTATCGGAGAGGTATCTCTGGGCCCTCTCGGTAATACAGCATCACAGAAGCCTTGCAAGCACCGTGACTAAAGAGTTAGTTACAAGATGGCGTATTAAGGAACGAGTAAAGAGACTTGCCGGTAACGAGATTGAACTAGGTATTGGATACCGACGATCGAATCTCGGGCAAGTAACATACCGCCAGACAAAGGGAACAACGTATGTTGACATATGAGGTTCACCGATAAAGATCTTCGTGGAATATGTAGGAACCAATATGAGCATCCAGGTTCCGCTGTTGGTTATTGACCGGAGAGTCATCTCGGTCATGTCTACATCATTCCCGAACCCGTAGGGTCCGCACACTTAAGGTTCGATGACGATTTAGTATTATATGAGTTATGTGATTGGTGGCCGAAGTTTGTTCGGAGTCCCGGATGAGATCACGGAGATGACGAGGAGTCTCGAAATGGTCGAGAGGTAAAGATTCATATATTGGAAGGCTATATTCGGACGTCGGAAAGGTTCCGAGTGATTCGGGTATTTTTCGGAGTACCGGGGAGTTACGGGAATTCACCGGGAGAAATAATGGGCCTTATTGGGCCATACGGAAAAAGGAGAGGCAGGCCACGTGAGGAGGCTCGCGCCCCCCCTTGCCCAAACCGAATTGGACTAGGGGAGGGGGCGCAGCCCCCTCTTTCCTTTCCCTCTCCCTTCCCTCTTTCCTACTCTGTATGGGAGTTGGAATCCTACTAGGACTAAGGAGTCCTAGTAGGACTCCCCACACTTGGCGCACCCCTAGGGGGCCGTCCTCCTCCCTCTCATCCTTTATATACGGGGGCAAGGGGGCACCCCAAAGTACACAATTGTCCCATAGCCGTGTGCGGTGCCCCGACCTCCGTTTTCCACCTCGGTCATATTTTCGGAGAGCTTAGGCAAAGCCCTGCCGGAATCACTTCATCGTCACCGTCGCCACGCCGTCGTGCTGACAGAACTCATCTACTTCCTCGACGTCTTGCTGGATCAAGAAGGCGAGGATCGTCACCGAGCTGCACGTGTGTAGAACTCGGAGGTGCCATACATTCGGTACTCGATCGGTGGAGCTCGAAGGATTGTTTGACTACATCAACCGCGTTGTGAGACGCTTCCGCTAACGGTCTACGAGGGTACGTAGACACACTCCCCCCTCTCGTAGCGATGCATCTTCATGGATAGATCTTGTTTGACCGTAGGAATTTTTTTGAAATTCATGCTCCGTTCCCCAACAATAACTCCCTTGCACTCAAAGAATTCGTGAATGACATTCTTTCCAATAACGTTACCGTGACCCATATGATAGATTTTAGATTTGAAGAATGGAGGATTTTACGAGGGACTTGATTTTCTAGAGGGTCATGATTAGAATCAAAAGACTTAGGTTTTTTCTCATAAGATTTATTAACACTATCTTCACTAGCACTCTCGACAATGACTTTTTCAAACTCATACATGATAACACTTATAGCAAAATAGGCAAAACTAGCAAACGGGTAAACTAGCAAACTAGGCAAACAAGAAAATAGAAATATTTTTGTGTTTTCGTATTTTTTAATATAAAATCAAATATAGAGAGAAATGAAAAGACAAGCAAAAAGTAGAACAAGTGATTGATAGTTTGTGTGAAGGGACCTCGTGCGAAGTTGGTGGTATCTCCCCGGCAAGACGCCAGAAATTCTTTCTACTACTTGTGAGCTATGTTGGGTTTTCTCGAAGAGGAAGGGTGGAGAAATATAGTAGCGATAAGTATTTTCCTCAATGAGAACCAAGTTTATCAAACCAGTAGGAGAACCACGACAACTTGTGTCAACAATACCTGCACACACAAAACCAAACACTTACACCCAACGCGGGCAAGAGGGTTGTCAAGCCCCTTGAACTCGTTACTTGCAAGGATTACTTCTGATAGTGATAGATAGATGAATAAAAAAGTAAAATAAAAAGAAAGTAAATAAATTGCAGCAAGGTTTTTTGGTTTTTGTAATATGATTTGAATAGACCCGGGGGCCATAGTTTTCACTAGATGCTTCTATCTCAAGCGCATAGCATACGGTGGGTAGACAAATTACTGTTGGGCAATTGATAGAAAAGCGCATTGTTATGATTTTATTCATGGCAACGATCATGTATATAGGCATCACATCCGTGAGAAGTAGACCGAAACGATTTATGCATCTACTACTATTACTTCACCAATCAACCGCTATGCAGCATACATCTATGGTATTAAGTTCATGACAAACAGAGTAATGCTTTAAGCAAGATGACATGATGTAGACAAAGTAAGACCAAACAATATGTTCAAACCCCGTCGTTTTACCCTTAGTAACAAGAATACAATACCTGTCTTGTCCCCTTCTGTAACTGGGATATAGAGCACCGCAAGACTGAACCCATTGTAATGCACTCCTCCCACTGAAGATAAATCAATCTAGTTGGCAAACCAAATCGATAGATCGGAGGGACTTGCAAAGCTATAACAATCAGTCATAGTAGAATTCAGAGAAGACTCAATTATTTTTCATGAATAATCTGATCATAAACCCACAATTCATCGGATCCCAACAAATGCACCGCAAAAGAAGATCACATTGGACAGATCATCGCGAGAATCGAGAAGAACTTTGTATTGAAGATCAAAGAGATAAAAGAAGCCACCTAGCTACTAGCTATGGACCCGTAAGTCTGTGGCGAACTACTCACACATCATCATCGAGGTAGCAAGGTTGATGTAGATGGCCTCCGTGATGGATTCCACCTCCGGCAGAGTACCGAAAAAGGCCTCCAGATTTGATCGCGGAAGAACAAAGACTTGCTGTGGCGGAAAAATTGTTTCGGGTGGCTCTATGATGGTTTCGAGATAATTGGGAACATATAGAAGTGAAATTAGGTCAGGAGAAGCCACGAGGGGCCCATGAACTAGGGGGCGCGCCCTACCCCCATGTTCGCCGGCCTAGCTCGTGGCCGCCTCGTGGGTATTCTTGCCACATCCCGAAGCTTCCTCGGTCTCTCCTGGTCCCAAAATAACCCCCGTAAATTTTTATTCAATTTGGACTCTGTTTGATATTTGATTTTATGAAAAGTCCAAAAAAGGCAAAAACAGAAACTGGCACGGGGCACCGAGTTAATAGTTTAGTCCCAAAAATGATATAAAATAACATATAATTGCATATAAAGTATTCAAGATTGATAATATAATAGCATGAAACAATCAAATCCCACTGCCAGCCAATCGCCTCACCTTGCAGTGGATGCCACCAGCGACCCGCTGGGTGAAAGTCGATGCGGATGCCATGTTCATACTGGACACTAGTGCCACTTGGTATGGTGTGGTGGCGTGGGACTTCCGTGGACTTTCCTTCGTCTCAGTGTGTCAGGAGTTGGGCATATCAAATTCAGTAGAGGAAGCTGAGGCTAGAGCTATGCTTGCTGGTTTGACTGAACTAGCCAAACTATACAATGGGAATGTTATCATCGAGACAGACAATGCAATTGTGGGCAGAGAATTAAATGTCAATGCATCCAATCTCTCGACATGCTTCCCCATTTTGGTGGATATCAAACAAGTCCTCAAGAAGTTTTCAGACCATGAGATCAGCGTGGTCAGAAGAAAGAGTAATAGACTGGCTTACAAACTTGCTTAAAAGCTTTATGGCTAGCCGATTGTAACCCAGCCAACGAGTAATCTGTTACTCATTGGTTCTCAAAAAAATTGCCCTTTGGAAGCCCCGCGGTTCACCTCCGTTGCGCCCGCGACCGGCTTCCTACGTGTATCCATTGTAGTGCTGTCGGACGATCGCCCTACCGCCAATAGCCAACACCGGCAGGATAAGATGGGGTGAACCCAAGCCATGCACGTGAGCGTGCTGGAACGGATTCTGCACGGCCAAGATCGCGTCCATTGCCGGGATTAATTTCAAAAAAGAGGATGATCCCCGGCCTCGGCATTAGGGCGATGCATGCATCTATTTTATTAATTATTCATCAAGATCTTACAAAGTAATACATAAATAAACCTGAAGCCAGCATCTCGGCAACAAGTGTCGCTACTCCCATCATCTGGATAAAGGGGTGCAGATTGTTTGAGCCGCCTACCCAAACCCCACACAATAGCCCAGTCGGAGGCACCAACTAGGCCGATTGTCGGGTCTGGTCACACACCAGTCCGACGCACTCTCAGTGGTCACCGCATGCACACACTACAGAGGCCGCCGCCACCATCTTCCATTGATCCATCTTCAGAGCAGGTACTGACGCATCAACCTTACCAGGCCCGTCGTCGATGCCACCACGGCGCTAGACAACGCCACCTCCCTACGCGCGTCCATCATCACACATCCATCGCTGAGACCCAGTTGCACCATGCTGCCGAGACTCCACATCGTCGATGTGTCACATGAAACGCCACTCCACCGTCGAAACCGTCCACTGGTCCCTCGAGACAATGCACACCTCCAAGAATGACGCCCCAATGGTGGAACAACATAAGAGTGGCACCATCATATGATCGGTTGATCTAGGGTTTCCCTTGGAAGTAGCGGATAGAGCTCTAGAGGCTTCTCCATGGCAATGCGTTCAAGAAGGGGACGACACTAAAGAATGCCGCCATCACCGGGCTTGGCAACTAGCCAAGAGCAAGGTGTTCACCCCGGATCTGCTCGAAGAACCTCCATCAAGCATCGTGTGCACGAGTCGCCACCAATCACTGCCGGGAGATGGACGGTGAGGATCCAGCCCACTACCCGCACCACCACGGTGCCTAGCAGCCGGTGCTGTCAGGCCCACTGCGCTTCCTTGTAGTCACGACGTAGAACTGTCAGCACACCCAAGCCCATCCAGGCCACGCAAGACCCGAGCTCCCGGCCGCCGCAACAAGGGCATTGTCGTGGAACGATTTCGACAATACCATAGGGGTAGGATCAAGGCTCATAGTCTATCAAAATACAAATGGGGGACACGTTGTTTTTAACGAGTTCAGGCCTCACACGATGGAGATAACAACCCTATGTCTTGTGCTCCGGAGAGACTTTCTTTGTCTCACAAGAACACAGAGTTACATGATGTATTTGGGAGACGGGCGGAGAATGCGTCTCCATGCCCGAGCTAAGTGGTGAGAGAGAGAGAGATGGAATAAATGAGCCAGGGGCCCCTTGTCTTGGTGGTGAGGGGTGGCTTATATAGACTGCGCCACCCCTTCACCTCATATGCTATATACAAGTGGAGGAAGTAATTCTACCCACTACACAAGCATGGTAGGGAACCCATCTAGACTAAAATGTACCTCTTAGGACCCTACACATGGTAGGTAACTCCAACAGGCGCCTCAACCGCGGGGAGGCCGTGTCTCCATTGTTGCCGCTAGCTCGCGCTTGCGGTCCTTACTATTGAATCGCCGCCGATCCATGAGCCACTGCCGCGCGAGGGACAAGGCCCCGCCGCCGCCTTTACCGCCCGAGCGTCGCCGGCGGGACCTCTGGTGGCGGCGGGAGGGTGGGAAAGAGTGGTGAAAGGGCAGGAGGCCAGCAGCGCGGTCGTCCCCAATGTTGCCTAGGGTTGGCGACATGGGGGTAGGGGGCAATTGGATGGTGGCTGGCTAGGAGATGGGAGATGCGCGTGGTGGACATATGCTGGGGCATCTCTCTCCGTTTCATATGTAGTTTCAGCGGCAACGATATGAGCTACAGGTTGTAGCCCCAATGAGTCTTTTTAGAGAAAAGGCATATGCCCGAATTTATAAATAAAGCCACACGGTAGAGTAACAGAACATAACAGCAAAACGTTTATAGTTTCGGCCACCACCAGGCCCAACAACCACACGCACAGAGCCCAACACAAAGTTTAACTGGCACGCAGGCCACCAAAAACCAACATCATCTAGGCATGTAGGCCCACAACCTACCCTAGCGAGAGAACGCCCAAAGCACCTAACCCTGGGCAGCAACACCTAGAGGGGGAAACAGAAAAATCACAGATTCACGAACTTTAGAGATAAGCAACTCCAGAGGATCCCGCTCGGTAGGCTTAGTCAATAATTTCCACTGCTGCAAAAAGATATAGACTCTAAACAGTACATTAGCATGTTTGTTAGGAAATATCCCCTCAATAGTGAACTTGTTCCTAGTAGTCCGAAGTGTCCAACATAGCGCACCTAGGCCAACCCAGAAAATACGTCTAGATAAGCCCTGAAGCCCAAAGGAGAGCAACCGCAGTTCCTCAAACGAGTGGGGATCCCAGTCCACGTTCAACCACAATCGAATGCGGCTCCAGGAGAATTTGGCCAAAATACACCCAAAGAATATATGATTAGCATCTTCCAAATGAGAACAAAGAGCACACAACTCCAAACCAGGCCCATTGCGCTTACGGATGTGATCCGCCGAGGGGAACCGACCCCTAAAGGCCTGCCACATGAATATTTTGATCTTAGGGGGAATCCTAGCCCTCCAAACCTGCTTGAATTTGGAAGTGGGAGAACCAGAAACGAGGCGGGAATACAAGGACTTAACCGAAAATCTATCATAGGCCACATGAGGCCAAGACACAGAGTCCTCCTCTGAGAGCACTGAGAACAAGGCAGTGAGACGATGATAGTCACCCAACTCTTCAGGAGAAAGGGTCCTCCGATGACCAAGATCCCAATCGTGAGAAGAGAGCTCGGAGATAGAGATCTCAGGGTTGGAACAGTAAGAAAACAAAACAGGGAAAGAAGAAGCTAGAGGCGCGTCACCAGACCACCAGTCAAGCCAAAAACGCGTAGAGGCCCCATTGCCAACAACGAACTTAACATGCTCCCGAAAGACGTCCCTAACTTTGACCAGATCTTTCCAAAACTGCGACCCAGGGGACGCAGGAGCAAACATAGGGATCCCATTCGGGAAGTATTTGGCTTTTAGAAGACCGACCCAAAGAGTAACAGGACTGGCAGTCATAATCCTCCACCACCATTTAATGATGAGGCGTTTGTGCATAACAGACGTGCTCAGAATGCCCAGCCCCCCCCCCCCATGGTTTTTAGGCCTACAACTGATATCCCACTTCACGAATCTATATTTCCTCTCATTATCCGTAGTGTTCCATAAGAAAGCACCCCTATGCTTATCAAAGCCCTCATGAGTACCTTTAGAAAGAAGGTAGAACCCCATAGTAAACATAGGGAGGGAGGAGAGACATGCATTGGTAAGACAAACTTTCCTAGTCGAGGTGTTATACCTGCCATGCTAAGGCATCACCCGATTACCAGCTTTGTAGACCAGGGGCGAAATTACTTGGCACAGAGATGAAAGGGAGCAATAGGCAACCCAAGGTATTTGAAGGGGAAGGAGCCAATGCTGCAGTTCAAGAGCTGAGCCACTCTTAAAGCCTCATGATCAGAAACCCCAGTGACGATCACTTCACTCTTGGCAAAATTAATCTTCAGCCCCGATAAGGCCTCAAAACAGAGGAGGATAAATTTGAGGTGTGCAAGGCAGGAGTCCTCTAACTCCACCATAATAATCATATCATCGACGTATTGAAGATGGGTGATGCCCTGAGGCAAGAGGTGGGAAATGACCGGAGAAATATGACCCGTGGCAGCTGCACGATCTAAGATTCAGAACAGTGCGTCTGCCACAAAGTTAAAGAGGAGAGGGGACGGTGGATCTCCCTGCCTAAGGCCCCTGCCATTAGTGAAATAGTTACTAATGTTCCCATTCACCGCCACCACGGTATGACCACCGGAAACTAACTGCATCACCCGATGAACATAAGCCGCCTCGAAGCCTTTGGCGAGGAGGCTTGGCACAGGAAATCCCAACTAACAAAATCATAGGCCTTCTCAAAGTCCAGCTTAAGGATAATGGCTTGAGAACCTCTAACCCTGAGGTCGGGCACAATCTCATGAAGGCAGAGAATGCCATCTAGGATGAAGCGGCCTTTGACAAAAAGCAGATTGAGTATGACTGAGGACCCGATGGGCCACCGAGGAGACGCGCATGGCAAACCCTTTCGCCGGAAATTTAGCAAAGTTGTTAATCATGGCAATGGGCCAAAATTGGGAGATGGACTCGGCCCCCTTCACTTTAGGGATAAGGGAAAGAATGGAATAATTGAGCCTGAAGATGTCTACCGTGCCTAAGCAGAACCCTTGAATGACAGCACAGATCAGGTCGCCAAGCACAAGCCAGAATTTCCTAAAGAAAGGGATCGAGAACCCATCTGGGCCAAACACAGAATTCACATTAGCGGAAGACAAAACAACCTCAATCTCCTCACGAGACAAGGGAATCGAAAGAGCTAAGTTGTCCGCCTCAGAGACCCTAGCGTGGTTGGCCTAGAGGGAAGGCGGCAACATGAAACCAGAGGCCGGCCTGACCGCGAGGAGGGAAGCAAAAAAATGCTGAACATGGGAGAGGATTAAGGACGGATCTGAGACGTGCTGCCCATCAAGAATCAGGCTGTCAATTGAACAACGACGTCTCCTGCAATTAGCGATGGCGAAGAAGTACGAGGTAAGAGAATCCCCTTTGAGAGTCCATTTAATAGAGCCCCTTTGACGCCAATAGGCCTCCGCCTCTCTATGCAAACTGCATAAGCGCAGCCTCCAAAGCATAACTCTAGAGCCAGCCCGGGCCAGAAAGCCCAACAGAGTCCGCTTCCGCATCCAAAGCACCAACATGGGAAAGCAAGACGGCCTTGGATTTCCGAGCCTCCAAGGCACGATTGCGACCCCAACCCTTAAGGAATATCCTAAGCTCATACGAGCAAAAGTGCCAGTCGTCCATAGGCCCAAAGGAGCGAACCCTGGAGCTCAGTAGGGAGGATATCTTACCGGATACCAAAGCATGAAAGCCATCGACCAAAAGCCAAGAAGCATCAAATTGAAACCTCGAGGAATGCGGCACAAAATGAATCCCCAAATCCAGTAGGAGGGGGAATGGTCCGAACGCACTGTAGGGAGAGCCAAGAGGGAAGCACGCGAGAACAAAGCATCCCACCTAGACGACGAGAAAACACAATCCAGGACAGACCTCACCGGATTGGCTTGATGATTGGACCATGTGAAACGGGCTCCAGACCTAGGAATCTCCCACAAGGAGCAATCCACAATGAAGGGATTAAAAGCACCAGCCAAAGGACAAGAAAAATTGGAGTTATTTTTATCCAACGACGATCTCAGCAAATTGAAGTCCCTACCAATGAGTAACGGGAGATTACATGATTCAATCTTAATCACAATTTCGTCCAAAAACAGGGGGGCAAGAGACTGATCTGCAGGGCCATATACCACCATCACCTCCCACAAGAGGTTCATGCCCTTATGATAAACCACCATACTACCCCAACACACCCCTTAGTCAAAGGCCACAAAGTCAAAGGAATCCAATTTAGCCACAATCAAAATACCACCGGAGTGGCCAGAAGCAGGCAAGCATCTCCAAGCAAACAGGTCAGCCCCGGCGATGGAGGACAGTTCATTATAGGAGAAGAAATTTTTAAAGTCTCGATGAGGCACACCAGATCCATACTAGAATCACGAACTAGGTCATGAATTTGGTCCCGACGCCCCCTAGCGCCAAAACCTCTAATGTTCCAAAATAGGGACCTCATTTAAAAGAAAGATTCTTGATGCAAAGACTCGACCTGCACGGGGAAACACACGTATTAGTATGTTTGGAATACACCCATTGAGAAGGCACCGTAGGGGGAGAGCCACTACCCTCCCCCTCTGCCACCGCAGTACCCTAAGAGGACGGAGCAGGCTTGGCTGCCGCCACCTCCTTAGCTTTGGAAATAGCTGCCTGGGCCAGCTTGTTCACCTAAACCAGAGAAAGCAAAGCAGAAGGAGAACCCTTATTCCTATCCAAACTAATATCCACATCCGAGAGGACCTGAACCAAATGACTATCCTGAATAGACGAAAAAACCAAACGAATCGGAGAGGGGGATCAGAAGTACTTGGAAGAGGGTAGAGATCCTTGGCAGCAGCCCGACGCTCCGCACGCACCAGGATGGGCTCCCCATTGAACGCACGGTTATGGCCCCTTGTGGGAGGTAGACACCGGCGGCCTCATATTGGAAGCAGAGGTGCGAGTAGCAGGAGAGGAAGCATCGCCAGTGGAACCACCCGCAGCAGCCCCCAGGTCATCATCAAGCCAGCGGCAAAGGCCCGCCACCGACTGCTTGGCACCAGAGGAGCCCGACTTTAGGCCAAGGACTTCCGGATGGAGGACTTCTTCTTCTTGCTGATGCGGCTCACAGGCGCCGGAGCAGGGGCCGGGGCTAGGGGAACATCGACGATTCCAAAGAGAGGGGGACGTAGGGCGGACGGGCAAGTTGGAGCAGACCGCAGAGAAGGGAGTGCCCAAGCCCAAGTCCCCCTCGAAAGGTAGACGCCCACCCGCCGCAACAATGGCACCCGGAGCCGAGCTGCCAACCACCCCTCCTTAGGAGCAGCATCTGTGGGAGCCCGAAGGTTGTTGAACAAACCTCCAGTATCAGATCCCAGGCCCTCCCACTCCGAAGCAGTGAAAGGGTTGGCGGAATCACCCCCAGCCTTGTTGTCCGTCCCGGCCATGCCATGATCATCGCCATCATGAGGATCCTGAGGAGAGGGTTTGGCCGGAGGGGCGGAGGAGGGGGCCTGCTGGGCGTCAAGCCCCTCGACCCGAACACGGATCCAGGACGCCTTGTGAGAAGGGAAGAAGTCAATCGAACCGGAGACCATGGAAGTGTTGGGGAACGTTGCATGGGAAAGAAAAAAAATCCTACACTCACCAAGATCGATCTAGGAGATGAACATTTACGAGAGGAGAGATTGCATCTACATACCCTTGTAGATCGCTAAGCGGAAGCGTTAAGAAACGTAGTTGATGTAGTCGAACGTCTTCACGATCCAATCATGATTCGTCCCGCGATCTCCCGATCAAGTGCCGAACGGACGGCACCTCCGCGTTCAACACACGTACGGCTTGATGACGCCTTCACCTCCTCGATCCAGTGAGCGATGGTGGAGTAGTAGCTCGAGTCCTCCGGCAGCACGACGGTGTGATGACGGTGGTGGTGGAGCTGATCCGGCAGGGCTTCGCCAAGCACTGCTGAACCAATCTAGTGGAGAGGAGAGCTACGAGGGAGAGGAGGGGCAGCGCCGTAGCACGTTGGGGTGCCGCTGCCCTCTCTCTCCCTCTCTATATATAGGGGGAAGGGAGGAGGGGAGGGCGCCCTAGGGTTTCCCCTAGGGGCCGGCGGCCAAGGGTTGCGGCTAGGGTTTGGGGTGCTCCCCCCCCCCCCCACACCAAGGCGCCTTGCCACCCAAGTAAAGAGGGCCGGCGGCCCTAGGGGGTGTGGCTGCCCTCCTAGCAGAATTGGGCTAGGGTTTGGGCGGTGCCCGACCCCCTAGTGGGATGGTGCGCCCCCTCTCCTTGGCCCATGAGGCCCCCCAACACTTGTCGGCCCCCCCTGAAACCCCTTTCGATACTCCGTCGAATCCCCGGTACACCCCGGAACACTTCCGGACTCCGATACCCTTCGTCCTATATATCAATCTTCACCTCCGGACCATTCCGGAGTTCCTCGTCATGTCCGGGATCTCATCCGGGACTCTAAAAAACCTTCGGTCACCAACATAACAACTCGACTATACTTATATCGTCACGAAACGTTAAGTGTGTAGACCCTACGGGTTCGAGAACTATGCAGACATGATCGAGACACGTCCACGGTTAATAACCAACAGCGGGACCTGGATGTCCATATTGGTTCCTACATATTCTACGAAGATCTTTATCGGTCGAACCTCGATGTCAAGGATTCAGTCAATCCCGTACGCAGTTCCCTTTGTTCATCGGTATGTTACTTGTCTGAGATTCGATCGTCGGTATCTCCATACCTAGTTCAATCTCGTTACCGGCAAGTCTCTTTACTCATTCTGTAATACAAGATCCCATGGCTAACTTCTTAGTCACATTGCTTGCAAGCTCATTATGATGTTGTATTACCGAGTGGGCCCTGAGATACCTCTCCGTCATACGGAGTGACAAATCCCAGTCTTGATCCATGCCAACTCAACAGACACCCTTGGAGATACCTGTAGAGCATCTTTATAGTCACCCAGTTACGTTGCGACGTTTGATACACACAAGGTACTCCTCCGGTGTCAATGAGTTGCATGATCTCATGGTCATAGGAACAGATACTTGACATGCAGAAAACGATAGCAATAAACTTGACATGATCATATGCTACGTTCATACTTTGGGTCTTGTCCATCACATCATTCTCCTAATGATGTGATCCCATTAACAAATGACAACTCATGTCTATGACCAGGAAACCATGGCCATCTTTGATCAACGAGCTAGTCTCGTAGAGGACCACTAGGGACATGTTGTTGTCTATGTACCCACACATGTATTTGAGTTTCCAATAAATACAATTATAGCATGGATAATAAACAATTATCATGAACAAGGAAATATAATAATAACCACTTTATTATTGCCTCTAGAGCATATTTCCAACAGTCTCCCACTTGCACTAGAGTCAATAATCTAGTATTACATGGTAATGAATCTAACACCCATAGAGTTCTGGTGTTGATCATGTTTTTCCCGTGGAAGAGGTTTAGTCAACGGATCTGAAACATTCAGATCCGTGTGTACTTTGCAAATGTTTATGTCCTCCTCCTTGATCGCATCGCGGATGGAATTGAAGCGTCGCTTTATGTGTCTGGTCCTCTTGTGAAACCTTGGTTCCTTGGCCAGAGCAATGGCACCAGTGTTGTCACAAAACAGAGTCATTGGGTCCAGTGCACTGGGCACGACTCCAAGAACTCTCATGAACTGCTTCATCCGGACACCTTCCTTCGCCGCCTCCGAGGAAGCTATGTACTCCGCTTCGCATGTAGAATCAGCTACCACACTTTGCTTGGAGCTGCACCAGCTTACCGCTCCCCCGTTGAGAATATATACGGATCTGGTTTGAGACTTAGAGTCATCCAGATCAATGTCAAAGCTTGCATGGATGTAACCCTTTACGACGAGCTCTTGATCACCACCATAAATGAGAAACATTTCCTTAGTCCTTTTCAGGTACTTAAGGATATTCTTGACCGTCGTCCAGTGTTCCACTCCTGGATCACTTTGAAACCTTCCAGACATACTTATGGCAAGGCTGACATCTGGTCTTGTGCACAGCGTCGCATACATGATAGAGCCTATGGCAGAAGCATATGGGATGACACTCATCTTTTCTCTATCCTCTGCAGTCATTGGGCATTGAGTCTTACTCAACTTCACACCTTGCAATACAGGCAAGAACCCTTTCTTGGACTGATCCATTTTGAACTTCTTCAAAACGTTATCAAGGTATGTGCTCTGTGAAAGTCCTATTAAGTGTCTCGATCTATCTCTATAGATATTGATGCCTAATATGAAAGCAGCTTCTCCTAGGTTCTTCATTGAAAAACTCTTGTTCAAATATTCCTTCGCGCTTTCCAAAAGTTCTATATTGTTTCCAATCAGAAATATGGCATCCACATATAATATTAGTAACGCTATAGAGCTCCCACTCACTTTCTTTTAAATACAAGCTTCTCCGTAAACTTGTATAACCCAAACGCTTTGATCACCTCATCAACGCAAAGATTCCAACTCCGAGACGCTTGCACCAGCCCATAAATGGATCGCTAGAGTTTGCAAACTTTGTCAGCATTCTCTGGATCGACAAAACCTTCTGGTTGCATCATATACAACTCTTCCTCAAGGAAACCGTTAAGGAACGCTGTTTTGACATCCATCTGTCAAATTTCATAATCGAAAAATGCAGCTATTGCTAACATGATTCTGACGGACTTAAGCATCGCTACAGGTGAGAAAGTCTCATCGTAGTCAACTCCATGAACTTGTGAAAAACCCTTTGCCACAAGTCAAGCTTTATAGAAAGTGATATTACCGTCTGCGTCCGTCTCCTTAAAGATCCATTTATTCTAAATGGCCTTTCGCCCTTCAGGTAATACTTCCAAAGTCCATACTTTGTTTTAATAGATGGATCCCATCTCGGATTTCATGGCCTCTAACCATTTGTCGGAATCCGGGCCCACCATCGCTTCTCCATAGCTCGTAGGTTCATCGTTGTCCGACAACATGACCTCTAAGACAGGGTTACCGTACCATTCATGAGCAGTACGTGTCCTTGTCGACCTATGAGGTTCGATAGTAACTTGATCCGAAGCTTCATGATCACCATCATCAGCTTCCTCTTCAACTGATGTAGGCTCCACAGAAACATCTTTCTGCACTGCGCTACTCTCTGGTTGAAGTAATGGTTCAACAACCTCATCAAGTTCTATCTTCCTCCCACTCAATTCTTTCGAGAGAAACTCTTTCTTGAGAAATGACCCGTTCTTAGCGACAAACACTTTGCCTTCAGATATGAGATAGAAGGTATACCCAACCGTCTCTTTTGGGTATCCTATGAAGACGCATTTGTTCGCTTTGGGTTTGAGCTTTTCTGGGTGAAACCTTTTGACATAAGCATCGCATCCCCAAACTTTAAGAAACGACAACTTTGGTTTCTTGCCAAACCACATTTCATATGGTGTCGTTTCAACGGATTTAAATGGTGCCCTATTTAAAGTGAATGCAGCTGTCTCTAACACATAACCCCAAAACGATAGTGGCAGATTGGCAAGAGACATCATAGAACGCACCATATCCAATAAGGTTCGATTACGACGTTCGGACAAACCATTACGATGTGGTGTTCCAGACGGCGTCAACTGTGAAACAATTCCACATTGTCTTAAGTGATTGCCAAACTCATAACTCAGATATTCTCCTCCTCGATAAGAATGTAGGAATTTAATCTTCTTGTTGCGATGATTCTCAACTTCACTCTGAAATTGCTTGAACTTTTCAAACGTTTCAGACTTGTGTTTCATTAAGTAAATATACCCATATCTACCTAAGTCATCGGTGAAGGTGAGAAAGTAACGATATCCACCGCGCACCTCAATGCTCAACGGACCGCACACATCAGCATGTATGAATTCCAACAGGTCACTTGCCCGTTCCATTGTTCCAGAGAACGGGGTCTTGGTCATCTTGCCCATGAGGCATGGTTTGCATGTGTCAAGTGATTCAAATTCAAGTGACACCAAAAGTCCATCAACATGGAGTTTCTTCATGCGTTTTACACTTATATGACCTAAGCGGCAGTGCCACAAGAAAGTGGTACTATCATTATCAACTCTACATCTTTTGGCATCAATGTTATGAACATGTGTATCATCACTATCAAGATTCAATAAGAATAAACCCCTCACAATGGGTGTATGAACATAAAAGATATTACCCATATAAATAGAACAACCATTATTCTCTAATTTAAATGACTAACCGTCTCGCATTAAACAAGATCCAGATATAATATTCATGCTCAACGCAGGCACTAAATAATTATTTAGGTTCATCACTAATCCCGATGGTAATCGAAAAGCGAGCGTGCCGATGGCGATCACACCAACCTTGGAACCATTTTCCACGCGCATCGTCACTTCGTCCTTTGCCAGCCTCTGTCTATTCCGTAGTTCCTGCTTTGAGTTGCAAATGTGAGCAACCGAACCGGTATCAAATACCCAGGCACTACAACGAGAGTTGGTAAGGTACACATCAATAACATGTATATCATATATACCTTGTTTGGCGTTGGCCGTCTTCTTGTCGGCCAGATACTTGGGGCAATTCTGCTTCCAGTGACCAGTTCCCTTGCAATAGAAGCACTCAGTTTCTGGCTTGGGTCCAGCCTTGGGTTTCTTCATGGGAGGGGCAATTGCTTTGCCACTCTTCTTGGAGTTACCCTTCTTGCCCTTGCCATTTTTCTTGAAACTAGTGGTTTTATTGACCATCAACACTTGATGCTCCTTCTGGATGTCTGACTTAGCGACTTTCAGCGTCGCAAACAGCTCGGCGACTAATTTGTTCATCCCTTGCATGTTATAGTTCGGCACAAAGCTTTTGTAGCTAGGTGGTAGCGATTGAAGAACTCTGTCAGTGATCGCCTCTGGCGGGAGCACAACTCCCAACTTAGCCAGACGGTTGTAATACCCAGACATTCTGAGTATGTGCTCACTGACAGACATGTTCTCCTCCATCTTGCAAGCATAGAACTTATCGGAGGTCTCATACCTCTCGATCCGGGCATTCTTCTCAAAGATAAACTTCAACTCCTGGAACATCTCATATGCTCCATGACGTTCAAAACATCTTTGAAGTTCCGGTTCTAAGCCATACAACAAAGCACACTTAACACGCGTCTGCCAGGCGTTCATAACGTCCACAAACGATGGAGCCGGTTGGTCACCGATCGGTGCATCAAGGACATAAGCTTTTTGGGCAGCCGTGAGGATAATCCTCATATTACGGGCCCAGTCTACAAAGTTACTTCCATCATCTTTCATCTTGGCTTTCTCTAGGAACGCATTAAAATTCAGGGGAGCTACTGCGCGAGCCATTGATCTACAACATAAATTTGCAAAGACAACTTAGACTATTGTTCAAGATAATGAATTTAGTTTAATCATATTACTTAAAACTCCCACTCAAATTGACATCCCTTCGGTCATCCCAGTGCTACATGATCCAAATTCACCAACCCAAGTCCGATCATCATGTGAGATGAGGTGGTTTCAATGGTGAACATCTCCATGTTGATCATATCTACTATATGACTCATGTTCAACCTTTCGGTCTCTTGTGTTCCGAGGCCATGTATGTACATGCTAGGATCGTCAAGTTTAACCCGAGTGCTCCGCATGTGCAAAACTGGCTTGCACCCGTTGTATGTGAACGTAGAGTCTATCACACCCGATCATCACGTGGTGCTTCGAAAAGATGAACTTTCGCAACGGTGCACACTTGGGGAGAACACAATTTTTTCTTGAAATTTTAGTGAGGAATCACCTTATAATGCTACCGTCGTCCTAAGCAAAATAAGATGCATAAAAAGGATAAACATCACATGCAAATCATAAGTGACATGATATGGCCATCAACTTGTGCTTTTGATCTCTATCTCCAAAGCACCGAAATGATCTCCATCGTCACCTGCATGACACCATGATCTCCATCATCGTGTTGCCATCGGGGTTGTCACGCCAACCATGCTTCTACTACCATTGCTACCGTTTAGCGATAAAGTAAAGCATTGCATAGCGCTTAATGATTTACACGCCGGTCATAAAATAATTAAAGACAACCCTATGGCTCCTGCCGGTTGCCGTATGCATCGACATGCAAGTCGATATAAACTATTACAAAACATGATCATCTCATACATCAAATATATTTCATCATGTCTTTGGCCATATCATATCACAACATACCCTGCAAAAACAAGTTAGACGTCCTCTAATTTGTTGTTGTGTGTTTTACGTGGCTGCTATGGGTATCTAGCAAGAACGATTCTTACCTACGCAAAACCACAACGGTGATATACAAGTTGCTATTTAACCTTCTACAAGGACCGCCTTCGTCGAATCCGAATCAACTAAGGTGGGAGAGACAGACACCTGCCAGCCATCTTATGCGACAAAGTCACATGTCAGTCGATGGAACCGGTCTCATGTACGAGGACATGTAAAGTTGGTCCGGGCAGCTTCATCCCACAATACCGCTGAATCAAGAAAAGACCAAGGAAGGAAGCAATATGAATATCAACGCCCACAAACTCCTTTGTGTTCTACTCGTGATGTCATCTACGCAAAAACATGGCTCTGATACCATTGTTGGGGAACGTTGCATGGGAAACAAAAAAAATCCTACGCTCACCAAGATCGATCTAGGAGATGAACATCTACGAGAGGAGAGATTGCATCTACATACCCTTGTAGATCGCTAAGCGGAAGCGTTAAGAAACGCGGTTGATGTAGTCGAACGTCTTCGAGATCCAATCACGATCCGTCCCGCGAACTCCCGATCAAGTGCTGAACGGATGGCACCTCCATGTTAAACACACGTACGGCTTGATGATGCCTTCACCCCCTCGATCCAACGAGCGATGGTGGAGTAGTAGCTCGACTCCTCCAGCAGCACGACGGCGTGATGACGGTGGTGGTGGAGCTTATCCGGCAGGGCTTCGCCAAGCACTGCCGAACCAATCTAGTGGAGAGGAGAGCTACGAGGGAGAGGAGGGGCGGCGCCGTAGCACATTGGGGTGCCGCTGCCCTCTCTCTCCCTCTCTATATATAGGGGGAAGGGAGGAGGGGAGGGCGCCCTAGGGTTTCCCCTAGGGGCCGACGGCCAAGGGGTGCGGCTAGGGTTTGGGGTGCCCCCCAAGGCGCCTTGCCACCCAAGTAAAGGGGGTCGGCGGCCCTAGGGGGTGCGTCTGCCCTCCTAGCCGAATTGGGCTAGGGTTTGGGCAGCTCCTAGCCCCCTAGTGGGCTGGTGCGCCCCCTCTCCTTGGCCCATGAGGCCCTCCAACACTTGTCGGGGCCCCCCGAAACCCCTTTCGGTACTCCGTCGAATCCCCGGTACACCCCGAAACACTTCCGGACTCCGATACCCTTCGTCCTATATATCAATCTTCACCTCCAAACCATTCCGGAGTTCCTCGTCACGTCCGGGATCTCATCCGGGACTCCGAACAACCTTCGGTCACCAACATAGCAACTCGACTATACTTATATCGTCACCAAACGTTAAATGTTTAGACCCTGCGGGTTCGAGAACTATGCAGACATGACCGAGACACCTCCACGGTCAATAACCAAAAGCGGGACCTGGATGTACATATTGGTTACTACATATTCAACGAAGATCTTTATCGGTCGAACCTCGATGTTGAGGATTCAGTCAATCCCGTACGTAGTTCCCTTTGTTCATCGGTATGTTACTTGTCCGAGATTTGATCGTCGGTATCTCCATACCTAGTTCAATCTCGTTACCGGCAAGTCTCTTTACTCGTTCCGTAATACAAGATCCCGTGGCTAACTTCTTAGTCACATTGCTTGCAAGCTCATTATGATGTTGTATTACCGAGTGGGCCCTGAGATACCTCTCCGTCATACGGAGTGACAAATCCCAGTCTTGATCCATGCCAACACAACAAACACCCATGAAGATACATGTAGAGCATCTTTATAGTCTCCCAGTTACGTTGCGACGTTTGATACACACAAGGTACTCCTCCGGTGTCAATGAGTTGCATGATCTCATGGTCATAGGAACAGATACTTGACATGCAGAAAACGATAGCAATAAATTTGACACGATCATATGCTACGTTCATAGTTTGTGTCTTGTCCATCCCATCATGCTCCTAATGATGCGATCCCGTTACCAAATGACAACTCATGTCTATGACCATGAAACCATGGCCATCTTTGATCAACGAGCTAGTCTGGTAGAGGACCACTAGGGACATGTTGTTGTCTATGTACCCACACATGTATTTGAGTTTCCAATAAATACAATTATAGCATGGATAATAAACGATTATCATGAACAAGGAAGTATAATAATAACCACTTTATTATTGCCTCTAGGGCATATTTCCAACTGGAAGGATTCAAGCACCAGATCTTCATGCGAAAAGGGCCGAGGCGAGCAAGAGAGGAGGGGTCAACTTCGATTAGCTTGCCAGAAGGAAGCGAGAGTTCCGAAGACCCGACGGAACATCCTCAAGCAGGACCCAGGACTCAGAGAGGGCAGCCATAGAGCGAGCACCATTCGTCACCGCACGGACCGACATGACAACTTGGTTAAGGGGAAGGGTGAAGCTGGAACAAGAGGCCATCATTTTAAGACTTTCTTTAGAAGGGAAAGTGACAGCGAACTCCGCATCAGAGATTTGGTGGATCTGCCAATTTCAACCCTCCAAGCCCCATTCCTTAAGCCCATCCGCCATGATTTGAGTTGAGACGGCCTGGGATTGGAGAGAGATGACAACAGAGTTAGTGAGAACAGGCGCCACAGGCATGTCAAGGTCACCATCGATGGCAAAGAAAGAGCACCCCGGAAGACCCATACCAAATTGCTTGAAAGCAGGGGTCTTGACGCGAGGGTGGAAGTCCACAATGAGATGCCCCTCCGACCGACATATCAGGCAGAAAGGGGGGGAGGAGCATCAGGCCTAAAAGTGACCAGCCTAATGACAAGCGAAGAAGGTGAGGGTTGGGGAGGAGGATGTGGAACCATGCATTGGAGAAGGAGCATAACCCATCGGCGGAGGTGGGGAGGCGGAAGGATGCCATCCCCCATGGTACCAGAGGAAGAGCCCGGGCTGGAGGGAGGAGTGCGGCGATATTTGAACTTGGATAGGGGGACACCAGAGCCACCTCTGTTGAATTGGCCGCCACCCCGGCCGCGAACGCCAGCCCCACCCCACCGAACCGACCGTCCGGTCGCATAGGAGCCATAGGGCCACGGGGGGGAGGGGGAGCGAGACAAGGAGCCGCCGATCCTGCCACGGATCCAGCAGCCGCCACCTCCCAGGGGTCAGGGGCCACCGCAGAACCCCACCCCGCCGCTGTTGGGGCCGGCGCCGCACTGAAGCATTCACCACCACCAATTTCCTGGAGCGCCGCCTTCGAGCGCGAGCGTTCATTGCGCTGGAGCCACTCCGGCCCAGTCAACCACGCCTCGCGGTCGCGCTCCACCTGCGAGTGGCCTACCTGCCCCGCCTCCAACTGCGCTCGTAGGGAGGACTCATAGGCCAGATCTAGATTAGGGGCCGCCTCCAAAGACCCCTCACGGTGGCGCTTGCCACCAGAGACAGCGGCAAAGGATCGGGAGAGCGAAATCTGAGGAGGCGACGAATCCGGAAGGGATAACGGCGCACGTCTGAGCGAGAAGCAGGAAACCCTAGGTCGGGGGAGGATGAGCCTCTTCGGATCCAGATATATCCCAAGAAAGCAGGGCCAACAGGCCGAACCGCCACGGGCTGGGCCACAGGCCCAAGGGGGCCCAGTCCAACTTGAGCAGCGATCGAGCCAAGGAGGGATGTGAACTTAGAACCAACCAGCAAGAAAGGGGCCTGCCCATGCCCACCAGGGCCACCAGCCTGCCCAGGGCCCAGACATCCCATGTTAGGGCCCAAAGCGCCCCCACCCCAGGGCCACTAGACGCTAGGGTTTCATCTACGTCCTCCCTCACCGCCGCCGGAAGGCCACTACCTAGGGCCGGCGGCGGGGAGCGAACAGAGACCAGCCCCCCCCCTCCCCGTCCGACGGAGGGAAACAAGCCGAAGACACCAGAGAGGATGGGGGCGACCCCATAGCCATCGGAACCGGACCAAGGATACCTAGGGAGGGAGAAGGGGACACTACTAGAAAAACAGCTATAGCCAATATGGACACTAATGGCGCACTATACATGTGGTGCGCCATTACTAAATAGTAATGGCGCACCATGTGTAGGTGCGCCATTAGTAACCAAAACAGTAATGGCGCATCAGGTGAAAAGTGCGCCATTACTAAGTTTGACCAAGGGTTGACCCAGTCATACACATAGTAATGGCGCACTTTGTATAGGTGCGCCATTACTAAGTTGACATAGTAATGGCGCACCTTCACAAAGTGCGCCATAACTATGTGTATGACTGGGTCAAACCTTGGTCAAACTTAGTAATGGCGCACTTTGCATAGGTGCGCCATTACTATGTCAAACTTAGTAATGGCACACCTATACAAAGTGCGCCATTACTAACTTTGACCAAGGTTTGACCAAGTCATACACATAGTAATGGCGCACTTTGTGAAGGTGCGCCATTACTAACTTTCTAGGTGGCCGAAAATTTCACCAAATGCACCCCCCCCCTGTGGACCGCCTTTTCAGTTTTTAAAAAAAATAAAAGAAAATGATGAAAATGTCAAAAAAATAAAAGAAAATAAGTTTCCCATGTGATATGTGGTCTAGTTGTTGGGAAAATTTACAAATATGAATTTCGACTTTATTTGCAAAATCTCTCTGGAATTTAGTAAAATGGGCATAACTTTTGCATACGAACTCGGATTAAAAAGTTTTTTATATGAAAAATCATCTACTCGAAAAGTTACATCCGAATTCAACCGGGGGGATCCCCGTTGAAGATTTTTAGAATCCCCAAAAACCTAACAGAATAAAAGATACAGGGCTTTTAACATCTAGAGGGGGAAAAATGGAAAAAAAATTCAGACTTTGTAATGGCGCACCATCTGCTAGGTGCGCCACTAGTAACAGAAAAAAAAATTGGTTTCGAATTTTTTTTTTGGAAAAAATGTTCAAAATATGATACGTAATATGACCGGGAAGTTTGAAATATTTTTTCAAAATTTCATCACACTCATGAACATGAACAAAGTCCTAGACATCAACAAGGTTTAATAGGATTGATATGATAGATATATCAACAAGTGCCTGTTAAGTGAGCTGGTGCTGGGGTTGGATAGAACTGAGAAGTTAAGCGTGCTGGGGCTGGAGTAGTGTGAGGATGGGTGACCTTCCGGGAAGTTTGACCACGGAGTGTGATTTGACTTGAGATTAAGCATATTGACCCGAGATTAAGCCATAGTGACCCGAGATTAAGAAAAAAAACGGAAAAAAAAATTCTGAAAAAAAATTTGAAAAAAATTTGTTAGTAATGGCGCACTTCTATGTGGTGCGCCATTACTAAGTCAGATAGTAATGGCGCACTTCTAGGCATAGTAATGGCGCACTATAGTGCGCCATTACTATCTGTGATAGTAATGGCGCACCAAATGTGCGCCATTACTAACAGTTACTAATGGCGTGATGATAGTGGCGCACCTATAGTGCCCCATTAATAGCCAAAATAGGTGCGCCACTAACAGCCTTTTTTCTAGTAGTGGGAATAGAGAGCGGGAGTCTTACCAGATCTACCCCCACGACGGCAAACCAAACGCCAACCTTGGCACGCCGGGGAAGAATCACCACGCGCCCACGACCGCCCGGGGCGAACCGACGGACCTTGCCAGCCACCGGCAAAGGCAACGGCAGAAGCGCCGCCGGAGACTCAACCTCTTCATCAAAGTCGGAGACGTCGTCCCCAAGCGCCCAAATGCAGTTGGCCGCTGGCACCGCGGCGGCGCCCCACCGCCCGGGGCGAGGAAGGGATGAGGGGGAAGGGGAAGAGGGGAGGGGTGTGCCGGAGAGCGCCGGATGGAGAGGGGAAGGGGAGGTGGACGATGGGCCAATGACCGCCGCCGCGGAGAGGGATCGGGGCAAGGGGGGAGCACGAGCGGAGATGGGAGAGGAGGGGAAGGGAGGGGAGAGAGGAGAGAGCCATTCCGCTCCAATGAGTCAAAGGTTTATTCGGTGTAATATTCCCGGTCACGTAGTTGTAGCGTTAACACAGGTTATTAGCATGGTGGGCACAATGGTGTGGTTGCTGGTTGCACCCACCAGGATTTTTCTTCATAAGCTTTCTGTGTTATCGGTGGATAATCTAGTTCTGCAATCGCGAGAGAGGTCAACAGCTTATTATGAATGAAGTACTAATTATAACAAGGGTGTGTCTAGAACACATCTAGATGTGACATAGTTATTGCACATCTAAATGACTAAATGAAGCATAAAAAGGAAAAGGAAAAAAATATCCATACGAATCTCCACGTAAAATCAATGATATATGACTTAGATGTGCAATACTTATGTCACGTCTAGATGTGATTTAGCAAAACCGTTATAACAACTCAAATAATAAACCCAGCATGACGTGCCACACAAACGCATCTGATATTTCCATCTTTGCAAGAACAGAGAAGTTGCCGGTGAGAATCATCCAAGGAGGCACTCCAGAAAGGCTGACATTTGATTTAAATTCCGCCTCCACATTTCCTGACTTTGGCCAACACCTCCCCAGCGGTGTCAGCGTTAGCTGCCCATTTGGTGAGCTTTGGCTGAGCTACACTTAACCACCTGGGCGCCATTTCTTGCGCACACAGCGCAAGAGCCCTCCACCCACCGCAACCACCTTCTTGACCCCCTCCTAAACCCAAGCTACCGTAGCCGGTTTCCCGCTCAGATTCCTCCGGCCCCGCTTCCCGTGGCAACTTAACCGAATCCAACAAACGACAAGAAGCCCCACGAAGAAGCCAATCTCGACCTACCCCTCGCTCGCCAACCTCATCTGATCTGATGGGATGCTCCTCCCTGGTTGACTCCTCAAATGGGGAGCTATAAGAATGGTTACTGGTACGATCCATAGAGTCCAACCAATTCCATCGACCTCTCTCTCCCTCTCTCTCTCTCTCTCTCTCTCGCCGCGGAAGCCACAGCGAGGTGGCCCGGCCCAGTGTGCTTAGATTCTTAGATTTATACACGGGGAGCGCTGAGCTGAGCAAGATGTCGCGGTTCGTCGACAAGCTGCCGTTCTTTGACCGGAGGGCGTCGCCGATGGAGGAAGCCGACGATATCCCGCGCAGCGGCCTCCTCCACCTGCACGGCGGCCACCACCACTACCAGCACCACCACCAGCCGCAGACCGCCTTGATGGCGCCGGAGCCGTCCCCGCCCACCACGAAGCAGCCCTCCTCCACTCTGGCGCAGCTACTCAAGCGCGTCAACGAGGCGCGCAGCGACGCTTCGTCGCCCAACTCGTCCCCGTCCCACTACACCATCGAGCTCGGAGCCTCCATACCGGGCTCCACCGGCAGCGAGAGCGAGCACACCAGCCTTACCGGTGTTGGTGTCGGCGACAGCACGCTGCTGCCGTTCGTGCTTAAGTTCACCGACCTCACGTACAGCGTGAAGCAGAGGAAGAAGGGCCCCTGCCTGCCCGCGCTGCCGTTCCGCCGCGGGGACGCGGAGCCCGAGGCGCCGCGGATGAAGACGCTGCTGGACAACATCTCCGGGGAGGCCCGGGAGGGCGAGATCATGGCGGTGCTCGGTGCCAGCGGGTCCGGCAAGAGCACGCTCATCGACGCGCTCGCCAACCGCATCAGGAAGGAGAGCCTCCACGGCTCCGTCACGCTCAACGGCGAGTCCATGGACAACAACCTGCTCAAGGTCATATCTGCGTACGTGATGCAGGACGACCTCCTGTACCCGATGCTCACTGTGGAGGAGACGCTCATATTCTCCGCCGAGTTCCGCCTGCCGCGCTCCCTCCCCACCAAGGAGAAGAAGAAGCGGGTGCAGGCGCTCATCGACCAGCTCGGCCTGCGCAACGCGGCCAACACCATCATCGGCGACGAGGGGCACCGTGGCGTGTCGGGCGGTGAGCGCCGGCGCGTGTCCATCGGAGTGGACATCATCCACGACCCCATCGTGCTGTTCCTCGATGAGCCCACCTCCGGGCTCGACTCCACCAGCGCCTTCATGGTGGTGAAGGTGCTGCAGCGCATCGCCCAGAGCGGCAGCGTCGTGGTCATGTCCATCCACCAGCCGAGCTATCGCATCCTCGGCCTCCTCGACCGCCTCCTGTTCCTGTCCCGCGGCCAGACTGTGTACTACGGCCCTCCCGGCGCGCTATCATCCTTCTTCTCGGACTTCGGCAAGCCCATCCATGACAACGAGAACCCGACGGAGTTCGCGCTCGACCTCGTTAGGGAGCTCGAGACCATGCCGAACGGGGCCTGCGACCTCGTCGAGCACAACAAGTCGTGGCAGAAGCGCATGGGCCCGAAGATGAAACACGCCGACAACGGGAATGGCGGGAAGCCAACGCTCTCTCTGCAGGAGGCCATCAGCGCCAGCATCTCTCGCGGGAAGCTCGTGTCCGGCGCGACCGACGGCAATGTAACGGTGCCCTCGCCGTCGTCCGCCCCGGCATCATCCGCGGTGGCCAAGTTCGCGAACCCGTTCTGGATCGAGATGGGGGTGCTGACCCGTCGCGCGTTCCTCAACACGAAGCGCACGCCGGAGATCTTCGTCATCCGCCTGGGCGCTGTGCTGATCACGGGGTTCATCCTGGCGACAATCTTCTGGCGCCTAGACGACTCGCCCAAGGGCGTGGAGGAGCGCCTGGGCTTCTTCGCCATCGCCATGTCCACCATGTTCTACACCTGCTCCGACGCGCTGCCCGTGTTCCTCAACGAGCGCTACATCTTCCTCCGCGAGACGGCCTACAACGCGTACCGGCGGTCCTCGTACGTGCTCTCCCACACCATCGTCGGTTTCCCCTCGCTCGTCGTCCTTTCCCTGGCCTTCGCGGTGACCACATTCTTCGCCGTGGGGCTGGCCGGCGGCGCCGAGGGGTTCTTCTTCTTCGTGGCCATCGTGCTGGCCTCGTTCTGGGCCGGGAGCGGGTTCGCGACGTTCCTGTCCGGCGTGGTGACCAACGTGCAGCTGGGGTTCCCCGTGGTGGTGTCGACGCTGGCCTACTTCCTGCTCTTCAGCGGCTTCTTCATCAACCGGGACAGGATCCCCAAGTACTGGCTGTGGTTTCACTACGCGTCGCTGGTCAAGTACCCGTACGAGGCGGTGATGATCAACGAGTTCAGCGACCCCGGGCGGTGCTTCGTGCGCGGGGTGCAGATGTTCGACAACACGCCGCTGTCCGTCCTGCCGGCGGCGGTCAAGGTGCGGGTGCTGCGGGCCATGAGCTCCTCCCTCGGCATCAACATCGGCACGGCGACGTGCATCACCACGGGGCCGGACTTCCTGAAGCAGCAGGCCGTCACCGACCTCACCAAGTGGGACTGCCTCTGGATCACCGTCGCGTGGGGCTTCCTCTTCCGCATCCTCTTCTACGTCTCGCTGCTGCTCGGGAGCAGGAACAAGAGGAGGTAGGAGCAGCGAGACGAGCGTGGTTCTTCCATCGGATCATCTTCTTGGATCCCTCGGCTTTACTGGCGCGAGCAATGTGGGGCTGTCTCTCAGTCATCTGTAATTTTTCCTTGTTCCCTTTTTTTCTGATTTTTACTTAACCGCGTGTGATTAAGATGGGGAGGGAGATGTTTGCTGCGTGTAAATTTGCTTCTAAGTTGTAACGATATCATGGCAAGTTGAAAGTTGAAACTGTAGTCCGTCCGACAATATGATTTTCCCGCCATCTTCCCTCTTCATTTAAAACTTCAAGTCGAGGTGTTGACTATGTTTGGGTCTGATTGTGCCGTGGTGTGCCCCATAACGAAGAACGATGGAAAAGGTATTGCTGTGACGCATATAAGCACAGATATGTTTGGTGAGCAGAAATCCGGCTTAGCAACCAAGACAACTAAACCCTGCCAACATGATGCATGGAAACACTCAAACACGGAACAAACACTCTTGGCAGCCCTTGGTAGTTGTAGCTACTCGGTTGCTTCTGTTGCCATAGTGTATGAAATTTTCGGCGGATGAGTTCATGAAGCCGGAACCTATTCGCTTTTTGAGCGATTGGTACGGTGACCCACACAAACCCTAGCACGGCCACCCAGAACATTGATTGACCCCCCGCCCCCTCTCCACCCTCGGAGGATGTTACAGGAAAAGGCCCTCGCCGAGGGTGGTGGCGGTGGGATTGTTCCGGCATGTTCACGTTGATATCCGTCTGTTTTCGTAGTGGTTGTTGGTCGTCTTCTCCAAACCGGACCTGAGTGGGAGGCGTCGGATCTTGCTAGTTTCCTTCAGGCCAGAGCGCTACAGACCGGAAGGCAAACACGCCTTTTTTGGCTGATCTTTGCTGCATTGACGTGGACCCTTTAAACGATGCATAATAAAATGGTGATTCAGAGGGTCTTCCTACAACCCGCCTCTGATCCTTCTTTTAAATTTCTTGTGTTTCTGTAACACTCGCACATGCTGGCTATACAGAGGGATCATGACCGCCTAGGACGGATGCTAGAGGCACTTCAGGCTACATCACGTCGACTTGCTTCGTCGGCGACCTCATGACTTCATGTTGTGTTGGCCACTGGGTGGTCTTTTTTATGATTTCTCTATTGCTTTCTTTTAGCTTGCTTGTGTTGTGGCCCCATCAGACTTTGTCGTTCAATGTGATGCTACTCGTTGTTGGACATGGTTAATGCTTTATTTATAAAGCGGGACGAAAGTCTGTTTCTAGAAACCAATTTTTGTCATTGAAAATATTTTGGTGACGGTTCTCGGTCATCACAGAAGCACCATCACACAAAAAAACTTGATGGTACGACCCTTTCCGTCACCTAAGATCGCGTCTTAGGTGACGAACCCAATTTTTTCATGACCATTTTTCGTGACAGCCAAAACTATCACCTTTCATAGGCCAATTTATCACCTCAAATTATTTTTCGTGATGATAATCAGTCATCAGTAATCAGTTCGTCGTTTGACCGGTCAAAAGATTCTCACAAATGGGTCCAGCAAATGCTGGCGTGGCTGCTTCTATGTGGGTCTAGTTATGATTTTCTAACCAACGGTGATCGTTAGTAATAAGTCGGGTGTCAATTTTGACTGGTCAACGGTACTAACATATGGGCCAAGAAGATGATGACATGGCTTCTTACATGTGGGACTAGACATTATTTTTTATGTGACGGTGGCCATCGCTTACAGTTACGATGATGATGTTTGACCGGTTAACAATTTTGACATATGGGCCCAACGAGATGCTGACGTGGCTGCTGCCAAGTGAGTCCAAACATGGGTGATGTGTCTTCTTATATGTGGGTCCATACGCTGGTGATGACATGTATAACCATCGCAGTTTGTAGACGTGATCAATTTGTTTTATATTGCAATTGGCAGCCATGTTTGAACAAAATTCATATGTTTTGAGAATTTTAATATATAATTGTCCAGAATTTGAATTTCAATACAAATGCAGCTCTCGTTGTTGTGATCAAATCACAAACTTGACAATTGTCACACATACTGTTGCGGGCATTACAATAACTAACCATGGGACAAAGTAGTAGAATAAAAGTAGGCACCTGATACAATTTCATGACCATCAAACAATGACCAGTATGATGTGGGTGCTTGTTCAGCTGCAACAAAGGGATGTTGGCGATGCAATCCGTGAAAAACGTAGACATTCCATATCAAGATCATTAAGCCTCTTTTAGGCAAAGTTTTCTCTCCCTTAGCATTTTTGATGACTTTAGGCTCTTCCTGTTGGTCTACATGGGTAGTCTTAATGGATTCAAGACAATTGTGCATGTATAATAGGGAAATTTCTGGACCTTCAATTTCATCCACCTGCCCCGACATGACCTTCTTGACACCTTCAAGTATTTTTTGCTTGTCTACAAGGGTAATCTTCACATATTAAAGTTCATGTTGCTCATCTAGCAATACATGCTCCATAGCTTCACGTTCTTGATGCTGTTGTGCTAGGGCCTTATTGACAGCTTCGCGTTCTTGATGTTGCTCTGCCAGGGCCTTCTTCATAGCATTACGTTCGCCATACGAAAGATCGAAAAGAGGGATATAGAGGGGGGTGAATAGACACTTAACAAGGCAAGGGTGCAGTTTCTTATTTTCTTGGAGATTAGGCAGATTTTAGCATAAGTTAAGTGACAACCAATACATCCTACACATCCACAACTAGAGATTGAGCAGCAGAATATGAATATCATGCCAGTGCAAGAAGATAAAGGGAGGTAGAGATAGGAAAATCAAAAGCAATGAAGACACGGTGATTATTGGTGTGGTTCCGATAGGGGGTGCTATCGTACGTCCACGTTGATGGAGACTTTAACCCACGAAGGGTAACGGATGCGCGAGTCCATGGAGGGCTCCACCCACAAAGGTTCCACGAAGAAGCAACCTTGTCTATTCCACCATGGCTTATGTTCACGAAGGACTAGCCTCACTAAGGGTAGATCTTAATGAAGTAGTCAATCTCCTTGCCCTTACAAACTCCTTGGTTCAACTCCACATGATTTGGAGGCTCCCAAGTGACACCTAACCAATCTAGAAGACACCACTCTCCAAAAGGTAATAGATGTTGTTGTTGATGATGAACTCCTTGCTCTTGTGATTCAAAAGATAGTCTCCTCAACACTCAATCACTCTCTAAAAGATTTGGCTTGGTAGTAGGAGAAGGATTAGAGTGGAAAGCAACTTGAGGGGCTAAAAATCAAGGATCATATGATTGGAGTGGAATGCCTTGATCTCAACACAAGTGTAGGTGGTTCTATATCAAAAAATGGATATGGGAAGTGTTTGCTTCATCCTGGTTGCTCTCACTAAGAGTAGGTGGAGTGTGTGGATATATATAGCCTTCACCAAAGGTCTAGCCGTTACACACCTTTTTGCACAACTCGGTGAGACCGAAACAAAATCTTAGAGGCACCGACTAGTGTAAAATATTCGGACGTCAGATGTTTCGGTGGGACCTGATGGATCCATTTAGTAGGACCGATTTGTGATGACCTAAGAAGTTTCCTCATTTTGGTAATTCCGATTGTTTCACTCAGAGATTCAAAAGTGAATCGATGGGTTACAGAAACTTGGCACTTGCACTTTGGTGGGACTGAATGCCATCTCGGTGAGACCGAGTTTCTAGGGTTTAGGTAGTGTCTCTCTCTGATGTATCTCAGTGGGTCTGAATAAGAGTGTTTTGGTTGGACAGAGAATAACTTTAGGGTTTTGGACAAATTGGATTGTGAGGGTGTAGCTGAGGGTTTTTGGAGCAATATCTTCAAGCACTTGAGCAAATGACTCATGATCAAAACCTCATCCCTTTTAATAGTATTGAAGTTCCTATGGACTCAATGTGATCTTGCATCCCGAAACCATAAATGCAGAGTCTTGAAGCTTTGCCAATCCATATTTCCTTAGTAGCTCGAGGGGTTCACATCTACATCCATTGACTTGCCTAAGTTGAACTTTTCCTGAAATATATTTGAGGAAACCATTAGTCCAACAATATGTATGTTGACATGAATTACCAAAAGCACCAAGTGTGCAAGTGTTCTTTCAGCCTGCTGCTTTGCCATGGTGTGCTTGACATCTTCTGGTTCTTCCACTCTACCAAGGCAGTGTTGATTGCTTTAGATCATTGTGTATGGGCTCCAAGACTTGCAGTCAAGTCATCATTCAACAATCCTAATATTCCCTACAAAAGATAGATCTAGGTTACAACATATGAAAGAATTCCAAAATATAGATGCATTTGTCGCAATATACAGTAGTAGGGTAAACAAAGACAATCTTACAATTTCAAGAAGTGTTTATAAAAAAGAGTACGCCGACTCATCGCTTGAACCCGCTTTCTCTTTGATGTGCTTGAGCTTGGTAGTACATCTAAAATACTCCCCCCTTTTCAAAATATAAGGTGTATCGATTTCCATGTGAGTCAACCATTTGAATGTTTGACCAAGATTTTAGAAGAAAGTATCAACATTTGCAACACCTAATAGATAAAATATGAAACTACTTTTCATGACGAATCAAATGATATAAATTTGGAATTGTGGATATTGATATATTTTTCTAAAAACATGGTCAAACATGCACTTGTGTAACTTTTGAAAAAACACAAATACACCTTATATAAAGGAAAGGAGGGAGTAATAGACATGAGCCATTCAAACTCTCAATGTATCAATTGTATACCCTTAGTGAGTACTTCAAGTTGTCGACGATAAAAGTCCTGCCATAATGTAGTTGAAGACATTAGATTGCACTCTAAAATTTACATTACCTATGCATCTGAGAGAATGTAAAGATATTCTCACCACATGTGACGAGCTTGCGTTAACACTGTCTTGTACATATTTAGATGATGCACGTTTGTCGACGGCCAGGTCTGCATCTTCAGTGTCACAATCTATCACTTATTCTTGATGGCGTGTATAGAAGTGTGAAGGATCATAAGCTCGTAGAACTAATAGGACCGGAAAATCTGTTAGCCGCTGATACATATCAAACCTATATATAATTTTTTGTTTCATGCTAATATATTTTCACTTTTGTATACTTTTATAGAAATTTATATTATTTTTCTGTGTTAATCTATTAATCTAGTACCTAGTGCCACTTGTTGTGTTTTGCATGTTTTTTGTACTACACAAAATCGATAGCTACAGAGGTCAAAATATCCTCCTGATTTAGTACAATTTTTTTGGAGCACAAAGTTTCCAGGAAGCATCGGAGGGCAACGAGAAGAGGAAACAAGGGGCCCACAAGGCCACCTGGCGCAGCCAAGCCCTAGGGAGCGCCCCTGGACATGTGGGCCCCACACTTACCGTTCCACCACCATAAATTCCTATGAATAGAGAAACACTCCAAGATATTTTTATTCAAATTTTTTCGCCGCCACAAACTTCTGTTCTGATGAGATCAATTCTGGAAGCTTGTTTCAAAGCTCTACCAGAGATTTCTTCATTAACTTTGCTACCTCCATGACCATGTGGGAGTATTTCCCTTAGGACCTTAGGGTTCACACAAGTAGCTAGATGTCGCTCTCTCTCATCGGTTTTCAATATCATGTTCCCATGATCTGCCTTACATGACCGGGATCAATTCGATGTAATTCGTGGATGTGTTGGTGGGATATGATGAAAGATCACTTTATGATCAGATAGTTCATTGAATACAACTGAATCGTTTGAGGTTTTCTTTTTGTATAATTAAATAGCTTTGTGTGCTCTCTGATCCATGTATCTTTTTTTGACAAGTTTGATGGGTTTTTCCTCAAAGACAATGGTGCTTTGTAGCGGGTTCAATCTTGCGGTTCTCTAACCCAATAAAAATGGCCCGGACACGTAATGTATTGTTTCCACTAAGAATAAAATGATGGTAGCTGATCGTATTGCCTGATGGTTTGTTGTTTCAGTACTGCAGGATGCTACTAACGCGACACATCAATCAGAGACCCTTCGACGAAACTGTGTGCGATGCATGAATCGCAAACGGTATAGTTCAAGCTCCATCGCTAATGGGACGAACTATGTGCGAAGGCGGATCCATCAAATACGATTCAGAAAGTTGTTGCGTATGCGATCTACGGCAGACAGTTTGTTCTTATGAACCGTTTGTGATTAGCGAATATAACAGAAATGGTTACATAGATCCAGATGTGTGCGATAGTGGGCACACAGTTCATCACTACAAACTGTGTGCGATAATATAGCAGAACACAAACGATTCAGTATAACAAGATGTGTGCAATATAGGGCACACAGTTCACTACATAAACTGCGTGCGCAGATATAGCAGAACACAAACGATTCAACATAACTAGATGTGTGTGATAGAGGGAAAATAGGTCAGTAATCACAATCGTGTGCGAACACAAGAAATAACACAAACGATTGGTGTTAATAACCTGTGTGTGTTGTGGGCAAACGGTTGCTGGTATAAAATTTGTCAGCGATTGATGAAATCATCAACAACGAGTTTCGTAGTTTTGTCCGTGTGTACTGTGATTTGCTCTGTCTGCACAACATCTATGCTGCCTACACAAACGGTTGCACAGATCAAGATGTGTGCTACAGACGGCATACCGTGCGCTCGGATGAAATGTGCGAGCCAAAATAACACAAACAATTGGGCATAACAAGATGTGTGTGATGCCCAGCAAACAGGTCAGTAATCTAAATTGTGTGAAAAGACAGAAAATAACACAGACAAATAATAACACAGACGATTTGTGGTAATAAGCACCTGATTCAGAAAGTGATAGCACAAATTTTCGTTCGCACTCCTACATAATCGACTAAAGAACATAATAGCGACATTACATATTAGCAAGGTTCAGAAAACAGCAAAATGGAAACAGCTACTCGTCGTCGTTGTTGCGGGGCTGGCATGTTGGTTCGCCAATGTAGAAATAGCTTGTGCACTCATGCAACATCCTCTCTATGGAAGTAGGATCCGCTTTTGTGTCGGCGATGACCAAATTCTTGAATGCTTCATAGGCCCGGACTTTCCTCTGCTCATACCCCATCACGGTAGCTCCGGTCTCATGGAAAATCCCGTCCACGGCCAAATGCCTGCGTACGGCCCACTTACGACGGAGATATTCAAAGCGGTCATAAACAACATAGTCAAGAGCTGCGCGCTGTGCTAGAGCGGTAGGAGACTGCAGTAAGGAGGCTGCTGCCCTTATCGAGGCCAAATCCACGCGAGCCGGCAAGGCAACGGCGAACTGGTCAGCGGATGATGCCCTTTTGAAGGCCACAGCCGCGCGTTCTGCATACAGAACCGTGCTTGCCCGCAACCGATCTGATGTAACCTTCATCTCTTCCGCTATTGCCACCAAGGCCTCCAGACCCTCGGTAGCGCGTACCGCCGCCAAGGCCACCGGACCCTCCGCAGCGCGTACTGCCGCCAAGGCCTCCAGACCCTCAGCAGCGCGTACCTGCCTCAACCGCGTGCTCCTCCGCAGCGGGGTCCTCTGTGCGGATGACATGTCTAATGTTGAGGATTTTGTGGAGGCGAGGATAGTGGGGAGAAGAAGGAAAGATTTGGGGGTGCGAGAGGGGAAAGAGACGGTGGAGAGCGAAGAGTGGTGATATTTATTTATGACGCTATACACGATTGAGACAGTTGCTATATGTGTTCCGTGTGCGATTATGTGTGCACGGAAAAGAACTCAAAGACTGTGAAAATGCTTCCCGCGCAAGCGCACACGCCAGCCACAGCGGTAAATTATAAAATGATAAAATCCCCAACCCCCTTGGCAGCAGCTAGCTATAAATAACCACAGCGATGGCCGGCGGCGGCGAATCAATGATCCCCTGGCTAGTTGCCACACACACCATCAAACCCCCAATGGCCGACGACAGGATGGAGTTGGGCGACGGCAGAATCGAGGCTGCGTGCGCGATGGTCGGCTTGAGGATCGACGGCCATGCCGCTACCTCTCCCGACGACAGCCAGAGGAGGCAGGAATCATGACATGAGCAAGCCAAGAACTTAGCCAGGGTCGTCTTGAAAGCAGCTAGCGATCGCCAGCGGGCGATATTGCGGGCTCGGCGCAGAGTGCGCCAGATGGTGCGGGTGGCGGAGCAGGAACCGTGACGCCGCAAGGACAACTGCATCACTGGCCGCCGCACGAGGCGCAGGCTTATGTCCCAGATGGAGGAGGACGCAGCTCCGGACGTCGGGGGAGGACTTGCGGCCGTTGCTGCAGAATTGGCGATGGTCAGGGTCTCGTCGGCTGCCGTCGTCGAGGCTAACCCTTCCTCGGTCGATCAAGGTGTAGGTCATCAACTTGGTGACCTCATGTCGTCCTGAGCCAAGGAACGACACGATATCGATGGACGTTGGCAGCTGTGCATGCTGGGTCGGCGTTAGGGACAGTAGCACTTTTGTGCGCGCGCAGTTCATATGTATTATATTGATGTAAAATTAATAGCGAGCTAATGTTTTGTAAATTACTCCGCCAACTATGCACTGTACCAATTTGAGCAAGTAAATGCTCGATTGAATTGCTAATGCCTGATTTGTGCTTGCACTGTGGACACTACGGTTGCGTTCGTAGGCGGCAGCCAGCTGCGACAGGCGTCGTTGAGCTCAAAGATTTGGTCGGGCTGAGGTCGAGAACGAGCAAGTATACAACAATGCGAATGAGGAAGAAGGGGGGAGGGTCGGGGACTCGGGGTAGAGGGTCCGCGTAGGAAATGGTTCGTAAACATGAACCGTGTGTGATTACTGCCATTAAAGTTTTTGTTGGGACCTTAATTTAGTGCATGTACAAACTAAAATCCCAACTACAGTATACGGGTGTGACGGGAGAAGTTTGGATTTCCGTTCAATCGCGGTGCATCCTACGGTGCGCATGCGCGATCCGTGTGGTTGGTGTTCTGGCCAATCAGAACACACCGCAGAATGGGGTGAACACACACGGCATTCGCAAAGTAACTGTTTGCCCAAAAAATCAGAAAGTTTCAAGGGAAGCCCATATTTCCTTAGTCGTTTCTCCATTATTTATTTTCTACTATTAACATACCCACTAGAATGCAACGTGTCAAAATGTCACATTCTTTCATGCTCGTTTACCATACTTAGTCTTTTTTGTGTACTTTTCTAGGCATTTACTGCTTATAATTCAAGTTCGAACGTTTTATTCATGAAAGGGTGTTCAAAACATGTTATCTCGTGTGGTGCCCAGGCATGACCTCAATACGATTCGGTAAAAATTTGAGGAGGTATATATGGATAATGTCATGGTAGACACTCTTCATATACCGGACCATCACCTATGGAGTTTCATGGCTCGGAGAGCGAAAATCGCCATGTTTTCAAGGGGAACCCATATTTCCTTGGTCCTACCAACTTGATTTATTTTCTACGATCAACATACCCACTAGAATGCACCATGTCCAATTTTCACAATTTCCAGGCTCATTTATCGTATTTGGTCCCTTTTGTGTACTTTCTAGGTCATTTGTGCTTATAATTCAGGTTAGAACGTTTTGTACATGAAAAGACGTTCAAAAAGGACTCGAAAATTCGTAATTGTGTCGTTGAATAAGTTCTCATGTATTTTATAGGAAACTAATACAATTTTAGAGGATATATATGTGTCGGAAGAGGCAACCAGAGATGTGTCGTTTATTTGTTTTGTAACTATAGAAAAAATGGAAAACATGCCTGAAGAACAAGTTATCTAGTGTGGTGCCCGGGCATGACCTCAATATGATCCGGTAAAAATTTTAGGAGGTATGGATAATGTCGTGATAGACACTCTTCATAAACCGGACCATCACCTATGGAGTTTCATGGTTTGGGGAGCGAAAATCGCCATGTTTTCTAGGGGAACCCATATTTTTCCTTGGTCCTTTCAACTAGATTTATTTCCTATGATCAACATACCCACTAGAATGCACCATGTCCAATTTTCACAATTTTCAGTCTCGTTTATCGTATTTGGTCCCTTTTGTGTACTTTCTAGGTCATTTGTGCTTATAATTCAGGTTAGAGCGTTCTGTACATGAAAAGGCGTTCAAAAAGGACTCGAAAATTCGAAATTGTGTCGTTGAATAAGTTTTCATGTATTTTATAGGAAACTAATACAATTTTAAAGGATATGTGTGGGAAGAGGCAACCAGAGATGTGTCGTTTATTTATTTTTGTAACTCTAGAAAAATGGAAAACATGCTTGAAGAACATGTCATCTCGTGTGGTGCCCGGGCATGACCTCAATATGATTCGGTAAAAAATTGAGGAGGTATGGATAATGTCGTGATAGACACTCTTCATAAACCGGACCATCACCTATGGAGTTTCATGGTTTGGGGAGCGAAAATCGCCATGTTTTCAAGGGGAACCCATATTTTTCCTTGGTCCTTTCAACTAGATTTATTTTCTACGATCAACATGCCCACTAGAATAATGCACCATGTCCAAATTTCACAATTTTCAGGCTCGTTTATCGTATTTGGTCCCTTTTGTGTATTTTCTAGGTCCTTTGTGCTTATAATTCAGGTTAGATTGTTTTGTACATGAAAAGGCGTTCAAAAAGGACTAGAAAATTCGTAATTGTGTCGTTGAATAAGTTTTCATGTATTTTATAGGAAACTAATACAATTTGAAAGGATATATATTTGTGGGAAGAGGCAACCAGAGATGTGTCGTTTATTTATTTTGTAACTCTAGAAAAATGGAAAACATGCTTGAAGAACATGTTATCTCGTGTGGTGCCCAGGCATGACGTCAATACGATTCGGTAAAAATTTGAGGAGGTATATATAGATAATGTCGTGATAGACACTCTTCATATACCAGACCATCACCTATGGAGTTTCATGGCCCGGAGAGCGAAAATCGCCATGTTTTGAAGGGGAACCCATATGTCCTTGGTCCTTTCAACTAGATTTATTTTTTACGATCAACATACCCACTAGAATGCACCATGTCTAGATTTCACAATTTTCAGGCTCGTTTATCGTATTTGGTCCCTTTTGTGTACTTTCTAGGTCCGTTGTGCTTATAATTCATGTTAGAACTTTACGTACAAGAAAAGGCGTTCAAAAAGGACTCGAAAATTCATAATTGTGTCGTTGAATAAGTTTTCATGTATTTTATAGGAAACTAGTACAATTTTAAAGGATATGTGTGGGAAGAGGCAACCAGAGATGTGTCGTTTATTTATTTTGTAAGTCTAGAAAAAATGGAAAACATGCGTGAAGAACATGTTATCTCGTGTGGTGCCCGGGCATGACCTCAATATGATTCGGTAAAAAATTGAGGAGGTATGGATAATGTCTTGATAGACACTCTTCATAAACCGGATCATCACCTATGGAGTTTCATGGTTCGGGGAGCGAAAATCGCCATGTTTTCAAGGGGAACCCATATTTCCTTGGTCCTTTCAACTTGATTTATTTTCTACGATCAACATACCCACTAGAATGCACCATGTCCAAATTTCACAATTTTCAGGCTCGTTTATCGTATTTAGTCCCTTTTGTGTATTTTCTAGGCCTTTTGTTTTTATAATACATCTTTAATGACAAATGTTTTCTTACAACAAACCGTTTGCAAAGCTTCCGATGGCACGAGAGAGAGAGAAGACTTGAATTTTTTCCGACGCGGGATCACCAATTTTCTCATTTCTCGCACACGGGTATTTGATGCGCTTCGTCTGTGTTGTGTGTTCCCCCCCCCCCCCCCCGTAAGGTTCGAGTTTCGCCGCCAAATTTTCAATAGGACCGCCATTTCCGTAGTTATTCCTCCCACCCCATACCCACCCATCACAATTCCCCCTATCCCCACGCCCCCCCCCCTCTCCCCCCGCTCTAACTGCAGCCCAAACCGTCGTCGCCGCAACCAAATCTACGTTCTGCACCAGTCTCGCTAGTCGATCTAGTGAGGTAACATCCGATCTCCATCACTGCCCCGGCCCGATAGCTCAGATGGGGCATGTGAACCACCCTCACGCCTCCACATGCCCACCCCCTATCGCCAAGCATCCCCGCGTAAGCCCAACCACATATCACGCGGAGGTCGAGGAGCTGGTCATGGCAGTCGATGACGTGGTGAACGCTATGCGTGCCGACCCAGAGGAACACCTCGCCACCGACGCCGCCAACTTGGTGCGGGCTCTGGCCTTGATGAAATCCCTAAGCAATGACCCCCCGGGACTTACCAAGTATGAACTGTCCAGTTCATTTTTACGAATACCAGTATAGCAATGTTTAACCGTGTCAATTTCAGTATCAACGGTACATGTTTAAATTGCCATGTTAGGTTGTCTGTACTCTGTAGTCAACACGCCCGTTGTTCATTTCAGTTATGCGCAGTGTGTTGTTCAAGTATGAACTGTCCAGTTCAATTTTACCAATACCAGTTACAAACTTACAATGCCTATGCTAGGTTGTTGTTAAGCCTGCTGTAGTGAACAGTTCTATTCATTATTTACGCTGTCCATTCGGTAGTGTGCTACTCTTCGCAAAGAAGACATCACTGGAGATGATGTCCTTCAATTACCATTAGATATTTTTGGTGCATGTTAACCCTGTTGTAGTTGACATGCCTTTCCTTGTACTTACGCAGTTTCATAATGCACGACGATGTTGTTTACCGTCGAGGTTAGTCACATCCCAATATCTTATAGTATTTTACATCATTTGTTCAGTTGCAGTTTAGCTTCTAACATTTACTTGTTGCTTGTAGGTACATATGTTAGCGGTACTGATCCATGTTGCGACCAGCAGGAACACCTAGCCACCGACTTTGTGCGGGCTCTGGCTGAGTTGAAGTACCCCAGCAACTACCCCTCGGTATTTACCAAGTATGAAGTGGCTCGTGATGTTTAACTGTGTCAATTTTTGTTTCACTGGTACAAGTTTTAATGACTATGTTAGGTTGTTTGAACTCTAAAGTTAACACATCCAGTTTAATTTCACCAATACCTGTACCTTTGTTACCGTGCTACTCCTCTCAATGAAAATATCACCAGAGATATTGTCGTTTAGTTAACATTTGCTATTTTTGGTGGATGTTAATCCTATTGTATTTAACACGCCTTTCTATGTGCTTATGTAGGGCTACGATGCGTGATGCTGTTGTTTACCATCGAGGTTACTCACCTCCCATTTTGTTATAATATTTTACATCATTTGTGCAATTGCAGCTTATGTTCTAACATTTATTTGTTGCTTGTAGGTACATATATCAGCGGTACTGATTCACGCTTCGACCCCTGATACGTCTCCAACGTATCTACTTTTCCTCACTCTTTTGCCCTTGTTTTGGACTCTAATTTGCCTGATTTGAATGGAACTAACCCAGACTGACGCTGTTTTCAGCAGAATTACCATGGTGTTGTTTTTGTGCAGAAATAAAAGTTCTCGGAATGGAACGAAACTTTCTTGAGATTTATTTTGGAAAATATAAAAACATACTAGAGCCAGAAACCACCGGAGAGGGGGCCCAGGGTGAGCAGCACCCACCAGGGCGCGCAAGCCCCCTCCCGGCGCGCCCTGCTGGGGGCTGCGCACCTCGGGGCCCCACTTGCCCTATCTCCGCCACTATAAATTCCTAAATTTGGAGAAAAAATAAGAAGAGAAAGAATTATCGCGTTTCACGATATGGAGCCGCCGCCACCTCCTGTTCTTCATCAGGAGGCCAGATCTGGAGCCCGTTTGGGGCTCCGGAGAGGGGAATCTTCAGTCTTCGTCATCATCAACCTTTCTCCATCGCCAATTCCATGATGCTCCCCACCGGGAGTGAGTAATTCCTTCGTAGGCTTGCTGGTCGGTGAGGAGTTGGATGAGATTCATCATGTAATCGAGTTAGTTTTGTTAGGGCTTGATCCCTAGTATCCATTATGTTCTGAGATTGATGTTGCTATGACTTTGCTGTGCCTAATGCTTGTCACTAGGGCCCGAGTGCCATGATTTCAGATCTGAACCGTTTATGTTATCATCTCTATATCCATGCTCTTGATCCGATCTTTCCTAGTCATATGCACCTATTACGTGTTATGATCCGTCAACCCCATAGTGACAATATTTGGGATACTTCGCGGGGATGACCGTAGTTTGAGGAGTTCATGTATTCACCATGTGTTAATGCTTTGTTCCGGTTCTTATTAAAAGGAGGCCTTAATATCCCTTAGTTTCCTTATGGACCCCGCTGCCACGGGAGGGTAGGACAAAAGATGTCATGCAAGTTCTTTTCCATAAGCACGTATGACTATTTACGGAATACATGCCTACATTACATTGATGAACTGGAGCTAGTTCTGTATCGCCCTAGGTTATGACTGTTACATGATGAATATCATCCAATGAGTTACCGATCCAGTGCCTACGACCTTTCCACTTATTGCTCTTGCTAAGTTACTACTACTGCTGCTGCTGTTACAACTGCTACAAAACTATTGCTACCACTGTTACCGCTACTGTTACTATTGCTACTGCTATCAAACCTATCATATTACTTAGCTACTAATCACTCTGCTGCAAATATTTAATCTCCAGGTGTGGTTGAATTGACAACTCAACTACTAATACTCTCAAGTATTCTTTGTCTCCCCTTGTGTCGAATCTATAAATTTGGGTTGAATACTCTACCCTCAAAAACTTTTGCGATCCCCTATACTTGTGGGTTATCAAGACCTTTTTCTGGCGCCGTTGCTGGGGAGCATAGCAATATTTGTTGAGTCACTTGGGATTTATATAAATTTATCACTATGAAGAATCTGAAGGATCCAAGGACCAAGATTTTTCCCTCTGCTACGAGGGGAGGTAAGGAATTGCCGTCTAGCTCTGCACTTGATTCACCTTCTGTTATGAGTAAGCTTGCAACACCACCACATGCTAGTAATCCTGATATGTCGCAAGTTATTGATGATGCTACCTCTGCTATGAATTATGCTATTGATGATGCTAGTACCATGCTTGATGATAATATGCCACTAGGAGAATTTCTTGATGAACAAATTGCTAGAGCTAAACAAAATGAAACCACTGAAACTGATGAGATTGCTAAAACTGATTATGATTATGAAACTCCTATTAGTCCTAGTTCTCCTAAGTTTGAAATGTCTAAGATACCTGAAGGTTATGTTATGGACGAGGAGATAACTAGAGAAATTCTTTCCTGCAAGGATAGAGACGATCTTAAGAAACTGCTATGCAAGTATAAGGAAAAAACTTTGAATGCTAGAATGAAATGTGATCCTAAGTTTGCTAGTTCACCTATCTGTGTTACCGATAAGGATTATGAGTTCTTTGTTAACCCAGAGTTAATTACTTTGGTTGAATCTGATCCTTTCCATGGCTATGAAACTGAAACTGTAGTGGCACACCTTACTAAGTTGAATGGTATAGCCACCCTCTTTACTCATGATGAGAAGATTCGCTACTATTATATCCTTAAGTTGTTTCCGTTCTCATTAAAGGGTGATGCTAAGACATGGTACAATACTCTTGCTCCTGGTTGTGTGCGTAGTCCCCAGGATATGATTTACTACTTCTCTAAAAAATATTTTCCTGCTCATAAGAAACAAGCTGCCTTACAGGAAATATTTAATTTTGTGCAAATTGAAGAAGAGAGTCTTGCACAAGCTTGGGGGAGGCTTCTCCAGTTGCTTAATGCTTTGCCTGATCATCCTCTCAAGAAAAATGAAATATTTGATATCTTTTATAATGGACTAACCGATGCTTCTAGGGACTTCCTAGATAGTTGTGCTGGTTGTGTTTTCAGGGAACGAACTGTTGAACAAGCTGAGGAATTATTGAATAACGTATTGAAAAATTATGATGATTGGACTCTTCCTGAACCACCTCCTAAACCCACTCCGAAGAAGAGGGGTATCTTATTTCTCAGTCCTGAAGATATGTAAGAGGAAAATAAATCCATGAAGGAAAAAGGTATTAAAGCTGAGGATGTTAAGAATTTGCCACCTATTGTAGAAATACATGGCCTTGACACACCGCCACCTCCACAGGTGGTAGAGGTAAATTCTTTATTAAAGTTTAATGAAAGTGGCATCCCTCACAATAAACCTCCTAGTCAATGCTTATATGAGTTTGATAACTATATTATGAAGCAAGATCATTTCAATGCTCATGTTCTGAAACAGTTGAAATACAATTGTGATATGATTGCTCGCTTGAGTGACTTGCTCTTTAGAATCAGTAATGATGTTAGAGGTGTAGGAAAGCATGCCTCTATAGTTCAAACCCAATTAGAACAAGTAGCTAAGTCTCAAAAAGAATTGCTTGATGAAATGAATGGTAATATGCATGACTTTGCTGCTAGAGTGGCAACTAGAGGAGGTACAATGACGCAAGAAACACTCTATCCTGAGGGTCACCCTAAGAGAATTGAACAAGATTCTTAGAGAATTAATACTGATGCAGGTAGTCCTTCTAAGAAGAAAAAGAAAAAGAAAAATGATAGAACTTTGCATACCTCTAGTGAACCTGAGACACAGAAACCTCCTGATAATAATGATGTCCCTATTTCCGATGCTGAAACTCAGTCTGGTAGTAAACATCAACCTAGTGATAATGAAAATGATAATGATGATGTTCACGATGATGCTCAACCTAGTAATGATAGAGAACGAGATAATGATGTTGAAATAGAGCCTGCTCCTGATCTTGATAACCCACAACCTAAAAACAAACAGTATGATAAGAAAGACTTTGTGGCTAGGAAACATGGTAAAGAAAGAGAGCCATGGGTTCAGAAACCTATGCCATTTCCACCTAAGCCATCTAAGAAAAAGGATGATGAAGAATTTGAGCGCTTTGCTGAAATGATTAGGCAAGTCTTTTTGCGTACCCGTTTAACTAATATTTTGAAGATGGCCCCTTATGCAAAGTATATGAAAGACATCATCACAAATAAAAGAAAAATACCTGAAGCTAAAATCTCCACCATGCTTGCTAATTATTCTTTTAAGGATGGAGTATCTAAAAAACTTGGAGATCCTGGAATACCAACTATACCTTGCTCCATCAAAAGAAACTATGTTAAAACTGCTTTGTGTGATTTGGGAGCCGGTGTTAGTGTTATGCCTTTCTCCTTATATAAAAGACTTGATTTGAATAAATTCACACCTACTGAGATATCATTGCAAATGGCTGACAAATCAACAGCCATACCTATTGGTATTTGTGAGGATGTGCCCGTTGTTGTTGCCAATGTTACTATCTTAACGGACTTTGTTATTCTTGAGATGCCCGAGGATGACAACATGTCGATTATCCTTGGTAGACCCTTTTTGAATACTGCAGGGGCTGTTATTGATTGCAATAAAAGCAAAGTCACATTTCATATCAATGGTAATGAGCACACGGTGCACTTTCCGAAGAAACAATTTCAAGTGAATGGTATAAATGTTGTTGAAGAATCTCCGACCATCACTATTGGATGTTTTCAATTACCTCTTCCTACTGCCAAAAAGAAATATGATATACTTATTGTAGGGGATATGCACATCCCCATTGAGGTAACTTAGTGTTTTACGAAAATTCTTCGGTTTCATGCTAATCGAAAGTGGTTGTTAATAAGACTTGATCAACCTTATTAATGGATCATTTTTTAGAGGTATGACGTCGATGAATCTAGTAAGCACAACTTTCTGCTCTCATCTTTTATTTTCTGTTTTAGTTAGTCAAATAAAATAAAATGCCATGTTTATCCTGTTTTCTGTTTTCTCCGTGCAATAAAAAATGACCCAAAAATAAAAATTCTCAGAATGCCCTGAAAATTTAACATGAATTTTTTCTAAATATTTATGAATTTTTGGTGCAAATAACACTTGAGGGGAGTGCACCTAGTGCCCACGATACACCAGGGCACGCCAGCACCCCCCAAGCATGCCCTAGTGGGTGGTGGCCCCCACGTAGACCCCCTCACTTATCTCTTTAGCCCACATCACCACCTACCTCTAGCAAAAAATCACCACAATCACCATTTTCTCTATGTAACTGACTCTCCATGTGATATTCACTATAACTTAGTATTTAGCAAGGAAACACGTGATATTATCCCGTTGCCTACACCTGCTTTGTTTGATCCTATCGCCAGGAACGGATACAGGATTATGCCAGATGACATTATAGCTTACCGGAACAACCTAGCAGCTGTTGAGGAGGAGCACCAGGGGTGGGACGCTCAGGAGCCGCCTCAGCCTCACTACCACTTGGGACCGGACGGCTACTACGGATGGTGATTACCAAGCTAGGCCAAAAGCCTATGCTTGGGGGAGTACGTATTTCCACCGACATTACATTCGTGTTCGCACATTTCATTCCAGTTGTCGGTGTCCATACTTTTTCATTGTAATATCCATGTTAGATATGTTTTCTCGCTTTCTTTTTGTGTGTTTGAAAAACTTTGAGAAAACCCAAAAACATTTCCTACTTCTTTTTAGTTTTTCTTTCTAGCTTAGTTTAATTGTTGCATTAAAAAGAAAACCCAAAAAGATTTCTCGCTTCCTCTTTTGTTGGTTGGGAGCTATCCCGTGTAAATAGTTTTTCTCGTTTTTGTTTTTCCTCTTTAATTTGCTTCCTTCAAGAAAAACCAAAAACTCCAAAAATATTTCAGTGTGTTTCTCTGAAATTCTTTTCTTTTTATTCGAGTCGTACCTAGGAGAAGACCACGATGAAATTGTTGAGTGGTTCTCATCTGCATTATCATCAACATAACAAAGAACCCATATTACCTTGTCTTCTCCTCTTGAATAAAATGTTTGTAGATTCCAGCTTAGTCCACGACATTCTTGCACTATTACTATTCTCTTATCATTCGGTCGTGCAAGTGAAAGGCAATAATGACGACATTTGATGAATTGACTGTGGCAGAGAAAAGCGGGTATGAACTCAACTTGTTTTTGTTTTTGTAAATATGTTTAACCTAGTATCCCTTGATTCAGCTCATTATGATCAAACATGTTTGCAATGACCATTAGAGATTATAGTTGTTCATGCCATGCTTAAGTAGCTAGGAGTGGATAATGATTTATCTTGGGTGTCAACATGCATCAAAATGGTTGTGATGCGGTATGATGATATGGTATCCTCCTCTGAATGTTTCAAGTGGCTTGACTTGGCACATGTTCACGCATGTAGTTGAATCAAAACCAACATAGCCTTCATGATATTTATGTTCATAGTGTCCATATCCTACTCATGCTAGTATTCAATGTTGAGTATATGTAATGAATGTGCATGACCGTCTTCGCTCTCTAGCTGGCCGCTTCTCAATCTAACTACTAGCCTTCGCCTGTACTAAGCGGGAATACTGCTTGTGCATCAAAACCCTTAAACCAAGTTATGCCAGATGAGTCCACTATATCTACCTATATGCGGTATTACCCTGCCGTTCAAAGTAAATTTGCATGTGCCACCTCTAAAATTTAAAATAAACATATGTATTGTGTGCCTGGACCACTCATGGAGCGACAGGGGGCGGTCAGTATCTTCCATGCTAAGCGGGTTATTCTCATGATGAGTGTTTATTCACTTGTCCTTACACGAGAGGGGGCGGTAATAGGGATTCCCAGTCCCGAAATCAAAAATCAAAAATAATTAAACAAAACTCCCCCAGGAATGATGTTGGTTTGGACGGTACCAGTGGATGCGGCTCGCCGTGGAGTGTGATTGTTGGTGGAGGGGGGGTAAACCTTTACTTTTAGCGCTTGGGAACCGCCGCTAAATTTTTTAGCATGGAAGATATTGATAACTCTTGGTCGTGACGTTGACAGGAAGGGTGTACCTCCCAAAATTATATCTATCTCTGTTTTAAACTTTGAGCTCTGGCACCGCTGCAAATCCATGCTTCCCTCTGCGAAGGGACTATCTATTTACTTTTATGTTGAGTCATCACCTTCTCAAATAAGCGCCAGACCTGAGAGCACTATTGTCATCCTCATGCATTGTGTATAGTTGATGTTGGGTGCAGCATGACTGGATCTTTTCTATCATGAATTACAATGTTTAGTCGCTTCTTGAACTTTGGAGGTGCTCTGCATTTATGTTTTGCGGTCTCAGAAAGGGCTAGCGAGATACCACTATTGTCATATTGTATCACGATTGTTTTGACAAAATGTTGGCGCTTGAGATGTATTATTATTGCTCGCTAGTTGCTTATGTTATTGATATGAGTAAATATAATTCCTAAGAGTTATTGTTGACATGGTTGGTCATAATCTCTGCTGAAAACATGGGTGCTACTTAAGCATATATATGTAAACAAGAACAAAAGTGTTCATAAAAGTTTTTCTGTATCACTATCAGTTTATCAACTGAATTGCTTGAGGACAAGCAAAGATTTAAGCTTGGGGGATTTGATACGTCTCCAATGTATCAACTTTTCCTCACTCTTTTGCCCTTGTTTTGGACTCTAATTTGCATGATTTGAATGGAACTAACCCGGACTGACGTTGTTTTCAGCAGAATTGCCATGGTGTTGTTTTTGTGCAGAAATAAAAGTTCTCGGAATGGAACGAAACTTTCTTGAGATTTATTTTGGAAAATATAAAAAAATACTGGAGCCAGAAACCACCGGAGAGGGGGCCCAGGGTGCGCAGCACCCACCAGGGCGCGCCAGTCCCCTCCCGGCGCGCCCTGGTTGGGGCTGGGCACCTCGGGGCCCCACTTGCCCTATCTCCGCCACTATAAATTCCTAAATTTGGAGAGAAAAATAAGAAGAGAAAGAATTATCGCATTTCACGAGACGGGGCCGCCGCCACCTCCTGTTCTTCATCGGGAGGCCAGATCTGGAGCCCGTTTGGGGCTCCGGAGAGGGGAATCTTCGGTCTTCGTCATCATCAACCTTTCTCCATCGCCAATTCCATGATGCTCCCCACCGGGAGTGAGTAATTACTTTGTAGGCTTGCTGGTCGGTGAGGAGTTGGATGAGATTAATCATGTAATCGAGTTAGTTTTGTTAGGGCTTGATCCCTAGTATCCATTATGTTCTGAGATTGATGTTGCTATGACTTTGCTATTCCTAATGCTTGTCACTAGGGCCCGAGTGCCGTGATTTCAGATCTGAACCGTTTATGTTATCATCTCTATATCCATGTTCTTGATATGATCTTGCCTAGTCATATGCACCTATTACGTGTTATGATCCCTCAACCCCATAGTGACAATATTTGGGATACTTCGCGGTGATGACCGTAGTTTGAGGAGTTCATGTATTCACCATGTGTTAATGCTTTGTTCCGGTTCTCTATTAAAAGGAGGCCTTAATATCCTTTAGTTTCCTTATGGACCCCGCTGCCACGGGAGGGTAGGACAAAAGATGTCATGCAAGTTCTTTTCCATAAGCACGTATGACTATTTACGGAATACATGCCTACATTACATTGATGAACTGGAGCTAGTTCTGTATCGCCCTAGGTTATGACTGTTACATGATGAATATCATCCAATGAGTTACTGATCCAGTGCCTACGACCTTTCCACTTATTGCTCTTGCTAAGTTACTACTACTGCTGCTGTTACAACTGCTACAAAACTATTGCTACCACTGTTACCGCTATTGTTACTATTGCTACTGCTATCAAACCTATCATATTACTGTGCTACTGATCACTCTGCTTCAGATATTTAATCTCCAGGTGTGGTTGAATTGACAACTCAACTGCTAATACTCTCAAGTATTCTTTGGCTCCCCTTGTGTCGAATCTATAAATTTGGGTTGAATACTCTACCCTCGAAAACTGTTGCGATCCCCTATACTTGTGGGTTATCAACCCCCTTTGCATATGGGGCAATGAGATGAACATGAACAAGCATCAAGTGAGGAAACTAAGAAAAATTGTTAGGCAGGAGAGACATCTGATATGAATTAAACTCTTTATTTATACTTTATCCAAGACATCAGTGAACTTTAGGATGGTAAGTAATCGGTTGCCTTCTTTTCCAGCCCAGAACAAGTTACTCTATTAGACATGAATACCTGAAAGTTGTCTCTTTTCAGTGGTTTCCGAAGGAATTTACTCAAGATTACTTTGCAAACTACCTGACCGATGTGGAGGCAATGAAGGTTATAGTATATAATTCATGCTACCATGATAACGGTCTAGAAGTCTTCCTGAAGGCGGTGAAGGATGGACGGGCGATCATCACAAGGGGTTGGACAAAAGTTGTGCGCACCTTTGGCATGGAGGAGGGAACATTATGGGTATTCCGCTTCTTCAACACCATGGACAGCCAAAAGCATTTACAATTCTCTCTTCACCTTTACCGCCTCTAGTACTATATATTGTGGTTCATCATATTTAATCTTCTACTGAACTATGTAACCATGGAACATGTACTGAGCTTTTGATTTATGCATTGGCTATTGAACCATTGTAATTAGGGTATGTATTGATGGATGTGAAATCCACATTTCATAACTAAAAATTTGAAATTTCCAATTCTAATAATAAATTAACGAAAATAAGCTATTTGGTAATAAATTACAGCGCACACAGCTAGAACGATTAAACCGTGTGCGATGGTGTCATATGTCACACACGATTGTTTGAATAATAGTGTGTGTGATTATCAGCTTTACACCACACGGTCACATATTTTGCGCATGTGGGATGCGCGCACTGTCACACACGCGTTTGCACGTCGTAACTGTGTGCGCTTGCCATTAATAACACAAACGGTTACGAACCTGCGTGCGTGTGTAATGTAGGATTATCAAGAGATGGTTGACATACATTTCGCGTGTGCGATTCGAATATGTATCGCACATGAATATATCTATGACATCGTCTTGGATGTGTGCTTGACCACAAACGCAGCATCAAAGTGTGGCGTGTGGGATAGGCTATGACTTCGCATATGTTTACGTTAGGCGAATCGTCAGCAGGCGCTCGCACCATCGCAGACAATGTTTCGGTGTCGTGTGGGATGACCCCACCCCTATCGCCCACACATGCAAGGCGATGGTTTGGAACTACGTCGCGGAAAGGGGTTAAAAACCGTTTGTATAGCACGTAACGGTACCAGTGTTTACATTATGTCATCATGCTTATTGTAACACTCTATTTCTTGTAAACTTAATACTTCGGGATGCATTCTGGATAGCGGTCTTTGAGTGGAGCATTATGTAACACCCCAAAAATCAGACCTCTTGGATTTTTGTGATGTTATAAACTTTTGACTCTCTTCAAAATTGTTCTTCTAAACTCTGTGATGAAAGTCAACCTCACCATAGATTAGAGCTGGATCACAGCACAACCAAGCACAAACCAACTCAAATCCCAATCAACTTGTATTTGAAACACTAGCTCTGAATTGCCACAAAGGAAATCCATTTTCTTTGTTGAGCTAGATCACCCCAATATTTGAAGAAACTCTCCTAACCCTAGGGATTAAAGGAGTGACACAATATTGCAAAGTCACATGCAATATTTCTCTTCCAGAAACAATTCCAGTTTCTGCCAATTTGGGGAAATAAATCAAAAGAATACTTAGGCACATTAACAATTGATGAAATTAATTGGAGATGATAATTATGCCAATAGTAAGCTCTGGTAAAAATATTGGCTCAATTAGGGCAAGACAAGGTCTTGAATTAATTGATAAAACCAGTATGCCCTAGATTGTGTTTGTTGTGAAGGAACTACCATTTTGGTAGCCCTGTAAATTGCCAAATAATTTGGGTAGCATCTAGTGGTCACTAATGACCAGTATATCCCACAACACTGGTCATTCACAGCCACACAAAATCACAATGCCAAGTTTAGTTTGCTGCCCTAGCTCGCAAGTTTTGAAGGAAGTACTAGCTAGGAGCATCTTTTGGAGCTGAGATTTTGTAGAGAGATGCACTCTAGTATGATATCACTACCAAACATAGTTTCATGGCTTGAGAGTTAGTAGATAATGCATAGCACAACATAAGAAGGTTGTTGTCCAAACTAAAAAGATGATGCAGTCTAGCCATAACTCATCTTGGGACAAAACCAAACCCCCACACGGACCTACCGATGAGTAGCATCCTACGGTCATCCCCATGGACTTACCTTCGTCACCTCAAGCACCAATTGGACCAATGACTAGAGCACATGCAATGGCCATCGAAACCAAGGTGACATATCTCATTATTGAACTTCCATGTGAACCACTCGAGACATGGCTACTACCTCAAGCGGAAACACTATGTGTGATCAGGTAATTGGAGGAAGGCCATAGAGCTGCTACGAACAATGGAGAAGATAGCAAGGACGACAAGTGCGAGAAGCTCAAGAAGGAACTGTCGGGAAGCTACAGCCACCGGATAACCGGTCCTTAATGGACGTTCGACAGCCTGAAGGTCAACCAGCCAGAAGGCCAAGCCAACAACACCTCCAGCGGCCGGACGAGCGGAAAGTACCGGACGTCTGACACGTGCCAACGCCCAGACGATCGCTCCCCTCCAGAAATCCGGCACACCAAGTCCAACACCAAAAGACCGACGTCCTCTGGACGACTGAGCCATCGGATGTCCGACCCCCCTCCGTAAATCTGGCACCACCCCAACGACACCGAATCGTCGAAAGTCCGGACCGCTCCGGACGTCCGGACCCTCATGAACCACCGGATGACCTGTAACTTCCAGACGTCCGGACCATGCCTGTGCACAGTCATGTTTCCCCCTTTCTCTCCCTAGGCTATAAATACCCCTTCACTTGGATGAGTTAGGGTTATCAAGTATTTAGTTCATGAATAGTTCAGCATTGCTCCTTCCACTACCTCTCCCACGAAGATCAAGGCCTCCATGTGAGAAGATCCACTAGTGGATGGAAAGGCCCCTTTCATAGGGAAGATCCTCTTGGATACAAGGCCCCCTTGTGGGAATAACTATCTACCTCTTTTGCTAATTCCTCTTGTTGGATTTGGATCTTGGATTTCATATGTGTATGTGGATTTAGTGGATGTGTGATTGGAACTTGTCTTGAGTGTTTTATCCTCTTTATGTTCTTGTGATTTCTCTCCTCCCCACCTCCAAGTGTGAAGAAGATCATTAATTAGGGTTACACCCTACATCATCTTGGATCAGAGCATAGGTTGATTCACATCTTGGAGCCCAATTCCCTGATATGTCCATTTTGCATCATGATTTCTTATTCATATTTATGTTATTCTTGTCCATTATCCCCTATCATAATACAATTCTTATGCTCTTTCTCTCTGAATATGCAAGGTACATCACAAAGGGGGGATTATCTGGAAACTGGAATTCTGGACCGGAAAACCGAGAACAAGGCAGAAAAATCACCAGACTCCAAATGACATGAAACTTCACGAGGAATTTTTATTGAATATATGTGAATTTATGGGCCAAAAATATACCACAGGGGGCCACCAGCCAGGCACAAGCCATCAGGGAGCCCCCCCAGGCCGCGCCCTGATCTGTGGTGGGGCCCTGGCTGGCCTCCCGACACCCCTCTTCTCCTATATGGTGTGTTTTACCCTAGAAAAAATCATAAGCAACCTTTCAGGATGAAGCGCCGCCGTCTTGAGGCGGAAACCTTGACAGAGGCCCTTTTGCACTCCGGTAGTCAAATTCTGCCGGGAAATCCCTCTCCGGGAGGGGGAGATCGAAGCCATCGTCATCACCAACGCTTCCTCCTTCGTGGGAGGACCAATCCTCATCAACATATTCACCAGCACCATCTCACCTCCAACCCTAGTTCATCTCTTTTATTCAATCTTTGCTTCAAAACCTCAGATTGGTACCTGTGGGTTACTAGTTGTGTTGATTACATCTTGTAGTTGATGCTTGCCGGATTACTTGGTGGAAGAAATTATGTTCAGATCCTTAATTATTATTATTGCGCCTCTGATCTTGAACATGTTGACGAGGTGTGAGTAGTTACTATTGTTCTTGAGGACATGGGAGAAGTCTTGTTATAAGTTATCATGTGAAGTTGGTATTCATTCGATATTTTGATGATATGTATGTTGTTACTTCTCTTAGTGGTGTCATGTGAACGTCGACTACATGACACTTCACCATGCTATGGGCCTAAGTAACAAGTAGATGATGGGTAGCTAGAGTGACAGAAGCTTAAACCCCAGTTTATGCGTTGCTTCATAAGGGGCTGATTTGGATCCAAATGTTTCATGCTATGGTTAAATTTATCTTAATTCTTCTTTTGTAGTTGCGGATGCTTGTGAGAGGGGGTAATCATAAGTAGGTTGTTAGTTCAAGTAAGAACAGCAACTTAGCACCGGTCCACCCACATATCAAATTATCAAAGTAGCGAACGCGAACCAACTCAACATGATGAACATGACTATACATAATTCCCATGTGTCCTCGGGAGCGCTTGCTTAATATAAGAGTACTTTCAGGCATGTCCTTTGCTACAAAAAGGATTGGGCTATCTTGCTTCACCTTTGCTACTATTGATACTTGTCACTTGTTATGATTTATCTTGCTACAAAACTATCTACTATCGTTACTTACAGCACTTGCAGAGAATACCTTGCTGAAAACCGCTTATCATTTCCTTCTGCTCCTCGTTGGGTTCGACACTCTTACTTATCGAAAGAACTACGATTGATCCCCTATACTTGTGGGTCATCAAGACTCTTTTTTGGCGCTGTTGCCGGGGAGTTAAGCGCCTTTGGTAAGTGGAAATTGGTAAGGAGACATTTTCTATACGTGCTGAATTTTACTGTTGCGTGTCGCTATGAACGGTTACCCTTTGAGTGGCTTGTTCGGGGCATCTTTGCCCCAAACTGAAGAAGAGGAAATTGTTCCTCAACCTACTGAACCTACTGAAAATATATATTATGAGATTCCTTCGGGTATGCTTGAAAAACTCTTATCACATCCATATGATGGAACGACTCACCCTGATTACCACTTGATATTTGTCGATGAAGTTTGTGGATTATTTCAGCTTGCAGGGTTGTCTGGAGACAAAGTTAAGAAGAAAGTTTTCCCTTTATATTTGGAGGGAAAGGCATTAATGTGGTACAGGCTATTGGGCAATATTGGATCATGGGACTAGAATCGCTTGAAGTTGGAATTTCATGAGAAGTTTTATCCTATGCATATAGTTCATCGTGATCGGAACTTTATTTATAATTGCTGGCCTCGTGAAGGAGAAAGAATCGCTCAAGCTTGGGGAGGCTTAAATCTAAGATGCACACCTGTCCCAACCATGAGATATCAAGAAACACTATTATGCAAAATTTCTATGCTCGGCTTTCTCATGATGATCAAGTACTACTCGATTCTTCTTCTACTGGTTCCTTCACGAATAGGATTATTGAATTCAAATGGGATCTTCTGGAAAGGATTAAACACAACTTTGAAGATTGGGAACTCGACAAAGGTAAAGAGTCAGGTATAAAGCTTAAGTTTGATTGTGTTAAATCTTTTATGGAAACTGATGCCTGCTATAAGTTGAGCAATAAATATGGCCTTGACTCTGAGATAGTAGCTTCTTTCTGTGAATCATTTGCTACTCATGTTGATCTCCCTAAGGAGAAGTGGTTTAAATACCATCCACCCATTGAAAAGCAACTAGAGAAACCTATTAAACTTGAGAAGGAAGAAATAATTGTTAGCCATGTTGATCCAATTGTTCCTACTGCTTACATTGAGAAACCACCCTTCCCTGTTAGAATTAAGGAACACGCTAAAGCTACAACTGTGGTTAATAAAAGTCATGCTAGGACACCTACACCTCCTGAACAAATAAATGTTGAGCCTAAAGTTGCTATGGTTAAAGATCTACTAGTTGATAACATCGATGGTCAGGTCATTTACTTCTGTGGTGAAGCTACCAGAATTGCAAAACCTTCTAGAAACGCGCAAGATGAACTAGATAAAAATAAACCAGTGGTTGGCATGCCTGTGGTTTTTGTTAAAATTGGAGATCATTATTATCATGGTTTGTGTGACCTTGGTGCTAGTGTTAGTACTATTCCTTTTACTCTATATCAAGATATTATGAATGACATAGCACCATCTGAGCTTGAAGACATTGATGTTACTATTAAACTTGCAAATAGAGACACTATTACACCACTTGGGATTGTTAGAGATGTTGAGGTTTTGTGTGGAAAAGTCAAGTACCCCACTGATTTCTAGTACTTGGTTCAGAACAAGATAACTTTTGTCCCATTATTTTTGGTAGACCTTTCTTGAATATTGTTAATGCTAAGATTAATTGTGTTACTGAGAAGGTTAAAGTACGCTTTGACGATGTGTCTCATGAATTTAATTTTTCTAAGTTTAGTAAACAACCACATGAGAAAGAATTACCAAGTAAAGATGATATTATTGGTCTTCCTTCTATTGCCATACCTCCTACCGACCCGTTAGAACGATATTTACTAGACCCTAAAAACGATATGCATATGAATGAGAGAAATGAAATAGATGATATATTTCTGAAATAAATGCCTATTCTTAACCACAACCTACCGGTTGATATTTTAGGGGATTCTCCTCCACCCAAGGGAGATCCCGTGTTTGAGTTAAAAACTTTACCTGACACTTTCAAATATGCTTACCTTGATGAAAAGAAGATATATCCTGTTATTATCAATGCTAACCTTTCAGAGCATGAAGAAAAGAGATTACTTAAAACCCTGAAGAAGCATCGGGCTGCTATTGGATATACTCCCGATGATCTTGTGGGCATCAGTCCCTCTCTATGTCAGCACAAGATTAATATGGAGCCAGATTCTATACCTATCGTTGATCATCAACGCCGCTTAAATCCTAATATGGAGGAAGTGGTAAGAACTGAAATACTGAAGCTTCTGGAGGCAGGTATAATTTATCCTATTGTTGATAGTAGATGGGTAAGCCTCGTTCATTGTGTTCCTAAGAAAGGAGGTATAACTGTTGTTCCTAATGATAAAAATGAACGTATCCCACAAAGAATAGTAACTGGTTATAGGATGGTGATTGATTTCAGGAAATTAAACAAGGCTACTAGGAAAGATCATTACCCTTTACCTTTTATCGATCAAATGCTAGAAATATTATCTAAGCATACACACTTTTCCTTTCTTGATGGATATTCTGGTTTTTCTCAAATACCTTTGTCAAAAGAGGATCAAGAGAAAACTACTTTTACTTGCCCTTTTGGAACTTATGCTTATAGACGTATGCCTTTTGGTTTATGCAATGCACCTATTACCTTTCAAAGATGTATGATGGCTATATTCTCTGATTTTTTTTAAAAATTGTTAAGGTTTTCATGGATGATTTTTCCGTTTATGGAACTTTTTTTGATGATTGCTTGAGCAACCTTGATCGAGTTTTGCAGAGATGTGAAGAAACTAATCTTGTTTTGAATTGGGAGAGGTGTCATTTTATGGTGAATGAAGGTATAGTGCTTGCGCATAAAATTTCTGAACGAGGTATTGAAGTAGACAAAGCTAAAGTTGACGCCATTGAGAAGATGTCATGCCCCAAAGAAATCAAAGGTATAAGAAGTTTCCTTGGTCATGCTGGTTTTTATAGGCGTTTCATTAAAGATTTCTCAAAGATTTCTAGGCCGTTAACTAATCTTATTCAAAAAGATATTCCTTTTGTTTTTGATGATGATTGTGTAGAAGCTTTTGAAATACTTAAGAAAGCTTTAGTTTCCACTCCTATTGTTCAACCACCTGACTGGAACCTACCATTTGAGATTATGTGTGATGCTAGTGATTATGCTGTTGGTGCAGTTCTAGGGCAAAGATTAGACAAGAAATTGAATGTTATCCATTATGCTAGTAAAACCCTAGATGCTTCTCAAAGAAATTATGCCGCCACTGAAAAGGAATTTTTAGCAGTTGTCTTTGCATGTGATAAGTTTAGACCTTATATTGTTGATTCCAAAGTAATTATTCACACAGATCATGCCTCTATTAAATACCTTATGGAAAAGAAAGATGCTAAGCCTAGACTTATTCGGTGGGTGCTGTTGCTTCAAGAATTTGATTTGCATATTGTTGATAGAAAGGGAGCTGAAAACCCCGTAGCAGATAACCTGTCTAGAATGGAAAATGTTCTTAATGACCCACTGGCTATTGATGATAATGTTCCTGATGAACAACTTGCAGCTATAAATACTTCACAAACTACTCCTTGGTATGCTGATTATGCTAACTATATTGTTGCAAAATATATCCCACGTAGTTTCACTTATCAACAAAAGAAAAAATTCTTTTATGATTTACGATATTACTTTTGGGATGACCCACATCTTTATAAAGGAGTAGATGGTATTATTAGACGTTGTATACCTGAGCATGAACATGAACAAATCTTAAGGAGGTGTCATTCTGAACCTTACGGAGGACACCATGTTGGTGACAGAACTGCACACAAGGTATTAGAATCTGGTTTTTATTGGTCTACTCTTTTCAAAGATGCTCATAAGTATGTCCTTTCATGCAATGAATGTCAAAGGGTTGGTAACATTGGTAAACGTAAGAAAATGCCTATGAATTATTCACTTGCCATTGAACCATTTGACGTATGGGGTTTTGATTTCATGGGACCTTTCCCTTCCTCGAATGGGTATGCTCATATTTTAGTTGCTGTGGATTACGGTACTAAGTGGGTAGAGGCTATTCCAACTAGTAGTGCTGATCATAACACCTCTATTAAAATGCTTAAGGAAATTATTATTCCGAGGTTTGGAGTCCCTAGATCCTTAATGACTGATGGTGGTTCACATTTTATTCATGGTGCTTTCCGTAAACTTCTAGCTAAATATGATGTTAACCATAGAATCGCATCACCATATCATCCTCAGTCTAGTGGCCAAGTTGAATTGAGTAATAGAGAATTAAAATTAATCTTGCAAAAGACTGTTAATATTGGAGATATGCCCTAGAGGCAATCATGTATGATGATATTTCCTATGTGTTTATGAATAAAGATAGTCCTTGCACATTATCAATGATGTGTATTAACAAGTACGTGACTTGTTTGTGAGACTATGCATTGTATGATAACTGTCCTAAATGGTCCCTGGTCGTAAAGGGCTGTGAGGATGCTCAGCCAGTTAGACTAGCATATGACACGGTGGATGGTCTGGTCTCACTGACCAAGTAGCATTGGATGCTAGCCGGATAATATGGACTCAGAAAGATCTTGTCGGATTCGACGTAGTCAGATCCGAGTTGAGATAAGGTCTGAGTTGGACAGACCCGACTATGAGACGCGGAGATAGGTCATCTGAGAGTCTCTAGTACAACATACGTTCTATGTCCTAAGACCTGAGCTGACGCATGTACTCGGGATGGTGATAGACCTGCTTTGGGCCGACCAAACGCTACTTCGTAACTGGGTAGTTATAAAGGTAGGTTTCGGGCTTGTCCTGACCCATGCTGCGAGACATGGTTGAGCAAGATGGGATTTGCCCCTCCAATCAGGAGAGATATACTCTGGGCCCCTCGGGTGATCCAGTCGGGATAAGCATGGCCATGCGATGAGGATTATGAGATAATCCGAAGTGTTGGTCGGATTCACCGGAACGAGAAAGAGGTTGTGTTGCAACAAGGATGACCATGTCTCCTTGAGCATGACAACATATATCGTGTGGCAAAGTGAACAGAAGTGTGAAGTACAGGTTCGCCTAACCATCTTCATCGGACACTTGGAGTCGGCACGCTTTGCTAGAGGCCGCTGCCGACTAGTCGAGTCGGATGTGATCTGACTCGCGACAAAGTGAACGAGAACCTAAGGGGTCGCACGCTTAAGGGAAGGAACTACACGTGGCCTTTAGGATCCGTGCGAGGCCCAAGAGTTGAGCCCCGCCGGATGCCTATATATAGTGGAGGTGCGGCACACCCATCTGGTTGATTGCTTCGGTGCCGTCATTAGGGCTTTGCATGTGTTGCAACTAGCCACCTCCACTCGCTGCCGAACTGTGTGATCGGACCTAGCAGTCCGCCGCACGGTGTTCCTCCTGCACGCGCGGATACCGTTAGAGGCGGTGCACTTGCGCCGCTCCGGCGAACCTGTACGTGGGATCCGGCGATCGGCAGTTCGAGGGAGATCGGACCGACTGTTCGAGGGAGATTGGTCGAGGAGGAGACGGACCTCGCGAACGCGCTGCCCCAACTCTACTTCCGCTACACGACACTGCGCATCTAGTGGTAACCATCTGTGATCCATCTCCGTAGCATGTTCTTGGTTATTCTGCGCGTAGGAAAAATTTAATTTGCATGCGATGCACCTGCGGTGAAACCCAACAGTGGTATCAGAGCCTTTGGTATAGGATTTGGATTCAGATCGGATGCATATTTGATATGTGGAGGCGGCAGATGAGATCTATCGTCGTTCATGAGATCGGCTATGTGCACGGTTGATGAGATCAACTGCACATCAGGGTCGTTGAGGCTATATTTTCTCTCCATCGGAATCCATGAGGTCGTGACACAACCTACCCCTACCGATCGGTATCCGCCATCAGGGTTAACGGTGAAACGTAAATCCAAATCGGGTTCGCGATGATCGATGAGATCGGTCAGATCAGAAAATCCGGCGTGATCGGAATACAGATTCGATCTGTGATTTCCAAAATCAGGACCGCCGTGTGCGTAGCGCCTTGTATTTCGTACACGATCACACAAACTGGTAGAATGCTATTCTATGCATAACTTTGTTTTGCAGGTTTGATGTGAATAGTATGGCTCATATGTATGTGATGCATGTGTGTAATTTAACATGACCTGCGTGTCATGATTGTCAGCCGGCAGGAGCCAAAGTGCTGCCATTATATTGTATAACGACCTGCGTGTCAACTTGTGATTCTCTGTAAAATTCATTACTAGTTGTAGTACTTCAAGGACAGAGATTAAGTTCGAGGTTTTGGCGTCCCAGCGTGATGAACAAGATGGAGTTCCGCCCTGGTCATCGGAGTTGGAGCCGACCTGGAAGGATGTCCATGAAGGAGCCATACTATTTCACATATTTATGTTTATATGTGATTGATATTGCTTCTTGTTTCTATGCATGTTAAAATGGTAGAAAGATCCCTCGTTAATATCAAGCACATTGCCATTCCGGATGTTGCACCTTCGCACGTCAATTACGTCTAGTGGTGGGCTCATAAAATTGAGGTGCCACTAGGTGTCCTTGAACTGGAGGGTTCGTATCGGACACGGACATGCACTGCATCAGGTTAACTTGACAAGGCTATCAAAACGGTTTTGGGCCTTGTGCCAAAGAAGGTTCGGAGCCGGGGTATAAGATACCTACCCGATCGACAGGAGTCGTATAGAGATACGATTAGCAATGAGTTGCTTACCGAATAGGCAAGTTGGCTAGCAGTGATGCTAAAGCTCACTAGTCGCTCGTGCTAGACAGATCCTGAATCACTAAGAGTTTGCGGAGGGATGCCGACTTCAGTGGGAGTAGTTCTGTTTAAGGCTTGAATTACTCTACATAAACACATTGCTTAGTGATTGCATATTTTCTGTTGTAGATCAATGGCACCACTTGCTCAACCCAACTTTGCATTGAAATCAATTCTGGAAAAGGATAAACTGAATGGAACAAACTTTACCACCTGGTATAGAAATTTGAGAATTGTTCTCAAGCACGATAAAAAGGAACATGTTCTAGAGGATCCACTTCCAGAGGAACCTGCCGATAATGCTGATGCCACAACCAAGAATGCCCACCAGAAACTCGTTGATGAATCAAACGAGATCAACTGCCTTCATGCTGGCTTGTATGGAGCCCGATTTGCAACAGCATTTCAAAAATGTTGAGGCATTCGATATGATCGAGAGTCTCAAGATCATGTTTCAGGTGCAGGCTAGGACCGAAAGGTTCAACGTCTGGCAATCCTTGATGGATTGTAAGTTGAAAGAGGGTGATCCACTGAGCCCGCATGTGATCAAGATGATCGGGTACGTGCAAGCTTTGGATCGGTTAGGCTTCCCACTTGGGGACGAGCTATCCACGGATGCAATTCTGGGTTCTCTTCCACCTAGCTATGGGACGTTCGTCTCGAACTATCATATGCACGGCATGGATAAGAAGCTCACTGACTTGCATGGGATGCTCAAGGTGGCAGAACAAGATATTAAGAAAGGCACGCATCAAGTGTTGATGGTGCAGAAATCGGCTAAGTTCAAGAAGAGTTGGTCCAAGAAAAAGGGCAAGGCAAAGGGCATGGAGAAGGTTGTCTCCACCGCTGCGCCGAAGTCGGGACCAGACTCAAAGACCGTTTGCTTTCATTGCAAGGAAACTGGTCACTGGAAGAGGAACTGTAGCAAGTGGCTTGCTGAGCATGGCAAGATGGCCGGAAATGCTTCTTCAGGCAAAGGTACACTTGTTACATATGTTATAGACATTAACCTTGCTGACATACCTAGTAGCTCTTGGGTATTTGATGCCGGATCGGTTGTTCATATTTGCAACTCGAGGCAGGGGCTGATAAGAACTAGGCATGTGGCACAAGAAGAGATTGACATCAGGGTCGGCAACAAAGCAAGAGTTTCTGCGTTGGAGGTCGGCACGATGCAGCTCAAGCTTCCTTCTGGATTTATTTTGGAATTGAATAATTGTTATTACATTCCTGCACTTAGTTGGAACATTATTTCTGCCTCATGCTTGATGGGTCAGGGTTATGAATTCAGTTTAAAGGACAATGGTTATTCATTTTATTTGAATGGAATGTTTCACGGCTATGCACCCATTGTAGATGGGCTATTTATTCTGAATCTGGAAACAGAACCAGTCTATAACATCAATGTCAAGAGGCATAAGCCTAATAAGATAAATCCGACATACTTCTGGCATTGCCGGCTTAGACACATTAGTCTGAAACGCATGAAGAAGCTCCATGATAATGGACTCCTAACTTCGTCCGACTTTGGGTCGTTCGAGACATGCGAATCTTGCTTGCTAGGCAAGATGACTAAGTATCCTTTTGCAAAGAGTTGTGAAAGGGCGTCTGAGCTGTTGGAGCTAATACACAGTGATGTGTGTGGTCCAATGAGCACAACGGCTAGAGGTGGCTATCAGTACTTCGTGACTTTTACCGACGACTTGAGTAGATATGGATATATCTATTTGGTGAGGCACAAGTCGGAAACTCTTGACAAGTTCAAAGAGTTTTAGAACGAGGTTGAAAATCAGCTCGGCAAGACAATAAAGCTTTTTGCAATCAGATCATGGAGGTGAGTACATGAGCCAGGAGTTTGATGATCATCTGAAAAGCCGAGGTATAGTACCTCAGCTCACACCTCCGGGTACGCCACAGAGAAACGGCGTGTCAGAACAGAGAAATCGAACTATGTTGGACATGGTCCGATCGATGATGAGCAAATCGGATTTACCCTTGTCATTCTGGGGATACGCTCTAGAAACTGCAGCTTTCACACTTAACAGGGTACCATCAAAATCCGCGGACAAGACACCACATGAGATGTGGACTGGGAAGAGTCCCAGTTTGTCTTTTCTAAAGATTTGGGGTTGTGAAGCATTTGTCAAGCGACTCATGTCAGACAAGCTTACACCCAAGTCAGATAAATGCATATTCGTGGGATATCTGAGGGAAACCTTGGGATACATCTTCTACAACCGAGAAGAGAACAAAGTGTTTGTTGCTCGGAACGGGGTTTTCCTAGAGGATGAATTTCTCAGTCGGGAAGCCAGTGGGAGAATAGTGCGACTCGAAGAAATTCGAGAGCCACTCGGGGACGAATCGGCTGGTGATGAGATCATACCGGAGTTGGTCAGGGAACCCGTAGTGGAATCGGCACAGGAGCCACGGAGGTCGGAAAAATTGTGCAGAGTGCGCGATGTGTTGTTGCTAGAAAGCGACAAGCTGGCCACGTATGCAGAAGCGATGGTGAGCCCAGATTCCGAGGCATGGCTATAGGCCATGAGATCCAAGTTAAAGTCCATGGATGATAATCAAGTCTGGGACTTCTTTGATCTGCCACCTGGCATAATTGCCATTGGTTGCAAATGGGTCTTTAAGAAGAAAACCGATGTGGATGGAAATGTTCAGATCCACAAAGCTCGGCTTGTCGCTAAAGGTTATGGACAAGTTCAAGGAATTGACTACGACGAGACCTACTCGTCGGTAGCGATGCTAAAGTCGGTGAGGATGATACTAGCTATAGCTACATATTTCGATTATGAGATATGGCAGATGGATGTCAAAACGGTTTTCCTTCATGGAAATTTAAAGGAAGATGTACACACGATACAGCCTGAAGGTTTTGTTGATCCAAATAATGCTAGTAAAATATGCAAGCTCAAGAGATCCATTTATAGATTGAAGCAAGCAGCTCGGAGTTGGAACATTCGTTTTGATGAACTCATCGTTGACCTCAGTTTCATCAAGAACGAAGAGGACTATTGTTTATACAAGAAGTCTAGTGGGAGCTCGGTAGTATTTTTGATCTTGTATGTGGATGACATACTATTGATCGGAAATGATGTTTCGATGCTAAACTCAGTCAAGGAATCATTGAATGGCAAGTTTTCAATGAAAGACCTTGGGGAAGCAGTGTACATTTTAGGCATCAAGATCTATAGAGATAGATCGAGAAGGCTGCTCGGCTTAAGCCAGAGCACGTACATATACAAAGTGTTGAAGCGGTTCAACATGAGTGAGGCTAAGAAAGGGTTCTCGCCCATCTCACATGGTATAAGGCTAAGCAAGACTCAAAGTCCTATGACTTCTGATGAGCGAAACAGGATGAGTAGGATTCCGTATGCTTCGGCAATAGGATCCATCATGTATGCCATGCTATGTACTCGGCCTGATGTTGCCTATGCAATAAGCTTAACAAGCAGATACCAGGCCGACCCAGGTGAGAGTCACTGGGCAGCGGTGCAAACTATCTTGAAGTACCTGAAAAGGACTAAAGAGATGTTTCTAGTTTATGGAGATGAGGAGGAGCTCTGCGTAAAGGGTTACGCTGATGCTAGTTTCCAAACCGACAGGGATAATTGTCGATCGCAAACATGATTCGTGTATGTCATGAATGGAGGAGCAGTGAGTTGGACGAGTTCCAAGCAAGATACGGTGGTCGACTCCACAACAGAGGCCGAATACATTGCGGCTTGTGAAGCCACAAAGGAAGGTGTTTGGATTCGGAAGTTCCTGGAGGATCTTGGTGTGTTCCCGGGCTGGGCAAAACCGTTGGACCTGTATTGCGATAATTCAAGTGCCATCGCACAAACCAAGGAGCCGAGACAACACCACAAGACCAGGCACATAGACCGAAAGTATCACCTAATACGAAAGCTCGTAAAGAATGGTGATACTAATTTATGCAAGATTCATACGGATGAAAATGTTGCAAATCCGTTGACTAAACCGCTTCCACAACCCAAGCATGAGGGGCACGTTAGAGCTATGGGCATTCGATGTCTATTTGATTGACTCTAGTGCAAGTGGGAGACTGTTGGAGATATGCCCTAGAGGCAATCATGTATGATGATATTTCCTATGTGTTTATGAATAAAGATAGTCCTTGGACATTATCAATGATGTGTATTAACAAGTATGTGACTTGTTTGTGAGACTATGCATTGTATGATGATTGTCCTAAATGGTCCCTGGTCGTAAAGGGCTGTGTGGACGCGCAGCCAGCTAGACTAGCATATGACACGGTGGATGGTCTGGTCTAACTGACCATGTAGCATTGGATGCTAGCCGGATAATATGGACTTAGAAAGATCTGGTCGGATTCGACGTAGTCAGATCCGAGTTGAGATAAGGTCTGAGTTGGACAGACCCGACTATGAGACGCAGAGATAGGTCATCTGAGAGTCTCTAGTACAACAGACGTTCTATGTCCTAAGACCTAAGCTGACGCGTGTACTCGGGATGGCAATAGACCTGCCTTGGGCCGACCAAACGCTACTCCGTAACTGGGTAGTTATAAAGGTAGGTTTCGGGCTTGTCCTGACCCATGCTGCGAGACATGGTTGAGCAAGATGGGATTTGCCCCTCTGATCAGGAGAGATATACTCTAGGCCCCTCGGGTGATCCGACCTGGATAAGCATGGCCATGCGATGAGGATTATGAGATAATCCAAAGTGTTGGTCGGATTCACCGGAACGAGAAAGAGGTCGTGCTGCAACAAGGATGGCCATGTCGCCTTGACCATGACAACATATATCGTGTGGCAAAGGGAACAGAAGTGTGAAGTACAGGTTCGCCTAACCATCTTCATCGGACTCTTGGAGTCGGCACACTTTGCTAGTGGCCGCTGCCGACTAGTCGAGTCGGATGTGATCTGACTCGCGACCAAGTGAACGAGAACCTAAGGGGTCGCGCGCTTAAGGGAAGGAACTACATGTGGGCTTTAGGATCTGTGCGAGGCCCAAGAGTTGAGCCCGCTCCAGATGCCTATATATAGTGGAGGTGCGGCACACCCATCTGGTTGATCGCTTCGGCGCCGTCATTAGGGCTTTGCATGTGTTTCAACTAGGCACCTCCACTCGCCACCGAACTGTGTGATCGGACCTAGCAGTCCGCCGCATGGTGTTCCTCCTGCACACGCGGATACCTTTAGAGGCGGTGCCCTTGCGCTGCACCGGCGAACCTGTACGTGGGATCCGGCGACCGGTAGTTTGAGGGAGATCGGACCGACTGTTCGAGGGAGATCGGCCGAGGAGGAGACGGACCTCGCGGATGCGCTGCCCCAATTCTACTTCCGCTGCACGACACTGCGCGTCTAGTGGTAACGATCTATGATCCATCTGCGTAGCATGTTCTTGGTTGTTTTGCGCGTAGGAAAATTTTAATTTGCATGCGATGCACCTACGGTCAAACCCAACAGTTAATAGATCTAGGAAGAATTGGTCTAAGAAATTAGATGATGCTCTATGGGCTTATAGAACGGCTAATAAGAACTCCATGGGGATGTCCCCATATAAAATGGTGTATGGAAAAGCTTATCATTTACCTCTTGAGTTAGAACACACGGATTATTGGGCAATTAAAGAACTTAACTATGATTTTAAACTTGCCAGTGAAAAGAGGTTATTTGATATTAGCTCACTAGATGAATGGAGGACACAAGCTTATGAAAATGCTAAGTTGTTTAAAGAAAAAGTTAAAAGGTGGCATGACAAGAGGATTCAAAAGCGGGAATTCAATGTAGGGGACCTTGCGCTTTTGTACAACACTCGCTTCAGATTTTTTGCAGGAAAACTTTTGTCCAAATGGGAAGGCTCATATGTTGTCGAGGAGGTCTATCGCTCCGGTGCCATAAAAATTAATAACTTCGAAGGCAAAAACCCGAGAGTGGTGAATGGGAAAAGAATCAAGCATTATATCTCAGGTATGCCCATTAATGAAGAGACTAATGTCATTCAAGTAATAACACCGGAAGAACATATACGGGAGGCCTTCCATAACACTCCAGAAACCTGAAAAGGAGGTAGGTATGTGATACGGTAAGTACACCGACTCCAAAAATACCAAACAAAAATTATGTTGGTTTTAGTATTTTAGAAAAATTCCAAAAATAAAACGGAGTCAGGGGGACCCACGAGGGAGGCACAAGCCAATAGGGCGCCCCCCTGGGGCGCGCCCTGATGGCTTGTGCGGCCCTCGTGTGCCTCCCCGACTCCGATTTCTTCCCGGACACGTATTCTGACCTAGAAAAAATCATTATATATACTCCCGGATGTTTTGACCACCGCATCGCGAGTTTCTCCTCTGTTCTTGTTTTGAGCTGTTTTTCTGGCAGAACGGAGAATATGTCGTCTCAGGATTCGGATGGAGAGAGCTATGTGTCTAACTATGTGGCGGACCCAAAGATCTTTGGGGGCATCTACCCCTACTTATGGTCCACAGAAGAGGACGGAGATTCCGATCTGGAGGAGACGGAAGACGCCAGTCCAAACGCTAGTTCGGATGAAGAGGAAGATCCGCTTTCTCAACCTGGAGATATGCATGTGGAGTTCAAGAAGTCAAGCCTCCCCAATGGAGTAAACAAATCTAAGATACAATTTATCTCGTCTCATTTTCTGTAGGAAAGCAAGGCAAATTTATGCAAAAGGGTTTTGAGGCTCGAACAAGAAAACGATGATTTAAGGGAGGAAAGCTTCATCCTCAGGCGCAAGCTGGAGAAGAAGGGCACCACTACTCCAACTCCACCACCATCACCGAAGAACACTGGAGTACATGGGTATGGGCACAACCCCTAGCTTGTTCCAAGCTTGGGGGAGGTGCCCCGGTATCGTATGACCATCACTTTCCACCATCATCTTTTATTTTAGTTGATCTTTAGTTATTTCGTGGTTTAGAGAAATAAAATTTCAGATTTGATTTGCTTTGAATTTTGCATTAAGTTCTACCTATCCTTATAATTGAGTGTGAGAGTTATATAATAAAGATTAGTTGAGTTCTTGTGCTTTACTCTCTTGCACCAATCATCATAGCATGACAATAAAAGAATAGTAAAGATCATATGCTTATCCCATGGGAAGTAATGACTTCACATAAAAAGAAAGTATGAACTATAAAAATTGTTGGGAATAGAACAAACATAGCCTTAGTCATTGTTATAATCTATGCAATATTATGATAGAGAGGAGAAGATCCACATACAAATATACTATCTTGGACATCATCTATGATTACGAACCCTCACCAAATATTAAATAATGATCAAGTGTTGAAGTTGGACATGGAAGAAAACCTAATGGTCATGATTGCTTACATTTGCATAGAATTATATAGACATGGATCCTTTAACTTGTGATGCTTCCTTTAGAACTTTTGCTAGCCAAAATTTCCGCACCAAGTAGAGATACTACTTGTGCATCCATAACCCCTTGAACCCAGTTTCTTTTTGTAAGAGTCCACTTTACCTACCTATGGATTGAATAAGATCCCTCAAGTAAGTTGTCACCGGTGCATAAGCAATAAAAATTGCTTTTAATCATGTATGGTCTTATATTGAAAACGAAAATAAGCTTTGTACGATCTTGTGATGGTGAGGAAATAAAAGCGACGGAGTGCATAATAAAGTTCGCTATCGCAAGGGGCAATATAAAGTGAAGTTCCTTTGCATTAAGGGATTGCACATCTAATCAAATAAAAGCGCATGACAACATCTGCTTCCCTCTGCGAAGGGCCTATCGTTCACTTTAATAAAGTTTTTACTTATACCCACGAGTCATTAATATTTTATTTTCCCTTCTTTCAAGTTATAAACACTCTTAGTGGCAAGCATCACACGTTGAGGAAAGATCCAAGTGTATATATCCAGTTGAATGTAAGGAATCGTGATTCAATATTGTTGACATTATCCTTGAGGTGAATGAGTTGGGTGGCAAATGAAGCCCCTATCTTCCTATGTGTCCTGCAAAGCCATTAGCTCCAAAAATATGCAATGAGTGTCAACAATCATACCTAACTAATTGATGGTTGAGTATGTGGGTTTGCTACAATGAAAGCTTTTATATAGACTCTTCTCTTGAAAAAGATGAATTATGATTATCACCATGACTAAAAGCATCGTTTGTTGGTTGTTAATAAGGTTTATGCTTCATACTTCGATAATTGTGAAGAAATCTTTACTTGCTTATGAGAAGTTATATGATGAAATGCTTGCTGCTATAATGATATTCATGATGCTCCCATGTTTGTATTCTGTTTTTATCGACACCTCTCTCTCAAATTATGTGGTCATTACTCTCGAGTTCGGCTTTCGCTTGAGGACAAGCGAGGTCTAAGCTTGGGGGAGTTGATACGTCCATTTTGCATAATGATTTCTTATTCATATTTATGTTATTCGTGTCCATTATCCCCTATTATAATACAATTCTTATGCTCTTTCTCTCTGAATATGCAAGGTACATCACAAAGGGGGAATTATCTGGAAACTCGAATTCTGGACCGAAAACCGAGAAAAAGGCTAAAAAATCACCAGACTCCAAATGACCTGAAACTTCACGAGGAATTTTCATTGAATATATGTGAATTTATGGGACAAAAATATACCAGAGCGGGACCACCAGCCAGGCACAAGCCATCAGGGCGCGCCCCCCCCCCAGGTCGTGCCCTGATGTGTGGTGGGGCCCTGGCTGGCCTCCCGACACCCCTCTTCTCCTATATGGTGTGTTTTATCCTAGAAAAAACCATAAGCAACCTTTCGGGATGAAGCGCCACCGTCTCGAGGCGGAAACCTGGACAGAGGGCCTTTTGCACTTCGACAGTGAGATTCTGCCAGGGAAATCCCTCTCCGGGAGGGGAGATCGAAGCCATCGTCATCACCAACGCTTCCTCCTTGGTGGGAGGACCAATCATCATCAACATTTTCACCAGCACCATCTCATCTCCAACCCTAGTTCATCTCGTGTATTCAATCTTTGCTTCAAAACCTTAGATTGGTACCTGTGGGTTACTAGTTGTGTTGATTACATCTTGTAGTTGATGCTTGTCGGATTACTTGGTGGAAGAAATTATGTTCAAATCCTTAATTATTATTATTGCACCTTTGATCTTGAACATGTTGATGAGGTGTGAGTAGTTACTATTGTTCCTGAGGACATGGGAGAAGTCTTGTTATAAGTTATCATGTAAAGTTGGTATTCGTTCGATATTTTGATGATATGTATGTTGTTACTTCTCTTAGTGGTGCCGGGTGAACGTTGACTAGATGACATTTCACCATGCTATGGGCCTAAGGGAAGTCATTGTGGAGCACTTGCAGAGAATACCTTGCTGAAAATCGCTTATCATTTCCTTCTGCTCCTCGTAGGGTTCGACACTCTTACTTATTGAAAGGACTACGATTGATCCCCTATACTTGTGGGTCATCATCCCCTCATTTGCCATCCTATTTTTTGTTTGTGTCTACCCAATTTCGAAAATCCCCACAAAAATAGTCATACCAGTTTTTTGCAATTTGTGTGTTCTTGTCAGATTTTGTTGGTTTTGATCCACGAATTTGATGTTTGGTGGGTAGATCGGACCTTTGCCCAACTCTTCTTCACTTTTCCACTGTCTGATACGCCCCAAAAAATTTCTTCCCCAAAATCCATGAGTTCATCCCCTTTCCCCGCGGTCAACCCTCAAAATCAGCAGCCACCGGTCGTCCGACCATTTCGGTTCATCCGGTCACCCTGAGCCATTAGTCGTTCGACAACCCCTGAACCACCGATCGTCCGACGATCTCCGGACATCCGATAAGACCTAACAAAAAAATCGCCCGACCTCACCTTCCGCATTTTCGCACCAAAAGCCTTCTGCAAAACCCCCACAATTTTGACCTATTTCTACATTTGAGATTTTGAGTTGCGGTTTCCATTTCCTAAGGTGTTTCAGCTAATTAGGAACGGTGTGACATCATCACCCGCCGCTCATCATCGCCCCGAAATCATCGTCGACATCAACCTCTCCATTGACACCACCATAAGCAAGGACGGTAAACTCGACGACACCATTGTTCATTCCTTGCCATTGCATTGTTAACATCAAACCATTTTGCATATCTTGCCCACCGAGACTAGCTATTTGAGAATTTCTAGGCCATGTTACTTGTGCACTATAGTGATAAATACGCCGCATAGCTTCAATTGCGCGCATACATCTTCATATCATATATTGTGTCATAAGTTCCCGTGCATACATCATTGCTATCTTGGACTGTGCATTTCACATAAGGGGTCAAATCTTCGTACAATTTTTTTAGCAAGCTTTAACCAAAGGAAGAGAACAAAGAGCTTTTAAGCAATAGCATCGAGCCACATTGCATAATATTGCCATCTTGGGTCATACATACATAGCATACTTGGGATAGAAAGATGACACATTTTGTCTCTTACAGGTTGTGCACAAGTGCGTATCCACCCATTCGAGCAATCATGCTAGCGTCTCTCTTGTATTCGTGCAACACGAGCTTTTGTGATAACACATTTTGTGCTCATTTCCTTGGTTGCGCGAATCCCATCTATCTTTCATTGGTTGTGATCTATTTGATTTAAATGCAATTTCTGAAGCTTTTCCAACATTATCAATATCTTGGCTCTCAATTGCTTGAATTTTGTGCCACTTATCCTAACCCAAGTTACTCGAAAAGCTTTACGTGTGTAGGTGTGAGAGTGACAAGTTCCGGTACCAATTCTACTACTTCCATTTTACCGTATTGAGTGATCATTGATCCATTTTCAACATCGGGAAAGGTAAATTTGGTATTGTTCTTCTCACTCTTCCACTCACATTTGCTTGAGTATGATGGACAGGACAAGCACGTCTAACCGCATATTTGAAGAGCATGACGACGTCGCGAGCATCTTCGTCAGTACGCTTCATTTCTTTGGCGCACAAAAAGGTATGCATCAAGCACAAGACGCTTTGGGCGATCGCATCGAGCAACTCGTCGCCAACATGCGCCAATCGGAAGCAAGAACCCGGGACTAACTCGACACCAAGCTATCTACCCAAATGGACGAGTTTCGTTCCTTGATGGTCAACTGCGCATCATCGACAATTTCGTCATCAAGAAGGAGACACTCAAGCCACCACTCTCCAGACTCTTCTTCCGGCACAAGTCCACCACGAGCTCATTCTCATCTTCGAGACGACTGTTCCGGCGCAAGTTTACCCCGAGCTCGCCCTCATCACGATGACCGTCGAGATCATCAATCTTCGGACAATCCATTCCATAGTAATGGGTTACAAGACCGCCTTTGAGAGCTGATGGCTCGAGAATTTGTGATGCTTTTCATAGTGATTTCTACTTGGTTTCATTGGATATTTGTTATTCTTCGAATATTTCTAATGCTAATCCAACTAAAGAGAAGAAAATCTGATACACGTATGACATCTGGAGCCATATGGCAGTGACACTGGACTAAACAAATGCCCAACCCAAGTCGCTTGGGGTTCCAGAAGGTCAAAGCCCGACCCATGTTCCCTAATCCCCCACAACCCCACTAACCTAATTATTAAACCTAATGTGATCGCTTCAAACCCCAATCATCTTGAGTCAAGCTCCCTCCCCAGCATGGCGGCACTCTGCGCCTCACAATCATCACCCGACCCGCGCCTCTCCCTGGTCATCCACCCCATACCGTCAAACGGCGGCCATCATCGGTGACCGGCCTTGGCGGCCAGCAGCAGCGACCAGCCTCGACGACCAGCATATCGGCGACTGGAGGACGGCAACAAACCCAAGGTCGGTGACCCCCGTCCCACTCCCTCTTCCCAACCGGTGACCGATCTCTTCCTGACCAAGGTGTGTGCTCTCTTCGTCTAAGCAGGAGTCAACCTTTAATGGAAGGAGTTAAGGGCAACAATGGTGGCAACCATGGGAAGGACAGAGGCAAGATTGTTAGCTTCCCGTGGAGGAGTTTGCATGGTCGGCAACCAGCAGTGGAGTTGTCATGCACCGGCGAGCAACAGGGCGTCGATGGTAGCACCATCATCACTGAAAAAGGTTATTGCTACATTTTTGCAACTCATTGCTCTCCTTGCTTGTGATTTATGAGATATTTTATATAAACTAGCTTAAAGTGTGTGTTCTATTGCATTTTTTGAATTTACTTTCTTATTAAATTTTGTCATGAACTAGCTTTATTATTAGTATTTCTTCTAGAACTAGAAACAATTCACTCACATCACTTTTGTACAATTTACTTTTCTTATTAAAAAAATCATAGACTAGCTTTATTATCAATATCTTTGCTATAATTGGAAACAATGTGTTGACCATTACTATGCAGAGTTTACATTTCTTATTAGAAGATTCATTAACTAGCTTTATTGTCATGAAGGAGCTTTATCTATAATGAATCTTTTTCTCTAGATAACTTGTACTCATATAATTTATCTGTAATACCCAGTCCAAAACATTAGTGCTAGATCGATAATTTTTGCATAAGACCTATGTGTGATATCATTTATGCATGAGAACTAGCTTTATTATTAGTGAATTCAATCAAGTACGAGACCTCTGTGTAATATAATTTCTGCATGTCGAACATGAAATGATGCCCATTGCTACTTGGTTAAACGGAAATTTGATGGCATCTTGAATTCTTTGTTAGCTCCTGAAAATAGTGTTTCCCCTACAACGGATGTCTCGGGCGTGGCTGGAGCTATCGTTGTCACAAGTTCAACTGCACAAAAGGGTACCAGTACAGCAGTGGAGCGGCCAAAACTGACCGGTTCTAGAAAGAAACGTACATCAGATGTATGGGATGATTTTAAGAAAGAACAAATCAATGGGAAATGGCAGGCAATGTGCAACTGGTGTCATAAGCCATATGATGCAGAATCAACCCCTGGTACGTCAAACTTAAGGACTCGGCATGCACCAGTGGGTCCACAACAAAGCAAATTCAAGTTGGTAAAATGTGGGTATGGGAAAGTAAATTTTCAAGATCTGTATTTTTTATCAAGAACTTGCTAGAAAGGAACTTGCGTTGATGATATGTGTGCATGAGTACCCTATGTCTATTGTTGATCAAGCTGGATTCCGAAAATTTTGTGGTACTTTGCAACTAATGTTCAAGGTGGTGTCTAGAAATACCATTAGGCAGGACATTATAAATATGTTTGATGTCCAAAAGAATAGCATGGTGAAATACTTTGCAAAGTTTGAGAACCGAGTAGCCATCACAACAGATTTGTGGACGGCTGGCCATCAAAAGAGGGGCTATATGGTTGTAACTGCACATTATATTGATGCTTCTTGGAACCTAAAGAGCTTCCTAATGAGGTAACCACGTCTCTCTCTAAATCATTGTTATTCTGAAATAGATGCATTGATTATTGTTACTCTGAACCTATATAATTCTTTATTTTTAATTGCATAGGTTTGTTTATGTTCCATGTCCACACATGCTGAAGTTATATATGAAGCACTACATGCATTTCTTGTTGAGTGGCACTTTTAGAAGAAGATATCCACGGTGACCTTGGACAATTGTACATCAAATGACAAGGATTTTGAAATTTTGCGCTTGCGGTCGACCTGGTCGAACTCGATGTCGCGGTCAACAATGTGGTGCTTGCTGCAGTATACACTTAAACAGTCATGTGGATGCAGTGCATAAAAGAGCAATACACAGTAGTAACTTAATCACGCTCCCTCGACATGAAATTAGCACACAATGCTCCAATTTCCAAACCTATGATGTTGGATACATTGTATTAACTTAATTTTGGTTCTTCCACGCATGGGCATTGTATCCATACACATGGCCCAGCGTCTCTGCAGTTACACATGCCGCGCCTTACCGACAATGGTAGGTAACAGAGAGAATGATATGAAGTAAAGTTCAGATAAATAGCTAGGTACGGACAACTTGGAGGAATATTGAGTAGCTAAACTGAATACATGCACACTCTGAGGAGCTAAACTGAACTCTAAACTATAAGCTACCGAGTGTTTAGCTAGGACTTGAGACCCTCTTGACAACCTAAGCAGCAACTTGTAGCTTGTAGTCCATAACTCATGATTATGATTTACACCGTGCAATTAACATAATTTACGGATGAACTGTATATTACCGGTCGGATCCAACATATTAAATTTACGGATGAACACTTGTCTGTACTTGACTAAAGGCGAAAGCATACGAAATGCTAATCAGCAGCAGCCACCATATTAAATGTAATGCAATCCGTGTACATGTTGATTTTCTCACCGTATATAGTGAAGATATATTATGTTGGTTTCTCTTGGATCAGATGAGTAAACATAAAACGATGTACAGATAGAGAAGTAACATATTTTGGAACGATAATTAAAAAGCAGGTTACACCCCCTTAGCCTCGTGACTGTCATGGTTTTAGTACAGAAACGTGTAGCGGTTTCGGATGGATTAAAGCAACCGGAGAGCAACCTGTGCATAGCGTCTAATCAACAACCAGCATCTCACTAAACACTGACGAGATCGCGTCTAATCAACAACCAGCAGCAGCACGGGAAACGACGCGCGGCGGCTCAACGAAATGCAACTGATATTGATTATCAACAGGCCCAGTAAAAGGGGACGGGATGCCGGGGGAGAAGAAGGAGAAGGGCAAGGGGGGAGGGAGTCTGAACCTTGAGGGAGAAGTTCAGGGCGACGGAGGGGTAGTAGCGGATGACGGCGGTGCCGTTACCACGCCAGAGCGAGAGCACGCCCTCGTCCCGCACGGTGCGGGCGACGCAGTCGGCGAAGCCCCAGAAGCGGTGAGACCTCCCCAGCAGCGCGGCGTTGCCGTCTTGCGTCTGCAACAGCAGCTTGACCCGCTCGATGGGGGCCACGGCCGTGTGCACCGCGCCCCCCATCAACGCCCCCACCGCCAGATCCGCGTGGCCTCGGACAACCGGAACGATGCCGACGCCGCGAGGACCTCTGGTTGCCGCGCCGGCGCCGACGGCAAGGATGAGGATGAGGCCGACGCGTCCCCCTCGGGGGCCGGCGCCGGCTGCATCCGCTCGTACCGGTGGCCGTGGCGCTCCGCCGACATGCGCTCCATGTTCATGGAAGCTTCGCGAAGGGGGAACAGGTCGGACGGGGCTCGTCCGATCTGGCTAGACGGCCGCCGGATGTGGATGGGGCGACACGGATCTAGGTAGCGGAGGATAGGAGCCACTTGAGGGCGGGGAGGTGTGGGGACTCGGGCTCCTCACCATCGACGCAGGGGTGGAGGCCGGCCATGGTGCGGGGGCGGCGGTGGCTAGGGTCTTGGCGAGATGTACGGGTGCGGGAGAGAAGGAGGGGATTGGAACTGTGTGGAGTGGGTGGTTGTGTTAGGGCTAGGTGGGTGAGAGGGTGAGAGGGTGAGGGTTGCCGTTGGATGCTTTTCGGATCCAATGGTGTTTGATGCATGATCCGCGTGATAGGCTCATGGACCAATCAAAATGCAGCAAATAATTAGAAGACCTTATGACCATCTAAATTGGTCGTAATCGCTTAAAGATAAGTTTTTTCACGAAAAATTCATTTTCCATTTTTTAGTGCTCAAAATGTGTTTTTTTGTAGAAGACCTATCAAATACTTGTTTAAATGATATCATATTTTGCACAAGTTTACATCTTGGATTGGCAAACAATATTGATAAAGGGAGTTTTATTTTCTGTGCACGAAAAATCAATTTTCCACTTTCCGAGTGCCCAAAATAAGTTTTTTTGTGAAGGACCTACCATATATTTGTTGCAAAATTGGACCAAATAAATTTTCTAAAATACTAGGCCATATTTAATGTATAATTGACCAAATGGTTGTGTGTCAAAAGTTTTTTATCCACCTCTCATGAAAAAGACAAATTCCACCGATTCAGCTGGAAGCACGTCAAATTTGAACTGCAGTTGCCTCATAGTTTGCTCGTGATTTCTTGAAAAAATCGTTTCTAGGTACAAAAGTATCTATTTAATCAGAGAAACACCAAAATTTTCCAAGATTCAACCCCACGCTAGAAACTGTCATGCCCGCCATTTTGACCGCATTTTGAAATGGGCATGAAAAATTCAAATAAAATCAAAAAATTGGAAAACCTTCACATTGTGTAATTATATGTGACCAAGTTACCAGGAAAAATAATAAACTTGTAATACTACAATTATTTTAAAAAAGTGTTCTCAAAAATGAGCTATCATGTGTGAAGATTCATGGCTTTAAAGCCAAATGATCAATCTTATGGCCACATTCACGGCATAGTTTGTTCAAATGATATAATATTGTGCACAAGGGTGCATATTGGAATGACAAACAATGTTGCATAAGGAAGTTTTCATTTTCTTTGGATGGAAAATTCGTTTTCCATTTTTCGAGTGCCCAAAACGAGTTTTTTTGTGAAGGACCTACCATATATTTGTTACAAAATTGGACCGAATCATTTTTCTAAAATATTAGGTCATATTTAATGTACAATTTACTAAATGGTTGGGTGTCAAAAGCTGTGAGACACCTCTCGTGAAAAAGTCAAATTTCCCCCGATTTAGTAGGAACTGGGTCAAATTTGAACTGCAACTGCCTCATAGATTGTTTTTTATTTTTTGCAAAAATATTTTCTAGGTACAAAAGTATCTATTTAATCATAGAAACACCAAAAGTTTTCCAAGATCCAACCACTAGCTAGGAACGGGCATGCCAGTCGTTTTCACCGCATTTCGATATGGGCATGAAAATTTCAAAAAAAATCAAAATATTGAAAAACCTTCGCATTGTGTCATTATATGTGACCAAGTTACCATGAAAAATAATAAACTTGTAATACGACAATTATTTTAAAAAAGTGTTCTAAAAAATGAGCTATCATGTGTGAAGATTCATGGCTTTCAAGCCAAATGATCAATCTTATGGCCACATTCATGGCATAGTTTGCTCAAATGATCTCATATTATGCACAAGGGTGCATATTGGAATGAAAAATAATGTTGTCTAAGGAAGTTTTCATTTTCTTTGGACGGAAAATTCATTTTCCATTTTTCGAGTGCCCAAAATGAGTTTTTTTGTGAAGGACCTACCATATATTTGTTGCAAAATTGAACCGAATCGTTTTTATAAAATATTAGGTCATATTTAATTTACAATTGACTAAATGGTTGGGTGTCAAAAGCTTTGAGCCACCTCTCGTGAAAAAGACAAATTTCCCCCGATTCAGTAGGAAGCGGGTCAAATTTGAACTGCAGCTGCCTCATAGATTGCTTTTTATTTTTTGCAAAAATCATTTCTAGGTACAAAAGTATCTATTTAATCATAGAAACACCAAAAAAAATTCAATATTCAACCACTAGCTAGGAACGGTCATGCCCGCCGTTTTGACCGCATTTTGAAATGGGCATGCAAAATTCAAAAAAAAATCAAAAAATTGTAAAACCTTTGCATTGTGTCATTATATGTGACCAAGTTACCAGGAAAAATAATAAACTTGTAATACTGCAATTATTTTAAAAAGGTGTTCTCAAAAATGAGTTATCATGTGTGAAGATTCATGGCTTTCAAGCCAAATGATCAATCTTATAGCCACATTCATGGAATAGTTTGTTCAAATGATCTCATATTGTGCAAAAGGGTGCATATTGTAATGGAAAACAATGTTGCCTAAGGAAGTTTTCATTTTCTTCGGACAAAAAAATCATTTTCCATTTTTCTAGTGCCCCAAATGAGTTTTTTTGTGAAGGACCTACCATATATTTATTGCAAATTTGGACCGAATCATTTTTCTAAAATATTAGTCCACATTTAATGTATAATTGACAAAATGGTTGGGTCTAAGAAGTTTTGATCCACCTCTCGTGAAAAACACAAATCTCCGATGATTCAGTAGGAAGCGGGTCAAATTTGAACTGCAGCTGCATTATAGTTTGCTCTTTATTTATTTTTTTAAATCTTTTGTAGGTACATAAGTATCCATTTAATCAGAGATACATGGTGTGATGGCGAGACGTCAAGGTTTGGATGGTGTCCGAGGGCCCCAACTCCAGAGCACGTAAACCGGCATGCCAGCCGCGTGGTCACCGAGTGACCGTGGCGTCGCCACACGTTCTGGGCGGCCTAGGTATGTCTGGTGAGTTGGTCACTCCCCCTATAGGTGTTAGGAAGAATAATACAACAGAAGAATCTCACGAGGAGACTGAAGTAAGCTCAAACATGAATTAGCAGCAAAGTGTTTGATTAGCGGTGGGTGAAATTCACATGGCCAATGGGCCTTAGTTTTGGCTGAGGATGATCATCTACTAAGGAGACTGTCTTGGCACATTTTTAGCTCAAATGAAGGATCCTAGGTGGCATTTGCTTTGCAAAGTACCACACAGTGCAAAAATATGGATATTGATGCTGGGATCAAATAGATGAATGTATTGAGCTGAAATTTGGTGGAGCATGGTAATTTGTGAATAGAAAAGCACTGTAAAAATTTGATACCATTTGAACATGCCAAAGTGGCACTTCCTTCACAATGCTCTTCTCTGGACAGAAACTTGGGAAAATTATTGAGAGGAATTGGCTAAATGAAATGAGCTCAAATTTGGTGCAGGTAAGTTATGCAGGTAGGAACATTCACTGGTAAAATTTCAAAAATAATTAAGCAATATAAAATATATTTGCTTCACAAACTGAAAATATGACCAGAAATATGGATGTTGAAGCTCGGCTCAAATGAATGCATGGATTGAGCTGAAATTTGGTGGAGCATGGTAATTTGGGCATATAAAAGTACTGTCAAAATTTTATAACAGTTGGACATGCCAAAGTGGTACTTCCTTCACAATGCTCTTCTTTGGACATAAACTTGGGAAACTTATTGAGAGAAATTGGCTGAATGAAATGAGCTCAAATTTTGTGTAGAGTTATGATTTGAGCATATGGAAGATTTGAGAAAATCTCAGAGAATTTTGAGAAACCTAGATAGTACTTCCTTCACAAAGCTTCTCTCTGGATAGAAACTTTGTAAATTTACCGAGGAATATTTACTATGTAAATGGAGCTGAATATTGTCATGTGGCAATTATTTGAGTATGTAAGAGTGCCCAAAAAGTTTGAGGGCAATATGAGGGGCCTAGGTAGCACTTGCTTTGCAATGTGCTAATCTGGCCAGAAAATAGAAATTGAATCTGGGCTCGCATAGCTTATTGGATTGAGCTGTAATTTGGTGGAGGATGACAACTTGGTCATATGAAGGTATTGTACAAATTTCATACCATTTGAATAAATAAAAGTGGTACTTCCTTCACAATGCTCTTCACTGAACAGAAAATTGGGGAAAATATTGAGGAACATTGGCTACATTAAAATCAGATAAAATTTGGTATAGAGAGGTTCTATGGGCAGGGTCATCTCCTGGTAAATTTTCAGAAATTATAAAGCAATATAAAATATAGCTGCTTCACAAACTGAAAATATTACCAGAAACAAAGATTGGATGGTGAGGTCACATGGATTATTAGATGGGGATACAATTTTGTGGAGAGATATTATTTTGGCATACATAATATGTGGCAAAAATTCAGCTCATTAGGAGATGCCTATCTAGTACTTACTTCACAAAGCTTCTAGCTGAACATATACTTTGGAAATTTTCTGAGGAAGATTTAATGGGAAAATGGATCTGAATTTTGTCATGAGGCAATGATTTGGATAGAAAAGAGTGCCCAAAATTTTTGAGGGCAATCCAAAAAATATAAATAACACTTCCTTCACAAAGTGTTGTTTTGAACAAAATAGGAAAATGAATATTCCTGAATTATTTTTGAACTAGGCAAGGAAGGGTTTTGACATATTTGAGGAATATATGATCCAAAGTATTTATGAGAATTTTTGGGGAATCTTTGGAATGACAGAAATGTAGGCTACTTCACAACCTATGGCAAAAATTGACACATGGACATGACACATAGGCAAAACTGATGAGGTGGCGCCTAGTCATAGCAATGCACCACAATTTACAAGGCTATGACCATCTATATTGGTCGTGATCAGCTAGAAATAAGGCAGCGGACCAGTGTTGTCTGCTTTACAACCATTTCGTGTAAGGAAATTACGACCTTTCTGACCAAATTGGTCGTTATGGTTTAGCGTTTGGAGCCCCCCGAACAACTTACGACCAATTGGTCTCAAATGGTCGTAGATTTACGACCATTTCTTCCAGGGTCACTGCCAGAAGGTCACAAGTTGACATATTTCTTGTAGTGGCAATGCATAATCTTACAAGATTTCTCTGCAAGGTTTTCACAAACTTGACTCTACGCTTAGCCCTTATGCGGACATAGATGGCAAAGGTCTTTTAGACAAGAAATGCTCTCGACCAAAAAGCGCAATAGTTGTTGACAAAGAGTATTCAGTTCATGAATTGATAACTGGATCACAATCATATGATACCATTTACATTTTAGCTCATCCCCAAAAAAATTGGATCTGGATGTCCAACACCACCAAGTTCAAGACAACCTTATGAGAAAAACACACAAAGAAATGCATTATGCACTTTTTGTCGCAAGAAAAGGACATATGTATGCAACATGTTCTCAACCAGCTCATTTACTAGAGCACCCAAGAAAAGGTCCCATCTGCAACACATCATTACATCCAAAAGTTGGAAATTTTGTCTAATACGACATGATATCATTGCTAAAACATTTTCCTTCTATTAAATGATCCATATACTTCCTTCCACACAAACAGAAGACTTGTTCTCATTATTTGTGATTCATTCATATTTTCATATACGCTACCTTTCTTTGTTTTTTGTTCAACCATTTAAATTAATTACTTTACTTATTCTTAATATCATGTTTAAATTTGCATCATCATAATATACATACCTTCGATGAACAATGCAAAATGTACTTCAAACAATACCTTCTTGAAAGATTATACAAAATACTTATATTAATACGTGTTTCTAAATATTGACGTTCATTCATATATTGCATCAAATATTGATACAAACCCTTAGAAAATAAGTTTAATACGTATTCAACTTATTTTGTGCTTTAGTTACTCTAGTTATAAATCATTGTTTTAAACATGTTATGATGTTTTACTATATTGCATATTGATCATAATGAACTTTGAATTCCATCCATTACACTAAATCTAAGTCCTCTTATGTCAATAATTAAAAATTGTTCCTCTTATTGCATCTAGTATGAATCTCTTTATAACCTATTACTACACTAAGTTTTATCCAATTTCAAAAAAATTCTTCAACTGACCTCAATGCAAATTTTACATATTCACAAAATATTTGGATAGTACACATTTTTTAAATACCAGTTCCTTCTTGTACAAACTTCACAATCCAAGCATGCCAAGCCACAGCCATTGTCATCAACCCTTAGTTACTATGCGCAATGTTTTGGAAATTCGGACTACTCAACGATTCGACGAGCGTGTCAAAACGACATGCAAATATGTTTTAACTTGTAAATGTACCTACCAGTGTAGAGGACAAGCACAACTCGATTTGATTCTCTATGTATCTTTTTCGATAATTTTGATTCATTTTCCCTAATAGAATCTAAAATCTTTATAATAGAGCCAATCATTATTGGCTAATGAAATTTTTGTCTAAATGGAAGCAAAATCCATCCTTTTTTATATAATGGTTGTTCCTATTCATATATCTTAAACTTACAAATGATAATGTTTTGAAGAAAGCCATTTTATATTATTTTTTATGATTTGATTAAATTTCATGTACTTGACACATACGTGGAATTATGAACCAACAATACCTAATTTATACATGCTCCCATTACAAAAGGAACTCCGTCTTTGGGGAAAGTCAAATGTGAATGATACTTGCTTACTCTGGGTAGGTTTTTAGACCCAAAAAACTGATTTTGCTTTATCATCATGTCGCCCGACCGTGTGTCTAAGTATTGTCCCCTCCATGTTACTACACTAATGAACGCTTTACTAATCACCTAAGATTGACCGAAAAACCTTAAAACAACACGATAAGTTTTGGTGTACAATACTTATGCATGATTTTCTTTATATAAATAATTCCTTACATGCGGAGTGCACGCACGGCCAGAGACCAGGCGCTCGCCCGGACTGAAGCGCGCCGAGAAAGCCATTCCATCCGGAGACAATTGATCCTGTTGAAGCTAGCCAGGCGTTCACGTGTACATGTACGCGTGCATGCTACTGCTAGGGAATCAATCAAGTGCGTGCACGAGCAGTGGCGGAGACAGGCCCCAGGCAGCCCGGGCCGCTGCCTGGGCCGTGAGGAGCTGCTGCTTCGTTGACTGCAGCTACAGTGCTACACTGTAGCTACAGTGCACGAAGGCTGCCTGGGCGTGAAAATATCCTGCCGCCGCTACTGTGCACGAGTCAATCAAGCTGTCTATGTGCTTTTCACGTACGCATACCAGTTCCTAGTTAATTTGTTCATGCGATCTAAAACCAACACCGAGGCTGAGGATCCGTCGCCCTCCGCCGCGCCATCTGCAGCAACAATATTGACTCTTGGGAACCAGGTGAGAAGTTCGGTCATGTGCGTGGTGTCCGTCTGTTCGTGCCCAGCAGTGATCATGTTGAACTGACTGCCTTTTTACTTAAATATATCCGGGACAGTCACATAGTGCACTAGGGGCAAATGGTCTTTTCACCCCACACTTAACACCGTGAGTGACAAAAATAAACGAAAATGTCATTGAGGGAACAATTTAAAGTTTGAGTGTCAAAAAGGGAAGGAAATTTTGTTTTGGGCCAAAAGGGAAGCAAAATTTAAAAAAGCGCCAAATAAGGAATTCTCTCTATTTATTAAGTCGGTGTAAATAACTTAATGTTTTGTGCGTACAAATAGATATATAGCCAAAGATGGGCGGTTGGGCTCATGTTTCTCAAGTGTGGCCCTTACTTTTAAGTATCACTATGCACAAATTCAAACTGACATCATTTCTTCAATACCACATTCGTCACTGTTCTTGCCTCATATGCAACTAGCGTCTTTTCATCTTCCCCTTCTCCCTAACCATAATTTACACCTCATTTCTTCAATGCCACATCCATTCTTCCATCGCTTGTGTATGACATATTCTAATGCAGGAAATGATTTGATTTAATTTGATTGAGTTAATGCAAAAGAGTTGATTCCCATGTTTGACATATAGCTAGAATGATTTTATGTGATTTTCTTGAGTTAATGCAATCACCTTACAACCACCAATGAGGGTGCTTCAAAAGATTCCATTTAATTTAATTGGGTTAATGTAGGACATGGGGGACGTTTCATCAACGGATGTACGATCACCAACTCTCCTTTAATACTCCCTCCATCTACTAATACAAAGTCACTTTATATTTTTATGTCTAACTTTGACCATCAATTTTATCAACGAAATGTGGGTCATATGTCATAAAAAGTATGCCACTGGATGCAGATTTTAAAGAACTTTTTTGTAATATATAACTTTTATGACATAACTCATAATTTGTTGACCAAAATTACAAACCAAAGTTTAACACGAAAAGCAAAGTGGCCTTATATATAAAAATGGGAGTGCTTGGGATATCTAAATTGCTATTATTATCCCTTGATACATATGGTAACATGGTCAACACACATGATACTAGAGCAGATCAAATCTAATTGAGGTCCTCGAGCGGAGCCTCTCTGCTCGCCCCACCGCGTCGGCTCACTCAAGACAGGGCACCGGCCGCGGCGCCGGCGCAGCCACTGGACCCGGTGGAGGAATTCTTTCAGGGGGGCAAGAAGACCCTGCCTACTCTGCCCCGCACCGATGCCATGGCCTCGAAGATCGACAAGATGATCTCCGCCAAGCTTGATAAGCCACTCACCTTCAACGACGAGGAGGTGGCGAGTCCCTCGACCTGGGGCCGGCCCTCTCACTGGCCCGTCACACGCCCAAGGCTGCTGACACGCATGCCCTGCAGCTGGGTGTGGTGACGCAGAGGGTGACGAAGATGCAGCTGCAAGGAGAGGAAGAAGACGCACAACCGCAGCCCCTCTTCACCAAGATGGTGTCGGTGATCATCGGGAAGCCGCCGGTGTGGGACAAGACCCCGCTCAAGACGAGAGCACCCACCAAGCCGGCCAGACATAACGCCCGGCAGGCCGAGAACCCGTCAACAGTGCATGTCTCACAGTGAGCAACATTGTGCCTGGTGCACGTGCTGGGGATCCTGGGCCCGAAGGTGAAGATGACGGCCAAGGCGGCGGAAGCACTCATCCGGCGTTTCGATAAGCCACTCTCGGACGACTACATCGCTGACATCGCCAATCTCACCAGCCTCGACGCCCGCGCGCTCAAGGAAATCGCTGGCACCAACAGCCAGGAAGGAGAGGCCTCTAGGCCACCTACTGATCCATGTTAGTTAGTTGTAGTAGTTTCCATCGCCGTCGACGACCAGCACTGTGCTGGATTGAGTTATGTTTAGCTATGTGTTTGATGTGTTGTAGCATTAGTCGGGCTAAGGGGATTGTTGCTTGCCGACGGGGTTTTGGGCCTATTGGTGGCCGCCGACAACCCCAGGATGATGGGATGGTGTACCTATGTTTACTTTCAAGTTTTAGTAGTCGTTGGCAAATCCTCTCGTTGAGCTCTGTCTTAGCTAGCTGCAAGAGTCTTCGTTGGTTACTCCATGAATGACACCAACTGCCCAATCATGACTTGGAACATTAGAGGTTTAAACACGCCAGCGCGGTGTTCTGTCGTCCGCGATACGGCGAACTCTCACAACCTCGCCATCTTGTGCATGCAAGAGACCAAGATCGAGAGCTAGTCCACCAGTCTAGCTAAGGAGGTGGGTGGCACTAGATTGGACGAGTGCGTAGTGCTTCCAGCGATAGGAACGCGAGGGGGCAGCCATTTTTTGGAACTCCAATTCAGTCTCGGTGCAATCGGATTCGATAGGGCAATTTTCCATCACGGCCAAGGTTTTGGTAGTAGGATCATCCATTTCATATTGGCTAACCACAGTATATGGACCCACAGATGAGGTGAGGAAAGATGACTTCCTCACAGAGATAGCCAGGGTTGCACCACCGATGGGCGAAGCTTGGCTCGTCAACGAAGATTTCAACATCATCTACGAGGCAAGGGATAAGAGTAACTGCAACATCAACCGTAGGATCATGGGCAAATTCAGAGCGGCAATTGATGTAGGGGGGCCTTAGAGAAATAAAGTGAAAAAAACGTCGTTTCACCTAGAGCAACGAACGACAAAATCCAACGCTAGTTAGCATAGAAAAATTCTTGTGCACCATGGCGTGGGAGGGACTCTTCCCGACACACCTACTGCATGGTGCCTCCACCTCTTGCTCGGACCACTGCCCCCTTCTCCTCGCTGCATCGGCGGCGCCGAGACGACCGGCAAGATTCAGATTTGAGTCGTTCTGGCCCCAGTTCCCACACTTCCACAAAACTGTTAGTAACACCTGGAATCGTCCAACCCCGGCAAGATGTGCTTTTGCAAGGCTGAACACTAAGATGAGCCGGGTAACTAGAGACCTCAGGATTTGGAGCAAATCCCTTTTTGGTGGCACAAAACTTCATATGCACCTGGCTACTGAAGTTTTCCTGCGACTAGATATAGCACAAGAAAATAGAGTCCTTTCAGATGCTGAATTTCATCTTCGAAAAATGCTCAAACTGCGAATTTTAGGTCTTGCGGCAGTTGACCGTGCGCAGAAACGGCAGGCCTCCCGGATCACTTGGCTGCGGGCAGGGGACGCACCTTCTGCTTTCATCCAGGCAAAAATAAACTCTAGGAGGCGGAAAGCATTCATCCACAACTTACACGGGCCAACGGGTGTAGTCACATCACAGGAGGACAAGGAGAAGGTGATTGACAAGCACTTCTCCTCTCTACTTGGAACTGTCGCGCACCGTGACGCCACCATCCATTGGAGCTCCATTGATATGCCTAGATTACAAGGAGGAGGACTGGACAACCCTTTCACGGAGGACGAAGTGTGGCTCGCGATCAAGGCATCGCCGGTGGAGCGATCACCGGGGTCGGACGGCTTCTCAGGCACTTTCTTCAGGGCCTGCTGGGCAATCATCAAAGACGACGTCATGGCGGCATTCGGCCAGTTCTACAATCTAGCTGGGAGAAATTTTGGGGCACTAAACAGAGCCATCGTCGCCTTGCTACGAAAGAAGGATGGGGCGACCTCCATTATTGACTACAGGCCGATCCGTCTTATACATTCCATTGCCAAGTTGATCTCCAAAGTGCTCTCCATGAGGTTAGCAGGTGTAATAGACACACTGATCTCACCAGCACAATCGGCTTTCCTAAGGACGAAGTGCATCCACTACAGTTTCCTATATTTCCAAAACTCTGTCAAGGCCATACACAGACGAAAAACCCTGACTCTTCTTCTTAAGCAACACATCGCCAAGGCCTTCAACAATGTGTCATGGGAATATATACTAGATCTGCTGCAACAGATGGGTTTTAGCACACGGTGGAGAGATTGGATCGCACTACTTCTGTCTACATCAGCATCGTCTTTCCTCCTCAATGGTGTCCCTGGCCAACAGATTCGTCACCGTTGGGGCCTACGGCAGGGCGACCCCTTGTCAATGTTCCTATTTATTCTGGTGATAGACCCGCTCCATTACCTGCTAGAAGCAGCTGCATAGCAACACATCATAGCACCACTTCCAGGAAGGGAGCTCAAGCTCCGCATTAGTCTCAACGCCCACGACGCTGTCATCTTTGCAAATCCAGTAAAGCAGGAGATTGATGCACTAATGCACATACTCCATGAGTTTGGAGCATCCACGGGCCTGCACATCAACCCCTGCAAATCCACGGCACTACCCATTAGGTGTGAAGATTTAGATCTCGAGGAGGTGCTAGTAAACTTTAGAGGAGCTCTTTGACACTTTCCAACATCCTACCTAGTGAGGGAGTCCAGGACTAACGGGTCCTCGGGAGGCCGACCTATCTCGAGTGGGCCGAACTCATGAGGTACTCGGTGGCCGCTGTGGGGAGACCGAACTATAAGGGTGCTCTGTGATCAGGAAGGAAACCTCAGGTGCCATGGTGCGTCCTCCAAGTCACGGATGGGTGTGTTTGAACCCTCTGTAACAACCGACTACATGTAACCCTAGGTGCCCCTGGTGTCTATATAAACCAGAGGCTTAGTTTGTAGAGGACAAGTCAACTCATCTAGAGTTTTAGCTCATTTGATCTCGAGGTAGATCGACTCTGTAACCATCATACTCATCAATGTAATCAAGCAGTGCGTAGGGTTTTACCTGCTCAAGAGGGCCCGAACCTGGGTAAACATCGTCTCCTTCGTACCCTGTTAACCATCGATCTCAGATCCATAGCTCGGGACCCCCTACCCGAGATCCGCCGGTTTTAACACCGACATTGGTGCTTTCATTGAGAGTTCCGATGTGAATCGCCGAAAGATCGATGGCTCGCTTAATCCTCAGCGATGAAGTCCACAACGGGGACATCTTCGTCCCTGGTCAGATCTTCGCTTTCGGGAGCATCGTGCTGCATGCCAATCCCGCCGGCCGCCTCGGCCAGCTCGGAAGTTTTACCCCCGATCAGGAGGTCAGGTTCGGGAACCTAGAGTTCATCGCCGACTCCCGGGGAGATCTTGTTTTAACAAAGCTCTCTTCTCTCCTTGAAGGGCCCATAAGCCCCGATGCCTTGACCTTGGGAGCAGGAGACCCCGCCACTGGGGCGGCCTCTGTCCCTAGTTCGGCCTTGAAGCCTGGACTGGTCGACATGCCTGAATCGGCCCCGGCCACACATACCCCGGGGGAGTCCTCGAATGAACCGGGGCAATGGCGCCGCAAACCGACCCCAGGCGCGCATGTAACGCGGACTCCGCCGAAGTCTCGTCGCTGAATGAGTTGCTCGGTCAGATTCAAGCCCTAGGCATGACCGACGACCAACCCTCGGTCTACGACAAGATTGGGCTTAGGCCCGACGACAGGGAAATTCATGTCCCACCGGTGACACACCTGGTCGCCACCATTGAGTGCCCGGCCGAAAGTATGTCCCCTCAACCGCCGGCGTTAAGAACGGTTTCCATCCCGGTCTCCGATCGCCTGGATCCTCCTCACGGTTCGGAATCCAGACTTTCCCCTGGTAACGATTCGAGGCCAGTGGCCGGTCTAGCGCACGACCTGGAGTCCGTGCAACAGGGCCCCGCCGATGCTACGTACTCCAAACCTGCCGAGCCAAACCCCGCAATCGCACTAGAAACGGCCGTCAGGATTTCAGACTCGCACCCTACTGGGGCACGAAATTTTTCCGCACCAATCACCCAAATCGAGTGTTTTCCAAGCGCAGGAGAGCCCGACACAATGGGCTTACGGGAGGTCAAACAACAGCCAGATGAATCGGTCCATCATTTTTGGGCCAGATTCCTCCTCAACAAAGACAGGATGAAGGGTCGTAGCGGCCAGGAGATGATTGCAACCTTCCGACATAATTGCCATGATGAAGGAATTCTCAATGCCCTCGCCCGTCGCCGCATCCAAAATTTCTCCGAGCTGTCGGACCTGGTGTGAAAGTATTGCGCCATGGAAAGCACGTGGAAAGCACAACAATTGTGCATGGAGCCAGTCCACGCCGAACAACCTAGAGGAGTTCGGAAGAGGCTCGTACCCCCCCAACGGTCGGCCAAACATGAGCCCGCCGAGAAAAGGAACAAATATCCTACAAAAGAAAGAACCGTCCACGATGGACTACTGGACAAGCCATGCCCCATACACTCCGCTTTGCTAAACACAAGCCCGACTCACAGCCTCCGAGCTTGCTGGGTCGTTAGGCAAGTCGCGAAGAACGGAGAGGCCATCCTCGCGGCCTCACCCCCAGGCAGACGTTCAACAACGCCACCCGAAAACAACGCCGAGGTCCTAATGATCTACGAGACGTTTTCCTCCAAAGGTCAGAGGAAGAGAGCTCTTCGAGAACTCGATCAAATACACCAGGTGGCAGTGAGGAAATCATGGACAGATTCACCGATAACTTTCGGCGAGGATGACCAACCGATAACCCGCACAGAGCGAGCACCTGCCGCCTTGGTCCTCAACCCAATAGTAGATGGCTTCAGGTTGCACAAGGTGCTAATGGACGGTGGCAGTGGTCTAAACCTCATCTATGAGGATACATTAGACAAGATGCAGTTCGATAGATCTCGAATCGAACAAAGCAGCACAACTTTTCGAGGAATCATCCCTGGGAAAGAAGCACGTTGTACAGGACGAGTCGCCCTCGATGTAGTATTCGTTACTCCCGATAACTACAGATCCGAAGAACTTCTCTTTCATATCGTGCCCTTCATAGTGGCTGTCATGCCCTTTTAGGGCGCGATGCTTTCACAAGATTTCAGGCTATACCACATTACGGTTATATGAAGCTCAAAATGCCGGGACCCAATAGTGTGATCACAATTATAAGTGACCCGGATAGAGCCCTTCGAGCTGAAAATAAAACAGCATCACTTGCCCTCGAGGCACTAGCTGAGACCCTCGCTGCAGAGGAACTGACCACACTCCGTTCTATTGTGGATAAGGACGATGTAATCCTTGGCAAAAGGCCAAAATCCACATCGTTCAAACCTGCAGATGAAATCATCAAATTTCAGGTACACCCAACGAACCCCAATAAAACAGCGTCCATCGGAGCTCAGCTGGACCCCACGGTTGATGAAGCACTGCGCACATTTCTGCACGAAAATTGGGACATATTCGCCTGGCACCCCTCAGATATGCCAGGAATCCCACGAAGGCTGGCGGAACACAGTCTGAACATAATCGCAGGCTTCAAGCCGGCCAAACAGGCTTTATGTCGATTTTCCGAACCCAAGCGTCAAGCTATGGGCGAAGAACTTGCCAAACTACTTGAAGTCGGATTCATCAGAGAAATTAAACACCCCGAGTGGTTGGCAAATCTTGTCATGGTGCCGAAGAAAGACAAATCCTGGCGGCTTTGTGTCGATTTCAAAGACCTTAACAAAGCCTGCCCTAAGGATCCTTTCCCTTTACCCCGCATTGACCAGATCATCGACGCCACTGCCGGACACGACTCACTTTGCTTCCTCGACGCCTATTCCGGATACCATCATATCAAGATGAAGGAGTCCGATCAAGCCGCAACCGCCTTCATCACCCCGCGACCACCTTCATCACCCCTTATGGGCCATTCTGCTTTAACACAATGCCTTTCGGGTTAAAAAACGCAGGCGCCACATACCAGCGCATGATTTAGACATGTCTGGAAAAACAAATCGGCAAAACAGTCGAGGCATACGTAGACGATGTGGTCATCAAGATTAAACACGTCAGCCAGTTGGTGGAGGACCTCGGTCAAACCTTCGCTAGTCTGCGGAAGTACGATATACGGCTTAACCCGGACAAGTGTGTCTTCGGATTCCCCGCCGGTAAACTACTCGGATTCATTGTATCCCAAAGGGGAATAGAGGCCAATCCGGCCAAGATCAGAGCCCTATCCCAACTAGCGATCCCCACGGAGCTAAAGCACGTTCAAAGATTAGCAGGCTGTGTGGCGGCGTTAAGCCGCTTTATCTCCCACCTTGGTGAAAAGGCTCTGCCACTCTACAGACTGCTGAAACGAACCAAAAAATTCGAGTGGACCGATGAAGCAGCAGCCGCACTGGAGGAAATCAAGACACTGCTGGCCAGTAACCCCATACTAGCAGCCTCTGGTGCTGGTGAACCGATGCTACTATACATCTCGGCCACCAACCAGGACACCAGTGCGGTTCTCGTGGTAGAGCGGGAGACCGAGGGCCACAAATTCTAGGTACAAAAGCCAGTCTACTACGTATCGGTAGTACTTACTTCGTGCAAGTCCAGGTACCCACATTATCGGAAGCTAGCCTACACAGTGTTGATGGCATCACGCAAGCTCAGACACTATTTTCAAGAGTGTTCGGTCACGCTGGCCTCCGAGGTACCCCTGAATGATATAATCAACAACAGGGACGCTACTGGCCGCATAGCTAAATGGGCCATCGAACTCCATTCGTTCGAAATCACTTACAAGCCACGCCGAGCTATTAAATCTCAGGTGTTGGCCGATTTTATTGCCGAATGGACGGAGGCCGAGCTCCCCAGAGAATACAGCACATACTCACACTGGACAATGTACTTCGACGGATCCATGACACTTTCCGGACTGGGGGCTGGAGTTATCCTCACATCCCTCACCGGAGACAACATCCGATACGTACTACAGATCATGTACGCCGACTCAAATAATGCGGCCGAGTACGAGGCACTGTTGCACGGACTTCGGATGGCAACATCCATGGGTGTACAACGGCTCGAAGTACGGGGAGACTCTAATCTCACCATCTCGCAAATCAATGGCGAATTCGATGCTAAAAACCCAAAAATGGCAGCTTACAGAAATGACGTCCTCAAGATATCCGCACGATTCGAAGGGCTAGAATTCCACCATGTCTCCAGAGACAGCAATCAAGCTGCTGATGTCCTCGCCCGCATGGGCGCCAAACGCGACCCCGTACCTAAGAACACCTTCCTAGAGAAGCTCTTCAAGCCATCTGTGGTATGGCAGGACGACAGCAAAGACGCTATAGCTAATGGAGCAGAACAGGTCATCCCCCTATAGTCGAACCAGATGAGCAAATTATCGGCGGTTCCGCAATTGAAGAAACACCTTCGGCTCACGAAGTCATGGCAGTAATCGCACAATGGACCGAGCCCCTCCTTGCCTACCTTCTACGCAAAGAACTCCTCGACGACTAGATGGAGGCGAGGCGCATAATCCGGCGATCAAAAGCCTACAAGGTCCATGAAGGACAATTATCCTTAAAGACAGCTCCAACGGTGCATATCCGAAGAAGAATGAAGGCAGCTCTTGGCAGAGATACACGCAGGCATGGGCGGCCATCATGCAGCAGCGCGGGCCCTGGTAAGCAAGGCCTTTCGAGTCGGGTTCTTCTGGCCCACTGCTCGAGCGGATGCCCACACGCTTGTCCAACATTGTGTTGGCTGTTAGCTCTTTGCAAATCAAAGCCACATGACTCCTACGACTCTTCGGACGATACCCATTACATGGACTTTCACAGTCTGGGGTTTAGATATGGTCGGACCACTTAAAGGGGGGCCAAGAAAAAGAAATACCTACTGGTCATGGTCGACAAGTTCACTAAATGGAGCGAAGCAAAACCAGTAAGTTCAGCTAAGTCGGGGCTGGTCATCGACTTCATATCCGACGTGGTGCGCCGTTACGGTGTCCCACACAGTATAATAATGGACAATGGATCCAACTTCACCGCCCAGGAGGTAAAGGACTGGTGCGCTAACTTGGGCATCAAGCTCGACTATGCCTCGGTGTATCATCCACAGAACAATGGACAAGTCAAACGGGCCAACGGCCTCATTATGAGTGGTATTAAACCTCGTCTGGTCCGATCCCTTCAAGAATCTGATTGTCATTGGGTGGAGGAACTCGATTCCGTCCTATGGGGTTTGCGCACCACCCCGAATCGATCAACGGGATACACACCGTTTTTTATGGTGTACGGAGCCGAAGCGGTCCTCCCCTGTGATATCATCCAGGACGCAACTAGGGTGTGCATGTACGAAGAAAAAGAGGCTGAGCTAGATCGGCAGGACGACCTAGATGCCTTGGAAGGAGAGCGCGACATAGCTCGGGCTCGATCTACTTTTTATCAACAGCAGGCTCGGCGCTACCAAAGCAGGGAGGTTCGAGCAAAAGCATATAATGTGGGCGAGCTTGTCTTACGCCTCCCAGAGAAACAGAAGCATAAACTCAACCCCAAGTGGGAGGGCCCTTTCATAATTGATGAAGTACTGACAGGAGGAGCTTATCGCCTTCGCAACCCGCATCACAATCGCCTCGAACCGAACCCATGGAACGCAGCTCGCCTTCGGCGCTTCTACGGCTAGACCGGTGTCATCACCTTCTCTAAACCCTTGTATTTTCCTCCCCTTCCTTATTCATTTTTACAAGATTGGTTAGATTTTTCTCAGGCTGTGTTCGGTTAAACCGAACTAAGTTAATATTTCATCGGCATACATTCTCAAATGTTTTACCCGGTAACGCCTGGGGGCTTCTTAACGAAGCAGAGCTATATTGTTTTCCGCAGCTATTTATCTTGTATGCACCCTTCCATCATCGTTTTGCGCCATTTTATGCACCAATTGGGCTTAAGATTTAGCCAAGCCGGGTTGCCTGGCTCCTGTGCTTACCCCCTACATTCCCGATAGTTCGGCTAGGGGGTAAAGGGAGCACCTCTGCGATTGTTACTACCGAATTGCCCGGATACGTACCTCAGACGGGTGAAGCCGAAGGCTAGCATTCTTAAGAAGCAAATTGGTCGGCCACAGTGGAAGAAAATATAGTTGGTGCTCTTCGCCACAAACAGGGATTATTCCCCCAAAGTAGCAAACTATCCGCATATTACGGGTGCATGGCCATGACGTCTACGATCTACGTAGTAACCTGAAGAAAGGAACCCATAGAGGAACTATTTTGTTCGGAAGATGTTTCTTACGTTAAACACTAATATAACATACCTCCCTATGCGCGTTTTGTCTGTTCGCACCAGAGGGCCGGATTGCCTAGTTCTCCGAAATGATTCCCTGTTATCGCGAGATGCATAGTATGGAACACTCCCTAGCTATTGGCGATGGAGGCACAAGACGATGGCCGGTTAAGACAACGTTCACAGCACGGATGGAGTCGGTTTGATATAAAGTACATAGCTACATAGAATCAAACACTAGGTTGTCAGTCGAGATGATCTATTATGGCGTCCAGGGCGCAATCCTCTTGTGAAATATGAGCGGTGGGCATCACTTGGTCATAAACCAAGTGCAGAGGTATCTCTCGACCATCTGGCCCTACCGGCCCAACTCGAGCCAAGTGCTATGGGTTGAGTTTGGTAAAGCGGGTCTTCACCATGGCCCATGCCTCTTGCGCTCCCTCTCGACAAGTCGAGGTCTTCCATAGCTCAAAACGACTTCGAGCTCCTCTAAATTGATCAGCCAGCTCGGCCATCCCTTCTGGAGGCGTATGGGCTAGCCATAGTGCCTTGATCATGCATGACGGACAGTTCCTTCAACAGGTCCCCTCCGAATGAGCTGGCTTCTTCTTCAGGACGCCCGGTCAGGAGACCTAGGCACGAAATAAGACATGCTCCTTACACCCGACACGATAAAAGTTCTTTACGGAGTTCTAGGTCAGAATTTCGCTTACAGAACATGCCACACTTTAATCTCTGGTTCTCTTCGTGGGCTTGCATCAATTGAGTTTTTAAACTCTCAATTTCTTCTGCTTGTCGCTGGTTTTCCGCCTTGAGCTGGTTCTTATCCTCAAGACTTCGAGTCAATATACGACGTCCAGCCTCCAACTGAGACTCGGCATACCTTTGAGATTCTCGGGAATCATCCAAATCCTTCTGCAGCTGCCCTATGGACTCGGCTGCTACGAACCAATCTTTCGTCGGAAAAGATGTCCTAAAAACTTCCGCACATAATAATACTTTTTACTCACCGTGTGCCTCTTTGGTGAACTTTTTCACCTGCTCAAGTTCGGCCTTAATGTCTCGCAACTCCGTCTAACTCGACTCGAGATCTGCCGATAACTTCTCGTTTTGTTGCTTTGAAGCCTACATGTACACGAAAATAATATTTAGACCCTTAAATTCGGTCGTCCCGTCCAAATTAAGGCTTGGGGGCTACTGGGTTAGGAATTGTGTTCGGTTGTCAAAACCGACCACTCACTCGCAGGCTGGTGGACATTAGTCTAGCGGCTCCATCGAGTCCTGCTTGGGCAGCTCCGAGGTACGAGTCCACTGAATTAAGAGCATTAAATTCTTGGTCAGAAAATATTGGGTGACGCAATGATCCTTCCGCCGCCGATGATTCATCGCGCTTTCAACCTCGGAATTAGTAACCGAGACTTCCCCCGAATCCTCAGGAGGCTGGTCCGCAACGGGGACTTCCGCATCCACTTCGGCATGTGTCAGAGACCTCAGTTCTTGAGGGTTGTCTGACACCTTGGCAACGTCTTCGGATGAATGTGGCGGTACTCGTCTCCTGAATATTTCGGTCAGAAACCATGAGTGTTTAGGTGGATAAGACAATGACTGGATTGCGAGATTAATATAAAGCACCTCTTGGTGGGGGGAGCGGTCGATGTGATTCTCGCCATCGTCCCTTGCTCGGGAATCCTACCGCCATTTGATGCGGATCCTGCCGGTATAACCCTTGATGGTGTTCGGCGCGTGGTCCGGCGACCCTTGGGGGTAGAAGTCGGTATGTTCGGGATGATTGGGGGCGTGCGTCCTTTCCGAGAAGAAGCCTTCTTTTTACTTACTACGAAGGAAGGAAGTGGTTCGGGGTGATCGGCCTTAAGGGCCATCTTAGATTCATCAATACCCCCCTGCTAAAAGGTCCCGTCCTCGAAATCAATCAAAATCTCCGGATCATCATGAAATCCGGGGTCATCGTTACGGGAATAATTCTCTGGTTGCGGAGCGGGGCAGTTAACTGTCTCGATCCAACGCCTCCATTTCTGTTCAGAAAGACACAGAGTCCCGATCAGTAAAGTCAAATATAAGCGTTCCCAACTATGGAAGCATGATTGAACTTACCCATTCGATGGGGTTATGGGTTGAATAGCCCTCCCTGGTCTTCACGCGAGCAAATTCATCTTTTTCTCCTTTAAAGAGATCGGCCAATATGGCCGCCAACGCTGCCTGATCGGCAGGCCCTTGCCATCTGGAGCGGGTTGTGTCGCTTGTCCCGTTGTAATGCCATAGGGGATGAATCCTTTGTTGAAGAGGTTGGCCACAATGGGTAATGGCAGCGGCCATCACGTCGATGATGGTTAGCTTGCTATCAGCTAGCAACTTCACCTGGGCGGCGAGACACTTTACCTCAGCGCCCTCCTCTTTGGAGGAACTCTTTGGACGCCAAGTGAATCGCTTCTTTAAGGGAGCGTCAGAGTATTCGGGCAGACCCCTTCGAGCTGGATCGAATAAAAGGTCATCCTCAATATAAAACCACTCTGAGGTCCACTCTTCGGATTCCTTCTTTGGGGTTCCGACGGGATACCCCGTCCCGGCTATACGCCATACTTCGGCTCCACCCACTTCCCGGATTGATCCTCCCTGAGTGCGGGGGATGATACGTCTCCAACGTATCTACTTTTCCTCACCCTTTTTCCCTTGTTTTGGACTCTAATTTGCATGATTTGAATGAAACTAACCCGGACTGATGCTGTTTTCAGCAGAACTACCATGGTGTTGTTTTTTGTGCAGAAATAAAAGTTCTCGGAACGGAACAAAACTTTTTGGAGAATTATTTCAGAATATATAAGAATTATTGGAGCCAAAATCTATCGAAGAGGGGGGATAGGGTGAGCAGCACCCACCAGGGCACGCCAGGCCCCCTGGGCGCGCCCTGGTGGGTTGTGCCCACCTCGTGGCCCCACTGACCATAATTCTGCCACTATAAATTCCTATTTTCGGAGAGAAAAATCAGAGAGAAAGTTCCATCGCGTTTTACGATACGGAGCCGCCGCCACCTCCTGTTCTTCATCGGGAGGCCAGATCTGGAGCCCGTTTGGGGCTCCGGAGAGGGGAATCTTCGGTCTTCGTCATCACCAACTCTTCTCCATCGCCAATTCCATGATGCTCCCCATCGGGAGTGAGTAATTCCTTCGTAGGTTTGCTGGTCAGTGAGGAGTTGGATGAGATTCATCATGTAATCGAGTTAGTTTTGTTAGGGCTTGATCCCTAGTATCCATTATGTTCTGAGATTGATGTTGCTATGGCTTTGCTATGCCTAATGCTTGTCACTAGGGCCCGAGTGCCATGATTTCAGATCTGAACCATTTATGTTATCACCATTATATCTATGTTCTTGATCCGATCTTGCCTAGTCATATACACCTATTACGTGTTATGATCCGTAAACCCCATAGTGACAATATTTGGGATACTTTCCGGTGATGACCGTAGTTTGAGGAGTTCATGTATTCACCGTGTGTTAATGCTTTGTTCTGGTTCTCTATTAAAACGAGGCCTAAATATCCCTTAGTTTCCTTATGGATCCCGCTGCCACGGGAGGGTAGGACAAAAGATGTCATGCAAGTTCTTTTCCATAAGCACGTATGACTATTTACGGAATACATGCCTACATTACATTGATGAACTGGAGCTAGTTGTGTATCGCCCTAGGTTATGACTGTTACATGACGAATATCATCCAACGAGTTCACCGATCCAGTGCCTACGAGTTTTCCACTTATTGTTCTCGCTAAGTTACTACTGTTGCTGCTACTGTTACAACTGCTACAAAACTATAGCTATCACTGTTACCGTTACTGTTACTGCTGCTACTGCTATCAAAACAATCATACTACTGTGCTACTGATCCCTTTGCTGCTAATACTCTCAAATATTTAATCTTCATGTGTGGTTGAATTGACAACTCAGCTGCTAATACTCTCAAATATTCTTTGGCTCCCCTGTGTCGAATCTATAAATTTGGGTTGAATACTCTACCCTCGAAAACTGTTGCGATCCCCTATACTTGTGGGTTATCAAGACCTTTTTCTGGCGCCGTTGCCGGGGAGCATAGCTATATTTGTTGAGTCGCTTGGGATTTATATCAATATATCACTATGAAGAATCTGAAGGATCCAAAGACTAAGATTTTTCCCTCTAAGACGAGGGGAGGTAAGGAACTGCCATCTAGCTCTGCACTTGATTCACCTTCTGTTATGAGTAAGCTTGCAACACCACCACATGCTAGTAATCCTGATATGTCGCAAGTGATTGATGATGCTACCTCTGCTATGAATGATGCTTATGATGATGCTAGTACCATGCTTGATGATAATGTGCCACTAGGAGAATTTCTTAATGAACAAATTGCTAGAGCTAAAGAGAATGAAACTACTGAAACTGATGAGACTGCTGAAACTGATGAAACCCATGAAACTGATGATGACTATGAAACACCTATTAGTCCTACCTCTCCTAGATTTGAAATGCCTAAGATACATGAAGGTTATGTTATGGACGAGGAGGTAACTAGATAAATTCTTTTTTGCAAAGATAGAAACGATATTAAGAAATTGCTACGCAAGTATAAGGAAAAGACTTTGAATGCTAGAATGAAATGTGATCCTAAGTTTGCTACTTCACCTATCTTTGTTACCGATAAGGATTATGAATTCTCTGTCGACCCAGAGTTAATTACTTTGGTTGAATCTGATCCTTTTCATGGCTATGAAACTAAAACTGTAGTGGCACACCTTACTAAGGTGAATGATATAGCCACCCTCTTTGCTCATGATGAGAAGATTCGCTACTATTACATTCTTAAGTTATTTCCGTTCTCATTAGAGGGTGATGCTAAGACATGGTACAATACTCTTGCTCCTGGTTGTGTGCGTAGTCCCCAGGATATGATCTACTATTTCTCTGAAAAATATTTTCCTGCTCATAAGAAACAAGCTGCCTTACAGGAAATATTTAACTTTGTGCAAATTGAAGAAGAGAGTCTCCCACAAGCTTGGGGGGGGGGGGGGGGGGGGTTCTCCAATTGCTTAATGCTTTGCCTAATCACCCTCTCAAGAAAAATGAAATACTTGATATCTTCTATAATGGACTAACCGACGCTTCTAGGGATTTCCTAGATAGTTGTGCTGGTTGTGTTTTCAGGGAATGAACTGTTGAACAAGCTGAGGAATTATTGAATAACATACTGAAGAATTATGATGATTGGACTCTTCCTGAACTACCGCCTAAACCCACTCCGAAGAAGAGGGGTATCTTATTTCTCAGTCCTGAAGATATGCAAGAGGCAAAGAAATCTATGAAGGAAAAAGGTATTAAAGCTGAGGATGTTAAGAATTTACCACCTATTGAAGAAATACATGGCCTTGACACACCACCACCTCCACGGGTGGTAGAGGTAAATTCTTTATTAAAGTTTGATGAAGGTGATATCCCTTACAATAAACATCTTAGTCAGTGCTTATATGAGTTTGACAACTATATTATGAAGCAAGATCATTTCAATGCACATGTTCTGAAACAATTGAAATATAATTCTGATATGATTGCTCGCTTGAGTGACTTGCTATTTAGAATCAGTAATGATGTTAGAGGCATAGGAAAGCATGCCTCTATGGTTCAAACTCGGCTAGAACAAGTTGCTAAGTCTCAAAAAGAATTGCTTGATGAGATGAATAATAATATGAATAATTTTGCTGCTAGAGTAGTAACTAGAGGAGGTAGAATGACTCAAGAACCACTTTATCCTGAAGGTCATCCTAAAAGAGTTGAACAAGACTCTCAGAGAATTAATGTTGATGCACCTAGTCCTTCTAGAAAGAAAAAGAAGAAGAAAAATGATAGGACTTTGCATACCTCTAGTGAACCTGAGATACAAAAACCTCCTGATAATAATGATGTCTCTATTTCCGATGCAGAAACTCAGTCTGGTAATGAACATTCACCAGCGATAATGAAAATGATAATGATGATGTTCATGATAATGCTCAACCCAATAATGATAAAGAACCAGATAATGATGTTGAAATAGAGCCTGCTCCTGATCTTGATAACCCACAATCTAAAAATAAACGTTATGATAAAAAAGATTTTGTGGCTAGGAAACATGGTAAGGAAAGAGAACCATGGGTTCAGAAACCCATGCCCTTTCCACCTAAACCATCTAAGAAAAAGGATGATGAAGAATTTGGGCGCTTTGCTGAAATGATTAGGCCAGTCTTTTTGCGTACCCGCTTAACTGATATTTTAAAGATGGCCCCCTATGCAAAGTATATGAAAGACATCATCACTAATAAAAGAAAGATACTTGAAGCTGAAATCTCCACCATGCTTGCTAATTATTCTTTTAAGGATGGAGTACCTAAAAAACTTGGAGATCCGGGAATACCAACTATACCTTGCTCCATTAAAAGAAACTATGTCAAAACTGCTTTGTGTGACTTGGTAGCCGGTGTTAGTGTTATGCCTTTCTCCTTATATAAGAGACTTTATTTGAATAAACTCACACCTACCGAAATATCATTGCAAATGGCTGACAAATCAACTGCCATACCTATCGGTATTTGTGAGGATGTGCCCGTTGTTGTTGCAAATTTTACTATCTTAACGGACTTTGTTATTCTTGAGATGCCCGAGGACGACAACATGTCGATTATCCTTGGTACCTTTTTGAATACTGCAGGGGCTGTTATTGATTGCAATAAAAGTAAAGTCACTTTCCATATCAATGGTAATGAGCACACGGTGCACTTTTCGAAGAAACAATTCCAAGTGAATGGTATAAATGTTATTGAAGAATCTCCAACCATTAATATTGGGAGTTTCCAATTACCTCTACCTACTACCAAAAAGAAATATGATATACTTATTGTAGGGGATATGCACATCCCCATTGAGGTAACTTAGTGTTTTACGAAAGTTCTTCGGTTTCATGCTAATCGGAAGTGGTTGTTAATAAGACTTGATCAACCTTATTAATGGATCATTTTTGAGAGGTATGAAGTCAATGAATCTAGTAAGCACAACTCTCTGCTCCCACCTTTTATTTTCTGTTTTAGTTAGTCAAATAAAATAAAATGCCGTGATTACCATGTTTTCTGTTTTTACCGTGCAATAAAAAATGACCCAAAAATAAAATTTCTCAGAATGTCCTGAAAATTTAACACGAATTTTTTCCAAATATTTATGAATTTTTGGTGCAAATAATACCAGAGGGGGGGTGCACCTGGTGCCCACAAGACACCAGGGCGCGCCCTGGTGGGTTGTGGCCCCCACATGGGCCCCGTCACTTATCTCTTTAGCCCACATCATCACCTACCTCCAGAAAAAAATTCACCACAGCCACCATTCCCGTGTTCTTGCTCTCAAACCCGTGGGTTTCGATCTCTTAGCTTGAAGCTCCGTTTCTGAAACTGTATGGAGGGATTACTACTTGGTATATGACTCCTCCATTACTCCGATTAGTTTTTGATTTAGTGGGTTATTTTTAGAGTAATTATCTACTCTTGGTGTTGCTGTAGATGAGCTTGCATGTTGAATTCTTAGAGTTCTAAGTGGTTTGAATGCTCAATATGGCCTCTATGCATGCTTAGGAGTAGTTGCTACCAATTTCATGAAGTTTTGTTAACAAAATTTTGTGTCTTAAAAATATTTCAGAAATTTGTTCGCAAATCAAATGCAATTCTTTAGGAGTTCTTCGAGGAGGAGATCCTCGGAGGCCTCATCAAGTGGAAGCTCAGTTTGACAATCTTATGTTGAGCCAAGCGAAAGCTCGATACGAGATGCCGCCACTAAATCATGCTTGTGGCCATGTGATGAGTTCATGGAAGGTGCAGGTATTAAGGAGGAATTTGAACAATATATCTACAATGCAGAGCTCACTCCCTTCATCGCAGATAAGTGCCCTCAACACCTCGAACTCACGAAAACCTTCACAAAGAAATTTAAATATTTTTCTCGTGAGTCTAGAGTTTCATTCAACCTTTATGACCGTTCCTTCACCATGCCATTAGAAATGTTCAGTGAAGCATGCAAACTTCCATATTGGGGTTCCCTCGACGAACCAACAAAATCTGAATACGAGTCATTTTTAGTTAATCTTTGCTTTGGTGAAGATAGGGGGGTAACACAAGGGAGAATTAACAGCATGCATTTCCCATCAATACAATATTTCGCACTCTTCAATGGTAAATGTATCGTAGGCAAACAAGATTGTAGCACACTGTGTGCTCATGATTTGAGTCTCATACACATTGTCGTAACTGGAAATAAATATTATAATCTTGGTGCAATTGTTTCACGAAGACTGCAGCTTAATGCTGCTAATGGTAATTTTTATGGAGGAATATATGCCTCCCGTGTAGCGGAGAAACTAAATGTTTCACCTTTGCCTAATGACCCCATCTTACCTACTCAGTATTTAGACTTTGATGCCATGAAGCGTCATAAGTTCCTTACGGGTACGGCTACTAACTACACTTATAACTTGAGATTCGAGTGCCTGTCGCTTTGCCTGCTCCTGCTCTCTTTGATTTTTGCAGTAAAGGCAGATACTATGTTCTTGAGAGTGAGGCCTATGCGTACAATGCGGAGGTTGAAGCTGCTAGGAGGGCCACGGAGTTTGCACCAAGGGACTCGATGAGCCATCGCCCAGATTATTATTCGTACGGATGGTGATTACCAAGCTAGGCCAAAAGCCTAAGCTTGGGGGAGTATGTATTTCCACCGACATTACATTTATGTTCACACTTTTTCATTCCAGTTGTCGGTGTTCATACTTTTTCATTGTAATATCCATGCTACATTTGTTTTCTCGCTTTCTTCTTGTGTGTTTGAAAAACTTTGAGAAAACCCAAAAACATTTCCTGCTTCTTTTTCGTTTTTCTTTATAGCTTAGTTTAATTGTAGTATCAAAAGAAAACCCAAAAAGATTTATCATTTCTTCTTTTGCTTGTTGGGAGCTTTCCCGTGTAAATAGTTTTTCTCGTTTTGTTTTTCTCTTTAATTTGCTTTCTTCAAGAAAAAACAAAAACTCCAAAAACATTTTAGTGTGTTTCTCTGAAATTCTTTTCTGTTTGAGTCATACCAAGGAGAAGACCACGATGAAAATGTTGAGTGGCTCTCATAAGCATTATTGTTAATCTAACAAAGAGCCCATTTTGCCTTGTCTTCTCCTCTTGAATAAAATGTTTGCAGATTCCAGCTTAGTCCATAGCACTCTTGCACTATTATTATTTTCTTATCATTCAGTCGTGCAAGTGAAAGGCAATGATGACGATATTTGATGAATTGACTGTCGCAGAGAAGAGCGGGTATGAACTCAACTTGTTTTTGTTTTTGTAAATATGTTTAACCTAGTATCCTTGATTCAGCCTATTATGATCAAACATGTTTGCAATGACCATTAGAGATTATAGTTGTTCATGTCATGCTTAAGTAGCTAGGAGTGGACAATGATTTATTTTGGGTGTCAACATGCATTAAAATGGTTGTGATGCGGTATGATGATATGGTATCCTCCTCTGAATGTTTCAAGTGGCTTGACTTGGCACATGTTCACGCATGTAGTTGAATCAAAACCAACATAGCCTTCATTATATTTATGTTCATGGTGTCCATATCCTACTCGTGCTAGTAGTCAATGTTTATTATACGTAATGCATGTTCATGACCGTTTTCGCTCTCTAGCTGGCCGCTTCTCAATCTATTTGCTAGCCTTCGCCTGTACTAAGCGGGAATACTGCTTGTGCATCAAAATCCTTAAACCAAGTCATGCCAGATGAGTCCACCATATCTACCTATATGCGGTATTACCCTGCCGTTCCAAGTAAATTTGCATGTGCCACCTCTAAAAATTCAAATAAACATATGTTTTGTGTGCCTGGACCGATCATGGAGCGACAGGGGGTGGTCAGTATCTTCCATGCTAAGCGGGTTATTCTCATGATGAGTGTTTATTCACTCGTCCTTACACGAGAGGGGCGGTAATAGGGATTCCCAGTCCCGAAATCAAAAATCAAAAAATAATTAAACAAAACTCCCCTAGGAATGTTGTTGGTTTGGACGGTACCCGTGGATGCGGCTAGCCGTGGAGTGTGATTGTTTGGAGGGGGAGTAAACCTTTACTTTTACCGCTTGGGAACCACCGCTAATTTGTTTAGCATGGAAGATATTGATAACTCTTGGTCGTGACGTTGACAGGAAGGGTGTACCTCCCAAAATTATATCTATCTCTGTTTTAAAACTTGAGCTCTGGCACCTCTGCAAATCCATGCTTCCCTCTGTAAAGGGACTATCTATTTACCTTTATGTTGAATCATCACCTTCTCAAATAAGCGCCAGATCTGAGAGCACTATTGTCATCCTCATGCATTGTGTATAGTCGATGTTGGGTGCAGCATGACTGGATCTTTTCTACCATGAATTACAATGTTTAGTCGCTGCTTGAACTTTGGAGGTGCTCTGCATTTATGTTTTGCGGTCTCAGAAAGGGCTAGCGAGATACCACTATTGTCATATTGTATCATGATTGTTTTGACAAAGTGTTGGCATTTGAGATATCTTATTATTGCTCGCTAGTTGCTTATGTTATTGATATGAGTTAATATCATTTCTAAGAGTTATTGTTGACATGGTTAGTCATAATCTTTGCAAAAAACCTAGGTGATACTTAAGCATATCTATGTAAACAAGCCAAAAGAGTTCATAAAAGTTTTTCTTTATCACTTTCAGTTTGTCAACTGAATTGCTTGAGGACAAGCAAAGGTTTAAGCTTCGGGGAGTTGATACGTCTCCAACGTATCAACTTTTCCTCGCCCTTTTGCCCTTGTTTTGGACTCTAATTTGCATGATTTGAATGAAACTAACCCGGACTGACGCTGTTTTCAGCAGAACTACCATGGTGTTGTTTTTTATGCAGAAATAAAAGTTCTCGGAACGGAACAAAACTTTTTGGAGAATTATTTCAGAATATATAAGAATTATTGGAGCCAAAATCCATCGAAGAGGGGGGCCAGGGTGAGCAGCACCCACCAGGGCGCGCCAGGCCCCCTGGGCGCGCCCTGGTGGGTTGTGTCCACCTCGTGGCCCCACTGACCCTAATTCCGCCACTATAAATTCCTATTTTCGGAGAAAAAAATCAGAGAGAAAGTTTCATCGCGTTTTACGATACGGAGCCACCGCCACCTCCTGTTCTTCATTGGGAGGCTAGATATGGAGCCCGTTTGGGGCTCCGGAGAGGGGAATCTTCGGTCTTCGTCATCACCAACCCTTCTCCATCGCCAATTCCATGATGCTCCTCACCGGGAGTGAGTAATTCCTTTGTAGGCTTGCTGGACGGTGAGGAGTTGGATGAGATTCATCATGTAATCGAGTTAGTTTTGTTAGGGCTTGATCCCTAGTATCCATTATGTTCTGAGATTGATGTTGCTATGACTTTGCTATGCCTAATGCTTGTCACTAGGGCCCGAGTGCCATGATTTCAGATCTGAACCATTTATGTTATCACCATTATATCTATGTTCTTGATCCGATCTTGCCTAGTCATATGCACCTATTACGTGTTATGATCCGTAAACCCCATAGTGACAATATTTGGGATACTTTCCGGTGATGACCGTAGTTTGAGGAGTTCATGTATTCACCGTGTGTTAATGCTTTGTTCTGGTTCTCTATTAAAAGGAGGCCTTAATATCCCTTAGTTTCCTTATGGACCCCGCTGCCAAGGGAGGGTAGGACAAAAGATGTCATGCAAGTTCTTTTCCATAAGCATGTATGACTATTTACGAAATACATGCCTACATTACATTGATGATCTGGAGCTAGTATTGTATCACCCTAGGTTATGACTGTTACATGCAAATATCATCCAACGAGTTCACCGATCCAGTGCCTACGAGTTTTCCACTTATTGTTCTCGCTAAGTTACTACTGTTGTTGCTACTGTTACAACTGCTACAAAACTATTGCTATCACTGTTACCGTTACTGTTACTGTTGCTACTGCTATCAAAAATATCATACTATTGTGCTACTGATCACTTTGCTACAGATATTTAATCTCCAGGTGTGGTTGAATTGACAACTCAGCTGCTAATATTCTCAAATATTCTTTGGCTCCCCTTGTGTCGAATCTATAAATTTGGGTTTAATACTCTACCCTCGAAAACTGTTGCGATCCCCTATACTCGTGGGTTATCAGGGGACGAGACAGAAATACTTTCTCCATAAATCAAAGTGGGGCTCGCAGCCTAGAAACATCTCGCAGGGGGCAACAAAGCCCGAGATGTGTAGAATCGACCCGGGGGTGAGGTTGTGGAGTTGGATCCCGTAGAACTCCAGTAAACCCCTGATACGTCCATTTTGCATCATGATTTCCTACTGTTATTTATTATGTTTTGTTGAATAACAATTCTTTAGGGAGTGATTCTAATGTCTTTTCTCTCATAATATGCAAGGTTTACACAAAGAGGGAGAATACCGGCAGCTGGAATTCTGGACCGGAGAAAAGCACATCAGAGATACCTATTCTGCACAACTCCAATGAAGCTGAAACTTTACGGAGATTATTTTTGGAATAAATAAAAAAATACTGGAGCAAAGAACTACCGGAGGGGGCCATCCTGGTGGGCACAAGACACCAGGGCGCGCCAGGCCCCCCTGGGCGCGCCCTGGTGGGTTGTGCCCTCCTCGGCCCACCTCCGGTGCCCATCTTCTGGTATAAATTCACTTTTAACCTAGAAAAAAATAAGAGGAGGACTTTCGGGACGTAGCGCCGCCACCTCGAGGCGGAACTTGGGCAGGAGCACTTTTGCCCTCCGGCGGAGCGATTCCGCCGGGGGAACTTCCCTCCGGGGGGGGGAATCGAAGCCATCGTCATCACCAACACCCCTCTCATCTTTGGGAGGCCAATCTCCATCAACATCTTCAACAGCACCATCCCCTCTCAAACCCTAGTTCATCTCTTGTGTTCAATCTTTGTACCGGAACCTCAGATTGGCACCTGTGGGTGACTAGTAGTGTTGATTACCTTGCGTAGTTGACTACTATATGGTTTATTTGGTGGAAGATTATATGTTCAGATCCATTATGCTATTCAATACCCCTCTGATCTTGAGCATGTTTATTATTTGTGAGTAGTTACCTTTGTTCTTGAGGTCACGGGAGAAGTCATGTTGCAAGTAATCATGTGAATTTGATATGTGTTCGATATTTTGATGATATGTATGTTGTGATTCCCTTAGTGGTGTCATGTGAACGTAGACTACATGACAATTCACCATTCATGGGCCTAAGGGAATGCATTGTGGAGTAGTTATTAGATGATGGGTTGCTAGAGTGACAGAAGCTTAAACCCTAGTTTATGCGCTACTTCGTAAGGGGCTGATTTGGATCCAAACGTTTAATGATATGGTTAGATTTTATCTTAATACTTTTCTCGTAGTTGCGGATGCTTGCGAGGGGGTTAATCATAAGTGGGAGGTTGTGCAAGTAAGAACAGCACCCAAGCACCGGTCCACCCACATATCGAATTATCAAAGTAGCGAACACGAATCAAACCAGCATGATAAAAGTGACTAGACGAAATTCATGTGTACCCTCTAGAACACTTTGCCTATTACTAGAGACTGTTCTGGCATGTCCTTTGCCACAAAAGGATTGGGCTACCTTGCTGCACCTTATTTACCATTACCGTTACTTGCTCATTACCAATTACCTTGCTATCAAACTATCTGTTACCTACAATTTCAGTGCTTGCAGAAATTACCTTGCCGAAAACCGCTTGTCATTTTCTTCTGCTCCTCGTTGGGTTCGACGCTCTTACTTATCGAAAGGACTACGATTGATCCCCTATACTTGTGGGTCATCAACCCCTCAAGAAGGGGTGAATGGGGAAGACTAGGCCTCGTAAGAGGAAGGAAATGAAGCATACCCTCTCGTCCTTGCGTGGAGCAGGGAAGTTCTCCGCAAAGGCCTCGCCGTTCACGGAAGTCAATCCAGCGCGAGTGGGTGCCAGATCCAAAGCAGGAAGATATCCCTGCACCTCAAGATTGCGTAGTTGAAGAAGGGAAACAGAACAGCTTGCCCAGTCACCTGGAAGGGGACCATGAGGGCGCGAGGAGGAACCTGGAGCGCTCGCCATATCTCCAAGTTCATTGATTCTAGGGCCTCTTGCTGGCGAGGGGGAAGGAAGTGTTGCCTGCGGCAAGTTTAACTTGCTTAAAATAGGTGTTTTCTCCCTCAGCCTGTTAAGGGCAATTCCGTAAAAGACTGTTGGGATGCCTGCCCTCTATTGGTGCGCAGGGATCGAGGGATTCATTGATCCTTGGGCAGAAGAATTAATACTGTGGGTCCCATCACGTTTTCGACAAACGAAAGTTTATCAGTGGCCAGGTTATTGTCCGACAAACCAGGGAAGAAGAAAAGAACTCGCCTCGCAAGCCGGAGAACTTGGGCGAGTGGAGCTGCGAAAGACGGAGTACCTCGGCGTTGGAGGCAAGTTCGAGGGCTACTGAGGGAGTCCGGGACTAAGGGGTCCTCGGGAGGCCGACCTATCTCGAGTGGGCCGAACTCATGAGGTACTCGGTGGCCGCTGTGGGGAGACCGAACTATAAGGGTGCTCCGTGATCAGGAAGGAAACCTTAGGTGTCGTGGTGCATCCGCCAAGTCACGGATGGGCGTGTTTGAACCCTCGGTAACAACCGACTACATGTAACCCTAGGTACCCCTGGTGTCTATATAAACCGGGGGCTTAGTTCGTAGAGGACAAGTCAAATCATCTAGGGTTTTAGCTCATTTGATCTCGAGGTAGATCGACTCTGTAACCATCATACTCATCAATATAATCAAGCGGAGTGTAAGGTTTTACCTCCTCAAGAGGGCCCGAATCTGGGTAAACATCGTCTCCTTCGTCCCCTGTTAACCATCGATCCCAGATCCAGAGCTCGGGACCCCCTACCCGAGATCCGCCGGTTTTGACACCGACACCTGGGGTTCCCACTCACACTCACTAGGCTGAATTAGCAAACCTACATTTCATCATAGATAGGATAAAGCTAGGCTCGTGGGATGGAAGGGAAACTACTACCAATCTCTAGCAGGAGAGTTCTAGTCCGATGTGTCCTCAGCGCCATGCCAACAAACGCGTTATCAGTTCTCCGGGTACCAAAGAAACTCCTCAAAGAAATAGACAAGTGTAGACATAGATTCCTTTGGAAACAAGACGATGAGATCACCGGGGGCAGCTGCAAGGTGAACTGGCCGACGGTCTGCTCACCGACATCACGAGGGGGGCTAGGCATCCTCGACCTGGAGCGATTCAACCGTGCCCTCGGGCTGTGCTGGCTATGGATTGCCTGGGCCAACCCGGAACGCTCCTGGGTCGGCACGACACCACCATGCAGCAAAGACAACAAGGCTCTCTTTGCGGCGGCGACAACTGTCACGATTGGTGACGGTGCTACTGCCCTATTCTGGCATTCTTTCTGGATCGGGCCTACCACCCTAGCTGTCGCCTACCCTCTGCTCTACAAACACTCACGGCGCAAAAACAGGACTGTGCAGGATGCGCTCCGAGATGAAAATTGTCTCAAAGATTTGAGGCATGGGGACGTGCTGCACTTGCTACTGGAGTTCATTCATCTACATCGTTTGATCACGGTTGCTGCCACGGAGCTTAGGGAGGGAAGTAGAGCCAAATCCGCTGGAACCTCGAGGCAAAAGGCAAGTACACGGCAAGCTCAGCATACACAACAGGGCAGAGTACAAACAGACTGGGAGCAGCTCATTCGGAAGACCAAGGTGCCGAGGAACATCAAGATCTTCACATGGCTCCTAGTCCAAAACCTTCTCTGGACAAATGACCGTTTGCAAAGGCGTGGTTGGCCCAGCAGCTATTTCTGCCCACTCTGCATCTGCAACCTGGAGACGGCGCACCATCTCCTATGGGGCTGCCCAATTGCTAGAGAAGTCTGGACAAGGGTGGGCAGAAGAGGAGGACGTGAGCAGCTGTCGCCAAGCAGCCATGGGACAAATGGATCCACTATGAAGATCATGCAGAAGATGGTGAACGAGACCCAACCCTCGCAAAGAGCAGGAAACAAGGTCACCATGCTCTTGACATGCTGGGCGATCTGGAAGGAGCGGAACAGATGCTTGTTCAGAGTGAAGCTGCCTTCGGCAGAGATATCATAAAGGTCGTCGAGAACTCCATTGACCTATGGTGCCAGGCGGGAGCAACATGTCTGGAGAGCCCCTATTAGGATCCGCCGTGAGGAGTCGGCTTATGTAATTTTGTTTTTTGACTGGCAAAGGCCAAGCCATTTTGATGTACTCCAAAAACTGGTCCTAGGACCCTCACCCCACCTTTTGTTTTTCCACTGCTTTCTGCTAATGAAATGAAATGCCAGCGATTTGTTGGATCTTTAAAAAAATTGATGCCATGAAGACGGCCGGTAGCTTCACCCCCAAGAAAATCTGACCAAGACTAAGGTATGCAATTCCTTGTGCATCGTGTAACGATACGTGAGGCAATGTGTATATTATACTAACTAGCTAATTGGCCCTTACATCCACCAAATTCCAAGGCAGAAAATCGTTTGACTTGATTTAATAGAGTTCATGCAAACGATTTTATTTGATTGCCCATCTCTGATATGTAATAAGAATGATTTGATGTGATTTAGTTGAGTTAATGCAATCACCTTATTACACCCGCCAATGAAGACGCTGTAATTGAGGTAATGTAGGACGTGGGGAGGCTTCACTAACAGTCCTACGACCACCAACACTCCTATAATAATAGGGATTAAGTGGATGATTGCATATTCGCTCAAGAAAGAAAAATGTGGATGTTTACATACCTTGGTGAACCGAAATGTCAATGATTCGCAATGAAAAAAGTCAAAATGTCAATGGGAATTTTCCATGCTAATTCGGTTATGACAAAGCTTAATTTGCAAGTACACCGTCCAAGACAAAAATTGTCAAGACACTGACTGCTTATATTACATGATGCTCATAGAAAACGATTGGGTGGCCATCACTTCTCCCGGTAAAACGTCTCAGCACTGGACACGGATGCATGCTTGTTCAAAGCGTCCTTGCTTCTCCAATTTTTTATGCGTCCCGATAAGCTACTATACAGTAAGGTCGTTAGCAGGACTATTCACTGCACATTTTTTAGGTAGTTGCACTGCATTGCAGACTTAAGAGTAGCGCGCCACGCGTACGTGACGGCGTCCAGTCCATATATACACGCACCAACAAACAAGCACAGACACGATCGAAGCTCTTTGCATGGTGCACTTGAGAGTCTATCTATCGTGAGTCGTGACAGTATATACTGCTTAGTTACATATAGTTGGTTCAGCGAACGATGGAGGCAGGCGCCGGGGCCGCGGCGTGCCCCGATATCCTGCCTAGCGATCCACGCTCCGGTGACAACTCCGGCGTGACCACCCTCGACCAGCTTTTCTCGCTCCGTTCTACGGCCAGCGGCGAAGTCAGCCCGTCCGGGCACGTCGTCGTGGATGTGCAGGCAACGGCCGACGACAACGATGATGGTAGTGCCACGGTTGATAACTTCATCTGCCGCCCGGCCGTCCACTTCGTGCTGGCCTTCGACGACCTGACGTACAGCGTCAAGCGGCCGACGAGATCATTCAACCGGAGCCGTGAAGTCCAGGCGACCGACGCGACGAGGAGAAACACGCTGCTCGACGGCATCTCCGGGGAGGCACGGGAGGGGGAGATCATGGCCGTGCTCGGCGCGAGCGGCGCCGGCAAGAGCACGCTTATCGACGCGCTGGCCGACCGGATCCAGCGCGAGAGCCTCCGTGGCGCCGTCACGCTCAACGGGGACGCTCTCGACAGCCGCCTGCTCAGGGTCATCTCGGCGTACGTCATGCAGGACGACCTGCTGTACCCGATGCTTACTGTCGCCGAGACCCTCATGTACTCGGCCGAGTTCAGGCTCCCGCGCTCGCTCTCCACGTCCAAGAAGAGGAGCCGCGTCCAGGCGCTCATCGACCAGCTCGGCTTGCGCGCCGCGGCCAACACCATCATCGGCGACGAGGGCCGGCGCGGCGTGTCCGGCGGGGAGCGCCGGCGCGTGTCCATCGGCATCGACATCATCCACGACCCCATCATCCTGTTCCTCGACGAGCCCACGTCCGGGCTCGACTCCACCAGTGCCTTCATGGTGGTGAAGGTGCTGCAGGGCATCGCGCAGAGCGGCAGCGTCGTGATCATGTCCATCCACCAGCCGAGCTACCGCATCCTCGGCCTCCTCGACCGTCTCCTTTTCCTCTCCCGCGGCAAGACGGTGTACTACGGCCCACCGGCTGCGCTACCTCCCTTCTTCTCGGAGTTCGGCCACCCGATCCCCGACGGCGAGAACCCGGCCGAGTTCGCGCTGGATCACATACGCGAGCTCGAAGGCACCCAGGCCGGGACCAACGATCTCGTTAAGTTCAACAAGTCATGGCAAGAGAAGCCGCTGTCCTGTGCCGTCTCGGCGGCAAGCACGAGCACGCTTGGCAAGCCGTCGCTGTCGCTTAAGGAGGCCATCAGCCTGAGCATCGCCCGTGGCAAGCTGGTGTCCGGTACCAGCGCCAGCAGCCCGGAGATGGCGGTGACAACCGAGGTGGCGACGTACGCGAACCCGTGGTGGGTGGAAGTGTGGGTGCTGACGCGGCGGGCGTTCACCAACACATGGCGTACCCCGGAGCTGTTCGTGATCCGGTTCGGCGCGGTGGTGGTGACGGGCTTCATCCTGGCCACCATCTTCTGGCGGCTGGACAACACGCCCAAGGGCGTGAAGGAGCGGTTCGGCTTCTTCGCCATCGCCATGTCCACCATGTTCTACACCAGCGCCGACGCGCTCCCGGTGTTCCTCATCGAGCGGTACATCTTCCTCCGGGAGACGGCGCACAACGCGTACCGCCGGTCCTCCTACACGCTGTCCAACGCCATCGTGGCCTTCCCGCCGCTGGTGGTGCTCTCGCTCGCCTTCACCGCCATCACCTTCTTCGCCGTGGGGCTCGCGGGGGGCGCCGAGGGGTTCGTCTTCTTCGCGCTCATCGTGCTCGCCTCCTTCTGGGCGGGGAGCGGCTTCGTGACCTTCCTCTCCGGCGTGGTGCCGCACGTGATCATCGGGTACACGGTGGTGGTGGCGGTGCTGGCCTACTTCCTGCTCTTCAGCGGCTTCTTCGTGACGCGCGACCGCATCCCGGGATACTGGATATGGTTCCACTACCTGTCGCTGATCAAGTACCCGTACGAGGCGGTGATGCAGAACGAGTTCGGCGCCGACCCCGGCAAGTGCTTCATGCGAGGGGTGCAGATGTTCGACGGGACGCCCATGGGGAAGCTGCCGGTGGCGACGCAGGTGACCGTGCTCAACGCGATGAGCAAGTCGATGCGGATCGACTTCAACAGCAGCTCCTGCATCACCACGGGGACGGACATACTGGCGAAGCAGGCCGTGGACCAGCTGGGCAAGTGGGGCTGCCTCTGGGCCACCCTCGCCTGGGGGTTCCTGTTCCGCATCCTCTTCTACTTCACGCTCCTGCTGGGCAGCAGGAACAAGCGGAGGTGACCTGACCTCACCGATCCATCGGCGCGGAAACTTTTTTTTCGTGCATGTACACGATGATAGAAGACCTAAAGGGGGCGAACGGAGCGACTTGGTACTCGTGCTCGCATTATCTAGATTTATTTTCAAAATTTCGGCAATGTTTGTCTGTGAGAAAAAGACGTTAAGTCAACCACTGGGACTTATTTTTCTGTAAGCACCTCCCTAAGGAAAAAAATTTTTGAATCAACCTTCCTTTTTTATATCAACATTCATTTTCTTTGAAAAAATTATATCAACATTCTTAAACATCTTGCATTGCATAAAGCCTTAGGGGCTAGGAGAGAAAAGGCTAAACAAAGATTCGACCGGTCCCTAGATTCTATGCTAGATGTAGGAGCTCCTATGTGGCGCCTTAGGGCATGTACAATGGTTGATAAGATAGTCTTATCTTAAGTCTTGCATGTAATTTAGAGATGACAATTTTTTTTGTCTACAATGGGTTATCTCTTAGCCTTATCTTTGATAACTAGCTATTCCTAAAAATGTGGTGAGACAAATTGTGCTAAGAGATCACCTCTTGTCTTCTCTTAAATAAGAGAAGGCAAAGCTTTTTTCTGAGTTCTCTCTCCTCCACCTCATCATTTATCCTACATGGCATTCTTAAGATAGCACCATTGTACATGCCCTTAAACGTCACTTGGAGGAAGCGGCACTCACGCGGCACAACTCATGGGCCAGCCAAGGTAAAGGAGACTGTTCGATGACCATTTGACTGGTTCTCCCCCTGTCACTCGAGCGCATTTTGTTCGGTTACGGTTGACCGGTGTGTCTTTTCATAAAAATGCGAAACAATTTAATGAAAACGAAAACAATCAAAATAGATCGTGAATTCAAACATGTTCACCAACTTAATAAAATCATGTGAAAAAATCATCTATTTTAAAGAACGTTCATAGAATTTGAAAAAATTCCACAAAAATTGAAATGAAATATCATCAAAAAAATTAAAAACATCTATTAGAAAATATTCAGCGAATTTGAAAAAATCATCAAATTTGAAAAGTTCATCAATTTTCATGAAAAAGTCATTAAATTTGAAAAAAAAATGAAAAGAGTTCACACATTTAAGAAAAAAACAAAAAAAGTAAACGTAGAAAATCCAGGTGGAAATAAAGAACAAAAGCGAACAGAGAAAAAATGGGCTGGCCCGCTAAAAGACATAACGTACGGGAGGTTGTGCTAAATGGCCTTTAGGGGGCGTATAGGAAATGTTGTGGATGTGGCCATCCAGGATTGTAATTTGTCTTGGAAAATTTCAGGATTGTAATGACACACTGATTTTCTCGTTATTTGTTCGCCCCCGATTTTCACCTCTATTTCCCTTCCTAAATGATAAGTACCTGACATGTGGCCTGTGGAGTCATGGCCCCTAGTTACATGAATCATAAACCAGTAAAGAGAGCCACATCAGCCACATAGACTCTTTCGAGCCAACAAGAGCACGACCCGGACGACAGAAACCTCAATCCATCCCTATCTTATCAGTCTCCTCTCCCCACTCCTCACTCTCTCGCTTCTCCCCCTTCCTCTAGATCGAAGCAGAGTCGCGGCCCCCGCGCTACCTCCGTCGAGAGTCCGGTGACCCAAGCCCGCAACACAGTCCTCCTCCTACTTCATCCCGGTGTCGCGCATCCTACGGCAAAACGGTGAGTCGAGCTCCTCATTCTTCCCCGGCACCGTGCATCCTTCGGCGAAAATCTAGTGAGCCGGGCCTGCAGCGGCTCCTCCTCCTGCTTCATCCCCTGTGTCGTGCATCCTTCGGCGAGAATCCAGTGAGCCAAGTTCGCGGCGGCTCCTCCTCCTGCTTCATCCATGTCGTCGTGCATCTCCGACCGGATCGGGCGCCCGCGTCCCCATCCTCGCTTGAGTCACACCGCGAAGGAGACGAGGTGGGCGGCGGCGGGGAGGAGCTCCACCAGACCCAGCATCGAGAGGTTGCGCGGTGGAACGCGGTCGGGTGCTTTGTCTTCGCCGGAGTCGCAGCTTGCGTCACGCCTTCCAAACTCCCCTGCATTGAGCCTCGAGCTTGGGCTCGTCATCCTCACCTTGTCGCCTTCCATCTTGCACACACTTTGTTCTCACTTAAGCATGGCAAATTATTTTTCATTATTTATTACACATATCCCCCCTTATTCTTTAGTAATTAGACCATGGTAATAGGTGATGACAATTTTATCACCATGGAATTTTTCTAAACATGGCAAAAAAATATACCATGGCAAATTTAGTAATTAGACGATGGCAAAATACATGGGAAATGTTCACATGAAAATATTTAAAACTTGTCAAAAGGCATTTTTTAACTTTTTTTCCTGTTCACATGTCAAGTTTTTTCTACCCTTGGCAAACTTAGAAATATTTTCTTTCACACGACAAATTCACCGCTTGTATTCCAAACATGGTAAATTTAGGTATTTTTTGCAACACTCCCATGGAAATCTTTTACGGTGTTTTTTTATTAACCATGGAAAAATTAGTTTAGACCATGGCAAATTTCGAAACACGGTTTTTTTTATAATTAGACCATGGCAAGTTTAGTAATTAGACAATGGAAAAAACATGGGAGATGTTTCATGTGTTCGGTACAACCAGCCTGGCAAATCTTTATCTTACAATAGTGTTTTACTATGGCAACTTTTTTAACTATGCATATATGTTGTTTTGTACCATGTGTGTACATCGTGGCAATTTTATTCACATTTTTGACATGAAGTGCTCTTTTAGCATCATGACAATTTTGTAAACTGAATTCACCTAAATCTCTTTTTTGCATCATGGCAAGTAATGTGTGTGCATCATGGCAATTCATTCACATTGTTGTCATGAAGTGTTTTTTAGCATCATGGCAATTTTTGCATACATTTTTGCCATCATGTCAAGTTTACACATAATTCGCCTTAACCTGTTTTTTGTTGCATCCTGGCAAGTAATGTATGTGCATCATGACAATTTTAGACGGTTTTTTGCATCATGTAAGTAGTGTGTGAATCATGGCAATTTTATTAATTTTTTTGCCATGAAGTATTTTTCAACGTCATAGCAAAAATTAGTGTGTCGTCCTGATGTATTTTTTTAGCATCATGGCAAATTTATTTTACATCTTTTCATGAAGTGTTTTTTAGCATCATGGCAAATGGTTTATATACATCATGGCAATTTTACACACAGTTTTCCATCACGGCAATTTCATACACTAAATTTGCGAAAATGTGTTTTTTAGCATCATGGCAAATTTTCTATAAGTTTTATACTGGTCACATGGCAAATTTTAATTAAAAATCATGGCAGTTTAGTTTGCTAGATTCATAACATTTTTTATTCTATATATCATGACAAATTTATCATCAAAAGGATGACAAATTGTATCATGGGTTAATCTATTTTTTTAATCTGCATTCTTATAGTTGGGCCAGACAACCGAGCAAAAATGGCCTGATAGGGAAGTCCAGCATAGCGCGTAGCCACGGGCTCTGCAAGCATTGTCAATGAGATTATAGTAACGTAAGGCAATTTAAGCCTTACGTTACTATTAAATAACGTAAGGCTTAAGTCCACTTTCCCCTGCTACAGTATCCCGAGTGGCGATTTGGGCGATCTGTCGGCGATTGGCGTCATGCCACTTCTCTCTTTCCTCTGATCCTATCTTCTTCCTTTGGATTCCCTTTTCCTCCTCCTTCTACTCAATCCTTCTCACTCCCAGCTAGCTCTCCGTCCCCTGCGATTCCCTATCGTTCTTGTGTTCCATTTCTTGCTGGCGGCACCGGCGGCGGTGTAGGTGGATGCTTGTTGGCGTCAGCGCCATCCTGTGGGGAGCCTTGGGCTTTTTCCGGGAGGATGGTCGGCCGCCTGGGTGTGGACTGGGGAGAAATGGAGTGTTTCAAGGCGCGGGCAAGGGAGATCGTTCGCAACTCGAGGGATCCGGCGAGGTGCCTCCAGTTGATGCGGATGAGGGCGGCTTCCATCCTGGATTTTGCTGCGGTTCCTTCTCCGAAAATCTCTCCTTCCCGACAGGAGGCCAGGGTCGCCACTACAGAAGACGCTCACATCAGGAAGAATTGCGTTATTTCTGGCCCGCTGGAGGTGGATGCCATGCTGTATGTGCCGGCTGGGGCTCAGCTTCCTGCTCCTTCGGCTGATGTTTTTGGGTGTTGGCTTAGCAAGGAGCCTCTGGTTCAGTCTGAGTCTGAAGGAGTTGCAGTGATAATGAACTTGAGAACGACTGATGAGGCTGTTGGTGTGGATTCAGATGTGCAGGCACCTACTCATAGGTGTGCTAATGCTGCGAAATTCAGGAATAAGAGGTTATCTCGTTTTCGTTTTGATTATGAAACTCCGTTGGAGGAGGATTTAGATCCAGGGGGCAGCTGCGTTCTGGGAAAATATTTAGTACAACTAAAGGAAGAAGCTGCCCAGTGTGTTTTGGAATTTCTTGTGGGAACTCTGTATGGTGTTGATATCTTTACTTTTGGTGGACCACTCTCGCGAGTTGATAATGAGCCGCCGGATCCTGGGAAATCACTGGGTCCAGTGCAAGGTCATGATATAAGTGCTCAAGCTTGTCTGACAGCGATAGGCTGTGTTGCTCCTCATCAGCAAAGGAAGAGAGGAGAGGACATGGTCATAGACCAAGGAAATGATGGCCCCTTTGGACATGGAGGCAGTGGTGTAGGAGGTAGTGGCAAAACAGGGGGTAGAGTTAAGAGAGGAGGAAGGACTGGAAGAGGATGGGATGGCACTCCGGGTAAAGAACCAATCATTAAGAGACGGAGGCAGGGAGATGATGATCAAGATGCTAAATGACACTGATATGACAAATGAGGCGGCCTCCCTGGTGGAGGACCGCCGGGTACAATGAGTACCCTTTGTTGGAATTGTCGCGGAATTGGCAACGCCGCGACAATTCGCGAACTTCGCAATCTTGCGAAGGATTTTGCCCCCGCTATTTTATGTGTGGTAGAGACTCAAGTTGGGAAGAAGCGGGTAGAAGGACTGACAAGGACACTTGGATTTCACGGATGTTATGCGGTTGATAGTGTTGGAAGAAGTGGTGGCTTGGGTCTTTTTTGGAAAGACTCTGTAGATTTCCGGCTATTAAGATATTCTCCAAGACACATTGATGGTGAGGTTCACGTTCAGGGAAAGTCACCATGGAGGTTAACTTGTATTTACGGTGAAGCAGATCGATCAAACAGACACAATACTTGGCAGTTAATGAGGGATATAAAGGGTGAATCAGCATTGCCTTGGTGTTGCATAGGTGACTACAATGAAATCTTAAAACCTGAAGAGCAAGTTGGAGTGGGATCGCGGCCGAGGGGGGAGATGATGGCATTCAGAGATGCGGCCGATGTATGTGGTCTAGTCGACTTGGGATACACTGGCACCGATTGGACTTGGGAGAAAAAAGTGGGAGGGGGAAGTTACACCAGAGTTCGACTTGATCGAGCATTAGTTACCCCGGACTGGAACACAACTTTTCCAACTGCAGGTTTGAGACATGTGCATGCAGCAACTTCAGATCATTGCGTGCTATGGCTCCAACCGGAAGTGGAAAACAGAAGGGGGAGACTTGATTGGATGCCGAAGCTGTTTAGGTATGAGAAAATGTGGGAGACACACAAGGACTTTGGAGATGTATTGCAAAACAAATGGAGCAAAGATACAGTTCATACAGCAAACCAACTTTTGGAGAAATTGAAACGGCTGTCGAGGGAGTTGACAGAATGGAGTAGGGAGGAATTGGGCAGTGTGTTAAAGGAGATAAAACGCTTGAAAGGGCAGCTGGTTATGCTCAGAGAGGAGCCTGGCAGGAGGGGCCCTTCGCGAGAGGAGATAAAGGTCCAAGGCCGGCTATCAGAACTGTATCATAGGGAGGAAATCATGTGGCGTCAACGATCAAGGATCGAGTGGTTGAAGGAGGGAGATCGCAACACGAAGTATTTTCAGCAGAAAGCTACTATGAGGAAAAAGAAGAATAAAATTACAAAGCTGGAGAGAGCAGATGGAACTCTGACAGAGGACAAGGAGGAGATGGGCAACATGGCGCATTCTTTCTTTGAACATCTGTATGCTACAGAAGGTGTACAAGATCTCCATCTACTCTTAGATGATGTGCCCCGAAAAGTGACAGATAACATGAATGATGACCTAACAAATCCCTATACGGCAGACGAGGTCAAGACCGCCTTGTTCCAAATGTTCCCCACCAAGGCGCCGGGACCGGATGGCTATCCGGCGCATTTCTTTCAGAAGCATTGGAGCTTGTGCGGGGATGAGGTCACGGAGATGGCTCTTAAAATTTTGCGTGGAGAGGATGATGTGGAGGTAATCAATAAGACCTTCATTGTCCTTATTCCCAAAACCGCTAATCCTTCCATGTTGTCTCAATTCAGGCCGATTAGCTTGTGCAATGTAATATATAAAATTGTTTCAAAAGTGATGGCTAATAGGCTGAAGTTAGTGCTACCAGAGATCATATCCTTGGAACAATCAGCGTTTGTGCCAGGGAGACTTATCACGGATAACATTATATCGGCATTTGAGTGTTTACACTTTATGAAGAGAAACAAGGCAAAGAAGAACAGATGTTGTGCTCTGAAGATCGATATGATGAAGGCTTACGATAGAGTGGAGTGGGATTATCTTGAGGCAGTTATGGAGAAATTAGGTTTCAAACCTGATTGGATTTCGTCGGTGATGAAATGTGTACGAACTGTTTCTTTTTCAGTTCTTATGAATGGTGACCAGCTTGAGGATTTTAAACCGACCCGTGGAATCCGTCAGGGAGATCCTATATCGCCATATTTATTTTTATTGGCAGCAAAAGGATTGTCATCCTTGTTGAAGGTGAGGGGAAATAGTTCAGATTTAATTGGGGTGAAGGTTGCCCCAACAGCACCGATGGTCAGCCATCTGTTGTTTGCAGACGATAGTCTTCTATTTATGAAGGCAAGTACGGCAGCTGCCCATGAAATGATGCAGATGTTGAACCTCTATTGCAGAGCTTCAGGGCAACGTATTAACCTTGACAAATCCTCTGTTTTTTTCAGTAAGAAAGTGTCGAATGAGATTAAAGATGCAGTAAAGCTAGCTCTCAATGTACAATCTGAAACACTAAATGAGAAGTACCTTGGCATGACCACAGCTGTGGGAAGATCCACCAATGGAGTTTTCAAGTATTTGAAAGACAGGGTGTGGAAGAGGGTGCAAGGATGGATTGAGATGATCCTCTCTATGGCTGGTAAGGAAGTTTTGATAAAGTCGGTAGCACGAGCATTACCCACTTATTCGATGGGGTGCTTCAAACTTCCAAGGGGGCTTTTGTGAGCATATTGACAAACTATTAAGGCAATTCTGGTGGGGAGCTAAGGAGGGCAAAAGGAAGACAGCTTGGGTGCCATGGAATGATATGACACAGCCTAAGTATATGGGAGGACTTGGGTTCAGAAAGATGGAACTTTTTAATCTTGCTTTGCTAGCCAAACAAGGGTGGAGAATTATTCAGGACCCCACAAGTCTTGGTGCCCAAATTTTGAAGGCTGTGTATTATCCTAATGATGAGTTTCTAACAGCACAGCTAGGGTCGCGGCCATCAAAAATCTGGCGGTCAATCTTGGAGGGCAGGGAAGTTTTAAAACAAGGGCTGATAAGAAGGATTGGTGATGGACAATCTACGCATATATGGACGGATAATTTGATCCCAAGGGAAGCCATGATGAGACCTATAGTGCAGTTAAAACAGGGTATAATTGTAGTGGCTGAGCTAATTGATCCTGTGAATAAAGCATGGAAGATGGAGTTGTTGAATGAGTACATGATCAGGCCCGATGTGGAATGTGTAATGTGAATCCCTTTGGCCACCACAAATTTCGCTGACTGTTGGGCATGGACTCATGAAAAATCTGGTAGCTTTTCAGTACGTTCAGCGTATAAAATGCTCATACACACGAAGAAGAGAAGGGAAGCTTGGCTTCAGGGATCAACCGGAAATTCAGATATGGTAAAGGAGGAGAAAGCTTGGACAAGAATGTGGAGACATGATATACCAGCAAAGATTAAAGTGTTCGCATGACGTTTGGCTAGGCAAAGCTTGCCTACAGGAGATGTCGTTCATCACAGAAACATGGCCGATGATAGTATATGCATGGCCTGCGGATGGGGACAAGACAGTTGGAGGCACTCTTTACTCGATTGTCGTCTGGCCCGGTGTGTGTGGGTGCTGGTGGACGAAGAACTCCATGAGAAGATCAATGAATGTGTAGCACCTTGCGCGAGAAATTGGCTTTTTGATATGGATGAACAACTGTCAAAGGAGGAGTATGTGAAGATGCTGGTAACTCAGTGGGCTATATGGAAAGTAAAGAGAGATTTGATTCATGAGAATACCTATCAGTCACCTTTCTCCACTAGCAGATTCATCACGGATTTCATCCAGGAGCTTGATATGGTGTCAGAACTGGGCAGGGAGAGAACTGGACAAGCACCTCGTCAAATTCAGCGCTGGATTCCACCACCAGCAGGACATATAAAAGGCAATGTGGATGCTGCCATTTCATTGGAGAAGAATGTTTGTGCAGCAGCAGCTGTGTTCAGGAGCGACGAAGGAGACTTTAGAGGAGCATCTGTCCTGGTTGTTGAGGGAATTAGTGAACCAACATGTGCAGAAGCGATTGCGTGCAGAGAGGCCCTTTGTCTTGCACAAGATCAAGGTTTACACTCACTAACGATTGCTTCAGATTGTTTAGGTGTCATAAAAAACATCCAGGAGGGAAGCCTGGGTGAGAACGCGATGATCGTCAAGGAGATTTCCGCCTTAGCTGAAGCTATGCCTGGAGTTTTGTTAACACATGAGACTAGGGAATCGAATGTAGATGCTCATAATTTAGCAAAGGACTCTTTAGTTTTAAATCCTGGCCGCTACTTGTGGCTTTTGGAGCCCCGCGCTGTGTAAACTACTCTGTGAATTAATTAAATCCGGGTGTGTTTCGCTCAAAAAAAAAACGTAAGGCAATTTAAAAGATGCTCATTTGACTTCGAAGGACGCGACACCAATATTGAGGCACATAGTCTCGCTAAGCACGCTCTAAGACTTTCATTCGGACGTCATACGTGGCTCCTTAATACTTCAGACATAAATTATAACCCTATGAACCTTTTTATGATAATTAATAGAGTGTGGTTAGACTAGAAAAAGTCACGCTGGGTTCGCTCAAATTTTCATTCAGTCACTCGAGGAACCTTCAAATACTTGACGTCAACGTTCGGGCTGGAAGCAGATCGAATCCAACAATTTCGTTTCATTCATGGTTGCTTCCTGCCGAACGTGAGGCGATTATCAGGGTCCTTTTTCTTTTGTTAAACCCCGATTTTCCTCTCGAGCAAACGCTTGACGCGCCCACGATTTCGATGTTGCAACGTGCGGCAGCTTTGGAGGCCCCGTGCAGGCACCGGAGCCACGCATCGACCAACGAAAGTTATCCAAAACCAGCGGCAAACCAGGAGGGGAGCCAGCCAAGGCCAAGCAGCCGCGCGACCATGAAGTGCTGGTTCACACATGCGCCCAAGGGAGCAATGGCGAGGCCGCTCTCCAGCCCCTTCTCCGTCACCACCCTCCGCGCCCCGCTCTGGCACGGCCGCCTCCACGCGCCGCCGCTCCCTCCCCTCCGCGCAAGCTCCGGCGATGACGCCGCCGCCGGGCCGGAGCCGCCGGCCCCGGTCGCCACCGCCACCGCCGCCGATGAGGAGTTCGAGAAGCGCGTCCTGCAGCTGAAGTCCCGCGTCGGGCCCAAGAAGCGGGGCAGCGCCGGGGCGCGCAAGAGGAAGGCCGCCGCCGAGTCCAACGCCGTCACGCTGCCGCCGGTGCCGCTGCGGGAGCCGCGGTCGGCCCTCGGCCTGCCCGTCGAGTTCGGCTTCACCGCCTACAGCGAGCGGCTCAACGGCCTGCTGGCCACGGTGGGCCTCACCGCGCTGCTGCTGGTGGAGCTCGGCTCCGGCAAGTCCCTGGTGAAGTACCACCAGGCGCCCACGCTGTTCCTGCAGGTGTACACCATCGTCGCGGCCGGCACCGTGTACGTCAAGTACGAGAAGGAGCGGATCAGCGTCTGGCCGGCGCCGGCGCCGCCCAAGACGACGACGACGACGAGCGGCGAATGAGCTGCTAGCTCTTGTTGGTTAATTTTGGTCTCGTCGGTAGGATGCTTCCATTTTGTACTGTAATACATATTACAACCTCCTGAGTGCCGAGCTGTGTTGTACAAACTGAAATTGCTTAACCACGCGAGTTCAAAAAATATGTATGTTTTCTTACAGTCGCCTGGCCTTTTTTTTACTACAATTCCACACTTTGTTTCCTTTTATTTTACTAGGTGACATGCGATTGAATTTCTTTCGTGGATGGACGTTCCCCACTGTGTTGTGTTGAGAAGAAACTCTGTTGACGCTGCCGTGTGTAGCTGTTGAGATAATTTTTGGGGCATTGCTACTAAAATGTGATGTGTACTTGTAGATTTTTCTTTCACGGACGGTCTTTAAACATCAGATTTTCCACGAAATGGACAAAAGTGGAGCCAAACAAACGCTGCCGTTGGTCCACATTCTATCCGTCCAACGCAGGGGACGTCGACGGTGTTGCGTGTCTGTAGTCTACTACTCTTATCCACAGATAGTACACCGCACCATCCAAAGGGTTGGGCATAATTTCCATGGCCTGGCCCGCGCTGAACAGGCGACCAACCAATGGCACGTCGTACAGCGTGAAGCGCAACCAATGATACGCATCGTCGCAGCACATTTTTTTCCACAAGGACAGGTCGGCTTGACTGACGCACGAGACGAGCATCCATCATGAGAAATTTCCAGCGGTCGCCTTGCTGCTGCTTACTTTTCCACTCTACCATAAGAAAAAGGGCAATGCCAAACACACTGCGGACTTTTATTCGATGCAAATTGCCCGGTGGTGGTCACACCCATTAATAAACAGTGAAGTACTAGATAAAAAGTCAGGTCCAAAGACAGCAACAACTCCTAATTAAACCACATCCAAACCGGGTGGGTATCCATACCGTATCCCACTACTAGCATGCAGCAGCAGTGCAGCACCATCCCATCTGCTTTTCCAGATCCAACGACTAGGCAAAATTATAGTGAAGACAAGTCACTTTAATACAGGGCGCTCTACCAATACCGTGCAAAGCTGCAGCAGGTAGGCAAAGCCCGGGTAGAGAGAGAAAGAGACAGTGTAAAGCTTCAGGCCATCTCTCGTTAAGCTTGATTTGGCGACAGAAATGTCAAAGAGTTTCGGCTCCATGTTGACAGCTTCAGCTTATACCAAGCAGGATCCAAAGATGCAGCCCACCCATGACTGACGCTCATCTCATCAGTGTAACATGTGTATCAATTATAACTGCCTGCACTCTATAGATATTACGCAGCAGCAAATCTCCTGAGAAAGAACGCAACAAACAAACCAATGTAGGAAGAGGGGGTATGGTCAGCAAACACTTCTTGATCTGGCTAACAGAAGCGACGACGACGACGGCTGAATCAAAATGCCACTATGTATTAGTTGGTAGAAGATTCATTCATTCGTTGCTAGGACAGTCAGTACCTCCTCTTCTTCGATCTACTGTCATTCGGGTTGCCGTCGCGACACCCCCCCCTGAGGGCCACGGTACCTGTAGCCGTCTTCCTGCTCGCCCCTTGCTCGGTGCTCCATTCTGTTCCTGAAGCGGCCCTCAGGCTCCCGTGGACCGCCATCACCATCGGCAAAGTCGATGTCGCCATCGCCGTGGTACGAGAGCATCTCCTCGTCGTCACCCATGGGGCTCCGTTCCAAGGATCGACGATACGCTCTCCTCTCCCCAAACCTCCTTCTCTCTGTAAGTTCAGCCTCTGCATGTAGCTCGGCTAGTTGAGCGGGATGTAAAGGTGGCTCAAAGGTCTCACCTTCCACACCTTGATGCATGCCACACCGCTTCATGTTCCTTTGCATACCTCTCTCGTCATGTCCTGCTCGGTCGAATGGAGAACCACGGCGTCGTATGTGGCGTTGATGAGGTAAGTATGGTCTGTCACTTCTGTTTAGTGGTGGTGATCTGTGCATGGTTTCAGGGGACCGTCCCCGGTGGAAATGAATGGGAGCGCCCCTTCTTTGCCCAGGTGAATGGCTCCTATCCCTGTGGATAAATGCATGATCACCTAGAGTGTGCTGTGAATGAGGATGGGGCATGAAAAACCTCTGTTCCATCATGTCATCTGGGACATCATCCATCTCCCCATGATCCAACAGCCTAGGGTCCATAATCTCTCTCCCAGAAAACCTGTCATGCGCCATTTCTCTCATGAGGCAGCCAGGCATCTGATTCGGTGGTGAACGCAGCCGCCTATGCTGAGTTCGGTGCAAGTGCCCGTAGTCATTTTCATGTGGCCGCCTTCTGCCAACAATAGGTTCATCTTCGAAGTCAATTTCAGACTCATCGCTCATTCTTGGACCCCGGAAGTTCCTTGGATGGCCATGATATCCACCACCACGACCACGATAACGTGGGTCTATCCTCCGTTGATTGTTCATGTCTCTGCCACCATGGAACTCTCTGTTGTTCTCTCGCTCAGACTGCATGAACCTCTCCCACCTCTCATTCCTGTAAAGAAAAATAAAGAGGACTACCTTCTGTAACAACAGTCAAGGATAAAACCAAGGAATATAAATATGCACAGGGCAAAGCCAGCCATGCTACATGCAACATGATTGCAAAAACAAAAGAATAACAAGAATCATACCTATTAACATAAGCATTTGCCACATCTCGCCAGTGCGACCCATTAACCTGTCCATCTTTTTCATTCTGTACAGAAGATGTCATGCAAGAGTCAGGATTGGATTTTTCATGTTCTGACCTTTCACCTGTCGATTTCACCTTCGTAGATTCATTATGTGGTTGACTGGTCGAAGCTCCATCAAGAAGTGAATCTTCACCCAGAACTGGATCGTTTGGCTGTAAATTAGAGCCTCTAGCAATCTCTTCCTTTTCTGTCCCATGCTCACTCTTTACAGCAGCCATTTTTGCATTGCCCTCACTACAATTAGCAGCTTGCTTACCATCAGGAGACTGACTCCTTTCAGATTTTATCACTGGGATTCTACTCTTCTCGACAGTGTTATCAGATGTCTTGGGAGATTGCCCGGTAGAATCTATTTTATGGGAACCTGAAGTTCCCAAAATAGGTGATCTTGTAAGATCTGCTGAACTGGCACCTGCGGAAATCTTAACATCATCCATGGTAACATCAGTATTGTTCAGTGGAGAATTCTTATCAGATGTCAACAATTGTTTGTCTTTGGCTTTCCCATTAACCGAAACCTCACTTTCATGCTCCTCCTCACCTGAACGACCAACAATGACATCTGGCGTATTAACACGCTTCACACCATCAGTGCCCTGAACGTGAGCCTTATTTGTCACGGACAAACAGTCGTGATGCATATTACTACCATCTTCTTTCCGCGGCTCTGTGATTAAGTTATTAGCCTCAGTAATTTGACTATTTCCCAATGACTCAACATGAGGCCTACTGGTAGTAGGCAACTGTGAAACAGAATTATCACCATCCTCTGAAAAGTCCATTGAAGCACTTCCTTGGGACATACCATCAAATACAGCACGGTGCAGAGAATTGAAAACCAAAGATTCAGCTGTAGGGTTGGAGGAACTTCGGGATACAGCACAAGCTTCTTTAGCATCACAAGGCTTGCGGGCCACATTTTTGCGAGCCTGAACCTGATTAACTGCTGGTTTACAATAAGTAGTAGCTTTAACAGGATTACAGCTTGCAGGTGCCGAAGCAGAAATGGTGGGCTGACTAGCTGATTCACATAATCCAACAACAGGGCTGGCAACATTACCTTCCAAATGCAGTGATTTAGCAGTTGATGACTCAGACTGACCACTTACTGTTGCAATCACAGGACTTGGGATAGCAGTTGTCACTTCTTCACGCTTGATAAATTTCTCAGTGCGAGCAACACCACACAACTTGTCAGTTTGAACAGGAACACTGTCAGTCACTACCTCCAATCCATTGCGGACACCACTATCATTTGGACAATTTCCAGAGTACAAATCAAAGCTAGCTTTACCACACACCTGGTTTAGGCTGCCAGTCTTTTCAAATTCAGCACTACTACTAGCCTGTCCAACACTTTGTTGGACGAACAGAGGTGCCTTTTCAACATTGTTCTGGATATGTCGCCGTGGAGGTTCTCCAGGCTCTTTCTTCACCAAATTACTGGCAATTATCTCCCCATTTCCAGAAACTGTCTGTGGCATAGTGGTGTGAGGATTAACATTACACGCCACAGGTTTCGAAATCTTCTCAGCTGGTGATTTATCAGAGACTGGTGTAGCAACCTCCTGGCTTATCTTATTGGCTCTTTCAACAGGTTCAGATGTAAATATAGCATCAGGAACATTCAGATCCTTAGGCTCATCTGTGTGATTACCAGATAGAGAGAGGCTGAGCTCTGGATCAGGAGCAAGGCCTTTCCAGCTTATTCCAAGCTCAGGTCTGGTTGGCGGTTTAAGTTGCAAATCTAAGGTAACATCAGCTGCTCCACTCTTGTTAGAAAGTTGATATGCATTCGACGGTTTCAGAGTATTGTCAATATTTAGACTCAGACGACTGCTTACTGAAGAAAAGGGTGCCACTGAGGGAACCTGTGCTTTCTGATGCTGAAATGTTGTATGATGGGGTATGTTAAAGCCAGCCTGCATTGTAGGCAAACCTTCAAGTTGATCAACCGGGTCCAGTGATACATTAAGATCTAAATTAGATAGTTTTCCCAAGCTAGCGTTAGAAGAAGATTCCATGCCACTTGTTGTTTGTACATCCTTGGGAGGTCTTGCTGAAGGAAAGATAGAAAACCCCTGATCTAGTTTCTCTTTTTTGACAGGGGAATTAGAGTTGATTTTGACATTCTGACGAGACGCTAACTGTAAATCCAAAGTCAGAAACTTGTGACTCTGCGATCTGGCAACGGGAGCAGCAGTCCCTAGTCTACCACTCTCTCCGCGAGAGGGGATTTCGCTTGAGCCATTAAGTAGCACGCTTTTCTTCTCGTTCGTGGATGGAGTAAAAGATCTACTGGGAATATCTGATTTAGATCTATTCAAGACAGGCTCATTGCTAAAGCCCGCCCCCAGAGCCGAGACGGACATCCCCGTCGGAGTAGATGGGGGCTTCATGGAGAGTGTCATTCCAGATGGAACCGATTTGTCGGATAAGAAAACTGGCCTTTTCTTAATGGGAACACCAGCAGCCGGCTCACCCAATCGCAGTCCAAGCGGATGACCGCAAACCTGCTCACAAAACATGGAAGTTTTATGTACATGCAGAGGTGGAAAGACGCGTATGCAAGCAACCTAGAATTAACATTCAATGAGGAAACTGCAAGTACCTCATCCTTCTTGGCTACCGACATCTTGCGGTGTAGTGGATAGGCAGACAATAACCTGTTTTCTCCCGCAGAAACTGAAGTCAGTCTCCCCCAAAAAAAGGCAAGCATAATAACAGTACAAGAAGGGCGCAAGTAATGCATACCAACCGGGAATAGCCAGGCAGATGGTACGTGGATCATACTAAGAAACTGCTACTAGCATACTATGAGAAAAATCCCTTTCTCGATTTGCAACACCAAGGGTAAATTAATTCTTTCACTTTCAAGACACGACAATTCTTTCATGAGAAGGAGTCAGAGAATTAGCTGAGCAGAAGGCGCGGACAAATCTGCCAAGTGTTAAATGGTGGACCGACGGCATGGCAAACCTACCAGGTGTTAATGATGAACTCGACGGCGTACTTACTGCAAATCTATCAGTATCTTCCAAGGAGAAGTACTAGTAATTCCTTTATGAATACTACTACCGATTCACAAGACAGGATGAGCGCATCTCAAGATCACAATAATCATAACTAATGAAGCAATTTCACACTGATAATAACTGTCGGCGGAAAAGAAGAAAGTAAAAGCGCAGCGGAATCCGGAGAACTCGGCTGCCACGCCACCGTGTTGTGCCCAAGAGGACTAGCCGAAAACTCGGGCGATCCACACGGGCTTTTGCCGCTTGCGTGAGAGCGAAGCGCCCCCATTATTATACCACTAAGAGTTCACGAATCTCACCAAGGAGAAGAGAACTACTACAGCAGTTATAACACACAAAACAAAACAATCGAAGAAACCGCCGAATCCCGGCGGAAGATCGATCTAGAAAGGCAAATCCAATCTCACTCACAAACAACAACATCTCATACTGCCGCCGAAATAAGACCAAGAACATACAAGCTTACTTTGAAGTTACCTGCTGATCACTCCGGAGAGGCGGAAGAGAGGCCGCCGCTCAGTGCTGCAGCGGCTAGCAGGCTGGAGAAGAAGTAGTGGAAGAAGAAGAAGAGGGTGTGTGTAGGCGAGTGCGGCGGCGGGGCATTAAAAAGAGAGCGCGTAGTGTGAGCCGACGGCGACGGGGCACCCACCCAGGCCTCCGGAGACGAAATGAAGTCCTTGGTGGCTCGCTCGCTCGCTCCTCCGCACCAGTCCCTCTCCAACCAATCTCATCTGGCAGGGCGAGAGGGATGGAGATCCCTTGCCTCTCCGCGCAACCAAGACGCAACCAACGCCGAATAATAATCAGTATAGTAGTATTTCTTTCCGCCTTTGGTTTGTTTTTTATAACCTATCTGGGGGCGCGGGCCGGGGCGGGGCGGGGCGTGGTGCGTGGCTTCCGCGAAGTTCCCGGGCCAGTCCACGTCTGGACTCCGGTGACCTATCGTGCGGCCGTGGCGACGCGAGGGGACGATCTGGACCGTCCGTTGACCGAGCCGGGCCGATCTGGGCCGGGCAGTTGCTTGTTGATGGAGTAGTAATTTATTTTTTTACATATATTTATAGGGCCGCATTTTGTGGCTGGCACACGCGATCCATATGGGGAGCTTTGGGTAGGGTATGGCGACCCGAGCGAGAGCGAGAGCGAGAGCTCCCCGGCCGTTGGATCTCAGATCAACGGCTGAGAGCTCCCGGAGCACCTCACCTGAAACTTGCCCCTGCTGCGAGATGGGACGGGGTGCTGCCATCTCGCGTCGTCAGTTGGCCGCACGGCTCGGACGTGGCCGCGGGTCGGTCAGTCAGTCGGGTCTACCTACGGCCATACCCACAACGAGACGAGCGGTACCGGTGCTGTGCTGGCAGGCAACACCACGTACCGACGCACCACGGGCTCGCAAATGGCGTACGTAAATGCTTTTGACTTGTCGTTGTCGAGGTGGGGGCACCGCATCGGCCGGCGTGAGCTGTGGCCCGCCCTCCCTGCAACATGGAACGTGGCCACCACTGGGCAGCAGCGTGGGGCTTGTCGGGCGGGCACACGGGAGCGTGCCCGTAGAGGATCGCGTTGAAAAAGGAGCACAGTGGGCGCGTCACGCACTTTGGCCCGGCCTCGCCTGCACCGTAAATTAATGATGAATGCTCTCTGGACAGGAGTAAAGAAATGAGCAGATAATAACGGCCCCCACCCCCGTTCCGTGGTGCTCCTCCACCGAATCATCTCGATCTCTCGAGGTGGGATCGATCCCCACCCCACCGAGATGAGATGAGACGAGAACAAATGGTTGTCCGACGGGGCACGCATCACGGTCTAGCACGAGCAGTGACTGGCCACGGGTCACACTCGAAAGTTTGTAAAGAAGATGCGTCACTCGCAGCAGGGACAAATGGTTGTCCGTGGGACAAGCTATCCCAGCGAAAGCATCCGTCCATTCCATGATGCCGTATGCTTATTGGGTGTACACAGCACGCATGTGCACTCCGCTTCGCAGCTTGGCCCTTTCTTTCATTAGTACTGTACGACTTTCTGCTCCAGCTGACGGCTCAATTAGCTTATTGGTTTCTATGCTGTCAAGAGAAGGAAAAAAGATTATTGGTCTCTATCTGTTTTGTTCGGTTGCTATACGGTGACATATGGTCCTACTACTTCCCTTCGTCAAAAAAAAAAATTGATCCTGCTCCATGCAGGCACCTAATTCTTTTGAGGAAAATATTGCGTGTGTAGCTCAACTACCTAACAAGTCGCAAAAAAAAAAAGAAAAACCTCACTTGACTAACAGCCTCGCGTTTCTTTCTTACTAAAAGAGAAAAAATCTTCTTGCTTGACTATCCAAAGCCATAGTCTTCGTCTAATAATAAAGCACCGACGGCTTCTATTCTGCCCGCTCACCGTTACGGCTTTTTTACAAAAAAGCCCTTATACTATGTGGCAACTGAACCCGCGGTCCCTTTTTAAGTGGATAGCTGAGAACACGTTTGGTTTTTACTTATAAACCCCTGCATTTATTAGTATTCAACCCGTGATCCGGTAGCTAATTTGCGCAGCTCACCGGGGACCGAGATCCAGTGCCTTTATGGAGAGAAGTCACCACGTGCCTTTACCCATGTCTCTGCCCTCCGATCTCTATCCGACGGACAAGATTGATCCAAAATTCGAAATCAAAATTGAAAATCTTCAGAAAAATTTGAAAATATTCCAGTAAGTAGTAGAGGTTTCGTAGTATATTCTGAGAAATTTTTGTTTCATTTCGATCAATGGTTTATGATTTAATAGCTTATAAAGTTCAAAGTATGAAAACCTATTTAACGATAAATCAATTGTCAAAATAAAGCGAAACTTTCCCAGAATACAAAATGGACCATATACGATCTACTGGATTTTTTTCAAAATTTTCTGAAGATTTTGAATTTTGAGTTCTAATTTTGGGTCAATCTCGTCCGTCGGATGGAGATCGGAGGGCAAGCAGTTGGGTAAAGGCACGTGGTGACTTCTCTCCATAAAGGCACTGGATCTCAGTCCCTCACCGGCGGCAGGCGGGCATGGACGCGCGGCTAGGCAGGACGACGTTGGGTAGCTGGTTCCGGCGGGGGTTGCCGGCGTCGAGGTGGCGAGGTGAGGCCGGGGTCGGGCGCTGGCTCTCCCGATCCAGACAGGATCGAGAGGAGATCCTCCCCGGCGGCGGCCGGGCATGGACACGCGGCTAGGTAGGACGGCGCTGGGTAGCTGGTTCTGGCAGGGGTTGCCGGCGTCGAGGTGGCGAGGTGAGGCCAGGGTTGGGCGCTGGCTCTCCCGATCCAGACAGGATCGAGAGGAGATCCTCCCCGGCGGCGGCCGGGCATGGACACGCGGCTAGGTAGGACGGCGCTGGGTAGCTGGTTCCGGCAGGGGTTGCCGGCGTCGAGGTGGCGAGGTGAGGCCGGGGTCGGGCGCTGGCTCTCCCGATCCAGACAGGATCGAGAGGAGATCCTCCCCGGTGGCGACCGGGCGTGGACACGCGGCTAGGCAGGGCAGCGCTGGGTAGCTGGTTCCGGCGGGGGTCGCTAACATCGAGGTGAGGCCGGGGTCGGGCGTTGGGTCTCCCGATCCAGACGGGATCAAGGCAGGGCGTGGTGGCTCAGGCACGTCGCGCGTGGAGGCTTTGCGGGTGAGGGGAGGTCGTTTGTCTGATCTTGATGTTGGTTCGCCCTTTGGGAGCTCCCTCTCCTCCCTGCCTTCTTCCCATGGTGCCAGGGACCAAGGGTCGGACGCCAGCACGACGGAGCTACTGTGATGCTACGTTTCCTCGGGTCGTCCAGGTGCGTCCTCTGTCCCAGCCACCCATCGTCAAGATCCGGCGTCCTCTGACCGTTTTCCGATTGATGTGACTAAGCCTCCACGATCCGCTCCAAACTGTGTAAAACTTGCAGTTGTAGCTGGCATGAGAGGCGCCTTGATGCAAAGCTACATGCTTACGTGAGTGCTGATGGCCGCTGCCTGGTTACCCCCTCGCCAGTAGGGTCGTCCGTGACCGGGCCCCCCAAGCTAAGGAGTAACATGTTGTAGCTTCTGCCCACCACCATCCGTGAGACATGGAAATCTAGGAAGCTGCAGGGTTTGTGCGACACTCATGCTCGCCATGTGTTTGCTGAAATGCTCCTGTGTGTAGGAAAAATACATCCTACCACCTATGGGTAGTTACCCTACATGTCTCATATACTATCATGTGGTAGTATATATACTATTTTATCATTATAAGTATGTTGATATACTATATATAAGATAATTCAAAGTGAGTTATATGAAAATTTTGCAAGTTGACCCATGGTTTTATTATATTTTTTAAATACGTATATATTTGTAAAAGAGAGCATACTCAAAATATGAGACATACTACAAAACAAGTAGTATATATACTCCCTAAGCATTCTTATATCTTACATACTAGGCGTACATACTCTTTGATTTGATAGATACTACATACAACATACAAAACTTAAGCGGTGGTAACTAACACCGGGTGGTAGGAAACATTTGTCATATATACACAGACCGTCTATTCTGACATCACTTCCGAACTGCACGCTCAACGCGAGTGCACTGCATCCATGTTAAATGAGCACTGAATGCCAGGCGGGAGAACTTCTTCTTTTCTGGCGGCCTTCCTGTGTGTTCTTGATGGAATCGAGTCTCGCGGGATGATTGTGGTTGTTTCTGGATGTGTGTTGTATATTATTATTTGTAATTTACCTATATCCCGACTAAAATCTGCACAAATCGACCGATTGGCGAAAAAGCTTTCCTCTGTTCGTCGGTGTTCGTGTGCGATTCATAATTTTTGCGGTCGAATGTGGTTTGTAACCAGGAACTATTAGGTAGTGTTCGATTAATATCCCTACGTTTTGTGCGAATCTGTGATTTATTAGGTAATCAGGTGTCAAATTTTGCGAAATCTATTGCGCGGGCGTCATGAGCTTCGTCCGCTCGTGTGAGTAATTTTGTTTTCTAATTTTGTGCATTGATGCGGTTTTGAATCTACTGATTTGTGTCTTCGTTATATTTTCATGTACACAATTACGCCTGTAATTGGTGTAATCTACTTTGATTTTAAAAAAATCTTATGTTGTTCATTCGCTTCTTTTCTCGGCCGTAAGCTCGATTGAATTCCTTGCGGCCTCTATTCTTCATAATGGATTGGTTCGTACGTCGATTCGACGTGCTACTCAAACCGTGACTGGATGTCCTCACCTTTATTTAGTCTCCCCCATTACTTGATCTGTGTTGTTTGTTCCAATTTTTGTAGTTCTCTTCTTATTTCAGTAGTGTACTGCAGGCTTACAAGTGATACTCGTAGTCTGCGTTGGGTTTTCCGTGAAGAGGAATGGGTAATCGCAGCACAAAATGTGTAAGTATTTCCCTCAGTTATGAAACCAAGGTTTATCAAACCAATAGGAATACCAATCCTCAACCGTCTTCAGCGACTGCACACAAAAAAACAAACAACTTGCACCCAACGCCGGCAAGAGGGTTGTCAATCCCCTTGATCTCGTTATTTGCAAGCAAGTGAGTTGTGTAGATAATTGTAGATAATAGTAAAGTGCAAAATAAAATAAAAGGTAATAAATAACAGCGAGGTAATGATAGCGTTTGTGAATTTACAAGTGAATAGACCCGGGGGCCATAGAGTTCTCTAGTGTCATCTCTTATAAGCAAAGCATACAGTGGGTAGACAAATTACTGTTGGGCAATTGATAGAAAAGTGAATAATTATGCGATGTTCACGACAATGATCATGTGTATATAGGCATCACATCCATAAGCAAATAGGCCGACTCCTGCCTGCACCTACTACTATTACTCCACTTCAAGAGCACTTCTATGCTTGTCTCTGTACGTATTAAGTTCATGACAAACGGAGTAATGCTTGGAGAACGATGACATGATGTAGACAAAGTAAACTCAACTAATATGAATAAACCCCGTCGTTTTATCCTTAGTAGCAACAACACAAAGACGCAACTTGCCCCCTTCTGTCACTGGGATATAGAAACTCGTCAGGTTGAACCTACTACAACGCACCACTCCCACCGAAGAAATATCAATCTAGTTGGCCAAACTAGCTCAATAGATCGGAGAGCATTACGAAGCTATGATGATCATGCAAATAAGAATCATAGTAATAAGGTTTGACTCAAATACTTTTCATGAATAATCTGAACATAAACTCAAAATTCATCGGATCCCAACAAACACACCATACAAAGGGATTACATTGGATAGATCAAGGCAAAGATGCGATGAACATTGTATTGAAGATCGAGAGAGAGAGAGATTTCCATCTAGGTACTACCTACGGACCCGTAGGTTTGCGGTGAACTACTCACACATCATGGTGAGGGCAGCAAGGTTGATGAAGAGGCCCTCCGTGATCGATCTCCCCTCCGCCAGGGTGCCGGAACGGAGGTGTAGATGGCCTCCCGTCGGAACAGAGGCTTGCGGCGGCGGAAAAAGTGTTTCGGGAGCACTTCTGGTGTTTTTAGGGTAGATGTGAATTTATAGGCCAGAGAACGACGTCGGGGGACGCTCCAGGGGGCCACCACATATCTGGCCGCGCCCCCCACTAGGGGGCGCGGCTGGATATGTGGTGGGCCCCTAGTGCATCTCCTGGCCCTCCTCCAAAGCTTCTAGGTCTTCTATTGGTCCAGAAAAAATTACCAAAAAGTTTCATGGCAATTGGACTCCGTTTGATATTGTAACTCTGAAAAGGCAAAAACACGCAAAAAACAAGAACTGGCACTGGGTCAATAGGTTAGTGCTCAAAAATATTATAAATTGGTAAATAAATACCCAAAAAGTATCCTAAAATGATAATATATCAACATGGAACAATCAAAAATTATCGATACATTGGAGACATATCAACATCCCCAAGCTTAATTCCTGCTCGTCCTCGAGTAGGTAAATGATAAAAACAGAATTTTTGATTTGACATGCTACCCATTATGTAATCTTTGGTATGTATGCTCATTGAGAAATGATGAATTAACAAACAACAACATAGTAATATTCATAAGTATAAGAAACAAAATCATTATTTTTTCAAAGTATACGATCCTAAAAGAATGTTTTACCCCTATTCATCTTATTATATTAGCAAGGCATGACTCCGTCTTCACCACATAGATACAAATGTTAAGCACCACAGTGTCCAAGTCAGGCAATTGGATCGTAGTTTTTCAATATGTATCAACTTTTTATTCTTCACGCAATACATGAGCGTGAACCATTGGACATAGCATATAGGTGGAATAGAATATGGTGCTATGTATCAAAGGGGTAAAAGGTGGAGAATATAGTCTCGCATCAACTAGGCGTACCAACGAGCTATGGAGATGCTCATCGATAGATATCAATGCGAGGAGTAGGGATTGCCATGCAAATGATGCACTAGAGCTATAAGTGTATGAAAGCTCAACTGAAGCTAAGTGGGGTGTGCATCAAACTTGCTTGCTCATGAAGACCTCGGGCATTTGAGGAAGCCCGTCATAGGAATATACAAGCCAAGTTCATTATATGAAAAGGTAATTCCCCCTAGCATAGGGAAGTGTTAACATAGGAGACTCTTTATATGAAGAACATGGTGCCGCTCTGAGGCACAAGTGTGGTAAAGGATAGTAGCAAAGTACCTTCTCTCTTTTCTCTCATTTTATTTTTTATTTTTTTATGGTGAGCTTTTCTCTTTTTTTTGCCTCCCCCATTTTCTCTCTTTTTTATATATGGTGGGCTCATTTGGCCTCCCCCATTTTTATTTCATTTTTTGTTCGGAGTCTCATCCCGACTTGTGGGGGAATCATAGTTCTCCATCATCCTTTCCTCACTGGGGCAATGCTCTAATAATGATGATCATCACACTTTTATTTACTTACAACTCAACATGAAGAACTGATAGGAAGATATGACTCTGTATGAATGCCTCCAGCAGTGTACCAGGATGTGCAATGATCTAGCGTGACATGTATCAAAAATATGAAGAACGGTGGCTTTGCCACAAATACTATGTCAGCTCTATACGATCATGCAAAGCATTATGATGATGAACGAACTAGTCATGTGAAGTGACGATGGAATTTGCATGGCAATATATCTTGGAATGGCTATGGAAATGCCATAATAGGTAGGTATGGTGACTGTTTTGAGGAAGATATAACGACGCTTATGTGCAACAGAACGTATCATGTCACGGGGTTTGGATGCACCGGCGAATATTTGCACCGATCCTCGAGGTGATAATGGGCTATGCACGATACCGAAGAGGCTAGCAAATATGAGAAGGTGAAGATGCATATGTCCATGGTGTCACATTAGTCATAAAGAACTCACATACTTGTTGCAAAGTTTTATTAGTTTTATCACAAATCAAAGTACTCCTCGCATGCCCCGAGGGAGGAGGTTGGTAGGAGTTAACCATCGCGCGCCCCCGATGTTGGGGAAAGTTGCATGGGAAACAAAAAATTTCCTACGCACACGCAAGATCTATCCATGGTGATGAGCATCTACGAGAGGGAGAGTGGATCTACGTACCCTTGTAGATCGCTAAGCGGGAAGCGTTCAGAAACACGGTTGATGTAGTCGAACGTCTTCGCGATCCAAATCGCAAGCCGTCCCGCGATCCCATCACGATCCGTCTCGCGATCCAATCACGATCCGTCCCGCGATCCAATCACGATCCTTCCAATATAGTGCCGAACGGACGGCACCTCCGCGATCAGCACACGTACAGCTCGATGACGATCTCCGCCTTCTTGATCCAGCAAAAGGGAGCGGAGAGGTAGATGAGTTCTCCGGCAGCGCGACGACGCGGCGGCAGTGGTGGTGGAACTATTCCGGCAGGGCTTCGCCTAAGCACCGCCAAAAATAGACTAGAGGAGACACGATCTAGAGGAAGAAGAGGGCAACACTTGGCAATTAGGGTTAGGGCTGCCCTCAAATCCTCTAGTATATATAGGAGGGAGGGAGGAGGAGGCAGCCCCTAGGGTTTCCCCTAGTGGCTTCGGCCGAACCAAGGAGGAGGTGGAGGAGTCCACCTCCAATCCTAAGAAAATAGCGATATCCACCGCACGCTTCAACACTCATTGGACCGCATACATCAACATGTATCATTTCCAATAAGTCACTTGCCCGCTCCATCAAGCCGGAAAACGGGGTTTTAGTCATCTTGCCCATGAGGCATGGTCCGCATGTCTCAACCGATTCGAAATCGAGTGAGTCAAAAGATCCATCAACATGGAGTTTCTTCATGCGCTTTACACCAATATGACCTTGGCGGCAGTGCCACAAGTATGTGGTACTATCATTATTAACTTTGCATCTTTTGGCATCAATATTATGAACATGTGTATTACCATGATCAAGTTTCAATAAACCATTCACATTGGGTGCATGACCATTGAAGGTATTATTCATGTAAACAGAATAACCATTATTCTCTAATTTAAATGAATAACCGTATTGCAATAAACACGATCTAATCATGTTTATGCTCAACGCAAACACCAAATAACATTTATTTAGGTTCATCACTAATCCCAAAGGTAGAGAGGGCGTGCGATGGTGATCACATCAACCTTGGAAACACTTCCAACACACATCGTCACCTCGCCCTTAGCTAGTCTCCGTTTAATCCGTAGCTTTTATTTCGAGTTACCAACATTTAGCAACTGAACCGGTATCTAATACCCAGGTGCTACTAGGAGTACTAGCAAGGTACACATGAATAATACGTATATCAAATATACTTCCGTTGACGTTGCCACCCTTCTTATCTACCAAGTATCTAGGGTTGATCCGCTTCAGCGACCACTCTCCTCATAATAGAAGCACTTAGTCTCGGGTTTGGGTTCAACCTTGGGTTTCTTCACTGGAGCAGCAACTGGCTTGCCATCCATGAAGTTTCCCTCCTTGCCCTTGCCCTTCTCAAAACTAGTGGTTTTACTAACCATCAACACTTGATGCTCCTTTTTGATTTCTACCTTCGCGGTGTCAAACATTGCGAATAGCTCAGGGATCATCTCCATCCCTGGCATTTTATAGTTCATCACGAAGCTTTAGTAGCTTAGTGGCAGTGACTTGGAGAACTATATCAATCACTATCTTATCTGGAAGATCAACTCCCACTCGATTCAAGCGATTGTAGCACCCAGACAATCTGAGCACATGCTCACCGACTGAGCTATTCTCCTTTATCTTGCAGGCAAAGAATCTTGTTGGAGGTCTCATACCTCTCAACACGGGCACGAGCCTGAAATCCCAATTTCAGCTCTTAGAACATCTCATATGTTCCGTGACGTTCAAAACGTTTTGGAGCCTCAATTCTAAGTTGTAATGCATGACGCACTGAACTATCAAGTAGTCATCAGAACGTGCCTATCAGATGTTCACAACATCTACAGACGACGCTTGAGGGGGTGGCGCACCGAGCGGTGCATTAAGGACATAAGCCTTCTGTGCAGCAATGAGGACAATCCTCAGATCACGGACCCAGTCCGCATTATTGCTACCATCATCTTTCAACTCTATTTTCTCTAGGAACGTATAAAAAACACAGGGGAGCTACAGCGCGAGCTATTGATCTACAACATAATTTGCAAAGACATTTTGACTATGTTCATGATAATGAGTTCAAATAATCATATTACTTAAGAACTCCCACTCAAATCAACATCCCTCAGGTTGTCTAAGTGTGTCATGATCCAAATCCACCAACGCAAGTCCGATCATCACGTGAGATGAGGTGGTTTCAATGGTGAACATCTCCATGTTGATCATATCTACTATATGACTAATGTTCGACCCTTCGGTCTCTTGTGTTCCGAGGCCATGTCTGTACATGCTAGGCTCGTCAAGTTTAACCCGAGTGTTCCGCACGTGCAATACTGGCTTGCACCCGTTGTATGTGAACGTAGAGTCTATCACACCCGATCATCACGTGGTGTCTCGAAATGACGAACTTTCGCAACGGTGCACACTCGGGGAGAACACAATTTTATCTTGAAATTTTAGTGAGGGATCACCTTATAATGCTACCGTCGTCCTAAACGAAATAAGATGCATAAAAGGATTAACATCAAATGCAAATCATAAGTGACATGATATGGCCATGAACTTGTGCTTTTGATCTCCATCTCCAAAGCACCGGCATGATCTCCATCGTCACCGGCATGACACCATGATCTCCATCATCTTGATCTCCATCAACGTGTCGCCATGAGGTTGTCACGTCAACTGTTGCTTCTACGACTATTGCTAACTCATAGCGATGAAGTAAAGCAAAACGGCGAAAATAAATTAAAGACAACCCTATGAGTCCTGCCGGTTGCCGTACTCATCGACATGATCATCTCATACATCACATATATCTCATCATGTAATTGGCCATATCACATCACAACATACCCTGCAAAAACAAGTTAGACGTCCTCTAATTGTTGTTGCATGTTTTACGTGGATGCTACGGGTATCTAGCAAGAACGATTCTTACCTACGCAAAAAACACAACGGTGATACACAAATTGCTATTCAACCTTCTCAAGGACCGCCTTTGTCGAATCCGATCCAACTAAAGTGGGAGAGACAAACACCCGCCAGCCATCTTTATGCAACAAAGTCACATGCCAGTTGATGGAACCGGTCTCTCGTAAGCGTACGAGTAAGGTTGGTCTGGGCCGCTTCATCCCACAATACCGTTGAATCAAGAAAAGACCAAGGGAGGAAGCAATCTGAGCATCAACGCCCACAAACTCCTTTGTGTTCTACTCGTGATCTCATCTACACATAGACCTAGCTCATGATGCCACTGTTGGGGAACGTTGCATGGGAAACAAAAGATTTCCTACGCACACGCAGGATCTATCCATGGTGATGAGCATCTACGAGAGGGAGAGTGGATCTACGTACCCTTGTAGATCGCTAAGCGGGAAGCGTTCAGAAACGCAGTTGATGTAGTCGAACGTCTTCGCGATCCAAATCGCAAGTCGTCCCGCGATCCCATCACGATCCGTCTCGCGATCCAATCACGATCCGTCCCGTGATCCAATCACTATCCTTCCAATCTAGTGCCGAACGGACGGCACCTCCGCGTTCAGCACACGTACAGCTCGATGACGATCTCCGCCTTCTTGATCCAGCAAAAGGGAGCAGAGAGGTAGATGAGTTCTCCGGCAGCGCGACGGCGCGGCGGCGGCGGTGGTGGAACTATTCTGGCAGGGCTTCGCCTAAGCATCGCCGAAACTAGACTAGAGGAGAAACGATCTAGAGGAAGAAGAGGGCAACACGTGGCAATTAGGGTTAGGGCTGCCCTCAAATCCTCTAGTATATATAGGAGGGAGGGAGGAGGAGGCAGCCCCTAGGGTTTCCCCTAGTGGCTTCGGCCGAACCAAGGAGGAGGTGGAGGAGTCCACCTCCAATCCTACTCCAAGTAGGATTCCTTTCCTACTTGGAGTTTCCCTTCCCCACTTGGGGTTTTTTCCTTTCCCCTCACCCTAGCCGCATGGGCCCTTAGGGGCTGGTTTTCCCAGCCCACTAAGGGTTGGTGCACCACCCCTCAGGCCCATGTGGCCTCCCGGCGTGGGTGGCCCCTCCCGATGGCCCTCCGGCACTCCCGGTACACTACCGGAAATACCCGAAACTTTTCCGGTGGCCAAAACGGGACTTCCTATATATCAATCTTTACCTCCGGACCATTTCGGAGCTTCTCGTGACGTCCGGGATCTCATCCGGGACTCCAAACAACCTTTGGTCACCACCATACATAACTCAATACTACCGAAACGTCACCGAACGTTAAGTGTGCAGACCCTGCGGGTTCGAGAACTATGTAGACATGACCGAGACACCTCTACGGTCAATAACCAATAGGGGGACCTGGATGCCCATATTGGTTCCTACATATTCTACGAAGATCTTTAGCGGTTGAACCTCTATGTCAAGGATTCAGTTAATCCCGTACGCTGTTCCCTTTGTTCTTTGGTATACTACTTGCCCGAGATTCGATCGTCGGTATCTCTATACCTAGTTCAATCTCGTTACCGGCAAGTCTCTTTACTCGTTCCGTAATACAAGATCCCATGGCTAACCTTTAGTCACATTGCTTGCAAGGCTTATTGTGATGTTGTATTACCGAGTGGGCCCTGAGATACCTCTCCGTCATACGGAGTAACAAATCTCAGTCTCGATCCATGCCAGCTCAACAGACACCTTCGGAGATACCTGTAGAGCATCTTAATAGTCACCTAGTTACGTTGCGACGTTTGATACACACAAGGTATTCCTCCGGTGTCAGTGAGTTGCATGATCTCATGGTCATAGGAACAGATACTTGACATGCAGAAAACAATAGCAATAAACTGACACGATCATATGCTACGTTCATAGTTTGGGTCTTGTCCATCACATCATTCTCCTAATGATGTGATCCCGTTATCAAATGACATCCCATGTCTATGGCCAGGAAACCTTGACCATGTTTGATCAACAAGCTAGTCTACTAGAGGCATACTAGGGACACAGTGTTGTCTATTTACCCACACATGCAATTGAGTTTCCAATCAATACAATTATAGCATGGATAATAAACGATTATCATGAACAAGGAAATATGATAATAACTAATTTATTATTGCCTCTAGGGCATATTTCCAACAGTCTCCCACTTGCACTAGAGTCAATAATCTAGCTCACATCGCTATGTGATTTACATTGTTATGAATCTAACACCCAATGAGTTCTGGGGTTCGATCATGTTTTGCATGTGAGAGAGGTTCTAGTCAACGGTCTGCAACATTCAGATCCTTGTGTTCTTTGCAAATCTATATGTCATACTGCAGATGCTACCACGCTCCACTTGGAGCTATTCCAAATGACTGCTTCACTATACGTATCCGGATTGCTACTCAGAGTCATCCGGATTGGTGTCAAAGCTTGCATCGACGTAACCCTTTACGACGAACTCTTTATCACCTCCATAATCGAGAAACATTTCCTTAGTCCTCTAGTTACTAAGGATAATTTTGACCGCTGTCCAGTGATCCACTCCTGGACCACTCTTGTACCCCTTGACAGACTCATGGCAAGGCACACACCAGGTGCGGTACATAGCATGGCATACTATACAGAGCCTATGGATAAGGCATAGGGGACGACCTTCGTCCTTTCTCTTTCTTCTGCCGTGGTCGAGCTTTGAGTCTCACTCAACTCCACACCTTACAAATCAGGCAAGAACTCTTTCTTTGACTGATCCATTTTGAACTCTTTCAAAATCTTGTCAAGGTATGTACTCATTGAAAGTCTTATCAGACGTCTTGATCTATCTCTATAGATCCTGATGCCCAATATTTAAGTAGCTTCATTCCAGGTTTTCCTTTGAAAAACTCCTTTCAAACAACCCTTTATGCTTTCCAGAAATTCTACATCATTTCCGATCAACAATATGTCATCCACATATACTTATCAGAAAATCTATAGTGCTCCCACTCACTTTATTGTAAATACAAGTTTCTCATAAACTTTATATAGACGCAAAAACTTTGATCACCTCATCAAAGCATATATTCCAACTCCGAGATGCTTGCTCCAGTCCATAGAAGGATCGCTGGAGCTTGCATACATTTTAGCATCCTTAGGACTGACAAAACCTTCCGGTTGTATCACATACAACCTTTCCTCAAGGAAACCGTTAAGGAAACGATGTTTTGACATCCATCTGCCAGATTTCATAATCGAAAAATGCAGCAACTGCTAACATAATTCTAACAGACTTTTAGCATCGCTACGTGTGAGAAAGTCTCATCATAGTCAACTCCTTGAACTTTGTCAGAAACTTCTTTGCGACAAGTCAAGCTTTATAAATGGTGACATTTACCATCAGCGTCTGTCTTCTTCTTAAAGGTCCATTCGTACTCAACGGCCTGCCGTTTAACGGGCAAGTCTACCAAAGTCCATACTTGGTTTTCATACATGGATCCTTTCTCGGATTTCATGGCTCCTAGCCATTTGTTGGAATCCGGGCCCACCATCGCTTCTTCATAGCTCGTAGGTTCACTGTTATCTAACAACAAGACCTCCAAGACAGGATTGACGTACCACTCAGGGGCGGTACGAGTTCTTGTCAACCTACGAGGTTCGGTAGTAACTTGATCCGAAATGTCATGATCATCATCATTAACTTCCTCTTCATTCGGTGTAGGCGTCACAGAAACATCTTTCTGTGTCGTGCTACCATCCAACTGAAGTGACGGTTCAATAACCTCATCAAGTTCTACCTTCCCCCCACTCAATTCTTTCGACAGAAATTCTTTCTCGAGAAAGGACCCGTTTTAAGCAACAAACACTTTGCCCTTGGATCTGAGATAGAAGGTATACCCAACTGTTTCCTTAGGGTATCTTATGAAGATGCACTTTTCCTCTTTGGGTTCGAGCTTATCAGTTATAAGCGTCGCATTCCCAAACTCTGAGAAATGACAGCTTAGGTTTCTGCCAAACCAAAATTCATATGGTGTCGTCTCAACGGACTTAGATGGTGCCCTATTTTAAAGTGAATGTATTTGTCTCTAATGCATAACCCCAAAACGATAGTGGCAAAACGATAAGAGACATCATAGTACGCACCATATCCAATAGAGCACGACTACGACATTCGGACACACCATCACACTATGGTGTTCCAGGTGGCATGAGTTGTGAAACAATTTCCACATTGTCTTAAGTTGCATACCAAACTCGTAACTAAGATATTCACTTCCACGATCATATCATAGACATTTTATCTTCTTGTCATGATGATCTTCAACTTCACTCTGAAATTGCTTGAACTTTTCAAACGTTTCAGACTTGTGTTTCATTAAGTAAATATACCTATATCTACTCAAATCATCAGTGAAGGTAAGAAAATAGCGATATCCACCGCACGCTTCAATACTCATTGGACCGCATACATCAACATGTATCATTTCCAATAAGTCACTTGCCTGCTCCATCAAGCCGGAAAACGGGGTTTTAGTCATCTTGCCCATGAGGCATGGTCCGCATGTCTCAACCGATTCGAAATCAAGTGAGTCAACAGATCCATCAGCATGGAGTTTCTTCATGCGCTTTACACCAATATGACCTTGGCGGCAGTGCCACAAGTATGTGGTACTATCATTATTAATTTTGCATCTTTTGGCATCAATATTATGAACATGTGTATTACGACGATCAAGATTCAATAAACCATTCACATTGGGTGCATGACCATTGAAGGTATTATTCATGTAAACAGAATAACCATTATTCTCTAATTTAAATGAATAATCGTATTGCAATAAACACGATCTAATCACGTTTATGCTCAACGCAAACACCAAATAACATTTATTTAGGTTCATCACTAATCCCAAAGGTAGAGAGAGCGTGCGATGGTGATCACATCAACCTTGGAAACATTTCTAACACACATCGTCACCTCACCCTTAGCTAGTCTCCGTTTAATCTGTAGCTTTTATTTCGAGTTACCAACATTTAGCAACTGAACCGGTATCTAATACCCAGGTGCTACTAGGAGTACTAGCAAGGTACACATGAATAATACGTATATCAAATATACTTCCTTTGACGTTGCCACCCTTCTTATCTACCAAGTATCTAGGGTTGTTCTGCTTCAGCGACCGCTCTCCTCATAATAGAAGCACTTAGTCTCGGGTTTGGGTTCAACCTTGGGTTTCTTCACTGGAGCAGCAACTGGCTTGCCATCCATGAAGTTTCCCTCCTTGCCCTTGCCCTTCTCAAAACTAGTGGTTTTACTAACCACCAACACTTGATGCTCCTTTTTGATTTCTACCTTCGCGGTGTCAAACATTGCGAATAGCTCAGGGATCATCTCCATCCCTGGCATTTTATAGTTCATCACGAAGCTTTAGTAGCTTAGTGGCAGTGACTTGAAGAACTATATCAATCACTATCTTATCTGGAAGATCAACTCCCACTCGATTCAAGCGATTGTAGCACCCAAACAATCTGAGCACATGCTCACCGACTGAGCTATTCTCCTTCATCTTGCAGGTAAAGAATCTTGTTGGAGGTCTCATACCTCTCAACACGGGCACGAGCCTGAAATCCCAATTTCAGCTCTTAGAACATCTCATATGTTCCGTGACGTTCAAAACGTTTTGGAGCCTCAATTCTAAGCCGTAATGCATGACGCACTGAACTATCAAGTAGTCATCAGAACGTGCCTGTCAGATGTTCACAACATCTACAGACGACGCTTGAGGGGGTGGCGCACCGAGCGGTGCATTAAGGACATAAGCCTTCTGTGCAGCAATGAGGACAATCCTCAGATCACGGACCTAGTCCGCATTATTGCTACCATCATCTTTCAACTCTATTTTCTCTAGGAATGTATAAAAAACACAGGGGAGCTATAGCGCGAGTGAGGGAGTCCTGGACTAAGGGGTCCTCGAGCTGCTGGCCTAACTCTCAATAGGCCGGCTTGGTGGGCCGCACTCTGACTGGCGCGGGGAGGGCCGTATACATTGAGACCCTGTGTTCTAGAAGGAAGTCCCAAAGGCGCATCGTGCACTCCAAGTCAAGATGAGGGAATCGACGTCACCATTCCCGGCAGGAGTCTTGTCATGTGTAAACCCTAGGTACCCCCCGGTGTCTATATAAACCGGGAGGGTTTTAGATTGTAGCACGGGGAAACTCATCTAGGGTTTTAGGTAGTCGATCTCGAGGTAGATCAACTCTGTAACCTTCATACCATCAATATAATCGAGCATGACGTAGGGTTTTACCTCCATAGGAGGGCCCGAACCTGGGTAAACATCGTCTCCTTCATCCCCTTGTTACCATCGACCCTAGACTCACAACTTGGGACCCCCTACCCGAGATCCGCCGGTTTTGACACCGACATTGGTGCTTTCATTGAGAGATCCGCTGTGATCACCAAAGGAATCGATGGCTCGCGTTGTCATCAACAAAGAGGTCCGTAACATGGACTCCTTCGTCCCTGGACAGATCTTTGCTTTCGGCAGCATTGTGTTGCACGCTGACCCGACCGGCCGTCTTGGCCGGGTCGGGAGTTTCGCCCCTTATCAAGAGGTCAGATTCGGGAACTTAGAGTTCTCCGTAGACTCTCGGGGCGATCTTTCGCTTACCGGGCTCGCAGTCTCATCCGACGCACCCGAGGACTCCGAGGCCTTGACCTCAGATGTCGCTTTCGACCCCGCTCACGGGACTAACCCCGGCGATGATCTGGCTTTTAATCCGGATCCAGCCATAGCGCCAGATGATCGGACACCAGCTCCCGCCGAACACACTTCTTGTGCCGACGCATCGGAGGTTAACTCCGAAAGCGCTAAGCAAATTGACCCGATCGAGCTCTCGACACTCAACGAAGCTCTAGATCGGATCTTATCAATGAAAATTACAGACGACCCAACCCGATCCATGTTCAGATCGGTCTTAAGGCGGGTCAAGAAGAATTTTTCATCCTACCCACCACCCACTTCGTCGCCACTGTCGAAGACTTAACCGACATGCTGGACTATGCCTCCGAAGAGGCAGAGGACATGGATGAAGAGGATCACGCTCCCACTCCCGTCAACACCGGGCGATGGACTGCAACCTCCACCTACGACGTCTACATGGTGGATACCCCAGCCGATAACGGCGAGCGCACTCCCGCAAACAATGGTGATGAATCGGGTGAAGCGCCGTCAAGGCGCCGGAAATCGCGCAAACGATCAAAGACAAAAAAGGGAAGGGAAGCTATGGCTGGCACCGGGGAACACGATACCCCGGAAGACCTTGGCGACCCCGATATCCCCGAGCAGCCGCTAGAGGACCAAGAAAGGCCGGAGGACCAGCGCGACCCCAAAGATCCAAACGATTCTGAGGATGACAACTACCACCCCCTGTAGAGGAGGAGGATAGCCCGGAAGCCGAGGACTTCATCGTCCCCGAAAACCTTGAGGATCAGGAACGGTTTAGGCAACAACTTATAGCCACTGCCCGAAGCCTAAAAGCAAGAGAACGACAGCTTAAGGCCGAGCAAGATACCCTCAACGACAGATGGATGAGGGTCCTATCAGCCGAGGAAGGATACGGTACCGGTCTATTGGACCAACCCAAGAGCTATCCACGTCGACGGCTGCTACCACAATTTGATGACGAGCTCCCCAATACGCCATCCCCCAAGCACACTCCATACGACCAGCCGGACCGCCCTCCTCGAGGACGAGACGGGATAGCTGGCGATGCCGGTTATAGGCCGGCGATACCCCGCAGAAGGGGAAAAGAGCCAATGGAGACTGAGGACAGATACGACCTGCGACACGACCTGGATTATAGAACAGGCCGCACGAGATCCATCTACAGATCTAGAGGATACTCCCCCGATAGACGGGACGGGTACCGGCCTTGGCTCGACTGATACAATAGAGGTCGGGAACAAAACCGGGCCAGAACAGACGCCGACTACCGGCGTGACATAGCCCGAGTCAGAGGCGCTGCCCACCCACTGTGCTTCACCGATGAGGTGATGCAGCATCAGTTTCCGGAAGGGTTTAAACCCGTGAACATCGAGCAATATGACGGAACAACTGACCCAGCAGTGTGGATCGAGGATTTCCTCCTCCACATTCACATGGCACGAGGAGACGATCTCCATGCCATCAAGTACCTTCCCCTTGAACTTAAGGGGCCAGCTCAGCACTGGTTAAACAGTCTCCCCGAAAATTCTATCGGGAGCTGGGAGGATCTTGAGGATAAATTCCGATCTAACTTCCAGGGCACCTATGTACGGCCTCCGGACTCCTCCGACCTAAGCAACGTCGTCCAAAAGGCAGGAGAGTCCGCTCGACAATTCTGGAATCGGTTCTTGACCAAGAAAAACCAGATCGTCGATTGCCCAGATGCCGAGGCTATAGCCTCTTTCAGGCATAATATTCGGGACGAATGGCTGGCTCGCCAGCTCGGTCAGGATAAACCTAGAACCATGTCCGCCCTTACGTCACTCATGACCCGCTTTTGTGCGGGCGAGGATAACTGGCTAGCGAGACGAAGCCACAACCCCGAAGACCCCGGCACCTCCGAAGTTCGGGATGGAAACGGGAAACCACGACACAACAAAAACAAACGCCGACACAACACTAGCGACGCCGACGACACGGTCGTTAACGCCGGTTTCCGCAACCCTTGATCCGGGCAGCGGAAGAAGCCTCCTAAAGGCAATCGCGACGGACCCACCCCGCTGGACAAAATCATGGAGAGGCCTTGCCAGATCCATGGCACTTAAGACATGCCCGCCAACCACACCAACCGTAATTGTTGGGTGTTCAAACAGGCCGGCAAACTCGCAGCCGAAGAGCAAGGCAAGGGCCCACGCAGCGATGATAACCCACAAGTATAGGGGATCAGTTGTAGCCTCTTTCGATAAGTAAGAGTGTCGAACCCAACGAGGAGCTAAAGGTAGAACAAATATTCCCTCAAGTTCTATCGACCACCGATACAACTCTACGCACGCTTAACGTTTGCTTTACCTAGAACAAGTATGAAACTAGAAGTACTTTGTAGGTGTGATAGGATAGGTTTGCAAGATAATAAAGAACACGTAAATAAAATCTAGGGGCTGTTTAGATGAAGAAACAACTAAGTTAGTCTTAGTAGAGAGCTTTTTGTCACAAGAAAGTTATTTGTCCCTAGGCAATCGATAACTAGACCGGTAATCATTATTGCAATTTTATATGAGGGAGAGGCATAAGCTAACATACTTTCTCTACTTGGATCATATGCACTTATGATTGGAACTCTAGCAAGCATCCGCAACTACTAAAGATCATTAAGGTAAAACCCATCCATAGCATTATAAGGTATCAAGTCCTCTTTACTCCCATACGTAAACAACCTACTTACTCGGCTCTGTGCTTCCGTCACTCACGCCACCCACCATAAGCGAATCATAAACATATTGCAAACCCTACAGCGGGGATCCCTCATGCTTGCACGACACGGAGAGCATCATAGGACAGCACCAATAATAAAACATGCAACTCAAACCAATCATGATCATCAATCAACCCATAGGACAAAACGGATCTACTCAAACATCATAGGATAGCCATACATCATTGGGAAATAATATATAGCGTTGAGCACCATGTTTAAGTAGAGATTACAGCAGGGAGAAGGGGTGTTATGCCGCTGCATAGAGGGGGAGAGAGTTGGTGATGATGGCGGCGAAGTTGTTCGTGTAGATCGCCGTCACGATGATGGCCCCGGCGGCGTTCCGGTGCCACCGGGAGAGAGGAGGAGAGAGCCCCCCCCCCCCTTCTTCTTCTTCCTTGACCTCCCCCTAGATGGGAGGAGGGTTTCTCTTCTGGTCCTTGGCCTCCATGGCGGCGGAGGGGCGGGAGCCCCTCCGAGATTGGATCTCTCTCTCTATTTCCTTCTGTTTCTGCCTTCCCAGATTCTGGCCTTTCACCGTTTCTTAAATTCCCGGAGATCCGTAACTCCGATTGGGCTGAAATTTTAACACGGTTTTTATCCGGATATTAGCTTTCTTGCGGCGAAAGAAGGGCACCAACCGCCTTACGGGGTGACCACAAGGGTCCAGGGCGCGCCCCTATGGCTTGTGGGCCCCTCGGGCATCGTCTCGCGTTGATTCTTTTTCCCAAAAATCACATATATTCCAAAAAAAACCTCTGTAAGTTTTTATCGCGTTTGGACTTTGTTTGGTATGGATATTCTGCGAAACAAAAAACATGCAACAAACAGGAACTGGCACTGGGCACTGGATCAATATGTTAGTCCCAAAAATAGTATAAAAAGTTGCCAAAAGTATATGAAAGTTATAGAATATTGGCATGAAACAATCAAAAATTATAGATACGACAGAGACGTATCAAGCGAGGACGACGAGGAACCCCGCGGTCCGAGCAATGGAGGTCAGAAGCAGTTCCCTCCAGAGGTAAAGACTGTGAACATGATATACACCACTCATATACCTAAAAAGGAGAGGAAGCGTGCCCTTCGAGAGGTCTACGCCGTAGAGCCCGTAGCCCTGAAGTTTAACCCATGGTCGGCCTACCCGATCACCTTCGATCGACGAGACCATCCGACCAGTATCCGTCATGGGGGATCAGCTGCCCTCGTCCTAGATCCCATTATCGATGGGTATCACCTCACTAAAGTCCTAATGGACGGAGGAAGTAGCCTAAATTTGATTTACTCAGATACGGTGAAAAAGATGGGTATAGATCCATCAAGGATCAAACCCAGCAACACTACCTTCAAAGGAGTGATCCCAGGCGTCGAAGCCCGGTGCATGGGCTCTGTGAGCCTGGAAGTGGTGTTCGGTTCGCCCGATAACTTCCGTAGCGAGGACTTGATCTTAGACATCGTACCTTTCCACAGCGGTTATCATGCCCTGCTAGGCCGTACAACGTTCGCTCGCTTTAACGCCATCCCACACTATGAATACCTCAAGCTCAAGATGCCCGGACCCAAGGGGGTCATCACTGTCAATGGCAACACAGAGCGTTCCCTCCGAACTGAGGAACATGCATTGGCCCTGGTGATACGTCTCCAATGTATCTATAATTTTTGATTGTTCCATGCTATTATATTATCTGTTTTGGATGTTTTATATGCATTAATATGCTATTTTATATTATTTTTGGGACTAACCTATTAACCTAGTGCCTAGTGCCAGTTTCTGTTTTTTTTCTTGTTTTTGAGTATTGCAGATAAGGAATATTAAACGGAGTCCAAACGGAATAAAATCTTCGGAATGATTTTTCTTGGACCAGAAGAAACCTGTCAGACTTGGAGATGAAGGCAGGAGACCTGTCGGGAGGCGACAAGCCACCTGGGCGCGCCCTAGGGGGGGGGCGCCCCCCTGGCTTGTGGCCCCCAACATGCCTCCTAACCCTATTCTTCGGCCTATAAATTCCCAAATATTCCCCCAATACCAAAAAGAGCCATGAAAAAACTTTTCCGCCGCCGGAACCCTCTGTTCCCGTGAGATCCCATCTTGGAGCCTTTTCCGGTAATCTGCCGGAGGGGGATTCGATCACGGAGGGCATCTACATCAACTCCATTGCCCTTCCGATGATGCGTGAGTAGTTCACCTCAGACCTTTGGGTCCATAGCTAGTAGCTAGATGGCTTCTTCTCTCTCTATGTTCTTCAATACCATGTTCTTCATGATCTTCATGGAGATCTATCCGATGTAATACTCTTTTGCGGTGTGTTTGTCGAGATCCGATGAATTGTGGGTTTATGATCAGATTATCTATGAATATTATTTGAATCTTCTCTGAATTCTTATATGCATGATTTCATATCCTTGCAAGTCTCTTCGAGTTATTGGTTTGGTTTGGCCAACTAGATTGTTAATTCTTGCAATGGGAGAAGTGCTTGGTTTTGGGTTCAATCTTGCGGTGTCCTCACCCAGTGACAAAGTAGGGGTAGCGAGGCACGTATTTGTATTGTGGCCATCGAGGATAAAAAGATGGGGTTTTCATCATATTGCTTGAGTTTATCCCTCTACATCATGTCATCTTACCTAATGCGTTACTCTGTTCTTCATGAACTTAATACTCTAGATGCAGGCAGGAGTCGGTCGATGTGTGGAGTAATAGTAGTAGATGCAGAATCGTTTCGGTCTACTTGACACGGACGTGATGCCTATATGCATAATCATTGCCTTGGATATCGTCATAACTATGCGCTTTTCTATCAATTGCTCGACAGTAATTTGTTCACCCACCGTATTATTTTCCTTCAAGAGAGAAGCCTCTAGTGAAACCTATGGCCCCCGGGTCTATTTTCCATATTATATTTTCAAATCTATAAACTAAAAATACTTTGCTGCAATCTTTTTACTTTTGTTTTACTTTTTGTTTTAGCAATCTTTTATATCTATCTCTATCAGATCTCATCCTTGCAAGTAACCGTGAAGGGATTGACAACCCCTTTATATAGCGTCGGGTGCAAGTGTTTGATTGTTTGTGTAGGTGCGAAGATTGGGGACTTGCTTGTATCTCCTACTGGATTGATACCTTGGTTCTCAACAACTGAGGGAAATACTTATCTACTTTGCTACATCACCCTTTCCTCTTCAAGGGAAAACCAACGCAAGCTCAAGAAGTAGCACCTGACGGCCGAATTCCATTACGAGGGCGGTCGGAAAACACCGCAATCTGCCATAAAGGCAGGTAAGGTTGACAAACGAGCTCGGTTTCAATCCGAACTCCGAGAATCTTCTTCTCCCCAGAAATAGGGACACGCTCCCCATTGCACAGCCCTAATGACCGCCGAACACGTGCCAAGAAAGCACAACTTCACACTCAAGATTCCATGGGCAGCAGTGGGGAACAACCATTAAAGGGGTAAGTGTTCGGCTGGACCGAACCATTACCAGTACACGTCCTCGGACATAACACAGGTACCATCAAGGACCTGCTAAAGAGTAAAGCTCATCCATACTTCGGCGACTTCTCAAGACCTTCTTCCCAAGGTCCGCTTGACGACTGCATCATCCTTAAAGGAATACAACTCCCTAGGAGGCACAGGAGCAGACTGACGACAGGGCACATCGAGGACGTCAAGCCACCATTCGAAGACCCCTGGTACAACCTCTCCTATGTAAATTCTATGTTTTATCTTCAAAATACCTATAAACAGTTGCTTCGGCAATATGAGTTATAAGAATCATCGAGGAAATAAAAGACCATTATACATGGCCCCTCCGCCGTATTTTATGGTACATAATCTGTTCTTGTCAAACGCCTCTCGCGCAACTGTTCGGTATACATTACGATGCAAACGGCTAATAGACCGGGGGCTTGAATTTAAAATATCGCCCTGAGCATCACCCCGACACAAATTGGTCGTGTGTTCGGCGCCTTGGATTTTGCTTTATATGCATCGGATCCGAACTATGTCTTGGGTCAATAGTTGGGTTGCCCGGCTCCTGTGCTTGCCCCCTTACGTTCCGCTCGTTCGGCTAAAGGGGCAAAGGGAGAACCACTGCGATTGTGTTTCCAGTTCGTCTGGTCAAGCACCTCAGGTGAGAAAGCCGAAAACTGACCGTCATAGTAAGTGAGAACCGGTCTGCAAATCCGAGCATAAGTGTTATACTAAAAAATCGATAGAGGTTATTCCGTGTTATACGATGGGTTTTGTACTTATACAAACCATGTGATGCTGGCTTTGGCCCCAGTACATCCGCACACCACAAAACACTGGGGGCTGGTCATCAGCCCCCGCATTTTTTTTACGCTCCTACGGCTAAGTGAAAGCGATAAAGCATCATAGTCCGATTGCCTTGTCCCCCTCGCACTACCGCCTTCGGGCACCGATACCTCGGCTAAGGGTCATAGTGCGGAGGCAGAGACACCTCACGTAGTATCTACGTGGGGGCTGAAGCCGACGACTCACAACTTTCAGATAAAACGGCCACATGGGAGTCAAAATAAACACTTATAAGACATGATAAACCATGCAACTTTAAATTACACAGCGTTAAAAGTCTTCGGACATATTACAACGCGCTCATTCATAAAAAACATCCTTAGAGCATTGGCCCTCTATCGCCCGAGCACCCTCCATCACTGCGGAGAAGTATAGCTCGGGGCGCCTATGCTCCTTTCCAGGGGGCGGAGGTGCGGTGGCCATCTCAGTAGGCTTGAGCTTCGGCCAATGCACCATGGTCTTGGCAAAGGCCATCCGAGCTCCCTCGATGCATGTAGAACGCTTTAGCGCATCAATCCGAGGCGCAGCATCGCACAGTTTCTGCACCAAACCGAAGTAGCTGCTCGGCAACGACTCTTCAGGCCACAGCCGGATGTAGAGATCCTTCATGGCCGGCTCCGCCATCCTGTGCAGCTCCATCAGTTGCTTCATCTGCTCGCTCAGAAGGGGAGGGCGCTCGGGGGACTCAAATTGTGCCCAGAATAGCCGAGCCTGATCATCCTCCTCCCGCGAAGCATAGAACTTGTTCGCGTCCGCCGCACTCTTCTGGAGATCCGCACAGACGCCTGAGGAACGCCACACCTGGGTGAGCAAAGCAAACCTGCTACCACCAAAGGCGCATTGTAGTGAATACGGCTTACCATCTGTGACAGCCTTGGCTTGGCGAACCTCCTCTTCAAAGGACCGCCTATCCACCTGCTCCTTTTGGAGCTCGGATTTCATCGCGGATAGCTCAGTGGCTTGCTCTTTGCCTTTCCGCTCAAGGGCCTCGCACTTCGCGCTGGCATCCTTGAGCTCCTGCTGCACCTCCTCCACCCGGGCCTCATGCTTTTCACTGGCAGCTTTCAAAGTGGAGAGTGCGGCTGCTGCATGTTCAGCGGCTACCTTCTCATCCGCGGCCTCTTGCTTCATCTTTTCAAGCTTGGCCTTGAGTTTTTCAACCTCCGCAGCCGAAGCTGTGGGAGCAATAAAAAATAATCACACTGGGGTATCAGTGCGGATCATCAACAATATACAGCCCGGATGTTACAATTCGGCTTACCTTGTGCCTCGTCGAACCTCTTGTTCAGGCTATCAAGCTCCTCTTCTGAGACCTTGAGCTTCCGATTCAGCTCGGTAAGCTCAGCGACATTCATGGCCGCCGCCGATGACAAGGCCTACAAACAATAAACACTAATATCTGGTACGTGCGTTCCAACCCCCGAACTGCCAAGGATATGACCTTATGTTCGGTCCTCTTAAGGGCTTTTAGAACATTGCGGGGTTAATGGTGCCCTGTACAAGCTGGTCACTCCTGAGTATTTGACCCCCGGGTGCGTTTTTTCAAACCCACCCGGGACTCGGGGGCTACTACATATATAAAGATAGCAAAATTAAAATGGTTCGAGAAAAGGGTATTACGTGACTCACCTTGAAGCCCGTCAGGAGACCATTGAAGGCCTCTTTCAGTCCGCTATAGATGGACTGAATTCCTTGCAAAACCGCACCCATAAGAGTGCGGTGATCCTCGGAGATGGAGGCGTTTGATAAAGCCTCCTCCATGACCGGCCACCCAGTCGTCGGTGGCACCGGTGGTGACCGGCCCGCCCGATCTCTGATCCGGGACTGAACCGGTAGCTCCGGAGGGGCAGCATGCTCCGGAGATGTCCTCGGAGGGGACTGGACATCCCTCCGCCCTTCCTCCTCAGCGGCCAGGGGAGTTTTCTCCCCCTGCTCTTCAGCGACCGAGGCATCGACCTCGGCCATGGCGTGGTCACCCCCTCCGCCTGTGTTCGGCTCAAAAGGAGCCTGGTGGGATGACACCTCCGCGGCATCCTTCGCGGCCCCTGGAGGTGTGGGGTGTGACGCAGTCCCACTCTCCGCCAGCTCGGCGGGCGGAGACTCCCCATCCGATATTTGGTCAGTGGGGAGAATGCGTGGTGGGCTGCAGATTAAAAGATGCTCTTGCATTTAAGACATTAAAAACTTTGCATAAATGACCCAGGAAGTCTTCGGATTCATACCTTCGAGCTGGGGGCTTGACCCTTAGGTTCCTTTGGGGAACCTTCTCAAAGTCCTCGGACTCAGCATCAGAGTCTGAGCTGTCGTCGGCCAGGATTAACCTTGGCCTATGCGCCTTCTTCAGGGCAGGAGGGGGTAGATCCTCCGCGGCGTCCTGCGACGCCGTCCTTTTTCTTATGAGGGGGGAATTGCCTTCCCCCCCATCTTCATGCTCTTCCTCATGGCTAGAAGAGGCATGGGTTTCCTCGGATGTAGTGTCCGGCTAATCCCTTATGCGGAGACCCTCTCTGGCTTTCTTCTTCTTCTCTTTCTTCTCGGGCGCCGAGTACGGCGCCACAACGAGCATCGCCATCAACAACTCCGACCCGGGGTCTTCGGGTTGTGGCGCCGGGAAGTTAACTCTTGCGGCTTTTCTCAACCATTTTTGCGAAGATGAAGGAAGGCGTTCGGTCCCTTTGTCAAGGAAGCAGAGTTAGTGGAGTAAAATTGTACCGTACCTGGGTAGGTGGGTTATCGGCGCTTAGGCCCGAATCCTCTTCCTTGGCTGGCCAGCTTTTCTGAGGCTTGAATAATGCCTTCCACAACTTCTCAGAAGTAGTGCGGAAGAGCTAGTGCATGGTAGGCTCGTCCTCAGACTGATAAGCCCACATTGGGGAGGCCCGGCGCTGGCAGGGAAGAATACGGCGGTGGAGCATGACCTGGACCACATTGACCAGCTCAACCTTGGCCTCGATCACCGAGGTAATGCGCTTCTGCAGCAACTTCACCTCTGCATCCGACCCCCAGTCAAGGCCCTTCCTGAGCCACGAGGTCAATCTCATAGGGGGTCCGGATCTGAACTCGGCAGGCACCGCCCAGCTCTCATCTCTTGGTTCGGTGATGTAGAACCACTCCTTATGCCAGATCTTGATTGTGTCAATAAAGGTGCCAGTTGGCCACTCAACGCGGGGGAGCTTGCTAATTACCGCCCCTCCGCAGTCTGCGTGCTCACCCGCGAAAGTCTTCGGCTTGACGTTGAAGACCTTGAGCCACAGACCGAAGTGCGGCTCGACTCGCAGGAAGGCTTCGGAAAGAATGATGAAATCCGAAATATGCATAAAGGAGTTCGGGGGAAGATCATGGAAGTGGCGAGACGTGGGGACGCCCGGTTGGCCGCAGGGGCGCGATGGCGGCGGCGCAGCCCATGGCTGGCTGCCACTTGGCGGCTGCGGGCTGGGGAGGGCTGGACCTCAAGGGAATGGAGGCGGCTGGCTATTGGGGTGGCACAGAAAACGAGGCAGGGTGGCTTAGGGTTCCAAATTAGGCAGGTAGGGGGACTATTTATAGAAGGGGGGCTAGGGTTTTGGGGTTTTGATCCGGTTTTCGACCGTTCAATTGAAATCCGACGCTCTGAAAGCGGGGTTTGGTTAGCTGGGTTAGTGGGCTGTGTAGAGGGGTGTTGGGCTGAGATGAGAGGGAAGTTTGCGGCCCGTGACATAGTTTTAAAACACCGAAAACGTCCGATAATAAACCGATGACGGTGCCGCTACGGTCGACCGTTTGGGTATCAAACGAACTCTGATTGCGACGAAACTTGGCAGGCGGTCCACCTACAATAAAACAAGACCGCATGCCAACTTCCGACCCAATCCGAGAAAGTTTTATGCGTGCTTTTAAAGACAATATTTTATCGATGCCGCGGGCGCGTGCGTGTGTGGTTGGTCTCGAAACGAACACGACAAGAACGGGGAGAACCGGCAACTACGAACGGGTGCAAGTTTTGAAAACAGACAACAATGGAGTGCCGATGCAATGCGGATGATGCGCATGATGCGATGATGAATGCGACAACCAAGCGAATCACACGAGGACAATGGAATAAAAGGGGAATCTTCTCGAGCGTCGGTCCCGGGCTGTTACAACTCCAAACCACCGAGCATCTGCCCCACGATGAGCGCCAACTGTCGTGGTTTTGTCACGGCAGATGTCCTAGTGTCAGGACTGAGGTGTGAGGCCATCGCTACGGTGGTTAACTCAAAGGGGTTGGTCGGGACGAAAGACACAGGGTTACCCAGGTTCGGCCCCTCTCGAAGGAGGTAATAGCCTACGTCCTGCTTTGAGTTGTATTGACTGGATATCGATTACAAGGGAGCATATTCGCTTGACCTAGTACTCGATTAAAGGTTTCGTGGCCTAAGCCGCCCAGGTAACCCGCCTTTATATACACAGGTCGAGGCCCTGAGCTTACAAGAGTCCGGGCCGGGTCATACTTGATAACCGACCTTGCCTCAAACTACTCCTGCCTTGTGGAACAAGCCGCCCCCGGCGGTTTACGCCACCGGGTCATACACTGTCTTCTCCCTCTGGGCCTCCAGGCCCATTGAGCAAGCTTCTTCCAAACCTTATCGCTAAGCCGCCAACCGCATGACCCGGCCCCACCTGGGCGGGTCTCACCACGGGGTTATATCCCCAACACGTCTCGAGTCCTGGGGCTAAGTGTTGCTTTGTGTATGTTTCTGATTACAGAGAGTTCGTCACCCCTCTTCTGGCATCGGGGGGTGGCTTATATAGAGTGCGCCACCACCAGCCGAGTGCCATTACGAGGGTCATTAATGCTAGTAACTGCCGAAGTTACTGGAAACTGCCGTGTTAACTACGAGCGTTACAGGTAACGTTACGTCTATAGTATTCAATGTAAATTAAGTCCCTCGAACGTTGTAGCTCCCATGCCGTCTCTACTTCTTCACAACTAGGTGCCTGAGCCAGGCCGAGTGGCTGTAGCGTCCGAGTGACTTCCAAGGATCTCGAGTGCATCTTGTACATTCGTCCGAGTGCTGAGGTAGTCCAGGGACTTCCGTGAACTTGTAGGACCCCAGGCGTGTCCTAGATAAGAGGTTTATGACCCTACCTAGGGTAGGTGACCTCGTCAGTAGCCCCCGAATCGGTTGAGGTTTTGGGAGTCGAGTGACCAACGCACTGCGCCGTTGGTAGCATTTCGGGAACACTTGAAAACGAGGCGGATCATTTCACACTTGGTACTGAAACCATGACCGGTTCAGGTTAAGTAACTTCCGAATGACTCGAACAACCTGACTGTTCAAGTCACTCGACCTGATGCAGATCAGTTCTCGAGAGAAATAACCTTCTGACTTGGAAGTGAGATTATTGAACCTTCCATTTGACCTTCATTCGGATGCTCTTGAATCGATTTAAGGTTCGTCCGAGTACTCAACGGGTCTTTTCGGTTCACTCAGTGAGTTTTGGCGTGTCGGAACGCACCAGTGAACACGGAGTTCACTCGATGAGTTTTGGCATGTCGGAACACACGAGCGAACACGGAGTTCACTCGGTCAGTTTTGGCGTATCGGAACGTGCCAACGAGCGTAGAGCTCACTCGGTCAGTTTCGGTGTGTTGGAATGCACCAGTGAACACGGAGTTCACTTGGCCAGTTTTGGCGTATCGAAATGCACCAGCAAGCGCAGAGCTCACTCGGTCAGTTTCGGTGCGTTGGAACGCACCAGCGAACACGGAGTTCACTCGGGCAGCGATGTCGTGAAATCTTCGGTGTTTTTGAAATCGTGGGGAAGCGCGCGCGTGCGATCGTGACGGTTGTGTCAGGAAAGTGGGGGACGTGGCCGCGGCGCCTCGATTTTTGCACCGAGAATTTTACCATGCATCCCCGCAATGCTGTCCCAGAGATATCGTGGATCTGCACACGCCCGTTGATTGCGCGGTTGCTGCAGATCCGATGGCCGGGATTCCGCCGAGTCAGAGTATTAAAGAAGCCCGAGAGGAATATTGGAAAAAGCATCCCCATTCTCTGCCTCTCCGATTTCCTCCTCTGCTCTGCCGAGAGATTTGCTCCTGCCATCGATTCACCGGCTCGCTGTTGTTTCTCTCCGGAGATGACTAAGAGTGCCACTGCGAGAGCCGAGAGGGCGAAGAAGACCTCGCGCGAGTCCTCCTTGAGCAGGGGCGCCCTGGCCGGCTTCGTCCAGGCCGATTGGCTAGCCTCTCGGGCCACGGCCAATCGGTTAGAGGACCTGGAGAGTCAGGGTCTCCTGGTCGCTGGAAGCTGGAGGCTACCGGAGAAGGGGGAGGTCGATCCCACGCCGCGCGCAAACGAGAGGGTCCTCCTCACAACTCACCTCGACCGAGGTTTTTCTTTGCCCCCACATCCTTTATTCCGCTCGTTCTTGGATTTTTTCGGAGCCCAACTTCATCATCTCCCCCCAATTCCATCACTTATCTGGCCGCTTTTGTTTCTCTCTGTGAGAACTTTCTTGGTTGCCACCCACATTGGGGTTTATTCAAACACTTGTTCACATGCCGAGTGATGAGTGTGAAGAAAACCACTTTGACTGAGGAGAAGACGAACGTAGTTCAGCTGTGTGGTGGTCTGGGCATTCAATTGAGGGGTAAAGGTAGTTTCCCTTTGATGACTTTCCCGGACACTGTTAAGGGTTACCAGTCGACTTGGTTTTACTGTGAGGACATCCCAGTCGGAGAGGGTCAGTCGGGTCTCCGACCATATTCGGCCGAACGCATTCGGCGACTCCCTAAGTTGACTGTGTCCAAGGAGGAGAGAGTAGACGTAGGCATCCTTGTGATTGCGCTCGTATCCCTCGTGAACCAGGGCATCAATGGACTGGACCTGCTGGAGGTCTTCTTCCAGAGAAGGATCCAGCCGTTGCAGGCCAGAGCCCACCCTATGTGGCAGTACTCGGGTCCGGATGACCCTACACGTACACACCCGAAGGAGCTCAGGGAGGAGGCCGTGGCGAACAAACTCAAGGCCATCGCCCCAGCTCGAGATAACCCTAGAGGCACGAGGCGTGTGCCTCTGTACTCGATGGAGAATCCAGCGAATGAGGTAAATTCCGAGTGCCATTTATCAAATGTGGTTTCCGAGTGATGCAGCTTTCATTTATCAAATCTTGATTGATGTAACTTTTATTCTGACAGGGCTTCATAGGCCTGGTGAGCTTGATCCCTGCCGATAACCACGCTGACGTGGCAAGCGACAACGAGCGTCATGACTACTCGGACGGAGAGCAGGATTATGTGGAAGACAGTGAAGATGAAGGAGACGAGAAGGAGTTGGAACCAGGGGACGAGGCGGAGTCTTCCCCTTCGGAGGAGGTGCTTCCTGAGCCCCGCAAGAAGGCGCGCCAGGACCTTGGGGCCCGTGGAGGCAACACAGGGGGACCGAGTACCGTCAAGTCCTCTGTAGTTATTCCTCCCACTCGGACTTCAAAGCGAGGGCGTGCCGAGCCCGCTCTGTCCCTAGAGAAGAGCACCAAACAGCCGAAGATCACCTCCAACAAACCTCGAAAGGCGGTTCTGTTCAAGTCCAAGATGAACATGCCAGTGGATTTTGCGTAAGTACCTTCGCTCTGACTATCACTCCAAATGACTGACCGAATGAGATAACATTCCGAGTGATTCTTCTGCAGGGCTGACACGTCGACTGCTTCACTAGAGAAGGACAAGGGCGAGGTCGACGCTACGACTTCAAAAGGTAGCACCCGATTCTGATCGTATATGATCTTTGAACGCTTCATTTCCTTTTTGGACTTATTTCCGAATGACCTTCGAATACTTGCAGAGCCACGCAAAGTGATTGAGATCGATGTGGACGACTGAATCGCACCACCAACGTGGATGTCGTAATGTGGGACGTCTCGCCTGTTCAAGCACCAGCCCCAGCTCGGGGAACCTCTTCAGGAACCGGATCAGCACTCGGAATGCCTCTGACTATTCCACTTGCATCCAGCACCATCGGGTTGTAGCGCGTCCCGGAGGACCAGGTGGGGGGCAAGTAAGGAGGCTTTGATCCAACTGAAGCTGATGAACAACAAGCTGAAGGAGGCACACGATGCCGGCGAGGCTTTGGAGAAGAATGTCCGAGTAAGTACTCTTGTAAGTACCTTCTTTAGACAAAAAATTTGCGTTGTAGATGTTTTTGAAGTTTCGAGTGGGTTTGCGTCAGGGGCACACCCACTGGGTGTTTGTGGGGGCGCGCAGAGCGCACCCACTAGGTGGAGTCCCCAAGATTGCCGTCGATTGAAGCAGTCAGCGGAAGTCTGAGAATCCGAATGTTGTTCGTAGGAGACCTTGTAGGCATACTTGTCGAAGAGGATGCAGTGATGGTCCATGGACTAGAGCCTCTCGACGTTGACCGTCGGGATGTAGAACCCGTAGTTTTCCAGTGGGGGCGCGCTGAGCGTACCCACTGGGTGTAGTCCCCGAGACTGCCGTCGACTAAAGCAGTCGGTGGTAGTCTCAGAATCCGAATGCAGTACGATCCGAATGACGAGATACTTGTCGTAGAGGATGCGGTGATGGTCCATGGACCAGAGCCTCTCGACGTTGACCGTCGGGGTGTAGAACCCATAGTTCTCCAGTGGGAGCGTGCTGAGCGCACCCACTGGGTGTAGTCCCGGAGGCTGCCGTCGACTGAAGCAGTCGGCGGTAGTCTCAAAATCCGAATGCAGTACGATCCGAATGACGAGATACTTGTCAAAGAGGATGCGGTGATGGTCCATGGACCAGAGCCTCTCGACGTTGACCGTCGGGGTGTGGAACCCGTAGTTCTCCAGTGGGGGCGCGCTGAGCGCACCCACTGGGTGTAGTCCCCGAGGCTGCCGTCGACTGAAGCAGTCGGCGGTAGTCTCAGAATCCGAATGATTTTTGTCTTTAACCTTATACTTGAGTTTGATTGTTATCACTGATGTTTCCTTGTTTCTTGTCGGCAGGGCATGTGCGAGCTCGGGACTCGTTACAATGCCCTTGAGAAGGAGGTGCATGACTTGCGTCGCAGTCTGGAAGCAGAGAAGATCAAGAGTACTCGTCTGGAACAAGAAAAGCGATCATTCGGAGGTAATCGAATCTTGATCGAGTACTTTTGGACTTAAACCTTTTTCCCTGTCCGACTGAAAGTACTTCACCAGATATACGTAGTGAGAATCTTCAACTTACTAAGAGACAGACCATGAAGTAGGCCCTGGAGAAGAAAAACCATGAACTGGCAACTGCCCAGAAGGAGGCCAGACGGAAAGCAAAGGAAGCCGAAGACAAGCTGAAGTCTTTCGAGAAGTGGGAAGAGGAGAAGAAAGCCCTGGAGGATGTTGCCAGGAAGAGCACTGTGGAGGCGGTCGAGGCTGAGGCGAAACTAAAGCAAGTCGCGTCCAAAAAGCAGGAGCTGGAGAAGCTCATTGAGGACCACTGCAACGAGATGAACGACATGCTCAAAGGTACGCATCAGGCATGACCAAGTTCTGAATCATTTCACTCCAACTCTTCTCCTTCCTTGACCCCCTTTTTCCGAATGATGATCAGATCTCTGCTGGGATGCTGAAGAGGAAACTTCCAAAATCGAGAAGGAGCTAGATCCGAGTGCGGGTCTTCTACGTGACAGCTTGGCTCTTGCACTGCTTCGACTCGACGAGCGCACTGCAGAAGCAGCTATCTTCCTCAACTGCTTACGCGAAGCAGCCAAGGAGATTGACAAGGAAGTCGCCCCTGAAGAGGAGTCCCCGAGTGACTTGGATGCCCTCATCAACCGCCTGCGGGACATGCCACGCCGAGTGCAACTATGGAAGAAATCCGCAGCCCGCGCTGGCGCAGACATTGCTCTCTCCCTCGTCCACGTGCATTGCAAGGGCGTAGACAAGGAGAAGTTGAAGTCGCTGAAGGTCGTCAACCGAAAGAGCGCCAAGATCGAAGATTTCATGGAGACCTTCCTGCCGGCAGCTACTCGGATCGCAGATGTTATCGACCTCGACAACTTCACCGACGTGGCATCCCGGACAGCAGCTGAGTGAACCTCGAATAAAAAACTTTTTAAGTGATATTTGCCTCGGTATGCCGAGTGATTTCTATATCCTTACATTCGCCGTGACTTTTTGGCCACAACTATCTGCAGTTTTGCTTTGAACTGCATGACATTCGAATGCTTGTATTTGACTGTTTTGAGCACTTTGCCCGATTTTCTCGAGTGTGGATGCTGTCCCACTCGTCGTAATTTTTAACTTAGGCGAAATCAGGTTCGCAGCTAAGCTCCCGAGTGTGAACAATGTTCTCACTCGGAGTAGTTTTTAACTTAGGCGAAATCAGGTTCGCAGCTAAGCCCCCGAGTGTGAACGATGTTCTCACTCAGAGTAGTTTGTAACTTAGGCGAAATCAGGTTCGCAACTAAGCCCCCGAGTGTGAACAATGTTCTCACTCGGAGTAGTTTGTAACTTAGGCGAAATCAGGTTCGCAGCTAAGTTTATCCACGCACCCACTGAGGATGAGGAAAACAAACAAAAGTAAAAAAGTTTCGATAAAGAGTATGGAAAGTAAAGACTTTTATTTATCGAATTCACTCGGAAGTTCATTACAGGAATGACAAAGTGTTTTTAAACTAAGTGTAGAACTTGCGGAGCAGGTCCGCGTTCCACGCTCGGGGCTCTTCCGCATCGGTTTCGAAATTGTACAACCGATAAGCTTCATTGTTCAAGACTTTGGAGATTGCGTAAGGCCCTTGCCACGGAGGCGCTAACTTGTGTGGCTTCTGCTGATCCAATCGAGAACAAGGTCACCTTCTTGAAAAGCCCGCCTTCTAACTTGTCTGTCGTAAAGGCGTCTCAAGTCTTGCTGATATAGCATCGACCTGATCAAGGCTAACTCTCTCTCTTCCTCTAAGAGGTCCAGGCCGTCCTGGCATGCCACTTCTGCTTCGTCTTCATTGTAGAGTTCCACTCAGGGAGCGTTGTGACGGACATCACTCGGCAGAACCACTTCGGACCCGTATACCATAAAGAAAGGAGTGCGCTTGGTTGAACGATTCAGAGTCATCCAAATGCCCCAAAGGACAGACGGTAGTTCTTCAACCCAAGTGCCAGGAGCAATTTTCATATCCCTCATCAATCGGGGCTTCAATCCTTGAAGAATCATCCCGTTTGCTCGTTATGCTTGTCCGTTCGACTGCGGGTGAGCTACGGAAGCGTAATTGACCCGAGTGCCCTGAGTGTAGCAGAATTCACGGAATTCATCTGAATCGAAATTCTTCCCGTTATCAGTGATGATATCATGGGGAACTCCGAATCTGAAGATAATCTGCCGAATGAAACTGACAGTAGTAGCTGCATCCAAGCTTTTGATTAGCTTTGCTTCGACCCACTTGGTGAACTTATCCACTGCAACCAACAGATGGGTAAACCCACTCGACCCTGTACACAGGGGGCCGACCATGTCAAGGCCCCACACGGCAAACGGCCAGGTGAGCGGAATGGTCTTAAGTGCAGATGCAGGCTTGTGTGTCTGATTCTTGAAAAACTGACATCCAACACAGAGATCAACCGTGTCTTTTGCCGCTGCGTTGGCTCGAGGCTAGTAAAACCATGCACAGAACGCCTTTGCGACCAATGTTCGAGAGGACGCGTGATGGCCATAGGTTCCCGAATGAATCTCGTGCAAAATCTGCAGCCCTTCCTCTAGGGATATACATTTTTGTGCCACACCTATAGTGCTCTTCTTGTATAGCTGTTCTCCCATCACTTCAAAGGATTTGGATTGTCGGACGATCCGTCGGGCTTCCTCTTCATCCTCAGGGAGCTCTTGCCAGAGCAAGTAGGCTAAGGAAGGTTGGGTCCACTCGGGAGTGATCACCAACATCTCTTGAACAAGATCCACTACAGCCGGAATATGAACCTCAGTCGGATTAGAAGGTCCAACTTCTTGTGGGGGCTCTTCAGTAAAAGGGTCTTCTTTGACTGAAGGAGAGTGCGTATGCTCAAGGAATATGCCTTTCAGAACGACCCGCCGAGTAGAGCCAATTTTGGCAAGGTCATCGGCAGCCTGGTTCTTTACTCGAGGTATATGATGTAGCTCCAAACCTTCAAAATTCTTTTCGAACTTCCGGACTGCATTACAATATTGAGTCATGGCTGGACTTCGGATATCCCATTCCTTCATTACCTGATTGACCACGAGGTCCGAGTCACCGGATATCATCAAGTGTCAGATACCGAGCGAGATAGCCATTCGGAGCCCATATAGGAGGGCTTCGTACTCGGCCTCATTGTTTGATGAGTAGAAATAGATTTGAAGGACGTAGCTCAGTCGGTCTCCTCTGGGGGAAACGAGAACTACTCCAGCTCCGGACCCTTGAAGCATCTTAGATCCATCAAAAAACATGGTCCAGTGTTCGGGAACACTTGGTGCTGGCTGTTCCTGCTCTATCCACTCGGCCAAAAAGTCCACAAGTGCTTGAGACTTGATCACCTTGTTTGCTTCAAACTTGATCTCCAACGGGAGGAGCTCAATCGCCCATTTTGCCACTCGGCCCGTTGCGTCTCTGTTATGCAGGATCTTCACTTTGAATGCTTTTCCCGATTCCTCGCGCTCCACAGTGAGGACAGTACTGACCACTTGGCTTATAGCCGCGATGTAAAAGAGCAAAGGCTCTCGGCTGCTCGGAGCAGCTAACACCAGCGGGGTGGAAAGCAAGGCCTTGAGCTGATCGAATGTGGCTTGCGTGTCGGGGGTCCATTCAAAGGTATCGGACTTCTTCATCAATCGGTAAAGAGGCAAGGCCTTTTCACCGAGTCGAGATATGAATCTACTCAGGGCCGCAAGGCATCCCGTGACCTTCTGGATGTCGTGCAGATGGACAGGTTTCTTCATTCGGACGATGGCGCCGATTTTGTCCGGATTAGCATCGATTCCTCGCTCGGAAACGAGAAAACCGAGTAGTTTACCTGAGGGCACTCCGAATGTGCATTTTGCAAGATTAAGTTTTATTTGGAAACGACGAAGATTGGCGAAGGTTTCAACGAGGTCAGCCAGGAGGTCGGAACCTTTCCTGGACTTGACCACGATGTCATCCATGTAAGCCTCTACGTTCCGACTGATTTGCTCTTGCAAACACTACTGAATCATGCGCATAAAAGTTACCCCAGCATTCTTGAGACCGAGTGGCATAGTGATGTAGCAGAAACACCCGAATGGGGTGATGAAAGCTGTTTTTATTTCATCTGGTCCATACATTCGAATCTGATGGTGCTCGGAGTACGCATCTAAGAACGACAGGCGTTCACATCCGGCGGTGGAATCTACTATTTGATCTATGCGGGGAAGGGAAAAATGATCTTTCGGGCATGCCCGATTAAGGTGCTTGAAGTCGATGCACATCCGGAGGGACTTGTCATTCTTGGTCACCAACACTGGGTTGGCCAGCCACTCGGAATGGAACGCGAATGAATTCAGTAGCTAGGAGCCGAGTGATCTCTTCACCAATTGCCTTGCGCTTCTCGATGGAGGATCGGCGCAAGTGCTCCTTGACTGGTTTGACTTTCGGATCCACTCGGAGTCAGTGCTCAGCCAGTCCCCTGGGAACCCCCGGCATGTCAGACGGCTTCCATGCGAAGATATCCCAGTTCTCACGGAGGAACTGGATGAGTTCGACTTCCTATTTTTCACCGAGTGTTGTCGAGATGTTGGTCGGAGCCGCACTCGGATCGGTGGGGTGAATGTGAGCCTGCTTAGTTTCGCCAACCGACTGGAAGGCTGATTCCTTTGCCGTCCGCTTAGACTTTAGCAAATCTATAGTGTCCACTGCCTTCTTGTACCCGTCGAGTTCGTCTACGAGTACTTGTTCATTTGCAATTTTAGAGCCCTGCTGGAGGCACTCTTCGGCAACTTTCCGATCGCCGGTCATCGTGATCACACCATTCGGTCCTGGCATCTTAAGTTTAAGATATACGTAACATGGTCGGGCCATGAAACGCGCGTAGGCAGGCCTACCCAGGATAGCATGATATGCACTCCAAAAATCAACCACTACAAACGTCAGGCGTTCCTTTCGGAAGTTTTTCTCCTCGCCAAACATGACGTCCAGAGCGATCTGACCGAGTGACTCGACTTTCTTCCCAGGGATGAACCCATGGAAATGCATGTTACTCTTACTCAGGCGGGACATCAGAATGCCCATTGCGCTGAGTGTGTCCGCGTAAATTATGTTGAGCCCACTGCCGCCATCCATCAAGACTTTGCGCAGTCGGACTCCATTTACAGCCGGATCATCAACCAGCGCCTGCCTCCCGGGGGTGGCTATGTGGGCTGGGTGATCGGACTGATCGAAAGTAACAGGGTTTTTTGTCCAGTTGAGATACTTGACGGCAGTCGGAGCTACCAAGTTCACCTCCCGATTCATGATCTTCAATCGGCTCTTGCTTTCGACGTCTGCGAAGATCATGTTCAGGACCTTGTCGACGTGAGGGTACTCGGGATCGTGCTTGCCTTCGGTACTTTTCTGTAGAGGCCTCTATACCCATCTCATGCTTGAGCATTCGGTACTCCCGAGTGGTGTGCTTTGGGTAAACGAGGTTGCCCTCTTCATCTTTTTTCGTGTGGATAGCGCAGGGTTGATCCAACACTTCAGAATTGTACTCGGGCTTCTTTTTGTTGGCCCAGTCTTTTTTCTTATTCTTCGTGGGCTTTGGCTTCCCCTGACCAGGAACTGCAGCCACTTCCGCCTTTCCCGGAGGATCGGCTTTCCGCTTCTGCTTTTTGCCTGCGTTCCCTACTGGTTGAGGGGCATCACCATCTCGCCCTTTGCCGCTGCGGAGGCGGTCTTCCTCTTCGCCATTGGCGTACATGTTAGCGATTTCCATGGCCCGACTGAGAGACAGATCTCCTGACCGGCCAAACTTTAGGATGAGCTCCCTGTACTGAGTGCCTGCCTTGAAGGCGCAGACGGCCTGGTGCTCGGTGACATTCTCAACCGTGTTGTGCAGAGTGGTCCATCGCTGAATGTACTCCCGGAGAGTTTCATTGCTTTTTTGGACACAATGCTGCAACTCTGTCAATCCATCCAGACGCTTGTATGTGCCTTCAAATGTCTTGATGAACACCTGCGCCAGGTCCTCCCAGCAATAGATGATGCTAGAAGGCAACTGGTTCAGCCAGGCCCGAGCGGATCCTTCTAGCATGAGGGGAAGATGCTTCATCGCCACGAAGTCATCGCCACCCCCAATCTGAACTGCCACTCGGTAGTCTTCGAGCCAAGTTTCCGGCTTGGATTTGCCGTTAAACTTTCCGATCCCCGTCGCCAACCTGTAGTTGGGAGAAATCTCGGCCTCTCGGATATACCTGCAGAAACACTCAAGACCTGACGTCCCCCATCCGCTCACTCGGTCCCTGACCAATCGGCTTTTATCCACCATTCTCTACGTGATGGTAGATCTGGCATTGAGCAACGGAGGGCGTCAGCCTGCTTCCTCATAGCCTCTAGGGCGAAGGGAAGTCCGATTGCGGTCTTCTCTGTGAGGCCGACCGTCATCATAGGACCGCTTGCCATGTGAACCACCCCTCGGAGGGGGCATTCGACTGATGTCACGGTCGTCATGCCAATACCCTCCGTGCTGGCTTCTCGGAGGAGGAGGAGAGTACCGGTGCTTCCCATAGGCATGCGGACTTTGCGCGGACTGGACAGTGTCAGCCCGAAGGGACTTGCTGTATATACGCTGATTCGACTGAGATACTTCTGAATTTTGTCTCATCGCCATTTTCAACAGAGTCTGAATCTGCCGAATGCCTTCTCCAGCCGCTGAGCCGGAGGGCTGAATGGATTCAGCTATCCGAGTGGCTACGGCTAGGTTCTCTATAGGAGTGCGCATCACTGGGATCTTGGGCGGCTTGTCACTCAGAATCAACCGCCGCCTGGTGTAACTGGAGCTTGGTTGCTCTCTTGCTGCGCGTTCATCGAGTGCTCGCTGGAGCCTCTCTAAACGCTCGTGCTCGGCCAAGGTGGCCTGGCGCGTGGCCTCCAAGGCTATCTCCTCCGGGGACGTCCCAGTGATGGGGATAAGGAGGACTTCATCGTCCCTTCTTCTCCTCTCTTCCCGCTGCTCCCGAGTGAGAGGCCGGGGACAATAACCGTCGGAGGGACCGTCATTGAGGCGGCCTCCATCATGGCCACGGGAGCCACCCATGGAGTACCCAGGGGGGCCATGATCGGTGGAATGTGCCATCGGTATCTCAGCAGCATTTCCGCTGCTTTCACACTCGGACTCATCGGACAGCTCGTCGCCCGATGTGGGAGACAAGCTGACGGTAGGCTCACCGGAATCGAGCACAGCGACCTGCTCGGAAGTAGACTGCTGCGCCACGACATGCTTGAGCCACCGCTGCAGCCGTGAGCGTCCGGAACACTTGCGACGGCCGGACGCCGAACGGCCCGACATGAGCCGTATGGCTCTGACGACTGTCGCAGGAGGACCCCGTGTGCCGCCGCGCTGAAATGCACAGCCCCGTGTGCGGGGAACGCATCCGGGTCTAGCAGTGCATCGTGCAGCCAGGCCGAACCGTCGGCGATGAAGCGGAGGCTGTCGAAGAATCTCACCGCCGAGTGCCAGCATGATGGCCGGAAAAAATGAATCTCCACTTGCGCCGGAGTTCGCTAGAACTGCTGCGCCACGGTGGGCGCCAACTGTCATGGGAGTAATCCTGACAGTAGTACGGGGGGTACGTATGAATAGGGTGAAGCCTAGCTACGGAGCAAGTGTCACACTTGGAATTTACGAGTTCGGACCCCACTCGGAAGTGGTAAAAGTCCTACGTCTCGAGCCCTGGGGCTAAGTGTTGCTTTGCGTATGTTTCTGATTACAGAGAGTTCGTAACCCCTCTTCTGGCATCGGGTTGTGGCTTATAAAGAGTGCGCCACACCAGCCTAGTGCCATTACGAGGGTCATTAATGCTAGTAACTACCGGAGTTACTGGAAACTGCCGTGTTAACTACGAGCGTTACAGGTAACGTTACGTCTACATTATTCAATGTGAGTTAAGTCCCTTGAATGTTGTAGCTCCCACACCGTCTTTGCTTCTTCACGACCGGGTGCCTGAGCCAGGCCGAGTGGCTGTAGCGTCCGAGTGACTTCCAAGGATCCGAGCGCATCTTGTACATTCGTCCGAGTGCTGAGGTAGTCTAGGGACTTCCGTGAACTTGTAGGACCCCAGGTGTGTCCTAGATAAGAGGTTTATGACCCTACCTAGGGTAGGTGACCTCGTCATGCACCAAGTACTTTCACGCACTTAATGAATCAAGTCCTTCGACCCTTCTTATCCCACTTTGTTGTGGTCTATTTCGATGACATCTTGATCTATAGCAAGGATGAGGATGGACACTTTGGCCACATTCGGAAGGGGCTAGAAGTACTAAGGGGAAATGAGCTCTACGTCAACTTGAAGAAATGTGTTTTACTGCAAACACAACTTCTTTTCCTAGGATTCATCATAACATGTGACGGTATTCGTGTTGATGATTCTAAGGTTTAAGCAATCCGAGAATGGCCAACTCCGAAGACCATTTCTGAGGTAAGAAGTTTTCATGGCCTTGCAACTTTCTATAGGCGATTTGTGAAGAATTTCAGCACTATCATGGCACCAATTACCGAGTGCCTGAAGAAAGGAAAGTTCCAATGGACAGAAGCGGCTGGAGCTAGTTTCAATGAGATCAAGCAAAAGCTCTCACAAGCTCTTGTCTTGGTTCTACATGATTTCAACAAGACTTTTGAGTTGGAATGGGATGCAAGTGGAGTAGGCATTGGAGCTGTTCTATCTCAAGAAAGGAAGCCCATTGCTTTCTTTAGTGAGCAGTTAAGCGAAGCTAGACAGAAATGGAGTACATATCTGCAAGAATTGTATGCCGTTTTCAGAGCCTTGAAGACTTGGGAAGTCTATTTGCTGCCTAAAGTGTTCATTTTTTATAGTGACCATCAATCCTTGAAGCATTTCAGAAATCAGAAGCATATTGATCGCATGCTAGCAAGATGGGCAGCATATCTGGAGAGATTTAACTATCTCATCGTGCATAAATCTGGAACAACTAACCGAGTGGCCGATGCTTTGATTCGTCGTGCATGCCTCCTAACTTCTTTTGAGGCTGAACTTCCAGGCATGGATCAAATAAAGGAGTTGTATGAGGATGATGAAGACTTTGGCCATGTTTGGGTAAAGCACATCAGGGGCCAGCCATTAGGTGATGACTATTGGGTGCAGGATGGCTATCTCTTCAAAAATGATCGTTTGTGCATCCCAAGGAGTTCTCTGCGTGACAAACTAATTAGAGAACTCCATTCAAGTGATCTTAGTGGCCATGTTGGACGAGACAAGACTATCGCTAACCTGGAAGCTTGCTACTTTTGGCCACAACTAAAGAGAGATGCTGGAAAGTTTGTTCAGCGATGCCCTATATGTCAAACCTGCAAAGGCCAAGTGCAGAACACAGGGTTATACATGCCTTTGCCTGTTCCTGTTGCTCCATGGGAGGACATCTCTATGTACTTCATCTTGGGCTTGCCAAGAACAAGACGAGGGAGTGATGATGTGTTTGTGGTCATGGGCAGATTCTCTAAGATGGCACAATTCATCCCATGCCGCAAGACAACGGATGCTCATCATGTAGCAAACCTATTCTTTCGAGAAGTGGTAAGAATTCATGGAGTTCCAAGGTCCATCGTCTCAAACCGTGATAGCAAGTTTCTTGCTGCATTTTGGCTCACTTTGTGGAAGCAATTCAACACTGAATTGAAATTTTCCAGCACTACTCATCCACAAACAGATGGACAAACGGAAGTGGTAAACAAGTTTTTGGGTAATCTGATCCGTTGCATTTGTGGAGAAGGAAAGGGACAATGGGATTTGGCTTTATCTCTTGCAGAGTTCTCCCACAATAACTCCAAGCATAGATCCACTGGAAGGAGTCCTTTCTCCATTGTCTACACTAAAGTTCCAACACATGTGGTGGACCTGGTGAAGATACCGTCATGGGGAAACTCAAAATCAGCATTGTCCTTTGCTAATAATTACACTGTCGTGGTTTTGTCAACCTGGCAGATGTCCTCGTAAAAGGACTTAGGTGTGAGGCCATCGCCGCTAGGTGGCGACTCGAAGGGGTTGAACGGGAAAGAGAGTCGGGTTTACCCAGGTTCGGCCCCTCTGATGGAGGTAATAGCCTACGTCATGCTTTGTGTGTATTTGATGGATAGATCTCAATTACAAGGGTGAGGAATCGCTAACCTAGCTATCGAGATATTGTAACTTGCCCCTTTCGGTCCTAGGGGCTTGCCTTTATATACAGGTCAAGAACCTAGGGTTTACAATAGAGTCCGGGTCATACGTGACTCGTAACCTATAATGCCTCTAACTCGCCTTGCTCCTTAAGCAAGGAAATCGGCCGGCGCCTTCCACTCTGTGGGCCTTGAGCCACCGTCTTCAAGTGTTGGGCCGCCCGATGACGTAGTCAGCCACCGCCTGGCTTATCCTATCTTCATGATATGGCCCAGCTTAAACCTGATCATAGAGCCGTCAATATGTTAACCCGACCCAATAGGGTGGGTTATACCGTGGAGTTATATCCCCGACATTAGGCCCCAGATTGATTCATGTCAATTTCTCTTCTCTTCCTTTGGCGGCTCATTATTGGATTTGTGTCTTCCATGAATCTCATAACGCCGGCTTATAGTGCTTCTGGACTTTGTCATTTCTCTGGTGTCTGTCTATTAATGACGCTAGCCTTGCTGACCGTTGTCCTTCGAAGTCATCATAACATATCCCTTCGAAAATTGTGCCAAATCTAGGCAGATGCGAAAATCCAGGCGCGCTCCTAGCCACAAATTTACCGCGGCCGTTTCGTCTTTCTCGGTGCCATTTCATTTTCCCTCTTCATAAATAAGTCCACTGAGCTTCATAGTAACTTTTCCTATCGTATTCCTCCTTTCGCTCCTCTGTCAGCCTAGCACCACCAGAGCTCCCGAAGCGACTCCGAGGTCCTCGAATCCATTGCCGACGTCTTCGAGCCTTCTTGCGACCGTCAAAGCGAACGCGATCATCTTCGTCTCCGCTTCAACGTAATCTGGTATGGATCCCCTCCACTTAGGGTTCGACGCTTCTGGTGTTCTTGCCGTATTTATCGTGTTCATGCGAAACTCATTTAGCAGATCCACATGCTATCCACTCATTCCTGCGTATTCTTAGAACGATCTCCGCCTTATTTTCCTCATAAGTAGATCTAAAATGAGCCATCTAGGGTTATCCTTTGAATGTCGTAGTTTTGGTCGTTCCATCAGCTAGAACATATATCTCGCTGCTTTTCCTTGTTTAAACAGATCTGCCCGTAGGGAAACTTTCATAGAAACTTGTTTGCGACCCAACATCTTTGCTAAGTGTTTGGAGACGTCCCTTCGGCCTTCTCTGTTTTTGGCGGCTCGTAATAGCACTTTAGTATGGGCGACTTATAATTCACCCCGACTTATTTTCCCTGTTACCTTTGTAGTTGCTGCATAACCCGCCATGGCTCCAGAAAACTCCAAAGATTGCAACTGGGCCAAGACTAAAGAGCCGAGGCTTACCTTGGATAACCTTGTGGACCAAGGTTTCTTGCCGGCTCGAAAGATTATAAAATGACGGGCTCCCAAAGAAGAGCCGTTCCCACAACCACGGCTAGGGGAGGTTGTGGTCTTTACTGATCATTTGCGTAGAGGCTTCCGTCCTCCCGGCTCAAAATTCTTTAGAGATCTCTCACATTTCTTCAAGCTCAGGCCTCAAGACATTGGTCCAAATTCTATGACCAATATTTGTCAGTTTGAAGTGCTATGTGAAGTGTACCTTCAGATTGAGCCGTCCGTGACTCTGTTTAGGGAATTCTTTTACCTTAACCGCCAAAGTGAGGAAAAGAATGGTGATGCATGTGAGCTCGGTGCTGTCTCTATCCAGAAAAGAAAGAAAAGCGCCTTCCCAGAATCAAAACTGGCGAGTCACCCGAAGGGGTGGAATAAAACCTAGTTCTACTGCAGAAATACTGCACCTGAAGGAGAAAATCCCCTGCCGGGTTTCAGATTGGAGAGACTTAGTGGTAAGGTAGAATTTCCGGGTTGGCCAACTGACGAAGAGAGGGCTCCTTTAGCGCCTCTTCATACAAAACTGAGAGCTCTGACTGCACATGGCCTGACCGGGATAGATCTGATTCGTTGCTGGTTAAAGTGGCGAATACAACCCGTTAGTTTGAGGGACGACTTGATGTGTGAATATTCAGGTGCCTTAAACGATCCTCATCGGTTTTCTCGTGAAAATCTTTCTGACGACGCTCTTACCAAAGAGACCAAGAGGTTCTTCTCCGACTCAAAAGAGCTTTGCAGCGTCACCGGCTTGGGTCCATTCTACCTTCTCAACCGCCGCCTCAGGTATTGACCATTTTCATTGTCTTTTGTCGATGTTACCTTTAACTCGCCATTATTTACCATATACCTCATGTATTTGCAGGTAGATTCTAACTTTTGGAAAGTTGCACCTCAAGCTTCTGTTCCTTCAACGGGTAGAAAGAATACCCCAGTCTCTGTGTCATCTTCAGGGGAGGAATTTGAGGTAGAACTCGACTCTCTCGGTCGCCAGTTTAATGAGCTTGCTGACACACCTTCTTACCAGGGTGACTCGGAATTTAGCCAAGCCGGCGAAACTGAGGTAACTCCAATCTCCCCCAGTCCTTCAGGAATGTTTGTTCCCCGGAAACCAAGACAAACCGTCCGGAAAGTTAAATTGTCACACCCAGAAGCTCATTTGGCTCCCGATTTTCTTTTGAAGAAAGCACAGTTTGCCGGCTCATCAAAACGCAAGACCCGGGATGATGAAGACCCTAGTTTATCTCACGCGCTGCCGGCTCGCAAACCACGCCTTGAGGTGCCCCATAGTCCAACTGATTCTCGTCCTAGAGCCGGTTTGTTTAAACAACCTCTCATCCCTTCAAATTCCCTTTATCAGGACTCTCCTTCGTCATCGGGCGACTCAAGTGCGTCACAGCTTCCCCCTTTCAATGTTAATCGCAGGTAAGTTTCTATCTTTGCAGTGTTGCCTTATGCCCTTCTTCGTTTAATTCTAACTTGTCATAACTTTGCTTTACTGACAATCCATAGGGCCAAAGCTGTTGTGTCCAAACTGACTGGTGTGTCGTCTTTTGGGACAGCAGGCCAAGAGGCGCCAATCCTCCTGCCAGGAAAGACAACTTTGATGGCTGGCCCTTCTATTGAGAAGGAGCCTAATATGAGGGTGGAGTCAGCGTCCGAACCAAATGAGCTGGCTTTTATGAATGTTCCTCCCGAGATTGAATCATCCATCCTTCTGCCCAAGTCAGCTTGTGCAGATGAACTTATGCCGTCGTTTGACCACAACACTCTAGATGTTGTGTTTGTTAAAGAGAGTTTCCAAGCCCCGACTGTTTCCACCTCCTTGGCTAAAATCGTGAGCAAGGATGAACCTGTGACTTTGGACAAAGGAAAAGCCAAGATGGGACTTCCGGAACTATCCGCGCTTGATACTGAAGATTTGTACCAGCAGTACTTGACCCGGCTATCTAAGAGCCGGGAAATTGAAAAGACCATGATAAATGCTATGAAGGAGAAATATGAGGTAATCCTCTCACTTTACCATTATCTTGTATACTATCATTAGCTTCCAAAGACCAGCTTGTTATGATAAGCTGGTTTTATAAAATAGCTAAATCATGTAACAGTGTAGCCCCCAAGGGCTGGCTCATTTTCTTGAGATGAGTCGGGTCTTGAAGATTGAGGAATTTCGACCTGTATCCCCCAAGGGCCGGCTCATCTTGTTGAGATGAGTCGGGTCTTGAAGATTGAAGAATTTTGACCTGTAGCCCCCAAGGGCCGGCTCATCTTCTTGAGATGAGTCGGGTCTTGAAGATTGAAGAATTTCGACATGTAGCCCCCAAGGGTCGGCTCATCTTCTTGAGATGAGTCGGGTCTTGAAGATTTGAAGAATTTCGACCTGTAGCCCCCAAGGGCCGGCTCATCTTCTTGAGATGAGCCGGGTCTTCTCCATATCTTAGTTGCGAAAGAACTGATATGCATTAGCCCCCAAGTGTCAAGGATATTGCTTGCAATCTTCTTGGGACTTGTTAAAGAAATAAACTGTCCTATGGCGGCATGAAATTATCTGTAGAAATATTTGCTGATCCTTCTTGCTCGTCTATCAGGGATATGTTGAAGACGCTAAGCCGTTGCCGTGAAACTGCAGAAACGGCTCAAGGAAGAAAGAAAATTGAAGACTGAAGCTGAGTCCATGGCGGCTCATTTTGAAGATTCTGCACGTCAGGCGAGAAAACATCTTGAACAGGCCATCAAGTTGTTTGAGGCGGAAAAGACTGTCCTGATAAAACGTGCGGAAAAGGCTAAGAAGAAATTCGACCCCTTGAAGGAAAAATATGCCACCCTTGTGAAAAATATCAACGAGATGTTGACAGCAATCTTTGGTATGTGTTCCGTCCCGCTTTTGCCAATATGCCGGCTTATGACTCTTGCGACGGCTTATTGTATCTTCTTTTTGTTTGCAGGGCGAAAAAAATCATAACCTTGTAGAGCTGCCAATCGTGAAGTTGAAAACTATTTTCACGTACGTAGAGCAGCTATTCACAGGCTCTGTTTATTCCATCATGGCAGTGAAAAACCTGAAGCACCCGCCAAGAAATATCAAGGACATGTTGAAGCAACTCTCTACCATGCTACAGTGGGTGACTGAAACCCAAAAATCGGCGGCTCAAGGAGGGGCGAACATGGCACTTGCTCGAGCAAAAGCGTATCTACCAGAATTGGATGTGGAGGTCCTAAAAGGCGGCTTCCCAGAGTTTAAACTCGACGGCTCTGCATTCACTCGTGCAGATTACGAAAAGTGCCTCACGGAGACTCGGCCACTAGCGTCTTTGATAGCTGAGGAGGTGGATCTCTCAAAATATCATCATGCATACACCACCGACAACGAGCATGTTAACGCGCCTAAGGACGAGACGTCTGACCTGGTGCCTCCTCGCCGCAAGACAACTTTTGCTCCTGACATTGATGCGTCAGCTCTTGTTGAAGGGATAGCAAATTTTGAATCTCTGATCTCAATTCGATGGCAACAGAAAGGCCAGCAGGTTGATGATGACGAGCCGGCGGAGTCAAATCTATAGGCGACTGATGATTGAGCATGAAGACACCTCAGAAGCTGAATGAATCGCCCCTACAGAGTGAGCCCCCCCTGGTGTAAGGAAAACTTTTGAAGAATTGTGTGGCCTCCATTGCGAGCCTGTAATATGAGTAGTGTTTTCCAAAACTATGAATTTGCTCTGTAGTGCCATCGTGCACGTTGGCGCCTTTTGTTGGTGCCGAACTCCAATCTGTCAAGCTTCTGTTAATATGTTTATGCTACTCTTATTACCTGTTCCTGCTCTTTTCTTGCTTTGTGCTTAATGAGTCTTGTCCCATCTGTAAGGCGGGTCAGGAATAAGCCGACAAAATAACTTGGTTTTCGGAACTCAAGTCTATCGAATTCCCCTTCAATGATATTGAAGATAGATGATCTGGAAACTGGTCATAATATGAACTCAGTTGTGTAACCCGGTTATTTGAATATAAGCCGGTAATAAGGGTAACATTGTACCTGAAAATTATGAGTATGTAAATATATATATATATTTGTTTTTAAATAAGCCGGCTCAGTGAGACGCGGAAAAAGGAGACTGGCTTTCGAGGCCCAAGTCTTGCTTCAACCAAGCGGGTATAATAACCCATGGTTTATCCTAGCTTTCTGTATGCCGGCTCTCACATGACTCAAGCCAATGTTTTAACCTTAAAAGTTCAGGGTCCAAAAGGATTAACTTTTCAAGAGTTCATGGGGTCATCTGATCGGAGTCGCATCAAGCATACATGCAGGTTTAACCATATTGTGATGGCGTTTTTTGCCGGATCAAGAGGGTGAGAAAGCTAAACTCGATGAGTTGGAAGCCCCCAAGTGACCTATGTTTCAAAACAATAAAGACTCATGCTCAATTTATAGGCTGAAACGACAAAGACCCCGAGTTTCGGGGGTGCCGGCTTTATTATATTTGAACATAAAGAAGTATATACAGAATTTTTGCAGAGGGGGGGATTACAAAAAAGTGAGCCGGTGGCTCCTAAGTGTAATAGGGCCGTAGATGTGCAATATTCCAGGGCCGGGTTGTCTCCTCCTCAGAAGTGTATGATCCTTCTCGTAAGTCAACCAGGTAATATGAACCATTATTGAGGTTTCGACTGATGGCGAAAGGACCCTCCCAAGGCGGGAAGAGCTTGTGCATCCCTGTTTGATCTTAAATCAGACGGATCACTAAGTCGCCTTCTTGAAAAGTGCGGCTTCGGACTCTACGGCTGTGATAACGATGTAGGTCTTGCTGATATATAGGAGATCTGGTTGTTGCTAAGTCATGCTCTTCTTCCAGGACATCCAGGGAATCTTGGCATGCTTGCTCATTGTCCGCGTCAACATAGGCAGTAACCCGAGGCGAGTCATGACGGATATCATTTGGTAGAACCGCCTCAACTCCGTAAACCAGGAAAACAGGAGTGTACCCTGTGGATCTATTTGGCGTTGTTCGAATACTCCAAAGTACTGAAGGGAGTTCCTCAACCCAACAACCCGGCGTGCGCTCAAGGGGCACCATGAGCCGGGGTTTGATTCCTCCCAAGATCTCCTGGTTGGCTCTTTCAGCTTGCTCATTGGACTGTGGATGCGCCACTGCTCCTAAATCGAGCTGGATGTGCTCTCGTTGGCAGAATTGTTCCATGGCTCCCTTGGATAGATTGGTACTGTTGGGGATATAACCCTGTGGTAAGACCCGCCCAGGAGAGGACGGGTCATACCTGGCGGCTCATAGCCAAAAAACCCTTAAGGTGGGCCGGAAGATGAAGGCCAGGCCACATGGCGGCTTACCGCATAGGTCAAGACGAAGGCCCAAGACAGAAGATGGCATGAGACCCGGGCGGGTAAACCGCCCGGAGCCGGATTGCCCAAGGAGGCAAGGCGGCTTAGAGATAGGATTGAGTACGTTGTATGAGTCGGTTTGAGACTCATGTAACCCAGGGCCTCGACCTCCTATATAAAGGCGAGACCCTGGGGCGGCTTAGACAAGAAACCAATCAATCGAGAACTAGGTCAAGCGAATCCGCTCCCTTGTAATCGATACACCAGTCAATACAATACAAGCAGGACGTAGGCCTTTACCTCTTCTTGAGGGGCTGAACCTGGATAAACTCGTGTCCCTCGTCTCGACCAACCCCTTTGAGTCCACCGCCTCAGTGATGGCCTCGAACCTAAGTCTTCGGACATCTGCCGTGACAAAACCATGACAGTTGGCGCCCACCGTGGGGCTAGCGCTCGGTGGTGTTGAGTTCTCAAAGGGTTCTCTCTCAGGGATCGAGGGGTACGTCGTTGGCAGGATGACCAAGAGTCGCCACGGAAAGCTCTACATTGACGACGCCGGCTGGGGCCCCGATGCCGACTCAATCGAGTATGGTTTCCGGGTCCCCTTCGGCGGAATCCACATCTTCATCGGCAAGATCGGCGGATCTGAACCTGGGCCGGACATATGCACCGACCTCGTCGAGCCGGCCCGACGCATGCAACCCGCCCGTGTTAACCCGGGCAGGAAGCATGTCTTCGTCGGCTTCACCCAGGGCATGGAATTGGAGGGTTCTATGTCGCGGGAAGAAACTCTCATATGCTCAGAGGATGGATCCTCGAGCGGAGAGACGGAATCGATCTATCAGCTTCACGATGGTGGGCTAGGGGGTTACGTCGAGCATTACCCCGAGTCGGAGTATCATGAGCCGGAGGATTTTGAGTCGCCGAACCGTGCTGCCGTCTTCATGGCGGGTTCAACGCCGGCCCCGAGCAGCACAGCCTCCGATGCGACCGGATCTGGGGCTGGCAGGCCGCCGGCTCAGGTTCTTCTGGATCTGATGAACGAGCTTACAACCCTGATGCAAACTGAGGTCACTGCTACAAACCAAGCGACCCGTAATACGGAGATCACGAGGCTGAAGAACCAGATGGCCGGAGTCCAACAGGAAATCAATGCGCTGAAGGTTCAGATGGATGCTGAGGCGGAGCGTCTTAGGGCTGATGCTTTCCGCCTTGAGTTAGAGCAGTAGTCGTCAGCTGCGGTTCATCGGATGAGGCATCAATCCCGCTTGCTGGATCAGTATGAAGCCAGAAATCTTTTCAACACGCCAGGGACGGGACGGAATGTGCCTTTGACCGTAACCCTGGCGGTGGAAGTACCTGGAAGCCGGGCGGCGGTTTAGCATCAGCAGCCAGACCCGCCCCAACGGAACCAAAACCCTCCACCATCTTTTCCAACACCGCTGGGTCATTATTCTAACCCGGCGGAGAACATGGTGGCAGCGGCAACCAGGCTTGATACAATCCCGATCCCTGATGAGGCGCCCTTCGCAGAGGAAGTGCGGAATGCCATCGGATACCTGCGGACGGTGGTGGCCCAGCAGGAGAAATACACTTATAGCCAGAGTCGCGTGCATTCAACCCCCATCCCCAGCCGCAGCTACAGCCGGCACTATGAGTCACCGGCGGTTTCTAGCAGTGAACGACATCGGAACCCGCCGCGAGTTGATCGGGCGGCTCTGGATGCTCAGGCGCTGGTGGATCGGGCAAGAGCACAGCGAGAAGCGGCGGCTCTGGTGGCGGCGACGGCTTATCAGGAACCCACAGTTGCACCTTCCGTCTCAGTAGGAGCAGGAGTAACCTCCAGGACTGTGGGAGTGCCGTGCTTAGCGCCGGCTTTGCGGAATGAACGTCTGCCGAAGGATTTCAAGGGTCCTCGCAAGGTGCCCAATTATACTGCTGACCTACCTCCAGAGGCTTGGATCGAAAGCTATGAATTAGCCATGGAGATGTTGGATGTCAGTGATGCAGTATGCGCCAAATATTTCATCATGATGCTGGAAGGGCCGGCTCGCACGTGGTTGAAGGGCTTGCCACCCAATACCATTAATTCCTGGGCCGAGTTGAAGGCGAAATTCATCAAAAAATTTAAAGGAACGTGCAAGCAGCCCATGACGATTGTGGATTTGGACCATTGTGTGCAGCGTGAAGATGAGTCGGCTCATCACTGGGTCCGGCGGGTCTCAACCATCATCCACTCTTCTGAACAGATTACGGTGGCTAAAGCGGTTTTGATTCTAGAGAAGAATTGTCACTTCACGCCTTTGAAGCAGAAGCTTGGCCGGCTCAAACGCTCATGCCAAGACATGGGGGAGCTCATGGCGGCTCTCACCAAGTATGCTGACTCTGACAACACGAAGGACCCTGGCTCCGATGATGAGAAATCGGCCCAGGGTAAGAAAAATAACAATGGCAAGGGTCAACAGCAAAACGCGGCTGGAAACAGCAACCTGGGCAAGAGGAAGAACCCGGACGGCGGGTCAGAATTGGTGGCGAACACCAGCGCCGGGAACAATCGTGCTAAGGGCAACGGGAACTTTAGGCCGCCCTTTAACAAGGGCAAAGCTCCTTTCAACCTGGAAGAGATGCTCAATAAACCTTGTCCAGAGCACAGCCGGCCTGATAAGCCGGCAGGCCATACGTGGAGGGATTGCAGTATTATGCGGCAGTTCCGGGATTACAGCCTTCAACAACATCGCAATAACGGTAATGGTCCGTCGGGCAGCTCAGGCCCGGGCGGTTCAGGAGCCGGCTTTGGCACCGGCGGCTTAGGATCCGGTTACCAGGGTCAAGGCAATCAAGGGGGTCATCATCAACCTGGTAATGGTGGTCAGCAGCAGAATAACCAGTCGGGGTACCAGAATAACCCGATGCAGCTCAGCAGGGGTCAGTATCATGTTTTTACAACCAGCTTTGATAAGCGAAACCGGAAGGTGCGCAAGCGGGCGGTTAATGCAGTCATGCCGACTCTCCCGCAGTATTTGAAGTGGTCTGAATATGACATAACTTGGAGCAGGGAGGATCACCCGCCGCGTGTTGATAACCCGGGGCAGCTGGCTTTGGTAGTTGCCCCCAAGTGGGTGGATACGTGTTTACTAAAGTACTTATGGATGGAGGCAGCAGCATCAACATCCTGTATTATGACACTTTCCGACGGATGAATTTGCTTGACAAGGATCTTAAGCCCTCCTCAACAGTTTTTCACGGTGTGGTACCCGGAAAATCGGCTTATCCGGTGGGAAAGATTTCTTTGGAGGTAGCCTTTGGTGATGAATTCAACTACAGGGTGGAGTCTTTGTGGTTTGAGGTGGTTAAAATCAAGAGCCCATATCACGCTCTGTTTGGACGGCCGGCTTACGCCAAGTTCATGGCTAGGCCTTGCTATGTTTACTTGCAACTCAAGATGCCCGGGTTGAATGGGACGATTACCGTGCATGGTGATCGGAAGACGGCTCTTGAGTGTGAGGAAGGTGATGCAGCTTATGCAGAGTCAAGTTGTGCTGAGGCAGAGCTCAAGTTTTATAAACAAAATGTCGACCAGGAAGATATGACTCCACTGAAGAAGCCTAACACGGAATCTGAGCCGCCCCTCAAGTTTGTGGCGGAAGATACCAAGTTGGTGGATTTTACGCCGGGCGACTCATCACAGTAGTTCACCATTGGGGCCAATATGGATCCCAAATAGGAAAGCGCGCTCATCGAATTCATCCGTGAGAATCGGGACATCTTTGCATGGAAACTTCTGACATGCCGGGTGTACCGAGAGAATTCGCTGAGCACCACCTTAATGTGGATCCCAAATTTAAGCCGGTCAAACAATTCCTCCGCCGGTTTAATGAGGAGAGGCGCAAGGCTATTGGGGAAGAGGTGGCCCGGCTCTTAGCAGCAGGGTTCATTATTGAAGTGTTTCACCCAGAGTGGCTTGCTAACCCGGTGTTGGTACTCAAGAAGAACAGCACGTGGCGCATGTGTGTAGATTACACGGATCTTAACAAGGCCTGTCCAGTTGACCCGTTTGCTCTCCCCCGTATCGACCAGATTATTGATGCAACGGCGGCTTGTGAGAGCCTATGCTTCCTAGACGCTTATTCAGGTTATCATCAGATCAAGATGGCAGTTAAAGACCAAGAGAAGACGGCTTTCATTACGTCTTTTGGTGCTTTTTGCTATGTGTCTATGCCTTTCGGGCTCAAGAGTGCCCAGGCGACTTACCAATGTTGTGTACAGAACTGTCTTCATGGTCAAATTGGGCGCAATGTTCATGCTTATGTGGACGATATTGTGGTCAAATCAAGGAAGAAGGAGACTCTACTTGACGACCTGAAGGAAACGTTCAATAACTTACGGGTCTACAAGATGATGCTTAACCCGGCCAAGTGTGTCTTTGGAGTTCCTGCAGGCAAGCTCTTGGGATTTCTAGTCTCTGAGCGTGGTATTGAAGCTAATCCGGACAAGATAAAGGCTATTACTTCCCTGTCTGAGCCAGCATGCATCAATGACGTTCAGCGCCTGGCGGGTCGAATCGCTGCGTTAAGCCGGTTCATAAGCCGCCTGGGTGAGAAGGCTAGTCCTTTGTATCAGATGATGAAGAAAACATACAACTTTGTTTGGAGTAAGGCGGCGGGTGAGGCGCTTGAGGCGCTCAAGAAGCAGCTGGTTGAGCCGCCGGTCTTGGCTGCTCCGGCTGAGAAGGAACCTTTGCTCCTCTATGTGGCGGCCAACAATAGGGCCGTCAGTGCCGCGATTGTTGTGGAGCGTAAGGAGGCAGGGAAAGAATACCCGGTTCAGAGGCCGGTTTACTACGTCAGTGAAGTCCTGATAGAATCCAAGCAAAGGTACCCGCATTGGCAGAAACTGATATATGGGGTGTTCATGGCAAATCGTAAGTTGAAGCATTATTTTCTGGGACACCAGATCACGGTGGTTAGCTCTGCCCCATTGGGAGACATAATTCAAAACAGAGAAGCCACTGGCAGGATTGCTAAGTGGGCATTAGAGCTTGGGCCGCTTAATCTGAAATATGTGCCTCGCACGGCTGTCAAGTCTCAAGCCCTGGTGGACTTTATAAATGACTGGACAGAGTGTCAGTCGCCCAAGGAAAAGCCGGATAATACATGCTGGACAATTCACTTTGATGGATCCAGGCAATTGGAACGGTCAGGGGCTGGAGTTGTTTTAACTTCCCCTAGAGGTGACAAGTTTTGTTATGTGTTAAGGCTGATGTTTCCTTGTATTAATAATGCAGCTGAGTATGAGGCTTTACTTCATGGCCTCCGTGTGGCTAAGGAGATGAACCTGAGCCGGGTTAGGTGCCTCGGCGACTCAGACCTCGTGGCTCAGCAAGTTTCAGGCACGTGGGATTCCAAAGACCCACGGATGACGGCTTATCGTCAGGCGGCGGACGTCATCGCTGGTCACTTCAAAGGTTATCAGGTGGATCATATTGACCGTCGCAAGAACGAGGCGGCTGACGCGTTGTCAAGGCTGGGATCTCAGTGTAAGCCGGTACCACCTAACGTTTTCTTGGATGTGCTGTGTCACTCGTCTGTTAAGCTACCTTCAGAGGAGGATCTTGCTATACCTGACCCGGAGGGGCAGCTGGTGGCGGCTCTGCATACTATCCCGGACTGGACGTTGCCTTACCTAGCGTACTTGACTTGCGGCGAGTTGCCAGAGGACGAGACCTTGGCAAGGCAAATCATAAGACGATCTAAGTCCATGACGATCGTCAATGGCGAGTTACATAAGCGCAGCGTTACTGGCGTTTTTCAACGTTGTGTTTCTCCTGAAGAGGGTAAGGAAATCTTAAATGAGATTCACGCTGGCGATTGCGGTCATCACGCCGGCTCAAAATCTTTGGTGGCCAAGGCTTTCCGGCACGGATTCTTCTGGCTGACAGCTCATAAGGATGCAGAGGACTTGGTTACCAAGTGTGACGGATGTCAAAAGTTTGGGCAAAGTGCTCACGTACCGGCTCAGGAGTTGCGCATGATTCCAATTACCTGGCCGTTTGCGGTCTGGGGGCTTGATATGGTTGGGCCCTTCAAGAGATCTAAAGACAAGAAGACCCGCCTTTTGGTGGTGGTGGATAAGTTTACCAAGTGGGTTGAGGCTGAGCCGGTTAGCAAATGTGACGCCGCTACGGCGGTTCAGTTTGTCAAAAAATTGATCTACCGTTTTGGCTACCCTCATAGTATTATCACAGATAATGGTACAAACCTATCCAAGGGGGCTATGCAGGCATTCTCTGAAAGCGAGCACATCCGGCTTGACGTCTCTGCTGTTGCCCATCCACAGTCCAATGGTCAGGCAGAGCGTGCTAATCAGGAGATCTTGAGAGGCATCAAGCCCCGGCTTATGGTTCCTCTACTGCGAACGCCGGGTTGTTGGGTAGAAGAGTTGCCATCAGTTCTATGGAGCATCAGAACTACCCCCAACAGGTCAACAGGCTATACGCCTTTGTTTATGGTTTACGGTGCAGAAGCTATCTTGCCAAGTGATATACGTCATGACTCGCCGCGGGTGGCGGCTTATGTTGAGACAGATAATGAGACAGCGCGTTAGGACGCGTTAGATGCTTTGGATGAAGAGCGTGATCTGGCGGCGGCTCGATCGGCGATTTATCAACAAGACCTGCGTCGCTATCATAGCCGTAGAGTTAAGACTCGGACGTTTTAGGAAGGCGACTTGGTGTTGCGTCTGATTCAAGATCAGACGGATGCGCACAAGCTATCTCCTCCATGGGAAGGACCTTTTGTGGTCAGCAGGAATCTCAACAATGGGTCATATTATCTCATTGACGTACGAGACGAGTCACGTACTTCTGGGCAGGAGACCCACCGGCCATGGAACATCACTCATCTGCGACCTTACTATACTTGAGTCATCGACTCCCATCATTGTACATCATCATTGTATATGCCGTTTATACATATATATAATAAAGTTGGCATCCCTACAAGCCGGGGCCTCTGCCTGTTATACACTTCAGATTGTGCAAGAGTGAACACAACCACAAGGTCATTTGGGGGCTTCTAACCCGCCAGTGTTTAGCTTACACACCCTCTTGATCGGCTCTTCAGCCACTGTAAGGCCGGGTTATATACCCAAAAAGTTGACTCCGTCAACAAGGTCATTTGGGGGCTTCCAACCCACCGGGTTTAGCTTACACACCCTCTTGATCGGCTCTTCAGCCACCGCAAGTTTGAGTTAAACCTGCATGTATGCTGCTGCTGCTCCGCTAGGTGACCCGCCGAACTCTTAGCAGTTAATCTCGCCTAGAGACCCTGAGCTGTTCAAAGTATTTGACAGTCACTCTCGCTAGAGACCCTGTACTAGTCAAGGTTAAACCGGCGGCTCTTGTCACGTGAGGGCCTGCTTACGGAAAGCGAGGATAAACTCACCCATCTGCTGCATACTCTCCGCTATGTGGCATGTTCGTACTCTTAAATAGTTACTCTTTTAAAGACCCTGCATTGTTTAAGGTTCAAACGACGGATTTATGTCACGTGAGAAGTAGCTTATGGGCCCTATGGGTACTCATGCCCTGCTGCGCCTCTTTATGGTTTGTTGTTGCTCTTACCAGTTAATCTCGCCTAGAGACCCTGAGCCGTTCAAAGGAGTTGACGGTCACTCTCACTAGAGACCCTGTACTGTTAAGAGTTCAAACAACAAGTTCATGCCATAAGAGCCGGCATATGAGTTTTCGAAAAAGCAAGGTCATGAAAGATTTAACATCTCCGGGTTATGCTTTTTCAAGCCGCCCACACAGCAATACAGAACATATTCTGTCTTGTTTGTTTTTTGCAGGTTTTATCTCCTAAGATGAGCCGCCGTGAAATATGATGACAAGATGTGAGCAGAACACAACACAGATAAAAGTGCATCAAGTAGCACGGTTGAGGCAATCAAGTTTTTCTACGCCTATTACAAAGCTCTCCAGGGAGCCCAAAATGCAACGGACTTCAAGTTTTTTATACAATTCCAGTCTCGGCGGCTCAGAAAGCCGGGTCATCCCTAATCAGGAGCAATGCGTTCAGCTTGACGGCGGGTCATCCTGCGTCTGGACTTCGACCTCTTCGATCCGAAGATTGTCCACATCCCAGTTGCAGTTTGTTAAAGCTTCAAACTGGGCCTCGTCAAAGAGGAGAGACGAGTCAATTTCAGGAGCAAAGAGTGGCTTACGGCGTGCAGGAGTTAAGTCCCTGGCTTCAAAAGTTGGGCAGCGCACTCGTTTGCTATCCTCGCCATAAGCCGCCTGGTATGAGGTCAGATCAATTTCATTGACAAGTGTTGATGCGAGTACTCGGGAGGCCTTCATACACTTGGCATAGTCAGCTTCGGTAAAGTCTGAGCCGTCATCTTTCTTGGATGGAAAGCCATCCATCATCTCTTCTGCGGTCAGTTCAGGGGCAAAGGCCAGGGACCGGCTTAGCGCAGCCATTGCTCCCTTTATGGTGGCTGATCGTTTGAGCTCATCAATTTGCTTGGGCAGAGTCGACAAGACTTCTATCACTCCCTTCATGAATTTGGGGATGCTTTTTTCAGTCAACATCGCTTTGATGGTGCAATGGGTCCCGACGTATAGCTGTTCTGTCAAGGTGTATACTGCTTTCAGCTTCAGCAAGCTATCAGAAGATAATTGGCGGCTTCTTTGACCTGCAAGGAAGTGAGGCATTATAAGCCGCCCGTGCAGCCTTTCAACAAGGCAAGGAAATTTGCTAAATATTCAGTACTTACCAAAGATAGCAGAAGTCATCCTGGATATATGACGCTTGAGGGTTTGTAGCTCTTCTGATGCAAGCTTGAGCTGCTGGTCAGCATCGTTGGCACGCTTGGTCAGGGTGGCTTCTTTCGACTCAGCAGTGTTCTTGAAGGCAGTAAAGTCAGCTTGAACCTTCTCAAGCTCTTTAATGGCAACCCGCCATTTCTCTTCCGCCTCAGCCCGGGCGGTTTGTTGCGAAGCAACATTTTCCTTTAAGCCGGTCAGATCAGACTCGGCCGCATCCAAAGCTTCCTGTATTGTGTGAAAACAAAAAGTTCAAGAAGGTTTAAATCGCCAAGATGAGATATTAGTAGACAAGAGTGATGAAGCTGTTATGATACAAGTCTGAAGCAGATTGCAAGCAATATACTTGACACTTGGGGGCTAATGTCTGTGTTTTCTCTGATAAACTACAAACAAGTTCCGGCTCATCTTCGTAAAGTTAAGCCGGCACTTGGGGGCTACACGCAGCGCTTCTAAACAGTGCAGTCTTCTTCAGCTCATTTTTTAAGCCGGAGTTTGGGGGCTATGATTCGTGAGTTTGTTACCGGTGAAGCTTCGGTTCATCATTACTATAATGACCCGGACTTGGGGGCTGCAATCGGATCTAGATTTCAAGTAAGTACCGGCTTATTATCTATATTAACTCGATACTTGGGGGCTACAACCTAAGATATTTGGAGTATGATAAAGATTGGAAGACCCGGTCTACTATTTGCAATACTAAACCAGCTCTTGGGGGCTACATAAGGGTATAAGGAAAGACAAGAGAAGAGGAGTACCTCATATTTTTTCTTCATCAGTCCAACAAGTTTCAACTCCATATTACGGCTTGTGGAGAGGCGGTTCAGATAACTAGCATGTAGTTCATCTGCAGTCAGTTTTTCTAACACGGGGAATTCAAAATCAAGTTTTTCTGATGAGCATGTTTCAGCTTTGCTGGTGTGTTTCGTTAACACATGGGGTTCAGGAGAAAGATAACCCGTCCCAGTAACAACAACTTCTGGATGAGTTGTATCTTCGACGGCTGTTGAAGGGCTGGGCGGTTTAGGATCAGCCTTTGGAGGACTCTCAGGAGTGGCCATATCATCATCAGCCGGCTCAGAGGGCTGAGGAGCGTCTGCAGGTGCATTTTTTCTAGCCTCAGTAGGCTCAACATGAGGTGCAGGGGAGTCCGGCTTAGCAGTCTCCGGCTCTTGGGCAGTAGGAGCAGCGGTAGACCCGCTGGTCTTCCTTCGTTTTGCTTGAGCCCTGGAAAACAAAAAAGATTGTCACATAGAGGACAAGGATGGTAAAAAGGTATGGTGCAAATACAAAGGTACGCACTCCGGGTTGATCTTCAGAGGAGGCAGCTTGGATGCAGTGGAATCACCAGACGAAGGGGGCGTCTCCTGGAAAAGTTAAGACGATAAAAAACAGAGTAAGGTTACAATGCAAGACTGTTAAAAATCGGACTTGGTTAAAAGAGTACCTCAGCAGGCCGTTTCCGAGGAGCCGAGAGTTGGGTAAGCCGGTCAAAAGCTCTTCAGAGCCGGTGCTCCGGGTCTGACGTCTGGAGGTGTGTTGTTGCTTTTTCAAAAGAAAGTTGAGGTCTAAATAAGCAAGAGGATGAGAAAATGGAACTTTCCGGATGACCCGCCGTATTTTCGCTGGTGGAAAGTTTTCTGAATCAGAGGAAATGTAAGTTACCTCAGGGGCATCAGCATGGCTTGTCTCCGTTTCCTCCTGTGAATAATTGTTGTCAATAAGTTGCATAAAGAGACGGCCAAGGGAGTCAAGTTCTACCTCTGAGTCGTCAAACTCAAGTAGTTCCTGAGCAGAAGTTTTCTTCTTCTTATGGGCGCGGGTTTTACCCGCTTTAGGCTTCCTCACAGGAGGGTTATATTTCTTCTTCCAGAAAGAAGAGCCGGCCTGTGCATAAGCCGCCAAAAAGGTTAAAGGGAGCAGGGCAAAAGATTAAGACAGGAATGAACAGTTTTGTGGAAAAAGGTTTCGTACAGCTGGAGCTGGGTTCTTGACGCAAAATGGCTTCAGACCAATCTTGTTGCAAATCTCTTGTTTTTCGCCGAGAAGTGACTTGACGGAAGAATTGATGTCTTGTTCTGTCAGAGGGGTGGCGTTGAAGCAGAGAGGATCATTGGGTTCACCCGTAAATTCGTACATGAGTCGGTCACGCCGGCTCAGTGGCAAGATTTTCCAGGAAACCCAGCAACGGGTTAAATCAATGCCAGTTAAGCCGTTCGCCATTAAGGCCATGATCTTCGCGAAGGCTGGAGCATATTTTGCTCGCTCTGCGGCGGACATCCGGTCTGGGAGTTCTCCGGTGTTGCAAAGCCGGGTAGGACGGTAACCCGGCAGCGGATTCTCTTCTTTGGGAGAAGTGTCCTTGCAATAAAACCAGGTCTTGTTCCAATCCTTTGGGTTACTTGGTAAGGCGGCTGCTGGGTAGGGCAAATCTCTCCGTCTCTGGATAGAAACGCCGCCAAGCTCCAAACTTGGTCCAACTGCCACTTCAGTTTGGCGGTTGACGTAAAAGTAGTCACGGAAGAGGTCAACAGACGGTTCTTCTTGCAGGTAAACTTCGCATAAGACTTGAAACTGACACATGTTGGTGACGGATTTTTGACCTATATCTTGAGGATGAAGCTTGAAGGAATGAAGGACGTCCCGGAATTTTTTTGACCCGGGCGGGCTAAAACCACGGAGGAGGTGATCCGTGAATACGACAACCTCTCCTTCCTTAGGAGTAGGTCTTATTTTTGGCCCTGGAACCCGCCGGTGTATAACGTCCTGAGCCGGCAGGATACCCGATTCTACGAAGTCAAGCAGAAGCTGCTCGGTGACTCCGGAGGCAACCCAATCGCAAGACGCGGGTGCTTTTGACATGGTGGCGGGTTAAACTGTGAGAAGATGCAGGATATGGTGGGTTAGGAAAATGTCAAATAATTAGGGCAGCTATGGTCAGCATTATGATGAGGTGTTAAGCTGCCAACGTATTTCGTCAGAGAGCCGGCAATGCAATGGCGAGTTAAGTAGACAAGGTGATACTGGAAAATGTAGTTAAGTGTGGATAAACAGGTTTAACATGTTGCAACTATGGCTGCAAGATCTACAGGCGAAAATAAATGAAATATGTTCAAGACCTAAAAAGGCAGTGGAAGAACAGGCGGTCAGCACTCAGAGAAGAGCGAGGTACAGATCTAAGGTAAGCAGATATTGACATCGAGCGGACGGCCGCAGTGGATACACAGCAATATGAGATTCAAGGGGATACTTGGCAATCTACATTACGAAGAACAATCTGACGAACAGCGAAGAACACAAAGAAATCCGATGAACTCGGGCATATCTTACTCGAGATGACTACAGATTCAACAAGGGTTGAGAATGGCACCTCCCGGATGCGGACGGGCTGGCGAAGTTCTGGTCCGAATCAGGTTGATGCAGCGGCCGGTGTTGGGGACGACGGTGAGGTCCGGTCAGGTGCGGCGGAGCTCCGGAGGCGTGACTGTCAGAAGGAGGAAGAAGAAGACGTGGTGGTAGAGAAAGGAAAAGGGGCCCCTCGTGTCCCTATTTATGAGATGGGATGGCAACAGTTCGCGTGAAACCCGGAGAGGCTCAATGATGATTGACCGGAGGGGACGCCTCGATCTTCGGGACCGACCATTTAATGAGGAGATCCGTTGTGAACGTCACTGAATCTTTTAGCATATTCGGTGTGACGTCACGGCGGGTTATTAGTTTTCTTTTCAGGTGATAAAAATGTGAGACTCGCGGCCAAGTGAATTTGAAGATTGACATGAACAGGCTCAAATCAATCTGGGGCCTAATGTTGGGGATATAACCCCGTGGTAAGACCCGCCCAGGAGAGGACGGGTCATACCTGGCGGCTCATAGCCAAAAAACCCTTAAGGTGGGCCGGAAGATGAAGGCCAGGCCACATGGCGGCTTACCGCACAGGTCAAGACGAAGGCCCAAGATAGAAGATGGCATGAGACCCAGGCGGGTAAACCACCTGGAGCCGGATTGCCCAAGGAGGCAAGGCGGCTTAGAGATAGGATTGAGTACGTTGTATGAGTCGGTTTGAGACTCATGTAACCCAGGGCCTCGACCTCCTATATAAAGGCGAGACCCTGGGGCGGCTTAGACAAGAAACCAATCAATTGAGAACTAGGTCAAGCGAATCCGCTCCCTTGTAATCGATACACCAGTCAATACAATACAAGCAGGACGTAGGCTTTTACCTCTTCTTGAGGGGCTGAACCTGGATAAACTCGTGTCCCTCGTCTCGACCAACCCCTTTGAGTCCACCGCCTCAGTGATGGCCTCGAACCTAAGTCTTTGGACATCTGCCATGACAAAACCACGACATGTACCATTGTCCGTAATGATGCTGTGAGGGTAGCCAAAATGAAAAATCAACTTCTTCAAAAATTTGACCGTAGTTTCTGCATCATAATTGCTGACCGGCTCTGCTTCAACCCACTTAGTGAACTTATCAACCGCCACTAATAAGTGGGTTTTCTTGTTAGAAGACGGCTTAAACGGACCAACCATGTCTAGCCCCCAAACCGCAAACGACCAGGTAATCGGGATCATGCGCAACTCCTGAGCCGGTACATGAACCCGTCGACCAAACTTTTGGCACCCATCACACTTGCGCACAATCTCCTCGGCGCCAGCATGAGCCGTCAGCCAATAAAAACCATGCCGGAAAGCTTTGGCCACCAGTGAGCGTGAGCCGACATGATGTCCGCAATCACCAGAATGAATCTCATTAAGAATTTCCTGGCCTTCCTCAGGCGAAACACACCGTTGAAACACGCCAGTGCTGCTTCGACGGTGTAACTCGCCATTGACGATTGTCATTGACTTTGACCGCTGGATGATTTGTCGAGCATCGACTTCTTCTTCTGGGAGTTCCCCTCGGGTTAGGTAAGCCAAATACGGCACAGTCCAATCAGGGGTGTCATGTAATGCCGCCACCAAGTGTGCCATCGGGTCAGGAACAGCTATGTCCTCTTTGGGCGGTAATTTGACCGAGGGGCTGTGAAGGACATCCAAAAACATGTTAGGTGGCACCGGCTTTCTCTATGAACCAAGTCTAGACAAGGCATCAGCCGCCTCATTAAGCCGGCGATCTATATGATCGACTTGGTAACCTTGGAAATGACCCACCATATTATTGGGGAACGTTGCATGGGAAAAAAAATTCCTACGCACACGCAAGATCTATCCATGGTGATGAGCATCTACGAGAGGGAGAGTGGATCTACGTACCATTGTAGATCGCTAAGCGGGAAGCGTTAAGAAATGCGGTTGATGTAGTCGAACGTCTGCGCGATCCAAATCGCAAGCCGTCCCGCGATCCAATCACGATCCGTCCCGCGATCCAATCACGGTCGTTCCGATCTAGTGCCGAACGGACGGCACCTCCGCGTTCAGCACAAGTACAGCTCGATGTCGATCTCCGCCTTCTTGATCCAACAAGAGGGAGCGGAGAGGTAGATGAGTTCTCCGGCATCACAACGGCGTGGTGGCGGTGGTGGTGAACTAATCCGGCAGGGCTTCGCTGAGCTTCGCCGAACTAATCTAGAGGAGAAACGATCTAGAAGAAGAAGTGGGCAGCACGTGGCAATTAGGGTTGGGGCTGCCCTCAAATCCTCTACTATATATAGGAGGAAGGGAGGGGAGGAGGCAGCCTCAAACCCTCCACAAGGAGGATTCGGCCGAACCACCTCAAGGAGGTGGAATCCACCTCCTACTAGGAGGTGGATTCGTTTTAGGAAGGTGTCCTACTCCTTCCAACCTCCACCTTTTTCCTCTTGGGCGGATGGGCCCCCATGGGGTCGGCTGCCCAGCCCACCAGGGGCTGGTGCGCCACCTCTTGGGCCCATGTGGCTCCCCGGGGTGGGTGGGCCCCACCCGGTGGACCCCCGGAACCCATTCGTCACTCCCGGTACACTACCGAAAATACCCGAAACTTTTCCGGAACCCAAATACCACTTTCCTATATATCAATATTTACCTCTGGACCATTCTGGATCTCCTCGTGACGTCTGGGATCTCATCCAGGACTCCGAACAACCTTCGGTCACCAACATACATAACTCAATACTACCGAAACGTCACCGAACGTTAAGTGTGCAGACCCCGCGGGTTCGAGAACTATGTAGACATGACCGAGACACCTCTACGGTCAATAACCAATAGCGGGACCTGGATGCCCATATTGGTTCCTACATATTCTACTAAGATCTTTATCGGTTGAACCTCTATGTCAAGGATTCAGTTAATCTCGTATAATGTTCCCTTTGTTCTTCGGTATGTTACTTGCCCGAGATTCGATCGTCGGTATCTCTATACCTAGTTCAATCTCGTTACCGGCAAGTCTCTTTACTCGTTCCGTAATACAAGATCCTGTGGCTAACTCTTTAGTCACTTTGCTTGCAAGGCTCATTGTGATGTTGTATTACCTAGTGGGCCCTGAGATACCTCTCCGTCACACGGAGTAACAAATTCCAGTCTTGATCCATGCCAACCCAACAGACACCCTCGGAGATACCTGTAGAGCACCTTTATAGTCACCCAGTTACGTTGTGACATTTGATACACACAAGGTACTCCTCCGGTGTCAGTGAATTTCATGATCTCATGGTCATAGGAACAGATACTTGACATGCAGAAAACTATAGCAATAAACTGACACGATCATATGCTACGTCCATTGTTTTGGGTCTTGTCCATCACATCATTCTCCTAATGATGTGATCCCGTTATCAAATGACATCTCATCTCTATGGCTAGGAAACCTTAACCATCTTTGATCAACGAGCTAGTCTAGTAGAGGCTTACTAGGGACACTTTGTTGTCTATGTATCCACACATGTATTTGAGTTTCCAATCAATACAATTATAGCATGGTTAATAAACGATTATCATGAACAAGGAAATATAATAATAACCATTTTATTATTGCCTCTAGGGCATATTTCCAACAGTCTCCCACTTGCACTAGAGTCAATAATCTAGCTCACATCGCTATGAGATTTACATTGTTATGAATCTAACACCCAATGAGTTCTGGGGTTCGATCATGTTTTGCATGTGGAAGAGGTTTTAAGTCAATGGTCTGCAACATTCAGATCCGTGTGTTCTTTGCAAATCTATATGTCATACTGCAGATGCTACCACGCTCCACTTGGAGCTATTCCAAATGGTTGCTCCACTATACGTATCCGGATTGGTGTCAAAGCTTGCATCGGCGCAACCCTTTACGACGAACTCTTTATCACCTCCATAATCGAGAAACATTTCCTTAGTCCTCTAGTTACTAAGGATAATTTTGACCGCTGTCTAGTGATCCACTCCTGGACCACTCTTGTACCCCTTGACAGACTCATGGCAAGGCACACACTTGGTGCGATACACATCATGGCATACTATACAGAGCCTATGGATAAGGCATAGGGGACGACATTCGTCCTTTCTCTTTCTTCTACCATGGTCGAGCTTTGAGTCTCTCTCAACTCCACACCTTACAAATCAGGCAACAACTCTTTCTTTGACTGATCCATTTTGAACTCTTTCAAAATCTTGTCAAGGTATGTACTCATTGAAAGTCTTATCAGACGTCTTGATCTATGTCTATAGATCCCGATGCCCAATATTTAAGTAGCTTCATTCCACGTTTCCTTTGAAAAACTCCTTTCAAACAACCTTTTATGCTTTCCAGAAATTCTACATCATTTCCGATCAACAATATGTCATCCACATATACTTATCAGAAATTCTATAGTGCTCCCACTTACTTTATTGTAAATACAAGTTTCTCATAAACTTTGTATGGACCCAAAAACTTTGATCACCTCATCAAAGCATATATTCCAACTCCGAGATGCTTGCTCCTGTCCACAGAAGGATCGCTGGAGCTTGCATACATGTTAGCATCCTTAGGACTGACAAAACCTTCCGGTTGTATCACATACAACCTTTCCTCAAGGAAACCATCAAGGAAACGATGTTTTGACATCCATCTGCCATATTTCATCATCGAAAAATGCAGCAACTGCTAACATAATTCCAACAGACTTTTAGCATCGCTACGGGTGAGAAAGTCTCATCGTAGTCAACTCCTTGAACTTGTCGGAAACTTCTTTGCGACAAGTCGAGCTTTATAAATGGTGAGATTTACCATCAACATCTGTCTTCTTCTTAAAGGTCCATTTGTACTCATCGGCCTGCCGTTCAACGGGCAAGTCTACCAAAGTCCATACTTGGTTTTTATACATGGATCCTATCTCGGATTTCATGGCTCCTAGCCATTTGTTGGAATCTGGGCCCACCATCGCTTCTTCATCGCTCATAGGTTCACTGTTGTCTAACAACATGACCTCCAAGACAAGATTGACGCACATCTCAGGGGCGGTACGAGTCCTTGTCGACCTACGAGGTTCGATAGTAACTTGATCCAAAGCTTCATGATCATCATCATTTGCTTCCTCTTCACTTGGTGTAGGCGTCGCAGAAACATCTTTCTGCGTCGTGCTACTATCCAACTAAAGTGAGGGTTCAACAACCTCATCAAGTTCTACTTTCCTCCCACTCAATTCTTTCAAGAGAAACTCTATCTTGAGAAAGGACCCGTTTTTAGCAACAAACACTTTGCCCTCGGATCTGAGATAGAAGGTATACCCAACCGTTTCCTTAGGGTATCCTATGAAGATGCACTTTTCCGATTTGGGTTCGAGCTTATCAGACATAAGCGTCGTATTCCCAAACTCTGAGAAATGACAGCTTAGGTTTCTGCCACGTTGTCATCTCAACGGATTTTAGATGGTGCCCTATCTAAAGTGAATGTAGTCGTCTCTAATGCATAACCCAAAATTATAGTGGCAAAACGATAAGAGACATCATAGTACGCACCATATCGAATAGAGCACGACTACGACGTTCGGACACACCATCACACTATGGTGTTCCAGGTGGCGTGAGTTGTGAAACAACTTCCACATTGTCTTAAGTTGTATACCAAACTCATAACTCAGATGTTCACCTCCACGATCATATCGTAGACATTTTATCTTCTTGTCACGATGATCTCAAACTTCACTCTGAATTTGCTTGAACTTTTCAAACGCTTCAAACTTGTGTTTCATCAAGTAAATATGCCCATATCTACTCAAATCATCAGTGAAGGTAGGAAAATAACGATATCCACCGCACGCTACAATACTCATTGGACCGAATACATCAACATGTATCATTTCCAATAAGTCACTTGCCCGCTCCATCATACCGGAAAACGGGGTCTTAGTCATCTTGCCCATGAGGCATGGTCCGCATGTCTCAATCGATTCAAAATAGAATGAGTCCAAAGATGCATTAGCATGAAGTTTCTTCATGTGCTTTACACCAATATGACATTTAGCGGCAGTGCCACAAGTATGTGGTACTATCATTATTAACATTGTATCTTTTGGCATCAATATTATGAACATGTGTATTACTACGATCAAGATTCAATAAACCATTCTCATTGGGCGTATGACCATTGAAGGTATTATTCATGTAAACAGAATAACCATTATTCTCTAAATTAAATGAATAACCGTATTGCAATAAACATGATCTAATCACGTTCATGCTCAACGCAAACACCAAATAACATTTATTTAGGTTCATCACTAATCCCGAAGGTAGAGAGAGCGTGCGATGGTGATCACATCAACCTTGGAAATACTTCCAACACTCATCGTCACCTCACCCTTAGCTAGCCTCCGTTTATTCCGTAGCTTTTATTTCGAGTTACTAACATTTAGCAACCGAACCGGTATCCAATACCCAGGTGCTACTAGGAGTACTAGTAAGGTACACATCAATAACACGTATATCAAATATACTTCTATTGACGTTGCCAGCCTTCTTATCTACCAAGTATCTAGGGTTGTTCCGCTTCAGCGACCGTTCTCCTCATAATAGAATCACTTAGTCTCGGGTTTGGGTTCAACCTTGGGTTTCTTCTCTAGAGCGGCAACTGGCTTGCCATTCTTGAAGTTTTTCCCTTCTTGCCCTTGCCCTTCTTGAAACTAGTGGTTTTACTAACCATCAACAATTGATGCACCTTCTTGATTTCTTCCTTCGCGGTGTCAAACATCGTGAACAGCTCAGGGATTATCTTCTCTATCCCTGGCATGTTATAGTTCATCACGAAGTTCTAGCAGCTTGGTGACAGTGACTTGGAGAACTATATCAATCACTATCTTATCTGGAAGATCAACTCCCACTCGATTCAAGCGATTGTAGCACCCAGACAATCTGAGTACATGCTCACTGATTGAGCCATTCTCCTTCATCTTGCAGGCAAAGAATCTTGTTGGAGGTCTCATACCTCTCAACACGGGCACGAGCCTGAGATCCCAATTTCAGCTCATAAAACATCTCATATGTTCCGTGACGTTCAAAACGTTATGGAGCCTCAATTCTAAGCCGTAATGCATGACGCACTGAACTATCAAGTATTCATCAGAACGTGCCTGTCAGATGTTCACAACATCTACAGATGACGCTTGAGGGGGTGGCGCACCGAGCGGTGCATTAAGGACATAAGCCTTTTGTGTAGCAATGAGGACAATCCTCAGATCACGGACCAGTCCGCATTATTGCTACCATTATCTTTCAACTCTATTTCTCTAGGAACATATAAAAAATTCAAGGGAGCTACAGCGCGAGCTAGTAATCTACAACATAATTTGTAAAGACATTTTGACTATGTTCATGATAATGAGTTTAGTTAATCAAATTACTTAAAAACTCCCACTCAAATTGACATCCCTCTGGTCATTCGAGTGTCACATGATCCAAATTCACCAACTCAAGTCCGATCATCACGTGAGATGAGGTGGTTTCAATGGTGAACATCTTCATGTTGATCATATCTACTATATGACTCATGTTCGACCTTTCGGTCTCTTGTGTTCCGAGGCCATGTCTGTACATGCTAGGCTTGTCAAGTTTAACCCGAGTGTTCCACACGTGCAACACTGGCTTGCACCCATTGTATGCGAACGTAGAGTCTATCACACCCGATCATCACGTGGTGTCTCGAAACGATGAACTTTCGCAATGGTGCACACTCGGGGAGAACACAATTTTATCTTGAAATTTTAGTGAGGGATCACCTTATAATGCTACCGTCGTCCTAAGCAAAATAAGATGCATAAAAGAATTAACATCACATGCAAATCATAAGTGACATGATATGGCCATGAACTTGTGCTTTTGATCTCCATCTCCAAAGCACCGGCATGATCTCCATCGTCACTGGCATGACACCATGATCTCCATCATCTTGATCTCCATCAACGTGTCGCCATGAGGTTGTCGCGCCAACTGTTGCTTCTACGACTATTGCTAACTCATAGCGATAAAGTAAAGCAAAACAGCGAAAATTAATTAAAGACAACCCTATGGCTCCTGCCGGTTGCCGTACTCATCGACATGCAAGTCATGATATTCTATACAAAACATGGTCATCTCATACATCACATATATCTCATCATGTAATTGGCCATATCACATCACAACATACCCTGCAAAAACAAGTTAGACGTCCTCTAATTGTTGTTGCATGTTTTACGTGGCTGCTATCGGTATCTAGCAAGAACGATTCTTACCTACGCAAAAACAACAACAGTGATACACAAATTGCTATTCAAACTCAAGAAAAGACTAAGGGAGGAAGCAATATGAGCATCAACGCCCACAAACTCCTTTGTGTTCTACTCGTGATCTCATCTACGCATAGACCTAGCTCATGATGCCACTGTTGGGGAACGTTGCATGGGAAACAAAAATTTTCCTACGCACACGCAAGATCTATCCATGGTGATCAGCATCTACGAGAGGGAGAGTGGATCTACGTACCCTTGTAGATCGCTAAGCGGGAACCGTTAAGAAACACAGTTGATGTAGTCGAACGTCTTCGCGATCCAAATCGCAAGCCGTCCCGCGATCCAATCACGGCCCTTCCGATCTAGTGCCGAATGGATGGCACCTCCGCCTTTAGCACTCGTACAGCTCGATGACGATCTCCGCCTTCTTGATCCAGCAAGAGGGAGCGAAGAGGTAGATGAGTTCTCCGGCAGTACAACGGCGTGGTGGCAGTGGTGGTGAACTAATCCGGCAGGGCTTCGCCGAGCTCCGCCGAACTAATCTATAGGAGAAACGATCTAGAAGAAGAAGTGGGCAGCACGTGGCAATTAGGGTTGGGGCTATTGGAAATATGCCCTAGAGGCAATAATAAAATGGTTATTATTATATTTCCTTGTTCATGATAATCGTTTATTATCCATGCTATAATTGTATTGATTGGAAAATCAAATACATGTGTGGGTACATAGACAAACAATGTGTCCCTAGTAAGCCTCTAGTTAACTAGCTCGTTGATCAAAGATGGTGAAGGTTTCCTAGCCATAGACATGAGATGCCATTTGATAACGGGATCACATCATTAGGAGAATGATGTGATGGACAAGACCCAAACTATGAACATAGCATATGATCGTGTCAGTTTATTGCTATTGTTTTCTGCATGTCAAGTATCTGTTCCTATGACCATGAGATCATGCAACTCACTGACACCGGAGGAATACCTTGTGTGTATCAAACGTCACAATGTAACTGGGTGACTATAAAGATGCTCTACATGTATCTCCGAAGGTGACTGTTGAGCTAGCATGGATCGAGACTGGGATTTGTTACTCCATATGACGGAGAGGTATCTCATGGCCCACTCGGTAATACAACATCACAATAAGCCTTGCAAGCAATGTGACTAAAGTGTTAGCCACGGGATCTTGTATTACGGAACGAGTAAAGAGACTTGCCGGTAATGAGATTGAACTAGGTATAGAGATACCGACGATCGAATCTCGGGCAAGTAACATACCGAAGGACAAAGGGAACAACATACGAGATTAACTGAATCCTTGACATAGAGGTTCAATCGATAAAGATTGAATATGTAGGAACCAATATGGGCATCCAGGTCCCACTATTGGTTATTGACCGTAGAGGTGTCTCGGTCATGTCTACATAGTTCTCGAACCCGCAGGATCTACACACTTAACGTTTGGTGACGATATAAGTATAGTTGAGTTGTTATGTTGGTGACCGAAGGTTGTTCGGAGTCCCGGATGAGATCCCGGACATAACGAGGAGCTCCGGAATAGTTCGGAGGTAAAGATTGATATATGGGATAATAGTGTTTGGTCTCCGAAAGGGTTCCAGAATTCATCGGAAGGGGTTTCGGATGTTTCCCGAAATGTTCGGGTACGAGAACACTTTATTTGGGCCAAGGGGTAAAGCCCACGAGGCTTTAGGAAGGTGCAGAAGGAGTTTTGCGGAGGCCAGGGGCCAGACGCCAGGAACCCTGGCGTCTGGGGCCAGACGCCGAGGACCCTGGCGTCTGGTCCTGGAGTTCGAGGAGGACTCTTGCCTTGCGGGCCAAACCGACTTTGAGGAGGCTCTTTCTCCAAGTTTCGACCCCAGGGCTCAACATATAAATAGAGGGGCAGGACTAGCACCCGGAACACATCAAGAATTCCCCAAGCCGTGTGCCGGCAACCCCGCCCCTCTAGTTCATCCTCCGTCATAGTTTCCGTAGTGCTTGGCGAAGCCCTGCGGAGATTGTTCTTCACCACCACCGTCACCACGCCGTCGTGCGGCCGGAATACATCTACTACTTCACCATCGTTCGCTGGATAGAGGAGGTGAAGGCGTCATCAAGCTGTACGTGTGTTGAATGCGGAGGTGCCGTCCGTTCGGCGCTAGATCGTGATTGGATCGCGGGACGACTTGCGATTTGGATCGCGAAGACGTTCGACTACATCAACCGCGTTTCTTAATGCTTCCGCTTAGCGATCTACAAGGGTACGTAGATCCACTCTCCCTCTCGTAGATGCTCATCACCATGGATAGATCTTGCGTGTGCGTAGGAATTTTTTTGTTTCCCATGCAACGTTCCCCAACAGTGGCATCATGAGCTAGGTCTATGCGTAGATGAGATCACGAGTAGAACACAAAGGAGTTTGTGGGCGTTGATGCTCATATTGCTTCCTCCCTTAGTCTTTTCTTGATTTAGCGGTATTGTGGGATGAAGCGGCCTGGACCAACATTACTCGTACGCTTACGAGAGACCAGTTCCATCAACTGACATCTAACTTCGTTGCATAAAGATGGCTGGCGGGTGTCTGTCTCTCCTACTTTAGTTGGATCGGATTCGACAAAGGCGGTCCTTGAGAAGGTTGAATAGCAATTTGTGTATCACCGTTGTGGTTTTGCGTAGGTAAGAATCGTTCTTGCTAGATACCCATAGCAGCCATGTAAAACATGCAACAACAATTAGAGGACAGCTAACTTGTTTTTGCAGGGTATGTTGTGATGTGATATGGCCAATTACATGATGAGATATATGTGATGTATGAGATGATCATGTATTGTATAGAATATCACGACTTGCATGTCGATGAGTACGGCAACCGGCAGGAGCCATAGGGTTGTCTTTAATTAATTTTCGCCCTTTTTGCTTTACTTTATCGCTATGAGTTAGCAATAGTCATGGAAGCAACAGTTGGCGCGACAACCTCATGGCGACACGTTGATGGAGATCAAGATGATGGAGATCATGGTGTCATGCCGGTGACGATGGAGATCATGCCGGTGATTTGGAGATGGAGATCAAAAGCACAAGTTCATGGCCATATCATGTTACTTATGATTTGCATGTGATGTTAATCCTTTTATGCATCTTATTTTGCTTAGGACGACGGTAGCATTATAAGGTGATCCCTCACTAAAATTTCAAGAGAAAATTGTGTTCTCCCCAAGTGTGCACCGTTGCGAAAGTTCGTCGTTTCGAGACACCACGTGATGATCGGGTGTGATAGACTCTACGTGCACATACAACGGGTGCAAGCTAGTGTTGCACAAGCGGAACACTCGGGTTTAACTTGACGAGCCTAGCATGTACAGACATGGCCTCGGAACACAAGAGAACGAAAGGTCGAACATGAGTCATATAGTAGATATGATCAACATGAAGATGTTCACCATTGAAAGGCGCGATCCAATCACGATCTAGCGCCGAACGGACGGCACCTCCGCATTCAACACACGTACAGCTTGATGACGCCTTCACCTCCTCTATCCAGCGAACGATGGTGAAGTAGTAGATGTATTCCGGCAGCACGACGGCGTGGTGACGGTGGTGGTGAAGAACAATCTCCGCAGGGCTTCGCCAAGCACTACGGAAACTATGACGGAGGATGAACTAGAGGGGCGGGGTTGCCGGCACACGGCTTGGGGAATTCTTGATGTGTTCCGGGTGCTAGTCCTGCCCCTCTATTTATATGTTGAGCCCTGGGGTCGAAACTTGGAGAAAGAGCCTCCTCAAAGTCGGTTTGGCCTGCAAGGCAAGAGTCCTCCTCGGACTCCAGGACCAGACGCCAGGGTCCTCGGCGTCTGGCCCCAGACGCCAGGGTTCCTGGCGTCTGGCCCCTGGCCTTCGCAAAACTCCTTTTGCACCTTCCTAAAGCCTCGTGGGCTTTACCCCTTGGCCCAAATAAAGTGTTCTCGTACCCGAACATTTCGGGAAACATCCGAAACCCCTTCCGATGAATTCTGGAACCCTTTCGGAGACCAAACACTATTATCCCATATATCAATCTTTACCTCCGAACTATTCCGGAGCTCCTCGTTATGTCCGGGATCTCATCCGGGACTCCGAACAACCTTCGGTCACCAACATAACAACTCAACTATACTTATATCGTCACCAAACGTTAAGTGTGTAGATCCTGCGGGTTCGAGAACTATGTAGACATGACCGAGACACCTCTACGGTCAATAACCAATAGTGGGACCTGGATGCCCATATTGGTTCCTACATATTCTATCTTTATCGATTGAACCTCTATGTCAAGGATTCAGTTAATCTCGTATGCTGTTCCCTTTGTCCTTCGGTATGTTACTTGCCCGAGATTCGATCGTCGGTATCTCTATACCTAGTTCAATCTCATTACCGGCAAGTCTCTTTACTCGTTCCGTAATACAAGATCCCGTGGCTAACACTTTAGTCACATTGCTTGCAAGGCTTATTGTGATGTTGTATTACCGAGTGGGCCATGAGATACCTCTCCGTCATATGGAGTAACAAATCCCAGTCTCGATCCATGCTAGCTCAACAGTCACCTTCGGAGATACATGTAGAGCATCTTTATAGTCACCCAGTTACATTGTGACGTTTGATACACACAAGGTATTCCTCCGGTGTCAGTGAGTTGCATGATCTCATGGTCATAGGAACAGATACTTGACATGCAGAAAACAATAGCAATAAACTGACACGATCATATGCTATGTTCATAGTTTGGGTCTTGTCCATCACATCATTCTCCTAATGATGTGATCCCGTTATCAAATGGCATCTCATGTCTATGGCTAGGAAACCTTCACCATCTTTGATCAAAGAGCTAGTTAACTAGAGGCTTACTAGGGACACATTGTTTGTCTATGTACCCACACATGTATTTGATTTTCCAATCAATACAATTATAGCATGGATAATAAACGATTATCATGAACAAGGAAATATAATAATAACCATTTTATTATTGCCTCTAGGGCATATTTCCAATAGCCCCAACCCTAATTGCCACGTGCTGCCCACTTCTTCTTCTAGATCGTTTCTCCTATAGATTAGTTCGGCGGAGCTCGGCGAAGCCCTGCCGGATTAGTTCACCACCACTGCCACCACGCCGTTGTACTGCCGGAGAACTCATCTACCTCTTCGCTCCCTCTTGCTGGATCAAGAAGGCAGAGATCGTCATCGAGCTGTACGAGTGCTAAAGGCGGAGGTGCCGTCCATTCGGCACTAGATCGGAAGGACCGTGATTGGATCGCGGGACGGCTTGCGATTTGGATCGCGAAGACGTTCGACTACATCAACTGTGTTTCTTAACGGTTCCCGCTTAGCGATCTACAAGGGTACGTAGATCCACTCTCCCTCTCGTAGATGCTCATCACCATGGATAGATCTTGCGTGTGCGTAGGAAGTTTTTTGTTTCCCATGCAACGTTCCCCAACAGTGGCATCATGAGCTAGGTCTATGCGTAGATGAGATCACGAGTAGAACACAAAGGAGTTTGTGGGCGTTGATGCTCATATTGCTTCCTCCCTTAGTCTTTTCTTGATTTAGCGGTATTGTGGGATGAAGCGGCCTGGACCAACATTACTCGTACGCTTACGAGAGACCAGTTCCATCAACTGACATGTAACTTCGTTGCATAAAGATGACTGGCGGGTGTCTGTCTCTCCTACTTTAGTTGGATCGGATTCGACAAAGGCGGTCCTTGAGAAGGTTGAATAGCAATTTGTGTATCACTGTTGTTGTTTTTGCGTAGGTAAGAATCGTTCTTGCTAGATACCCATAGCAGCCACGTAAAACATGCAACAACAATTAGAGGACAGCTAACTTGTTTTTGCAGGGTATGTTGTGATGTGATATGGCCAATTACATGATGAGATATATGTGATGTATGAGATGATCATGTATTGTATAGAATATCACGACTTGCATGTCAATGAGTACGGCAACCGGCAGGAGCCATAGGGTTGTCTTTAATTAATTTTCGCCCTTTTTGCTTTACTTTATCGCTATGAGTTAGCAATAGTCATGGAAGCAACAGTTGGCGCGACAACCTCATGGCGACACGTTGATGGAGATCAAGATGATGGAGATCATGGTGTCATGCCGGTGACGATGGAGATCATGCCGGTGATTTGGAGATGGAGATCAAAAGCACAAGTTCATGGCCATATCATGTTACTTATGATTTGCATGTGATGTTAATCCTTTTATGCATCTTATTTTGCTTAGGACGACGGTAGCATTATAAGGTGATCCCTCACTAAAATTTCAAGAGAAAATTGTGTTCTCCCCAAGTGTGCACCGTTGCGAAAGTTCGTCGTTTCGAGACACCACGTGATGATCGGGTGTGATAGACTCTACGTTCGCATACAATGGGTGCAAGCCAGTGTTGCACGTGTGGAACACTCGGGTTAAACTTGACAAGCCTAGCATGTACAGACATGGCCTCGGAACACAAGAGACCGAAAGGTCGAACATGAGTCATATAGTAGATATGATCAACATGAAGATGTTCACCATTGAAACCACCTCATCTCACGTGATGATCGGACTTGAGTTGGTGAATTTGGATCATGTGACACTCGAATGACTGAAGGGATGTCAATTTGAATGGGAGTTTTTTAAGTAATATGATTAACTAAACTCATTATCATGAACATAGTCAATATGTCTTTGCAAATTATGTTGTAAATTAATAGCTCGCGCTGTAGCTCCCTTGAATTTTTTTTATATGTTCCTAGAGAAATAGAGTTGAAAGATGATGGTAGCAATAATGCGGACTGGGTCCGTGATCTGAGGATTGTCCTCATTGCTGCACAGAAGGCTTATGTCCTTATTGCACCGCTCGGTGCGCCACCCCCTCAAGCGTCGTCTGTAGATGTTGTGAACATCTGACAGGCACGTTCTGATGACTACTTGATAGTTTAGTACGTCATGCATTACGGCTTAGAATTGAGGCTCCAAAACGTTTTGAACGTCACGGAACATATGAGATGTTCTAAGAGCTGAAATTGGGATCTCAGGCTCGTGCCCGTGTTGAGAGGTATGAGACCTCCAACAAGATTCTTTGCCTGCAAGATGAAGGAGAATATCTCAATCGGTGAGCATGTGCTCAGATTGTCTGGGTGCTACAATCGCTTGAATCGAGTGGGAGTTGATCTTCCAGATAAGATAGTGATTGATATAGTTCTCCAAGTCACTGTCACTAAGCTACTAGAGCTTCGTGATGAACTATAAAATGCAAGGGATGGAAATAATGATCCCTGAGCTATTCGCGATGTTTGACACCAGGAAGGTAGAAATCAAGAAGGAGCATCAAATGTTGATAGTTAGTGAAACCACTAGTTTCGAGAAGGGCAAGGGCAAGGAGGGAAACTTCATGGATGGCAAGTCAGTTGCTGCTCCAGTGAAGAAACCCAAGGTTGAACCCAAACCCGAGACTAAGTGCTTCTATTATGAGGAGAACGGTCGCTAAAGCGGAACAACCCTAGATACTTGGTAGATAAGAAGGATGGCAACGTCGACAGAAGTATATTTGATATACATGTTATTGATGTGTACCTTACTGGTACTCCTAGTAGCACTTGGGTATTGGATACCGGTTCGGTTGCTAAATGTTAGTAACCCGAAATAAAAGCTACGGAATAAATGGAGGCTAGCTAAGGGTGAGGTGACGATGAGTGTTGGAAGTGTTTCCAAGGTTGATGTGATCACCATCGCACGCTCTCTCTACCTTCGGGATTAGTGATGAACCTAAATAAATGTTATTTGGTGTTTGCGTTGAGCATGAACGTGATTAGATCATGTTTATTGCAATACGGTTATTCATTTAAGTTAGAGAATAATGGTTATTCTGTTTACATGAATAATACCTTCAATAGTCATGCACCCAATAAGAATGGTTTATCGAATCTTGATCGTAGTGATACACATGTTCATAATATTGTTGCCAAAAGATACAAAGTTAATAATGATAATACCACATACTTGTGGCACTGCCGCTAAATGTCATATTGGTGTAAAGCGCATGAAGAAACTCCTTGCTGATGGATCTTTGGACTCATTCGATTTCGAATCGGTTGAGACATGCGGACCATGCCTCATGGGCAAGATGACTAAGACCCCGTTTTCCGGTATGATGGAGCGGGCAAGTGACTTATTGGAAATGATACATGTTGATGTATTCGGTCCAATGAGTGTTGTAGCGTGCGGTGGATATCGTTATTTTCCTACCTTCACTGATGATTTGAGTAGATATGGGGATATTTAGTTAATGAAACACAAGTCTGAAACATTTGAAAAGTTCAAACAAATTCAAAGTGAAGTTTGAGATCATCGTGACAAGAAGATAAAATGTCTACGATATGATCGTGGAGGTAAATATCTGAGTTACGAGTTTGGTATACAACTTAAGACAATGTGGAAGTTGTTTCACAACTCACGCCACCGGGAACACCATAGTGTGATGGTGTGTCCGAACGTCGTAGTCGTGCTCTATTGGATATGGTGCGTACTCTGATGTCTCTTATCGATTTGCCACTATTGTTTTGGGGTTATGCATTAGAGACAACTACATTCACTTTAAAAGGGGCACCATCTAAGTCCGTTGAGATGACATCGTATGAATTTTGGTTTGGCAGAAACGTAAGCAATCATTTCTTAATGTTTGGGGCTGCGACGCTTATGTGAAAAAGGGTTTCAACCTGATGAGCTCGAACCCAAAGCGGACAAATGCATCTTCATAGAATACCCTAACGTAACAGTTGGGTAAACCTTCTATCTTAGATCCAAGCACAAAGTGTTTGTTGCTAAAACGGGTCCTTTCTCGAGAAAGAGTTTCTCTCGAAAGAATTGAGTGGGAGGAAGATAGAACTTGATGAGGTTGTTGAACCTTTGTTTCAACCAGAGAGTAGCGTAGCGCAGAAAGTTGTTTGTGTGGAGCCTACGTTAGTTGAAGAGGAAGTTAATGATGATGATCATGAAGCTTCGGATCAAGTTACTATCGAACCTCGTAGGTCGACAAGGACGCATACTGCTCCTGAGTGGTACGGCAACCCTGTTTTAGAGGTCATGTTGTTGGACAACGATGAACCTACGAGCTATGGAGAAGCGATGATGGGACCGGATTCCGAGAAATGGTTAGAGGCCATGAAATCCGAGATGGGATCCATGTATGAAAACAAAGTATGGGCTTTGGAAGTATTACCAGAAGGGTGAAAGAACATTCAGAACAAATGGATCTTTAAAAGGAAGACGGATGCGGACGGTAATGTCACCGTCTATAAAGCTCGACTTGTGGCAAAGGGTTTTTCACAAGTTCAAGGAGTTGACTACGATGAGACTTTCTCACCCGTAGCGATGCTAAAGTCTGTTGGAATTATGTTAGCAGTTGCTGCATTTTTCGATTATGAAATCTGGCAGATGGATGTCAAAACAGAGTTTCCTTAACGGTTTCCGTGAGGAAAGGTTGTATGTGATACAACCAGAAGGTTTTGTCAGTCCTAAGGATGCTAAAATGTATGCAAGCTCCAGCGATCCTTCTATGGACTGGAGCAAGCATCTCGGAGTTCGAATATATGCTTTGATGAGGTGATCAAAGTTTTTGGGTCCATACAAAGTTTATGAGAAACTTGTATTTACAATAAAGTGAGTGGGAGCACTATAGAATTTCTGATAAGTATATGTGGATGACATATTGTTGATCGGAAATGATGTAGAATTTCTGGAAAGCATAAAGGGTTGTTTGAAAAGGAGTTTTTCAAAGGAAAACCTAGAATGAAGCTACTTAAATATTGGGCATCAGGATCTATAGAGATAGATCAAGACGTCTGATAAAACTTTCAATGAGTACATACCTTGACAAGATTTTGAAAGAGTTCAAAATGGATCAGTCAAAGAAAGAGTTCTTGCCTGATTTGTAAGGTGTGGAGTTGAGTGAGACTCAAAGCTCGACCACGGCAGAAGAAAGAGAATGGACGAAGGTCGTCCCCTATGCCTTATCCATAGGCTCTGTATAGTATGCCATGCTATGTACCGCACCTGGTGTGTGCCTTGCCATGAGTATGTTAAGGGGTACAAGAGTGGTCCAGGAGTGGATCACTGGACAGCGGTTAAAGTTATCGTTAGTAACTAGAGGACTAAGGAAATATTTCTCGATTATGGAGGTGATAAAGAGTTCGTCGTAAAGGGTTACGTCAATGCAAGCTTTAACACCAATCCGGATGACTCTGAGTAGCAATCCAGATACGTATAGTGGAGCAGCCATTTGGAATAGCTCCAAGTGGAGCGTGATAGCATCTGCAGTATGACATATAGATTTGCAAAGAACACACGGATCTGAATGTTGCATACCGTTGACTAAAGACCTCTCTCACATGCAAAGCATGATCGAACCCCAGAATTCATTGGGTGTTAGATTCACAACAATGTAAATCACATGGTGATGTGAACTAGATTATTGACTCTAGTGCAAGTGGGAGACTGTTGGAAATATGCCCTAGAGGCAATAATAAAATGGTTATTATTATATTTCCTTGTTCATGATAATTGTTTATTATCCATGCTATAATTGTATTGATTGGAAACTCAAATACATGTGTGGGTACATAGACAAACAATGTGTCCCTAGTAAGCCTCTAGTTAACTAGCTCGTTGATCAAAGATGGTGAAGGTTTCCTAGCCATAGACATGAGATGTCATTTGATAATGGGATCACATCAGTAGGAGAATGATGTGATGGACAAGACCCAAACTATGAACATAGCATATGATCGTGTCAGTTTATTGCTATTGTTTTCTGCATGTCAAGTACCTATTCCTATAACCATGAGATCATGCAACTCACTGACACCGGAGGAATACCTTGTGTGTATCAAACGTCACAACATAACTGGGTGACTATAAAGATGCTCTACAGGTATCTCCGAAGGTGACTGTTGAGCTGGCATGGATTGAGACTGGGATTTGTTACTCCATATGACGGAAAGGTATCTCAGGGCCCACTCGGTAATACAGCATCACAGTAAGTACCCGAAACTTTTCCGGAACCCAAATACTCCATGGGGTCGGCTGCCCAGCCCACCAGGGGCTAGTGCGCCACCTCTTGGGCCCATGTGCCCCCCCGGGGTGGGTGGGCCCTACCCGGTGGACCCCCGGAACCCATTTGTCACTCCCGGTACACTACCGAAAGTACCCGAAACTTTTCCGGAACCCAAATACCACTTTCCTATATATCAATCTTTACCTCCGGACCATTCCGGATCTCCTCGTGACGTCCGGGATCTCATTCGGGACTCCGAACAACCTTCGGTCACCAACATACATAACTCAATACTACCGAAACGTCACCGAACGTTAAGTGTGCAGACCCTGCGGGTTTGAGAACTATGTAGACATGAACGAGACACCTCTACGGTCAATAACCAATAGCGGGACCTGGATGCCCATATTGGTTCCTACATATTCTACGAAGATCTTTATCGGTTGAACCTCTATGTCAAAGATTCACTTAATCCCGTATAATGTTCCCTTTGTTCTTCGGTATGTTACTTGCTCGAGATTCGATCGTCGGTATCTCTATACCTAGTTCAATCTTGTTACCGGCAAGTCTCTTTACTCGTTCCGTAATACAAGATCCTGTGGCTAACTCTTTAGTCACTTTGCTTGCAAGGCTCATTGTGATGTTGTATTACCGAGTGGGCCCTGAGATACCTCTCCGTCACACAGAGTAACAAATCCCAGTCTTGATCCATGCCAACCCAATAGACACCCTCGGAGATACCTGTAGAGCACCTTTATAGTCACCCAGTTACGTTGTGACGTTTGATACACACAAGGTACTCCTCCGGTGTCAGTGAATTGCATGATCTCATGGTCATAGGAACAGATACTTGACATGCAGAAAACTATAGCAATAAACTGACACGATCATATGCTACGTCCATTGTTTTGGGTCTTGTCCATCACATCATTCTCCTAATGATGTGATCCCGATATGAAATGACATCTCATGTCTATGGCTAGGAAACCTTAACCATCTTTGATCAACGAGCTAGTCTAGTAGAGGCTTACTAGGGACACTTTGTTGTCTATGTATCCACACATGTATTTGAGTTTCCAATCAATACAATTATAGCATGGATAATAAACGATTATCATGAACAAGGAAATATAATAATAACCATTTTATTATTGCCTGTAGGGCATATTTCCAACACATATCAGAGACTGCTCGTCGGTAAGACGCCATAAGAGGATCTTTTTAGAATCCCAAGTCCCTGATACTTGCTGAGCCAGTAAATCTAAGTCGCCCAGGCATCTGACCCGGCTAAGATTCATCTCCTTGGCTAGTCTAAGGCCATGTAAGAGGGCGTCGTACTCAGTTGCATTGTTAGTACACGGGAACATAAGCCGTAAGACATAACAAAACTTGTCACCTTTTGGAGAAGATAATATGACTCCAGCTCCCGAGCCCTCCAGTTGTCTAGACCCGTCGAAATGTATAGTCCAGTATGTGTCATCTGACCTATCATCCGGAATTTGTATCTCTGTCCAATCGTTGATGAAATCCACTAGCGCTTGGGACTTGATGGCGGTTCGGGGCATGTATTTTAACTGGTGGTCGCCAAGCTCAATGGCCCACTTGGTAATCCTACCCGTGGCCTCCCGGTTTTGTATGATATCACCAAGAGGCGCCGAACTGACCATGGTGATCGGGTGTTCCTGGAAGTAATGCTTCAATTTCTGGCTCGCCATGAAGATCCCGAAGACCAACTTCTGCCAGTGCGGGTACCACTGCTTAGACAGTGTTAAGACTTCGGTGACAAAATAAACCGGATGCTGAACCGAATATTCCTTTCCTTCCTCTTTCCGCTCGACCACAACTGCAACGCTTACCACTTTGGAGTTGACAACAATATACAGGAGCATAGGCTCTTTCTTCGTGGGAGCAGCCAAGATGGGTGGGTTAATAAGTTGTTGCTTGAGCGCTTCAAAGGCATCATTAGCTTCATTCGTCCACTTAAAGTCGCTCGATTTCTTCAACAACTGGTAGAAAGGAATCGCCTTTTCTCCCAGGCGGCTTATAAACCGGCTTAAGGCCGCAATGCATCCGGCGAGCCGCTGAACTTGATTTACGTTTGCCGGTTCGGACAACGAAGTCACCGCCTTGATCTTGTTTGGGTTGGCCTTGATGCCCCGCTCAGAGACCAGGAACCCCAGTAGCTTGCCCGTAGGGACACCAAAGACACACTTCGCCGGGTTAAGTTTCATCTTGTATACTCGAAGGTTGTCAAAGGTTTCCTTGATGTCATCCAAGAGCGTCTCTTTCTTCTGAGATTTCACCACGATGTCATCAACGTAGGCGTGAACGTTGTGCCCAATCTGTGGACTAAGGCAGTTCTGGACACAGCGCTGATAAGTCACCCTGGCGCTCTTGAGCCCAAAAGGCATGGCACATAGCAGAAAGCTCCAAAGGGAGTGATGAAAGCCATCTTCTCTTGGTCCTCAACAGCCATCTTGATCTAATGATACCCAGAGTACGCATCCAAGAAGCATAAACGCTTGCAACCCACCGCAGAATCAATGATCTGATCAATACGTGGGAGGGCGCTTAGGACAAGCTTTGTTGAGATCTGTGTAGTCGACACACATGTGCCAAGTGCCGTTCTTTTTCAAAACAAGCACCGGGTTAGCCAACCACTTAGGGTGAAAGACTTCCACGATAAGCCCGGCTCCTCTCCAATGGCCTTGCGTCTCTCCTCGTTAAAACGGCAGAGGTACTGGCGCACTAGTTTCTTTTTGGGATCCACATTAAGTGATGCTCAGCAAGTTCTCTCGGGACTCCAGGCATGTCAGATGGCTTCCATGCAAAGATGTCCCGGTTCTCACGGATGAACTTGATGAGCACGCTTTCCTATTTGGGATCCAAGCCGGTCCCAATAGTGAACTGCTTGGACGAGTCGCCCGGTGTGAAGTCGATTTGCTTCGTATCCTCGGCCGACTTAAATTTAAGCGTAGGTTCCGACTTAGTATTGGGTTTTTTGAGTGGGCTCATGTCAGCCGGGTCAACATTGGCTATGTAGAACTTCAATTCCTCTACCGCGTAGGCTGACTCGGCATAGGCCGCATCTCCTTCCTCGCATTCCTGAGCTATCTTCCGATTCCCGTCCATGGTTATGGTGCCTTTGAGTCCTGGCATCTTGAGCTTGAGATAGACATAGCACGGGCTGGCCTTGAAACGAGCATAAGCCGGTCGTCCGAAGAGAGCATGATAAGGGCTCTTTATCTTGATAACTTCGAACATCAAAGGTTCGCATCTGTAGTTGAACTCATCTCCGAAGGCCACATCGAGCTTAATCCGCCCGATCAGATAAGCAGACTTTCCAGGGATGATTCCATGAAAAACTATCATTGAAGGAAGCAACCTGCTCTCCGACATATTCATTCGGTGAAAGGTTTCATAATATAATATGTTGATGCTGCCGCCTCCATCCATAAGAACTTTGGACAGGGTATATCCGCCAACTTGAGACGCCACCACCAAAGCTAAGCCGCCCGGATTGTCAACCCGGGGGGGGGGGGGGATGATCCTCCCTGCTTCAGGTGATTGCGTGTTCGGACCCGTTGAGGTACCCGGGGACCGCCGGCTCAGCCATGTTGACGGCCCTACTCTTGACCTTGTTGTCCCGCTTGCAGGTATTGGTGGTGAACACGTGGTATTAACCACAATTTAGCTGCTTCGGATTTTTCTGAAAAGTACCTTGGCTATCATGCTGCTGGAGCTCCGTTCCTGAGTCGCCGTGCGCCCTCTCAGAGCCGCTTGATGCTCCAAACGCGAGTGATGCTTGCGCCCCCGTGCTTACCGTAGCACGGGTTGAGGCCTACATGGGTAAATCACGAAGTTCCTCGAGGGCCTCTGCTCCAAACGAGCCCCCAAGCTCGGCATCCGAATTGATGACGATTGCTCCCTCGACGGCCGGTTCGTCCAAAGGACTGACCCACCGAGAGGGCCTGACCACGTCGTGACTTTGGCCGGCTTGGCGCCGACCGGATTGGGCACGCCGAGCTGGCTCGACGATGTTGGTGCAGATGTCCGGCTTGGGCACCGTCGCGCCGATCTTGCCGATGAAGACATGGATCTTGCCGAAGGGGACCCGGTAGCCATACTCGATCGAGTCGGCTTCGGGGCCCTAGCCAGAGTCGTCGATGTAGATCTTGCCGCGGCGGCTCTTGGTCATACAACCAACCGCGTAGCTCCCGAACCCTGGAAGGGCTCCCTTAGAGAACTCAACTCCACCGGGCAAAGGCCCCACGGTGGGCGCCAACTATCGTGGTTTTGTCAACCCGGCAGATGTCCTCGTAAAAGGACTTAGGTGTGAGACCATCGCCGCTAGGTGGCGACTCGAAGGGGTTGAATGGGAAAGAGAGTCGGGTTTACCCAGGTTCGCCCCCTCCGATGGAGGTAATAGCCTACGTCTTGCTTTGTGCGTATTTGATGGATATATCTCGATTACAAGGGTGCGGAATCGTTAACCTAGCTATTGAGAGATTGTAACTTGCCCCTTTCGGTCCTAGGGGCTTGCCTTTATATACAGGTCAAGACCCTACGGTTTACAATAGAGTCCGGGTCATACGTGACTCGTAACCTATAATGCCTCTAACTCGCCTTGCTCCTTAAGCAAGGAAATCGGCCGGCGCCTTCCGCCCTGTGGGCCTTGAGCCACCGTCTTCAAGTGTTGGGCCGCCCGGTGACTTAGTCAGCCACCGCCTGGCTTATCCTGTCTTCATGATACGACCCATCTTAAACCTGATCATAGAGCCATCAATATGTTAACTCGGCCCAATAGGGCGGGTTATACCGTGGATTTATATCCCCGACATACACCGAACTATTTGAAGAGATCATGGTGTTTTGGAAGCACAAAATCAGAAATATAAACAACTTGCTGATAGCAAAAGGAGGCCAAAATCATTCCAAATTGGTGATAAGGTGATGGTCTATCTCCGAAAAGAGAGGCTGCCTTTAGGTGTTAAAGGGAAGCTTATGCAGTGAAAGTATGTGCCCTTCTCTATCATGGGGAAGATAAATGATAATGCTTATGTGATAGATCTTCCAAGCGACATGGGTATATCCAACACTTTCAATGTTGCGGACTTGACTCTCTACCATCTAGAGGAAGCGCTCTATGAAGATAACTCAAGGACGAGTTCCAAACAACTAGGGGAGAATGATGAGGAACATTAGATGAGAAAAGAAAAGAAAATAAAAGTTGTATGTCAGATTTGTTTAGCTACTTCTAGATGCTTCCACTCCAGTGTAGTATTTCTTTTCTTTTCTACCCTACCTACTGTTTTCTAGAGTCCTCTAGTTGTGAGTAGCCATGAGTTGAATGGTGTATCTTAAGTAAAGTTCTCTGGAATGTTCTAGCCATAAGTAGAAGTATGTGAAGGCTTTCCAAAGCCCTATAAATAGAGGTCCTCACCTCTAGTTTGTAACCAGACTATGTACCCACCCTCTATAATAGAACTTGTTGTTCCTATCTAAGATCTTGGACTAGATCTTGTGCTCTAGGTGTTTTGGATTGAACTCCCGCTGTCATATCAGCCCTACCTACGCCTCTAGAGCGGTATCTAGCGCATCACGTTGAAGTAGTTCCTTCAACACTTGTGTTGTACACATTGTAGCAGCAAGGTGGAGATGCTCCTCCACAACCTTGTGTTGCTTCAATGGACCACCTTTCTTGATTGCATTGGCTTGATGAAGACTAGTTGATTGCTCCCCCATACTCCACTATGGGTGAGCCATTCTTTGGCACATCTTCACAAGTCCATTCTCACCACAATGGACGACAAGCTTCAAGCATGATCTCTTCGTGATGCTCCACTTGAACTTGCACACCGCAATCTTGATGACGATCACCACTTGATGTCATCCTCCATGGGTTGTATGAGATCTTCCTCTTGACACAAGCCCATGGAAACATACCTAACCCCACATAGAACTCTCACGTAGACCATGGGTTAGTACACAAAGCGTAATGGACAATGCTTACCATACCATGGGATCACTTGATCCCTCTCGGTACATCTTGTACGGTTTGTATGTTGATCAACTTGATTCACTCTTTGACTTAGTCTTGATCAACTTGATTCACTCTTTGACTTAGTCTTGATCAACCTTGTATCTTATCTTATCTCTTCATAAAGATGATGTCTTGAAGGTAAACATGAATGCTCCCATAATCTTCTTCTTCAAGACATGCTTGCAAATAAGCTCAACTCTCACATGACCAATCTTTGGATAAATCCTTGAATACTACCTTGGACATCCCATGAACTCCTTGAAACCAACAAATGGACTTCAAGAAATGCCTATGGACAAATCCTTCGAATATAAATCAAAGCAACCATTAGTCCACAGGGATGTCATCAATTACCAAAACCACACATGGATAAATGTGCTCTTAAAATCTCCCCCATTTTGGTAATTGATGACAATCACTTTCAAGAGAGTTTATACAAGGAAATAAGCACAACCAAGCACACACATGCAAAGCAATAATGCATGTGTATTATGATATGCAAATGCTTAAGCAACAAAAGCAAAACTCTCTAAACTTCTCCAAACTAAAACTCTCTAAACTTCTCCCCCATTGGCATCGATTGCCAAAATGGACGAAAAACTTAGAAAGCCAATATAATAGGTGGTCCTCCAAAAACTGTGTATTTTTTAAAATATGAGTTCAATGAAATACACATATCCGATGATAAGCAGTTGGAGGAAGATAAACTATATTGAGGATCCAAAGATTGCTAAAAGGATTGTATGGCACAAAGACATGCCTAAGAGAAGCAAGCAATCAAAAGATACCAATTGGAACAAACAATCACATGATCCTGTGAGCCACATGAATATAATATATTATGATATGGGCAAAGGAGTGTTTTAAAGAAACTAGAGAAGCTCCCCATGATTTGTGCACTATTAAGATTTTTTTTGATACAAGAGCACAAAATAGGATCATTACTCCCCCAAAATCAATAAAAACACACAACAAGTGCAAGCACGTAGGTAAGACAATAAGCATAGCACTTGCACCAAACATATGGTTGAGCAACATGTAGAAGAGGCAACTTAAGAATAGACTCAACCAAAAAGATGTGTGTGAGTCATGGCAAAGCACTTGAGAAGACTAATATAAGGATGAGCATTAAGCATCAACATAGTCTTGATGAAATGAGGCACACAGTGCAAGACATATCCTTCCCACACACACACAACTAGCAAATGGGTTCACAAGCTTACCAATAAGCAAATTGAAAACCAAATCTTGTGACAACCCATGGTGAAGATACGTAATAATAGCCTTGTCAATAGGAGGGATACCAATAATGGCTAAACCCTCATCAAGACATGCGTGAGGAAAAATATCTTGAGCTCCGTCACCTCTACAAATCCCTACTTCCCTCTGTGAAGGGCCTATCTATTTACTTTATGCATTTTTTATTTTTACTTTGAGTCTCCATCTTCTCTTATAAATCACCAACTAGGGGCACTATGATCGTACTTGAGCATTGGGTATAGCTAATATTTGAGTGTGTTTCATGAATGGATCAATGATTGAGCATGATGGGCTAGGGATAACTTTCTTTAGTGTTGATATTTTGAAAGACGTGGTTGCTTGTTGGCATGCTTGAGTATTGAAGTCATTATGTTAAAACAAGACTATTGCTTTGAATCATCTACAAGTCCAAATGCCCATGCTATACAAAAGAAAAGAATATGAGATGAACATGTTAGACAGCATTCCACATAAAAAATTCTATTTTTATCATTTACCTACTCGAGGACGAGTAGGAATTAAGCTTGGGGATGCTGATACGTCTCCAACGTATCTATAATTTTTGCTTGTTCCATGCTGTTATATTATCATTCTTGGATGTTTTACAATCATTTTATAACAACTTTATATCATTTTTTGGGACTAACCTATTGACATAGTGCCAAAGTGCCAGTTGCTGTTTTTGCTTATTTTTTACTTCGCAGAATATCAGTTCCAAACGGAGTCCAATCGCGACGAAACTTTTTGGAGATTTTTTCTGGACCAGAAGACACCCAGTGGGCCAAAGAAGTGCCAGGAAGGTGGGCTGTGGAGAGCACAACCCACCAGGGCGCGCCAGGGGCCCCCGGCGCACCCTGATGGGTTGTGCCCTCCACGCCCCCCCCCACTCCACCGCCTCTGATGCCTATAAATTCCCAAATATTCAGAAAACCCTAGGGGAGTCGACGAAACACAATTCCAGCCGCCGCAAGTTCTAGAACCTCGAGATCCAATCTAAACACCATCACGGAGGGGTTCATCTTCTTCACAGGTGCCTCTTCGATGATGCGTGATTAGTCCACCATAGACCTACGGGTCCGTAGGCAGTAGCTAGATGGCTTCCTCTCTCTCTCTTTTGATTCTCAATACAATGGTCTCTTGGAGATCTATTTGACGTAAACTTTTGCGGTGTGTTTGTTGGGATCCGATGAATTTTGAGTTCATGATCAATTTCTATCCATGAATATTATTTGAGTCTTCTTTGATCTCTTATATGCATGATTACTTATAGCCTCGTATTTCTTCTTCGAATCTTTGGTGTAGTTAGGCTAGCTAGATCGATTTTTCTTGCCATGGGAAGAGGTGCTTTGTGATGGGTTCGATCTTGCGGTGTCCTTTCCCAGTTACAGAAGGGGCAGCAAGGCACGCATGTATCGTTGCCATTAAGGATAACAAGATGGGGTCTATTCCTACATGAATAGATCTTGTCTACATCATGTCATCGTTCTTATTGCATTACTCCGTTTTTCCATGAACTTAATACACTAGATGCATGCTGGATAGCGGTCGATGTGTTGATTAATAGTGGTAGATGCAGGCATGAGTCGGTCTACTTATCTTGGATGTGATGCCTATATAATGATCATCGCCTTGGATATCGTCATGATTATTTGATCTTCTATCAATTGCCCAACAGTAATTTGTTCACCCACCGTGTGCTATACTCATGAGAGAAGCCACTAGTGAATCCTACGGCCCCTGGGTCTACTTTTCCAACATATTGCTTTCCGATCTATCTTTTTGCCTCTTTGTTTTCAGATCTACAATTCCAAAAACCCAAAAATATATTGCTGCACTTTTTATTTGCCCTTTTTATTTTGTGTTCTTGAGAGATCTATCTCTCCTATCTATCACTACCTAATATATCTTGTTACCATAGAGAGATTGACAACCTCTCTTTTGCGTCAGGTTGCAAGTATTTGTTATTTGTGCGCAAGTGCTGCTTATTGGGTGGTGGTGATCCTCCTACTGGTTCGATAACCTTGGTTTCATAACTGAGGGAAATACTTAGCGTCGCTGTGCTGCATCATCCCTTCCTCTTTGGGGAAATACCAACGCAGTCTAAGGCCACGTCACTAGGCCTCCCCCTACTCTTGCTTTTCTGCAGTCAGTCCAAAGATATAACCACATTCTTTGATACTGATGCATATTCTAGTATAGTTCTGATATAAGTCTTGCAAGTACTTTGGATGAGTACTCACCGCTGCTTTACCTCCTCTTTCCCCCTCGATATGATTATTGCGATCAGATGACAGAGCCCAGGAGATGGAGTACCCCGCCGATGACTACTATACCATTGCTGGACCTTACTACTACGTGGAGAACGCCGACGCTCAGGAGTAGTTAGGTTGGATCCCAGGTAGGAGGTCTTGCCTCTTCCGATCTGCTGCTTATGTTTGTGCTAGCCTTCTTAAGGCAAACTTGTTTAACTTATGTCTGTACTCAGATAATATTTGCTTCCGCTAACTCATTTGACTTTGAGCTTATGTATTCGAGCCCTCGAGCCCCTGGCTTGTAATATGAAGCTTGTATGACTTTAATTTGTGTCTAGAGTTGTGTTGTGATATCTTCCCGTGAGTCCCTAATCTTGGTCGTACGCATTTGCGTGTATGATTAGCGTACGATCAAAATGAGGGCATCGCAAGTTGGTATCAGAGCCGACTGCCTGTAGGTAGCCCCCTTTCCAACTCCTTGGCCTTAGTTGAGTCTAGTACTTGAAAAACTTTTACTAACATTGTTGTGTGGCTTACGGGCCCACATCACAATAGGGTGGTATTAGGATCTTTTATTCCTCGTCTATACTCTGGGTTCTGATCTCTCTTCTCTTTCGGGTTAAAGACTTTGCTAACTCTAACATTAGGTTCTCGTGATCACATCCACCGGAGAGTTGTTTTGTCGACAATTGTTTCCTTTGAAGTTATGATGCACACACTGTCATTTGACATCTTGAATCTCCTTGTTACAGATGCGTCCCTCTAGGCAGCTCGTTTGTCTGACTATGGCTGTCGATGCGACTGGATTCCCGGACATTCACATCAACCTCTTGACCAGGCTGGGATATCGCTCATACCCCGAGTACACTATTTACGAGGACTACCGCGAGTTCAACCAGGAGCAGTACCAAGCTGAGGTTGTTATCTGGGATCGGCGTGACCGCTCCATCACTGAGCTGCACACCTATCGCGGTGTTCGAGTGACTGTTGATATGGCAGTCCATGATGCTGCCTATACTGCTATCACCCGCCTCCGTAGAGAGCACCCCTGCTTGGAGGATACTGGATTCAGATACATTCCGTATGTCCCCTCTGGGGATGATACTGGATCTGAAACCGCTGCCTTCACCCATTTCGTGCGGCAGCGCAACGACTGGTCCTATACTATGGTCTGTACCCCTTATGTGAGTTGTCGTTACGACCGACGGATTCTTGTTCAGTACACCAAGGCGCTGGATCGTGTTGTCCGAGCTCTGGCTGTTGAGTTGTACGCCACTCGTACTCGTCTTTACGACGCTTTGGATCAGTTGATACCAGTAGTCCGTGTGGGGACGTATCCAGATTACATCCTTTACCCGCGCAGGACAGAGTTACCACCAGGTCTTGAGTGGCCTACTGTTGGAGGTCGTACACATGCACGTGGACCTCTGCTCCCCAGTCCGGACCAGTATCTGCATCAGAGTGTTCATGGATTGCAGAATCCTGCCCCCAGGTTTGCCATACGTGATCACCGGCAGTTACCTAGCTTCAGTGGTTGTCCCCGACGTTGATGTAGCATATCACTATGCCTTGTTGTTGTATCTCTCTATCGCGTACCTGCGTGCCGCCTTGTTTGTCCAAGTTATTTCCATGCCGAACTTATCGCTGGTTTGTAACAGACTTATGTATGAATCATTATGTTGTGCTTGACTATTATGATGTATCTATTGCACTTCTTTCTTTGTGCATTTTACCTCATGAATGAATCCTTGTCTTTGTTGTTACTCAAAGCTAAACCACCCCTATTGCAATTGGACAGGATGGTTAGGCTAGCTGGTCGTGGTCGTGGTGCGCCTGACCACCCACCGCCACCTGAATACATGGCTGGAATGATGCAGCAGTTTGAGCTGAACCACCAGTTTATGCAAGGGTTTATGGATCAGTTTCCGAGGCCGAACATGAATCAACAACCAGCCCCAATGACTCTGCAGGAATTTATGCGCCTCAACCCTGCTGTCTACCGTAGCTCAACTCAACCGCTTGACGCTGATGACTGGCTCCGTGACATCACCTATGAACTGGAGTCTATAGGCGCCCCAATGGCTAGCTATGTCACCTTTTGATACGTCCATTTTGCATCATAATTTCCTACTGTTATTTACTTTGTTTTGTTGAATAATAATGCTTTGGGGAGTGATTCTAATGCCTTTTCTCTCATAATATGCAAGGTTTACACCAAGAGGGAGAATACCAGCAGCTGGAATTCTGGACCCAAGAAAAGCACGTTAGAGATACCTATTCTGCACAACTCCAATGAAGCTAAAAATTCATGGAGATTATTTTTGCATTTAATAAAAAATACTGGAGCTGAAAACTACCGGGGGAGGCCCACCAGGTGGGCACAACCCACCAGGGCGCGCCAGGCACCCCTGGGCGCGCCCTGATGGGTTGTGCTCACCCAGGCCCACCTCCGGTGCCCATCTTCTGGTATAAATTCCCAAAAAAACTAGAAAAAATAAGAGGAGGACTTTCGGGATGAAGCACCGCCGCCTCGAGGCAGAACTTGGGCCGGAGCACTTTTGCCCTCCAGCGGAGCGATTCCGCCGGGGGAACTTCCCTCCCGGAGGGGGAAATCGAAGCTATCGTCATCACCAACGCCCCTCTCATCTTTGGGAGGCCAATCTTCATCAACATCTTCAATAGCACCATCTCCTCTCAAACCCTAGTTCATCTCTTGTGTTCAATCTTTGTACGGGAACCTGAGATTGGTACATGTGGGTGACTAGTAGTGTTGATTACCTTGCGTAGTTGATTACTATATGGTTTATTTGGTGGAAGATTATATGTTCAGATCCATTATGCTATTCAATACTCCTCTGATCTTGAGCATGATTATTATTTGTGAGTAGTTATGTTTGTTCTTGAGGTCACGGGAGAAGTCATGTTGCGAGTAATCATGTGAATTTGATACGTGTTCGATATTTTGATGATATGTATGTTGTGATTCCCTTAGTGGTGTCATGTGAACGTCAACTACATGACACTTCACCATTCATGGGCCTAAGGGAATGCATTGTGGAGTAGTTATTAGATGATGGGTTGCTAGAGTGACAGAAGCTTAAACCCTAGTTTATGCGCTACTTCGTAAGGGGCTGATTTGGATCCACGTGTTTAATGCTATGGTTAGACTTTGTCTTAATACTTTTCTCGTAGTTGTGGATGCTTGCGAGGGGGTTAATCATAAGTAGGTTGTTAGTTCAAGTAAGAACAGCACCTTAATTCCGGTCCACCCACATATCAAATTATCAAAGTAGCGAACATGAATCAAACCAACATGCTAAAGTGACTAGATGAAATTCCCGTGTACCCTCAAGAACACTTTGCCTATTATTAGTGATTGTTCTGGCCTGTCCTTTGCCTCAAAAGGATTGGGCTACCTTGCTGCACCTTGTTTACCATTACCGTTACTTGCTCGTTACAAATTATCTTGCTATCAAACTATCTGTTACCTACAATTTCAGTGCTTGCAGAAATTACCTTGGTGAAAACCGCTTGTCATTTCCTTCTGCTCCTCGTTGGGTTCGACACTCTTACTTATCGAAAGGACTACGATTGATCCCCTATACTTGTGGGTCATCACCTTTGCGTCGTACTTCCTGAGGGGTCCCGCTCCTCAATGGTGGGACAGTCATAGGCGCTCACAGCTTGTTGGAACTATCATCACCTGGACGGAGTTCCAAGATGCTTTCCGTGCCCGCCACATTCCTCAGGGAATAATGGACAGGGAGAAGCGTGAGTTTCGTAACCTCACCCAGGGCAATATGACCATGGATGCTTATCAGCTGGAGTTTATGGACTTGTCCCGCTATGCTGAAGAAGACATTGCAACTGATGCTCCTAGGCAGGAGAAATTCCGCGAAGGCCTTCACCCTGATATCAAGCTGGAGCTCCTTGTTCAAGACTTTGATAACTTCGCCATCTTGGTGAACAAGTCCATTCAAGTTGAAACTGGTCTGCAGGACTACAAGGACAGCAGCAAGCGCAACCATGACATGGGCTCATCTTCGGGCTCATCAACTCAGAAGCGCAAGATCTGGATTCCCCACAACATGTACCATGCACCTGCTCCTACTCCAAGGCCGTCATATGCTGCACCTCGTCTGCCTCCACCCCCACCTAGGCAGCCGAGGCTACCAGCTCCGCCACCACGAGCTCCTGTTCCCCCTTCCCGTCCTGATAATGGGTTGTGCTTCAAGTGTGGTCGTCCAGGACACCGTGCCAAAGAGTGGAGGCAGAATCAGAATCAACTTGCACTGCCTTCCAACCAGCCCCGCAACAACAATGCCAGGCCTGCTCATGGTCGTGTTCAGGCTAACAACATTGATATGAATGAAGCTCAAGACCAGCCTGCTACTATGATGGGTACACTTCTTGTTAACTCAGTACCAGCTTCTGTATTGTTTGATACCGAAGCATCGCATTCTTTCATGTCGGAAAATTTTTCATACATGCATGACATTAAGAGTGAAGAGATGAACGTTCCAATAGTGGTAAACACCCCCGCGGGCCAATGTCAAACCTCCATGGTTAGCCACAATGTCCCCATTGAAATTAAAGGGTTGGAATTCCTTGCCTCCCCCATAATGCTGAAGTCTTCCAATATTGACCTCATTCTGGGAATGGATTGGTTGAAGACTCATACCGCTTCGATAGTCTGCGCCACCAAAACTGTCCACCTCGTGCATCCTTTGAATGAGATAGTCAGCTACCATGCTCATCTTGTTTGAGATGCGGAAGCTCGTCTTTATGCCTTGAATGCATTGAATGTGTCACCTCTTGAAGGGATTGAAAACATTCCAGTTGCCTGGGGCTTCCAAGATGTCTTTCCGGAAGAAGTTCCAGGGATTCCCCCTGCTAGAGCTGTCGAGTTTGTTATCGACTTGGTACCCGGTACCACTCCTATAGCCAAGGGACCTTATAAGATGCCTCCTCATGAGCTCCTTGAGCTTAAGCAAGAAATCGACAATTCGCTTCGCATGGGTTTCATACGCCCAAGTTCTTCCGCTTGGGGAGCGCCTTCTCTCTTTGTCAAGAAGAAGGATGGTACGAATTGTTTGGTCCAAGACTACCGTCCCATCAACCAGGCAACCATTCAGAACAAATATCCGCTTCCTTGGATCAATGATATGTATGATCAACTTGCTAGTTCCTTTGTGTTTTCTAAACTCGACTTCAGGTTGGGTTATCATCAGATCCGGGTTCGCGAAGAGGATATTCCGAAGACGCTTTTGTTACTCGCTATGGTTCATATGAGTACACCGTCATGTCTTTTGGCCTAACAAATGCTCCAGCGACATTCTCTCGCTTGAAGAATTATATCTTGATGGACTACCTCGACAAATTTGTCGTGGTTTATCTGGATGATATCCTGGTGTATTCCAAGAATAAAGAAGAGCATGCTGGACATCTTCGTCTTGTACTGGAAAAGCTTCGGAAGCATCAGCTATATGCCAAGTATTCCAAGTGTGAGTTCTGGTTGGACGAAGTGACCTACCTTGGTCATGTGATCTCCAAAGATGGTATTGCCGTCAACCCAAAATGAGTTTAGGCTATTCTTGATTGAACTCCCCCAAAGAATGTTAAGCAAGTCAGAAGTTTCCTCGGACTCGCTAGCTATTGCCATCATTTTGTCGAGAACCTCTCCAAGATTGCCAAGCCATTGACCAATCTACTTCACAAAGGCGTTAAGTTTGAGTGGACAGACAAATGTCAGGAAAGTTTCCAAGCACTCAAGGACAAGCTAACATCTGCTCCAGTGCTTGCTCCTTCGGATTCTCAGATGGAATTTGTCATTTATTGCGACGCATCCCGCCAAGGATTAGGCTGTGTCCTAATGCAAGAACGCTGAGTGATTGCTTATGCTTCGCGACAGTTGCGACCCTATGAAGAGAATTATCTAGTGCATGACCTTGAACTTGCTGCGGTGATCTATGCCCTGTTGTTATGGCGACATTACCTTCTTGGTAATCGTTGTGAGATTTACACTGACCATCAAAGCCTAAAGTACCTGTTTACTCAGCCAGACCTAAATCTCAGCCAGAGGCGATGGATGGAAGTAGTTACAGACTATGACTTCGGTATATCTTATACCCCTGGCAAGGTTAATGTTATGGCAGATGCCTTGAGTCGAAAGGCTTATTGCAATAATCATATGGTTCAAAAGGCTAACCCCCGTCTCCATGAAGAGCTCCGCAAGTTGAATCTTCACATTGTTCCACAAGGTTCTCTTAATAACCTAGTCATGGAACCGACTCTTCTGAGAGCTATTAAGTTCGCACAAGACAAGGATCTTTACATTGCCAGGATGAAAGAGGATATTAATTTATAGAAATTCAAGGAATTCTCGCTTGGTGAAGATGGAGCTTTGTACTTCAAGGATCGCATTGTGGTTCCCCGATTTGAACTTATGACAGAGAAGGTGGTGAAAGAAGCTCACGACACCCCTCTCTCTATTTATCTGGGCAGTACTAAGATGTACCTGGACATCCGTCAAAAGTACTGGTGGTCTGGGATGAAGCAAGACATTGCTCGATATATTGAAGAATATGACGCTTGTCGCCGAGTCAAAGCTGAACATCAGAAACCTGTTGGACTTCTGCAACCACTCCCTATTCCTGAATGGAAATGGGACAAGATTCAGATGGACTTCGTCACGGGTTTTCCAAAGTCGCAGAAGGGTAATGATGCCATCTTTGTCGTCATCGACCAATTCTCAAAGGTCACACACTTTCTGCCAGTCAAGGAGACAATTACTGCTAGTCAATTAGCAGCCTTGTATACCTCAAGAATTGTTTCACTCCATGGCATTCCAAAGGAAATCAGTTCAGACCGTGGCAATATTTTCACCTCCAAGTTTTGGGATAGTTTCCAAGAGGCAATGGGAACTCATATTACCTAGAGCACTGCTTATCACCCTCAGTCTCAAGGTCAAGTTGAACGAGTTAATCAAATCCATGGAGACATGCTACGGGCTTGTCTTATCTCCTTCGGCAAGAAGTGGGAAGAATCTCTTCCTTATGCTGAATTTTCATATAACAACGGCTATCAAGCCAGCTTGAACATGGCCCCCTTTGAAGTGTTATATGGATGTAAATGCCGAACCCCTCTAAACTGGTCAGAAACTGGGGAATGTGCACTCATTGGTCCGGACATTATCCAACAAGCTGAAGAGCAAGTCTGCATTGTTCGGGATAATCTCAAGGCGGCCCAGTCCCATCAGAAGAGCAATTATGACAATAAACACTGGGGTTCAACCTATCAAACCGGTGATAAGGTTTATTTGCGTGTCACTCCTTTGAGAGGCACTCATCGGTTCGGAGTCAAGGGCAAGCTAGCTCCTTGCTACGTTGGTCCCTTCCGCGTTATTGAAAGACGTGGGCATGTGGCTTATAAATTGGAGCTACCACCAAAATTCTCCCATATCCATGATGTCTTCCATGTGTCGCAACTTCGTCGTTGCTTCATGGATCCGCATCGTGAGGTGGATCCCGAATTGATTGAGGTGCAGGATGATCTCACTTACAAAGAGCATCCGATCCGTGTTCTTAAAGAAACTGAACGTCGGACTCGTCAGAAGGTTACCAAGTTCTTCAAAGTGCAGTGGTCAAATCATTCTGAAGATGAAGCCACTTGGGAACGCGAGGATAACCTTCGGGCAGAATATCCCTTTCTTCTCCCTTTGATATGTCCATTTTGCATCATGATTTCCTACTGTTATTTACTTTGTTTTGTTGAATAATAATGCTTTGGGGAGTGATTCTAATGCCTTTTCTCTCATAATATGCAAGGTTTAGACAAAGAGGGAGAATACCGGCAGCTGGAGTTCTAGACCCAAGAAAAGCAAGTCAGAGATACCTATTCTGCACAACTCCAATGAAGCTAAAAATTTAAGGAGATTATTTTTATATTTAATAAAAATTACTGGAGCTGAAAACTACCGGAGGAGGGGCCCCAGGTGGGCACAACCCACCAGGGCGCGCCAGGCCCCCCTGGGCGCGCCTGGTGTATTGTGCCCAGCCTGGCCCGCTTTCGGTGCCCATATTCCGGTATAAATTCACAAAAAACCTAAAAAAATTAGGAGGAGGACTTTCAGGAGGAAGCGTCGGCGCCTCGAGGCGGAACTTAGGCAGGAGCACTGTTGCCCTCCGGCGGAGCGATTCCGCCGGGGGAACTTCCCTCCCGGAGGGGGAAATCGAAGCTATCGTCATCACCAACACCCCTCTCATCTTTGGGAGGCCAATCTTCATCAACATCTTCAATAGCACCATCTCCTCTCAAACCCTAGTTCATCTCTTGTGTGCAATCTTTGTACCAGAACCTCAGATTGGTACCTGTGGATGACTAGTAGTGTTGATTACCTCGTGTAGTTGATTACTATATGGTTTATTTGGTGGAAGATTATATGTTCAGATCCATTATGCTATTCAATACCTCTCTGATCTTGAGCATGTTTATTATTTGTGAGTAGTTACCATTGTTCTTGAGGTCACGGGAGAAGTCATGTTGCGAGTAATCATGTGAATTTGATATGTGTTCGATATTTTGATGATATGTATGTTGTGATTCCCTTAGTGGTGTCATATGAACGTCGACTACATGACACTTCACCATTCATGGGCCTAAGGGAATGCATTGTGGAGTAGTTATTAGATGATGGGTTGCTAGAGTGACAGAAGCTTAAACCCTAGTTTATGCGCTACTTCGTAAGGGGCTGATTTCGATCCAAGCGTTTAATGCTATGGTTAGATTTTATCTTAATACTTTTCTCGTAGTTGCGGATGCTTGCGAGGGGGTTAATCATAAGTAGGTTGTTAGTTCAAGTAAGAACAACACCTTAGCACCGGTCCACCCACATATCAAATTATCAAAGTAGCGAACACGAATCAAACCAACATGATAAAAGTGACTAGACGAAATTCACGTGTACCATCAAGAACACTTTGCCTATTACTAGTGATTGTTCTGGCCTGTCCTTTGTCTCAAAAGGATTGGGCTATCTTGCTGCACCTTGTTTACCGTTACCGTTACTTGCTCATTACAAATTACCTTCCTATCAAACTATCTATTACCTACAATTTCAGTGCCTACAGAAATTACCTTGCTGAAAACTGCTTGTCATTTCCTTCTGCTCCTCGTTGGGTTCGACACTCTTACTTATCGAAAGGACTACGATTGATCCCCTATACTTGTGGGTCATCAAGACTCTTTTCTGGTGCCGTTATCTCAGTTAAAATAGGAGATCATTGCTACCATGGTTTATGTGAGTTAGGTGCTAGTGTGAGTGTTATCCCTTTTACCTTATACCAAGAAATTATGAATGAAATAGCACCTGCTGAAATGGAAGATATTGATGTTACTATTAAACTTGCTAATAGAGATACTATCACACCACTTGGGATTGTTAGAGATGTTGAAGTCATGTGTGGGAAAGTAAAATACCCGACTGATTTTCTAGTTCTTGGTTCCCCACAAGATGACTTTTGTCCCATTATCTTTGGTAGACCTTTCTTGAGCACCGTCAATGCTAAGATAGATTGTGAAAAACAACCAATCGGTGTCAGTTTTGGTAATGTGTCTCATGAGTTTATTTTTTACAAGTTTAGTAGACAACCTCGTGATAAAGCGTTACCTAGTGAAGATGAAATAATTGGTCTTGCTTCTATTGCTATACCTCCTACTGATCCTTTAGAACAATATTTGCTCGACCATGAAAATGATATGCACATGCATGAAAGAAATGAAATAGATCAAATTTTCTTCGAACAACAACCTCTCTTGAAACACAATTTGCCTATTGAAACTCTTGGAGGTCCTCCTCCACCTAAAGGTGATCCCGTGTTTGAATTGAAACAATTGCCTGATACTTTGAAGTATGCTTATCTTGATGAGAAAAAGATATATCCTGTTATTATTAGTGCTAACCTTTCAGTACATGAAGAAGAGAGATTATTGAAAGTCCTGAGGAAGCACCGAGATGCTATTGGATATACGCTTGATGATCTTAAGGGCATTAGTCCCACTCTATGTCAACACAAGATCAATATGGAACCAGATGCTAAACCCGTTGTTGATCACCAACGGCGATTGAATCCTAAGATGAAAGAAGTGGTAAGTACTGAAATATTAAAGCTTCTGGAAGCAGGTATAATCTATCCTATTGCTGATACTAGATGGGTAAGTCCCGTTCATTGTGTCCCTAAGAAAGGAGGTATTACTGTTGTTCCTAATGATAAGAATGAACTCATTCCACAAAGAATTGTCACTGGCTATAGAATGGTAATTGATTTTAGAAAATTAAATAAAGCTACTAGAAAAGATCATTACCCTTTGCCTTTCATTGATCAAATGCTAGAGAGACTATCTAAGCACACACACTTTTGTTTCCTAGATGGATATTCTGGTTTCTCTCAAATACCTGTGTCACAATCCGATCAAGAGAAAACCACCTTTACTTGCCCTTTTGGAACCTATGCTTATAGACGTATGCCTTTTGGTTTATGCAATGCACCTGCTACCTTTCAAATATGTATGACTGTTATATTCTCTGACTTTTGTGAAAAGATTGTGGAGGTTTTCATGGATGATTTTTCCGTTTACGGAACTTCTTTTGATGATTGCTTAAGCAACCTTGATCGAGTTTTGCAGAGATGTGAACAAACTAATCTCGTCTTGAATTGGGAGAAGTGCCACTTTATGGTTAATGAAGGTATTGTCTTGGGGCATAAAATATCTGAACGAGGTATTGAGATGGATAAAGCTAAAGTTGATGCAATTGAGAAAATGCCATGTCCTAAAGATATTAAAGGTATTCAAAGTTTCCTTGGTCATGCTGGTTTTTATAGGAGGTTCATTAAAGACTTCTCTAAAATTTCTAGGCCTCTTACTAATCTTTTGCAAAAGGATATCCCTTTTGTTTTTGATGATGATTGTGTGGAAGCCTTTGAAACACTCAAGAAAGCCTTAACCTCTGCACCTATCGTTCAACCACTTGATTGGAACTTGCCTTTTGAAATTATGTGTGATGCTAGTGATTATGCTGTTGGTGCTGTCCTAGGACAAAAAGTTGATAAGAAATTGAATGTTATCCATTATGCTAGTAAAACTCTAGACGGTGCCCAACGAAATTATGCTACTACTGAAAAAGAATTTTTAGCAGTTGTGTTTGCTTGTGATAAATTTAGATCCTATATTGTTGACTCCAAAGTTATTGTTCACACCGATCATGCTGCTATAAAATACCTTATGGAAAAGAAAGATGGTAAACCTAGAATTATTCGGTGGGTTCTTTTGCTTCAAGAATTTGACTTACATATTGTTGATACGAAAGGAGCTGAGAACCCCGTAGCTGATAACTTGTCTAGGTTAGAAAATATTCTTGATGACCCACTACCTATTGATGATAGTTTTCCTGACGAACAGCTAGCTGCAATAAGTGTCTCACACAACACACCTTGGTATGCTGATTATGCTAATTACATTGTCGCTAAATATATACCACCTAGTTTCACATACCAACAAAAGAGAAAAAAAATCTATGACTTGAGACATTAGTTTGGGATGACCCACATCTTTATAAAGAAGGAGTAGATGGTATTATTAGACGTTGTGTACCTGAGCATGAACAGGAACAAATCCTACGGAAATGTCATTCCTAAGCTTATGGAGGACACCATGCGGGAGATAGAACTGCTCACAAAGAATTGCAATCTGGTTTCTATTGGCCTACTCTCTTCAAGGATTCCCGTAAGTTTGTCTTGTCTTTTGATGAATGTCAAAGAATTGGTAATATCGGTAAGCGTCAAGAAATGCCTATGAATTATTCACTTGTTGTTGAACCATTTGACGTGTGGGGTTTTGATAATATGGGGCCTTTTCCTTCCTCTAACGGGTACACTCATATTTTAGTTGCGGTTGATTATGTCACTAAGTGGGTAGAAGCTATTCCAACTAGTATTGTTGATCACCACACCTCCATTAAAATGCTTAAAGAGGTTATCTTTCCAAGGTTTGGCGTCCCTAGATATTTAATGACCGATGGTGGTTCACACTTTATTCATGGTGCTTTCCGTAAGATGCTTGCTAAATATGATGTTAACCATAGAATTGCATCACCCTATCATCCTCAATCTAGTGGTCAAGTAGAACTTAGCAATAGAGAAATAAAATTAATATTACAAAAAACTGTCAATAGGTCTCGTAAGAATTGGTCTAAGAAATTAGATGATGCACTTTGGGCCTATAGAACAGCTTATAAAAATCCTATGGGTATCTCTCCATATAAAATGGTGTATGGAAAAGCTTGTCATTTGCCTCTAGAACTAGAACACAAAGCATTTTGGGAAATTAAAGAACTCAATTATGATTTCAAACTTGCCGGTGAGAAGAGGCTATTTGATATTAGCTCACTAGATGAATGGAGAACCTAGGCATATGAAAATGCCAAGCTATTCAAAGAAAAAGTAAAAAGATGGCATGACAAATCTAATAGCGGGAATTCAAAATAGGAGATTATGTTCTTCTGTTCAACTCTCGTTTAAGATTTTTTGCAGGAAAGCTTCTCTCCAAATGGGAAGGACCATATATTATTGAAGAGGTTTATCGTTCTGGAGCTATCAAGATTAATAACGCCGAAGGTACTAATCCGAAGGTGGTCAATGGCCAAAGAATTAAGCATTATATGTCAGGTACGCCTATTAACATTGAAAGCAATGTTATCCAAACCATGACACCGGAGGAACACATAAAAGAAACCTTCCGGAACACTCCAGAATACTTAAAAATAGGAGGTACGTGATACGGTAAGTAAACGGACTTCGAAAAATCCGCAAAAATATTTTTTGTCAGTTTTGGAATATTTTAGAATTTTAGGAATAAAAAAATAAACCGGAAGGTGATCGAGGTGAGCACGATACACCAGGGCACGCCAGGCACCCCTCGGCGCGCCCTTGTGGTTTGTGCCCACCTCGGATGCCTTCCCGACTCTGTTTTCCTTCCAAATACTTGTTTCCCAAGAATAATAATTCTCTATATATACCCCCGACTGTTTTGACAACTGCATCGCAGAAAAATCCTCTGTTCTTGTTTCTTGTTGTTTTCTCTCTAGATCTAGATCTCCATGGCTCCACCAAGCTCCTCCAAGGACAAGTTCTTCGAGAAGGTCATCAACCCGTACTTGCCGGAGGTGATGAAGCACCCTCAAGCCATTGAGATGCGTGAGGGGGTGCTCCACATCCATGATGTTCAAGGACCCAAGAAGACCGGAAGCATGGAGGCTAGGCTTGAGGTGGTGGAGCAGGAAATCTTCATGTGCCAGAAGATGGTGGAGCGTGGACTTAGTGCCAATCACTCCATTATCACGTAATTCACCCGTGATCAGACGGTGGATGGCCGGTCTGTGAAGGACATCATCTCCACCCTCAACGAGCAAATTAATTTTTTGCAGAGCCAAGTTTATGATCTCCAAAACCAAGTCTTCGAATATGAAGCAAGATTTAAAGGTATGAGTTTAGCTGCCAGTTGCAGGACTCAAGGGACTCTCGCGTCAACCTTTGACGGGGAGCCCTTACCCTGGAAGCTGTAGGACAAGCTTACTACATCAACACCTCCACCTTCTCCATCACCACCACCAAAGGAGACTTGAGCACATGGGTATGGGCACTCCCCTTGGCTTAAGCCAAGCTTGGGGAAGGTGCCCCGGTATCGTATCACCACCACTTTTTATTCACCTTTACCTATTTTGGTTCTATATTTAGTTTCCCTTTGCCTTAGTCAAATAAAAGTTTAGCGTGATCTATTTTCGTGTGTTAGTTTCGTGGTCTACCTATCTATGTAATCGAGTGAAAGTTATATAATAAAGTTTAGTTTGAGTTTTTGCTTCTCTACTTTCTTGTTGCAATCAAATAAAAGAAAGACAAATAAATGAAAAGAATCATATGCTAATCTTATGGTGAGTAATGACATCACATAAGGAAAAGTATAAGTAGTAAAATTTATTGGAGGTTGACAAACATAGCATTGGTCAATGATGCAATTCATGAAAGAATTAATAAGGGAAGGGAAGATTCACATGCAAAAACACTATCTTGGACATCTTTTATGATTTTGAGCCCCCATCAAATATTATATGTCAAAATTGTTGACGTTGGACAAGGAAGACAACGTAATGATTTATGTTTGTTCATATCTACATAGAAGTTATATTGTCATAGATCCTTTAACATGTGGTGCTTGCCCAATATCTTTGCGAGCCAAAAATTCCGCACTAAGTAGAGATAATACTTGTGCATCCAAAAACCCAAACCAAAATCTTTCTTTGAGTGTCCACCATACCTACCTATGGATCGAGAAAGATCCTTCAAGTAAGTTGTCATCGGTGCAACAAGGCAATAAAAATTGCTCCTAAAAGTGTTTTGATCAATAGTGTAAGAGAAAATTGAGCGTTATACGAACTTATGATGGCAAAGTAATAAAAGCAACAGACTGCATAATAAAGGTTGCGATCATAGGGGGCAATATATTGTGACGTTCTTTTACATTAAGGGATTGAGCATACAAACCAATAAGCGCATGACAACCTCTGCTTCCCTCTGCGAAGGGCCTATCTTTTACTTTTATGCACTTACTTTTATGCAAGAGTCAAAGTATTCTTCTCTATTCCTTTTTACTTTTTCCTTTGCAATCATCATGTGGTGAGGAAAGATCTAGGCACATATATCCAGTTGGATATGGGCGGGCATGAGTTATTATTGTTGACATCACCCTTGAGGTGAGTGAGTTGGGAGGCAAAACTATAAGCCCCTATCTTCCTATGTGTCTGGTTGAAACTTTTTGTTCATGGGTATGCCGTGAGCGTTAGCAATCATAGAAGACTAAATGATAGTTGAGTATGTGGACTTGCCAAAAGGCTCCGACATGAGACCCTGAAAATATGATGAATTGTAGTTGCAAAGTTGACTGCGAACATAGTTTGTTGGTTTCCTATAAGGTTTATGCTTCATACTTCTATGTTGTGATGAATTGTTACTTGCTAATGAGAAGCCTTATGATAAAAATATATTGAAATAAGTTCTTATGTTAGAGTTTGTTGTTGTTATGTTAATAAGCATGATGCTTCAATGTCCGTATTTTTTTTATCGACACCTCTCTCTCAAACCATGTGGACATGCTTTTCAATATCGGCTTTCGCTTGAGGACAAGCGAGGTCTAAGCTTGGGGGAGTTGATACGGCCATTTTGCATCATGATTTCCTACTGTTATTTACTTTATTTTGTTGAATAATAATGCTTTGGGGAGTGATTCTAATGCCTTTTCTCTCACAATATGCAAGGTTTACACAAAGAGGGAGAATACCGGCAGCTGGAGTTCTGGACCCAAGAAAAGCAAGTCAGAGATACCTATTCTGCAGAACTCCAATGAAGCTGAAAATTTACGGAGATTATTTTTGTATTTAATAAAAATTACTGGAGCTGAAAACTACCGGAGGAGGGCCACCAGGTGGGCACAACCCACAAGGGCGCGCCAGGCCCCCCTGGGCGCGCCCTGGTGTATTGTGCCCAGCCTGGCCCGCTTCCGGTGCCCATCTTCTGGTATAAATTCCCAAAAAACCTAAAAAAATTAGGAGGAGGACTTTCGGGACGAAGCGCCGCCGCCTCGAGGCGGAACTTGGGCAGGAGCACATTTGCCCTCCGGCGGAGCGATTCCCCCGTGGGAACTTCCCTCCCGGAGGGGGAAATCGAAGCTATCGTCATCACCAACACCCCTCTCATCTTTGGGAGGCCAATCTTCATCAACATCTTCAACAGCACCATCTCCTCTCAAACCCTAGTTCATCTCTTGTGTTCAATCTTTGTACCGGAACCTCAGATTGGTACGTGTGGGTGACTAGTAGTGTTGATTACTGATACGTCTCCAACGTATCTATTATTTTTGCTTGTTCCATGATGTTATATTATCATTCTTGGATGTTTTACAATCATTTTATTATAACTTTATATCATTTTTTGGACCTAACCTATTGACATAGTGCCAAAGTGCCAGTTGTTGTTTTTGCATGTTTTTTACTTCGCAGAAAATCAGTACCAAACAGAGATAAAACGCTGCGGGGATTTTTGAGGATTTTTTACGGACCAGAAGAAAGAAGATGGGCCAAAGAACACCAGAAGGGGGGGGCAGGGTGGCCATCACCCACCACGGCGTGCCAGAGGCCCCCTGGCGCGGCCTGGTGGGTGCTGGGCACCTCGGGCACCCCCTCCACCGCCTCCGATGACTATAAATTCCCAAATATTTGGAAACCCCAAAAAATAACCCGAGACTCTCCGCTCCGCCGCCGCAACTCTCTGTATCGACGAAAAACCAATCTGGAGGCGTTCCAGTACACTGCCGGAGATTGGAATCCATCTCCGGTGGCCATCTTCATCATCCCGGCGAAGGCCATGATGACGAGGGAGTAGTCCACCCTCGGGGCTGAGGGTATGTACCAGTAGCTATGTGTTCAATCTCTCTCTCTCTCTCGTGTTCTTGAGATGTCACGGGCTTTGTTAATATAATCGGATCATATGATGTTTCCCTTGCTATCTTGTTGTGATGAATTGAATATTTCCCTTTCAGATCTCGTTCTGTTGGATTGAATATTGGATTTGAGAACACTTGATATATGTCTTGCATGTGGATACCCATGGTGACAATGGGGTGTTCTATTGATTTACTTGATATATGTTTTGGTACTCAACTTGCGGATTCCCGCGGTGACATTGGGGTAATCTATGTGTAGGGGTTGATACACGTTCTTGTCCTACTTTCTCCGATAGAAATCTTGGGGCACTCTTTGAGGTTCTTTGTGTGGATTGAGTATTATGAATCTGAAATTGTTTGATGCGTATCGTATAATTAACTCATGGATACTTGTGGTGACATTAGAGTATCTAGGTGACATTAGAGTTGGTTGATGTGTATCATATGGTGTTATTCTCATACGAACTCTTAGATAGATCGAACGGAAAGGATAACTTGATGTTATCTTAGTACGAACTCATGAATAGATCGATCGGAAAGGATAACTTTAAGGTGGTTTCGTACCCTACAAACAATTTCTTCTTATGTTCTTCGCTAGATAAGAACTTTGGAGTGATTCTTCGTTGCACGTTGAGGGATGGTTATGTGATCCAATTATATTAGCATTGTTGAGAGATTGCACTAGCGAAAGTACGGACCCTGGGCCTTGTTTTCAAGCATTGCAATACCATTTGTGCTCACTTTTGTTACTTGCTACCTTGCTGTTTTTATATTTTCAGATTATAAAAACCTATATCTACCATCCATATTGCACTTGTATCGCCATCTCATCGCCGAACTAGTGCACCTATACAATCTGCCATTGTATTGGGTGTGTTGGGGACACAAGAGATTTCTTGTATTTGATTGCAGGGTTGTTTGAGAGAGACCATCTTCATCCTACACCTCCCACGGATTGATAAACCTTAGGTCATCCACTTGAGGGAAAATTGCTACTGTCCTACAAAACTCTGCGCTTGGAGGCCCAACAAAGTCTACGAGAATAAAGTTGCGTAGTAGACATCAAGCTCTTTTCTGGCGCCGTTGCCGGGGAGGTGAGTGCTTGAAGGTATATATTTAGATATTGCAATTAAATCTTTTTGTTTCTTGTTTTTAACTAGTTTGGTTTTATAAAAGTAAACTACAAAAAAATGGAGTTTAGGTTGCATCAAGTGGTTCGTCTTTTTAATGTCTTTCGTGAAAATGATGGTTTGGAAAATTGTGCTCAATTGGTAGAGGAAGAATTTATGAAAATACTTAATGAGAATTCCTTGAATGATGAGCATGATTGCAATATTGCTAGTATGAATTCTCTGAATATCCATGATGCTAATGATATGCAAAGCCACAAGCTTGGGGATGCTATGTTTGATGAAGATGATATTTTTAGTCCCCCAAGTTTTGATGAGCAAAAATATTATGATGATGGCATGCCTCCTATATATGATGATTATGATGATGACATATATGCTATAAAGAGTGATAGTAACCATGAAACTTGTCATCATGATTTTAATATTGAATGTGGTTATGTCAATCAAGTATCTCATGATAGTTATTTTGTTGAGTTTGCTCCCACTACCATGGATGAGAAGAAATTTGCTTATGTGGAGAGTGATAAATTTTCTATGCTTGTAGATCATGAAAAGAATGTTTTATGTTATAGTTATATTGTTGAATTCCTTCATGATGCTGCTGAAAATTATTATGAGGGAGGAACATATGCTTGTAGGTATTGCAATAATATCAAGTTTCCTCTCTATGTGTTCAAAGTTTTGAAGTTATGCTTGTTTTGCCTTCCTATGCCAGTTGATTCTTGCTCCCATAAATTGTTTTCTCACAAAATCCCTATGCATAGGAAGTGGGTTAGACTTAAATGTGCTTTTCATGTGTTTCATGATGCTCCATTTCATGTTTCAGATACTATTCCTATGTGAGCATCATTGAAATCATCATGCCTAGCGAAAAAGGCATTAAAGAAAAGCGCTTGTTGGGAGACAACCCAACACTTTTCCTTTCTGTTTTTGTGTGTTCACATGATTAAGCTACTGTAGTAATCATGTTTTGTGTCTTTTATTTCAATAAAGTGCCAAGTAAAGCCTTTGGGATGACTCACAAGATGAGTAGAATTGATGCTATACCAAAAACAGAAACTTTTGCCTCCAGTAAAGAATTTCTATGATTTTAATGGAGCGTCAAAAAATTCTGAAATTTTTACACAGTCTTTATATACAAATTGCTTCAGGTTGTCCTAATTTTTCAGAATTTTTAGAGACAGGGAAGTATGGTTACACTACAGATCTTCACAGACTGTTCTGTTTTTGACAGATTCTGTTTTCCATGCATAGTTTGCTTGTTTTAGTGTTCCCATAGCTTATATTATGTGATATAAATTATGGGAATGGTAGGATACAGTAGGTATAATGTTGGAACAATTATGAATCTTGTCTTGACAGTACCTAAGTGAATGTTCTATCTTTATTATACTAACCCATCTCACGAAGTTCCGTTAAGTTTTGTGTGATTGAAGTTTTCAAGTTTTGGGTGAGCCACTGATTGTTGGGGAACGTTGCATGGGAAACAAAAATTTTCCTACGCACACATAAGATCTATCCATGGTGATGAGCATCTACGAGAGGGAGAGTGAATCTACATACCCTTGTAGATCGCTAAGCGGAAGCGTTAATAAACGCGGTTGATGTAGTCGAACGTCTTCGCGATCCAAATCGCCGAGCGTCCCGCGATCCAATCACGATCCTTCCGATCTAGTGCCGAACGGACGGCACCTCCGCGTTCAACACACGTACGGCTTGATGACGCCTTCACCTCCTCGATCCAGCGAGCGATGGTGAAGTAGTGGTTGAGTTCCAGCAGCACGACGGCGTGGTGATGGTGGTGAGGAACAATCTCTGCAGGGCTTCGCCAAGCACTACGGAGATTATGACGGAGGAACTAGAGGGCTAGGGTTGCCGGCACACGGCTTGGGAAATCCTGATGTGTCCCGTGTGCTAGCCCTGCCCCTCTATTTATATGTTGAGCCTTGGGGTCTAAACTTGGAGTAAAAGCCTCCTCCAGGTCGGTTTTGCCCGCACAAGGTCGGTTTGGCCCGCAGGAAAAGAGTCCAATTCGGACCCTGCCGAATCGTGCACAGCCGCGCACAAGCGGTAGTACCGCTTCACACAAGCGGTAGTACCGCTTGGGCGGTAGTACCGCTTCACACAAGCGGTAGTACCGCTCCGGCGGTAGTACCGCTTCACCAAGCGGTAGTACCGCTTACGCGGCAGCAAAACTACTTTTGCACTTTCCAATACCTTGTGGGCTTTATCCCTTTGGCTCATATAAAGTGTTGCTGCACCCGAACACTTCGGTAAACATCCGGAACCCCTTCCGGTGAACTTCGGAACTCTTCCGGAGATCAAAACACTATTATCACATATATCAATCTTTACCTCCGGACTCTTCCGGAGATCCTCGTCATGTCCGGGATCTTATCCGGGACTCCGAACAACTTTCGGTCACCAACATAACAACTCAATTATACTAATCGTCACCAAACGTTAAGTGTGTAGACCCTGCGGGTTCGAGAACTATGTAGACATGACCGAGACATCTCTACGGCCAATAACCAATAGCGGGACCTGGATGCCCATATTGGCTCCTACATATTCTACGAAGATCTTTATCGGTCGAACCTCTATGTCAAGGATTCAGTTAATCCCGTATGATGTTCCCTTTGTTCTTCGGTATGTTACTTGCCCGAGATTCGATCGTCGGTATCACTATACCTAGTTCAATCTCGTTACCGGCAAGTCTCTTTACTCGTTCCGTAATACAAGATCCTGTGGCTAACTGTTTAGTCACTTTGCTTGCAAGGCTCAATGTGATGTTGTATTACCGAGTGGGCCCTGAGATACCTCTCCGTCATACGGAGTAACAAATCCCAGTCTTGATCCATGCCAACCCAACAGACACCCTCGGAGATACCTGTAGAGCACCTTTATAGTCACCCAGTTACGTTGCGACGTTTGATACACACAAGGTATTCCTCCGGTGTCAGTGAGTTGCATGATCTCATGGTCAAAGGAACAGATACTTGACATGCAGAAAACAATAGCAATAAACTGACACGATCAAATGCTACGTTTACAGTTTGGGTCTTGTCCATCACATCATTCTCCTAATGATGTGATCCCGTTATCAAATGACATCTCATGTCCATGGCTAGGAAACCTTAACCATCTTTGATCAACAAGCTAGTCAACTAGAGGCTTACTAGGGACACAGTGTTGTCTATGTACCCACACATGTATTTGAGTTTCCAATCAATACAATTATAGCATGGATAATAAACGATTATCATGAACAAGGAAATATAATAATAACCAATTTATTATTGCCTCTAGGGCATATTTCCAACAGTCTCCCACTTGCACTAGAGTCAATAATCTAGTTCACATCACTATGTGATTTACATTGTAATGAATCGAACACCCATGCAGTTCTGGTGTTGTTCATGTTTAGCCCTTGGAAGAGGTTTAGTCAACGGATCTGCAACATTTAGATCCGTGTGTACTTTGCAAATATTTATGTCGTCCTCCTTGATGTAATCGCGGATGGAATTGAAACGTCGCTTTATGTGTCTGGTCCTCTTGTGAAATCTTGGTTCCTTGGCTAGAGCAATGGCACCAGTATTATCACAAAACAGAGTCATTGGGTTAAGCGCACTAGGCACTACTCCAAGATCTGTCATGAACTCCTTCATCCAGACACCTTCCTTCGCCGCCTCCGAGGCTGCGATGCACTCCGCTTCGCATGTAGAATCAGCTACCACGCTTTGCTTGGAACTGCACCAGCTAACCGCACCCCCATTAAGAATAAATACGTATCCGGTTTGCGACTTAGAGTCATCCGGATCAGTGTCAAAGCTTGCATCGACGTAACCCTTTACGACGAGCTCTTGATCACCTCCATAAACGAGAAACATGTCCTTAGTCCTTTTCAGGTACTTCAGGATATTCTTGACCGCCGTCCAGTGTTCCATTCCTGGATCACCTTGAAACCTTCCGACCATACTTATGGCAAGGCTGACATCGGGTCTTGTGCACAGCATTGCATACATGATAGAGCCTATGGCTGAAGCATAGGGGATGACACTCATCTTTTCTCTATCTTCTGCAGTCACTGGGCATTGAGTCTTACTCAACTTCACACCTTGCAAAACAGGCAAGAACCCCTTCTTGGACTGATCCATTTTGAACTTCTTCAAAATCTTATCAAGGTATGTGCTTTGTGAAAGTCCTATTAAGCGTCTCGATCTATCTCTATAGATCTTGATGCCTAATATGAAAGCAGCTTCTCCTAGGTCCTTCATTGAAAAACTCTTGTTCAAATATTCCTTTACGCTTTCCAGCATTTCTATATTGTTTCCAATCAGCAATATGTCATCCACATATAATATTAGAAACGCTATAGAGCTCCCACTCACTTTCTTGTAAATACAAGCTTCTCCGTAAACTTGTATAAACTCGAACGCTTTGATCACCTCATCAAAACGAAGATTCCAACTCCGAGATGCTTGCACCAGTCCATAAATGGATCGCTGGAGTTTGCAAACTTTGTCAGCATTCTCTGGATCGACAAAACCTTCTGGTTGCATCATATACAACTCTTCCTTAAGGAAACCGTTAAGGAACGCTGTTTTGACATCCATCTGCCAAATTTCATAATTGAAAAAGGCAGCTATTGCTAACATGATTCTGACGGACTTAAGCATCGCTACGGGTGAGAAGGTCTCATCGTAGTCAACTCCTTGAACTTGTGAAAAACCCTTTGCCACAAGTCGAGCTTTATAGACGGTGACATTACCGTCCGCGTCCGTCTTCCTCTTAAAGATCCATTTGTTCTGAATGGCCTTACGCCCTTCAGGTAATACTTCCAAAGTCCATACTTTGTTTTCATACATGGATCCCATCTCGGATTTCATGGCCTCTAACCATTTCTCGGAATCCGGGCTCATCATCGCTTCTCCATAGCTCGTAGGTTCATCGTTGTCTAACAACATGATGTCTAAGACAGGGTTGCCGTACCACTCGGGAGCAGTACGCGTCCTTGTCGACCTACGAGGTTCGATAGCAACTTGATCCAAAGCTTCATGATCATCATCATTAACTTCCTCTTCAGCTAATGTAGGCTCCACAGAAACAACTTTCTGCGCTGCGCTACTCTCAGGTTGAAGTAAAGGTTCAACAACCTCATCAAGTTCTATCTTCCTCCCACTCAATTCTTTCGAGAGAAACTCTTTCTCAAGAAATGTTCCGTTTTTAGCGACAAACACTTTGCCTTCGGATCTGAGGTAGAAGGTATACCCAACTGTCTCTTTTGGGTATCCTATGAAGACGCATTTCTCCGCTTTGGGTTCCAGCTTTTCAGGCTGAAGCTTTTTGACATAAGCATCACATCCCCAAACTTTAAGAAACGACAGCTTTGGCTTCTTGTCAAACCAAAGTTCATAAGGCGTCGTCTCAACGGATTTCGATGGTGCCCTATTTAAAGTGAATGCTGCTGTCTCTAATGCATAACCCCAAAACGATAGTGGCAAATCGGCAAGAGACATCATAGATCGCACCATATCCAATAAGGTTCGATTACGACGTTCGGACACACCATTACGCTGTGGTGTTCCAGGCGGTGTCAATTGTGAAACAATTCCACACTGTCTTAAGTGACTGCCAAACTCATAACTCAGATATTCTCCTCCTCGATCAGATCGTAGGAATTTAATCTTCTTGTTACGATGATTCTCAACTTCACTCTGAAATTGCTTGAACTTTTCAAACGTTTCAGACTTGTGTTTCATTAAGTAAATATACCCATATCTACTTAAGTCATCAGTGAAGGTGAGAAAGTAACGATAACCACCGCGCGCCTCAATACTCATCGGACCGCACACATCAGTATGTATGATTTCCAATAAGTCACTTGCCCGTTCCATTGTTCCAGAGAACGGCGTTTTAGTCATCTTGCCCATGAGGCATGGCTCACATGTGTCAAGTGATTCAAAATCAAGTGACTCCAAAAGTCCATCAGCATGGAGCTTCTTCATGCGTTTTACGCCAATATGACCTAAACGGCAGTGCCACAAGAAAGTGGTATTATCATTATCAATTCTATATCTTTTGGCATCAATGTTATGAACATGTGTATCATTACTATCGAGATTCAACAAGAATAAACCCCTCACATCGGGTGCATGACCATAAAAGATATTACTCATATAAATAGAACAACCATTATTCTCTGATTTAAATGAGTAACCGTCTCGCAATAAACAAGATCCAGATATAATGTTCATGCTTAACGCAGGCACCAAATAACACTTATTTAGGTTCATCACTAATCCCGACGGTAATCGAAGAGCGAGCGTGCCGACGGCGATCACATCAACCTTGGAACCATTTCCCACGCGCATCGTCACTTCGTCCTTTGCCAGCCTCCGTCTATTCCGCAGTTCCTGTTTTGAGTTGCAAATATGAGCAACCGCACCGGTATCAAATACCCAGGCACTACAACGAGAGTTGGTAAGGTACACATCAATAACATGTATATCATATATACCTTGTTTGTTGTTGGCCGCCTTCTTGTCAGCCAAATACTTGGGGCAATTCCGCTTCCAGTGTCCAGTTCCCTTGCAATGAAAACACACAGTTTCTGGTTTGGGTCCAGCCTTGGGTTTCTTCACGAGAGGAGCAACTGCTTTGCCACTCTGCTTGGAGTTACCCTTCTTACCCTTGCCATTTTTCTTGAAACTAGTGGTTTTATTGACCATCAACACTTGATGCTCCTTCTGAATTTCAGACTCAGCGGCTTTCAGCATCGCAAACAGCTCGGCGACTGACTTGTTCATCCCGTGCATGTTATAGTTCAACACGAAGCTCTTGTAGCTAGGTGGCAATGATTGAAGAACTCTGTCAGTGATAGCCTCTGGCGGAAGGGGCATCCCTAACTCAGCCAGACGGGTGGAGTACCCAGACATTCTGAGCACGTGATCACTGATAGACCCGTTCTCCTCCATCTTGCAAGCATAGAACTTATCGGAGATCTCATATCTCTCGATCCGGGCATTCTTCTGAAAGATAAACTTCAACTCCTGGAACATCTCATATGCTCCATGACGTTCAAAACGTCTTTGAAGTCCCGGTTCTAAGCCATACAACATTGCACATTGAACTATTGAGTAATCATCAGAACGAGCCTGCCAGGCGTTCACAACGTCTAGAGACTCAACTGGAGCGGGTGGATCACCAAGCGGTGCATCAAGGACATAAGCCTTCTGGGAAGCCGTAAGGATAATCCTTAGATTACGGGCCCAGTCCACAAAGTTACTTCCATCATCTTTCAACTTAGCTTTCTCTAGGAACGCATTAAAATTCAGGGGTGCTACTGCGCGAGCCATGATCTACAACATAAATATAGCAAAGACAACTTAGACTATTGTTCTTAGATAATGAGTTTAGTTAATCATATTTTAAAAAACTCCCACTCAAATTGACATCCCTCCGATCATTCGAGTGTAACATGATCCAAATCCACCAACTCAAGTCCGATCATCACGTGAGTTGAGGTGGTTTCAATGGTGAACATCTTCATGTTGATCATATCTACTATATGACTCATGTTCGACCTTTCGGTCTCTTGTGTTCCGAGGCCATGTCTGTACATGCTAGGCTCGTCAAGTTTAACCCGAGTGTTCCGCACGTGTAACATGGCTTACACCCGTTGTATGCGAACGTAGAGTCTATCACACCCGATCATCACGGCGTGTCTCGAAACGACGAACTTTCGCAACGGTGCACACTTGGGGAGAACACAATTTATCTTGAAATTTAAGTGAGGGATCACCTTATAATGCTACCGTCGTCCTAAGCAAAATAAGATGCATAAAAGGATTAACATCACATGCAAATCATAAGTGACATGATATGGCCATGAACTTGTGCTTTTGATCTCCATCTCCAAAGCACCGGCATGATCTCCATCGTCACCGGCATGACACCATGATCTCCATCATCTTGATCTCCATCAACGTGTCGCCATAAGGTTGTCGCGCCGACTGTTGCTTCCACGACTATAGCTAACGTTTAGCGATAAAGTAAAGCATTACATAGCGCTTAATGATTGACACGCAGGTCATACAATAATTAAAGACAACTCTATGGCTCCTGCCAGTTGCCGTACTCATCGACATGCAAGTCGTGATATTCTATACAATACATGATCATCTCATACATCACATATATCTCATCATGTAATTGGCCATATCACATCACAACATACCCTGCAAAAACAAGTTAGACGTCCTCTAATTGTTGTTGCAAATTTTACGTGGCTGCTACGGGTATCTAGCAAGAACGATTCTTACCTACGCAAAACCACAACGTGGTGTAGTGATTGCTTTTTGATCTTCTAAAAGAACCCTCTTCATTGAACCGATTCAACTAAAGTGAGAGAGACAGACACCCGCCAGTCACCTTTATGCAACAAGTGCACGCAGCGGTGAAACCAGTCTCGCGTAAGCGTACGCGTAATGTCGGTCCGGGCCGCTTCATCTCACAATACCGCGGAATCAAGTATCAACTAGTAACGGCAAGCAATATGTATACATCCACGCCCACAACTCGTTTGTGTTCTACTCGAGATCTCATCTACGCATAGACCTAGCTCATGATGCCACTGTTGGGGAACGTTGCATGGGAAACAAAAATTTTCCTACGCACACATAAGATCTATCCATGGTGATGAGCATCTACGAGAGGGAGAGTGAATCTACATACCCTTGTAGATCGCTAAGCGGAAGCGTTAATAAACGCGGTTGATGTAGTCGAACGTCTTCGCGATCCAAATCGCCGAGCGTCCCGCGATCCAATCACGATCCTTCCGATCTAGTGCCGAACGGACGGCACCTCCGCGTTCAACACACGTACGGCTTGATGACGCCTTCACCTCCTCGATCCAGCGAGCGATGGTGAAGTAGTGGTTGAGTTCCAGCAGCACGACGGCGTGGTGATGGTGGTGAGGAACAATCTCTGCAGGGCTTCGCCAAGCACTACGGAGATTATGACGGAGGAACTAGAGGGCTAGGGTTGCCGGCACACGGCTTGGGAAATCCTGATGTGTCCCGTGTGCTAGCCCTGCCCCTCTATTTATATGTTGAGCCTTGGGGTCTAAACTTGGAGTAAAAGCCTCCTCCAGGTCGGTTTTGCCCGCACAAGGTCGGTTTGGCCCGCAGGAAAAGAGTCCAATTCGGACCCTGCCGAATCGTGCACAGCCGCGCACAAGCGGTAGTACCGCTTCACACAAGCGGTAGTACCGCTTGGGCGGTAGTACCGCTTCACACAAGCGGTAGTACCGCTCCGGCGGTAGTACCGCTTCACCAAGCGGTAGTACCGCTTACGCGGCAGCAAAACTACTTTTGCACTTTCCAATACCTTGTGGGCTTTATCCCTTTGGCTCATATAAAGTGTTGCTGCACCCGAACACTTCGGTAAACATCCGGAACCCCTTCCGGTGAACTTCGGAACTCTTCCGGAGATCAAAACACTATTATCACATATATCAATCTTTACCTCCGGACTCTTCCGGAGATCCTCGTCATGTCCGGGATCTTATCCGGGACTCCGAACAACTTTCGGTCACCAACATAACAACTCAATTATACTAATCGTCACCAAACGTTAAGTGTGTAGACCCTGCGGGTTCGAGAACTATGTAGACATGACCGAGACATCTCTACGGCCAATAACCAATAGCGGGACCTGGATGCCCATATTGGCTCCTACATATTCTACGAAGATCTTTATCGGTCGAACCTCTATGTCAAGGATTCAGTTAATCCCGTATGATGTTCCCTTTGTTCTTCGGTATGTTACTTGCCCGAGATTCGATCGTCGGTATCACTATACCTAGTTCAATCTCGTTACCGGCAAGTCTCTTTACTCGTTCCGTAATACAAGATCCTGTGGCTAACTGTTTAGTCACTTTGCTTGCAAGGCTCAATGTGATGTTGTATTACCGAGTGGGCCCTGAGATACCTCTCCGTCATACGGAGTAACAAATCCCAGTCTTGATCCATGCCAACCCAACAGACACCCTCGGAGATACCTGTAGAGCACCTTTATAGTCACCCAGTTACGTTGCGACGTTTGATACACACAAGGTATTCCTCCGGTGTCAGTGAGTTGCATGATCTCATGGTCAAAGGAACAGATACTTGACATGCAGAAAACAATAGCAATAAACTGACACGATCAAATGCTACGTTTACAGTTTGGGTCTTGTCTATCACATCATTCTCCTAATGATGTGATCCCGTTATCAAATGACATCTCATGTCCATGGCTAGGAAACCTTAACCATCTTTGATCAACAAGCTAGTCAACTAGAGGCTTACTAGGGACACAGTGTTGTCTATGTACCCACACATGTATTTGAGTTTCCAATCAATACAATTATAGCATGGATAATAAACGATTATCATGAACAAGGAAATATAATAATAACCAATTTATTATTGCCTCTAGGGCATATTTCCAACACTGATATGAGGAGAATAAGGAGTGACAAGAACCTAAGCTTGGGGATGCCCAAGGCACCCCCAAGGTAATATTCAAGGAAGATTCAAGCGCCTAAGCTTGGGGATGCCCCGGAAGGCATCCTCTCTTTCGTCTTCAACACTATCGGTATATCTTACTTGGAGCTATATTTTTATTCGTCACATAATATGAGTTTTGCTTGGAGCATCATTTTATTTTGTTATTCTCTGTTAGGTGTTATTTATAATCTTGTTTTTCAATAAAAAGTTCCATGAATTGCCTTAGGATGCTTGCATTGCATGTTTGATGTGTGATGTGTAAAAACAGAAACTTTTGCTGTAGTGTTTGAATTTTCATATTTTACTGGAATGTGGAAAGTTTCTGAAATTTTACAAAGTATTGTCATTTAAATTATTTAGCATGTCCTAAATTTTCATAATTTTTTGAGTTACAGAAGTACACTAGTTTAATAGATTACTACAGACTGTTCTGTTTGGACAGATTGCTGTCATAGTTTCGTTATCTACTTATCCTATAGTTTCCATAGCCTATATTGGTAGATATAAATTGTGGAAACGATAGTAAACAGTAGATGATGGTTGAAAATTATTGTGAAACTTGTCTTGGCAGTACATGAAGTGTTGATTTATTCTTATGTGTACTAACCTATCTCACGTGTTCTTTTCGAGTTTTGTGTGGATGAAGTTTTTGAGAATAGGTGAAACCGGGATATGAGAGGATTGAAGAAGATACAAAAGCTCAAGCTTGGGGATGCCCAAGGAACCCCAAGTAAATATTTTAAGAAGTCTCAAGCATCTAAGTTGGGGATGCTACGCATCCCACCTCTCTTCGTCAACTATCAGTTAGCCTATGTTGACCCTAAATTTTTATTCGTTCACATGATGCGTGCTATTCTTTGAGTTCTATTCTTGTTTAGTTTGCTATTTGAATAAAATACTTACATCTGAAAATCTTTATTGAGAGAGAGAGTCCTCGCATAGCTACTTAATTGTTTGACTACTCATTGATCTTCACTTATATCTTTTGAGAGTAGCTTATCATTTCCTCTCATGCTTCACTTATACCTTTTTGAGGGATGAAATCTTTATGCACATGTGCTTCATTTAAATTTGTTTGAGCTTCTCAAAAAAAGCAATGGCAATATATGAAACTAGTCCCAAAGTGATAGATATCCAAGGAGGATATAATAAAAACTTTCATGAAGATCATTGGACAAATTAAACTTGATTCCTTGTAATAGTTTTGAAACATGACGATATAGTAATATGTGAGTCATGTTAGTGAGTAATTATGCTTAGTAGGAATATTGGTGTTAAGGTTTGTGATTCCCTATGCATGCACAAAAGTCAATAGTTATGCAATGAAGTTACATCCTACTTGTGGTGCATTATTCGGTGTTAGTTATGTTCAATGCTCACTTATGTGATTTTTCGTTTCTTGGTTTGGTTGCTTCCCAATCTATTTGCTAGCCTCCATTTGTACTAAGTAGAAATACTACTTGTGCATCCAAAATCCTTAAACCAAGTTTTGCCTTATGAGTCCACCATACCTACCTATATGCGGTATTTCCATGCCGTTCCAAGCAAATTTGTATGTGCCATCTCTAAATATTCAAAATAAATTTTCTCTTTTGTGTGCCCGTACTGCACATGAAATGGTGGGGAGTGTCCAATATTTTTCCATGCTAGATGTGTTATTCTCAAGATGAGTGTTTATTCACTTGTCATTGCACGAGAGTGCGGCGGTAATAGGGATGCCCATTCCCGAAACGAAAAAGAAAAAATATTTACTTTATGTTGTGAAATAATAAATTCCTTGGAAAGTGTTGGTATGGAAGGCAACCGTGGATACGGCCCGCCATGGAAAGTGAAAGTTTGGTGGAAAAAGGAATAAACTTTATTTTCTGTTTGGGAACCGCCTATGATATATCTAGCATGGAAAGTATTGTGAGCTACTTTGTCGTTTTCGTTGACAGGAAAAGCATGCCACCCAAAATATTTTTTCTCTCTCAATTTAAAACTTTGAGCTCTGGCACCTCTACAAATCCCGACTTCCCTCTGCGAAGGGCCTATCTATTTACTTTATGCAATTTTTATTTTTACTTTGAGTCTCCATCTTCTCTTATAAGCACCAACTAGGGGGCACTATGATCGTACTTGAGCATTGGGCATAGCTAATTGAGTGTGTTTCATGAATGGATCAATGATTGAGCATGATGGGCTAGGGATAACTTTCTTTAGTGTTGATATTTTGAAAGACATGGTTTCTTGTTGACATGCTTGAGTATTGAAGTCATTATGCTAAAACTAGACTATTGCTTTGAATCATTATAAGTCCAAATGTCCATGCTATACAAAGAAGAAGAAAAATATGATGAACATGTTAGGCAGCATTCCACATCAAAAATTCTATTTTTACCATTTACCTACTCGAGGACGAGTAGGAATTAAGCTTGGGGATGCTGATACGTCTCCAACGTATCTATAATTTTTGCTTGTTCCATGCTGTTATATTATCATTCTTGGATGTTTTACAATCATTTTATTATAAATTTATATCATTTTTTGGGACTAACCTATTGACATAGTGCCAAAGTGCCAGTTGCTGTTTTTGCTTCTTTTTTACTTCGCAAAATCAGTACCAAACGGAGATAAAATGTTGCGGGGATTTTTGTGGATTTTTTACGGACCAGAAGAAAGAAGATGGGCCAAAGAACACCAGAAGAGGGGGCCCAGGGTGGCCATCACCCACCAGGGCGCGCCAGAGGGCCCCCTGGCGCGGCCTGGTGGGTGCTGGGCACCTCGGGAACCCCCTCCATCGCCTCCGATGCCTATAAATTCCCAATTATTCGGAAACCCCAAAAAATAACCCGAGACTCTCCGCTCCGCTGCCGCAACTCTCTGTATCGATGAAAAACCAATCTGGAGGCATTCCAGTACCCTTCCGGAGAGGGGAATCCATCTCCGGTGGCCATCTTCATCATCCCGGCGGAGGCCATGATGAGGAGGGAGTAGTCCACCCTTGGGGCTGAGGGTATGTACCAGTAGCTATGTGTTCAATCTCTCTCTCTCGTGTTCTTGAGATGTCACGATCTTGATGTATCACGGGCTTTGTTAATATAGTCGGATCATATGATGTTTCAATTGCTATCTTGTTGTGATGAATTGAATCTTTCCCTTTCAGATCTCGTTATGTTGGATTGAATATTGGATTTGAGAACACTTGATATATGTCTTGCATGTGGATACCCGTGGTGACAATGGGGTGTTCTATTGATTCACTTGATATGTGTTTTGGTACTCAACTTGCGGATTCCCGCGGTGACATTGGGGTAATCTATGCATAGGGGTTGATACACGTTCTTGTCCTACTTTCTCCGATAGAAATCTTGGGGCACTCTTTGAGGTTCTTTGTGTGGATTGAGTATTATGAATCTGAAATTGTTTGATGCGTATCGTATAATTAACTCATAGATACTTGTGGTGACATTGGAGTATCTAGATGACATTAGAGTTGGTTGATGCGTATCATATGGTGTTATTCTAGTACGAACTCTTAGATAGATCGAACGGAAAGGATAACTTGATGTTATCTTAGTACGAACTCTTGAATAGATCGATCGGAAAGGATAACTTTAAGGTGGTTTCGTACCCTGCAAACAATTTCTTCTTATGTTCTTCGCTAGATAAGAACTTTGGAGTGATTCTTTGTTGCAGGTTGAGGGATGGTTATGTGATCCAATTATATTAGCATTGTTGAGAGATTGCACTAGCGAAAGTACGGACCCTAGGCCTTGTTTTCAAGCATTGCTATACCGTTTGTGCTCACTTTTGTTACTTGCTACCTTGTTGTTTTTATATTTTCAGATTATAAAAACCTATATCTACCATCCATATTGCACTTGTATCACCATCTCTTCGCCGAACTAGTGCACCTATACAATTTGCCATTGTATTGGGTGTGTTGGGGACACAAGAGATTTCTTGTATTTGATTGCAGGGTTGTTTGAGAGAGACCATCTTATCCTACACCTCCCACGGATTGATAAACCTTAGGCCATCCACTTGAGGGAAAATTGTTGCTGTCCTACAAAACTCTGCGCTTGGAGGCCCAACAAAGTCTACAAGAATAAAGTTGCGTAGTAGACATCAATTACCTTGTGTAGTTGATTACTATATGGTTTATTTGGTGGAAGATTATATGTTCAGATCCATTATGCTATTCAATACCTCTCTGATCTTGATCATGTTTATTATTTGTGAGTAGTTACCTTTGTTCTTGAGGTCACGGGAGAAGTCATGTTGCGAGTAATCATGTGAATTTGATATGTGTTCGATATTTTGATGATATGTATGTTGTGATTCCCTTAGTGGTGTCATGTGAACGTCGACTACATGACACTTCACCATTCATGGGCCTAAGGGAATGCATTGTGGAGTAGTTATTAGATGATGGGTTGCTAGAGTGACAGAAGCTTAAACCCTAGTTTATGCGCTACTTCGTAAGGGGCTCATTTGGATCCACATGTTTAATGCTATGGCTAGACTTTGTCTTAATACTTTTCTCGTAGTTGCGCATGCTTGCGAGGGGGTTAATCATAAGTAGGTTGTTAGTTCAAGTAAGAACAACACCTTAGCACCGGTCCACCCACATATCAAATTATCAAAGTAGCGAACATGAATCAAACCAACATGATAAAAGTGACTAGACGAAATTCCCGTGTACCCTCAAGAACACTTTGCCTAATACTAGTGATTGTTCTGGCCTGTCCTTTGCCTCAAAAGGATTGGGCTATCTTGCTGCACCTTGTTTACCGTTATCGTTACTTGCTCGTTACAAATTACCTTGCTATCAAACTATCTATTACCTACAATTTTAGTGCGTGCAGAAATTACCTTGCTGAAAACCGCCTGTCATTTCCTTCCGCTCCTCGTTGGGTTTGACACTCTTATTTATCGAAAGGACTATGATTGATCCCCTATACTTGTGGGTCATCACCCTTCTACCAATTAATTCTCGGGACGAGAATTTATTTTAGTAGGGGAGAGTTGTAACACCCCTGGGATCTTGCTACAATGATCAATGTAATTATGCTACAGTGATGGCCAAGATTAAGCTAATACTTTTGCTCATCCATGTGTGATCACTTTTGAAATCAAATCCTAATTCGATTTCTTTTGCAATTCAAATTCATTTGAAAAGTGGATTTAAAAGTTTTGCAAACCAGTAATTAAAAATCATGAATGGGTTCCCAATATTACCTAACCTTTTATAAAATTGCAACATACATTTTATAAAGTGTTTTGGTGCCTCAAAATAAATAAAACAGAGTCCAAATAGTTTATTTAAATACCCTTTTGATTTTTGTTGTCTCCAAACATTTTCATTACGACCCAAACTTTTGTGGTCCTTCTTAATATTGCAATAGGATTTATGGGTCTGGTTACAAAAATTACAAAGGTCTTTGCTATTTAAAAATAGTGCACAACAGTAACTGATAAAAGAAAAGGCAACAGAAAACTTAAAAAGGAAAAAGGCTACCCCCCACTGGGCTTCGGCCCAGCTGGCCGCCAGGCCGGCCAGGCCGGCCTAGCCGGCGCCTACAAGGCTGGCGCCGAAACCCTAACCCCACCCCGTCGCCACTTCCCCCTCTCCCCCGATCTCCTTCTCCCCCCTTCGGATCTGGGCGGGACCGACGCCGCCCGACGCCTCGCCGGCGACCCCTCCCCACCGGCCCCACCCCGCCGGAACCCCCCTCACCTCCTCCTTGCCGGCTTCGTCAAGCCTCGCCGAACCCGCCCCCCTACATCGCCTGTGAGCCGCGCTAGCACCCCACTTCTCTCCCCATTTGCACCGACCGCGCCCTGGCCGCCGCTGCGCCCCGCCGCGCGCTTCGGTACCCCGCACTCGTCGTGCTCCTCGCTGCTGCTACGCATGCCGCCGCGCACGCGCACGCCCGTGCACGCGCCGGCGGTCCGCACCCGCACGCTCCCTCACTCGCCCCCGTCGCCTACATGCGCACTGCCTCGCTGGCGCCCTGTTCGCCGCCCGCGCCGCGCGCCCCACTCCGCTAGCCCCACGCGCCCGTAGCTCCCCTGCCCAGCCGCGCCCCACCGCGCCGCCCGCCTCCACTGCCGCCAGCGAGCGCCGTGTGTGGCCGCACCCCCGGCCATGTTGGTTAGTGGGACTAACCCCCATGACCCTATGACAGTAGGGGCCCACGCCCGTGTAACAAAATAAAATAAAAATGATAAATATAAATAATAAATAATTTAAATTAATTAATTAGTTAATTAAACTTAATTAAACTTAATTAGGTTAATTAACCACTCTGTTAAGTAAGCAAAGTATGACATGTGGGCCAGGTTGTTTAAACCTAATTAAACTGTTATGTTAATTAAATTAATTAGATTAGGTTTAATGTGCCAATGACAGGTGGGTCCCCCACTGTTAATTAATCTGTTTTAATTAGAACTAAACCCTGATGAGCCCACTGTCAATGACAGATGGGCCCCACTGGTCAGTTTGACCTGTCAAAAGGGACTGTTGACTACTGACGTCATCATGATGTCATGCTGATGTCATAATAGTATTTTTCGAATTAAATTAAATCTGTTTAATTTCAGAATATTAATAAAACTTCGAAAATTAATATAAAATAATCTATAAGTCAGATGAAAAAGTTTTATACATGAAAGTTGCTCAGAAAAATCCCATGAATCCGAATACGTTGTCCGTTCATGTGTCACATGACCCTAACATAATGAACATGGGACTTTTCCATCGGATTCGTCTGTCCGGTAGTAGCCTGAGACCCGGGAAATATCGTCAGATATTTTCCCGCTCCGTCTATGAATTGTAGTACTGCGTTAGCTCATGCCTAGCACTGCATATTGACATGCCTTGCATCGTGATGTGTTTGTCTACTTTATATTTATTGTTTCTTCCCCCTCTTCTCTTCGGTAGACATCGAGACTGACGCTGCTGCCGCGTACGACTACGCCACTGACGATCAGACCTTTGCAGTAGAGCAGCAAGACAAGCAACCCCCCTTGATCATACCGATGTCGCCCATTCTTTCTCTCTCATGCTTGCATTAGATTTTGCTACTGTTGTAGATAGCTCCTATTCTTATGCATAGCCTGTTTTTGTTAAAATGCTACTGTACCTGCTGTTATATCAACTGCTTAGCGTAGATTGATTAGTGATTCCCCATGGACCCCTTAGTCCCAGTTGCCCCTGCTTCATCATCGATGACTCAAAGACTTGGTCAACCGACTGACAAGCCATGCCCGTCACATTCACCACACACCCCTTAGTTGTATGACTCTGCAGAGCCACTATCGAGTATCAAGGGTGACACCTCGTAAAGTACTCATGATGCTAACTATGTAGTGTAGGAAGGCGGTTGTGGTTATCAAGGGTGATTCCTCCTTCACCACTCCCGACGACGACTCTGTCGTGCAACCCCTCAAGCGTAGACCATCGAGGGTGAATCCTCCCTAGTCACCTTGATGGTTACATCGGGTGGGATCCTCCGAGGACGATTCCTCGGGTTTCCCCTTGATGTTTGGACACACGGTTACTTTAACTTTACTATTGTTACATGTTGAGGTCAGGATGACCGGAGGGTGTTGGTCTAATACGACGAGGCGTGGCCGGGCATTCTTGGCCCTTGCCGCAAGTCCTCGGGACGGAGCGACGGGACCACATATCGTGTATCGCACTCGTCACCGCAGTTATCAAAATGCTAATGGGTTGGGTATTTGATCTGAGCTGGTCGTTTGACCTTTTTTGCACTAACCTTCACGTGGGAGAAGTTGTGGGTACTTGGCGTCGTTGTATCAGCCGAAGCTCTTCGGAAGTCAGCAATGGAGCGGCGCGCGCCCGAGTGGTCCGCGACGACATTGATCTTGTATAAGAGGTGCTAGGACTGACCTCGGCCGCCCACGCATCATGCAGGAGTGCAAAGGGCGAGTGGTCCCATGACCCTTGCGCGCTTAGGATTTAGACCGACGGGCTGGCCTCTCTGTTGAGCCTAGGTAGGGCGATGACGTGTTGATGTCCCGAGGCCGGGCATGACCCAGGAAAGTGTGTCTGGCCAGAGGTTATCAAGCGTGTTGGAAAATGTGGTGCACCCCTGCAGGGATGAATTTAACTGTTCGAATAGCCGTTTCCACGGTAACATGACGAGTTGAAGTTGTATCCCGATATAATACAATTAGAATGACGACTTAAAATTGAAATGAATATTGGCTCCCAGATTTGCTTTCTCGCAAGGAGTCGAGGAAGAATCTCTGGGCGTGGTTACTTAATAAAATTGCTACAATAATATTGCTACCTACGAGTTACCAATCTACACTCTTCTAATGCTGCAAGATGTTGAAGATGCTAGTCTTCAATAGGACTAGGCCTCCCCCTACTCTTGCTTTTCTGCAGTCAGTCCAAAGATATAACCACATTCCTTGATACTGATGCATATTCTAGTATAGTTCTGATATAAGTCTTGCGAGTACTTTGGATGGGTACTCACTGCTGCTTTACCTCCTCTTTTCCCCTCGAGACGATTACTGCGATCAGATGACGGAGCCTAGGAGATGGAGTACCCCGCCGACGACTACTACACCACTGCTGGAGCTTACTACTACGTGGAGAACGCCGACGCTCAGGAGTAGTTAGGTTGGCTCCCAGGCAGGAGGCCTTGCCTCTTCCGATCCGCTGCTTATGTTTGTGCTAGCCTTCTTAAGGCAAACTTGTTTAACTTATGTCTATACTTAGATAATATTTGCTTCCACTGACTCGTTTGAATTTGAGCTTATGTATTCGAGCCCTCGAGGCCCTTGGCTTGTAATATGAAGCTTGTATGACTTTAATTTGTGTCTAGAGTTGTGTTGTGATATCTTCCCGTGAGTCCCTAATCTTGGTCGTATGCATTTGCGTGTAGGATTAGCGTACGATCAAAATGGGGGCATCACAATCGTTGGGAGCCCTAGAGAACGATTTGTTGATTTCTTGTGGAGAGGGATGAGCGGGAGGGAAGTGATGGCATCGCATTGGTGATCTCTGTTGTTCTGGATGACTGTATTTATGGGCGGGATGGCGGCAAGGGATGAACTGCACGATCTCCCCTGATGATGCGGTTGTGGAGACTACACGATCTCTCATGGCGATGCTGTTGGGGATATCGTGTGTTGTGTTGCGTCTGTGATCGTGTGGTTTTAACTGATGCAACCGCGCTTTGCCGTGGTTCGTCCGTGATCGTGTGTTTTTATCGTGGTTTTGTTCATCGGTTATATCTCTTAACCAACCACCGTGTTATCCACAGACGCGCATTTGCCTGATGCAACCGCTTGGGAGGAACCTGATTCTATAATCGAATTGCATTGTATAACAAGCCGAACTTCTTTGTTCATCCGTCTGCATTGCGCTGATAAAGTGAGTGGACTGCATCTTTCATTTGATATATGTGTAGTTACACATTTGTGAGCAGAGTCTATTGGATCTGAGGCCAGAGTTCATACAGATAATAGTGATCTAAACTTGGTGTTGTTTTGTGACGTCGCTGCATTCATGAAGTTATCCGCACTGCAGTTTTGTAAAGACAGAACTATAGACTGAAAGTAAGAGAACTTCTTGTTGGTTCTTACTGCACTTCTTTTTTGGTGACTGTGGACTGCAAATATGGTATAACTTCCAGTTTCAAGCATTTTGAATGTGAACGAACTTTAGATTTTGGGTGGATGAGGGTTACAAGGGGGTTGGGGGGCCCCAACATTTTTTTGTGTGATTATTCATTTTTTTAAAATATTTGTTGTTTTTGTTGACAATCGTCCTGTTTTGACTAATTTGGGCCGTGGTATTAGAGAAATGTATATATCACATCAGTTACGATGTTGGGCATTATTGTGAGTAAAGTAGAATCGGCCCAGATAAACCTGCCGGCACAACTAATACTCGTTGCGTTGTGGTGGTTGCGCTAAATTTAGTCACACCTCGTGCGCCGAGAGGGGCCGTGACTTGTTTATAAGCGTTGACGAGGCAGCGCTTCTGAACTGCTTTGTACCCTTGTTGGGCGCTTACACATGCGCTCTCTGCACGACACCTATGACATGTGGGCCCTTTCTTGCCTAGCCCCTTGCATCGTACGCATACGTAATGTGTTCCTCCCCTGGGCGAGGTCGCACTTGGGCGGTCATCTCTTTTTTTATGACTTCACGGGCAACTTTTTTCGATTCTATTCGTGTGTTTCCTTTAGTGTACTACTTTGATATATAGACGTGTACTGAAGTTGTCAGCATTCTGCATTGCAGTTCTGATCATATTGCACTGCATCTCTTTTAAAGCGAACTGCATGTCTTTGCCTTTAAATTTTGTGTGATGTTTCGTGTGTTTTTGCATTTTTTGTTTTTTACTGGAATTTTTTAGGGTGAGCACGGAGTGTGGTTTGTAGGTAAATCACATGTGTTGTCTCTTCAGGTTGCAGTGCGTTAGTTTATGAAATGTGAACTGCAAGTGTTCCCTTTGTGTATGGATGAATTGCTTCTTCCGTATAAGTGAGATTCATTTACTTTCGTGCGGCACTTTCGGGCTTGGTAGTGCTCTGTCTAATTGGGCAGGCTCTTTGGGGCTGGCCCATTTGTGTGGCCGTTCCCCCATGGCTCGCACACGCGTCCCTCGCAAACGCTCTCCTCTCAGAGAGATATAGGGTGAAAAAAAACCTCTCCCCCTGTCTTCCAATAACGCGTGGAGCAACTCCCCACCCGTGTCGAAACCGCCGTCGTGTGCAACAACCGGTGTCGCCCGCGGCAACCGCCGTTCTCCGTAGCATCCGTCGGCGCTCGGATCCCTTTTATTGGTACATTTGCTCGAGATTCGTTCATTCTGTGCCTCCTCTCCGCTCTCCCCTGCTCCCCCACCCCTCCCCCCGCACCGTCGAAACCTGCCACCGTCACCGTCATCCCCTCCGTTTTGGTCTGGCTCATCTCTTCATTAGCGGTCGTCGCAAATCTAGTTGTTAGATTGTTGTAGTGGTTGCGATTTTTGCTGATGCATTTGATTTCTCGCCGTTTTGAAGCCTGTACTCGTGCGTGCTCCGTGGGCAGAGAAATTTTTACCTAGGGTTTCATCAGATTTTCTCGTTTTGGTGCTGGGATTCGTCGCACCGTCCTCGCGCGCTTGCGCAATCACTATGTCTTCGCCAAGGAAAGAAGATGGTGGAGTTCAAGGTACGTGGACTGCTTTATTCCCCATGTATATTTTCAGTCTTTGTTTATCTAGATTTTATTTGTTCATCCTATAGATCTGGTTTTGATGTGTTAGTTCTCAGCATTGTTGGCATTTTTTGTCATTTGATGTTATTTTTTTGTTTTTTTAATCCACTAGGTAATTTTGATGGCAGTGGCCGTAGTGATGCTGCTTTTAATTCGTTAATTCCCCCGGGTGGTAAGGATCATCGTGGACAGGCAATGCCTGAAATGAATTCACCAATTGAAACCTCCCCTATTAGTGTGGTCCCTCTTGCTTGTATGTTCTTGTTCTATCATGATTTTTTAGTATTCTAACTTCTTTTCTATTTATGTGTTTTACTTCATTCATTTTTTGTGGACTGTGAACTACATTGTTGATATATATACTTGCTACTTTTGGTGTGCATGATTTTTTTGTTTGTTCTGTATTTTGTCAGCCATTTTTTCCTAGGAACAATCATCTGCTTATTGTATTTTTCAACAAAATTTTATCCCTTGAATTTTTCGCATACAGTACTGCCTTATATTGATAGGTGAACTGCATTTCTTCCTATGTTCACTTATTATTTAACCATATATGAACTTCATTTCGATGCAGCGTCTGATTTTTCTGCTAAGGTGGCTGGGTTTGAGGAGGTTACTCATTTGATTGACCGTTATTTGGCAGAGCGTACCGTTTGTGTGAGTTCTGAGCAGGGCTTCAGTCGTCCCGTCTTGTTTGAAACACAATCACAAACTATTGATGGTACGGAGCAAGTTACGCAGGCGTGGATGGTCCCGAAACAGGTTCGTGCATATGAATTTAAGAGACATAATAAGGTGTTGAGGTTTGGAAAATATTCAAAGGAGTATGAGGAGAAAGAGAAGCTTAGGAGGGCTGTAGATTCTGCGAAGAGTACCAAATTTGGTAAAGACAAGCAGCGTGATCTGGAGAAGAAGAGTCTGAGTTCTGTTGCTGAGCAAGGTGGTACTCCTCGGCGGAGTCCTCATGTTGCTTGCATGGAGAAGAACTTTGGTAAGAGAACCGTTGAAACTGGTGCAGATGATCTGAAGCGGAAGCGACCACATGTCGATGGTGAGGCTGAGTCCGACGACGATGACTTTGTGCTTGCTGATTTTGTGAGGAATGCCCAGTCTCCTGCCATACGGAAAGATTGTGCTACATCTAAGGGTCAGCGTAAGTGTCCTCGAGTTGATGGTGATGCAGATGTTGTCCTACAGGTTTGTTGAAATATTGACTTCGTTTCTTCCATTGTCATTCTATTTTTGTCTTTTGTCTCTTTTTTGCCTAGTTTGTTAATGTGGACTACATTTTTTCTTTAAACAGAAGAAGACGAAGACTGCTAAGAGGAAGAGAACTGAAGATGACGAGGGGGGCGCTGATGTTCGATTTAACAAGACTGTACGTTTGTCACTCCCCATTGTGTGCAAATCTGGTGATTTATTGAGAGATCCACACCGTGCTCGTGTGAAGGATGCTGGTTTTGGTATTGTCTTTAACTTGACCATAAAGGAGAATGTGTCCCGGGTTCTCATGTGCTATCTGATGGGAAAGATTGACCCTACGATGATGAAAATGACTTTGGGTCTGATAGGATTCTCCGAATCAGTCATGCTACTGTTCACCACATATTTCATTTTCCTATGGGACCTTACACTACACCAACGCCTGCCAACAGCGGCCATGATGAATCATTGTCTGCGCTCAAGGATGAGCTCAGTTTTGACCGTTCACGAAGTATAGGTGTCAAGGACCTACTTACATTATTGAAGGATTTGGTGCAGAGTGACGACGTCGAGAAGATTGTTCTTGTTGTCAAGGTTTTCTTCCTGATTCTTTATCAGAATTTGCTACGCCCCGGGCCTGCAGTTCGTTTGGGCAGGGTTGCTGCCATGGTTGAGAAGATGGATTATTTTGCTATGGCATAGATGGACTTTTGCCAGCTTGTTGTTGATGAGATGCAGTTAGCTGTGGTTAAGTGGCAGTCATAAGGTGTCAAGCAGAATTGCGCTGAGGGCTGTGCCATTGTTCCCTTGATTATGATTCCTTGAACCTTCGCATAGTTTCAGTGTTGCACACGTTGACGCCACATGCGTCATACCTTAGGAATGAAGACCTTTTGAAGATATACAGTCAGGATACTCTTATCAAGGGAAAGATTTATTTCGAAACTTATAGATCTGGGAAGCTGCCGGTTAGTGCATCCGTTCATTAATTGTTTTATTTTCGATTTATCCTTGTATAAGGCTTCATCTTTTTAATTTTGCAATCGTGATAGATCTGAACTTCCTAGTATTCACATGTGGAATTCTTTAATTTTTTCTTTTTATCTTTTTTGCAGTGGAAGGCATCGGGTGATATTGTCTACGGTCGTCCTGTTGCACTTTTATGTCACAGCTCTGGTGCAGGGCCTAGCAGTCCTCCTAGGTTCCATGAGCCTATCTACAGCCAGCTTCCTTTCCGTGATGACCAGACGATGCCTACTTGGGGTTTCATGGTTGGTCAGAATTTCAACACTAGAAGGTCTTCTGACCAGACATTTGTTGGCAGTAGGAAATACGAGGAGATCGGTGAGCTTCTTCAGAAGGTTATCAAATTAACTGAGGATTTGCCAACGTCTGGTGATCGTTTGAGGACAGTTGTTGGTTTTCCCCTTGTTGGCCATGACCCATGTGAAGAAGAAATTGTGGTTGCTCACAACTTTGATAGTGGTGTGCTTGATGGCTTGAAGTTTTCAGTGACAAATATTCGGTCTTCATATGCTCAGTTGAAGCAGTCATGGGATGAAAAGTGTGATCGGTTTGAGAAGGATGTTGAGCATATTATTAATGAAATGGACCAAGAGGACACTGGTGCTGATGCTTATAATGTACGTTTTCCTTTTTTATCCCTTTGTACCTATTTTTGTATATCATGTGCACTTCTTCATAACTTGTAGTTTTCTCTCATTTAATACTTCTTTCTTATCATGTGCCTGTGACATTTTTTTGTAGGATGGAGTGGAAACTTCTGATGTCGTTGCATCTCGGAATGATGGCATTGATGAGGTATAAATTCTTGTCCCATCACTTATGTCTGTTGTGTTATGTTTTCCTTTCTTGTTCTGTACCTCATGACTGTAACGTGTGGACTGCTTATGCGTACTGAAGTTTTGTTTGTCTTTTGTTCGTTACCATATTATTTTTGTGATGTTGTGTACTGTGTTGTAGGCTGCTGGAGTTGAAGGTTTTGATGCGCCCCGAAACTCGTGCAAGGGTGTTGATAAGGATGAGGACCTGGCTGATGCATCGTTCCCTCGTTTTGATCTGATGTGTGTATGTGTCTTATGATGTCTTTACCACGGTAACACGTTGTTCATGGTGAAAAACATATTTGGTGATATCAAAGATACCACAGTTGACTATATGTTTCAAACATTTGGCAAAGGAGCTTTCTTTGACTCGTATTTGATGGATTATGTCATCTCGTACTAGAAGCAAGATCCTGATATGAGTTTAGTTTATCGTTCTGGTGATCGTGTGCTACTTACACCTTTATTCATCACGGTACATGTGTTTGCTATCATTTTTTTGCTTATGTGTATTTCTTTTTCTTTCGTACTGAATTTTTACTCCTTTATTTTTTTTCATGACCCATTTATTTCTTTTTCTTTGCAGTATGTTCTTCAAATGGAATATAGTGTGAAGAGAGATGAAGAAGGATACCCTGTGTTGCTGGTTGTGCATAGCCCGTTTATTCTAGATGATGTGGCCAAACAGTTCAAAGTTTTTGTTGGCGATGATAACCTGCTCGACGCAAAACTAGTAAGTCCACTGTTTGCATCATTCCATCTTATTCTTTGTTGCATTTCCTTCATAGTTATTTTTCAGCAGCTATCCTCGTTCTATGTGCGGAAATGAACTTCACTGATTTGTTTTGTGTTTTTCCTCTTCCTGTATGTTTCTCCCCCGACAGATTTTGATGTTGCGCTTGAAGGACCAACATTACACCCTATACACATTGAACCGCTATAAAGAGACCATTGATATCCATGACACTAGGAGGTACACTGGATCTGCTGATCAAAGGACAAGGTGGCACAAGTCTGACTACCACGCAGACTGCACTGAAATGGTATGTCATGTTTTCATATGTTAATCTTTTTCTGTTTTTTTCCTGCCTTTTAGCGAACTGCAAAGTTTGTTTTCTCATACTGCATCGTTCGGCATAACTGAACTGCATCTATGGCATATTTTGAAACCGCATATGGGAACTGTAAGGTCTTTAAAACGCTTGTTACTAGTCATAGCACTGCATTTGTTGGTACAGTGCACTACATTGTATGTGATAGAGAACTTCATTTATCCCATCACTAACCTTGGCTAGTGATAAACCCAGGAAGATGATTTGACATGCATTAAGAAGAGGACGGTTCAGACTATGTAAATAATATGCAGTTGCCTAGCTGATAGGGATACATTATTTAACATACTTCTTCTATTTTTGTTATAGCTTTCTATATTGTTCTGAAATGTGTGTTTTTGTCTTTGTGGCTGTCTTTTCCCTCTTTGCCAGATGACCAGGATGACTCTAGTGTTGAAGAGGGTTTACGGTGAAAAGGCTTATAACTCGAAGAACCTACCCGACTGGGTTAAATTGTCGGAGAAGCCCTCTTTCCCTCCTTCTCCAGAACATGGGGCAAATGAGTGTGGATTCTATGTTTTGAGGATGGCGCGTCTGTTTGACGGCACGTGGATGGCTGAAAAATTGACGAAATGCGATGTAATGCCTTCTGTTTCTCCTATTCATTATTGTTGTTTGTTCATCCTTCCAACTGTTCTTCATCACGTTCTTGCAATCATTTTCTGCATTTTCTATTTTTTTCAGTTTGCTATCGAAGTTTGGAAGGCGGAGTACCTTTTCCACGTGCTGTTCCATCCTTCCAACATACTGTGTTTTGAAGACATGCCGCATGAGCTCTGTGATCTTATTAAAGAGCTTGGGCTTTCTTTACTGTCGCAGTCTCGGTCATGTTCGGATTAAGAGCCTTAGGGAGAGTCGAATGTTGAATATGTTTGCAAATATCTGTGTATGAACGCTACCTTTTTCTGTCGTGTGTATCTGATGTGGAGTACTCTGGTGAAACTTGGTGTGTTTATATATGATCATGATATATTTTTATGCTAAATTTGGTTCGTCATCTGTGTTTTTCTATCGAATGCAACGGTGTTGTTATAGGCGTCCCTTTTTTCTCATCTTTTTTGTGCACGAAAACATTTAAAATGGAAGTACGTTATGCCTTTTTTTAACTGCACTGCAACCCCATTATGCCATTTTTTTTTGAATTGTACTACCACCATGTGTATGACTGAACTGTCCTTTTTTGTGCGACAACTTTTTTCTACTTCCTTTTTTTATCGAGCATTGCATGTTGGGTGGCTCTGGGAAGGGGGTTGGATTGGGGGGCACCCCCACCCTCACATTATTATTTTTTGAATTACATTTTTTATCAAGCAGGGGGTGGGATCACGTTTTCTCCGCACTATCTATCTTAGGGGTGTCGGGGTATCAAGAAATTTTCTCCCCAGAATAATCGCACTGCGCCTGTCAACCAAGCGCACTGCCGGTGTTAGCGCGAGGCCGAGCCGGGGGTGGGGGAGGGGGCCAGGAACGAGTCAGAGCAGGCGAAGCCGCGGCGTGCCGTGGCGTCGCATGCTCCGGCGAGTCCGTCACGTACGTGATCCCCACTATCTATCTTAGGGGTGTCTGGGGGTGCGGTTGTTCGGGGGGGGACAGAATAACCGCACTGCTCCTGTCAACCAAGCGCACTGCTGGCATTAGTGCGAGGCCGGGACGGGGGTGGGGGAGGGTATGGACCCCCCTCCCCCACCCCCTGCGAGGCCGAGCCAGGAACGAGCCGGAGCAGGCGACGCCTCGGCGTGTCGCACCGTCGCATGCTCCGGCGAGTCTGTCACATACGTGACTCCCACTATCTATCTTAAGGGTGTCGGGGGTGCGGTTGTTCGGGGGGGACAAAATAACCGCACTGCGCCTGTCAACCAAGCGCGGTGCTGACGTTAGCGTGAGGCCGAGCTAGGGATGAGGGAGGGGGCGTCTGGACCCCCTCCCCTAACCCCGGCGAGGACGAGCAAGGAATGAGCTGGAGCAGCCGTCACATACGTGACCCCCACTATCTATCTTAGGGGTGTCGGGGGGTGCGGTTGTTCGGGGGGGGGGGGGGGCAGAATAACAGCACTACATTTGTCAACCAAGCGCATTGCCGGCGTTAGCGCGAGGCCGAGCCAGGGTGGGGGAGGGGGTGTGGACCCCCCCTCCCCAACCCCCGGCGAGGCCGAGCCAGGAACGAGCCAGAGCAGGCGACGCCGTGGCATCGCTAGCTCTGGAGAGTCCGTCACATACGTGACCCCCACTATCTATCTTAGGGGTGTCGGGGGGTGCGGTTGTTCGGGGGGGGGACAGAATAACCGCACTGCGCCTGTCAACCAAGCGCACTGTCGGCGTTAGCGCGAGGCTGAGCCGGGGGTGGGGGAGGGGGTCTGGACACCCCTCCGCCACCCTCGGTGAGGCCGAGCCAGGAACAAGCAGTAGCAGGCGACGCCGCGGCGTGCCGCGGCGTCGCATGCTCCGGCGAGTCCGTCACATACATGACCCCCACTATCTATCTTAGGGGTGTCTGTGGGGGTGTGGTTGTTCGGGGGGGGAATAGAATAACCGCACCGCGCTTGTCAACCAAGCGCATTGTCGGCGTTAGCGTGACGCCGAGCCGGGGGTGTGGGAGGGAGGGTCTGGACCCCCTCCCCCACCCCCGGCGAGGACGAGCCAGGAACGAGCTGGAGCAGGCGACGCCGCGGTGTGCCCTGGCGTCGCATGCTCCGGCGAGTCCGTCACATACGTGACCCCCACTATCAATCTTAGGGGTGTCGGGGGGTGCAGTTATTCGAGGGAAGGGGTAACAGAATAACCGCACTACGCCTGTCATCCAGGCGTACTGCCGGTGTTAGCGCGAGCCAAGGGGGTGGGGGAGGGGGGTCCATGGGGGTCGGGGAGAGGGGTTTGGACCCCCCTCCCCCACCCCCGACAAGGCCGAGCCAGGAACGAGCCAAACAGGCGACGCCGCAACGTCGCATGCTCCAGCAAGTCCGTCACATACGTGACCCCCACTATCTATCTTTAGGGTATCGGGGGGGTGCGGTTGTTCGGGCCGGGGGGTGGAAACAGAATAACCGCACTGCGCCTGTCAGCCAAGCGCACTGTCGGCGTTAGCGCGAGGCCAAGACAGGGGGGGTCTAGACCCCCTCCCCCACCCCTGGCGAGGCCGAGCCAGTAACGAGCCGGAGCAGGCGACGCCGCGGCGTGCCGCGACGTCGCATGCTCCGGCGAGTCCATCACATACGTGACCCCCACTGTCTATCTTAGGGGTGTCGAGGGGGTGCGGTTTTTCGGTGGGGGGGGGGACAGAATAACCGCACTGCTCCTGTCAACCAAGCGCAATAACGGCGTTAGCGCGAGGCCGAGTCGGGGGTGGGGGAGGGGGGTTTGGACCCCTCCTCCCCTACCCCCGGTGATGCCGAGCCAGGAATGAGCCGGAGCAGGCGACACCGCGGCGTCGCATGCTCCGACGAGTCCGTCACATATGTGACCCCCATTATCTATCTTAGGGGTGTAGGGGGTTCCAGTTGTTCGGGGGGGGACAGAATAACCGCACTGCACCTGTCAACTAATCGCACTGCCGGCGTTAGCGCGAGGCCGAGCCGGGGTGGAGGAGGGGGGTCTGGAACCTCCCTCTCCCACCCCTGGCGAGGCCGAGCTAGAAACGAGCCGAAGCAGGCGACGCCGCGGCGTCTCATGCGCCGGCGAGTCCGTCACATATGTGACGCCACTATCTATCTTAGGAGTGTCGTGGGGGGTGCGGTTGTTCGGGGGGGACAGAATAAGCGCACTGCGCCTGTCAACCAAGCACACTGCTGACAATAGAGCGAGGCCTAGCCGGGGGTGGGGGAGGGGGAGTCTGGACCCACCTCCCCCACCCTCGGCGACGCCGAGCCAGGAACGGGCTCATGCACATGTATTGCACATACATAGGTTAATTACATGTGTGCACTTCTTTGTTGCACTGCATCCTCTACTTATGGTGCACTGCATTTGTTTAGCACCTGAACTGCTTATAAATTGCTTGTGTACTGCAAGTTTCTACATTCGAGCTGCATGTTCTTTTTTGTGTACTGCACTGTTTTGTTTGTGCACTTCTTTGTTTCTGCACTGCATGTGCCTACTATACGAACTTCTTATGCTTTGTTTGTGTACTGCATGTTCCTACATTCATCCAAATATTATTGGGATGGTAGTATGTTTGTGTGACACACATCATTTTGATAAGTTTTTCAAGCAATGTCGATACTTGTCTGGATACAAAAGCCCTAATTAGTGCTTTAGTGCAGACATATGGCAAACCTAGCAACAAGAAACAATGGAATTTAACTAAAGCAAAATCACAACTAAAGCAGAATTTAACTTGCTGTTGTATGGGATTAGACCCTTGTTCTTCTTCTTTTCTTCCTTTTCTTCTTTTGCTCTTTGTAGCCCCATTGCGAGGTCGTCAATACGTTTCCATGAATTATAGCTGGCATATGCATCTACTGCTGCATACTTGATAAGCTTCTCTGGCAGTGGGCAGAACCCCCACAAAGTATGGTCTTCGTTACGGTTGATTTTGTTCTTCACGTCCTTATAGTGATCGTTGATCACCCATCCAGCAACATCAGCCAAAGAGTCAATTTTCTTTTTGTTGTATGGGTCTCTCCATTCCACCTGAATATCAATGTAGTTGTTGGAGTTGATCTCTAAGTCAGAGAGCTTCAGCTTTCTTTTGTCTCCTTCAATGGCGAATCCGGCGAATGTGTATTCTTTATTCATCAGGAAATCATTGAGTTCCTAGGGCCTGCAATTTTTTAGATACTGAATATTAGTGTCATTTATCTGCAAGTTGTCAAATTATAAATATGATAGTTTCTACATTTATTTGCAAGTTGTCAGAAAATAAGTGCAAGTACTTACTACATTACTTAAGTTATCATTTTCAAGTTCAGAAAATATTTGTTTCATCTGTTTACTAATTATTTCAAGTTCAGACTTATTTCATTTTTTCTTTGTTTCAGGCCTAATAGATGTAAAGCAATTAATCAAGTATTGAACACATTATTTACATGGATCCAGCCCCAAATTATCTATGAATTCCTATGGTATGCTTTAAAAAATCAGAATCCAAGTTTCTTTATCTTTGTGATAATTATTTCTGCATGAGTGTAAGAGGGTTTTTTGAGATGAAGAAAATTAAAATTTCAGATTGAGAACCAATAATACAAATTGAGAATCATTGTCACCTGTCTTTAGCCGCAAAGATGTGGTAGACAAGGCACTCGTGTTCTACACATAGCTGGAGGACCGCTGCCTTTTGTGCCTCTTCGTAGTGCGTGTACTCGATATCAACGCCGACGATTTTGACGGGCATGCCGCTGAGCTTCTTCGTGAGCGTGGACAACATCTTGTCCATGTCGCGAGCCTTGCTTGTGTAGATGACCTGGACGTTGTAGTTGCCGTGGAGCTTGACATCGTGGAGCTCCCTAGTGTACTTGCGCTTCCTCTTGTACAGAGGTGCATCGACCATGGCTCTGTTTTCTCTCGTTTGATTTTGTCGAGAGAGGTTGATGGAAGAGATGGGTAGATGAAGCGGGAATGGAAAAGATTGGTAAGAAGAAGCGGGAATGGTGATTTCGGTGAGAAGCAAAGATGAATGAATCACTTCTGAATGGGGTTTTTATGGCAGTTTGCTACATGTCGTGTGGTGGGGGAGGTGGTGGGAAGCGTGGTGGGGTGGTGGTGTCAGCCATAACGTGGCAACTGAAGAGAGGACGTGAGTGGGGTGGAGGTTCCGTTAGTGGCCTGGAAATCTGAAACGGTCTCCCCTCTTTTTTCGTACGCAATTGAATAACTAACATGCTTAGTGTTTGTTTGTTTTTTCAAACTATTTGCACCGCTTGGGAAACACAAAAGGACTGCCTACATCCACACACTGTACTTCATGCAGCTGGGTGTTTTATGAGCATACTGCATTGTATCAGAAACTTTATTCCATTCGAATATAGGCGAAGTGTTTTGCTTTAATTAGAGGGTTGCATTCTTGAAGGGAGCCACACTGCTATTTTGTAGCATGAAAACTGCATTCGGAATGTATCAGCACTGCTTTCCGTACGGGAACATATTTCGTCGCTAAAGGCATCATACTGAATTCTTTATTGTGCCGTGGAATTTGAGAAAGATATATCCATGGCGCTAACGTTGTTGGGCTTTCTTATTGCGAATAAAGGACATTCGACCCATTTTAGGCCTGCCGACACTGTAGCTTCTTGGTGCGGTATGCGTATGCGCCAAAGTTTAGTCCCACCTCGCCCGCCGAGGGCGAACGTGACTTGTTTATAAGCGCTGGTGAGGCAGCATTACTGAACTCCTCTATACAATTGTTTGGCGCTTACACACGATGCTCGCTGCACCACACACCATGACCTGTGGGCCCTTGTGTGCCAATCCCCGTGCACAATTTGCACGCCTGTTACGGCACTAGATGGCGACGGGTCGCACCTAGGCGTTCATACTTTTTTTATTTAGCGCGCAACTTGTGTTTTCTCTATAGAACTGCTTTGTCGTACTGATGTGTACTGCAGTTGCCAACACTGTGCACTGCATTCGTTTTCAGAGAGAACTGCATGTCTTTTTGCCTTTATTTTTGTGTGTGTTTTCCTCATCGCTTGTCTGCATGTTTGTCTATTGTATACCGGTGTGCGCACGTCCTTTTTATGCACATCTTTGCATCATATGCTAGCTTTGCTACGTTTGCATCTATTGCACTGCAGTATAGTGTAACAAAGAACTGCAGCGTGTTGTAAAAGAGGACTGCAATAATGTACAGGAGAATAAATTTGTTTCATACTTAAGCAAACTACATGATTTCAAAGAAAATTAACTACATCACACATACACCTGGGTAAAGCAAAAGCAAACTACAAACTCAAAAGCAAAGCAATTTTTAACTCGAAATATAAGACGATTAGAGCAACCTTAAAGATACTTTTTGGCCTGCACCATCTCCGTCTTCACCGTCCTGCCACGCTTCTTGGACTTCTCCAGCTTTGCGCGGCGAAGCCCGTTCTGGGTGAGGGTGATGCGTCTCCATATCTCGTACGCGACATAAGCGTCCTTTGCCGCGTACTCGATGTGCTTCTCGGACAGGGGGATCCTCTCCCAGTGCATGTGATCTTCATCGATCAGCTTGTGCTTCATGTTTGTGTAGTAGTCATCGATGAGCATGCTGGAGACGTCGCCAAGCGAGTCCAAATACTTGGTGCTTTCGGGCACCCTCCATTCCTTGTGGATGTCAACAAAGTGGCCGATCTCCAGGTCGACGCGCTCCGTCTTATGGATGGCCTGGTCGATGGAGAAGCCAGCAAAAGTGTACCTTGGGTCTCGGAGGAAGTTGTCAAACGTCATGCAATTGTCTTCGGCGGCGCTAAGTTGGAAGAGCAGCACCGGCTGGGTCTTGCCGATGGAGAGCTGGACGAGGGAGGCATTCTGCTTGTGGGCTGGCTCGTTGGTGTACTCGACATCAACTCCGACGATCTTTTTGCGCTAGTACTTGAGGTACTACTCGTAGTGTTCGACGGTGTCCTCCACCTTCTGCACAGCGTTGGTGTGGATCACGTGCAACTTGGTGGTGCCATGGGCCACCACCTCCCTGAGTTCCCTGATGAACCCCATCGCCGAGAGCCCTGCAGAAGGATTTGTTGATTTCTCGTGGAGAGGGATGAGCGGGAGGGAAGTGATGGCAGCGCAATGGTGATCTCTATTGTTCTGGAGGTCTGTATTTATGGGCGGGATGGCGGCAAGGGAGGAACTACATGATCTCCCCTGACGATGCGGTTGTGGAGATCGTGGGTTGTGCTTCGTCTATGATCGTGGGTTGTGTTGTGTCTGTGATCGTGGGTTTTACTGATGCAACCGATCGGACCATGGGTTCATTTGTGATCGTGGGTATTTTGATCGTGTTTTTTTCATCAATAATATTTGTTAACCACCGTGCTATCCACAGGCGCACATTTGTTTGTAGTATGCGGTAGGCGGTACGGACATCGAACGTGATTCATTTACCGAACTGCATTGTATAAGTTACCAGACTTCATTAGTTCACATTGTGGCACCACTCTTATGGAGGGAGAGGACTACATCATTTTTTTGATACAACTGCAGTTCATAGCCTGGGGGAGGGGGGCACACATTTTTCTGAGCATATTGTATTGGATGATGTACATAGTTGTGCTCTATACTGCATTGTATAGAGTTATCTGCACACCGAACGTAACAGAACTTCTTCCCTTACCCTGCGCACTTCATTTCTAAAAGGTGCGGACTGCATTTATTTTGTGGCTTTCAGTTTCATGCAGTTTGAATGTGAAGGAAAACAAAAAAAACACATTCGGCCCAAATATATAAATCCATGGCGCTCACGTTGTTGTGCTTTCCTACTGCGAGTAAATCATAGTCGGCCCAAATAGGTCCACCTCGCCCGCCAAAGGCTCCCAAATAGGCCATCTGTCGGTTCGGTGTGCGAATGCGCCAATGTTTAGTCCCACCTCGCTCGCCAAGGGCGACCTCGGCCTGTTTATAAGCGCTGGCGAGGTAGCACTTCTGAACTCCTCGATACAATTGTTGGGCGCTTACGCACGGCGCTCGCTGAACCACACACCATGACCTGTGGGTCCTTGTGTGCCTGTCCCCATGCATCGTGGCTCAGAACCGGTGCGCATGCGTATATCTGCAAGCGCTGCCCTACTAAGAGACTGGCTGGGTACGGGTCGCACCTGGGCGGTCATTTTATTTATTTATTTTTTCATATGAACACTTTTTGTCACGTTATGTACTGCATGTACCATCATTGCGCACTGCTCTTGCCATAATGCACATGAATTACCTTTGTGAACTTCATGTACCAGACAATGCACTTCGTGAGTATACTCTTGTGAACTGCATTCAACATCTACAAAACTACATTCTACGATAAATTATAAATAATAATTAGTTAAGTTTGCGGTGATGATGCGGGAAAATAGGATCTTTATTAGTAGTAATCGCCCAATCCACCCAAGCAGTCCATCGAGCAGTCAGAGTTTATCGTTTGGGTAACGTAAACTTCCCTTTTCTTTTTGTAATGTAACTTTCATTAATTTTCCCCAACTACTCTCCTATGCAGCCGCATCTACTCGCCTAGACCTTTTGCATTTGTCTTCTATATATTAGCGCAACTTTTGACACATTGTAGCCCAAACTACTCTCATGTGTTGCCTTCCTCTCTTTCTTTTCAGTTTCTAGATTTTTTTGCCATGACGCTAGGCCCCTACGCGAGAGTATCCTGTTGTGGTCATGGTTGAGGTGTGCCGACGCACTGCGACTACTCAGCTTGCACGGAGGCCCGGATTGCTCGCCTGAGGGGAGCAGAGCGGCTTGCATATGGCACTATTTTCATAGAGGGATTGGATCTGGACCAGATCAATGTTGTGGTGTTCTATTCCTCTCTGCTTCGTCGTGGCCTTGGCCGCATAAGACCATTTGTCCATCGCCTTACGCCCACAAACGTGGAGACTTATTACAATATGGTAAGTTTCGTTTGGTCTGATTTATTTTTGTGTGTTTTATCTTGATGTATAATTCATACATTAATATGAACTGTTATTAGTGTATAAGTGCACCTCTTTAATCTATTAAGGTGTACGGCGCAATGTTCTTGTACCTTGTTATTAGTTTTTCCAAGTGTGGGGAACGACATGAACTACATCATAAGTGAGACTTGGACTGTATATTCACATGATGCACACTACATGTACCTCCTTTCGATAAACTTCATGTAAGATGGTAATGAACTGCTTGTGAGGTTGCTCTGTACTGCTTTTGTCCCAATTGTGCACTTCATGTAGCTCGCGTCAGTACTGCATAAAGTATAAGAAGTGCACTAATATTTTTTTATTTTTTTACAGAAATTCCCTCATCGAGCTATTAGGTTCACCATGTTAGGAAGAAGGGTATTCTCCAAGTTATTCTCGGTGAATGTTACGCACAACCAGCTGAGTATCGTGTTGGTGTTGATGGGCGGTTGTATCTTCAGAAAGGTTGGAATAAATTCGTCATTCAGAGTGGCTTGAAGTCTCGCCAAGTTGTTGTTGTCAACCTTTTCAAAATTGAGGATCATATGTTTGAAATCACGTTTGACGTGATTGGTTAATATTTTGAGGTGAACTGTAATAAGTACTTTTTGAGGACAGAATGCTACATTGCATTCTCTTTGTGGTCTGTAATAATAACTCGTATTGTATTTTATCTATGAGACATGCATGTTTAATTGTTAAATCAATTTGCAGTTTGTTTACCTAATCCGAACCGTCTGTTTTGTAGAACATAACTTCATTCTTTCAACTGGCGAACTGCACTTTTTTGTTTTTGTTGACGGTCAAAGTGCTTTACTGTACGATTCATACATCCATTATCGAGCTTTGTTGACGGTCAAAGCTCTAAGTCAGTGGAAAATTTTGTGTTTATATAAGTCTTACTGAAATGCAAACGGCTATACAAGTCTTTGCAGAAATGCAAACTGCTATATAACTATTACAGATTACCAAACTGCTCTATGAATCGTATCTATTTTGACGTTAACCTGCTATTCTTCTTGGTGACTGGAGTTTGTCTTTTGTTATAGTTTGCCTTGTTTTTCGTGGTGGTGTTGCAGTTTCTTCTCTCCGCACTGTTGTTTTTGTAGTCCCTTTGGTTGGTGCCTGTTTTTGATTTTCATCGGATTGGACTACAGTCTTCGTCGCTCCTTGCTTGCTGATTGATGCCGGTGTTGGTTTTGGATGTGGTGTCGTTGTTGCTTCTTTCTGCACAGCTTTTCCCTCTGTTTTCTGTCTTTTGTTTGGTTCTCTTGTAGGCATTGTTTGTTCAGGTCCTTCTTCTTCCTCTTCTTCTTCTTCTTCTTCCTCTTCTTCTTCCTCTTCTTCCTCTTCTTCTTCTTCTTCTTCTTCTTCTTCTTCTTCTTATTCTTATTCTTCTTATTCTTATTCTTCTTCTCCTTCTTCTCCTCCTTCTTCTCCTTCTTCTCCTTCTCCTTCTCCTCCTCCTCCTCCTCCTCCTCCTCCTCCTCCTCCTCCTCCTCCTTCTTCTTCTTCTTCTTCTTCTTCTTCTTATTATTATTATTATTATTATTATTATTATTATTATTCTTCGTCTTCTTCTTCTTCTTCTTCATCATCATCATCTTCTTCTTCTTCTTCTTCTTCTTCTTCTTCTTCTTCTTCTTCTTCTTCATCATCTTCCGCTTCATTTTGTTTTTGTCGTTCTTTCGGGGAAAATTCTTGTATTGTGTCTCCCCCTATTATTGCATATGCTGCAAAGTCTTGCTTTCGACAATTTTTCAGTGTTGGCAGCAGAACTGGTCCTGCTCTTATTTTGCTTTGTTGGTGCATCATTTCTGTTTTGTTGCGCACTGCTAGGCCCAGGGATTTGTTGTTGTTCATGTTTTTTCTTACATGTCCTGGAATTGTGTCCGCTGATGGAATTACACGTCAAGCACCTTCTTATTCCTAGTGGCCGACCATCATTGTCCAGCTCAGGTTGTGGCTTAGTATTTGTTTCAGCATTTTTCCCCAGGATGCAGCCTTTTGTTTAGCTTTATTGCCCCCTTCTTCCTTCCTTTAGTGTTTGAAACAGGAGGCGGAAGAATTATTTCCTCTTTGATACGACCAGTAGTACTGCGTCCGACTTTTTTTGTTTGTCAAGCAGAATCTTCTCTTGTTGTTGAATTTTCGCTACTTCTTCTTCTTCGTTGAGGACATCAACCTCGTCTGCCAGTGCCTTCATACAAGCCATTGCTCTGTGGTACCCGGCGTCACACTTTGTCGCTCTGTTTGCAAGGTCCATTGCTGTTTCTGCGAGTGTTTTTCTACGACAAAATAGCGAAGATCCATTCGGTGTTGTTTGTTCGTAGTCTCAACGGTCAAATGTCAGATTTGATCTTGCGTTCCTGGTGTATCTTTTCTTGATGTACACTTCAGGTATGTTGTCTACTCTCAAGAGATCAAGCATGCATATCACATGGACGCAAAACAACCCTGTAGACAACACAGATTTATTCGTGTTTGTTAGTGAACTTCATGAAATTAATAGACCAAAATTCTTTATTGAAGTGAACCTCACTTGTCCATGAAAGGTTTTTTACGCAAATGGACTTCATGCAGGCTCGATGAAATTAACGTTTTTATGCAAGCGAACCTCACCTGTGTGTGTCCACAGTTTGCACTCGCATTCGTAAACATCCTTCTCCTTATCGACGACGACCTAAAATTTATGTCTTGCCCAATCAAACAAATCTGATTGCTTGTAGTGGTGTACTAAGTACTTTGTTGGGTTGTCGGGGCACTGTTCTGCTCTGAGTGCGGTACTGCGGTAACGAGGCTGTTGGAAATCAACAAAAACGGCCCTTGTGTATATTTTTGACAACTGGATTTCATACCCAATTTGCGTTGATGTCTTTACTTCTGACCCTGTTATCAGAAAATCAGCATTACACACATGAGAAAACTACAATATCAATTTGTGTTGTTGATCAACATTATTGTTTTACCTCGTTTCTGATTGTCTCTGCGTGTTCGACGCCCCTCCTGGTCTGAATGCACTTGTCCACTTGTTGAGCAAAGATATGTAGATCATGCTTCTCTTTGACGAAATTCTTCTTCAATATGCGGTTCATGCTCTCGCTTCTCTGTGTGGAAGTCATCCGCGCACAGAATATTTCCTTGTAGTATGCTGAGATCCACTCATGCCTGTCAGCCCATAGCGATTTCATCACTTCATCCTCTTGCAGGTTGTACTTCTGCATAAGGCCATTCCATGCTCGTTCAAATTCTAAAGGCATTAATGGATGGTTCAGCACTGAAGTGAGGTTAGCCTTTAATGTGCCATACGCCTTATATAGTAAGGTGAGGTGGTCTTTGTATTTCTTCATGATGTGCCACCGACACGGCTTATGCAATGTATCTGGGAGGTTGGTCTCTAATGCTGCCTTCATCGAGGAACATTAATCTGAGAGGCAGAAGCAGTGTATTATTATGAAGTTGGCTATGTGCAAGAAAAGACGGAACAAATAGAATGGAAGTGAACAGATGTAAATATGCATGTGTTGCATTTGTACCTGTGAGTATGCAGATCGGTGGCTTGTAGTTCATGCATCTCAAGAATGTACTGAAAACCCATTCAAAAGATGGGATGGTTTCATCTCGGACAAGGGCGACAACAATGATTGTGCTTTGTAGATGATGGTTCACTCCCACAAACACCCCTAGAGGCATGTGGAATTTGTTCGTCTTATATGTCGTGTCGAATGTGACACAGTCTCCGAAGTCTTCATACGACCCTCTGCAACTTGCGGTGGCCCAGAAGATGTTTCTTACGTGATTATTTACATCTTTATCGTAATCATAAAAGAACTCTGGGTTGATTTTCTTCATCTTCTCGAAATAATCTAGCAGTTTCTTGACGTCGTCTTCAGACTCCTCTCTTGCAAACTGTTGTTTCTCGTAGTTCAAAGACAATGCAAACACATTTTGTCAAAATAGGAAATAATTACAAAAAGGATGCTCTAGCGAGATGTTTTAGTGATGTGCTTACTTGTTCACCCAGTCACGGCTAGTACGCCCCATGAAGTGCAGACCCCCGGACAGACGTGGTAGCGTTGACATCACCTGTGCGTGACTGTGGTTGTCTAACTGCATGTCTTTCACAAATTGATCAATCAAAGGATCATCCTTTTTGTGTGACCGCATGTGCAAAAGCATCCGGGGCTATCAATCATCCTGTGATTGTGCTTGAGCTCGACCTCCTCTATAACAAAGCGCCCATTATTCTTCCTTTTCACTCTGATGCTTGCTTGGCAACCAATCCTTTTAGATGTCTTTGCACGTTTCCGCTCATATTCAGGCACTGTCTCAATATGTATCCCTTGTCTGGAATAGACGATGTAGTTATTTTTGCTGTTGGTTGATCTTTTGCGTGTGCCAAACCCCACATGCCTTGCATAAGTGTTCTAAAACTCCCTTGCTTGGTCGTATGAGCTGAACTTCATTCCACCGGCAGGTACGAGATCTGGCGGCATGTTTTTGATCCTGCAAGATATCATTGTTGTAAACCATATTAGATAAAAATTTCATCATCATCTTTTGATTTTGTTTATGATAGAATTTTCTTTCATCACGTCACCAGACTAAGTGCACTGTTTTGTTTACCATATGAGGACTGCATACGAAATAAGAAAGTATTGCATGTTATTATATTTTCGAAGTGTGGTCTGCATTAGATATAGGACCAAACTTCATAGGAACTGAAAGTGTGCTGCTTTTCTCAATGGACTGCAATGTTATTATTTCCAGGACAGAAACTTACGTGTGTGTACTGTCGCTCACCCAACGGTGTTTGCAGCTCGCCGGGTTGTATTGGACATGGCGGGGTTAGAATGGATCTGTGTAGCAGAGGATCTCGCGGTGGCAGCAGTGAGGAAGTCTTGTTTCTGCTGTTGGCTTCTGGCCGAGGTACCCTTGGTGGCCGCTGGCTTGAACTTGATGTTGCAGGTGCACGCGAAGATCTGTTTCGTGTAGTAGGTGCACGCTGTGGAAATCTAGTGTTGTGTTGCTGTCTCACTTGGTTGGTTTGAAATTGTTGGGGCTGCGGCACATCATCGCCATCTTCATCATCATGGCCAACAGCATCATCATTGTCTGTTCGGACATGTTGTCCAAATGTAGTGAACTCATGCTAGTACTCTGGCTTGAGAACTGTTATCGGTTCATCATCATCATCATTGTCCTCATCATCACCATCCTGCTAGCGTTGGTGAGTGCCCTCCCACATGAAGGTGACATCGTCGTCATCTTCCACTGCATGTTCTTCCTAGAAAAAATCTTCTTCCGAAGAGTACGACAGCCTACTTGTTATAGTGAAGAATTCAGGAGGTATCTCAGGAGTTACCCATCCAGTGTTTGCAGAACAGTGGCTCATCATGCACTTCAGGGGCTTTGGGTTGTGAATTATCTGCGGCATTTTTCTGTCTGTTGAACGTCATTTCCTACACAGAACGACCGAGCTGCATTGCAGCTAAAATGACCTGAATCATACAAACTTCATTACATGTAAAAGGGTACTGCGAACTAAAGCACGCGGACTGCATCATCACTCTTTGCGAACTGAAGCAACCGCACTTCATCCATAATAAAGGGTGAACATCTACAACCGTGCTGCATAATCCACCAAGTGCACTGCAAATTCACTCACGGCAAACTGAATTGAACGTACTACATCGGATTCGAAGACATACTAAACTTCGAGAACTGCATTGACTGGAATAACTAAACTAAGCGCGAAGAATGACTGAACTGCTTACCTCACGTTGGAGTATGTTCTTGCGTTTGCAGGAAGTTCTATTAGCTCCCGTGTCCAGCTCTCTTGCATCCACTGGTGCAGTCCACTTTCTCTTGCCCTTCTTCAGTCGATCATGGGCGATTTGAACTTGGCTCACGGTCAGCGGAGATGGTGGTCTTGAGACGAACCTCGTCGAAGCTTGAATCCAAGCAGTGGCGACGGAGGAAGGAGCCTTGCGTGCACTTCTTCTCCGTCGAACTGGGGCCCTGGCGAGGGAGCACCAGATCGGATCTTAAGGAGGATGGAACGCAGTGGACCTACCACCGCTGGTTCCTGATGCGCTGCCGATCTCTGAGGCATTTGCCAATGAAGAAGGTCGGGCGGAGTGGGATGTCGGCGCTCCGAGGCCACTGCTGCAAAAGAAGGCCGGTAGGTAAGGGTCGACGGTGCTCCGAGTCTGTCGCTGACGCCGCTGCCGCGGTAGAAGGCCGGGAGGAGTAGGGCGGCGGTGCTCCCAGGCCGCTGCCGCGGAAGAAAGCGGGGAGGGGCGTCATCGCTCCGGGCCGCTCACGCGGAAGAAGGCAGGGAGGGTAGGGGAGGGGCGGTGGCTACTTGCTGGCCGCCGCCACGGTAGAAGGCGGGGAGGGGAGGGGGAGGCGCCGCTGTGTGGGGGTGATGTCAGAATAATGTTTTGATGTTAGAATGAGACTCTTAAGGGGTATTGTCAAAATAGACCCACCCTATATATATATATATATGTATATGTATATATATATATATACAACAGCTAAAAAATTCATGGAATGATTTTGATTCAATTAAAAAATGGCCATCACACACACACGATCCAGCAACTAGATTCGAACACACAAGCACATAGCGACAGCACACACAGAGCACCCACGCTGAGCGCGCACACACCCGGCAAGCACACACACACCCCGTGTGTGTACACAAGCAACGACACTGAGCACGCACACGCACAGAATGCATCAGTGAGCACGCACACCCGCCATGTAGCTCGCACGCAGGCCACGGAACGGAGCCGCCGCACGCTGACTGAGGGAGGGAGCAACAGAGGAAGGTAAACATGGAGAGAGAGGGGACGGCCATTAGAGCAACTCCAACCGGATGATCCAAATGGACGCGCATTTTGTTCCTTTTTATCCGTTTGGGTCGGTCAGACGGACGGGTGCGCCGCTTTTTCATTTGGGTCGGCTGGTGCGTCCAACGGGAATCAGACCCAAATTTGCATGCGTCAAAAAAAAGTAAACAAAATAAACATGTGCCCACATACAAACGTAAAAAAACATAATTAAACATAAATGCCTGGTCAACCGCCGGCCAAAGTCCACTTAAACATAAGTAAACATTAATTAAAACGAAAAAAAGTTCGTGCCCGCACGCTGCCCTAGCCGTCCACCTTGCCCTTGACCTTGCCGTCTCCATCGCCGCCGGTGAGGTCAATGAAGGCGGGTGTCAGCCCAGCCCACCCGAATGCCGCCTGGTAGGCTGCCAGGGCATCCTCCTCCGGCGTCTGCTGCAGCGGCGGCAGTGCGGCAAGCAAGGCGCGCTCCTCCTCCTCCTCCTCGAGGCGCAGCGCCTCCTGCTCCTGTTCCCACCGCATCTGCCGCTGGCCCTCTGCCTCCTCCTCCGCGAGCCAGTGCTACCTCCATTGCTCGAGGTGGGCCGCCTCCTCCTCCGGCGTGGCATCATAGTGTACGACACTGGGCCGCCTCCTCCTCCATTGCTCACCCACTCGCGGATGACGCTGGGCCAATTGTACTCCTCTTGCGGCCAAGTGGGCGGAGGCGGCGAGCGCTTCCACGATGGCGTGGGCTCCGGCTCCGCCTTGGGCTCGATGGATGGCGGCGACGGCGGTGGAGGCAGCGGGATGAAGGGCGGGGTGTGGACGGAGTCCCCTTGCAGCGACAAGGCGAGGGCGTGCTCCGGTCCATCCCACTGGGCGTCCTCCTCGATCCGGCTGGCCTCCAACGCGTGTTGCAGGGCCAGCTCGAGGGCGGCTTGGTACGCCGCCTATTCGTCCTCCTCCTCCGGGAGAACCTTGGGCGGTGACAGAGGGATAGCCTAGTCGACATGGATGCCCCGGCGACGCTCCTCCTCGTGCTCTAGCGCGAACCAGTGCTCTCGGTTGGGGGAGTATGGCGTGTAGGCACACATCGCCCGTTGCTCTGGCGTGAGGTACTCGCGGGACCTACGAACCTCCTCCGCGTGCGCCTGCACCGATCGGGGCATTGCCGGAATGAGGATCCACTATGGATCCAGATGCCAACCATGGGGTAGGTTGACGTTTGGATATTGCAGCAGCCGGCGGTACTGCCAGTGCCACCGCACCTGGTGGACTGGTATGTAGAGCCGTTCCCGCGTCGGAGGCGAGCCGCGTCTAGCAGGATGCGGCGGTGGTGATGGCAGCGGCGGCGAGCGCCCGCGAGAAGAGCTCGCGCCGATGCTGAGCTTGCCCTTCCCCTTCTTCCCATTGAAGAAGCCCATGGCTAGCTAGGGTTTGTGGTTCCCGGCGGAGGAGCAGGCGTGGCCAGATGTGGACGAGCGTTTGGAAGTGGATGAGGCCAGCCCCGCCGCACGCTTCCATTAAAAAGGACGACGATGTGGACCTTCTGCCCAGTGCCAAATGGGCCCTGAGGTAGGTGCGGACATTTAATATGATGTGGGCGGTGGTTGAGCGTCCGACTGGTGGACCCGCAGCGGGCACGGAGGAAACGCGGTGCGCGTCCATTTCATGTCCACGAGGACGCAAATCAGGCCCAAATTTGGGCCTGAAATGGATCGGCGCAGACATGCCCCGGACATGATTTGGGTTTGGGTCGACATGTTGGGCCATTGTCTTTGTCCGCGACGACCTAAAAGGACACGTTCGGACGAATTGGGTCGCCCGGTTGGAGTTGCTCTAACTGTGGCCTCGTGGGCAACCGGATCCGGTGATACACGAAGAAGCTGAGGTTGGTCGTGTTAACTTGTACATACATATGTGTGGGTAACTGTCACGCTGCCTTGTACTCTCCTAGTTTCTAGGATCGCAATCGATGCCCAGGGCATGCGTGCCTACAATTCAGGGCCTTCCTTTGTATGTAAACCAATTGTATGGCAACAGATCAATACAGAGAAGACATTCACTTCTCAACTTGGTATCAGATAGCCAGGTGCTCCTCCCCATGGCCGACGACCATGGCTCCTCCGCCGCCCCCAGCCTGCCCTTCTCGCTGAGCTCCCTCTCCTCCACAACCACCTCCGCCGGCACCAGCGCCGGTACTGCTCCTGCCTCCGCCGCGACACCCTTCATGTTCGGCTCCTCCTCCGCCGTGGCACCTGATCTATCGTCCTCTCGGATCGCCCCTCTCTTGTCTTCCACCGCGCCACCACCCTCCACGTTGGTAGTCCCTACTCGCCACCCCATCTTACATGACAATATCACTGGCCACATCAAGTTACTTCTGAAGCCCGCCGAGCACAACTATCACAAGTGGAAGTCCTTCTTCCTCCTTGTTCTTCTCCGATACAACGTCTCCTACCTCATCAAGCATCCTCCCCCACCCAACGCCGACCCTCAGTATCTTGAGCTTGATGCCCGTGTCGCCCTCTCCATGTACTTCACTCTCGCTAATTCCCTTGTCGACCATGTGATCAGCGCCACCACCACCTATGCCCCCTGGCACTGCATCAAAGACTACTTTCTTGCCAATCATGCCGCTCGCTATATGATGATCAATCGCCAGTACCACAACCTCAAGCAGAGGGGCCTCTCGGTTGACGAGTACGCGCGCCAAATGAAGCTACTCACCATCGGCCTCGCTGATATTGATCACGCCATTTCCGAGATCGATCTCACCACACAGTTCCTCCATGGCCTGGATCAGCGCCTCGACACCATTCGCGTGGTCTTGGGTGACACCGTTTCCCAGCCGCCGTTTGAGACCATCTTCTCGCGGGCCAAGATCGCCCAGGAAAACCTCGCTCAACGGGCTGCCGAAGCGCCAGCCACCATCCTCTCCATCCACGGGAGTGGTGCTCCCTCCGGCTGCTCCCTTGGTGCCTCTGGCTTAGCGCCCCCGGGTGGTGCTCCACCCCGGCAGGGCGATCACTCGAATCGCCAGGATCGCGACAACGACCGCGGGCAAGGTCAGCACGGGCGTGGCGCTGAAAGCACATATGCTCCCTTGGTGGTTTTGATAATTCATGACAACAAACATTGTCTCTTGGACTAATATGTCTACCTAGTTTATTTCAGGTTTAGTCCACAGAGAGTGTTGACAAAAGGGTGTGAGGAGATTCCCCAAGAAGAAGAAGAGGAAGGAATAGGATTGGCAAAGCTTCAAGCTAGAAGACTCTCTTTTTTACTTTGTGAGAAATCACTTTGAGTCCATAGGAAAGCCAATACTATTAAAAGGGGGTAAGGTATTGTTGGTGAACAAATTGCTCCACAGGCACAAGTGCTAGCCACCAAAAACACCCACAAGCTCTCCCACAAAATACTCTGTCTAAACCCAACTTTACAAAATCGGTGCCACCAAGTTTTCATCCGGCTCTACCGATTTTCTACCCAAGACAGGACCCTAGCCAAACCCTAGAATTTCGGTGCAACCGAGACTGCATCGGTGCAACCGAGTTTCAGTGACCAACTTTCTGGTGACCCAATTTATAAAATCAGAATTTCCGAGTTTATGCTTTGGTCTCACCGAGTTTTGGAAACTGCCCTCGGCCACTCATTTCGGTACCACCGAGATTCCTATATCGGTCTCACCGAGATTCCAAAAGTTGCCACATTTTTGACATATCGGTAGAACCGAGTTTTGCTTCGGTTTCACCGAGATGGCCAATAATGTTGTAACGGTTGGATTTTTGGAGATGCCTCTATATACCCCTCCACCACATCCCACTCGCAAGAGAAGCACTCGGAACAGTTCCCCACTGCCCATATCCAAATTTCTGAGAGAGAACCACCTACCCTTGTGTTGAGATCAAGATCATCCACTCCAACCATATGGATCTTGATTTCTAGCCTCCCCAAGTTGCTTTCCACCCAATCAATCTCTTCTACCAAGCCAAATCTATGAGAGATTGATTGAGTGTTGAGGAGTCTATCATCTTGAAGCACAAGAGCAAGGAGTTCATCATCACTATCAAGCCTATTACCTTTTGGAGGGTGGTGCCTCCTAGATTGGTTAGGTGTTGCTTAGGAGCCTCCTACTTCGTGTTGTGGAGTTGAACCAAGAAGTTTGTACGAGCAAGGAGATCGCCTACTTCATGAAGATCTACCCATAGTGAGGCTAGTCCTTCGTGGATGAAAGCCGTCATGGAATAGTCAAGGTTGCTACTTCGTGGACCCTTATGGGTGGAGCCCTCCGTGGACTCTCGCGACCATTACCCTCCGTGGGTTGAAGACTCCATAAACGTGGATGTACAATAGCACCACCTATCGGAACCATGGGAAAAATCCTTGCGTCACCAAATTGCGTTTGATCTTCCTATCTCTACTCTCTATTACATGTGCTTGTCTTTCTTTCCGCTGCCATACTTGTTGACTAGCATGTGTAGGGTGCATTAGACGTGTTATAATTGCTAAAACTGCCCACCAATTAACTTGGAAAAGGTTAGGTTTTAATTTTTGCAAGTAGTCTATTCACCCCCCCCTCTAGACGTCTCTTCTATCGATCCCTTCAATTGGTATCAGAGCTTTGGTCTCCATAGCTTCGGTTTCATCACCGTGGAGGAAGATGGATGTGTCCAGTTTGGGGAGTATTAGTTGTAGAGTGCCCGTTCTCGACGAGGAGTACTATAGTCAATGGAAATACGAGATGCTTGAGCTATTCAATGAATTTCCATTTGAGCAAGTATGTTAAGAGCCCCTATGTACCTCCTATTGATCATTTACATCCCACACACAAAGAGGAATTGATATGCTATGCAATCTTAGAACTGTTAATCTTATCATTATAGGATTGCCTAGAATTGTGCTTAATCAAATGAATTTTTTTGAATGTGCTTATACTTTGTGGAATGATTTTGAGAAACGATATCCAAATTATTCATTGAGTAATCTTGATGAAATTCTTCATAAAACTATTGTCTTTCACAAAATGATGCCTAGTGATCCTAAGTTTGACGATTATCTATTTGAGCTTAGAGACCTCATGCGTGCTAAAGGAGATGTCATAACTATCAACAACATCATTGTTGAAGCCATTCGCATTCATAATCTTGAACATTGTCATGATCACAACCCTAACAAATCTCTTATTTCTTATGACGAGGATTTCCCACTTGATGATGACAATGTGGAACATGGCCACTATGATGAAGATGAGTTGTTCAACATCGAGTATGAGAATACAATGAAGAATCTAAGTCTCATGGCAAACTTCAAGGATTACATGTCCGGAGGAAAAGAGTGGATTCTCGATAGTGGATGAACCGATCATATAACCGGGGATAGAGACATGTTTCAAGAAATCACACCAAACCATGGACCGCGAAGGTATGTAACTTTTGGAGATAACTCCAAGGGTAAGGTACTTGGTCTCGGTAAGGTGGCCATATCCCATGATAGCTCTATTCAAAACGTCATGCTTGTTGAATCCCTTGGCTACAATCTTCTTTCCGTATCTAGACTTGCCGATTTCGGTTTTAATGTACTATTTACCAAAGTAGATTGCCAAGTGTTTCGTCAAGATAATCATAACATGGTCTTTACCAGTTTCCATAGAGGTGATCTATATATTGTCTATTTCACTAAGAGATCCAAACCTCGTACTTGTCTTATTGCAAAATCTTCTAAAGCTTGGCTTTGGCATATAAGAATAGGACATGTTGGTATGCGTAATCTAGACAAGCTTATCAAAGGTGATCATATTCTTGGTGTTAAAGATGTTATCTTTGAGAAAGATAGACTTTGTAGTGCTTGTCAAGCCGGAAAACAAGTAGGTGGAAGTCATCCCGTAAAGAATATCATGACTACTAGGAGACCACTCGAGTTGCTTCATATGGATCTTTTTGGTCCCAACGCTTACAAGAGCCTCGGTGCAAATTCTTTTGGTCTAGTTATAGTTGATGATTTTTCCAGATTTACATGGGTATTCTTTCTCGATGATAAGTCGCAGGTACAAAAGATCTTCAAGAACTTCGCTCGCAAAGCCCAAAATCAGTTTGAAGTGAAGATCAAGAAAGTTCGGAGCGACAACGGATCAGAGTTCAAGAACACAAATGTAGACACCTTTCTTGGCGAAGAAGGGATTCTACATGAGTTCTCGGCTACGTACATGCCTCAACAAAATGGAGTTGTTGAGAGGAAGAACCGAACTCTTATTGAGATGGCAAGAATGATGCTAGACGAATACAAGACGCCAAGACACTTTTGGGTAGAAGCCGTGGAAACAGCTTGTCATGCCACAAACCGACTATCTTCACAAGCTTCTCGGTAAAACGGCATATGAGCTACTCACCGGTAACAAACCCCAAGTTGGATACTTTTGGGTATTCGGCTCCAAGTGTTACATTATTGATAAGCATCGTCGTTCAAAATTTGCTCCTAAATCTCATGAAGGTTTCCTACTCAGTTACGGATCAAACTCTCACACTTACCGTGTCTACAGCAACTTCACTCGAAAAGTTGAAGAGACGGTAGATGTGAAGTTTGATGAATCTAATGGTTCACAAGTCGAACAATTGCCAAATGATGTAGGAGATAAGGAACCTTCGGAAGCTATCCAAGACTTGTCCATCGGCAAGATTCGTCCCATGGAGGTGAAGGAAAGTACCTCATAAACTCAAGTGGAAGCCCCTACTTCACTTCTTGGTGAACCTCAACACGATATGGAGGCATCCACAAGCGGTACACGACAAGATGAAGAGGAGGAAGAAGTTCATCATGATGATCCACCAAAACTGTTGGAAATATGCCCTAGAGGCAATTAATAAAGTGTTTATTATCATATTTCTCCGTTCATGATAATGGTTTATTATTCATGCTAGAATTTTATTGACCGGAAACTTAATACATGTGTGGATAATAGACAAATACTGAGTCCCTAGTAAGCCTCTACTAGACTAGCTCGTTGATCAAAAGATGGTCAAGATTTCCTGACCATGGACATGAGTTGTCATTTGATAACGGGATCACATCATTAGGAGAATGATGTGATGGACATGACCCAACCGTTAGCATAGCAAATGATCGTTCAAGTTTATTGCTATTGCTTTCACTATGTCAAATACACGTTCCTCTGACCATGAGATCATGCAACTCCCGGATACCGTAGGAATACTTTGGGTGTATCAAACGTCACAACGTTACTGGGTGATTATAAAGGTGCACTACAGGTATCTCCGAAAGTGTTTGTTGAGTTGGCATGGATCGAGATTGGGATTTGTCACTCCGACTATCGGAAAGGTATCTCTGGGCCCTCTCGGTAATACAGCATCACAGAAGCCTTGCAAGCACCGTGACTAAAGAGTTAGTTGCAAGATGATTTATTATGGAACGAGTAAAGAGACTTGCCGGTAAAGAGATTGAACTAGGTATTGGATACCGACGATCGAATCTCGGGCAAGTAACATACCGCCGGACAAAGGGAACAACGTATGTTGACATATGAGGTTCACCGATAAAGATCTTCGTGGAATATGTAGGAACCAATATGAGCATCTAGGTTCCGCTGTTGGTTATTGACCAGAGAGTCGTCTCGATCATGTCTACATCATTCCCGAACCCGTAGGGTCCGCACACTTAAGGTTCGATGACGATATAGTATTATATGAGTTATGTGATTGGTGACCGAATGTTGTTCGGAGTCCCAGATGAGATCACGGACATGACGAGGAGTCTCTAAATGGTCGAGAGGTAAAGATTCATATATTGGAAGGCTATATTCGGACATCGGAAAGGTTCCGAGTGATTCGGGTATTTTACGGAGTACCGGGGAGTTACGGGAATTCACCTGGAGAAGTAATGGGCCTTATTGGGCCATACGGGAAAAAGAGAGGCAGGCCACGTGAGGAGGCGCGCGCCCCCCCTTGCCCAAACCGAATTGGACTAGGGGAGGGGGCGCAGCCCCCTCTTTCCTTTCTCTCTCCCTCTCCTTCCTTCTTCCCCCTTCCACCAAGTGGAATCCTACTAGGACTTGGAGTCCTAGTAGGACTCCCTCCTCTTGGTGCGCCACCCCTAGGGCCGGCCTCCTCTCCCTCCCTCCTTTATATACGGAGGGGGGGCGCCCCTTGGAGACACAACAATTGTTCCAAGCCGTGTGCGGCGCCCCCCGTCCACCGTTTACACCCTCGGTCATATTTTCGGAGAGCTTAGGCGAAGCCCTGCCGGAATCACTTCACCGTCACCGTCGCCACGCCGTCGTGCTGACGGAACTCATCTACTACCTCGATGTCTTGTTGGATCAAGAAGGCGAGGAACGTCACCGAGCTGCACGTGTGTAGAACTCGGAGGTGCCGTACGTTCGGTACTCGATCGGTGGAGCTCGAAGGATTGTTCGACTACATCAACCGCGTTGTGAGACGCTTCCGCTAACGGTCTACGAGGGTACGTAGACACACTCTCCCCTCTCGTAGCGATGCATCTCCATGGATAGATCTTGCGTGAGCGTAGGAATTTTTTTGAAATTCATGCTCCGTTCCCCAACAGTGGCATCCGAGCCAGGTCTATGCGTAGATGTGATTTGCACGAGTAGAACACAAGTGAGTTGTGGGTGTGGGTGTATACATATTGCTTGCCGTTACTAGTTGTTACTTGATTCGGCGGAATTGTGAGATGAAGCGGCCCGGACCGACATTACGCGTACGCTTACGCGAGACAGGTTTCACCGCTACGTGCACTCGTTGCATAAAGGTGACTGGCGGGTGTCTGTCTCTCTCACTTTAGTTGAATCGGTTTCAATGAAAAGGGTTCTTTTAGCAGATCAAAAAGCAATCACTACACCACGTTGTGGTTTTGCGTAGGTAAGAATGGTTCTTGCAAACCCGTAGCAGCCACGTAAAAACTTGCAACTACAAAGTAGAGGACGTCTAACTTGTTTTTGCAGGGTATGCTGGTGATGTGATATGGCCAAGACATGATATGATATAAGTTGTTGTATGAGATGATCATGTTTTGTAAATTATCAGACAACCGACAGGAGCCTTATGGTTGTCTCTTTATTGTATGCAATGCCAACGCTATGTAATTGCTTTACTTTACCGCTATGAGTTAGCAGTAGTAGTAGTAATAGCAATAATCGGCGAGACGACCATGACGCTATGATGGAGATCAAGGTGTTACGACGCTACGATGGAGATCAAGGTGTCACGACGCTACGATGGTGATCAAGGTGTCAACCCGGTGACGATGGAGATCATGACGGTGCTTTGCTGATGGAGATCAAAAGCACAAGACGATGATGGCCATATCATGTCACATATATATATATTGAATTGCATGTGATGTTAATCCTTTTATGCATCTTATTTTGCTTAGGACGACGGTAGCATTATAAGATGATCCCTTCACTAAATTTCAAGATAAGTGTTCTCCCCTAGTATGCACCGTTGCGAAGGTTCGACGCTTCTAAGCACCACGTGATGATCGGGTGTGATGGATTCTTTCGTTCGCATACAACGGGTGTAAGCCAGTTTTACACACGCAGAATACTTGGGTTAAACTTGACGAGCTGGCATATACAGATATGGCCTCGGAACACAAGAGACCGAAAGGCCGAACATGAGTCATATAGTAGATATGATCAACATGAAAGATGTTCACCATTGATAACTAATCCACCTCACGTGATGATCGGACGTGTTTTAGTTGATGTGGATCATGTTACACTTAGACAACTTGAGGGATGTTAATCTAAGTGGGAGTTCTTAAATAATTTGATTAATTGAACTTCAGTTATCATGAACATAGTCTAAATAATCTTTGCAATTGTATGTTGTAGATCAATGGCCCGCGCTGTAGTTCCACTGAATTTTAATGCGTTCCTAGAGAAAGCTAAGTTGAAAGATGATGGAAGCAACTATGCGGACTGGGTCCGTAATCTGAGGATCATCCTCATTGCTGCACAGAAGGCTTATGTCCTTGATGCACCGCTGGGTGCCACGCCCCCTGCAGGCTCGACAGCGGATGTTATGAACGTCTGGCAGTCGAAGAAAGATGACTACTCGATAGTTCAGTGTGCCATACTTTACGGCTTAGAACCGGGGCTCCAAAGACGTTTTGAGCACCACGGAGCATATGAGATGTTCCAAGAGCCGAAACTTGTTTTTCAAGCCAATGCCCGGATCGAGAGATATGATGTCTCCGATAAGTTCTTTAGCTGTAAGATGGAGGAGAATAGTTATGTCAGTGAGCATATACTCAAAATGTCTGGGTTGCATAACCGCTTGACTCAGTTGGGAGTTAATCTTCCAGATGATTCGGTTATTGACAGAATTCTCCAATCACTGCCACCAAGCTATAAGGGCTTCGTGATGAACTATAATATGCAAGGAATGAACAAGACGATTTCCGAGCTCTTCGCTTTGCTTAAGGCTGCGGAGGTTGAAGTCAAGAAAGAACATCAAGTGTTGATGGTGAAGAAGGGCACCAGTTTCAAGAAGGGCAAGGGAAAGAAGGGGAACTTCAAGAAGATCGGCAAAACAGTTGCTGATCCCGGGAAGAAACCCAAGTCTGGACCCAAACCCAAGACTGAGTGTTTCTACTGTAAGGGGACTGGTCACTGGAAGCGGAACTGCCCCAAGTATTTGGCAGATAAGAAGGCTGGCAACGTCAACAAAGGTATATTTGATATACATGTTATTGATGTGTACCTTACCAATGCTCGTAGTAGCACCTGGGTATTTGATACTGGTTCAGTTGCTCATATTTGTAACTCGAAATAGGAGCTACGGAATAAACAAAGATTGGCTAAGGACGAGGTAACGATGCGCGTCGGGAACGGTTCAAGAGTTGAAGTTATCGCCGTCGGCACGCTACCTCTACATCTACCCTCGGGATTAGTGATGAACCTAAATAATTGTTATTTGGTGCCTGTGTTGAGCATGAACATTATATCTGGATCTTGTTTGTTGCGAGACGGTTATTCATTTAAATCAGAGAATAAAGGTTGTTCTATTTTGATGAATAATATCTTTTATGGTCATGCACCGCTTGTGAATGGTTTATTCTTTTTGAATCTCGATCGTGGTGATACACACATCCATAATATTGATGCCAAAAGACGCAAAATTGATAATGATAGTACCACATATTTGTGGCACTGCCGCTTAAGTCATATTGGTGTAAAACGCATGAAGAAACTCCATGCAGATGGACTTTTGGAATCACTTGATTATGAATCATTTGAGACGTGCGAACCATGCTTCATGGGCAAGATGACTAAGACTCCGTTCTCCGGGACAATGGAGCAAGCAACAGACTTGTTGGAAATAATACATACTGATGTATGCGGTCCGATGAGTGTTGAGGCGCGCGGTGGATATCGTTATGTTCTCACGTTCACAGATGATTTGAGTAGATATGGCTATGTCTACTTGATGAAGCATAAATCTGAAACATTTGAAAAGTTCAAAGAATTTCAGAGTGAAGTAGAGAACCATCGTAAAAAGAAAATAAAGTTCTTACGATCTGATCGTGGAGGAGAATATTTGAGTTACGAGTTTGGCAATCACTTAAAACAATGTGGAATTGTTTCACAGCTCACGCCACCTGGAACACCACAGCGTAATGGTGTGTCCGAACGTCGTAATCGTACTCTATTAGATATGGTGCGTTCTATGATGTCTCTTACCGATTTGCCACTATCATTTTGGGGTTATGCATTAATGACAGCTGCATTCACTTTAAATAGGACACCGTCTAAATCCGTTGAGACGACACCGTATGAACTGTGGTTTGGCAAGAAACCTAAGCTATCGTTTCTGAAAGTTTGGGGATGCGATGCTTATGTCAAAAGGCTTCAGCCAGATAAGCTCGAACCCAAAGCGGATAAGTGCGTCTTCATAGGATACCCAAAGGAGACCGTTGGGTACACCTTGTACCACAGATCCGAAGGCAAAGTATTCATTTCTAAGAATGGATCCTTTCTAGAGAAGGAGTTTCTCTCGAAAGAAGTGAGTGGGAGGAAAGTAGAACTTGATGAGGTAATTGTACCTCCTCTGGATAGTAGTACGCCACAGAAAGAAATTTCTGTGACATCAACACAGACCAGAGAAGAAGTTGATGATGATGATCATGAAGCTTCGGATCAAGTTGCTACAGAACTTCGAAGGTCAACCAGGACACGTTCCGCACCAGAGTGGTACGGAAATCCAGTCTTGGAGGTTATGTTGTTAGACAACGGTGAACCTTCGAACTATGAAGAAGCGATGGCAGGCCCGGATTCCGACAAATGGCTTGAGGACATGAAATCCGAGATAGGATCCATGTATGAGAACAAAGTGTGGACTTTGGTAGACTTGCCCGATGAACGGCGAGCTATTAAAAATAAATGGATCTTTAAGAAGAAGACGGACGCTGATGGTAATGTCACCATCTATAAAGCACAACTTGTCGCTAAAGGTTATCGACAAGTTCAAGGAGTTGACTACGATGAGACTTTCTCACCCGTAGCGATGCTAAAGTCTGTCAGAATTATGTTACAATTGCCGCATTTTATGATTATGAAATCTGGCAAATGGACGTCAAAACGGCATTCCTTAATGGATTCCTTAAGGAAGAATTGTATATGATGCAACTGGAAGGTTTTGTCGATCCTAAAGGTGCTAACAAAGTATGCAAGCTCCAGCGATCCATCTATGGACTGGTGCAAGGATCTCAGAGCTGGAATACTCGCTTTGATGTAGTGATCAAAGCGTTTGGGTTTATGCAAGTTTATGGAGAAACTTGTATTTACAACAAAGTGAGTGGGAGCTCTATAACATTTCTAATGAGTATATGTGGATGACATATTGTTGATTGGAAATGATGTAGAAATTCTGGAAAGCATAAAGAATTAATTGAAAGGAGTTTTTCAATAAAAACATGTTTTTGAGTTATCCGCGGTTTGGGCATCGAGATCTATAGAGATAGATCAAGACACCTGATAAAAGATTTTCACACACCTTGATGAGATTTTGAAGAAGTTCAAAATGGATCAAGTCAAAAGAAATAAGTTCTTGGCTGGTGTGAAGTGGAGTAAGACTTGAAGATCTAGGTAAAGGTTGTTTACATGTTAGGCATCAAAATCTATAGAGATAGATTGAGACGCCTCATAGGACTTTCACGAAGCACATACCTTGACAAGATTTTGAAGAAGTTTAAAATGGATCAGTCAAAGAAAGGGTTCTTGCCTGTATTGCAAGGTGTGAGATTGAGTAAGACTCAAAGCCCGACCACGGCAGAAGACAAAGAGAAGATGAGTGTCATCCCCTATGCCTCAGCCATAGGCTCTATTTTGTATGCCATGCTGTGTACTAGACCTGATGTATGCCTCGCTATTAGCTTGGTGGGAAGGTACCAAAGTGATCCAGGAGTAGATCACTGGACAGCAGTCAAGAATATCCTGAAGTACCTGAAAAGGACTAAGGAAGAATTTCTCGGGAATAGAGGTGATAAAGAGTTCGTCGTAAAGGGTTACGTCGATGCAAGCTTTAAACACCGATCCGGAAGACTATGAGTCTCAGACCGGATACGTAAAGTGGGACAGTCGTTTTTGGAGTAGCTCCAAGCAGAGTGTGGTAGCAGCATCTACATATGACATAGAGATTTGCCAAGAACACACGGATCTGAATATTGCAGACCCGTTGACTAAAACCTCTCTCACAAGCAAAACATGATCAGCCCTAGAACTGATTGGATGTTAATTACATGGAGATGTAAACTAGATTATTGACTCTAGTGCAAGTGGGAGACTGTTGGAAATATGCCCTAGAGGCAATTAATAAAGTGTTTATTATCATATTTCTCCGTTCATGATAATGGTTTATTATTCATGCTAGAATTGTATTGACCGGAAACTTAATACATGTGTGGATAATAGACAAATACTGAGTCCCTAGTAAGCCTCTACTAGACTAGCTCTTTGTCCGGGGGGGGTTCTTTTGTGAGTCCCTAGATAATACAGCAAGCACCGTGACTAAAGAGTTAGTTGCAAGATGATTTATTACGGAACGAGTAAAGAGACTTGCCGGTAACGAGATTGAACTAGGTATTGGATACCGACGATCGAATCTCGGGCAAGTAACATACCGCCGGACAAAGGGAACAACGTATGTTGACATATGAGGTTCACCGATAAAGATCTTCGTGGAATATGTAGGAACCAATATGAGCATCTAGGTTCCGCTGTTGGTTATTGACCAGAGAGTCGTCTCGATCATGTCTACATCATTCCCGAACCCGTAGGGTCCGCACACTTAAGGTTCGATGACGATATAGTATTATATGAGTTATGTGATTGGTGACCGAATGTTGTTCGGAGTCCCAGATGAGATCACGGACATGACGAGGAGTCTCGAAATGGTCAAGAGGTAAAGATTCATATATTGGAAGGCTATATTCGGACATCGGAAAGGTTCCGAGTGATTCGGGTATTTTACGGAGTACCGGGGAGTTACGGGAATTCACCAGGAGAAGTAATGGGCCTTATTGGGCCATACGGGAAAAAGAGAGGCAGGCCACGTGAGGAGGCGCGCCCCCCCCCCCTTGCCCATACCGAATTGGACTAGGGGAGGGGGCGCAGCCCCCTCTTTCCTTTCTCTCTCCCTCTCCTTCCTTCTTCCCCCTTCCACCAAGTGGAATCCTACTAGGACTTGGAGTCCTAGTAGGACTCCCTCCTCTTGGTGCGCCACCCCTAGGGCCGGCCTCCTCTCCCTCCCTCCTTTATATACGGAGGGGGGGCGCCCCTTGGAGACACAACAATTGTTCCAAGCCGTGTGCGGCGCCCCCCGTCCACCGTTTACACCCTCGGTCATATTTTCGGAGAGCTTAGGCGAAGCCCTGCCGGAATCACTTCACCGTCACCGTCGCCACGCCGTCGTGCTGACGGAACTCATCTACTACCTTGACGTCTTGCTAGATCAAGAAGGCGAGGAACGTCACCGAGCTGCACGTGTGTAGAACTCGGAGGTGCCGTACGTTCGGTACTCGATCGGTGGAGCTTGAAGGATTGTTCGACTACATCAACCGCGTTGTGAGACGCTTCCGCTAACGGTCTACGAGGGTACGTAGACACACTCTCCCCTCTTGTAGCGATGCATCTCCATGGATAGATCTTGCGTGAGCGTAGGAATTGTTTTTAAATTCATGCTCCGTTCCCCAACAAAAACCACCTTCACCACCACCTCAAGGCAACGACACCTTCAACAACAACGAAGAAGAACATGATGATAAAGAAGCTCCACCATCCAACAAGCAAAAGCTATCCCGAGTTCGAGCAAGAGTGGACAAAAACCATCCTCTAAATCAAACTTCGGTGACATACAAACCGGGAGGATAACTCGCTCTAAAACTTGACTAGCTAACTTCTGTGAGCATTATTCATTCATATCTAGTATTGAGCCCTTGAAGGTAGAAGAAGCTCTTCAGGATCCGGATTGGGTGAACGCTATGCACGAGGAACTACACAACTTCGAGAGGAACGAAGTGTGGACACTTGTGGAGAAGCCCAAGGACGAGCAAAACATCATCGGAACCAAATGGGTATTTTGGAACAAACAAGATGAAGACGGTCAAGTCGTACGCAACAAGGCGCGTCTCGTGGCTCAAGGCTACACCCAAGTCGAAGGTATGGACTACGGTGAGACCTATGCACCCGTTGCTAGACTTGAAGCTATCCGCATTCTTCTTGCTTATGCTAATCACCATGATATCACACTTTATCAAATGGATATTAAAAGTGTGTTTTTAAATGGTGAGATTGAAGAAGAAATCTATGTTAAGCAACCCCCTGGTTTTGTGAATCCTAAGAAACCTAATCACGTATACAAGCTTTGTAAAGCTCTTTATGGACTTAAGCAAGCCCCACGTGCTTGGTATAAATGCTTAACGAAGTTTCTCATTGAAAAGGGTTTTGAGATTGGCAAAATTGACGCAACCTTATTCACTAAAAGAGTTAATGGAGAAATATTTGTGTGCCAAATTTATGTGGATGATATTATCTTTGGATCTACTAACCCACAATTTAGTGAGAAATTTGGAAGGTTGATGTCCGAGAAGTATGAGATGTCTATGATGTGTGAGCTGAAATTTTTCCTTGGTTTGCAAATCAAGCAAACGAGAGAAGGAACTTTCATCTCTCAAACCAAGTATACCAAGGACTTGATCAAGAAGTTCAACATGCAAGAGTGTAAAGGTATGAAAACTCCTATGCCTACGAGTGGACATGTTGATCTTACCAAGGAGGACGAACCGGTTGATCAAACGGTTTATCGATCTATGATTGGTTCATTGTTATATCTATGTGCCTCCCATCCTGATATCATGCTTAGTGTTTGCATGTGTGCTAGATATCAAAATGCTCCCAAAGAGTGCCATCTTAAGGCTGTGAAAAGAATTGCGAGATACTTGATACATATACCAAACTTGGGCATATGGTATCCCAAGGGATCTTCTTTTAACGTTGTTAGCTATTTTGACTCGGACTATGCCGGAGACAAGGTTGATAGAAAATCCACCTCGGGTACTTGTCCATTTCTTGGTAGATATCTTGTGTCTTGGTCCTCCAAGAATCAAAACTCAGTATCTCTATCTACTGCCGAAGCGGAATACATTGCCGTTGGATCATGTTGTGCTCAATTGCTATGGATGACTCAAACTCTTAAGGACTATGGCATACATGTGAGACATGTACCATTGTTATGTGACCATGAGAGCACAATCAAAATTGCTCATAATCCCGTGCAACATTCTCGAACTAAGTATATTCAAGTTCGACATCATTTCATTCGTGATCATGTTGCCAAAGGAGATATCAATCTCAAGCATGTTCGTACTGAAAAACAATTGGCTGGGATCTTCACTAAGCCACTTGATGAGAAAGTGTTTTGTCACTTGAGGAGTGAGTTGAACATCCTTGATACTTCAAAGTTCAGCTAGACTCACTCGGTTGCATGCAAGCGCATGAGCTTACATGACTATACCCTGATGCACTTGACATGTTATCTTATACCATGGAAACATATCACTACAGGAATCAGGCACTTTGCCATCTGCCATAGCAGATGGCAAAGGCATGGTCGGCGGATGGCAAAGGCTTTGCCATCTGCCAGCAGACGGCAAACAGTTTGGCTGAAACCCAGCCGGGAAAGGCTACTTTGCCGTCTGCTGGCGGATGGCAAAGAGCCTGCAGCCTTTGCCATCAGCTGGCAGATGGCAAAGCCTCTGAACGGGGTTAGCCACGTTAGAAGGCTAACGGCGTGCTTTGCCGTCTGCCAGCAGATGGCAAAGGCTGCAGGCTCTTTGCCGACTGCCAGCAGATGGCAAAGGCTAGAATCTTTGCCATCTGCTGGCAGATGGCAAAGAGACCAAATAGGCGCTTCCCAGTTCGTGCAGGTAGCTGACACGTGGCCTCTTTGCCATCTGCCAGCAGATGGCAAAGTGCCTATATTGCCCCATTTAACTTTGTTTTTTCTTATATCAATTCATCTTCACAGAAAATCAAACACACACACATATATATATAACCAATATAGCATATTCAACACATATTACCAATAGTCATGAACACATATATATCCAACACATCCATGAACACATATCCAACACATCCATGAACACATATCCAACACATGTTACCAATAGTAGCAAGTTTCATCCATACATATACATAGTTTCATCAATATTACACAGTTTCATCCATAGGTAGCAAGTTTCACAAAGTCAAAACAAAAACTAAAGACAAGCACTCCATCAACCCAAGCTTCCGTGATCTAGAGCAAATCTATAAAATGGGAAAGAAGAAAGTTAGAAGAAAAAGAGTAGAAGAAGAAGATTATGATGATGCAATTAAAATGTGACGACTATTATGATGCAACTTATATCTGTAAAATATGTCATTTTGGAGCTAAGTATGATTATTATGTCATTTTTGAGCTAGCTAAGCATACTAAGTCATTTTGGTGTAAAAAATGCTAAGTAAGGTCATTTTGGAGCTAAGTAAGGTTATTATGTCATTTTGGAGCTAGCTAAGCATATGAAGTCATTTAGGAGCTAAAATATGTCATTTCTTAAGCATATTATGTCATTTTAGAGCTAGCTAAGCATATTAAGTCATTTTGGAGGAAAAGATGCTAAGTATAGGTCATTTTAGAGCTATCATAGGTTAAATAGGTCATTTTTAAGCTAGCTAAGCATATTAAGTCATTTTGGAGGACAAAATGCTAAGTATAGGTCATTTTAGAGCTATCCTAGGTTAAATAGGTCATTTTGGAGCTAATTAAGCTTATTATGTCATTTTTGAGCTAGCTAAGCATATTGAGTCATTTTGGAGGAAAAAATGCTAAGTATAGGTCATTTTAGAGCTATCCTAGGTTAAATAGGTCATTTTGGAGCTAAGTAAGGTTATTATGTCATTTTGGAGCTAGCTAAGCATATGAAGTCATTTAGGAGCTAAAATATGTCATTTCTTAAGCATATTATGTCATTTTAGAGCTAGCTAAGCATATTAAGTCATTTTGGAGGAAAAGATGCTAAGTACATAGGTCATTTTAGAGCTATCCTAGGTTAAATAGGTCATTTTTAAGCTAGCTAAGCATATTAAGTCATTTTGGAGGAAAAAATGCTAAGTATAGGTCATTTCAGAGCTATCCTAGGTTAAATAGGTCATTTTGGAGCTAATTAAGTTTATTATGTCATTTTTGAGCTAGCTAAGCATATTGAGTCATTTTGGAGGAAAAAATGCTAAGTATAGGTCATTTTAGAGCTATCCTAGGTTAAATAGGTCATTTTGGAGCTAAGTAAGGTTATTATGTCATTTTGGAGCTAGCTAATCATATGAAGTCATTTAGGAGCTAAAATATGTCATTTCTTAAGCATATTATGTCATTTTAGAGCTAGCTAAGCATATTAAGTCATTTTGGAGGAAAAGATGCTAAGTATAGGTCATTTTAGAGCTATCCTTGGTTAAATAGGTCATTTTTAAGCTAGCTAAGCATATTAAGTCATTTTGGAGGAAAAAATGCTAAGTATAGGTCATTTTAGAGCTATCCTAGGTTAAATAGGTCATTTTGGAGCTAATTAAGCTTATTATGTCATTTTTGAGCTAACTAGCATATTGAGTCATTTTGGAGGAAAAAATGCTAAGTATAGGTCATTTTAGAGCTATCCTAGGTTAAATAGGTCATTTTGGAGCTAATTAAGGTTATTAGGTCATTTTTTAGGTAGCTAAGGAAAAAAGCTAACTATAGGTCATTTTAGAGCTATCCTAGGTTAAATAGGTCATTTTGGAGCTAAGTATGGTTATTATGTCTTTTTTGAGCTAGCTAAGCATATAAATTCATTTTTGGAGGAATAAATGCTAAGTATAGGTCATTTTAGAGCTATCCTAGGTTAAATAGGTCATTTTTGAGCTAATTAAGATTGTTATATCTTTTTTTAGCTAGCTAAGCATATAAATTCATTTTGGAGGAATAAATGCTAAGTACAGGTCATTTTGGAGCTAATTAAGGTTATTATGTCATTTTGGAGGAAATAATGCTAAGTGCAGGTCATTTTAGAGCTAAATAGGTCATTTCTAAAGCTAAGCTAAATATAGGTCATTTGAGAGCTATCCGTGGTAAAATTGGTCATTTTGGAGCTAAGTAAGGTTATAATGTCATATTCGAGGAAACTAAGCTAAGTATACGGCATTTTGGAGATAAATAGGTCATTTCTTAAGCTAAGTATGCATTTGTAGGACCCCGATCCTAAGTCACACAGATCTAGCATGTAACATATCATATCGCTTTGCGGTCTCACGCACGGTAACCCACAACTGCCACCTTACCTTGGCCGGGACCGTTTGCGATTATTGACTCACGTATATGATTATGTCGCTAGTATCCATATGGCAGAGAACCCGGGCCGACATGACTAGTCATAGAACCAAGGTGGCACAAACGTACAGGGACAGGCATACATTACCTAGCAATGCACGTGTCGGTCATCAGCGAGTGCAACCAAGTCGTAGCAAGCTACAAGGACTTCGGTGATACACCGCGTGACATTTCCCCATAGGGACAGACACAGGAGCAAAGAAGGACACATGCCGGTCAATCCATGTGTTCTGGAGTAGTAGCGAACTACCATGGCTCAGTGGAAGCACTAGGAGGCATTTCCCTGTATGGAAGGCTACCAAAGGCACACGACTAGGTGTCGAATCCCACACATACAACGCATACTGATGATTGAAGACACCTATAGCTAGCAAGTTTCATCGGCACGAAGACTGGAACAGAGCAAATGAAGATGGAGAGGAGGAGATGTCATTTGTGCTCACCCAGGAACGCAGGGGCGGAGTTCGTCGAACGCACGGGGAGGTCGTCGAACACCAGACCCTCGCAGCGACGAAACAACTGCACATTTAAATCCACCCGATCAACACAAATATATATGATGTTCAAATTAGATTGCTAAGAAGTTCTCATATTAATGAAAAGAAAAGATCCCTTCTTTATTTGATTTATGCTCAGTACTCGGTTAACATGGCAGCAGTACAGTCCATGAAGTAAGAAAAAAGCTATTTGTTACTTCTTTTACACTGATGCCAATAACTGTGTTCATGCGTGGTGAAGATGTGGGTGGTTTAATAACTATTACTGGATATGCCAAGACTATGGTAAAGAAGATTAAGTACAAATTCTCTATCATGGTTTTGGCCAGTATGATTCCCTACAGATTCCAGCACATAGGGGTCCAAGGACAAGAATGTAGAATTTGAGAGTTCGAGATTCAGAAGGTAAGGCCAAAGTATTCTGCTTTCCAGTTTTCCCATGTCGATATATTGTTTAGACTGAGTGAGACAACAAGAGTAATTGTTCCCAGCTGACAAGTATTTTGGTTTCCAGTTTTGTTATATATCGCTACTTCTTCCTTCTATACTTTTGAATAGGAATCATACCTGAAGATCTCTTTGTGTGGTTTGGTTTTATCATTTTGTTATATATCGAAAGAAGCCACGTAAATAAACATGGAATGCAACTTGAGTGGACTCATGCCAAGGCACTGCACTCTGCTACCACTAAGGTATGTTCAAAAAAAATTAGTGAAAATATATTCTGACAGCCACTTGGCTTCTCACCCTTACTGATCAAATTTATTCTAACTTATTTTGATCGAACAAATGGATGAATTACATCTAACTAAATTAATATGTTTCCGTTGATTTTATTATAAGCATGCCTCGGGTGCCCTTTTAGGTTAGACATAACCTGCAGAAGGAGGGAGGAGCTACTAATGCAGAGTGTCCTAAGGTTGTGAGGCTGTGAACATGAAAATGTTAATTATTGCTGCTGCATTGTTCAGAGACTGCCACAAATAATTAAAGTAATGAACGACATCCCTATTTTGTACTGCCAATTATTGCTCCTATCCGAAATTCATATTTGGGATGCACTTCCATGTTTGTGAGACGGTATGCAAGGGATACATATACATTGTGATGCCGACAAGTTATCTTAAAAATTTATAACTTGCAACATTTTACTTTGACAGTACTGTTTCTTGTGTTGATAAACTAATACAAAAACTTGCGACTCCCGATGCTTTTAGTTGAACCCACATTCCAGATAATTCTAAGGTAACACTTACATCATGCAAAATGGAGGTAGAAATCAAAGAACTATGTAAACCCAGGGAAAAGGAAAGAAACAGCATAAACAAAGTTTTCATGCACTCTAGGGAGCTGGGTGACATGACGACATGTCACCCACCATGGCAATAGTTAGATGATGGTAAGTATTAGCTAATGAAGCAGTCACAGACACATGTATCAGTGAGAAACAGACGAGATGTGGGCCTCTACATACTCATCACACTACTTCTCCAAATCCCAAAAGCCAAGTTCAAATATCTTCTCCCATTCCCTAATTTCTACTTGGCTACCACAGCAGCCACTGCACTTCTCCTTACCTCTCTCTTGCATGTCCAATATCCACTCTCCATCCCCTGTCACACTAGCGTCTTCTCAACCACCTCTTGCACACCCCAACCACCTCCCCTGCTACCACCACATTATCTCCTGATATTTCTGCCTTGCGCCTCCAGCTCCTATAATGCCCAATGGCTCACCTTGCTAGAGATGGAGAGAGGAGAGGAAGCGACAGCAGCAGAAGTCAGCTGGATAGAGGCAGCAGCATATGTCGGCGGAAGTGACATGGGGAGGGGTGACAGCGGTAGCCTTGACCACCAGGACCCTTTAACCCTCCTCCAGGCTCCAGATCTGACAAGCTCAGGCGCGCAAAGCTCCAAGGGAAGGGCAAAGGCTCTCATCATCTGCCTACAGCAGACTGGAAAACATGGCAATGCAAACGCAATGCCTTGACAACCCTGACCTTAATTTTGTATCAAACAAATGCCAGAAAGCCAAAAGCTACAAAACTGATCCGGTGATTTTGTTGGTATAACTGGACTGCATCAATGGCATATACTAGTGATCTATTCACGTTCAGTTCAGAACATGCAAATGAATCTCAACAATAAATCTTGTTGGTGCACCAAATAATTGCAATTCAAATAATGTCATCATAGCATGAACAGAAAAAAAGAAACATACCGTAGCAGAAATACCACAAAGGAACATAAACAGTATAATTTGGAGTAATCCTCCAAGAACGGCAACCGCACGTACAGCTCAAAGCTGAGACAAAGTTGAAACACCATTTATTTAGTTAACTGCATATTGACATTGGTACAAATATCTAATAAATGTATTAAAAAACAAAGATGGATACTTTTGCTGTAGAGAATTCAAGTCCCAGAGCAAAAAGGAGAAATATCACACCAAACTGAGCTACTGTCTCAACCTGGAAGAAAAAGCAGAAATCATATTATTGACTATGCAAAATAAACACAATCACATGTACTCATTACGAAATGTTCTTGTAAACTTGGGTAGGGTATGAAAATAGAAGTGCAGAAACAAGTCAAAAGTACACTCATTTCTACGCTTAAGATTAATTGCATATAATATAACAGGCATGATCTAATCGTCTGATGAAGCAGTGAAATAGCTGAACAAAAGCGCATGCAATTTTTCATTTAACAATGATGTTATTTTTTTGGAACTTCAAAGGACTGTCATATATTAATAGGTCATTTAATAAGGACAGTAATCTTATTTGCTTCAAAATGGAACGGTGGTATATCTACAAATTGAAAACGTAACCGAATACAAAATTGAGAAAGTGATAGGATCAAATACGGAATTGAGAAATATGATAGGATAGTCGGATGCAAGTCGAAGTAGATGTAGCTCATGAGTGTATCACAAATGACTAAATCACTAAATGAATGTCGGCTGGGACCCAGCACTCAGGGGTTTATGCAAAACTCAAACGAATTCTATTAGTTACACCACAACAATTGTTTCACAAAGTTAGTCAGGTATCATAAGCAAATATTAGTTTTTGATTCATAATCTAACCTAGCACAGTAAAACTATTCAAGATATTGTAGTCAGTATTAGGAAAACGTCAACTACTTTAATTTCACTAAGTCAAAAGGCCAGTAGGCCGAATAATTGGTCAACAGGCGCAAAACCTACAGAATGATATATGGAATGATAACTGAATGCTTTGAAATAACAATACACTGCGGAAGCTGGTGAAGCTTTGTCATTAACAATGGTGTAACCTCTGTCCAAATGTCAACTCCACCCAAGACACCGATGATATCAAATATTTTCCACGCGTGCAATACATACTCAGTCGTATGACCTAACTGGTCAAAATAAAAATTGCCCCCTACATTCCCAGATCCCGTACGTCTCCAGGCGTCTCCAGGCGCAGCTTCTCTTCCCCGCAGGGAAGAGCCACCGGAGCCGCCAGGGCCGGCGGGCCGAGGCAGGAAGGAAGGAGGGGGCTCGCCGGGCCGAGGCAGGAAGGAGGGAGGTAGGGGAAGGAAAGGGGGGGGGTAGGAGGAGGCGGAGTAGCTACCTCTCCCGGCGGCGGCGGCGTGGTAGACCGGGGCGGCGGCGTGGTAGACCGGGGCGGCGGCGAGGTAGACCGGGGCGGCGGCGTGGTAGACCGGGGTGGCGGCGCGGCCAGGCTCGGTGGCGGGGGAGGGGCGGGCTGCGGTGGCGGGGGAGGGGCGGGCTGCGGTGGCGTTGGAGGGGTGCGCTGGCGACGGTGCTGGGCGGTGGCGGGGACGGCGGGGCTGGGGTGGTGGGTGGGTGAGGTGGGGGGGAGAGAGAGAGAGGGGTGGGGCTGGGCTGGGAGAGAGAGAGAGGGGTGGGGCCGGGCTGGAAGAGAGAGAGAGGGGTGGGGCCGGGCTGGGAGAGAGAGAGGGGTGGGGCCGGGCTGGGAGAGAGTGGAGATAGCCCCACCTCTTTGCCATCACCCAGCAGATGGCAAAGCCCCACCTCTTTGCCATCAGCCAGCAGATGGCAAAGTTCTTTGCCATCTGCTGTCTGATGGCAAAGAGGTGGGGGCTAGTGCGCCGTTACAACGCCGTCGTCCGCTGGACCCCACCAACCTCTTTGTCGTCTGCCAGCAGACGGCAAAGATTCTTTGCCATCTGCTGGCAGATGGCAAAGAATTGGCTGATGGCAACCAGGCTCTTTGCCGTCTGTCAGTTCTTTGTCGTCTGTTTTTTGTAAGCAGATGGCAAAGACGTTATTTGCCATCCGCTGGCAGACGGCAAAGAGCTGACTGATGGCAAATTCCCTGTTTCCAGTAGTGTATGCTCCCTTGTATTGCAACTAATCTTTTGTAGGTACTTGGAAGAACTTCATTCCACAAGATTGCCAACAACTCCAATCATAAGCAATCTTGTCATGACCAAGTATCCACAACCCTTCTTGTGTTGGGGAACGTTGCATGGGAAACAAAAAATTTCCTACGCACACGCAAGATCTATCCATGGTGATGAGCATCTACGAGAGGGAGAGTGGATCTACGTACCCTTGTAGATCGCTAAGCGGGAAGCGTTAAGAAACATGGTTGATGTAGTCGAATGTCTTCGCGATCCAAATCGCAAGCCGTCCCACGATCCAATCACGATCCGTCCCGATCTAGCGCCGAACGGACGGCACCTCCACGTTCAGCACACGTACAACTCGATGACGATCTCCGCCTTCTTGATCCAGCAAGAGGGAGCATAGAGGTAGATGAGTTCCCCGGCAGCACGACGGCGTGGTGACGGTGGTGGTGGTGCTGTCCCGGTAGGGCTTCGCCAAGCACAACCGAGACGATCTATTGGAGAACAGATCTAGAGGGAGAGAGAGGCAGCCGTGGCATTTCCGATTCGGGGCCGAACCACCAAGGAGGAGGAGTCCACCTCCCACTTGCGCAAGGGCCTCCTAGGGGCTGGCCAGCCAGCCCACCAGGGGCTGGTGCGCCACCTCCTAGGCCCATGTGACCCTTGGGGTGGGTGGGCCCCACTTGATGGACCCCCCCGGAACTCATTCGTCACTCCCGGTACACTACCGGAAGTGCCCGAAACTTTTCCGGAGAACAAAACGGGACTTCCTATATATCAATCTTTACCTCCGGACCATTCCAAAGCTCCTCGCGATGTCTGGGATCTCATCTGGGACTCGGAACAATCTTCGGTCACCACCATACATAACTCAATACTACCGAAACGTCACCGAACGTTAAGTGTGCAGACCCTGCGGGTTCGAGAACTATGTAGACATGACCGAGACACCTCTACGGTCAATAACCAATAGCGGTACCTGGATGCCCATATTGGTTCCTACATATTCTACGAAGATCTTTATCGGTTGAACCTCTATGTCAAGGATTCAGTTAATCCCGTATGATGTTCCCTTTGTTCTTGGGTATGTTACTTGCCCGAGATTCGATCGTCGGTATCTCTATACCTAGTTCAATCTCGTTACCGGAAAGTCTCTTTACTCGTTCCGTAATACAAGATCCCGTGGCCAACTCTTTAGTCACTTTGCTTGCAAGGCTTATTGTGATGTTGTATTACCGAGTGGGCCCTAAGATACCTCTCCGTCACACGGAGTAACAAATCCCAGTCTCGATCCATGCCAACTCAACAGACACCCTCGGAGATACCTATAGAGCATCTTTATAGTCACCCAGTTATGTTGCGACGTTTGATACACACAAGGTATTCCTCTGGTGTCAGTGAGTTGCATGATCTCATGGTCATAGAAATAGATACTTGACATACAGAAAACTATAGCAATAAACTGACACGATCATATGCTACGTTCATAGTTTGGGTCTTTTCCATCACATCATTCTCCTAATGATGTGATCCCGTTATCAAATGACATCTCATGTCTATGGCTAGGAAACCTTGACCATCTTTGATCAACGAGATAGTCTACTAGAGGCATACTAGGGACACAGTGTTGTCTATGTATCCACACATGTATTTGTGTTTCCAATCAATACAATTATAGCATGGATAATAAACGATTATCATGAACAAGGAAATATAATAATAATCAATTTATTATTGCCTCTAGGGCATATTTCCAACAGTCTCCCACTTGCACTAGAGTCAATAATCTAGCTCACATAACTATGTGATCTACATTGTAATGAATCTAACACCCATACAGTTCTGGTGTTGATCATGTTTAGCCCTTGGAAGAGGTTTAGTCAACGGGTCTGCGACATTCAGATCCATGTGCACTTTGCAAATATTTATGTCCTCCTCCTTGATGTAATCGCGGATGGAATTGAAGCGTCGCTTTATGTATCTAGTCCTCTTGTGAAACCTTGGTTCCTTGGCCAGAGCAATGGCACCAGTGTTGTCAGAGAACAGAGTCATTGGGTTCAGTGCACTGGGCACTACTCCAAGATCAGTCATGAACTCCTCATCCAGACACCTTCCTTTGCTGCCTCCGAGGCAACGATGTACTCCGCTTCGCATGTAGAATCAGCTACCATGCTCTGCTTGGAACTGCACCAGCTTACCGCACCCCAATTGAGAATAAATACGTATCCGGTTTGAGACTTAGAGTCATCCGGATCAGTGTCAAAGCTTGCATCGACGTAACCCTTTACGACGAGCTCTTGATCACCTCCATAAACGAGAAACATGTCCTTAGTCCTTTTCAGGTACTTCAGGATATTCTTGACCGCCATCCAGTGTTCCACTCTTGGATCACTTTGAAACCTTCCGGCCATACTTATGGCAAGGCTGACATCAGGTCTTGTGCACAGCATTGCATACATGATAGAGCCTATGGCTGAAGCATAGGGGATGACACTCATCTTTTCTCTAGCTTCTACAGTCACTGGGCATTGAGTCTTACTCAACTTCACACCTTGCAATACAGGCAAGAACCCATTCTTGGACTGATCTATTTTGAACTTCTTCAAAACTTTGTCAAGGTATGTGCTCTGTGAAAGTCCTATTAAGCGTCTCGATCTATCTCTATAGATCTTGATGCCTAATATGAAAGCAGCTTCAACTAGGTCCTTCATTGAAAAACTCTTGTTCAAATATTCCTTCACGCTTTCCAACATTTCTATATTGTTTCCAATCAGCAATATGTCATCCACATATAATATTAGAAACGCTATAGAGCCCCCACTCACTTTCTTGTAAATACAAGCTTCTCCGTAAACTTGTATAAACCCGAATGCTTTGATCACCTCATCAAAGCAAAGATTCCAACTCCGAGATGCTTGCACCAGTCCATAAACGGATCGCTGGAGTTTGCAAACTTTGTCAGCATTCTCTGGATCGACAAAACCTTCCGGTTGCATCATATACAACTCTTCCTTAAGGAAACCATTAAGGAACGCTGTTTTGACGTCCATCTGCCAAATTTCATAATCGAAAAATGCAGCTATTGCTAACATGATTCTGACGGACTTAAGCATCGCTACGGGTGAGAAGGTCTCATCGTAGTCAACTCCTTGAACTTGTGAAAAACCCTTTGCCACAAGTCGAGCTTTATAGACGGTGACATTACCATCCGCGTCCGTCTTCTTCTTAAAGATCCATTTATTCTAAATGGCCTTTCGCCCTTCAGGTAATACTTCCAAAGCCCATACTTAGTTTTCATACATGGATCCCATCTCGGATTTCATAGCCTCTAACCATTTCTCGGAATCCGGGCCCATCATCGCTTCTCCATAGCTCGTAGGTTCATCGTTGTCCAACAACATGACCTCTAAGACAGGGTTACCGTACCACTCAGGAGCAGTACGTGCCCTTGTCGACCTACGAGGTTCTATAGCAACTTGATCCGAAGCCTCATGATCACCATCATCAGCTTCCTCTTCAACCGATGCAGGCTCTACAGAAACATCTTTCCGCGCTGCGCTACTCTCTGGTTGAAGTAAAGGTTCAACAACCTCATCAAGTTCTATTTTCCTCCCACTCAATTCTTTCGAGAGAAACTCTTTCTCAAGAAATGACCCATTTTTAGCGACAAACACTTTTCCCTCGGATCTGAGATAGAAGGTGTACCCAACCGTCTCTTTTGGGTATCCTATGAAGACGCATTTCTCCGCTTTGGGTTCCAGCTTTTCAGGCTGAAGCTTTTTGACATGAGCATCACATCCCCAAACTTTAAGAAACGACAACTTTGGTTTCTTGCCAAACCACAGTTCATATGGTGTCGTCTCAACGGATTTCGATGGTGCCCTATTTAAAGTGAATGCAGTTGTCTCTAACGCATAACCCCAAAATGATAGTGGCAAATCGGCAAGAGACATCATAGACCGCACCATATCTAATAAGGTTCGATTACGATGTTCGGACACACCATTACGCCGTGGTGTTCCAGGCGGTGTCAATTGTGAAACAATTCCACATTGTCTTAAGTGACTGCCAAACTCATAACTCAGATATTCTCCTCCTCGATCAGATCGCAGGAATTTAATCTTCTTGTTACAATGATTCTCAACTTCACTCTGAAATTGCTTGAACTTTTCAAACGTTTCAGACTTATGTTTCATTAAGTAAATATACCCATATCTACTTAAGTCATCGGTGAAGGTGAGAAAATAACGATATCCACCACGCGCCTCAATGCTCATCAGACCGCACACATCGGTATGTATGATTTCCAACAAGTCACTTGCCTGTTCCATTGTTCCAGAGAACGGGGTCTTAGTCATCTTGCCCATGAGGCTTGGTTCACATGTGTCAAGTGATTCAAAATCAAGTGACTCCAAAAGTCCATCAGCATGGAGCTTCTTCATGCGTTTTACACCAATATGACCTAAGCGGTAGTGCCACAAGAAAGTGGTGCTATCATTATCAACTCTACATCTTTTGGCATCAATGTTATGAACATGTGTATCATCACTATCGAGATTCAATAAGAATAAACCCCTCACAATGGGTGCATGACCATAAAAGATATTACTCATATAAATAGAACAACCATTATTCTTTGATTTAAATGAGTAACCGTCTCGCAATAAACAAGATCCAGATATAATGTTCATGCTTAACGCAGGCACTAAATAACAATTATTCAGGTTCATCACTAATACCGATGGTAATCGAAGAGGAAGCGTGCCGACGGCGATCACATCAACCTTGGAACCATTTCCCACGCGCATCGTCACTTCGTCCTTTGCCAACCTTCGTTTATTCCGTAGTTTCTGCTTTGTCTTGCAAATGTGAGCAACCGAACCGGTATCAAATACCCAGGCACTACAACGAGAGTTGGTAAGGTACACATCAATAACATGTATATCATATATACCTTGTTTGGTGTTGGCCGCCTTCTTGTCGGCCAGATACTTGGGGCATTTCCGCTTCCAGTGACCAGTTCCCTTGCAATGAAAGCACTCAGTTTCTGGCTTGGGTCCAGCCTTGGGTTTCTTCACGGGAGGGGCAACTGCTTTGCCACTCTTCTTGGAGTTACCCTTCTTGCCCTTGCCATTTTTCTTGAAACTAGTGGTTTTATTGACCATCAACACTTGATGCTCCTTCTGAATCTCAGACTCAGCGACTTTCAACATCGCAAACAGCTCGGCGACTAACTTATTCATCCCTTGCATGTTATAGTTCAACACGAAGCTTTTGTAGCTAGGAGGCAGTGATTGAAGAACTCTGTCAGTGATTGCCTCTGGCGGGAGAACAATTCCCAACTCCGCCAGATGGTTGGAATACCCAGACATTCTGAGCACATGTTCACTGACAGACCCGTTCTCCTCCATCTTGCAAGCATAGAACTTATCAGAGGTCTCATACCTCTCGATCCGGGCATTCTTCTCAAAGATAAACTTCAACTCCTGGAACATCTCATATGCTCCATGATGTTCAAAACGTCTTTGAAGTCCCGGTTCTAAGCCATACAACATTGCACATTGAACTATTGAGTAATCATCAGAACGTGTCTGTCAGGCGTTCGCAACGTCTGCAGCCTCTACTGGAGCAGGTGGTTCACCGAGCGGTGCATTAAGGACATAAGCCTTTTGGGAAGCCGTGAGGATAATCCTCAGATTACGGGCCCAGTCTACAAAGTTACTTCCATCATCTTTCAACTTAGCTTTCTCTAGGAACGCATTGAAATTCATGGGTGCTACTGCGCGAGCCATTGATCTACAACATAAATTTTGCAAATACAACTTAGACTATTGTTCAAGATAAAGAGTTTAGTTAATCATATTACTTAAAAACTCCCACTCAAATTGGCATCCCTCAGGTCATTCGAGTGTCACATGATCCAAATTCACCAACCCAAGTCCGATCATCACATGAGATGAGGTGGTTTCAATGGTGAACATCTCCATGTTGATCATATCTACTATATGACTCATGCTTGACCTTTTGGTCTCTTGTGTTCCGAGGCCATGTTTGTACATGCTAGGCTCGTCAAGTTTAACCAGAGTGTTCTGCATGTGCAACACTGGCTTGCACCCGTTGTATGTGAACGTAGAGTCTATCACACCCGATCATCACATGGTGTCTCGAAACGACGAACTTTCGCAACGGTGCACACTCGGGGAGAACACAATTTTATCTTGAAATTTTTAGTGAGGGATCACCTTATAATGCTATCGTCGTCCTAAGCATAATAAGATGCATAAAAGGATTAACATCACATGCAAATCATAAGTGACATGATATGGCCATGATCTTGTGCTTTTGATCTCCATCTCCAAAGCACCGACATGATCTCCATCGTCACCGGCATAACACCATGATCTCCATCATCTTGATCTCCATCAACGTGTCGCCATGAGGTTGTCGCGCCAACCGTTGCTTCTACAACTATTGCTAACTCATAGCGATAAAGTAAAGCAAAAATGGTGAAAATAAATTAAAGACAACCCTATGTCTCCTGCCGGTTGCCGTACTCATCGACATGCAAGTCGTGATAATCTATACAAAACATGATCATCTCATACATCACATATATCTCATCATGTTTCTGGCCATATCATATCACATCATACCCTGCAAAAACAAGTTAGACGTCCTCTAATTTGTTGTTGCATGTTTTACGTGGCTGCTATGGGTATCTAGCAAGAACGATTCTTACCTACGCAAAACCACAACGGTGATATACAAGTTGCTATTTCACCTTCTACAAGGACCGCCTCTGTCGAATCCGATTCAACTAAAGTGGGAGAGACAGACACCCGCCAGCCATCTTATGCAACAAAGTTACATGTCAGTCGATGGAACCGGTCTCTCGTACGTGGACGAGTAAGGTTGGTCTGAGCCACTTCATCCCACAATACCGCTGACTCAAGAAAAGACTAAGGAGCTAAGCAATCTGAATATCAACGCCTACAAACTCCTTTGTGTTCTACTCGAGATCTCATCTACACATAGACCTAGCTCATGATGCCACTGTTGGGGAACGTTGCATGGGAAACAAAAAATTTCCTACGCACACACAAGATCTATCCATGGTGATGAGCATCTACGAGAGGGAGAGTGGATCTACGTACCCTTGTAGATTGCTAAGCGGGAAGCGTTAAGAAATGCGGTTGATGTAGTCGAACATCTTCGCGATCCAAATCGCAAGTCGTCCCGCGATCCAATCACGATACGTCCCGATCTAGCGCCGAACGGACGGCACCTCCGCGTTCACCACACGCACAGCTCGATGACGATCTCCGCCTTCTTGATCCAGCAAGAGGGACCGGAGAGGTAGATGAGTTCCCCGGCAGCACGACGGCGTGGTGATGGTGGTGGTGGTGCTGTCCCGGCAGGCTTCGCCAAGCACAACCGAGACGATCTAGTGGAGAACAGATCTAGAGGGAGAGAGAGGCAGCCGTGGCTTTTTTGATTCGGGGCTGCCCTCAAAAACCCTCTAGTATATATAGGAGGGAGGGAGGAGGAGGCAGCCCCTAGGGGTTCGGCCGAACAACCAAGGAGGAGGAGTCCACCTCCCACAAGGGAGGTGGAATCCTAGCAGGACTCCTCCCCACTTGGCCTCCTCCCCACCTCTTGCGCAAGGGCCTCCTAGGGGCTGGTGCGCCACCTCCTAGGCCCATGTGACCCTTGGGGTGGGTGGGCCCCACTTGGTGGACCCCCCCCAGAACCCATTCGTCACTCCCGGTACACTACTGGAAGTGCCCGAAACTTTTCCGGAGACCAAAATGGGACTTCCTATATATCAATCTTTACCTCCGGACCATTCCAAAGCTCCTCGTGACGTCCGGGATCTCATTTGAGAATCCGAACAATCTTCGGTCACCACCATACATAACTCAATACTACCGAAACGTCACCGAACGTTAAGTGTGCAGACCCTACGGGTTCGAGAACTATGTAGACATGACCGAGACACCTCTACGGTCAATAACCAATAGCGGTACCTGGATGCCCATATTGGTTCCTACATATTCTACGAAGATCTTTATCGGTTGAACCTCTATGTCAAGGATTCAGTTAATCCCGTTTGCTGTTCCCTTTGTTCTTCGGTATGTTACTTGCTCGAGATTCGATCGTCGGTATCTCTATACCTAGTTCAATCTCGTTACCGGCAAGTCTCTTTACTCGTTCCGTAATACAAGATCACGTGGCCAACTCTTTAGTCACTTTGCTTGCAAGGCTTATTCTAATGTTGTATTAGCGAGTGGGCCCTGAGATACCTCTCCGTCACACGGAGTAACAAACCCCAGTCTCGATCCATGCCAACTCAACAGACACCCTCGGAGATACCTGTAGAGCATCTTTATAGTCACCCAGTTACGTTGCGATGTTTGATACACACAAGGTATTCCTCCGGTGTCAGTGAGTTGCATGATCTCATGGTCATAGAAACAGATACTTGACATACAGAAAACTATAGCAATAAACTGACACGATCATATGCTACGTTCATAGTTTGGGTCTTGTACATCACATCATTCTCCTAATGATGTGATCCCGTTATCAAATGACATCTCATGTCTATGGCTAGGAAACCTTGACCATCTTTGATCAACGAGCTAGTCTACTAGAGGCATACTAGGGACACAGTGTTGTCTATATTATCCACACATGTATTTGTGTTTCCAATCAATACAATTATAGCATGGATAATAAACGATTATCATGAACAAGGAAATATAATAATAATCACTTTATTATTGCCTCTAGGGCATATTTCCAACATCCTGTTGATGGAAGGAAGAAGACAACTCAACCATATCCTTGACATATATTTGATATGATCACATTTGCTAATTCTCAATTGATATCATGTCAAATAGATATATCTTGTTCTTTCTTGCATGACTAACCGATGTAGGTGAAAAGAGAACCAAAACAAACAAGGATTGCTCCCAACTCAAGATGATCTTCATCAACATCGAGCATCCACAACAAGTTCTTCTACATGCTACGTCATCAACATCACTCAAAGGTATGTACTCATATCCTTGAAAAATCTTTACTCCAAGATATGAGATAAAGCAACTCAAGTGATATGAAAACATTAAAATGCTTAATCAAAAAATGGTAACCCCATTTTGATCTTAACGATGAGTATGACCTATGATCAAGTATTCTTGCTTGGCTCCTAAGTCAATGTACTCTAATATAGGTGACCTAGTCACCGACCATCATCTAGATGAAGCTTCTAGTGTGGTTCATTCTATATTTGCAAGATTTCTTGGAACCACTCAAATCTTCCCTAGTTGATATTTCTTTGTAAAGTCTTTTGTATTTCCTTTGCAGATCTTTTTGACATTCTATTACAGGTTTTCCAAACTCAATTGCAAGTTTCGAAAACATTGTCAAGTTTCTGTTTACTCCTCGGGGTCTCCGACTCAAACCACTCGGTTTCACCGATTTAGCAGATAAGCTGCATGACCACATTTCGATTCCACCGACTCGTTTGTCTCGGAGCCACCGATTTTGATTTTTTCTATGGTTTGTGTTCATATTAGCAAATTTTTATTTCTTCAGTGATTCCTTTGATATATACCTTAAAAAAAGGGGGGAGAAACTTTATTCAAGGATCCCTAAGTCAAAGGAGGAGAAGTCTTACAAGCTCTCAAATCAGTGAAAGAGGGAGAAATCATTCTCTATGTTCCCTCTGTTTTTAAATGCTCTCTATGATCCTCATTCTTTTCCGTGAACCCTACATTCTATGACCCTTGTTCTCTAAGGATCCCTTCTAACTCAATGATCCCTGTGTCTGACCCTATGTATGCACCTTTTTGGTGATTAATGCCAAAGGGGGAGAAATACCAAAGCTTCAATGCTAAGGGAGAGATACATGCTTCAATGCAAAGGGGGAGAATATCAAAGCCTATGCTTATATAGACAAGGGGAGAATACCAAAGTTGGGGGAGAAACATCATTGTTACCCAAAGTGGAGAAACTTTACTTAAGGGGGAGAGAGCATGCCTAATCTTGTTCTATCATTTCAGGAGTGAGAAAATATGTTTATTCCATTTGACTACTCATGTTAGACTTGTCTCACCCTACCTACTCCCAATATCTAAATGCTAAGATTCAGGGGGAGAGGATGACCTACAACTTCACATCTAGGGGAGAAAGTTCTAAATGATCTTGGAGACATATCAATCTTAAGGAATACTATCTTCTATATGTTCTCCACATCTTGGTACTATTGAGTTATATTGCTTTTATGATTAGTAGAATACTCTTGTGTTTCCTAACATTGTTTTCTCAAGTGTGTTTCTACTATTAGAATGCTCAAGAACTTCAAGGTAAGTATATGCATCATATCCTTGGTCAAGATGATCTCTTGCTTCTTGCACATATTGTTTGCAAGAGTGAAGTCTTGAACATGGAGACACCTCATTCACATATATTTGATGCATATAGCCAAGATATACATGACTTCTCATGTCCTTTCTACTATGTGTGTGTTCATGCATTCCAAAGCAACTATTCCTTAAAATGGATTGCACACATTTAGGGGTAGCTTGTATTAGTCATGTATCCTTCAAAGCTATCACATATCCATGCATATCTTAATTAGAAGCTTTGATTGTATGTTGTCATCAATTACCAAAAAGGGGGAGATTGAAAGCACATATGCTCCCTTGGTGGTTTTGATAATTCATGACAACATACATTGTCTCTTGGACTAATATGTCTACCTAGTTTACTTCAGGTTTAGTCCACAAAGAGTGTTGGCAAAAGGGTGTGAGGAGATTCCCCAAGAAGAAGAAGAGGAAGGAATTGTTGGGGAACGTTGCATGGGAAACAAAAATTTTCCTACGCACACGCAAGATCTATCCATGGTGATGAGCATCTACGAGAGGGAGAGTGAATCTACATACCCTTGTAGATCGCTAAGCGGAAGCGTTTAATAAACGCGGTTGATGTAGTCGAACGTCTTCGCGATCCAAATCGCCGAGCGTCCCGCGATCCAATCACGATCCTTCCGATCTAGTGCCGAACGGACGGCACCTCCGCGTTCAACACACGTACGGCTTGATGACGCCTTCACCTCCTCGATCCAGCGAGCGATGATGAAGTAGTGGTTGAGTTCCAGCAGCACGACGGCGTGGTGATGGTGGTGAGGAACAATCTCTGCAGGGCTTCGCCAAGCACTACGGAGATTATGACGGAGGAACTAGAGGGCTAGGGTTGCCGGCACACGGCTTGGGAAATCCTGATGTGTCCCGTGTGCTAGCCCTGCCCCTCTATTTATATGTTGAGCCTTGGGGTCTAAACTTGGAGTAAAAGTCTCCTCCGGGTCGGTTTTGCCCGCACAAGGTCGGTTTGGCCCGCAGGAAAAGAGTCCAATTCGGACCCTGCCGAATCGTGCACAGCCGCGCACAAGCGGTAGTACCGCTTCACACAAGCGGTAGTACCGCTTGGGCGGTAGTACCGCTTCACACAAGCGGTAGTACCGCTCCGGCGGTAGTACCGCTTCACCAAGCGGTAGTACCGCTTACGCGGCAGCAAAACTACTTTTGCACTTTCCAATACCTTGTGGGCTTTATCCCTTTGGCTCATATAAAGTGTTGCTGCACCCGAACACTTCGGTAAACATCCGGAACCCCTTCCGGTGAACTTCGGAACTCTTCCGGAGATCAAAACACTATTATCACATATATCAATCTTTACCTCCGGACTATTCCGGAGATCCTCGTCATGTCCGGGATCTTATCCGGGACTCCGAACAACTTTCGGTCACCAACATAATAACTCAATTATACTAATCGTCACCAAACGTTAAGTGTGTAGACCCTGCGGGTTCGAGAACTATGTAGACATGACCGAGACACCTCTACGATCAATAACCAATAGCGGGACCTGGATGCCCATATTGGCTCCTACATATTCTACGAAGATCTTTATCGGCCGAACCTCTATGTCAAGGATTCAGTTAATCCCGTATGCTGTTCCCTTTGTTCTTCGGTATGTTACTTGCCCGAGATTCGATCGTCGGTATCACTATACCTAGTTCAATCTCGTTACCGGCAAGTCTCTTTACTCGTTCCGTAATACAAGATCTCGTGGCTAACACTTTAGTCACATTGCTTGCAAGGCTCATTGTGATGTTGTATTACCGAGTGGGCCCTGAGATACCTCTCCGTCATACGGAGTAACAAATCCCAGTCTTGATCCATGCCAACCCAACAGACACCCTCGGAGATACCTGTAGAGCACCTTTATAGTCACCCAGTTACGTTGCGACGTTTGATACACACAAGGCATTCCTCCGGTGTCAGTGAGTTGCATGATCTCATGGTCAAAGGAACAGATACTTGACATGCAGAAAACAATAGCAATAAACTGACACGATCAAATGCTACGTTTACAGTTTGGGTCTTGTCCATCACATCATTCTCCTAATGATGTGATCCCGTTATCAAATGACATCTCATGTCCATGGCTAGGAAACCTTAACCATCTTTGATCAACAAGCTAGTCAACTAGAGGCTTACTAGGGACACAGTGTTGTCTATGTACCCACACATGTATTTGAGTTTCCAATCAATACAATTATAGCATGGATAATAAACGATTATCATGAACAAGGAAATATAATAATAACCAATTTATTATTGCCTCTAGGGCATATTTCCAACAGTCTCCCACTTGCACTAGAGTCAATAATCTAGTTCACATCACTATGTGATTTACATTGTAATGAATCGAACACCCATGCAGTTCTGGTGTTGTTCATGTTTAGCCCTTGGAAGAGGTTTAGTCAACGGATCTGCAACATTTAGATCCGTGTGTACTTTGCAAATATTTATGTCGTCCTCCTTGATGTAATCGCGGATGGAATTGAAACGTCGTTTTATGTGTCTGGTCCTCTTGTGAAATCTTGGTTCCTTGGCTAGAGCAATGGCACCAGTATTATCACAAAACAGAGTCATTGGGTCAAGTGCACTAGGCACTACTCCAAGATCTGTCATGAACTCCTTCATCCAGACACCTTCCTTCGCCGCCTCCGAGGCTGCGATGTACTCCGCTTCGCATGTAGAATCAGCTACCACGCTTTGCTTGGAACTGCACCAGCTAACCGCACCCCCATTAAGAATAAATACGTATCCGGTTTGCGACTTAGAGTCATCCGGATCAGTGTCAAAGCTTGCATCGACGTAACCCTTTACGACGAGCTCTTGATCACCTCCATAAACGAGAAACATGTCCTTATTCCTTTTCAGGTACTTCAGGATATTCTTGACCGCCGTCCAGTGTTCCATTCCTGGATCACTTTGAAACCTTCCGACCATACTTATGGCAAGGCTGACATCGGGTCTTGTGCACAGCATTGCATACATGATAGAGCCTATGGCTGAAGCATAGGGGATGATACTCATCTTTTCTCTATCTTCTGCAGTCACTGGGCATTGAGTCTTACTCAACTTCACACCTTGCAAAACAGGCAAGAACCCCTTCTTGGACTGATCCATTTTGAACTTCTTCAAAATCTTATCAAGGTATGTGCTTTGTGAAAGTCCTATTAAGCGTCTCGATCTATCTCTATAGATCTTGATGCCTAATATGAAAGCAGCTTCTCCTAGGTCCTTCATTGAAAAACTCTTGTTCAAATATTCCTTTACGCTTTCCAGCATTTCTATATTGTTTCCAATCAGCAATATGTCATCCACATATAATATTAGAAACGCTATAGAGCTCCCACTCACTTTCTTGTAAATACAAGCTTCTCCGTAAACTTGTATAAACTCGAACGCTTTGATCACCTCATCAAAACGAAGATTCCAACTCCGAGATGCTTGCACCAGTCCATAAATGGATCGCTGGAGTTTGCAAACTTTGTCAGCATTCTCTGGATCGACAAAACCTTCCGGTTGCATCATATACAACTCTTCCTTAAGGAAACCGTTAAGGAACGCTGTTTTGACATCCATCTGCCAAATTTCATAATCGAAAAAGGCAGCTATTGCTAACATGATTCTGACGGACTTAAGCATCGCTACGGGTGAGAAGGTCTCATCGTAGTCAACTCCTTGAACTTGTGAAAAACCCTTTGCCACAAGTCGAGCTTTATAGACGGTGACATTACCGTCCGCGTCCGTCTTCCTCTTAAAGATCCATTTGTTCTGAATGGCCTTACGCCCTTCAGGTAATACTTCCAAAGTCCATACTTTGTTTTCATACATGGATCCCATCTCGGATTTCATGGCCTCTAACCACTTCTCGGAATCCGGGCTCATCATCGCTTCTCCATAGCTCGTAGGTTCATCGTTGTCTAACAACATGACCTCTAAGACAGGGTTGCCGTACCACTCAGGAGCAGTACGCGTCCTTGTCGACCTACGAGGTTCGATAGCAACTTGATCCAAAGCTTCATGATCATCATCATTAACTTCCTCTTCAGCTAATGTAGGCTCCACAGAAACAACTTTCTGCGCTGCGCTACTCTCAGGTTGAAGTAAAGGTTCAACAACCTCATCAAGTTCTATCTTCCTCCCACTCAATTCTTTCGAGAGAAACTCTTTCTCAAGAAATGTTCCGTTTTTAGCGACAAACACTTTGCCTTCGGATCTGAGGTAGAAGGTATACCCAACTGTCTCTTTTGGGTATCCTATGAAAACGCATTTCTCCGCTTTGGGTTCCAGCTTTTCAGGCTGAAGCTTTTTGACATAAGCATCACATCCCCAAACTTTAAGAAACGACAGCTTTGGCTTCTTGCCAAACCAAAGTTCATATGGCGTCGTCTCAACGGATTTCGATGGTGCCCTATTTAAAGTGAATGCAGCTGTCTCTAATGCATAACCCCAAAACGATAGTGGCAAATCGGCAAGAGACATCATAGATCGCACCATATCCAATAAGGTTCGATTACGACGTTCGGACACACCATTACGCTGTGGTGTTCCAGGCGGTGTCAATTGTGAAACAATTCCACATTGTCTTAAGTGACTGCCAAACTCATAACTCAGATATTCTCCTCCTCGATCAGATCGTAGGAATTTAATCTTCTTGTTACGATGATTCTCAACTTCACTCTGAAATTGTTTGAACTTTTCAAATGTTTCAGACTTGTGTTTCATTAAGTAAATATACCCATATCTACTTAAGTCATCAGTGAAGGTGAGAAAGTAACGATAACCACCGCGCGCCTCAATACTCATCGGACCGCACACATCAGTATGTATGATTTCCAATAAGTCACTTGCCCGTTCCATTGTTCCAGAGAACGGCGTTTTAGTCATCTTGCCCATGAGGCATGGCTCACATGTGTCAAGTGATTCAAAATCAAGTGACTCCAAAAGTCCATCAGCATGGAGCTTCTTCATGCGTTTTACGCCAATATGACCTAAACGGCAGTGCCACAAGAAAGTGGTATTATCATTATCAATTCTACATCTTTTGGCATCAATGTTATGAACATGTGTATCATTACTATCGAGATTCAATAAGAATAAACCCCTCACATTGGGTGCATGACCATAAAAGATATTACTCATATAAATAGAACAACCATTATTCTCTGATTTAAATGAGTAACCGTCTCGCAATAAACAAGATCCAGATATAATGTTCATGCTTAACGCAGGCACCAAATAACACTTATTTAGGTTCATCACTAATCCCGACGGTAATCGAAGAGCGAGCGTGCCGACGGCGATCACATCAACCTTGGAACCATTTCCCACGCGCATCGTCACTTCGTCCTTTGCCAGCCTCCGTCTATTCCGCAGTTCCTGTTTTGAGTTGCAAATATGAGCAACCGCACCGGTATCAAATACCCAGGCACTACAACGAGAGTTGGTAAGGTACACATCAATAACATGTATATCATATATACCTTGTTTGTTGGCCGCCTTCTTGTCAGCCAAATACTTGGGGCAGTTCCGCTTCCAGTGTCCAGTTCCCTTGCAATGAAAACACACAGTTTCTGGTTTGGGTCCAGCCTTGGGTTTCTTCACGAGAGGAGCAACTGCTTTGCCACTCTGCTTGGAGTTACCCTTCTTACCCTTGCCATTTTTCTTGAAACTAGTGGTTTTATTGACCATCAACACTTGATGCTCCTTCTGAATTTCAGACTCAGCGGCTTTCAGCATCGCAAACAGCTCGGCGACTGACTTGTTCATCCCGTGCATGTTATAGTTCAACACGAAGCTCTTGTAGCTAGGTGGCAATGATTGAAGAACTCTGTCAGTGATAGCCTCTGGCGGAAGGGGCATCCCTAACTCAGCCAGACGGGTGGAGTACCCAGACATTCTGAGCACGTGATCACTGATAGACCCGTTCTCCTCCATCTTGCAAGCATAGAACTTATCGGAGATCTCATATCTCTCGATCCGGGCATTCTTCTGAAAGATAAACTTCAACTCCTGGAACATCTCATATGCTCCATGACGTTCAAAACGTCTTTGAAGTCCCGGTTCTAAGCCATACAACATTGCACATTGAACTATTGAGTAATCATCAGAACGAGCCTGCCAGGCGTTCACAACGTCTAGAGACTCAACTGGAGCGGGTGGATCACCAAGCGGTGCATCAAGGACATAAGCCCTCTGGGAAGCCGTAAGGATAATCTTTAGATTACGGGCCCAGTCCACAAAGTTACTTCCATCATCTTTCAACTTAGCTTTCTCTAGGAACGCATTAAAATTCAGGGGTGCTACTGCGCGAGCCATGATCTACAACATAAATATAGCAAAGACAACTTAGACTATTGTTCTTAGATAATGAGTTTAGTTAATCATATTTTAAAAAACTCCCACTCAAATTGACATCCCTCCGATCATTCGAGTGTAACATGATCCAAATCCACTAACTCAAGTCCGATCATCACGTGAGTTGAGGTGGTTTCAATGGTGAACATCTTCATGTTGATCATATCTACTATATGACTCATGTTCGACCTTTCGGTCTCTTGTGTTCCGAGGCCATGTCTGTACATGCTAGGCTCGTCAAGTTTAACCCGAGTGTTCCGCACGTGCAACATGGCTTGCACCCGTTGTATGCGAACGTAGAGTCTATCACACCCGATCATCACGGCGTGTCTCGAAACGACGAACTTTCGCAACGGTGCACACTTGGGGAGAACACAATTTATCTTGAAATTTAAGTGAGGGATCACCTTATAATGCTACCGTCGTCCTAAGCAAAATAAGATGCATAAAAGGATTAACATCACATGCAAATCATAAGTGACATGATATGGCCATGAACTTGTGCTTTTGATCTCCATCTCCAAAGCACCGGCATGATCTCCATCGTCACCGGCATGACACCATGATCTCCATCATCTTGATCTCCATCAACGTGTCGCCATAAGGTTGTCGCGCCGACTGTTGCTTCCACGACTATAGCTAACGTTTAGCGATAAAGTAAAGCATTACATAGCGCTTAATGATTGACACGCAGGTCATACAATAATTAAAGACAACTCTATGGCTCCTGCCAGTTGCCGTACTCATCGACATGCAAGTCGTGATATTCTATACAATACATGATCATCTCATACATCACATATATCTCATCATGTAATTGGCCATATCACATCACAACATACCCTGCAAAAACAAGTTAGACGTCCTCTAATTGTTGTTGCAAATTTTACGTGGCTGCTACGGGTATCTAGCAAGAACGATTCTTACCTACGCAAAACCACAACGTGGTGTAGTGATTGCTTTTTGATCTTCTAAAAGAACCCTCTTCATTGAACCGATTCAACTAAAGTGAGAGAGACAGACACCCGCCAGTCACCTTTATGCAACAAGTGCACGCAGCGGTGAAACCAGTCTCGCGTAAGCGTACGCGTAATGTCGGTCCGGGCCGCTTCATCTCACAATACCGCGGAATCAAGTATCAACTAGTAACGGCAAGCAATATGTATACACCCACGCCCACAACTCGTTTGTGTTCTACTCGAGATCTCATCTACGCATAGACCTAGCTCAGATGCCACTGTTGGGGAACGTTGCATGGGAAACAAAAATTTTCCTACGCACACGCAAGATCTATCCATGGTGATGAGCATCTACGAGAGGGAGAGTGAATCTACATACCCTTGTAGATCGCTAAGCGGAAGCGTTTAATAAACGCGGTTGATGTAGTCGAACGTCTTCGCGATCCAAATCGCCGAGCGTCCCGCGATCCAATCACGATCCTTCCGATCTAGTGCCGAACGGACGGCACCTCCGCGTTCAACACACGTACGGCTTGATGACGCCTTCACCTCCTCGATCCAGCGAGCGATGATGAAGTAGTGGTTGAGTTCCAGCAGCACGACGGCGTGGTGATGGTGGTGAGGAACAATCTCTGCAGGGCTTCGCCAAGCACTACGGAGATTATGACGGAGGAACTAGAGGGCTAGGGTTGCCGGCACACGGCTTGGGAAATCCTGATGTGTCCCGTGTGCTAGCCCTGCCCCTCTATTTATATGTTGAGCCTTGGGGTCTAAACTTGGAGTAAAAGTCTCCTCCGGGTCGGTTTTGCCCGCACAAGGTCGGTTTGGCCCGCAGGAAAAGAGTCCAATTCGGACCCTGCCGAATCGTGCACAGCCGCGCACAAGCGGTAGTACCGCTTCACACAAGCGGTAGTACCGCTTGGGCGGTAGTACCGCTTCACACAAGCGGTAGTACCGCTCCGGCGGTAGTACCGCTTCACCAAGCGGTAGTACCGCTTACGCGGCAGCAAAACTACTTTTGCACTTTCCAATACCTTGTGGGCTTTATCCCTTTGGCTCATATAAAGTGTTGCTGCACCCGAACACTTCGGTAAACATCCGGAACCCCTTCCGGTGAACTTCGGAACTCTTCCGGAGATCAAAACACTATTATCACATATATCAATCTTTACCTCCGGACTATTCCGGAGATCCTCGTCATGTCCGGGATCTTATCCGGGACTCCGAACAACTTTCGGTCACCAACATAATAACTCAATTATACTAATCGTCACCAAACGTTAAGTGTGTAGACCCTGCGGGTTCGAGAACTATGTAGACATGACCGAGACACCTCTACGATCAATAACCAATAGCGGGACCTGGATGCCCATATTGGCTCCTACATATTCTACGAAGATCTTTATCGGCCGAACCTCTATGTCAAGGATTCAGTTAATCCCGTATGCTGTTCCCTTTGTTCTTCGGTATGTTACTTGCCCGAGATTCGATCGTCGGTATCACTATACCTAGTTCAATCTCGTTACCGGCAAGTCTCTTTACTCGTTCCGTAATACAAGATCTCGTGGCTAACACTTTAGTCACATTGCTTGCAAGGCTCATTGTGATGTTGTATTACCGAGTGGGCCCTGAGATACCTCTCCGTCATACGGAGTAACAAATCCCAGTCTTGATCCATGCCAACCCAACAGACACCCTCGGAGATACCTGTAGAGCACCTTTATAGTCACCCAGTTACGTTGCGACGTTTGATACACACAAGGCATTCCTCCGGTGTCAGTGAGTTGCATGATCTCATGGTCAAAGGAACAGATACTTGACATGCAGAAAACAATAGCAATAAACTGACACGATCAAATGCTACGTTTACAGTTTGGGTCTTGTCCATCACATCATTCTCCTAATGATGTGATCCCGTTATCAAATGACATCTCATGTCCATGGCTAGGAAACCTTAACCATCTTTGATCAACAAGCTAGTCAACTAGAGGCTTACTAGGGACACAGTGTTGTCTATGTACCCACACATGTATTTGAGTTTCCAATCAATACAATTATAGCATGGATAATAAACGATTATCATGAACAAGGAAATATAATAATAACCAATTTATTATTGCCTCTAGGGCATATTTCCAACAGGAATAGGATTGGCAAAGCTTCAAGCTAGAAGACTCTCTTTTTACTTTGTGAGAAATCACTTTCAGTCCATAGGAAAGCCAATACTATTAAAAGGGGGTAAGGTATTGTTGGTGAACAAATTGCTCCACGTGCACAAGTGCTAGCCACCAAAAACACCCACAAGCTCTCCCACAAAATACTCTGTCTAAACCCAACTTCACAAAATCGGTGCCACCAAGTTTTCATCCGGCTCTACCGATTTTCTACCCAAGACAGGACCCTAGCCAAACCCTAGAATTTCGGTACAACCGAGACTGCATCGGTGCAACCAAGTTTCAGTGACCAACTTTCTGGTGACCCAATTTATAAAATCGGAATTTCCGCATTTATGCTTCGGTCTCACCAAGTTTTGGAAACTGCCCTCGGCCACTCGTTTCGGTACCACCGAGATTCCTATATCGGTCTCACCGAGATTCCGAAAGTTGTCACATTTTTGACATATCGGTAGAACCGAGTTTTGCTTCGGTTTCACCGAGATGGCCAATAATGTTGAAACAGTTGGGTTTTTGGAGATGCCTATATATACCCCTCCACCACATCCCACTCGCAAGAGAAGCACTCAGAACAGTTCCCCACTGCCCATATCCAAATTTCTGAGAGAGAACCACCTACCCGTGTGTTGAGATCAAGATCATCCACTCCAACCATATGGATCTTGATTTCTAGCCTTCCCAAGTTGCTTTCCACCCAATCAATCTCTTCTACCAAGCCAAATCTGTGAGAGAGTGATTGAGTGTTGAGGAGTCTATCATCTTGAAGCACAAGAGCAAGGAGTTCATCATCACTATCAAGCCTATTACCTTTTGAAGGGTGGTGCCTCCTAGATTGGTTAGGTGTTGCTTGGGAGCCTCCTACTTCGTGTTGTGGAGTTGAACCAAGAAGTTTGTACGGGCAAGGAGATCGCCTACTTTGTGAAGATCTACCCATAGTGAGGCTAGTCCTTCGTGGACGAAAGCCGTTATGGAATAGTCAAGGTTGCTACTTCGTGGACCCTTATGGGTGGAGCCCTCCGTGGACTCTCGCGATCGTTACCCTCAGTGGGTTGAAGACTCCATAAACGTGGATGTACGATAGCGCCACCTATCGGAACCACGAGAAAAATCCTTGCATCACCAAATTGCGTTTGATCTTCCTATCTCTACTCTCTATTACATGTGCTTGTCTTACTTTCCGCTGCCATACTTGTTGACTAGCATGTGTAGGGTGCATTAAACTTGTTATAATTGCTAAAACTGCCCACCAATTGACTTGGAAAAAGGTTAGGTTTTAATTTTTGCAAGTAGTCTATTCACCCCCCCCTCTAGACGTCTCTTCTATCGATCCCTTCAGGCGCTCCCCGCTACGGCGATGGTGGTGACCGGGGCCGCGGCCGTGGACGTGGCGATCAGGGCGGCCGCGACAATGCCTCCCGTACAACCCCTACCTCGGCTTCTTCGCGCCCTACGGCATGCAATCCCTCCTCCACAACCCGGCTGGGTTCCGCCCAACTCCGCGGGTGTCCTCGGTCCTTGCCCGGGCTCGCATGCTCATGCCTACCCCATGCAGTTCTCGGGCTACCCTTCATCGGCGCCGTACCAACAGCCCTCATGGGACCATCTTGCCATGCGCCACGCCCCCTACAACGCCAACAACGGCTCTTCCCCCACCGACTGGTACCTCGACAGCGGCGCGTCTCACCATGTCACCAGCAACCCTGGTAACGTCACCCTCTCGAACTCTCCATTAAAGCACGGTTTATCTAGCATTGTTGTTGGCAATGGCAGCCGCCTTGCTATTCATGCGCATGGTTCCACCACCCTGTCTCCCTCTCACTTTCAATTACGTGACATCTTATTTTCTCCACATGTTACCACTAGTCTCATCTCGGTTCTACAATTTACCAAAGATAATTCTTGCTCTATAGAATTTTACCCATTTGGTTCTTGTGAAGGATCTTCGCACTCGAAAAGTCATCCTGATCTCCGCTAGCTCCGAAGGTCTCTACCCCTTTTCCCGCAATAACAAGACGTGGAGCACCGCTTTCACCACCACCTTTTCCGATGGTGATGTATGGCATCGTAGACTAGGCCATCCTAGTGCTCAATCTTTTCATTCCATAGCACATGATTTTATTCTTCCTTATAATAAATCACCTCACACCCCGTGTGATGCATGCCAACTTGGACGGCAGCCTCGTTTACCTTTTCCATCTTCTACTAGCCGCACGTTTGCTCCATTTGACTTAATACATTGCGACTTATAGACCTCTCCGGTTGTAAGTTTTTCCGGTTACAAATATTATTTGATTGTGCTTGATGACTATTCTCATTTTTCGTGGTCTTTTCCCCTACGCAACAAATCTGACACATCCACCACGCTCCAACGTTTCTTTGCCTACGTTAAAACCCAATACGATATAGTCATCAAAGCTGTGCAATGTGATAACGGCGGCGAATTCATCAACCACTCTCTATGCTCTTTCTTTTCGACCAACGACATCGTCTACCGTTTTTCTTGCCCGCACACTTCCCCCCAAAATGGCAAGGCCGAGCGCCTCCTCCGCACCACGAACGATGTCGTCCGCACACTCCTCCCCCAAGCCAACCTCATCCCACCCTTTTGGGTCGCAGCCCTCCACACGGCTACCTATTTAGTTAATCGTCGTCCTTCCTGTGCTATCAACCGTGCCACTCCCTACTTTCAGCTGCACGACATCCACCCTACATATGATCATCTACGCGTTTTTGGGTGTCTATGTTACCCCAACACCTTTTCCATTTCACCACATAAATTAGCCCCTCGCTCCTCGCGGTGTATTTTTCTTGGCTATCCCCTAGAGCATAAAGGATACCGATGTTACGATCTGGCCTCCCGTCGGGTGATTGTCTCACGCCACGTCGTGTTTGATGGGTCTTCGTTTCCCTACGTTCCGCACACACCAGCGTCCACACCGCCTGCCGCTCTGCCATCCATAGAAAATCCGGGCCGCCTCCTTCCCACTCTGTCGCACTCACCTGATCCACCCACCCTGCCCAAGTCCCACGCTCCACTCCCGCCTGAGCAGTGCCCCGATCGTCCGATCCCGCCTTCCCACTCACCCGACCACCCGCCCACCCTGGCCACGCGCGCGCGCATCGTTGGCCTGTCCGCCACACGTGGTCTCCCACCCAGTCCCACATGCGCGGGCCCGTCCAATCCGCTCAGGATCCCACCGAGTCCCACGCACGCCAGCCCCTCTCTGACACGATCCTCCTCGGACCCCGCAGCGACTCTGGCCAGCCCCACTCCCTCGGATCGCACGCCCACCTATCCCACCCCACCCCGCATCCATCAAATCCTGAGGCGAATTCCTTCGCATCTACCTCCCACTCCGTGCCAACCATGCAAACCACTCCTAGTCCACCACGTCTCCCTCCTCATGCACGTCCCGTTGCACCACCACTAAACTCGCATAAAATGAAAACCCGCGCCAAGTCTGGTTATTGCCAACCCAAACGTCTCTTCTTAGCCACCGCCTCTCCTTCCGATATTTCCCCTATTCCACCCACTTACCGCTTCGCGCTTAAGGATCCAAATTGGCTACATATAATGCAAGATGAATTTGATGTTTTAATTCAGAATTCGACTTGGTCTTTGGTTCCCAAACCCGCAGGTGTCAACGTGGTGACCGGCAAGTGAATTTTTCGGCAAAAATTCAACACCGACGGCTCCTTGGCATGGTACAAAGCAAGATGGGTTGTTCGCAACTTCTCTCAAAAGGATGGTATGGACTATGACGAGACATTCGGTCCAGTGGTGAAGCCGGCCACCATTCGCATTGTGTTGAGTATTGCCATAGCCAGCTCATGGCGATTTATCAACTGGACGTCAAGAACGCCTTCCTTCACGGTGATCTCAAGGAGACAATCTATTGTGCTCAGCCTTCTAGCTTCATCGATGCCTCTCATCTGGACCATGTCTGCTTGCTCCGTAAGTCTCTTTATGGCTTGAAGCAAGCCCCACGTACATGGTTCCACCGTTTTTAGTCATTCCTACTAACTCTTGGTTTTCATGCCTCTAAGAGTGACTCCTCACTCTTCATTCTTCATCCTGGCTCATCCATAGCATACCCGCTCGTGTACGTTGATGACATCATTCTCACCGCTAGCTCCACCACCACCTTACATCTCATCATCAACTTGCTTAAAACGAGTTCTCCATGACCGACCTCGGTGATCTCCACCACTTCCTCGGCATTAATGTCACGCCTAATGCTTCCGGTTTGTTCTCGAGTCAACAACAGTACACATTAGAGGTCTTAGACAGGGCAAACATGCTAAACTGCAAGCCGGTCTCCACACCGATCGACACATCTGCCAAGCTCTCTGCTCATGACGGCGCACTCCTCCAGAATCCCACCACCTACCGCAGCCTCGCCGACGCTTTACAGTACCTCACCTTGACTCGCTCGGATATCTCCTATGCGGTCCAGCAGATTTGCCTTTTCATGCATGAGCCCCGCGAGTCACAGATGCACCTAGTCAAGCGAGTCCTTCGCTACCTTCGAGGCACCTCTCACTTCGGTCTCCAGCTCTACAAATCTTCGTCACTTGATCTCTTTGCCTATACGGATGTGGATTGGGCTGGTTGTCCGGATACACGTAAATCTACTTTCGGGTTTTATGTCTTCCTTGGGGATAACTTGGTCTCATGGTCGTCTAAACGACAACCCATCGTGTCTCGATCCAGTGTTGAGGCCAAATATCGTGGTGTAGCAAACTGCGTGGCTGAATCCTGTTGAGTTCGGCAACTCCTTCATGAGCTTCGACGTCCTCCTACTCGTGCTACACTTGTCTATTGTGACAACATTAGTGCCTCCTATCTCGCGTCCAACCCTGTTCAACACCAACGCACCAAACACATTGAGATTGATCCTCATTTCGTCTGCGATCGTGTTGCCCTCGGTGAAGCCCTTGTTCTTCATGTCCCGTCCGCCTCGCAGTTCATTGATTTATTCACCAAGGGTTTACCCTCACATGTATTTCATGATTTTCGTCGCAGCTTGAACATCCCCAAACGGAGTTCCAGCCAGGGGCGGAGCTAGACTAATGCAAGGGTATGCAATGCATACCCAACTTTTTTTGCAAAAAAAATTCAGTATATAAGCTCCTATATGCAAAAAAAAAAAACACATGGCAAACTTTTTCTACGTACAGAGAAGAGAAGCGAAGAAGTGAACGATTCCAGCGCCACTTGGGCCAATATTGGACTGCTACGTTTCTAGTTAGCGCTACTGGGCCTTATCCTTGGCCTTAATGACGTCGCTGGCTGATTGACTTAGCCGACTAGGAGAGACTGCACGACCAGGAAAGGTCCTTCGATTCAACACGCCGCTGTGTTGCGCCTCTGCTCGCGATCTAGTTCACTAGAAACTGCTGGCGGTCTGGCGGCTGGCGCACATCGCCGCGCGCCCGCGCTGCAAGCCCGCATCCGCCATCAGCAGCGTCGCCCGATCTCCTCGCACCGGTTGGCTGCTTCGCCAGCAATTGAGAAACGGCGGCTGCGGCAGCACCGACGCACACACCTCAAGCACAGATTCATCTGATTGCTTTTTTCGAGTTAGTGAGTAATCCTGATTTCTCGTTTGTTAGTTAAGAAGATATGATTATTTTCACTCTCTAATTTTGTTTTATTTAACCTATTGTAGCATCCAGTTAATTTGAGTGCGTTTTGCATTGGCTTGCTATAAAACTTATGAAGCAGTGCAGGAAAAACAAGGTGAATTTCATGCAATTTTGTTCACCGCGCATACCCATATCGAAAATCCTGGCTCCGCCACTGGTTCTAGCTGAGGGGGGTGTTAACTTGTACATACATATGTGTGGGTAAGCTGTCACGCGTGCCTACAATTTAGGGGTTTTCTTTGTATGTAAACCGATTATATGGCACAGATCAATACAGAGAACACATTCGCTTCTCAACTAGTCGAAGATCGGCCGTCCGGCGACAGAGGCGGCGAGCGAGGAACCCTAGTCGTGCTCGGGGTGACGAGGAAAAGCGTTTCAGGTCGATTGGGGATTCGGCTGAACCGGTAATGGTCTGCTTGGAATCGGTGTAAGATTTTACGTCCGGATTTAGTTTACACGTGTATAATACCGACCGCAGCTTGACTTTCGCCTGGAAAAGAAACGACGCCTAGAGGTGTGTAAAAGTTCTACTACCTCCGTCCGGGTGTATAGGGCATGCGCGTAGTTCTAGGTCGACAATTTAACTAGCTAAATATATATTGTATGTGACAAAAAACATATATTTAGAAACTACACCTCCATATGAAGCTAATGATATACTTTTGATGACGTATAACACACATTTAGTTAATTAAATTGATGACCTAGAACTACGCGCACGCCCTATACACCCGGACGGAGGGAGTACCTGGTATTCAGGGTTCAAACCTCAATCCAAGCGGAGCGTAAGGGTATTTCAGCGGTATTATGTGCTTTTGCGGGAGGGCAAACCGGTCATTGGCCACTTTGGAGCCAGCTCCCCGCCTGCACCTCCTGCGTCGCGGCCATCTCCTCCCCCTCCGCAGCTCTCTCGAGATCCCCTCCGCCGCCGCGGCCCTGTCCCAATCCCCGCGGCCTCCTGCTCCTCTACGCCGCCTACTGTCAGGTTCTGCCCGCCCCCTCCCGGCCCACCCCTCCACCGCCTACCTGCAGCACGCTGTCGGCCGCTCTCGCATGGAGAAAGCACCAGGGGCACCACCGCCGGCACCCCGGCACTCCAGTTGCACCACCGCTGGTAGGTCCTCTGCCAATACACACGAACTGGTGATCTTATATTCTTTTGATTCTATATATGGTTGATCTCAGTAATCAAAAGGCCTATGCTCATTTAGACCATGTAGCAGAACGGCAATGCCCCTACAGGATTTAAAAGGCAAACAAAAAAAAAACGTCAGGATTATAGTCTAAGAAACGATGAAGAAGCTTATTCAGTAGATGAGTATTGATTAGTATCATTCCATGAATAAAGGGCACAAGGCCATCCTTACATTATCCTTGTCCCATTTTGTAAATTAAGCTAGGCGGCCACTACCGTTGAGAAGAAAACATAGATATGCCCCTTACAAAACTCTATGCTGGCTTCTGTATTTCGTAGTATTTCGCTAAATTCTTTTCATAAACTGTTTGGATAACAATGTCCTAAGCAATCTGGATAAAGGTTAGCTGGAATGAACATGTGTAGCTAAATCTTAATGCATATATACTTTGAGGAGGAGTTCAATCAATACAGCTGCATTGTTGCTATTTAATTTTTAAGTTCTCAGCTGTATGGAAATTGATACTTTTTTCCAGGTCTCTGTGCTGATATCAGAATAACATTTGCAAAGACTTGAAAAAAATGCAATCTTACAGTAAATATGTGACCAGCATGCAGTTCTAATTTTAATTTGCTTGAGATTATTAGTTTTGGTTTGCAAGAAATCTATTATATGGGTTTTGCAAAATTCTTTCCCAGCTTATGGGGCCGTGACTCTCATGGATGAGGGCCTCGCCGCTTCCGATCCCGGCCCATCCATCACCAAGCGGGCTCGGTTTATGGGGCCACACTCATCCAGTAGCTCAGCTGCTGACCCCGAGATGGAGGTCCGAGCACTCGTCTCGATGGCCAGCGGACTCTACCCGTTGGCACGGGCAGAGGCGCTCAGTGGCCTCGCTGCGGTCCTCAAGAAGGCGAATGCCGGCGGCAGGGTTGTGGAGTGCTGCTACGGCTGCGCGGTGAAATTGCTGAGGGACGAGGACGAGGGTATCAGGTTGGCCGCTGTGCGATTGGTGAGATTTTGTCATTTGTGGGTACTTATGTTCTTTTTTTGTGCTATACTTCCTGTATGCTTTTGAGAGTTACATATGAGGAATTGAGGAGATCTCCTGTCTTCGGTGGATAGGTTGGCCTTTGTGTGGAGAAGTTTGCCATGAGAGAGGAGTTGGGTGGTGATGGTGACCAAATGGACCGGATTTTCCTACAGGTATGATTTGCACTTTGCGCTGGATTTGGTGTTCATGAACGATAGGATCAACTAGCTGAGTGTGGGCCTAATGTTAATGTGATACCGACATTTTTATTTAGCCTAATAGCTCTGTTCCTATATGTAAATTCCAGGCTACTAAAGTTTGGAATGAATAGTTATACGACATGCCCATAACTGGTACTAGGAGTGATGTTCTTGTTCTTGTTTTATACTTAAAAGACCTGTATTTTCGGCAAATTACCTTTATGTTCTTATCACCAGAAATCCTTTTGATAAGGTGAAAGTACTCATGTCAAATGAGATTTATTACCAAAACATGCAATTTGTGATGCGCACAATAAGAAAAAATGCACCTAATCATGCTTGTGCATTTAATATTTGTAAGTTGCACGTTTTACTCCATTGACCACTGTAATGATAACTGCCTTGTTTTCTGTCTTGATTTCTCTATATTCAGCTTAGCTCCATGGCTAGGGACATGTGCACAGAAGTAAGAATTGAAGCATTCAACGCACTTGCCAAAATGCAGATAGTATCTGACGGTGTTTTGCTTCAGTCACTGTCTAAGAAGATCATAAAAACTGACACTGGGAGTGCCTCTAGCAACAAAGGGAAAACACTACCACCTAAATTATCATTTCCCTGTGCTGCTGGCATATTTGCACATGGGATTGAAGATGAATTCTATCAGGTCATATCATTTCTCTTATACCACATAATTCCCCTTAACGTCCCATTTCTTTTGTTTATTGTTCTATATGTTCTCCCTACAGGTCCGGGCAGTTGCATGTAACACGCTGGGAGCTCTTGCAAAGCTTTCAAACCAATATGCACAGAAGGCCTTGGACTTGTTGATGGACATGACACAGAAGCAGTTAGACTGCAAACTTTGCATACACTGTTCGATATGGCAACATATGGATCTTTGAGCATGCAGGAGAAGCACATGCACATGGTACTAATTATCAATATAATGTATCTAGTGTAAGCTAGATGTATGAATTGGTTCTTTATTTGTAGTCAACCTTGCTAAATTTGGTAATCTTATGCCTCCTGTTACTTTTGCAGTTCCTTGGCATATTGATGGATGCCAATGTCATAGTTCGAAATGCAGCACGCAAGATCCTAGGGTCAGTGAATCTGCCTAAACTTCAAATGTTTAAATCTGCACTTGATGGTCTCATTGCAGGTCTGGAGAAAAATCCGGAGGTATGTTAGTGCAGAACGATCACCATGCTTGACAATTATCTGTCCCTATAATATTCTAATCTTTGCTTGAACATTTTCTAGATGATTATTCGTGTGGTCAATGTAACACAAATCCCCAATTATCCTGCTAAATCTTAACAAATCCCCAATTATCCTGCTAAATCTTAATTTGAGTTCCATTCAGGGTATAGAATATAGCTTACTGTATAATTATTTGAGGCTTTGAGCCTATGACTTCAATTTTGTGATAACTGACTCTTTTCTTCTAATGTTGCGACCTTGTTTATTATATGCAGGATCAAGATATATATGCTGTTCTGTTTTCCATTGGCAAGAATCATGGGAGCTTTTCAGCCAATATAGCTAAACATTTAGCCAAAGAGGTGTTTCTCTGTTGCTTACTTCCATTTTATCTGCATCTAATGTTCTATATAAAATGTCTATTTCATTTTCGATGCTGCTGCTGCCATGACTGTTTCTGTTTGCACGGTTCTCTCAAGTTCAGTATATACTAGATAGGAGCCGCGCCCCTGGTGCTTACCATGTTCTTATTTTCTGTCAGTCGGAATATGGAATTTGAGAATATTCCAAGCTATTAAGCTTAAATCATAAGAACGAACATCTATATTTTTTCATTGCACTATGTTTTATATACATAATGTCATTACAGTTGTTTGCTGATATCTAACAACACTTGAACTTCTACAACATTTAGAAGACTATCATAGTTTATCATAAGTTCTTACCATTTGTTTTTCTAGTTTTTGCGAGGGAAACAAATATACTCCCTCATTTCAGAACTGAATTTTGACTTTCTGCTGTCAATGTAAGACTAAAACCACAGTTTGAGACCACAATAATGGTACGTTTTTTTCGACAGTTTAAATTGGATAAAGAAGTGATCAAAACTTGTAGCAAATACATGTTAAAATTGGATTTTGAGAATACCCAAGGCACGTGTTGGCACACTCTGTCAGATTACTTGTGGCTGCGTTGCCATGTGATCACTGTTAGCACATTGTTTGAGCAGTCCTGGTAACTCATTTATTTTGTAAAATGTAAATCTTGGTAGACAATATAGCAGGCATTGCACCAACTGATATTCCTTTCGTCAGATGATAAGATTTCATTTGAGCTGCGACATGAGTTCTACAACAAGAGGTGCTTACAGCTTAGCATGGAAATAACAACAAAAATGTTGAAAATAGTAGAATACATCAGATCAAAAGACTTAAGCTTCCACCCCCTCAAAGCCCCCCTCGCTGTCAAAGAGACATCGTCTTCCAGAAGGTTGATATTCGATACTGTTGCAGCGAGCAGCAGAGTTCCTCTTGTTTGACTTCCCTCGAAACCTTCCTCAACAGTGCACCTAAGTGTTCCATTTCTCCAACATTGTATCTTTATTTGGGATGTCATCCTTTTCCAAATATCTCTGTAGCTGCACCGGGCATGGGCACTTTTTACAGTTTTACATCAAGGCTGGAACACAAAATTTGTGAGGATATGGTCACACACTAAGTATAAGCTGTGATGGTAACTCATTTTATAGGTCTTCTGATCTCTACCAGCTGGATGAGAAAAAGTAATAGTGTAGCAACGTGAATAGCCAAGTCTATCACAAAGATTGCACACAACATATCTATTACATAGGTTGCACACTACATCCAGCTACCGATCGAGATAGAGATAGAGAGAGAAAATCACTATTCAAATTAAAATACTAGAAGATAATGAAATGTCAATATAGTCAAACATTGGAAAAACAACCCCTTGAAGATTGGGCTGCAGTAACTGCGGAAGATATGGAATTATTTTCATCTTTGTTAATTAGATTCCTTCTGTTCCATCTTATACTATCTTAGTAGACCATATCTTGTCCATTCAAACACATGGTTAAAAATCATAGGAAGACAAAATATGGTTTATAAAAGTTAGACACAACTTCTATAGTCACGTATCTATCAAGGAAGAAGGAAAAAGAAAACCAAGAGTAAGCAAGCAGGATATGAACAAGAACTTTTAAGATTTAAATAATAACGACCAAACCATATGTATTTATAGACACAAGTATAACGATAACATTTTAATTGGAGCTATTAGTGAAGTTATGATAACATCGTAATAAAACTGGTTTGCACAGACACATCATGTAATCAAGGAGTCATGTTGTTTTTGACCTACATACCACATTAAAGAAGCAGATCATGCCTCATTTTCACATCAGCATGGAAATCAATTAATGTACGTTTATTTAGCATCAGGAGCACAAATGATATTGCAATCTGCAGGATGGACCTACCATTCTACGAAGAAATAAAATGTTAAATCAATGTTCGCATCAGAAGGGAACTTTCATTTTGATGGCTAATTATTAGTCTGCGAGCATGGTTTCCATGTGAGTATCGAAGCGGCTTACATTTCTAACCTAGTCTTGTCAGTCCCTCCTTGCACTCCCTTCTTGACTTCTTCCATGTGGCTGATGGCTCAGCGTCACAGCAGGGTGGGGGGTGACATAGAGCGTGGCTGGCAACATGCAGATTTTGGAGTATAAAGATTATAAATTGAACACTAGGTGCGTGGAAGAGTATCTATGCATATCTTAGTACACTATAAGAATGGAACATTGGTAAAAAAATCAAATAAATAACTGTAACTTGCTTGATATGGGCAATCTAACCCGGCAAGCAAATTTTGCAAAATTCCACGAGGTTCAACCAAGATGAGTACCTAGTAGTTCACAGAAAATTGAGAAATAATTCTATCAGAACAGAGATTGCATATGTATGCCACATAATCTCTGAGTTTGTAGGGAAACTCCTTTGAAAAGTCAAAATCACCAATAGAGCATCATATATAACTGGTAATCTGCAGATAGGGTGATAATGATAGTGACTGAGTCCACAGCAGATGGATACAATCCAGATGATCTCCACTCTGTAGCCAAATCAGTAAGAGCAACAAATAGAATACCCATTCTTCCATATGCTAACATGCTTTTGTAATTAAGACCATAGATCACAAAACCATATCTAGTCTGCAATAAAATATAGCCTAAAACAGAGCATACTTGTAAGGAGAAACACATCGCTGCTTGCTCATAGCCTCGTACATGTTTTGCACATCACAATGATTTGTCTGTCTAGATATCACATTGCCTACAACAACAACAACAACAACAACAACAACAACAACAACAACAACAACAACAACAACAACAACAACAACAACAACAAAGCCTTTAGTCCCAAACAAGTTGGGGTAGGCTAGAGGTGAAACCCATAAGATCTCGCGATCAACTCATGGTTCTGGCACATGGATAGCAAACTTCCACACACCTCTGTCCATGGCTAGTTCTTTGGCGATGCTCCAATCCTTCAGGTCTCTCTTTACGGACTCCTCCCATGTCAAGTTCGGTCTACCCTGGCCTCTTTTGACATTATCAGCACGCTTTAGCCGTCCGCTATGCACTGGTGCTTCCGGAGGCCTGCGCTGAATATGCCCAAACCATCTCAGACGATGTTGGACAAGCTTCTCTTTAATCGGAGCTACGCCAACTCTATCTCGTATATCATCATTCCGGACTCGGTCCTTCCTTGTGTGGCCACACATCCATCTCAACATGCGCATCTCCACCACCCCTAACTGTTGCATATGTCGCCTTTTAGTCGGCCAACACTCAGCGCCATACAACATTGCGGGTCGAACCGCTGTCCTATAGAACTTGCCTTTTAGCTTTTGTGGCACTCTTTTGTCACAGAGAATGCCAGAAGCTTGGCGCCACTTCATCCATCCGGCTTTAATTCGATGGTTCACATCTTCATCGATATCCCCATCCTTTTGCAACATTGACCCTAAATATCGAAAGGTGTCCTTCTAAGGCACCACCTGCCCATCAAGTCTAGCCTCCTCCTCCCCACGCCTAGTAGTACTGAAACCGCACTTCATGTACTCGGTTTTAGTTCTACTAAGTCTAAAACTTTTTGATTCCAATGTTTGTCTCCATAGCTCTAACTTCCTGTTGACCCCCGTCCGACTATCATCGACTAGCACCACATCGTCCGCAAAGAGCATACACCATGGGATATCCCCTTGTATATCCCTTGTGACCTCATCCATCACCAAGGCAAAAGGATAAGGGCTCAAAAGCCGACCTTGGTGAAGTCCTATTTTAATCGGGAAGTCATCAGTGTCGCCCTCACTTGTTCGAACACTTGTCACAACATTATCGAACACGTCCTTGATGAGGGTAATGTACTTTGCTGGGACTTTGTGTTTCTCCAAGGCCCAACACATCGCTGAGCTTGACACCAACGTCTGTCACCTGCCTCCAGCACCACCACAGCAGCCACCAAAGAAAATAATGACGGATCGCCTCCTCACCCGAGCTCGACGCGGCTCCATCGCTGATATCCAGCTTTGCGGACCTGCAAGGTGGCTCACCAAAGATGAAGCCATTGCCGTTGAACGAATCAGACCGGGGCAACACCCCGGACACGCCATCGAACTCCAGATCTGACACCCCACCACGACTAAGACGTCGAAGGAGGAAACCATACCTGCCATCCATCAACCACGAACCCAACACATGTTTCGTCTTCCAGATGTCGTCGATGCAGACCACAATCTGCATCCGCTCCTGGACTACCTCCCAAGCTCCGCGGCGACGCTGGAGCAGACGCCGTCGCAACGGCGGAGCCCGAGGACACAAGTCCACCACAAGGATGCCGTCGCCGCCACGATATCCTCGCTTGAACAGACTGATTCCCAAATCCATCACCGACAATAGAGACGATCGCCTCGCCGGTGAAGAATCCGAAGCTTCTTTATTCAGCATCGCCGTCGCCGTCGCCGAAGCCAAGACGTCAGACGATCCAAAAACCTAAGCTACTAGGGTCTAAACCTAAAGCAAAAGAGATCTGCACGCACGTGATCCGGCGACCCCCCTCATGACCGACGACCAAGAGGTCGCCGGCGGAGGAGAGCCGCCGGAAAACGGCACCGGATGGTCGGCTCCCTTGGCGGCGGCTAGGGTTTTAGTCCTGGCTAAACCCACCCCGCGTCTACGTACCCCGTAACGCAGTAGCTGGTAGGCCGGAAGTTGCTGTTGGAGCACGATTGCACACATCCCTAATCACGATGAGGCCCTCTAATTAATTAGCAGCCATAACAATCGGAACTATCATGCTGCATGCATCGCATGAAAAGAAAAGACACGAGACCCACGGAAGACGGAACGTTACGACGCCAAAATATTGGCGGACGTTTTCCTCGCCATCGGCTTGCCCGCAAGTTGGCGAGAATTACATGGGCGGGCGCGGGGCGGCTCGGGTAGGCCAAATATTTGGCACCGATCCAAACGGCTTCCAAAAATCATGGGCCAACCAATTTTTTGGTTTGGTAAGCATTGGTTGTGATCCAAACATACCCGACATTCCGCGGTATCTTATCATAGGCCTTCTCCAAGTCAATGAACACCATATGCAGGTCCTTCTTTTGCTCCCTGTATCTCTCCATAAGTTGTCGTACCAAGAAAATGGCTTCCATGGTCGACCTCCCACGCAGGCATGAAACCAAACTGATTTTTGGTCACGCTTGTCATTCTTCTTAAGCAGTGCTCAATGACTCACTCCCATAGCTTCATTGTATGGCTCATCATCTTAATTCCACGGTAATTAGTACAACTCTGAACATCCTCCTTGTTCTTGAAGATTGGTACTAATATACTCCGTCTCCATTCTTCTGGCATCTTGTTTGCCCGAAAAATGAGGTTGAAAAGCTTGGTTAGCCATACTATCGCTATGTCCCCAAGGCCTCTCCACACCTCAATGGGGATACAATCAGGGCCCATCACCTTGCCTCCTTTCATCCTTTTTAAGGCCTCCTTGACCTCCGACTCCTGGATTCGCCGAACAAAATGCATGCCTCCTAGTATCATCAAAGGAGTCGTCTTCAATGGTAGAGCTCTCGCCCTCCCCATTGAACAGCTTGTCAAAGTACTCCCGCCATCTATGCTTAATCTCCTCGTTCTTCACCAGGAGCTGATCTGCTCCGTCCTTGATGCATTTGATTTGGTCAACATCCCTCGTCTTCCTCTCTTGGATCTTGGCCATCTTATAGATGTCCCTTTCGCCTTCCTTCGTGTCTAACCGCTGGTAGAGGTCCTCATACGCCCGACCCCTTGCTTCACTCACAGCTCGCTTTGCGGCCTCCTTTGCCATTTTGTACTTCTCTATGTTGTCCGTAGTCCTATCCAGGTATAGGCGTCTGAAACAATCTTTCTTCTCCTTAATCGCCTTCTGGACATCATCGTTCCACCACCAGGTATCTTTAGCTTCGCTTCTACTTCCCCTTGACACTCCAAACTCCTTTGAGGCCACCTTACGAATGCAAGTCGCCATCTTCATCCACATGTCTGCATCACCTCCTTCCTCCCAAGGGTCCTCCTTAATGACCCTCTCCTTGAACGCCCGAGCTGCCTCCCCCTTGATCTCCCACCACTTTGTTCTAGTGACTTTGGCACGCTTGTCCCTCTGGACACGAATCCGAAAGCGGAAGTTAGCAACCACAAGCTTATGCTGAGGGACAACACTCTCTCCAGGTATCACCTTACAGTCTAGGCACGCACGCCTATCTTCTCTTCTCGAGAGGATGAAATCAATTTGGCTAGAGGGTTGACCACTACTAAAAGTCACTAGATGTGATTCTCTCTTCTTAAAGAGGGTGTTAGCTACGATCATGTCGTAAGCTAGCGCAAAGCTTAAGACATCTTCTCCTTCTTGATTCCTGATGCCATAGCCAAAGCCCCCATGCATGCACCCCTTCAAAACCTGTGTTAGATGTGCCCACGTGGCCATTGAGATCTCCTCCTATGAAGAGCCTCTCGCCAATCGGCACACTCCTAACCATGTCCTCTAGGCCTTCCCAGAACCCCCTCTTGGTGTTCTCATTGTGGCCTACTTGCGGGGCATACGCGCTGATAACATTGAGAACTAAGTCCCCAACTACCAGCTTGACCAGGTTAACCCGGTTCTCACGTCTCTTGACGTCTACCACTCCATACTTGAGGCTCTTGTTGATCAAGATGCCTACTCCATTTCTGTTTGCAGCCGTCCCCATGTACCACAGCTTGAAGCCGGTACCCTCCACCTCCTTCGCCTTCTATCCCCTCCATTTGGTCTCTTGGACGCAAAGGATATCAACACCGCTCCTCACCGCTGTATCAACTACCTCCCAAAGCTTGCCTGTCAGTCCCTACGTTCCATCTACCTAAGCGGATCCTCCTAGGCTCGGCTAGCTTCCTTACCCTTCACACTCGTCGAGTCAAATGCGAAGACCCTTCCTCATTTTCCACTACACCCGGGCACCAATGTAGCGCGCCACTAAGGATGCGGCGACCTGATCCTTGCTCACTTGCCACCATATCCAGATCACGATACGGTGCGCCACCAGGGGGGTGACGGCCCGGCCCTTGCCCATTTGACACCACACCCGGGTTCCGATGTGGTGCATCGCTGAGAGGGTTACGCCCCAACGGAAATCTTTTGGGTTTCATCTCCATAAGAGTGGCTGAGTTTTGACCTTGGCTCGCCAAGCCTATCACAACCCTCCTCCTTTACCCGGGCTTGGGACCGGCTATGTTGAGACAACACAGGCGGAGTTAGATATCCCATTGCCTACAATATATTAAAACAATAGGCAAGATTGTCAGTGAGGAACATGCCTACATTTTTCTGTGCTCAAACTGCCCCAAATCAATATGAAGTGCGAGCTAAATCAGATGAGCGGAGGATGCATCACAACAGAAACAGTTTAGGGGTCTTACTGATTCAAAGAAATGCTGACAACGATTTGCCGATTAACATGATGCATCTTTCTCAACTGCATTATCATTAAATAATTTACATAATTTCCTTTCTCGTTAGGGGTATTATGACCTGAGATGGTGTATTCAGGATGTGAGGTGCAGTCCCTTCTCTTTAGACCCAATAGCAAAAAATGAACACATAGCAGCATGCCCTGCGCACACACTTGGTTCACACGTAACTTTAACATATTAAAATCAGCTTTATTTAAGTTCCCACAAATCCTCCTTAGGCCTAACTGTTTGAGGAATGAGCATAAGCAAACAACGCGGTGAAAAGAATTTGAATATTTCCACTGACCAACCATATTTTCTCACTTTAGCCTTTTCTTATTCTTAACATACAAGGACTTAGGACTTGTTTTTATGCATAGGTAGAGTGATATCTTCATTTGCTACATTGAGTATAGTAACATTTCTTTTTGATTTTTTTATGAAATTATGTTATGTCACTTAATGTTGTATTATCTATGACATAGATCAATATGGCATCTGATGAAGAGCTGATCTTGGACAAACCTAGAACCAAAGCATTGTTAGTGGTTTCTATCTCGGCTGCTTATAATGATAAAGAGAAAAAACTGGATATACCTGCAGTTATATTTTCACATTCAATTCCCCTATTTGGGACGATCTCGTGTGCAGTAGCCGAAGATGAACAGGATTCACTCTTATCCTACTTGTATCGTCAAACTGGAATGCCATTTTGGGAAAAGAAGTTGGTGTCTGCTGAAGGTGGAGATTATGAATGTTTCAGTGTTGAAACTGTGGGAGGAACTCACACACAGGTAGAAAGGACTGAAAAAACAACCAATTACTCAGATGAAGTCATGATAATGCAGTCGACGAGGCTCATATTAGATACAGTTAAAGGAGCCTGGGCTGTGATAAAGCCGTGCAGTATAGGAGAAGTTCAAAGTACTCTGAGGTATCACTTATTATATTTCCCCGTGCAACCAAATATTCTATGCTATTGTTTGTGATTACTTCAAGTTCTTCTGATTTTCTTTATTGAAGAACATGCAAAGAAGAAGTCAATCTCTTAGCTGTAAATCCTTCTGGATCAACTGGTGCGTTCTTGAGCTTTGTGTGTGACTATCTTGATGCAGTACAACTCATTGTTGAAATATGGCGGTCCGTTCAGTTGGATGATTCTCATGCTTTAGGCCCCACATCACTTGATATTTTGCTTGAGAAGTTGGATACATCTGTGAGAAGGATGAAATGTTGTTATGCTGGATTGAATAGAGAACTGGAGGTTCATGTCTTGGAGTTTGGTTTGTTAGCTATTTTATGTAGACTGTCCGAGTTTGGAACATGTTCAAAATTAGTGCTAGATAAGTTGCATTGGATAATTAATCACATTGATGATCTGTGTGCTGATGGACCCTATGAGCTTTCCGACTTCAGCAAAGAAGTTAAGAAAGTGTTTGATGGTAACTTTATCGACGACACTCCTGTTGTCAACATTTGCACTTTTCTTGAAATCTTTGATCTAAAACCAGCAACAGATTTTAGAATGCTCAATGCTACAACTGCTGTGTTGCAAGTCTGGGATGCAAATTCTGAAAATCCGTTATCATATGTTTGTGGATTACCCGTGGGCGTGACCTTTGACATATCTCTGTGCAACATCTCTAGTCATGATAGAATATGGCTCCGCATGGTTGCTGGTCAGTCCATCCAACATGTCTTCTTAGACCTGACTTGTTTTGAGGGCAATGATGAGGTGAAGAGCTGCTCCAGTCATTCCTTTCTATGCTACCCCAATGGCATGTTCATTTGTTCTGAGGGCATGCTTGGTAATTGAATGTCCATTTGGAAGTATCGGCACTCATCAGGAAGGACATGGAGGGCCAAGAGATTGTGTAGTCCAACTATGTGATGAATTGGATGTCTACTTTGTTAGTGCTGATACCGAGCAAAGACGACGGTCGAAATGATAGTGGTCCTGTGCTCCAAGTTCTTCAGCATGCCCCCTTTGATCGACTGCACCATTGTGTTCTAACGTCAACTGTGATCAAGTAATATGCGAAAGCAGTTAAGATATCAGTAGTGACTAATGAGGAGTTTCATATGATTAGTTGTTTACTGAGCAATTGTTTTCTTTATGAATCGAGAATTTTTCTATGGCATGTGACCAGAAGAAATGTAATAGCAAGAACTCTTAATGAAGAGTTCGGTTGCACTGATAATTTGGTAGCAGTAAGCAAGAACAAAGCAGTTTCTCGACCACTAAGATGTATTGCTGTTGCTAGGGTATGTTTACCTCGTGTAATATGTATATATGTAAGGGTTTGGCATACAATTGAAGAACTGAAAATTCTGCGAATTTTATCAGGCTGCTGAATTAGAGGCTGCAGAGCCCAATGTTAAGCTTGCGCACGTACCCCGTCCATTCCAATCAACAAGGCACGCATGTATCCCAAAATCAACTTTTACTGTAAATTATATCAGTATATAATTTTGTGACTTAAAATGTGTATCATTTTGACCATAAATTATATTAGTATATCTTTTGTGACTAAAAATACATATCATAGAAAACTTTTTTCGAATGCGAAATCCAGGGTATAATTTTTGTTACATATAGCATATTTTTAATTGATCTAATTTATGTTTAAAGTTGAATTTTAAGATGTATGCACTTAAGATAGTATGATTTTGTTCTGAGGTGAAAAAGATAGATGATTTGTGTCTAATGTGTGTTCCGCACATTTGCGCTTGGGACAGGTTGCTTACCATACGTTGTGTCATGTGGCAACAGCTTTCCGTTGTGTTGGTGTCTGTTTCTTCCGTACAGTGTGATTTTTTTTATTACAATCATATTTTAAAAACCGCACCAGACCGGCGGTCCGACCGAAAAAACTAGAACCCAACGTCTTGCCTGGTTTTTTAAGATGTATTGGTCTTTTGGTAAAAAGACAAAATATTAAAAAATGGCGCCTAAACTAGAGATCAAACACCTTTTTGTGAACGGGTAGGGGAGGGGGTCTCGAGATCAAACACCTAACCTTGAGGCAAGGCACACTAAAGGCCCAATAATCAAGAGAAATTGGTGTAACAACACTTTAATTTATTAATGGTTTACATCCAGTATTATGTGTATTTCTTTGATGCGAGATTAAAACTTAAGAAAATATTTTGAAAGTTCTGATTTTTTGTTGCCTATGAACAATGAGCCGAGCATGCAATCTCATCGGTTCATTTTTCAAATCTATGCCTACAATAGACTTCCTCTCGTTTTCTTCCCTAACCCGAGACAGCTAGAGCAAACTCTTTCCTCTAGACTTCATCGGAGAGCCCGTGGATTCGCCCCCTCTACTTGCCGCTCCAGGGGCCGGTAGCAGGGAGGGGAATCTTGGTGCCTTCGCTCCGGTTAGTAGTTTAGATTAGAGTTTTTTAGTTCTCGCAGGTGCTGCGCACGGGCGGATGGCGGCTTCTTCTTCGAGTTTGTCTTCCGGGTTTCGATCCTTCTCGAGCTCGTCCGTCTCGTCAGTCGACGGAGCACCCCTGCCATTTCCTTGGGATGGTGAGGTTAGGGTTTCTTGTCATGTGACGAGATTTGGTTTCAGATGCTTCAGATCTACGCAGGGGTTCAACGACGATGACTGCGGCTCCAGGGCACTGGTCCTTAGGACACGTGCATGAAGATTTCTCACCTGTCATCGACAAGGTCAAACCAGCTCCAGTAGAGGAGCAACGACAGTGACGCATCCGCGGCTCGTTCCGGCGGCAGTAGTTGTTGTTCGGCGGTATCAAAATCTTGATGTAGTTTTTATTATGTTTGACTGAAATGCTTTACACTTCCAGTGAACTTTTATAGTAATAGATATGCTTTTCGTAAAAAAAAAAACTACGCCTACAATACATGCGGGCACGCATGTATTTATATCATAGTTTTCAATAGTGCGTTATCTCAATGCTATATCGTTTGGAGTGGCCTCACGCTTAACCCGTCGTTTACAATTTAACGTCATTTAGTGCAGCATTGCACCATTTAACGTGCTATGCTGTCGAACATATAATGCAATAGCCCGCTATTTTAAAATATGATGTATATTGTGTCACTAATCAAACGGAATCATTTCCCAGTGCACCATCGAGGAGGACAAGGGTGAAAATAGTAAACATAGAGAAAATGAGATATTTTTAGCAAGAAACAGTGACGGTTTTTTCATATGTACAAATTTTCGTGAAGAAAATATATTCTAAATGCCCTGGCAAAAAAAATGATGCTTCAAAAAGACTATTGTAGAAAGCATTTTAGAGCACTAATTTTATTTTTCTTTTGTGCAGAGCATTAGGAATGTTTTTTATTCATGAAAATTTTCACATATGTAAAAAATTCAACAAACACTACTAGAAAATTCAGATTTTTCTTTCTTTCGATTTTCATGTTCATGGCAGGTGTACTTGAGTACATTCATACGCCCATGCGCACGATCGAGGAGGACAAGGGTGGAAATATCAAGACAGAACTAAGATTACTACGCACAAAAGTTTAGTATAGTATGAATAAAGACAACTAGAATAATTGATTCCCTTGGTGCACGAAACCTCTGTTTACAGCGCAGGACAAAGCTGCGAACTGAACGTGGTCTGTCGTTCTATCTATCTCCTGTCTACGACGTCGACCGGGTTGCCGCGGCGGCCGCGCGAAGCCGGGAACAGAACGAACGGATACCATCTTCTTTCTTCCTCGTCGCGCATGCAGATTCCGGCTCCGCACCTTCGCACTCCTCGTCAAGAGCGGCACGGCATCTCCTCAGTACTTCCCGGCGCATGGCATAGTACTCAGCGCTTCGGCGGCGGCCTCCGCCTCCCCACAGGTTCTGCTCGATGGCTGATTTCCCTGCTTGTTCCCTCTCCTCCGGCACACTCTCAGCATCCTCCCTCTGGAAGGGGCAGTAGTCCCTGAGGTACCTCTCACGGCGCATGCGGGCCTCGTGCGTCTCCGCCCGGCGGCCGGACTCGCCGTCCGCTCCTGGGCTGCTCTTCCCGGCGGCGGTTATGGGCTTCAGGTACGCGGCTTCGGACCCCGGACCGAAGCGGGCGGCGTACGTCGTGACGCGCACCGGCGCGTCTTCGTGGCCTCCCGGCGAGCATGGCCGTCTCGCCGGACCGTCAATCTCCGGCGCGTCCGTGGGCACGAGGGGGTGAACCTTCACCGCGGTGCTCCTCCGCCGAGCTTCCTCACACACCCATCGCTTATGCGCGGCCATCCATTGCGTCTTCTTGGCCTCGAAAGCCGCCGACAGTTCCTCCACTGCCGCCCGCATCCTGCGTCTGTCTAGGGCGTCATCGTTCCAGCAGGGATGTGGGTCGCCTGATCGCTGCTTCGCCTCCGCGATCAGCCGTTTCTGCTCGTCGATCCACTCCCTCTTTTCGGCCTCGTTAGCCAGCGCTTCGCGGCGATCCCTCCGACGATTCCGCCATGTGCGTGGTCGTGGCCTTAGAGAAGCGATCAGCCGATCGTACTCTTCCTTGCTCTTTCTCCTCTCGATCGCGCGCGCTTCCTCCGGGGACGGGACGTACGGGCGGCGCCGGAAGCAGCTCGGCAAGACCGGCATCAAGGCGAGGGACGCCATTGCCAATGCAGATTCGATCGGGTGATAACACGCTCTTTCTCATGGATACGCTCGCCTTATATGCATGGTGGAAACCTGATGATATGGCAAGCCGTCTTGCTATCGAGCGTTCAAGCCGTGTCTGAACCGGGGACAGTTTAGCGTTGGTCCAACGCTTCAAGCAGTTGTACTGTATAAGTACGTCTCGATGGTCATTTCCGAGTCGGACGACGAAGACGGATTTTGCAGGGATCCGCGGTCAGATCCCTGTTACAGCTTTCCTAAAGCACCCCCAAATGTGCCATAAATATTATATCCTGTTTCATTGATCTTACGTCAATATTTGAATGGGTATTTTTTTTATGTCAATTGAACCCCCCCCCCCCCCCCCCCCCCCCCCGGCGTCCTCTGAACCAAATAGTCTCTTATAGTAACTAGAAATGTGTTCTTGCAACTCTTTCTCATCTTGTATAACATTCATGTTCCAAAGAAGCAATATTACATTTTCTGTGTCTTCCATTGGCAGCACTATGGAAGAATGAAGTATTTGCATCTCCCTCAAGTAACCACTGTTCTCCAGCTCTCTTCTGCCAAATAAGCTCCTCAAATTGGTATATGCCCTCCAATTGCTCTTCTAGGTTGTATCTAGCAGCCCACTCTTCTTCAGTTAACCCCCCATCTTCAGCTTGAGCATCTAACAGTTTGATATCATGCAGTAGTTATTGTTTCCTTTTCTTAATTTCACTACTGGTATTTGCACCCCAACCTCTTAGAAATTGCCTCAGGAACCTAACTCTACCTTACCAATCATCTAGTGCATTCTGAAGCCAGGCTTGTTCCAGCCACTTAGCAATGACCAGCTCCTTGAAACCTGCAACCTTCAGCCAAGCTTTCTCAAATCTTAAGATTCTAGATTTATTTGGCACCCCCTCTCCAGTATCCAACACAAGAGGGCAATGATCAGATCCAACTCTAGTAAGAACTGTAACCATAGCTATAGGAAATCTAGTTTCCCAGCTATTAGAGACTCACACTCTATCCAAATTGACTGGTCTGTCCTACTTTGGTTAAGGTGATTGGAGATTCATAGATCTGAAAAGGAAAACATTCGATCCTTGCAATAAAAAAGGACATGAATTGGAATGAAAAAGAAATTCGGCCCCTCAAACGCTCGCGGACGCGTCCGGACATGTTCACGGGCACTGACTGAGCACGCCTCATATTTTTCTCTTCACATCCGCATATCTTATATCCGGCACCTTATATCCATACTACACATGTAATGTGAGCTACTCTACGTGATCAAGCAATGGACAACAAAATCGACTGCAAACGGACATAAACGAACTTTACATCATCCAAAAGATCATCTGAGTCCGACGCCAGACAAGTTCTTAAATATCAACAACTAAAAACGATATAAACATAAGAGGAAGAGCGGGATCACCACTTCCGCCACAGGCCTTTGCCCTTCCGGTCGCCAACGCAGCTGTAGGCGTCCGTGACTGGTGGAGGGTCTTGGTCGTTGTCGGAGGAGGTGGAGCTGTGGTCGTCGGAGTCGATTAGGAGAGGACGATCAACCCCTCCATCCGACGGACGGCCCTGTCCTACTGCCACTTCAACTTCCTGACTCGAGCCGCCTCCTCCGCTGCCTCCTTTGCCTCGCGCTCCGACGCTCAATAGCAAGCCGGAGCACCTTCGCGTTCTTCCGCATGTAGGCGGCGAGCATCCGTCTTCGTCGTCATGAGCGACCGGCGGTAGACCCATGCAAGGAGCCGTTCGTCCTCGTTGGGCTCCGCCTGCATCCCGCGGCAACGACGCATAGACTACTCCGCCGTGTCCCTTTCCCTTGCACGTTGCCTCTCGCGGCGGGCGACGCACGCCTCCGACTCCGGAGTGCGCATGCGATCCGGCAACGCGGGCACTAGCACCCATCGCTGCCTGCACGGAGGAGCGGACGGCTGGGTGCGGGGCGGTGCCGACTACGCTGTCCTAGCGGAGATGCACGCGGGTCGGGAGGGTCTAGCTCCTGCGTCCATGTTGCGCCGACGCGGGAGCTGCGGAGACGCTGCAGATCCAGAGCTGCCCCCGGTGTCCACCTTGGACCGCTCCAAGGAAATGATGAGGGCCAACTCCTCCTCGTAGTCGAGGTCGGAGCCGAAGTGGCTGCCAGAGCTCGACATTGCGCCAAATTGGATTGGAATCCGAGAGGGGGGAGGAGAGGAAGGAGGCGAGTGAGTGAGCTAGGGTTCGGAGCGAGGTGCCGGATTGGGGTTTTTGTTTGACAGTGGTGGGACGGGCCTGTCAGCTATGACGTGGGGTATACGTCTGGGCATGCCCGGGCCGCCCCATATCCGCACTAGATTTGGGATGGATATGAGGGGCGTCGGACAACCTAGTCATTTGAGCCGGTTTGAGGCGTCCGGGCGGATCGATTTTTTGTGACAAGTCAGTGACCAATTTGCCAGCCTGGATGTTTGAGACGCTTTTGGAGCGCCTGACTATATATGCTCTTAGATGTGCAATTAGGACACATCTAGATGTGCCCTAGACAGATCCTACTATCTTTTGTATCGATCGTGTTAGATAATATGCACGGGCATGTATGGTACATGAACTTGCACGGTGGGTATAGGTTCGTACAAAAAGTTGAAAAATGAAACAAATCAATCCTTAAACTTGTATTTTAGGTACTCTCTGTTAAACCCGCCTATCTAACATGGTGACCGCTCTCGTTTTATGTATGGGTTGCACTGCTAGTTGGATAGAGAAAGAAGTATATATAAAAACATATAAAACCAAAGTGTCAGACATGATTTGAACTGAGGACAACGCGTTGCGAGCATGAGGCGTTAACTAGTGCACCAGATGTTATATCTAGTACGAGCTAGAGATATCAGTATTTTTATTGTTATTACTGTGATAACTGGTTTGAAAGTGATTTTTTTAAGTCTGCCCCAACGGATGTTGAATTCATTAAGAAAGAAGAGAGTTATCCAGTTAATCAACGGAAAATAGGGCGAAACCCATCACATCAGGCTCGTAAAAACAAGACACATTGGGCGACCTGGCTACACACACAAGAATGCACACATGTTGTCGGAAAGAAAAGCGCCGCCGAGGTAGCAATCTGGCGTGATCGTCATTACACCTCTGCGCAGGCGACTCCGACCCCACCATCAACGACCACCGAGAAACTACATATCAAGGGGGGGGGGGCTACTGCCAGTCCAATGAAAACCAGGGTACCACGGCCCATCTGCCCGCGACCCAGGAAGCGACACCTGGCGAAGGGCCCAGGAGGTGGCCCACTCAGGAGCTCCATGGGCAAGACGCCTCGTGAGGATCGGACCTCGCGAGGCCCCTCCCCGCGAGGGGAGGCTCTTCAAGGCAGTCATCTTCCGCAGCAGGCGGCCTCACGAGGTCTTCCTCGCGAGGCGATTTCCCGCGAGGCCCTCCGCTTGGAGGGGTCGTGCGGCGCTGGTCGTATGGCTGCATGCCCACCACGTGGGTGTCGCACCAGCACAGACAAGGACGACAGAGGACGTGCCAGTAGGCGCAGACACAGAGGATTTCCTCTTTGGTGATTAAAGTGCAGCGCCCGCTGTCTCTCCAAAAGCAAGTCCCCAAAGCTTGTCATTCCAATGCAAGAAGACCACGGTGACGTCGCTCATCAGGACGAAGGTTATCACCGAGCACACTAGCGCATCATGGACGGCGCCTTTGCAGGCGAAGACCACCTTTTGTAAGGATAAGACCGAGCGCCTGTCCCCCTTCGAATGGCCGCCCTGTGCCTGCCCTTTCCCGCCAGTATTTTCGGGCAAGAGGACCAAGGCAACTACAAGAGGGACAGAGCTGCTACCTGAGAGGGGGTCGGCCATTTTCCACCTTCTTCTACCTTGTAACACTCGTGTGCTTCCCCGAGAGCAATCCAGACAAGCAGGGGTGGCCCGAACCTTGGTAAATCCCCGTGTCCCTATCATGCACTGCGTGTGTGTGCGTTCCCGCGAAACTTGGAAAGGCATAGCCTTGGGTGTACCCTAGCACAAACACATCTTCGACATTTGGCGCGCCAGGTATAGGCCTATTCTGTTTCATCGCCTTCGACATGGTTGACCCATGTCGCGAGAGCGCCCTGCTTTGGCAGAGTCCGCACGGAGCCTGTCGTCAACGACAATCGCCGTGATGCGTCGACGCCGCCAACGAGCCGCCAGCAGGGTAGCAGCAGGCCTCCTCTGTACACCCATCTGTTCAGCCACCGCCGCTTGAGCGCGCCGCCACCGCGGATTCGCTCGCTCACCGCGAGCCGCCAGCTCTGCAGGCCACGCTGCTCATGGCGCGTGAGCTGCCGCGCTACCGTCCAACAGCGGCCGGATACGATGCCTGGCTCACGCGCATCACCGAGCTTGTCAACGCCGCCGGAGACGCCCCGGTGCCTTCTCGCCCTCTTCTGCCTCCATCTTTGCATGGCGCGCGGGCAGAACACGGCACTCCCCCTCCCCCTCCACCTCCTCCGACCGGCGACGATGCGGCGCACACGCGCCGGTGCTGTCCCAGGGCGCATCCTCACCCAACCATGCAGGCACTAGCTGTCAAATCATCCAGCATGCGTAGCCAGACGTCCGCTTGATCCTCGAGAAGCAGCGCGACCGCCAAAACCGCATCATGTAGGACGTCGCGGCGGCCGGGCGCCAGAATCGGGCCGTTCTCGCCGACGGCTTCGTCACCGTCTGTGGGGCTGCCTCGCCTACACTCGCGAGCTGCACCGCGTGGTGTGGACCTTCAAGTGGAAGCCCGAGCTGCCCCCTCGCTACGACGGCACCCCAACCCAATGGAGTTTCTGCAGCTCTACACCGTGGCCATCTAGGCTGCAGGCGGCGACAACAAGTGCATGGCGAACTAGTTTCACATGGCCCTCAAGGAAGTTACATGCTCGCGGCTGATGAACCTTCCTGAGAACTCCATCTCCTTATGGTCCGAACTGTGCACACAATTCGTCACCAACTTCAAGGGCACGTATGAGCGCCCCCTCACGCTCAACGACTTGCGTGCAGTACGCCAGTGATATGTCTCCAACGTATCTATAAATTTTGATTGTTCCATGCTATTATATTATCATTCTAGGATACTTTTTGAGTAATAATTTACCAATTTATATTATTATTGAGCACTAACCTATTGACCCAGTGCCAAGTACCAGTTCTTGTTTTCTGCATGTTTTTGGTTTGTCAGGTTTACTGTACCAAATGAAGTCCAATTGCCTCGAATTTTTTTTATGATTTTTCTGGACCAAATAAAGACCCGGAAGCTTTGGAAGATGACCGGAGGCCGCACGAGAGAGACATAAGTCAACAGGGCGCGCCTAGGGGGGTCGGCGCACCCTGATGGCTTGTCCCTCCCTGGTGGCCCTCCTACCCCCGTTCTATGGCCTATAAATTCACATATATTCCAAAAACCCTAGAGGGCATCCCGAAACACTTTTTCGCCGCTGCAAGTCTCTGTTCCACCGCGATCCCATCTGGAGCTTCGTTCCGGCACCCTGCCGGAGGGGGGATCCATCACGGAGGGCCTCTTCATCAACCTTGCTGCCCTCATGATGATGTGTGAGTAGTTCACCATAGACCTACGGGTCCGTAGTTAGTACCTAGATGGCTATCTCTCTCTCTCTTTTGATCTTCAATACAATGATCATCAGATCTTCGCTTTGATCTATCCGATGTAATTCTTTTGTACAGTGCGTTTGTTTGGATCCGATGAATTGTTGGTTTATGTTTCAGATTATTCATGAAAAGTATTTGAGTCACCTCTGAATATTATGATTCTTATTTGCATGATCATTATAGCTTTGTAAATCTCTCCGATCTATTGAAATAGTTTGGCCAACTAGATTGATATTTCTTTAGTGGGAGGGTGCATTGTAGTGAGTTCAGTCTGGCGGTGCTCTATATCCCAGTGACAGAAAGGGACAAGACACGTCTTTGTATTGTTGCCACTAAGGATAAAACGATGGGGTTAGTTCATATTAATTGAGTTCTCTTTGTCTACATCATGCCAATGTTCTCCAAGCATTACTCTGTTTTACTTAATACTCTAGATGCATGCTGGATAGCTATCGATGGGTGGAGTAATAGTAATAGGTGCAGGCAGGAGTCGACCTATTTGCTTATGGACGTGATGCCTATATATACATGATCATTGCCGTGAATATCAGATAACTATGTGCTTTTCTATCAATTGCCCAACAATAATTTGTTTACCCGCCGTATGTTGCCTACATGAGAGATGCCGCTAGGGAAAACTATGCCCCCCGGGTCTATTCACTTATATATTTACAAACGCTTTCATTACCTTGCTGCCATTATTTACCTTTTATTTTATTTTGCAATTTACAATTATCTACTATCATCTACACACTTCACTTGCTTGCAAATAACAAGATCAAGGGGATTGACAACCCTCTTGCCGCGTTGGGTGCAAGTGTTTGCTCTTTTGTGTGCAGCCGCTGAAGACGGTTGTGGATTGATATTCCTGTTGGTTCGATAAACCTTGGTTCTTAACTGAGGGAAATACTTATCCGTATTGTGCCGCAATTACCCGTTCCTCTTCACGAAAAACCCAACGCAGATCACAAGTGTCAGCCAGCGCCCTGGCAAGACCCTCCGCAAGTACATCCAGTGTTTCAGCCAAGTGCGTAACAAGATCCCGCGCGCCTCCGATGCTGCGATCATCTCAACATTCTCCTCAGGCGTCATGGACGTCAGGATGCTAGAGAAGGTCTCCATCAACGACGAGCTCGACACTATGGTCGCGCTGTTTGACCTCACCGACAAGTGCGCCAAGGCTAAAGAGGGCCGCCTCTTCGCCCACAACGACCGTGACGCGATGCCCGACGCCGCCAAGCCTAAGGGAAAGGACGCTAAGCGCAAGGTCCTTTCCATGCTTGCGACGGATCTCCTCGTCAGCGCCTGCTGGTCCCGACATCCGTGCGGCTGCCTGACCCGGGCACCACTAGGAGAGGGTTCTCGTGGCGCCCCACGTGGCCTGCGAGAACTAGTCTCCACTCATCAAACTGCGACATCGTCTCCACGATCATGGCCCCGTCTTCATGAAGGTACAGTGGGTACCCGCCTTCAATAAGGTGCGACACCTCCTCGGCAAACAAGATCTTCATGACTTCCTGGAGCACATGCGCGTTCAGGTTGTCCACGCTCAGCCTCATCTGGTCCGCGGGGCCGGCGAATGTCCACACCGGGCGCGAGCGCTTCTGAAGCGAGACAATGTGCTGGCACACAAACTCCCTGGCGATCATGGGCCTCATGAGGCCGGCATCCCTCGGGGCCTTCATCCTTGCCACAAGTGGCTTCAGCCCGTTACCGGCGATCTTGTCTTGCTCCCATCCGGAGCTCTTCTCGGCATGCGCATCCGGAACCAGGAAGAGGGGGCTGAACTGGCCAGCATCCATGTAGACCCAGCGCGCCCTGAAGCCCTCTACTTTCTTCGAGATCTTCAGGTTGACGATCCTGGTGGTCATCCCCTCGACGAAGCAGAACGAGGCGCACCCGAACGCTGAGTTGCCGCGGTCAGCCACATGTTGTAGATGGTCCTGAAGAGGGCCACCGAGGGCATCACCACCAGGAAGCCCTCGCAGAGGTAGGCGAAGTGAAGAGGAGGAAGATGGAGTTGGTTTGAAGATGGAGCGCGTGGATCTGGTAGTGGGAGAGGATGGCGTTGAAGAAGTCGGAGAAGGGCGGCACCAGGCCGGCATAGATGGAGTGGACGAAAAAGGGGAAGGTCGTGTCCTCCAGCTCGCGGGTCGGGCGTGCCGTCGACCAGATCTTCGTGGCCCCCACTCGTTGTGGGTGGAGGCCGTCATGGGTACCACTTTGTCCAGCGCCTCTCGGTTGAGGACGATGGACTGCTGTAGGGCTGGCTCCAGCCCCGCCGCGACGGCCTCCTTGTTCTTCTTCACGATGGAAGCCATGGAGGCAGAGAGAGCTTGGGAGCGAGAGGAACGAGGAGTAGGAGGCGGCATGCAAAGGAGGCAAATGGTGCAGAGGAAGGTAATGACTATGCCATGCCACGTGCAGACAGGCTTATATGTCAGGCTGGGCGGTTACCGAGGCGTCGTGAGGGAAGTGGGTGTGTCCCCGCCCCATCGTGCTGCCACGCATCCCTACCTGGGCCCGACAGTCCACTAAGGCCCCGCATCGTTTCGCCCCGTGCCGTTTCGTTCTCACCGGGCGGAATGTGCGCACCACGGGCCCGAGGGCTACTGTCGGTCGAATGGAAACCAGGGTACCACGGCCCGTTTGCCTGCGGCCCAGGAAGCGACACCTGGCGAAGGGCCCAGGAGGTGGCCCACTCAGGAGCTCCATCAAGAAGCCTCATGAGGATTTGACCTCGCGAGGCCCCTCCCCGCAAGGGGAGGCTCTTCAAGGCAGCCATCTTCAGCAGCAGGCAGCCTCACGAGGTCTTGCTTGCAAGGCGGCTTCCCACGAGGCCCTCCGCTTGGAGGGGTCATGCGGCGCTAGTCACACGGCTGCGTGCCCACCACGTGGGTGACGCACCAGCGTAGACAAGGACGACAGAGGTCGTGCCAACAGGCGCAGATGGGGAGGATTTCCTCTTTGGTGGTTAAAGTGCAGCGCCCGTTGTCTCTCCAAAAGCAAGTCCCCAAAGCTTGCCATTCCAATGCAAGAAGACCACTGTAACGCCGCTCGTCAGGACGGAGGTCATCACCGAGCCCACCAACGCGTCATGGACGGCGCCTTTGCAGGTGAAGACCACCTTTTGTCAGGATAAGACCGAGCGCATGTCCCCATTCGAATGACCGCCCTGTGGTTGCCCTTTCCCGCTAGTATTTTCAGGGAAGAGGACTAAGGTAACTACAAGAGGGACAGAGCTACTACCAGAGAGGGGGTCGGCCATTTTCCACCTTCTTCTACCTTGTAACACTCGTGTGCTTCCCTGAGAGCAATCCAGACAAGCATGAGTAGGGTTTTACACCACTTGGTGGCCCGAACCTGGGTAAATCCCCGTGTCCCTGTCTTGCCCTGCGTGTGTGTGCATTCTCGTGATGCTTCGCTAGTCATAGCCTCGCCAAGTTCACCGTCGGGTTGAGAGGTAGCGGGACAAAAGGCCCTAGAGTTTGAACCAGGGTTTTGGAGGGTGTACCCTAGCACAATCACATCTTCGACTACTACGAAGAGAAAGACGTATCGAGAGTGTGTGTGTGAGGCATATAGACACAACTAGCGAGTGTGTGTGTGTGTGTTTGAGAGAAAAGCCAATATTAGATTAAGATCAAGATCAAGGTTTCACCCTGCTCCTATGTGTGTTGGGGGGAGGGTGCGAGAGACACTTAGAGAGAGAGAGAGAGAGTTTGCGTGTTACAAATCGATATTAGGGATAGGTTGATAGCATGTGTGCGAGGCATACCTGAAGCAACAGGGAGATAAACAAGCGGGCGTGCATGTATGTGCCCGAAATAAATGAAGAAAGGAATAATGCATGTGTGTGTATGCATGCGTGTGTGTGAGGAAACTCTTCTCAAAAGGTGCTGAGCTGGAATCCCATTATAAGGATTCATATGGTTCCGGAGAATCGAGTTAACCTTAAGGAATGTGTGCAAGACGGAGTTATACTTAGAGACATGAGCGGCGGTGGGTGGACGGAATTATAGGGGTGGGCGTGTTCAACAGAGGGAGCATGTGTGCTTTTGCGTGAGAGACTTATAGAACGAGGTAGAAAGATGAATTCTAACATTGACGGAGGGAGAGAAATAGACGGAGTACATGTGTGTGATGGAGACGCTCATGGAGAAGAGAGAGTTGTATGTGTGTGAGAGAGATTGCACAATTCATTCACGTATCACTATCCCCCTATTGAGGACATGCCTCGCTCGAACTTAATCTATCTCTACTTCATATCACGGCCAAAGTACACTATCGATTCAACACTACAAGATTGGACACTCACATATCTCATAAGTTGTATTTATTTTCCAAATAGATTTTTTCAATTGTGCATGTCAAAGTAATAGTGATAATTTTCCAAACAACCATTGTAGTTATCTTGTACCAGCACCATTGAGAGTGTTGCATTCAAATTCATTTGGTTTGTATGATTTAAGGTTCTATTATGAAGTAATATACATAATATCCATATTTGTACAACGATTTATGGAATGGAGGCCATGTAATCACACGAGGTAACACTTTTAAGTAGCAGACTATAAGATCCATTTTTTGGGCATCTATAATATCCATTTGTTACTGTACAAAATATTTGAAATTAACATGTCAATGCATTGTGTTTAAAATAAATAACTAATGACACAAAATTATATAGTTTTACGAGAAATACATAGGCAGAGTGTTTGCTCCGTTGTTTATGAACGCGCTCACTTACACCCGTACGATCTGTCGTGCCCGTGTGATCGTAACAAGTTATCGGTGCATCATTCAGAGTTATTATCTTTCGTTTTGGGGTTGACTTGATACGATTTATTGTTGATGTGTGCTTCGTGTACACAATCACGCATCACCAGCTTCCCTCTAGCACCGTCCAAAATTAGTTGAATTGGATACGAACGATCCCGCGGGCGGCAAAATCCCCCGCCTCCTTCGAAAATTTTCATGATCCAGTCTAGAGCATACGAAATTCCCCTTCTGTCCTTGGTGCATGGAGAGCAACACGGCCCTCATTTACCTAAATGGTTGGGGTTGCTTTGGTAACTTCCGGTTCCCCTCACCACACGACACCTCCATTTTCTCTCCCCTCCCGCGAAAACAACAACTCCACAACACCAGAGCACCTTACATCACGTCGTCCGTACTTCGCCGGCGATTCTACCCCTTCCCCCTCTCGAAACCCTCGAAACCCTAGACTGCTCATCCATTAACGTACGAGAGTCTATTCACTGTTGGCGTCGTCCACCGCACCGGATCTACTTCTGTGGCCACATCTACCCCTAACACCTCCCCTAGGAACCATAGTCTGCTCATCCACCAATGTACCACAACCCATTCCGTGCCTACCTTGTCCACCGCACCAGATTTGCTTAGCCGGTGCTCTCGCCAACCGCAGCGCATCTACAACGGCGCCTTCCTACGCCACACCGGAGTCGCTTCGTCGGCACCATGGTCCACACTCTCGGAGCCGCTTCATTGATGCCCCCGTCCACGGCCTCAGATCGGCTTCATCAACACTGTCATCCACCCTACCGGAGCAGCTTCCCGACGCCCTTGTCCACAACCGCAGGCCGCTTCATCGACACCATGCTCAACCCTACCGGAGCCGCTTCACCGACGCCCAAGTACACGTCCTCAGATCCGCTTCGTCCACCCTATTGGAGAAGCTTCCCCATGCTCTCGTCCACGGCTGCAGGTCCGCTTCATCGACACCATCATCAACCCTACCAGAGGAGCTTCACTGACACACTCTTCCACGACCTCAGATTAACTTCATCCACACCATCGTCCATACTACTGGAGCCGCTTCACAAACACTATCGTACACGGTCCTAGATCTCCTTCTCGGTGCCCGACAGCCACCGCAGCGGCATCACCCTTGACATGTGAAAGGATCGATACGGTCGACTAGAGGGGGGGTGAATAGGAGACTACAAATTTTAATCTTGTTTGTCAATTTTAGGGAGAGCGGATAAATAGGGTACACTAGAAGTGCAACTAGGTGAACACAACCTATATGACATACACACGTAGAGGTAAATATGCTAGGCAACAAAGTAATTAGCAAGCCTACAAGCATAGAAGGCAAAGTAAAGGGCGGGAAAGTATTAACCACAAGTGAGATGAGGACGTGGATTTTATCCCAAAGTTCACTCTTCCTTGGAGAAGAGATACTCTCTGTTTAGAGCGGTGCTGGAGCCAAAGCTTGCGGAATGCCACGAAAGGCTCACCGTATCTCTTTCGAGTCACCCCAATGGATGAGCCTCGAATCACTCAGGGTTGGTCTTGAAGGTGACCACCACACCTTTACAAACTTCTTCGGAGCACACCACAAGCAAGGAAGCTTCCGGAGGGACCTTTAACCGCCTAGGAGCCCAAGCTCCAAGAGTAACAACTCAATGGTGAACAAATGTTGTGGGGAACACGAATTTGGTTTGGTCAAAGTGTAGATCGGGTCTTGCTCTCCCAATCCCCAAAGATTCAACAAGTTTGGGTGGAGGGATTGAAAGTATTGAGAAAACTGAGGTGTAGCAATGGAGGAGCTCAACAAGACATTAGGGTTGGGGACGAAGGAGGAAGAAGGGGGCTTTTTATAGTGTTCTTGGCTGGGTGTGGATTTCTGACCGTTGGACCCCGTGCGCACGGGCTAAGTCAGCCCCGTGCGCATGGGGTACTGAGAGACTGAAATCCCACCCCGTGCGTGCACAGGGTACCCAGGGAGTTTTCGGGGTACCCCGTGCGCATGGGGGTCAAAAGACCCCATGCGCACGGGGTGTCCAGAAATTCTCTGTTGAACTTGCTGAGTACCCAGGCACGACACATAAAAGGTATGCGGATGGTGGAAGTGGTAGTAAGGTTGGTGTATATGTCTTGGAGGCATTCCCACACAACACAAATCCACGACGACCCCTATGAATAGTGAAGTGTTTCCTACGACTCAAATCGAACCAAAACTAAAACCTTTGAGTCGCTGGAAAGGCTACACCTTTGATCATTTTGAATTGGGCGGTCACACACCTCCATCGAGAACTTCATGGAACCAATATCCTGAGATAAACTTTAGCAACTGTATTAGTTCCTCTAATCATATTGTCATCACACCAAAATACAACTAAGTGTCATATGCACTTTCAACCTCCCCCTTTTTGGTGCATTGATGACAACATGGTTAGGACCTGGCAAAAAGATATATTCAATTTAGAAGCCATGAAACCAGACAACAATTGATCATAGGAGCTCCCCCTATATGTGTGCATGGGTTAAATAATAATTGCTTGAGTATGCATCAAGCACACACATAAGAGGCTCCCGTAGATCAACGAGGTCAAGAGCATGCGATCAAATAAAATAATCTACACGGTTCCTACATCACATGCAAGGAGTGTGGTGAGCAAGAGTGGCGAGACGTAACAGGTAATAATATGATCATACGCCATGATATGAACAATAGACAAGCATAGATGATCCATAATCCATAGTCTCACACATAGATAGATAAAAGTAGCTCACGAGAACATGATGAAATGAAAAGAAAAGTATCTCAAGCCAAATAAACACCACAATAGAACACGGGGCCTTGAGATATCAGAAACTCCTAAACCACTTCTCCCTATTTGTCATCAAGACAACAAAAAGGGAAAAGATGATGCAAATAAAAATACTAGACAAGAGGCGTGCTCGAAGAATCATCATCATCATCATCATAATCAAAGTGCCATCCTGCCATCGAGAAGGAACAAGCCATCGCCACACTGTCATTATCCTCTGACATGGGCCAACCTCCTCTCCAGCAGCAGCTCGCTCGGCCTTCTTCTGACGCCTCTCAAGTTTCCCCCTATTGGTCTCCTTGACCTGACGGCGCTGAATGGACTGACACATCTTGAACATGTTATGCAAAGTGTTGAACAAGGACCTCTTCTCATCTCGAGTGAAACTGGCCTCAAAACTCTTCTTGATAGGACCACGAGGAATCCGGGTAGTGGGGGTACACACCGGAGTGTAGGTAGCCTGCTCATCGGCCCTAAGGTTGCGCCCCTTCTTAGGAGCCACATACGGAGCAGGAACAGCAGGGGACCAATGCATGTTGTGCTTGGGAATGGAAGTCTTGTACTGAGAGATATACCGTGCAGGGCACACTGACTCAATTAAGGCATGGACGAATGGAGCATAGATCAATGACTTGTCCTCCCGCACACACTAACGGAGCTCATAGAACATGAAATTCAGGACATCCACTTTCTTCTTCTCATGAAGATACACAAAGACATCCAACATGGATCTCCTCACGTTATGCGAGTTGCCTGCCTTGGGAGTGAGGGTGTACCTAAGAATGTGGTGCATCGTGTCATATACTGGCAGCAAATCCTTGATCGGGCCCGTGACAAAAGACTTCTCAGGCTTATATGCAATGCAATCTCATCATTGTGGCACTGCCCAACTTCACAAACCCGACCAAACTCGTCATGCTCCTCCTCAAAGAATGGGTACGAAATAATTTCAGAAAACTTTGAAGAAGAACACTGGCGAGTCCCAGACATCCAGGTGAGGGTACGAGCAGTGTCATTATGGAAGAAAACAATGGCAAAGAACTGCATGATAAAATCTTCATTTTAAGCATGGTTAAAACTCACAAATGGAATGAGACCCAACCTGCCAAGCGTAGCATAGACCCCTGGATAGATGTGATCATTGTCGCGAATGGCCTCCACATTAACTTGCTTGTGCGGTGCACACTTCTTGCCTTTGGTAATGAGTAGCTCATAGTACACCTTGTGTTGAAACTCATTTTTGAACCTTGGATCCACTCCCAGACCAATAGCATCAGCATAGGGATGAGCCTACCTAGCTTCCCAAATCTCTGGCTTGTGCCAATTGCATAGAGGAACATTCCGAAGGTCATGACCACCTGCAATGAGATGATCACTAGGGCTCGAGGCACCCTCATCTTCATCATCATCATCTGCAATTTCAGTACCTGCCTCTTCTTCTGCAACATAGTGCTCATCCTCCACATAATCATACTCCTCCTCAGAGTCATCAGAAGCCTCCACCACTAGCCTCTTAGATGCAACACGACGAACTCGACCCTGAGAGCCCTGACCAACTCCTTTTGAAGGCTGTCGACGAGCGATAGTAAACTGAGCAGACCCTGTCTTTGATCATTTGTGTCGAGCGGCAGCTGTTGGGGAACGTTGCATGGGAAACATTTTTTTTCCTACGCACACGCAAGATCTATCCATGGTGATGAGCATCTACGAGAGGGAGAGTGGATCTACATACCCTTGTAGATCGCTAAGCGGGAAGCGTTAAGAAACGCAGTTGATGTAGTCGAACGTCTTCGCTATCCAAATTGCTAGCCGTCCCGCGATCCAATCATGATCTAGCGCCGAACGGACGGCACCTCCGTGTTCAGCACACGTACTGCTCGATGACGATCTCCGCCTTCTTGATCCAGCAAGAGGGAGCGGAGAGGTAGATAAGTTCTCCGGCAGCACGATGGCGTGGCGACGGTGGTGGTGGAACAATTCCGGCAGGGCTTCGCCTAAGCACTGTCGAAACTAGACGGAGATGATCTAGTGGAGAGAGAGGGCTGCACCGTGGCCTTTTGGTTGGGTGCGGCTGCCCTCTCTCCCCTCCAATATATATAGGAGGGAGAGGAGGGGCCGGCGCCCCTAGGGATCCCCCTAGGAGTCGGTCAAAAGGAGGAGGAGGTGGAGGAGTCCACCTCCAATCCTACTCCAAGTAGGATTCCAATCCTACTTGGAAAACCGTTCCCCTTCTTGGGCTTTTTCCTTTTTCCCACCTCCTAGCCGCATGGGCCCTTAGTGGGGGGGGGGGGGGTCGGCCAGTCCACTAGGGGCTGGTTTGCCTCCTCCCACAGCCCATGAGGCCCTTTGGGGTGGGTGGCGCCTCCCGATGGACCCCCGGAACCCTCCCGGCACTCCCGGTACACTACCGGAAATACCCGAAACTTTTCCGATGACCAAAACGGGACTTCCTATATATCAATCTTTACCTCCGGACCATTCCAGAGCTCCTCGTGACGTCCGAGATCTCATCCGGGACTCCGAACAACCTTCGGTCACCACCATACATAACTCAATACTACCGAAACGTCATCGAACGTTAAGTGTGCAGACCCTGCGGGTTCGAGAACTATGTAGACATGACCGAGACACCTCTACGGTCAATAACCAATAGCGGGACCTGGATGCCCATATTGGTTCCTACAAATTCTACGAAGATCTTTATCGGTTGAACCTCTATGTCAAGGATTCAGTTAATCCCGTATGCTGTTCCCTTTGTTCTTCGGTATGTTACTTGCCCGAGGTTCGATCGTCGGTATCTCTATACCTAGTTCAATCTCGTTACCGGCAAGTCTCTTTACTCGTTCCGTAATACAAGATCCCGTGGCCAACTCTTTAGTCACATTGCTTGCAAGGCTTTATTGTGATGTTGTATTACCGAGTGGGCCCTGAGATACCTCTCCGTCATACGGAGTAACAAATCCCAGTCTCGATCCATGCCAGCTCAACAGATACCTTCGGAGATACCTGTAGAGCATCTTTATAGTCACCCAGTTACGTTGCGACGTTTGATACACACAAGGTATTCCTCCGATGTCAGTGAGTTGCATGATCTCATGGTCATAGGAACAGATACTTGACATGCAGAAAACAATAGCAATAAACTAACACGATCATATGCTACGTTCATAGTTTGGGTCTTGTCCATCACATCATTCTCCTAATGATGTGATCCCGTTATCAAATGACATCTCATGTCTATGGCTAGGAAACCTTGACCATCTTTGATCAACGAGCTAGTCTACTAGAGGCATACTAGGGACACAGTGTTGTCTATGTATCCACACATGCAATTGAGTTTCCAATCAATACAATTATAGCATGGATAATAAACGATTATCATGAACAAGGAAATATAATAATAACCACTTTATTATTGCCTCTAGGGCATATTTCCAACAACAGCCACCTTGTTAGCGGAAAATGAGCAATAAACACAAACAACCAAACACCAAAACAAACACAAGATAATGAGTGCAAGTGCTAGAAGACACGGCGAGGAAAGAATCTAAGAAACAAACTGAACCACTTTCTGTAGACCCCGTGCGCACGGGGGATAGGCACGTGCACACGGGGGGTGGGGGGCGTGCGCACGGTACATGCCCCAGGGCATGGGGTTTCGTCCAGCGACAAGCCACCTCCCAACTGGAGTTGAAGGGTGAGTGAGGCTAGATGGCTATTTATACGTCTCAAACGTATCTATAATTTTTGATTGTTCCATGCTGATATATTATCATTCTAGGATACTTTTTGGGTCATTATTTACCAATTTATAATATTTTTGAGCACTAACCTATTGACCCAGTGCCCAGTGCCAGTTGCTGTTTTCTGCATGTTTTTTGCTTTTCAGGTTTACATTACCAAACGAAGTCCAATTGCCACGAAACTTTTTGATGATTTTTCCAGACCGTAAGAAGACCTGGAAGCTTCGGAAGGAGGCTGAGAGGTGCAATAGGGCACCACCACACATCAGGGCGCGCCCTGGGGGGGGCCTGATATGTGGTGCCCCCCTCGGCTGCCTCCCGACGCCTCTCTCTGGCCTATAAATTCTCTAATATCGTGAAAACCCCAGAAGCCGTCCCGAAACCCTTTTTCCACTGCCGCAAGTCTCTGTTCCGTCGCAAGGCCATCTGGAGCTCCATTCCGGCACCCTGCCGGAGGGGGGATCGATCACGGAGGGCCTCTTCATCAACCTTGCTGCCCTCATGATAATGTGTGAGTAGTTCACCATAGACCTACGGGTCCATAGCTAGTACCTAGATGGCAATCTGTCTATCTCTTGATCTTCAATACAATGGTCATCGCATCTTCGCTTTGATCTATCCGATGTAATCCTATTGTGCGGTGTGTTTGTTGGGATCCGATGAATTGTGGGTTTATGTTCAGATTATTCATGAAAAGTATTTGAGATGCCTCTGAATTATATTATCTCTTAAGTGCATGATCATTATAGCTTCGTAATGCTCTCCAGTCTATTGACGTGCTTTGGCCAAGTAGACTGATATTTTACTTAATACTCTAGATGCATGCTGGATAGCGGTCGATGAGTGAAGTAATAGTAATAGGTGCAGGCAGGAGTCAGCCTATTTGTTTATGGACGTGATGCCTATATACACATGATCATTGCCATGAAAATCGCATTACTATCCGCTTTTCTATCAATTGCGCAATAGTAATTTGGTTACCCATCGTATGCTGCTTACATGAGAGATACCGCTAGGGAAAACTATGCCCCCCGGGTCTATTCACTTATATATTTACAAATGCTACTATTGCCTCTCTGCCTTTATCTACTTTTTATTTATTTTGTAATTTATATTTATCAACAATTATCTACACAACTCATTTGCTTGAAAATAACGAGATCAAGGGGATTGACAACCCTCTTGCCCGCGTTGGGTGCAAGTCGTTTGTTCATTTGTGTGCAGCCGCTGAAGACGGTTGAGGATTGATATTCCTATTGGTTCGATAAACCTTGGCTTCACAACTAAGGGAAATACTTACCCACTTTGTGCTGCAATTACCCGTTCCTCTTCACGGAAAACCCAACGCAGATCACAAGTATCAGGAAGGATTTCTGGCACCGTTGCCGGGGAATATCATCATCAACTATCAAGTAACTTCACAGAAATTTTCATTCACTTGTTCTTATTTTTATTTGGTGTTATATTTAGCTTGTCTCCTTAATAGTTTTCTTGTTTGAAGTCATGTCTAGTTCTTCTTCCGCTCGTTTTACTCCCAATGATGATATAGTAAATTTTAAACAAAGGGGAGGAGAAAGTTTGAAAGATGCATGGTATAGAATTTGCTTTGCTCAAAATAAATTAACTAAAAAGTTATCCACTACTACCTTGCTGCACAATTTTTACATTGGTATGACCACTTGGTATAGGTTTGTCCTTGACACCATCACCGGTGGGAATTTCTTAATGTGTCACACTTTGGATGCCTATAGTGCAATTGAAAATCTTGTAGGGACACCACCCATTATGGTCAATGAGACTATGTTGACCTTGGAACATGTTATGCAAAGGCTTGATGTTATTGAAAAGAAAATGATCACAAATAAACCAATTGAGGAGTTAGATAAAAAACTTCATAATCATATCACTCAACTTGGGTCACGGGTAGGAATGACTTTGAAAGCTTTAAAGGAAAAGGATATTACTATTGATGAAAGGATAGAACAAGGATTTAATAGAATTGATAAAATGGAAGAAGTCATTGACAAAGTAGGTTTCGCTTTTACACTGTCTAAAACTAATGCTAGTACCTCTCAAAACAAAAACCCCAAGTTCATATATATTCCTAAGAGCATTAGTACACCTCCTACCAAAAGAAACGAGGATCTAAATATGATTAGTGTTCATCCCGACTTTATAAACTTGATAAAGGATCCTATGGCCAAGCCTCCTATTGCACCTATTATCCGTGGTTGTGTCATTGAGGAGCTTGATGTCAAAGATGACAATACTTGAAACTATGTATTATGCCTAGCTAGGGGCATAAAATAATAACGCTTGTTGGGAGGCAACCCAATAGTTATCCTTAAATTTTTTGCTTTAAACTTTCTGTTTATCTTTGATAACATGATTATTTCCTCTGTAATGATTTTTTTTATGTTTAAATTAGTGTTTGTGCCAAGTAAAGCCTTTGGGATGACTCACAAGATAAGTTGAATCGATGCTGAAACAAAACAGAAACTTTTGACTCCAGTGCAGGAATTTTCATTTTTTACTGGAGTGTGATAATGATCTGAAATTTTTACACAGTGTTTCTATACAAATTTAGAGGTTTTCATAATTTTTCAGAATTTCTAGAGTTACACAAGTATAGGTTCTCTACAGATTGCTACAGAATATTCTGTTTTAGACAGATTCTGTTTTTGCTTGCATAGTTGCTTATTTTGATTAAGCTATGGATTGTATCGGGGGGTATAAGCCATGGAAAAGTTAAAATACAGTACCTATTATGCATTTATGAAATAAGATTCAATTTAAAACAGTACCTAAAGTATGCAATATGTTTCTTATACTAACGGATCTCACGAAGTTTTGTTGAGTTTTGTGTGATTGAAGTTTTCAAGTTTTGGGTGTTATTATGATGGACCACGGAATAAGGAGTAGCAAGAGCCTAAGATTGGGGATCCCCAAGGCACCCCAAGGTAATATTTTAAAGGAGACTCAAGCGCCTAAGCTTGGGGATGCTCCAGAAGGCATCCCCTCTTTCGTCTCAATCCAACGGTATGTCACTTGAAGCTATATTTTTATTCGTCACATGATATAAGTTTTGCTTGGAGCGTCGTTTGCTTTAGTTTTGATTTTACTTTGAGTTTGACACAATCATTGTTTGCTGGACACACCTATTTAAGAGAGACACACCTTCATCATAATTTGTTAGAATACTCTATGTGCTTCACTTATATCTTTTGAGCTTAGCAGTTGCTCTAGTACTTCACTTATATCTTTTTGAGCACGGTGGCGTGTAGATTTTAAAGAAATGATTTCACTCTCATTATCCACTTATATTTGTTTGAGAGTTAATAAATAGTGAAGGTAATTTGCATGGGTCATAAGACTAGTCCAAAAATATTAGGTATTCAATGAGTGATAATCAAAACCATCATGTAGCACATATAGAGAAATTGTGGGTGAATGATATTAATGTGGTAATATGAAATAGGTGTGAGTTCATAATTGTTGACCCGTAGAAGTGTTGATATTAAGAGGGGTTGAACTTTTTGTTCATATAAAAAATTAAAGAGGCACGGTGATGATGTGTGAGCATTTCTATTCCTCGTTTAAATCCTAGTGTTGTTTTGGGTCGGAAGCGCGCGATGGTTCACTCCTACCAACCTCTTCCCTCGGGGCATGCGAGTAGTACTTTGATCTATGTTAAACTAATAAAACTTTGCAATAAGTATATGAGTTCTTTATGACTAATGTGAAACCATGGACATACGCAATCTCACCATCTCATAATTGCTAACCTCTTCGGTCCCGTGCATTGCCCATTCTCACCTCGAGGATCGGTGCTACTTTCGCCGGTGCATCCAGACCCCGTGACATGATACACTCTGTTGCACATAAGCCTTATTATATATTCCTAAAAAAAGCCACCATACCTACCTATCATGGCATTTCCATAGCCATTCCGAGATATATTGCCATGCAAATTCCATCGTCACTTCACATGACTAGTTTGTTCATCGTCGTATTGCTTTGCATGATCATATAGAGCTGACATAGTATTTGTGGCAAATCCACCATTCATCATATTTTTGATACATGTCATGCTAGATCATTGCACATCCTAGTACACTGCCAGAGGCATACATACAGAGTCATATCTTCATATCAGTTCTCCATATTGAGTTGTAAGTAAAATAAAAGTGTGATGATCATCATTATTAGAGCATTGTCCCAGTGAGGAAAGAATGATGGAGACTATGATTCTCCCACAAGTCGAGATGAGACTCCGGATGAAAAATAAAGATGGGGGAGGCCAAATGAGCCCACCATTCAAAAATAAAATGATGAGAGAAAATGAGAGAAGGGACTTTGCTACTATCTTTTACCACACTTGTGCCTCAAAGTAGCACCATGATATTCATGTAGAGAGTCTCATGATATGTCACTTCCATATGCTAGTGGGAATTACCTATTCATTATTACAAACTTGGCTTGTATATCCCTATGATGGGCTTCCTCAAATGCCCGAGGTCTTCATGAGAAAGCAAGTTGGATGCACATCCCACTTAGCTTCATTTGAGCTTTCATACACTTATAGCTCTAGTGCATCATTTGCATGGCAATCCCTACTCCTCGCATTGATATCTATCAATGGGCATCTCCATTGCCCATTGGTACGCCTAGTTGATGTGAGACTATCTTCTCCACTTTTTACCCCTTTGATATCTATCACCATACTCTATTCCACCTAAATGCTATGTCCAATGGCTCACGCTCATGTATTGCGTGAAGAATAAAAAGTTGATGCATATTGAAAAAGTACGATCCAATTGCCTGACTTGGACACCGTGGTGCTTAACATTTGTATTAATGTGGTGAATATGGAGCCATGCCTTGCTAATATAATAAGATGAATGTGGGGGGTAAACATTTCTTAAGGATTGTATACTTTTAAGGATTAATGATTTTGTTTCTTACACTTTGAATATTGCTGTGTTAATATTTGTTGATTCATCTTTTCTCAATGAGCATACCTGAATAAGATTACATAATGGATAACATATCACATCAAAAAAATCTGTTTTTATCATTTACCTACTCGAGGACGAGCAGGAATTAAGCTTGGGGATGCTTGATACATCTCCAACGTATCTATAATTTTTGATTGTTCCATGTTGATATATTATCATTCTAGGATACTTTTTGGGTCATTATTTACCAATTTATAATATTTCTTAGCACTAACCTATTGACCCAGTGCCCAGTGCCAGTTGCTGTTTTCTGCATGTTTTTTGCTTTTCAGGTTTACATTACCAAATGAAGTCCAATTGCCACGAAAGTTTTTGACGATTTTTTCTGGACCATAAGAAGACCTGGAAGCTTCAGAAGGAGTCTGGGAGGTGCACGAGGGCACCAACACACATCAGGGCGCGCTGGGGGGGGGGTGATATGTGGTGGACCCCTCGGCTGCCTCCCGACGCCCCTCTCTGGCCTATAGATTCTCTAATATTGTGAAAACCCCAGAAGCAATCCCGAAACCCTTTTTCCGCCACCGTAAGTCTCCATTCCGTTGTGAGGCCATCTGGAGCTCCGTTCTGGCACCCTGCCGGAGGGGGGATCGATCACGGAGGGACTCTTCATCAACCTTGCAGCCCTCATGATGATGTGTGAGTAGTTCACCACAGACCTGCGGGTCCATAGCTAGTACCTAGATGGCAATCTCTCTATCTCTTGATCTTCAATACAATGGTCATCGCATCTTCGCTTTGATCTATCCGATGTAATCCTATTGTGCGGTGTGTTTGTTGGGATCCGATGAATTGTGGGTTTATGTTCAGATTATTCATGAAAAGTATTTGAGATGCCTCTGAATTATATTATCTCTTAAGTGCATGATCATTATATCTTCGTAATGCTCTCCGGTCTATTGACGTGCTTTGGCCAAGTAGATTGATATTTCATCGGTGGGAGTGGTGCGTTGTGGTAGGTTCAACCTGACGAGTTTCTATATCCCAGTGACAAAGTAGGGGACAAGATGCGTCTTTGTGTTGTTGCTACTAAGGATAACACGATGGGGTTCATTCATATTGCTTGAGTTTACTCTGTCTACATCATGTCATCGTTCTCCATGCATTACTGTGTTTTACTTAATACTCTAGATGCATGCTGGATAGTGGTCGATGAGTGGAGTAATAGTAATAGGTGCAGGCAGGAGTCGGCCTATTTGTTTATGGATGTGATGCCTATATACACATGATCATTGCCATGAAAATCGCATAACTATCAGCTTTTCTATCAATTGCCCAATAGTAATTTGTTTACCCACCGTATGCTGCCTACATGAGAGATGCCGCTAGGGAAAACTATGGCCCCCGGGTCTATTCACTTATATATTTACAAACGCTACTATTACCTCGCTGCCTTTATTTACTTTTTATTTATGTTGCAATTTATATTTATCAACAATTATCTACACAACTCATTTGCTTGCAAATAACGAGATCAAGGGGATTGCCAACCCTTTTGCCCTCGTTGGGTGCAAGTTGTTTGTTCATTTCTGTGCAGCCGCTGAAGACGGTTGAGGATTGATATTCCTATTGGTTCGATAAACCTTGGCTTCACAACTAAGGGAAATACTTACCCACTTTGTGCTGCAATTACCCGTTCCTCTTCATGGAAAACCCAACGCAGATCACAAGTATCAGCTATAGGTTTGCAACACAATTTAATTCCCTTAAATCCAACAAGTATGGAGGAGATCGGGAGAAGGACAAACTCATGACTAAAGGACCTCAATCATGGACAAAGACATGGAAAAACGAAAGGAGAGGGTCCAGTACCGGAGGAGTGAAAGCACATATGCTCCCTTGGTGGATTTGATAATTCATGACAACATACATTGTCTCTTGGACTAATATGTCTACCTAGTTTATTTCAGGTTTAGTCCACAGGGAGTGTTGGCAAAAGGGTGTGAGGAGATTCCCCAATAGGAAGAAGAAGAGGAAGGAATAGGATTGGCAAAGCCTCAACACGACTCTACATTTTACTTTGTGAGAAATCACTTTGAGTCCATAGGAAAGCCAATACTATTAAAAGGGGGTAAGGTAAGTTGGGGGAACAAATTGCTCCACGTGCACAAGTGCTAGCCACCAAAAACACCCACAAGCTCTCCCACAAAATAATCTGTCTAAGCCCAACTTCACAAAATCGGTGCCACCAAGTTTTCATCCGGCTCTACCGATTTTCTACCCAAGACAGAACCCTAGCCAAACCCTAACTTTTTGGTACAACCGAGACTGCATCGATGCAACCGAGTTTCAGTGACCAACCTTCTGTTGACCCAGTTTATAAAATTGGAATTTCCGACTTTATGCTTCGGTCTCACCGAGTTTTGGAAACTGCCCTCGGCCACTGGTTTCGGTACCACCGAGAGTTCCATATCGGTCTCACCGAGATTTCGAAAGTTGCCACATTTTTGACACATCGGTAGAACCGAGTTTTGCTTCGGTTTCACCGAGATGGCCAATAATGTTGTAATGTTTGGATTTTTGGAGATGCCTATATATACCCCTCCACCACATCCCACTCGCAAGAGAAGCACTCAGAATAGTTCCCCACTTCCCATATCCAAATTTCTGAGAGAGAACCACCTACCCTTGTGTTGAGATCAAGATCACCCACTCCAACCGTATGGATCTTGATTTCTAGCCTCCCCAAGTTTCTTTCCACCCAATCAATCCCTTCCACCAAGCCAAATCTGTGAGAGAGTGATTCAGTGTTGAGGAGTCTATCATCTTGAAGCACAAGAGCAAGGAGTTCATCATCACTATCAAGCCTATTACGTTTTGTAGGGTGGTGCCTCCTAGATTGGTTAGGTGTTGCTTGGGAGCCTCCTACTTCGTGTTGTGGAGTTAAACCATGAAGTTTGTACGGGCAAGGAGACCGCCTACTTTGTGAAGATCTACCCATAGTGAGGCTAGTCCTTCGTGTTGTGGACCCTTATGGGTGGAGCCCTCCGTGGACTCTCGCGACCGTTACCCTCCGTGGGTTGAAGACTCCATAAACGTGGATGTACGATAGCGCCACCTATCGGAACCACGGTAAAAATCCTTGTGTCTCCAAATTGCGTTTGATCTTCCTATCTCTACACTCTCTTACATGTGCTTGTCTTACTTTCCGCTGCCATACTTGTTGACTAGCATGTGTAGGGTGCATTAGACTTGTTATAATTGCCAAAACTGCCCACCAATTAACTTGGGAAAAGGTTAAGGTTTAATTCTTGCAAGTAGTCTATTCAACCCCCCTCTAGACGTCCCTTCTATCGGTCCCTTCAAGAAGGAGCCCATCCTTGACGAACTCCATGGAGATGAAGGTCCTCCCGGCGCAAGGAGACACCGGAGGAGCTCGAGGCAACGACGACAACCTAGAGCCATCCTGAGGCACGGAGGGGGTGAATGGCTGGGAATGAACCCTAACCCCCCGTAGCCCTCCATGCCCGACCCCTTAGAGGCAGAAACCGCCGACCACGTGCACGCGTGCTAAAGAGCCCCGTGCACACGGGGCCCCGTGCGCACGGTACATGATCGTGGGCACGAGGTATTCAGAGGGTTTTGACAGAGGTAGGATTATTGGTCGTGGCTAAATGCAAATTCTTACCCCGATGCAGCAATACAACCCCATCTCAGTTCTGAATACGCCGCATAAGATGAAAGATCCACAGAAACACATGAGGTCTAACAAGAAAACCGAATAAGATCAATATGATTAGAGCATCTCCAGCCGTTCGATGCCCCCAGGGGCAGAAATAGCGCCGCCTGGGGGTCAACCGGCGTAAAAAACGGCATGGGGGTGGTATGGTTCCCAGTCGCACACCCAAGTGTTGGAAATATGCGCTAGAGGCAATAATAAATTGGTTATTATTATATTTCCTTGTTCATGATAATCGTTTATTATCCATGCTATAATTGTATTGATTGGAAACTCAAATACATGTGTAGATACATAGACAACAAAGTGTCCCTAGTAAGCCTCTACTAGACTAGCTCGTTGATCAAAGATGGTTAAGGTTTCCTAGCCATAGACATGAGATGTCATTTGATAATGGGATCACATCATTAGGAGAATGATGTGATGGACAAGACCCAAAACAATGAACGTAGCATATGATCGTGTCAGTTTATTGCTATAGTTTTCTACATGTCAAGTATCTGTTCCTATGACCATGAGATCATGCAATTCACTGACATTGGAGGAGTACCTTGTGTGTATCAATCGTCGCAACGTAACTGGGTGACTATAAAGGTGATCTACAGGTATCTCCGAGGGTGTCTGTTGGGTTGGCATGGATCAAGACTGGGATTTGTCACTCCGTATGATGGAGAGGTATCTCTGGGCCCACTCGGTAACACAGCATCACAAGAAGCTTGCAAGCAATGCCACTAAGGAGTTAGTCACGGGATCTTGTGTTACAGGACGAGTAAAGAGACTTGCCGGTAACGAGATTGAACTAGGTATAGAGATACCGACGATCGAATCTCGGGCAAGTAACATACCGATGGACAAAGGGAACTGCATACGGGATTGTCTGAATCCTTGACATCGTGGTTCGACCGATAAAGATCTTCGTAGAATATGTAGGAACCAATATGGGCATCCAGGTCCCGCTATTGGTTATTGACCGTAAGGTTGTCTCGGTCATGTCTACATAGTTCTCGAGCCCGCAGGGTCTGCACACTTAATGTTCGGTGACGATTTTGTATTGTTGAGTTATGTATGTTGGAGACCGAAGGTTGTTCGGAGTCCCGGATGAGATCCCGGACATCACGAGGAGTTCCGGAATGGTCCGGAGGTAAATATTTATATATGGGAAGTCATATTTTGGCTACCAGAAAAGTTTCAGGTTTTTCCGGTATTGTACTGGGAAGCTTCTAGAAGGTTCCGGAAACTTCCGGAGGAGTTCGGAAGTCCACCAAGGGTTCCACCACATCCCAAGGGTTTGCATGGGCTGAGGAGAGGCGCCCTAGCCTTATTGGGCCAGGCGCACAAGTCCCTCAAGGCCCATGTGGATTAGGAGAGGTGGAAAGTCCACCTGTTTATGGAAAGGGAGGGAATTGGACTAGGAGTCCAACCCCTCCCCCTTGGCTGCGCCCTAGGGATTTGAGGGGCTGATATCCACGCCCCTCCACCTATAGATAGAGGGGAGGGGGCGCCCCAAGAGCACACACGAAGCCCTTGGCGCCCCTCTCTCTCCCTAGATCGTTTTCTCCTCCGTTTGCGGTTTTGGTAGCGTTAGACGTAGCCCTGCCGGGATGGCACCACCACCACTGCCGCCACGCCGTTGTGTTGTCGGAGAACTCATCTACTAATCCACCCTCGCTCGCTGGATCGAGGAGGCGGAGACGTCATCGAGCTGTACGTGTGCTGAACGCGGAGGTGCCGTCCGTTCGGCGCTAGTTCGGGACGGATCGTGATTGGATCGCAGGACGGATTGAGATTTGGATCGCGAAGACGTTCGACTACATCAACCGCGTTTCTTAACGCTTCCCGCTTAGCGATCTACAAGGGTATGTGGATCCGATCTCTCCTCTTGTAGATGCTCATCTCCATGGATAGATCTTGTGTGTGCGTAGGAAATTTTTTGTTTCCCATGCAACGTTCCCCAACAGTGGCATCATGAGCTAGGTCTATGCGTAGATGAGATCACGAGTAGAACACAAAGGAGTTTGTGGGCGTTGATGCTCAGATTGCTTCCTCCCTTGGTCTTTTCTTGATTCAGCGGTATTGTGGGATGAAGCGGCCCGGACCAACCTTACTCGTATGCTTACGAGAGACCGGTTCCATCAACTGACATGTGACTTTGTTGCATAAAGATGGCTGGCGGGTGTCTATCTCTCCCACTTTAGTTGGATCGGATTCGACAAAGGCGGTCCTTGAGAAGGTTGAATATCAATTTGTGTATCACCGTTGTGGTTTTGCGTAGGTAAAAATCGTTCTTGCTAGATACCCATAGCAGCCACGTAAAACATGCAACAACAATTAGAGGACGTCTAACTTGTTTTTGCAGGGTATGTTGTGATGTGATATGGCCAATTACATGATGAGATATATGTGATGTATGAGATGATCATGTTTTGTATAGAATATCACGACTTGCATGTCGATGAGTACGGCAACCGGCAGGAGCCATAGGGTTGTCTTTAATTTATTTTTGCCGTTTTTGCTTTACTTTAGCGCTATGAGTTAGCAATAGTCGTAGAAGCAACAGTTGGCGCCACAACCTCATGGCGACACGTTGATGGAGATCAAGATGATGGAGATCATGGTGTCATGCCGGTGACGATGGAGATCATGCCGGTGCTTTGGAGATGGAGATCAAAAGCACAAGTTCATGGCCATATCATGTCACTTATGATTTGCATGTGATGTTAATCCTTTTATGCATCTTATTTTGCTTAGGACGACGGTAGCATTATAAGGTGATCCCTCACTAAAATTTCAAGATAAAATTGTGTTCTCCCCGAGTGTGCACCGTTGCGAAAGTTCGTCGTTTCGAGACACCACGTGATGATCGGCTGTGATAAACTCTACGTTCGCATACAACGGGTGCAAGCCAGTGTTGCACATGCGGAACACTCGGGTTAAACCTGACGAGCCTAGCATGTACAGACATGGCCTCGGAACACAAGAGACCGAAAGGTCGAACATGAGTCATATAGTAGATATGATCAACATGAAGATGTTCACCATTGAAACCACCTCATCTCACATGATGATCGGACTTGGGTTGGTGAATTTGGATCATGTGACACTCGAATGACCAGAGGGATGTCAATTTGAGTGGGAGTTTTTAAGTAATATTATTAACTAAACTCATTATCATGAACATAGTCAAAATTGCTTTGCAAATTATGTTGTAGATTACTAGCTCGCGCTGTAGCTCCCTTGAATTTTATATGTTCCTAGAGAAATAGAGTTGAAAGATGATGGTAGCAATAATGCAGACTGGGTCCGTGATCTGAGGATTGTCCTCATTGCTGCACAGAAGGATTATGTCCTTAATGCACCGCTCGGTGCGCCACCCCCTCGGCGGCCATGTCGAGGTGCTCCTGCTTGACGGCGATCGACGTCGCCACCACGTCCGGCTCCGTTTTCGGCCTGACAAGGCGGAGGTGGCCGCGGGAAGGGGGGGAAGGCTGGCGGTGACCACTGCGCCGGAGCAACGTCTCGCCGGGCTCGGTTTTCACGGCGAGGAGGGACGTCCGTGCACCGGAGGAGGTGGACTAGGAGCCGGACAACGACGACGATGCCCGGCCATGCGCCTCGGCTACCACGAGGAGCCGCTCTGGCGCGAGAAGGACTGCGCCGGGTAGTCAAGCCGCGGCGAGTTGCCGCCCTCGATGTGCTCGAGGACAGCTTCGAGGATGCGCCCGGGGACGCCCCACCACCGCCGCCGCCCCTCGGAGTTGTGGCGCCCGCGGCTGGGCGGAGCGCCGTTCGTGGACGCGAGCTGCTCCTCATGGCGGCGCTCGAAGTACGCCGTCCACAGGTTGTGGCTGTCCGGGGCATACCTCGGCTGCTGCCTCGCCGTCTCCGACAACGAGGACCGGATCCTGGCGATCTTGGCGCGCCGCTCAGCACCGGTGGGCGGTGGAGGCACCGGGACCCCGCCGGCGATGAGCCTCCAAGAGCCCGGCACCTGCATGTTGGGCGGCGTCGGGTACTCCGCTTTGTACAGGAGGCGAGCTTCATCCTCGTGCAGGTGGCGGTAGCCGAAGCCGTTGGCCGCGGCGCCGTTGCCTAGGAAGCACTCAGCCATGGCGCGCGTTGGAGAAGAAAGGTCGCTGGGGAAGAGGGAGAGAAGGGCGTCGGCAGCGAGATTGGGAGAGAAAGCTGTGACGAGAAGTGCCCAGCCACCGGCGAGGAGAGCGACTTTTATAGCGGCGAGCGGGCGACACCGTGTGGCCGCGTGGCGGGAGAGGGCTGGACGCGCGTCAGCGCGCGTTCACTGTGTCACCCGTGAGAAATCAATGGAAGGCCGACCGGCGGCAGCGCGCGGTCACTTCGCATTGATTCCCGCGGGAAACCGAGGCGATGAGGACGACGAAGCGCCCGGTCACTGACACGGTGGGCCCACCCGTTTTTGCGCTAAAAACCTTTCCCCCGATGCCCCGAGCGCCCCCAGTGTGCCGGGTTTGGCCTGGGTCCGCCCGCGCCAATTTTGGACCTAACCATTGAAATTTGCGCTCCTGGGGGCGCGACTGGGCTGATTTTCAACAGCCGGCGATAAAAAAGTGGCCTGGGGGGCCTGTTGGGGGCGCGGCTGGAGATGATGTTAATCAATCTTGAGGTGAGGGCGGTGGCCGTAGCCACCATGTTTGAGTTTATTTGGTATGGCACCGCGAAGATATGAACCTTGGGTCCAAGACCAATACTCATCTTTGAAGCACAAGTGCCATCTAAGAATGGCGAATGTGAAAGATTTTGTTCAATTTATGCACTAGTAGGATAAGATATCTCATGAGTTGAGCTAGCTCCACCTACATAGGTGCCTATATCTAAAACAAGATACTAATTGAGTATGTGTGTGCATGGATTTTAGTAACTTGGTTTGAGGCCCTTGCATGATATTTAGCTCATGCCTTAACTCGCGAAATCTTGCTTCATCAAGTGGCTTGGTGAAAATATCTACAAGTTGAATCTCGGTGTTAACATGAAATAGCTCAATGTCCATTCTTTCCCCATGATATCGAATGAAATGATGAAGAATATCAATATGCATGGTCCGGTTATGTTGCACGGGATTCTCAACAATCTTGATTGCACTTTCATTGTCACACAAAAGAGGCACTTTGTCGCATTTGACACCATAATCCATCGGTGTTTGCCTCATCCATAATAATTGAGCGCAACAACTCCCAGTTGTAATGTACTCGCCTTCGGCGGTTGAGAGTGACACACAATTTTGCTTCTTTGAGGACCAATTTACCAAAGATCTTCCAAGGAACTGACAAGAACCGGATGTGGATTTGCGATCTACCTTGTCTCCGGTCCAATCCAAATCGAAATATCCCATTAATTTGAATGATGATCCTTTGGGATACCAAAGGCCCAAGTTTGGGGTATGAACCAAATATCGAAGGATTCTTTTCACCGCCATATGATGGCACTCCTTGGGAGAAATCTTGCACACATGCACACACACTCAACATAATATCCGGTATGGATGCACAAAGGTAAAGGAAAGGAGCGATCATGGAGCGGTATACTGAAAGCACAAATGCTCCCTTGGTGGTTTTGATAATTCATGACAACATACATTGTCTCTTGGACTAATAGCTCTACCTAGTTTATTTTAGGTTTAGTCCACAGAGAGGATTGGCTAAGGATTGTGAGGAGAATTCCCATGAAGAAGAAGAAGGGAAGGAATAGGATTGGCCAAGCTCCATGCTTCAAGCAACAAGACTCTACATTTTATATTTTGTGAGAAATCACTTTGAGTCCAGAGGAAATCCAATACTATTAAAAGAGGATGAGGTAAATATGATGATCTGGTTACTCAAGTGCTTAGAGATTAGCCACCAAAAATACTCACCCACTTTCCCACACAAATCTTCTGTCCAAAGCCAAAAGTCAAAATTCGGTGACACCACATTTCCCATTCGGATCCACCGAGTTTTACCTAGACAGAAACCTGATACGTCTCCATCGTATCTATAATTTTTTATTGTTTCATGCCAATATTATACAACTTTCATATATTTTTGGCAACATTTTATATGATTTATTGGAATAACCTATTGATCCAGTGCCCAGTGCCAGTTCCTGTTTGTGGCATGTTTTTGTTTTGCAGAATCTCCATATCAAACGAAGTCCAAATGCGATAAAAATTTACGGAGATTTTTTTTGGAATATTTGTGAATTTTGGGAAGTGGAATCAACGCAAACGGAATCCCACATCGAGCACGATACACCAGGGCGCGGCCAGGGGGCCCAGGCGCGCCCTGGTGGATTGTGCCCACCTCGTAAGTCGGTTGGATCTCTTCTTCGGGCACTAGGAAGCTAATTTTTGGATAAAAATCCCCTCAAAATTGCAGCCCGATCGGAGTTACGGATCTCCGGGAATATAAGAAACGGTTTTCGGCCAGAAAACAGGAACGCGGAACAGAAGAGAACAGAGAGGGAGATCCAATCTAGGAGGGGCTCCTGCCCCTCCGCCACCATGGAGGCCATGGACCAGAGGGGGAACTCTCCTCCCATCTAGGGGGGAGGCCAAGGATGAAGAAGAAGGAGGGGGGCTCTCTCCCCCTCTCTCCCGGTGGCGCCGGAACGCCGTTGGGGCAATCATCATGACGGCGATCTACACCAACAACTTTGCCACCATCAACACCAACTCTCTCCCCCTCTATGCAGCGGTGTAACACCTCTCTTCCCCGCTGTAATCTCTACTTAAACATGGTGCACAACTCCATATATTATTTCCCAATGATATTTGGCTATCCTATGATGTTTGAGTAGATCTCTTTTGTCCTATGGGTTAATTGTGGTATGATGTTATGGATGTGAGTTGTATGTTGATATGGTGCTGTCCTATGGTGCCCTCCGTGTCGCACAAACATGAGGGATCCCTGCTGTAGGGTGTTGCAATATGTTCATGATTTGCCTATGGTGGGTTGCTTGAGTGACAGAAATATAAACCCGAGTAGGTGGGTTGTTGCGTATGGGAGTAAAGGGGACTTGATACTTAATGCTATGGTTGGGTTTTACCTTAATGAACTTTGGTAGTTGCGGATGCTTGCTAGAGTTCCAATCATAAGTGCATATGATCCAAGTACGGAAAGTGTGTTAGCGTATGCCTCTCCCTCATTGCATATGACAAGTATCTATCATATTATATTCAATTGCCTAGGGACAATCTTTCTCTTGTGTTACACAAAAAGCTTTCTACTAAGTTATTTACTCTTTTTGTTCTTTTATTAAAACAACACCTAACTTTTATTTCCACGTTCTTTATTATCTTGCAAAGTACTTCTAGTTTTATTCCGGCAAAATAGTTTCATACTTGTTCTAGGTAAAGCAAACGTTAAAGTGTGCGTAGAGTTGTATTGGTGGTCGATTGAACTTGAGGGAATATTTGTTCTACCTTTAGCTCCTCGTTGGGTTCGACACTCTTACTTATCGAAAAAGGCTACAAACGATCCCCTACACTTGTGGGTTATCAAGACCTTTTCTAGCGCCGTTGCTGGGGAGCAATAGCGTGGGGTGAATATTCTCGTGTGTGCTTGTTTGCTTTATCACTAAGTAATTTTTATTTTCTGTTATTAGTTGTTTTATATCTTTAGTTATGGATATGGAACATGAAACACCAAAAAAATTAGTGGTACTTGCTACTCATGGAGAGGGGGAACCTCCTAAAACCCTCGATGCTAGTTATGTGAAACACGTTAATTACTGCTTTGATAATCCTGAGAAATCCTCATTGAACTTTATAATGGGAGACACGTTGGATCAACATGAGTACTTTAGGGATTATCTGTTGTCTCAAAAAGGGAAACACTTATGGGATCAAATTAGAATATTGCAATGGTTTGCTTGGGATGCATGCTCGAGATGTGACTTTACTTGTTGCTCTAAGATAGAAGCTCGACACCTTTACTTTCAATGTAAATTCAACGATAATGAAACCTTGGCTTCATATGCTAAAGGTATTTATGATTACTATGATGTGGAATGAATAGAAGAATTTGTTGCTTTTAAAGGTGCTTATGAAATTGCTTCTTTGCTTGAAAAGTATGATGATGATGTTCCGTACGAATCTGAAAATTTATCCATACTTAAATATTGCTATGAGAATTATGATTACAATGCTGATATTATTGAGTTTATTGAAAGAATGACCACTGCCTTGGAAGAGACTAATATTTTGCAGGAATCTATGGAAGAAGAAATTGCTGAAATTGTGAGCTCATTAGATGAAAAAGATGAGGAGGAGAGCGAAGAACAAAAGGAGGAAGAGCGGATTGATCACCCGTGCCCACCTTCTAATGAGAGTAACTCTTCAACTCATACATTGTTTAATTACCCTTCGTGCTTACCGAAGGATGAATGCTATGATGATTGCTATGATCCCTTGGATTCATTTGAAATATCCCTTTTTGATGAACTTGATGCTTTCTATGCTTGTGGCCATGATGCCAATATGAATTATGCTTATAAAGATGAACTTGCTATAGTTCCTTATGTTAAGCATAAAATTGTTGCTATTGCACCCACACATGATAGTCCTATTATCTTTTTGAATTCTCCCAACTACACTATATCGGAGAAGTTTGCTCTTATTAAGGATTATACTGATGGGTTGCGTTTTGCTACTACACATGATGATTTTAATGAATATAATACGCATGTGCTTGCTGCTCCTACTTGCAATTATTATGAGAGAGGAACCAAATCTTCACCTCTCTATGTTTCCAATACTATAAAATTGCAAGAAACTGTTTATACTATGCATTGGCCTTTACTTAATGTGCATGAATTGTTCTTGTATGACATGCCGATGCATAGGAAGAGAGTTAGACTTCGTTTTCACATGATATATATCACTTTTTGCTCACTACTAAATTACAAATCATTGTTAATTAAAATTGGATTTGATATACCTTGGGATCCGGGTGGATCCATTACTTGAGCACTTCATGCCTATCTTATTGGCTTTAAAGAAAGCGCTGCCAGGGAGACAACCCGGAAGTTTTAGAGAGTCATTTTATTCTATTGTGTGCTTTTATAAATTTTAAAAACAAAAAAAATATAGAGGGGAACCTAAAACTTCACAAAAGGAAAGGTGAAAGTGAGAGAGATGATGAGCATCGTTGAAGTGGGGGATATCCTTGAACTTTTGTTCATGCCCATGGAAGCTTTGTGAATCTTGAATCACGGAAACTTTTCCAACAAAAATAATTATCCCCTTGTACAAATCCATTGTATTATAAAAATAATGTGCCAATATTTGCCTTTAGGATGATTAGATTGCTTGTTGGTATGTGCGGTGTAAAAACAGAAACTTTGGCTGTAGTGCGTGAATTTTCATTTTTACTGGAATGTCAAAAGTTTCTGAAATTTTTACACAGTATTTCTATACAATTTTTTTATTTCTTCCTAATTTTTCTGAAGTTTTGGAGTTATAGAAGTACGGTCAAATTTCAGATTACTACAGACTGTACTGTTTAAGACAGATTCTGTTTTTGATGCATTGTTTTGCTTGTTTTGATGAAACTATCGATTTTATCGGTGGTATAAGCCATGGAAAAGTTATAATACAGCACGGATAATGCAAATATAAAATATGAATGGGTTTGCAACCATACTTAAAGTAGAAATTTGCTTTACTATACTAACGGATCTCACCAGTCTTCTGTTAAGTTTTGTGTGGATGAAGTGTTCGAACATCGAGGAGGTCTCGATATGAGGAGAAGGAGGAGAGGCAAGAGTTAAAGCTTGGAGATTCCCAAGGAACCCCAAGTAAATATCCAAGGAGACGCAAGCGTCTAAGCTTGGGGATGCCCCGGAAGGCATCCCATCTTTCTTCAACAAGTATCGGTATGTTTTTGTTTTCGTTTCGTTCATGTGATATGTGTAAATCTTGGAGCGTCTTTTGTGTTTAGTTTTCACTTTCCTTTTATGCAACATGCTGGTATGAGATAGTCCATGGTTGATTTAAATAATTCTCATTGCACTTCACTTATATCTTTTGAGTATGGCTTTATAGAATGCTTCATGTGCTTCACTTATATCATTTGAAGTTTGGATTGCCTGTTTCTCTTCACATAGAAAACCATTATTTGTAGAATGCTCTTTTGCTTCACTTATATTTATTAGAGCATGGTATTTTGTAGAAAGAATTAAACTCTCTTGCTTCACTTATATCTATTTAGAGAGTCAACATGAATTGGTCATTTGCATGGTTAGTCATAAAATCCTACATAAAACTTAGGGATCACTGAATATGATATGTTTGATTCCTTGCAATAGTTTTGCGATATAGAGATGATAATATGTGGGAGGTACTAGTGGATGATCGTGTTTAGTAAGATATTGGTGTTAAGGTTTGTGATTCCCGAAGAATGCACGTATAGTCTCCCGTTATGCTAGGAAGTTGGAGCACAATTTATACTTGATTGTCTATCTTTGTGTGAAGGTCGGGGGCGCGCGATGGTTAACTCCTACCAACCTCCCCCCTATGAGCATGCGTAGTAATACTTTGCTTCGAGAGAGCTAATAAACTTTTGCAATAAGTATGTGAGTTCTTTATGACTAATGTGAGTCCATGGATTATACGCACTCTTACCTTTCCGCAATTTGCTAGCCTTTGCGGTACCGTGCATTGCCCTTTCTCACCTCGAGAGTCGGTGCAAACTTCGCCGGTGCATCCAAACCCTGTGATATGATACGCTCTATCACACATAAGCCTTATTATATCTTCCTCAAAACAACCACCATACCTACCTATTATGGCATTTCCATAGCCATTCCGAGATTTATTGCCATGCAACTTCCACCGCCTCCGTTTTGATGACTCGAGCATTCATTGTCATATTGCATTACATGATCGTAAGATAGCTAGCATGATGTTTTCATGGATTGTCCGTTTTTTGATATCTTTGCTACGCTAGATCATTGCATTCATATAGAGTCATACTTTGTTCTACTATCGTTGTAATATTGAGTTGTAAGTAAATAGAAGTGTGATGATCATCATTATTCATTATTAGAGCATGCCCCAGTGATGAAAGGATGATGGAAACTATGATTCCCACACAAGTCAGGATGAGGCTCCGGACAAAGAAAAAAAATAGAAAAATAGAAAAGGAAAAAAAAGAAAAAAAAAAGAATTTTTTTGAAAGAAGTAAAAGGGGCATGCTAATTCCACACTTGTGCTTCAAAGTAGCACCATGTTTTTCATATAGAGAGTCTCCTATGTTGTCACTTTCATATACTAGTGGGAATTTTTCATTATAGAGTTAGATGCATACCCACTTAGTTTTCATATTGAGCTTTCATACGCTTATAGCTCTTAGTGCATCCGTTGCATGGCAACCCCTACTCCTCGCATTGATATCTATTGATGGGCATCTCCATAGCCCGTTGATACGTTGAGTTGATGCGAGACTTTCTTCTCCACTTTTACCCCTTTGAAACCTACCACCATGCATATTCTATTCCACCCATAGTGCTATATCCATGGCTTGCGCTCATGTATTGCGTGAGAGTTGAAAATGCTGAAGCGCGTTAAAGAGTATGAACCAATTGCTTGGTTGACACCGGGGTAGTTCATGATTTATACTTTGTGTTAAGAAGACAGAGCATGACAAGGCTATATGATTTTGTAGGGATATCGTTCTTTAGCCTTGATATTTTGAAAGACAAGATTGTTTGTTGGGATGCCTAAGTATTAATGTCTTTATGTCAAAACTAGACTATTTCTTTTAATCACAGGTGTCTTAATATTCATGCCATGATTAGATATATGATCAATATTATGCTAGGTAGCATTCCACATCAAAAATTATCTTTTTTATCATTTACCTACTCGAGGATGAGCAGGAATTAAGCTTGGGGATGCTGATACGTCTCCGTCATATCTATAATTTTTGATTGTTTCATGCCAATATTATATAACTTTCACATATTTTTGGCAACATTTTATATGATTTATTGGACTAACCTATTGATCCAGTGCCCAGTGCTAGTTCCTGTTTGTTGCATGTTTTTTGTTTCGCAGAATATCCATATCAAACGAAGTCCAAACGCGATAAAAATTTACGGAGATTTTTTTGGAATATTTGTGAATTTTGGGAAGTGGAATCAACGCAAACGGAAGCCCACAGCGAGCACGATACACCAGGGCGCGGCCAGGGGGCCTAGGCGCGCCCTGGTGGGTTGTGCCCACCTCGTAAGTCGGTTGGAGCTCTCCTTCGGGCGCAAGGAAGCTAATTTTTGGATAAAACCCCCCTCAAAATTTCAGCCCGATCGGAGTTACGGATCTCCAGGAATATAAGAAACGGTTTTCGGCCAGAAAACATGAACGCGGAACAGAAGAGAACAGAGAGGGAGATCCAATCTAGGAGGGGCTCCTGCCCCTCCGCCGCCATGGAGGCCATGGACCAGAGGGGGAACTCTCCTCCCATCTAGGGGGAGGCCAAGGAAGAAGAAGAAGGAGGGGGTTCTCTCCCCCTCTCTCCCGGTGGCGCCGGAACGCCGCCGGGGCAATCATCGTGACGGCGATCTACACCAACAACTTCGCCGCCGTCAACACCAACTCTCTTCCCCTCTATGCAGCGGTGTAACACCTCTCTTCCCCGCTGTAATCTCTACTTAAACATGGTGCTCAACTCCATATATTATTTCCCAATGATATTTGGCTATCCTATGATGTTTGAGTAGATCTCTTTTGTCCTATGGGTTAATTATGGTATGATGTTATGGATGTGAGTTGTATGTTGATATGGTGCTGTCTTATGGTGCCCTCCGTGTCACGCAAACGTGAGGGTTCCCCTCTGTAGGGTGTTGCAATATGTTCATGATTTGCCTATGGTGGGTTGCTTGAGTGACAGAAACATAAACCCGAGTAGGTGGGTTGTTGCGTATGGGAGTAAAGGGGACTTGATACTTAATGCTATGGTTGTGTTTTAACTTAATGAAGTTTGGTAGTTGCAGATGCTTGCTAGGGTTCCAATCATAAGTGCATATGATGCAAGTACGGAAAGTGTGTTAGTGTATGCCTCTCCCTCATTGCATATGACAAGTATCTATCATATTATATTCAATTGCCTAGGGACAATCTTTCTCTTGCGTTACACAAAAAGCTTCCTACTAAGTTATTTACTATTTTTTTCTTTTATTAAAACAACACCTAACTTTTATTTCCACGTTCTTTATTATCTTGCAATGTACTTCTAGTTTTATTCCCGCAAAATAGTTTCATACCTGTTCTAGGTAAAGCAAACGTTAAAGTGTGCGTAGAGTTGTATCGGTGGTCGATAGAACTTGAGGGAATATTTGTTCTACCTTTAGTTCCTTGTTGGGTTCGACACTCTTACTTCTCGAAAAAGGCTACAAACGATCCCCTACACTTGTGGGTTATCAAACCCTAGCCAAACCCATGTCTCGGTACTACCAAGTTTTCCATTCGGTGCCACTGAAACCAGTGACCAACTTTCTAGTTAGCCATTTTCAAGAATCGGTACCACCGAGTTTTGAGAATTGGTCTCATCGAGATTTGGACCAACTTTCTGGTTAGCCATTTTCAAGAATCGGTACCACTGAGTTTTGGAACAACTTTCTGGTTAGCCATTTTCAAGCATTGGTACCACCGCCTTTTGAGAATTGGTCTCACCTAGATTTGGTAACTGCCTAGAACACCCATATCGGTACCACCGAGATTTGTATATCGTTTCCACTGAAAAGCCTAAAGTTGCCACATTTTGCACTAGTCAGTACGACCGAGTTTTTACTTCGGTTTCACCGAGTTGGGCAATAATGTCGTAACAGTTGGATTTTTGGAGATGCCTATATATACCCCTCCACCACCTCTCACTCGCAAGAGAAGCACTCAGAACATGCACCCACTTGCCATATCCAATTTTCTGAGAGAGAACCACCTACCCTTTTGTTGAGGTCAAGATCATCCACTCCAATCATACGGATCTTGATTTCTAGCCTCCCCAAGTTGCTTTCCATCCAATCAATCTCCTCTACCCATGCCAAATCTGTTAGAGAGTGATTGAGTGTTGAGGAGACTATCTTTTGAAGCACAATTGCAAGGAGTTCATCATACTACCACATCTATTACCTTTTGGAGGGTGGTTCCTCCAAGATTGGTTAGGTGTCGGTTGGGAGCCTCCTTATTCGTGATTTTGGAGTTGAACCAAGGAGTTTCTAAGGGCAAGGAGATCGCCTACTTCGTGAAGATCTACCCCGAGTAAGGCTAGTCCTCCGTGGACGTAGGCTATCATGGAATAGACGAGGTTGCTACTTCGTGGACCCTTCGTGGGTGGAGCCCTCCGTGGACTCTCGCGATCGTTACCATCTGTGGGTTGAAGTCTCCATAAACGTGGACGTACGATAGCACCACCTATCAGAACCACGGGAAAAATCTTCGTGTCTCCAATTGCGTTTGATCTTCCTATCTCTACTCTCTTACATATGCTTGTCTTTACTTTCCGCTGCCATACTTGTTGACTAGCATGTGTAGGGTGCATTAGACTTGTTAGAATTGCTAAAATCTGCCAACCAATTAACTTGGGAAAAGGTTAGGTTTTTAATTTGTCAAGTAGTCTATTCACCCCCCCTCTAGACGTCTCTTCTAGTGATCCCACAATTGGTATCAGAGCTTTGGTCTCCATAGCTTCGGTTTCATCACCGTTGGTGGAAGATGGATGTGTCTAGTTTGGGGAGTCTTAGTTGTAGAGTGCCCGTTCTCGATGGGGAGTACTATAGTCAATGGAAATATAAGATGCTTGAACTATTCAATGAATTTCATCTAAGCAAGTATGTTAAGAGCCCCTATGTACCTCACATTGATCCTTTACATCCCACACACGAAGAGGAAATTGATAAGCTATGCAATCTTAGAACTGTTAATCTTATCATTAGAGGATTGCCTAGAATTGTGCTTAATCAAATGAAGAATTTTGAATGTTCTTATGCTTTGTGGAATGATTTGGAGAAACGATATCCAAATTATTCATTAAGTAATCTTGATGAAATTCTTCATAAAACTATTGCCTTTCACAAAATGATGCCTAGTGATCCTAAGTTTGATGATTATCTATTTGAGCTTAGAGACCTCATGCGTGCTAAAGGAGATGTCATAACTATCAACAACATCATTGTTGAAGTCATTCGCATTCATAATGTTGAACATTTTCATGATCACAACTCTAACAAATCTCTTGTTCTTATGACGAGGATTTCCCACTTGATGATGACAATGTGGAACATGGCTACTATGATGAATGTGATTTGTTCGACATCGAGTATGAGAAGCCTCTGAAGAATCTAAGTCTCATGGCAAACTTCAAGGATTAACTGTCCGGAGGAAAAGAGTGGATTCTCGACAGTGGATGCACCGATCACATGACCGGAGATAGAGACATGTTTCAAGAGATCACTCCAAACCATGGACCGCGAAGGTATGTGACTTTTGGAGACAGCTCCAAGGGTAAGGTACTCGGTCTTGGTAAGGTGGCCATAACTCATGATAGCTCCCTTCATGTCATGCTTGTTGAATCCCTTGGCTACAATCTTCTTTTCGTATCTAGACTTGCCGACTTCGGTTTTAATGTGCTATTTACCAAAGTAGATTGCCAAGTGTTTCGTCAAGACAATCATAACATGGTCTTTACCGGTTTCCGTAGAGGTGATCTATACATTGTTGATTTCACTAAGAGATCCAAACCTCGCACTTGTCTTATTGCAAAATCTTCTAAAGGTTGGCTTTGGCATAGAAGACTCGGACATGTTGGTATGCGTAATCTAGACAAGCTCATCAAAGGTGATCATATACATGGTGTTAAAGATGTTATCTTTGACAAAGATAGACTTTGTAGTGCTTGTAAAGCTGGAAAACAAGTAGGTGGAAGTTATCCCGTAAAGAATATCATGACTACTAGGAGACCACTCGAGTTGCTTCATATGGATCATTTTGGTCCCAATGCTTACAAGAGCCTCAGTGGAAATTCCTTTGGTCTAGTTATAGTTGATGATCTTTCCAGATTTACGTGGGTATTCTTTCTTGATGATAAGTCACAGGTGCAAAAGAACTTCAAGAACTTCGCTCGAAAAGCACAAAATCAGTTTGAAGTGAAGATCAAGAAAGTTCGGAGCGACAATGGATCGGAGTTCAAGAACACAAATGTGGATTCCTTTCTTGACGAATAATGGATTTAAGATGAGTTCTCGGCTACGTACACACCTCAACAAAATGGAGTTGTTGAGAGGAAGAACCGGACTCTCATAGAGATGGCTAGAACGATGCTCGATGAATACAAGATGCCAAGACACTTTTGGGCGGAAGCCTTGGAAACAGCTTGTCATGCTACGAACCGACTCTACCTTCACAAGCTTCTCATTAAAACGGCATACGAGCTACTCACCGGTAACAACCCCAAGTTGGATACTTTCGAGTATTCGACTCCAAGTGTTACATTCTTGATAAGCATCGCCGTTCTAAATTTGCTCATAAATCTCATGAAGGGTTCCTACTCTGTTACAGATCAAACTCTCACGGTTACCGTGTCTACAACAACTTCACTCGAAAAGTTGAAGAGACGATAGATGTGAAGTTTGAAGAATATAATGGTTCACAAGTCGAACAATTGCCAAATGATGTAAGAGGTAAGGAACCTTCGGAAGCTATCCAAGACTTGTCCATCGGCAAGATACGTCCCATAGAGGTGAAGGAAAGGACTTCATCAACCCAAGTGTAAGCCCCTACTTCACGTCAAGGCGAACCTCAACACGACATGGATGTATCCACAAGCGGTACACGACAAGATGAAGAGGAGGAGGAAGTTCATCATTATGATCCACCACAACCACCTTCACCACCATCTCAAGGAAATGACACCTTCAACAACAATGAAGAAGAAGATGATGAGGAGGAAGCTTCACCGACCAACAAGCAAAAGTTACCTCGAGTTCGAGCAAGAGTGAACAAAAATCATCCCTTAGAGCAAATCTTCGGTGACATACAATCTGGGAGAATAACTCGCTTTAAAACTCGATTGGCTAACTTTTGTGAGCATTATTCAATCATCTCTAGTATTGAGCCTTTGAAGGTGGAAGAAGCTCTTCAGGACCCGGATTGGGTGAATGCTATGCATGAGGAACTACACAACTTCGAGAGGAACGAAGTGTGGACACTAGTGGAGAAGCCCAAGGACGAGCAAAACATCATCGGAACCAAATGGGTGTTTCGGAACAAACAAGACGAAGACGGTCAAGTCATACGCAACAAGGCGCGTCTCGTGGCTCAAGGCTACACCCAAGTCGAAGGTATTGACTACGGTGAGACCTATGCCCCCGTTGCTAGACTTGAAGCTATACGTATACTTCTTGCTTATGCTAATCACCATGATATCACTATTTATCAAATGGATATTAAAAGTGCATTTTTAAATGGTGAGATTGAGGAAGAAGTCTATGTTAAACAACCCCTGGTTTTGTAAACCCTAAGAAACCTAACCATGTTTACAAGCTTTGTAAAGCTCTCTATGGTCTTAAGCAAGCTCCACGAGCTTGGTACAAATGTTGAACGAAGTTTCTTATCGAAAAAGGTTTTGAAATTGGTAAAATTGACGCAACCTTGTTCACTAAAAGAGTTAACGGTGAGTTATTTGTGTGCCAAATTAATGTGGATGATATTATCTTTGGATCTACTAACCCATAATTTAGTGAGAAATTTGGAAGATTGATGTCCAAGAAGTATGAGATGTCCATGATGTGTGAGCTGAACTTTTTTCCTTGGTTTGCAAATCAAGAAAACGAGAGAAGGAACTTTCATCTCTCAAACCAAGTATACCAAGGAATTGATCAATAAGTTCAACATGCAAGAGTGTAAAGGTATGAAAACTCCTATGCCTACTAGTGGACATGTTCACCTCACCAAGGAGGACAAACCAGTTGATCAAAAGGTTTACCGATCAATGATTGGTTCATTGTTATATCTATGTGCCTCCCGTCCCGATATTATGCTTAGTGTGTGCATGTGTGCTAGATATCAAGCCGCTCCTAAAGAGTGTCATCTTAAGGCCGTGAAAAGGATTGTGAGATACTTGATACATACACCAAACTTTGGCATTTGGTATCCCAAGGGATCTTTTTTTAACCTTGTTGGCTATTCCGACTCGGACTATGCCGGAGATAAGGTTGATAGAAAATCCACCTCGGGTACATGTCAATTTCTTGGTAGATCTCTTGTGTCTTGGTCATCCAAGAAACAAAACTCGATATCTGTATCCACCGCCGAAGCGGAATACATTGCCGCCGGATCATGTTGTGCGCAATTACTATGGATGACTCAAACTCTTAAGGATTATGGAATCCATGTGAGACATGTTCCATTGTTGTGTGACAATGAGAGTGCTATTAAGATTGCTCATAATCCCGTGCAACATTCTCAAACTAAACATATTCAAGTTCGTCATCATTTCATTCGTGATCATGTTGCCAAAGGGGACATTAATCTCAAACATGTTCGCACCAACAAGCAATTGGCCAATATCTTTACTAAGACACTTGATGAGAAAGTGTTTTGTCACTTGAGGAGTGAGTTGAACATCATTGATGCTTCGAACTTGAGCTAGACTCACTCAGATGCATGCAAGGGCATGAGCTTTCATGACTATTCCTTGATACCTTTGGCACTATCTTATATCTTGGAAAAATATGCTCCCTTGTATTGCATCCAACCGTTTGTAGGCACTTGGAAGAACTACACTCCACAAGATTGCCATCAACTCATATCACAAGCAATCTTCTCATGGCCAAGTATCCACAACCCTTCTTTGAAGATGGAAGGAAGAAGACAACACAAACTATATCCTTGACTTACATATGATGAAAAATTCGCTATTGTCATTTGGATATATATACATTGTTCTTCCTTGCATGACTAACTCTTGTAGGAGGACCTAGCTTCAAAGAAAAGATGTGTTGCTCCCAACTCAAGATGATCTTCATCAACTTCGAGCATCCACAAGAAGTTATCCTACATGCTACGTCATCAACATCACTCAAAGGTATTTGATCATATCCTTGAATAAGCTTTACTCCAAGACATGAGATGAAGCTACTCAAGAGATATGAAAACATTAAAATGCTAATCGAAAAATGGTAACCCCATTTTGAGCTTAACATAGAGTATGACCTATGATCAAGTATTCTTGCTTGGCTCCTTAAGTCAATATACTCTAATATAGGTGACCTAGTCACCGCCCATCATCTAGATGAAGTATCTTGTTTTGTTCATCTTATAGTTGCATGCTTTCTTGGAACCACTCAATTTCCATCTAGTTGAAAATTCCTTGCAAATCTAGTTGAAAATTCCTTGCAAATCTTTTTGAAAATTCCTTGCAAGTTTTTTTGAAAATACACTGCAAATCATTTTATTCTATCGAGACTTTTTGAAAATTGCTTTTGACAAACTTTGCCAAGTTTTTGTTTTGCATTTCGGACCCTCCGATCCAGATAACTCGGTGTCACCAATCCTGCAGATAGGCTGCACAACCACATATCGGTTCCACTGACTTATTTGCCTCGGAGCCACCGATTTTGCTATCTTCTGTGTTCTTTGTCTAAAGGGGGAGAAACCTTAAAGTTTTTTTTATGCTAGTAGGGGGAGAAATTTTCTTCAAGGATCCCTACTTTCTATGACCCTTTTTCTCAAGGATCCCTTCCCTCTCAATGAACCCTTTTCCTCTGACCCTTTGTGTCACCCTTTTTGGAAATTAATCCCAAAGGGGGAGAAATATCAAAGCTTATATTTTCTGACAAAGGCGGAGAAATCTAAAGGGGGGGAATATCAAAGCTTATGCTTGTATATAGGGAGAATATCAAGGGGGAGAACATATATAGGGGGAGAAATGTCTGTTCAAGGGAGAGAGAGAAGACCAAATTCATGCTACTTACTTTAAGGAGAGAGTGCATATGAATTTATGTTAGACTTGTCTCACCCTACCTACTCCCAATATCTACATTCTAAGATTCAGGGGGAGAGGAAGATTTACAAATCGATACTTAGGGGAGAAAGTTCTAAATGTGTTTTGGAGACATATCAATCTTAAGAAACTCTATTCTTCATATGTCTTCCATATCTTGGTACTCTTGAATCTTTTTGCATTTGGATATGTAGAATTCTCTTGTGTTTCCTAACATTGTTTTCTCAAGTGTGTTTCTACTACTAGAATGCTCAAGAACCTCAATGTAAGTATATGTATCATATCCTTGGTCAAGATGATCTCTTGCTTCTTGCACATATTGTTTGCAAGTGAAGTCTTGAACATGGAGACACCTCATTCACATATATTTGATGGATATAGCCAAGATATACATGACTTTCCATGTCCTTTCTACTATGTGTGTGTTCATGCATTCCAAAGCAACTATCCTTTAAAATGGATTGCACACATTTAGAGGGAGCTTGTATTAGTCATGTATCCTTCAAAGCTATCACACATTCCTGCATATCTTAATTTGAAGCTTTGATTGTATGTAGTCATCAATTACCAAAAAGGGGGAGATTGAAAGCACAAATGCTCCCTTGGTGGTTTTGATAATTCATGACAACATACATTGTCTCTTGGACTAATAGCTCTAGCTAGTTTATTTCAGGTTTAGTCCACTGTCGGTGTCAAAACCGGCGGATCTCGGGTAGGGGGTCCCGAGCTGTGAGTCTCGGATCGATGGTAACAAGGGGACGATGTTTACCCAGGTTCGGGCCCTCCTATGGAGGTAAAACCCTATGTCCTGCTCGATTATATTGATGGTATGAAGGTTACATAGTTGATCTACCTCGAGATCGACTAGCTAAAACCCTAGATGAGTTTCTCTGTCCTACAATCTAAAACCCTTCGGCTTATATAGGCGCCCATGGTCATTAGGGTTACACATGGTCGGTTGCCCACCGGAGGGAAAAAACATGTCTAATCTACTATCTTAATCTTGAAAGACACGCCACGACTCCTGAGGTTTCCTCCATAGCGACGAGGCCTTCCATCAATCCCATCCTCAGCGAGCAGCCCATGAGCCCGACCTATGAGAAATAGGTCGGCAGTCCGAGGACCCCTTAATCCCGGACTCCCTCGGTAGCCCCCGGACTAGCCTCCAATGCCGAGGTATATCCGGACAATCTTGCGTGTTGACGTCTTCGGCTTGCAAGGCGAGTCCCTCAATCCCTTATTGCTCGGCAACCATCCCGTCATCGGGGAATTCTCAAATGTTGAGAATTTGCGGGACCCACTGCAGTAACTTTCAGCGCTTCTCGATCCTCGTGCGTCGAGGGGAGACGGGCGGCCCGACAAGTTTTTACAAGACTGCCCCTCCCGCAAGGGAGGCACCACCTATTTAAACAAGTCAAATCGTGGTCTGGGTCACATCTTCCTCTTCTTCCCCATCAGGAAAAACTTCAAGCGAGAGATCACCACAAAAACATGGCGAGCGCCCCCAGCTCTTCCTCGCGTCCTTACGGCTCTCGTCCCGGGGATTGGGCAAGTTGCTCTGTATCCCTCCTTCGGCTGCATGACCTCAAGACCCAAGGGTATCTTCCTTCCTCGGATCTGGCAGCTACCCGCGCCGGTTTGACTTCTTTTGACAACGAAGCCTTCGCGGAGAACTTCCCTAATCCTAACAAGGGAGAGCGGGTATGCTTCATGCCTTTCCTCTTGCGGGGCCTAGGGTTCCCCATTCATCCTTTCCTGAGGGGATTACTGGAGTTCTATGGGATCCAACCCCATCATCTTACCCCCGGATCCATTCTGCATATTTCAGGCTTTGTTTCCCGTTGCGAAATGTTCCTGGGCTGCGAGGCGCACTTTGAATTATGGAGGAAGTACTTCTGCCTCGTCCCCCGAACTCGGGGTGAGACAATTCGGGAAGTCGGAGGAGCCGAAGTATGTCGTATAGCCGGGACTGGGTATCCAGTGGGGACACCGAAGAAGGAGTCCGAAGAATGGTCTTCGGAATGGTTCTATATTGAGGACGTTCCCCTATTCGATCCAACTCGGAGGGGTTTGCCCGAATACTCCGACACCCCTTTGAAAAAAAGGTTCAATTGGCGACCGAAGAGTTCATCCCAAGAGGACGGTGCTGAAGTTCAACGCTTGGCCGCCCACATAAGGATACTGGCTCATCACAAGCTGACCATGATTGACGTGATGGCTGCCGCCATCACCCGATGCGTCCAGCCTCTTCAGCAAAGGATACATCCTTTGTGGCATTACAACAGAACAAGTGACACCACTTGCTCCCGACGGCTGGGCCCTGCCAACCAAGCGGCATTGGAAGCCGCACTTGCCGACCTATACAAAGGAGAAAAAGAAGACTTCGTTCAGCTACCGGTTAAGGAGGGCTACTCGAGTTACAACCCCATCGAATGGGTAAGCCTTTCGACTTTGCGACCTGAGTTCGGGTTTTTTATTTGCCCTTTTTGACCAAAGCTTTCAATCTGCGCAAACAGGAATGGAGGAGCTTTGTCGAGACAGTCAACTGTCCGCCCCCCAACCAGAGACCTATTCTCGTGATGACGATCCAGGATTCCATGACGATCCGGAGCTGTCAATTGAGTACGAAGACGGGGTCTTTTACCAAGAGGGCCTTGATTGATCCAAGGTGGCTATCATAGCCAATCACCCCGGATCACTCCCTTCCTCCACTACAGGCAAGAAGAAAAATCCTTCCCGTAAAAGGCAAACGTTCTCCGTCGACCCAAATATGCCGGTTTCCACTCCCAAGCGTCGTCGGTCTTCGCGACAAACGTCGGCTACAACAGCAATGCCCAGACCGGGCATCAACAGGAGTCCCTCATGTGAGCCGGTCGTGGAGACGGTGCCGACCACTCGTTCACCAAAAAGGTACTTCATTCAGCCGCTTAATCTATTGTTATTATGATCGATAGGATCTCACAGAAGATCTTATGTCGAAAATACTCAGGAAACGAGTACAACCATCTTCTGCCGAGGACGTTGCCGGGATGCCGGGAAACACTCATGAATCAAGATCTTTGCTCACGCTGAACCTGCCGCGGAGGGCCCTGTGGTCAATCCAGCCCCTGAAGACTCCGGGGACGCAGTATCGGTCACTAAATCCGAAGTAGAGAGCGCGATGAACCACTGGCGGCGACGAGAAACCCTGCGCCACCCGGTGTTTTCCGAACAAGAGTTCAATGCTCTATGCTCGGCAGACGCACACATCGGAGCTGCCCGAGCTGGGCTTGGGGAAGCCGTGAAACTGATATCATCCGGCCTGAAGGTGAGTGATTGATTTTGAGAATCCGAACACATATGTAAACCCAGTAGCCCATGAGCCTTGAATTGGTCGGGATGACCGAGTTAAGGATCCGCATATTGTTTTATGGATGCTGCAGGCCTCAAGGCAGCAGAACGAGCAATTCGCCAATGAATTGGAGGCGAGCCGAACACAGGTGGAAGCCGTGAAGGCCGAACTTGAACAAGTGAAGAATTTTACCCGGGAGGCGCATGGTGAGTATATCTATTCCGCTGATCTTAGTATATAATCCCATGCTGACGCGAGGGTACTTTTTAGCAGCTGAATCTATAGGGCAGTTGCAAAAAGATTTAGATGCAGCCCGAGAATCTTAGAGGTACGCCAAGTCCCAGTATGTGTCCGGCTGCCTTTCGTTGCAACGAAACCTGGAGGAGAAGAAGCGCCTCCAGGCGGAAAACAAGCAGCAGGCCGAAGAAATTGTGAGTTTAAAGACTCAATTGGCCCAGACCCAAGAAGAGAACCAGAAATTACAGAGGGGCATGTTCGGTAAGTGTGATTATAACGTCGAAGGGTATCTCTCCTATATGAAGTGTAATGGACATGCCTTATCTCATGTATAGGTCTCCTAACCGGGCGGCCTGAAGAAGAGATCGGCTCCTACCGGGGGAGCCTTCTGAAGGAACTGTCCGTCGTGCATGAGCGGGCTCGGAAGCCTATGAGGAACATGATAAAAGCGCTATGGCATGCCGAGAAGCCTCCGGAAGGGATGACCGAACTAGCCGATCGGTTCAAGGAATCCCGGAGTAGGTTCGAGCTATGGAAGACATCGGCCTGCCGGGAGGGAGCACGAGAGGCGTGGGCGATGATCAAGACCCGTTATACCAGTCTTAACCCCGAGCATATAGCTTGGGTTGGGCCAGCAGGGCCTGATGGGCAAGAAGTGCCACTTCACTTGGTGTACGACCAAGTGATGCTTGCCGCTCGTCTCTCGCAGGAAGATTGCGCCATGGATGCCTTAATAGACAATCTTGACCGGCAGCCAGATGTGTGATTTTATGCAACTATGTACTTTAAATCAAAAAATTGCTCCGTCTGTGTTGTAAACTTTGTCTTAACCGGCCATCGGCTTCGACCTCCCGCGCTAAGAGCTTGGGAGTGTTCCGTATAAAATATCCCTTGATAAGAGGGAATTCTTTCGAGGAACCAGGCAATTCGGCCATTTGGTACGAACAGACAGAAGATGCACAGGGAGATATGTTATATTACTGCTTAGCGTAAGAAACATCTTCCAAAGAAAATAGTACCTCTATCGGTGCCTTCCTTTAGGTTACTACGTAAATCGTAGATAGTAAGTTCGTATACTGCTAGTATGCGACTAATGGCCTTTTTGAAAAAAGAAGCCCGTGTAATGGTAATAACAACCATAATTTTATTTGTTGCTTCCGTCGTAGCCGACCAATTTTCTACTAAGGATAGCTAGCTTTTGGCTTCACCCGTTTGAGGTACGTATCCGGATAACCCGGTCGTAGCAATCGCAGAGGTGCTCCCTTTACCCTCTAGCCGAACAATCAGGAACGTAGAGGGTAAACACAGGAGCGAGGCAACCCAGCTTGGCAAAAATCTTAGTTCGAATTGATGCATATAATGGCTTAAAAATCGACAAGGGAAACATGCATACACATGAAATGTGAATAAATGCTTAAAATATATAATCATCGGCTTCAGGAAGAAGCCCCTAGGTGTTTTATTCGGGTCTAACATTTGAGGATGTATGCCGAAAGACTTAACACGAGCTCGGTTTAGCCGAACATAGACTTGGGGAGAGAAAAAATCCGAACCTGCCAAACATCAAGGTGGAAGGGAAGGAAAATGAAAAGAAAGAAAAGAAAAAGGAGAGTAAAAAGTATGACGACACCGGTCTAGCCGTAAAAACGCCGAAGACGAGCTGTGTTCCATGGGTGTGGTTCGAGGCGGTTATCTGGCGGGCTTCGAAGACGATAAGCCCCTCCTGCGAGTACTTCGTCGATTATGAAGGGGCCCTCCCATTTGGGATTGAGTTTATGCTTTTGCTTCTCGGGGAGCCGTAAGATGAGTTCACCCACATTGTACGCTTTTGCCCTGATGTCCCTGCTTTGGTAACGCCGGGCCTGCTGTTGATAAAAAGTAGAGCGAGCCTGAGCTATGTCGCGCTCTCCTTCTAAGGCGTCCAAGTCGTCCTGCCGATCTAACTTGGCCTCCTTTTCTTCGTACATGCGCACCCTTGGTGCATCGTGAATAATATCACAAGGACTGCTTCTGCCCCATAGACCATGAAGAACGGTGTGTATCCCGTTGAACGATTCGGGGTGGTACGCAGGCCCCACAGAACGGAGTCAAGCTCCTCTACCCAATGGCAGTCGGACTCATGAAGAGATCGGACCAGACGTGGTTTAATACCACTCATGATGAGGCCGTTGGCCCGTTCGACTTGTCCATTGGTCTGCGGGTGATACACCGATGCGTAATCGAGCTTAATGCCCATTTTTGCGCACCAGTCTTTTACATCCTGGGCGGTGAAGTTGGATCCATTGTCCGTTATTATACTGTGCGGGACGCCGTAACGGTGTACCACGCCGGATATAAAGTCGATTAATGGTCCGGACTTGGCTGATTTGACAGGTTTTGCTTCGATCCATTTGGTGAACTTGTCCACTATGACCAGTAGATATTTATTCTTCTTGGTCCCCCCTTTAAGTGGTCCGACCATATCCAGCCCCCAGACCGCAAAAGGCCAGGTAATCAGAATAGTCCGAAGAGCTGTTGGGGGCATGTGACTTTGGTTTGCAAAGAGTTGACATCCCACGCAATGTTGGACAAGTGACTGGGCGTCCGCTCGAGCGGTGGGCCAGAAGAAACCAGCCCGAAAGGCTTTGCTTACTAGGGCCCTTGTCATGGCGTGATGGCCGCCCATTCCTGCGTGGATTTCGGCCAAGAGCTGCCTTCCTTCTTCCTCAGATATGCACCGCTGGAGTACTCCGGTGGTGCTTTTCTTGTATAACTCACCCTCGTGGACTTTACAAGCCTTGGATCGCCGAATTATGTGTCTTGCTTCTGTCTGATCGTCGGGGAGTTCTTAGCGAAGAAGGTAAGCGAGGAAGGGCACGGTCCATGGTGCAATTACTGCCATGACCTCATGAGCCAAAGGCGTTTCATCCATTATGGAGCCGCCGATGATTTGGTCGTCTGGTTCATTTATAGGGGGAACAACCTCTTCCGCGCTGATGGATCTGGTGCCCTTATTGTCGTACTGCCAAACCACCGATGGCTTGAAGAGCCGTTCAAGGAAAGTGTTTTTTGGGACAGGGTCGTGTTTGGCCCTCATGCGGGCCAGTAAGTCAGCGGCCTGGTTGTTGTCTCTAGCGACATGATGGAATTCCAGCCCCTCGAACCGTGCGGATATTTTTAGGACGGCGTTTCTATATGCCGCCATCTTCGGGTTTTTGGCATCGAATTCGCCGTTGATTTGAGAGATGGCCAAGTTGGAGTCTCCCCTTACCTCCAGCCATTGTATACCCATGGAAGCTGCCATCCGAAGACCGTGCAAAAGTGCTTCGTACTCAGCTGCATTGTTGGAATCGGCATACATGATTTGCAACACGTATCGGACGTTGTCGCCTGTGGGAGATGTGAGAATAACTCCAGCCCCCAGTCCAGCCAGTGTTTTGGATCCGTCGAAGTACGTCGTCCAATGGGAGTATGTACTATATTCCCTGGGGAGCTCGGCCTCCGTCCATTCAGCGAGGAAATCTGCCAACACCTGAGATTTTAATAGCTCGATGTGGCTTATAGGCGATTTCGAAAGGAAGGAGTTCAATGGCCTATTTGGCTATGCGGCCGGTGGCGTCCCTGTTGTTGATTATGTCGTTCAGGGGTACTTCGGATGCCACCGTGACCGAACACTCTTGAAAGTAGTGTCTTAGTTTCCGTGATGCCATAAATACTGTATAGGCTATCTTCTGGTAATGCGGGTATCTGGACTTGCATTGCGTTAGTACTTCTGACACAAAGTAGACCGGCTTCTGTATCCGGAATTTGTGACCCTCCTCCTCTCGTTCGACGACGAGCACTGCGCTAACCACTTGGTTGGTGGCCGATATGTACAATAACATTGGTTCACCGACGCCTGGTGCTGTGAGTATGGGGTTGCTTGCCAGCAGTGTTTTAATTTCCTCTAACGCAGCAGCTGCTTCATCGGTCCATTCGAAATTGTTGGTCCGTTTCAGCAACCTGTAGAGCGGTAAAGCCTTTTCACCGAGACGGGAAATAAAGCGGCTTAACGCTGCCACATAACCCGCCAACTTTTGGACATGCTTTAGCTCTGTGGGAATTGCAAGTTCCGATAGGGCGCGGATCTTAGCCGGATTCGCTTCTATTCCTCTATGGGAAACAATGAATCCGAGCAGTTTACCAGCGGGAACTCTGAAGACACATTTCTCCGGATTGAGTCGTATATCGTACTCGCGTAAGCTGGCAAAGGTTTGCCTTAGGTCGTCGATCAGCTGGCTGACGTGTTTGGTTTTAATGACCACGTCGTCCACGTATGCCTCGACTGTTTTACCGACCTGTTTTTCGAGACAAGTCTGGATCATGCGCTGGTATGTAGCCCCAGCGTTTTTTAGCCCGAAAGGCATTGTGTTGAAGCAGAATGGCCCATAGGGGGTGATGAATGCGGTTGCAGCTTGATCGGATTCCTTCATTTTGATCTGATGGTATCTGGAGTAAGCGTCGAGGAAGCACAGTGAGTCGTGCCCGGCTGTAGCGTCAATAATCTGGTCTATGCGTGGTAGGGGGAAAGGGTCCTTAGGGCAGGCCTTGTTAAGGTCTTTGAAGTCGACGCACAGTCGCCAGGATTTGTCTTTCTTCGGTACCATCACCAGGTTTGCCAACCATTCGGGGTGTTTGATCTCCCGTATGAATCCGGCCTCTAGCAATTTGGCTAGTTCTTCACCCATAGCTTGTTGTTTAGGCTCGGAAAAGTGGCATAGAGTCTGTTTGACGGGTTTGGAGCCTGGGATTATATTCAGACTATGTTCTGCCAGCCGTCGTGGGATTCCTAGCATATCGGAAGGATGCCAGGCGTAGATGTCCCAGTTTTCTCGTAAGAATGCTCGCAAGGCCTCGTCCACCATGGGGTCCAGCTGAGCTCCGATGAACGCTGTCTTATTAGGGTCCGTTGGGTGCACCTGAAATTTAACAATTTCTTTTGCAGGTTTGAAGGACGTGGGTTTGGGTCTTTTGCTAAGGATCACATCATCCTTGTGTACTGTTGACCGGAGTGCGGTCAATTCCTCTGCAGCAAAGGTCTCAGCTAGTGCCTCGAGGGCGAGCGCTGCAGTTTTGTTCTCAGCTCAAAGGGCTATATTCGGATCACTGGCGGCTGTGATTACCCCGTTTGGGCCTGGCATCTTGAGCTTCATATACTCGTAATGGGGTATAGCCTGGAATTTTGTGAAGGCGTCACGCCCCAACAGGGCATGGTAGCCACTGGGAAAGGGCATGATATGGAAGAGAAGTTCTTCAGATCGGTAGTTTTCGGGCGTGCCGAACACTACGTCCACGGTGATACGTCCTGAACAACGCGCCTCTTTCCCAGGGATGATCCCCCGGAAGGTTGTGTTGTTGTGCTCGATGCGAGATCGGTCGAACTGCATTTTTTCCAGGGTGTTTTCGTAGATGAGGTTTAAACCACTGCCGCCATCCATTAGCACCTTCTGTAGCCTGAAACCATCGACGATGGGGTTTAGGACCAGTGCGGCCGGTGTATGACCAGGACGGATGGTTGGTCGGTCAGTGTCTCCGAAGGTGATTGGCATGTCTGGACATGAACTTGTTGCCGCCACATGGTAGACCTTTCGAGTTCTCTAAGAGCTCTTTTCCTCCTGTTCCTGGAGAGGAATGTTTCGTAGATCGTCAGGACTTCAGCATTGTATTCTGGCGGTGTTGTGGAGCGCCTGTTCGGCGGCAGTGCCTCGAGGATGGCCTCTCTGCTTTATGCGACCTGCCTGACGACCCAGCAAGCTCTGAGGCTGTGAGTCGGGCTTGTGTTCCGCAATACAGAATGTATAGGGCATGGCTTGTCCAATAGTTCGTCAAGGACAGTTCTGGCCCCCGTAGGGGGTCTATTTCTCTTTTCGGCGGGTTCGTGCTCGGCTAGCCGCTTCGGAGGTATCCGCTTTTTCCGATCTCCTCTAGGGTGTTCGGTAAAGTCTGGTTCCGAAAGTAGCCGTTCGGCTTGCCAGGTGCTCTCCATGGCACAGTATTTGTGTACCAGGTCCGATAGCTCGGTGAAGCCGTGGATGTGTCGACATGATAGGGCATTGAGGATCCCTTCATCGTGACAATTGCGACTGAAGGTTGCCATTATCTCCTGGTCACTAGAGCCTGGTACTCTGTCTCTAATGAGGAGGAGTCTAGCACAAAAACGATGAACCGACTCCCCTGGTAATTGTTTAACACCCCGTAAGTCCGAAGACTTGGACTCTCCTGCGGTGCTTGAATGCTCGACTTGGGTGGTGGGTGGGAAAAAATTTAGTTCCGTGTCACGATGTGAGTCCGGAATCATGGGTTCAAGTTGCGTGCTAAATCGAGGACCGATCCCGACCTATTTCCGGAACGAACCCCAGAATTCGGGTTACAGACGGGGTCCTGATGATCGGATATTGGGATATAAACCGTCCTTAATTCTGGTTGTTGGGGGGACGAACCTCCAGCCGGACACTCAACGGTGGCGACTAGGTGAGTGATCGAGGGGGTGCGAATCTCCCTATCGTCGGGTTTAAGCCCGATCCGGTCATAGACCGGCATCTGATCGTCGGTCATGCCCATGGTTTGAATCCGATCGAATAGCTCGTTTAAGAATGAGGCGTCGGTGGGGCGCGTGTCGCCGAAGCGCGTGGGGTCAATCCGCAGCGTCGTGGTTCCGGAGTCGCTCGACAGCGAATCAAGGTTACGTTCGGCCACGGCGGGTCCGGGCACAACGACTGGGTTGGGCGTTCTAGACAGCCCGGGGGTAAAGGCCGCCCAGAGGTGGGGCCCGGCATTCCCGGCGTCGAGGCGTCGGGATCTGCGGGCTCCTCTATGAGAGCTGAGGGTCCCAGCCAAACAAGCTCTCCCCGTGAATCGGCGATAAACTCTAAGGTTCCGAATCTGATTTCTTGATCGGGGAAGAAGCTTCCGATCAGGCCATGATGGTTAGTCGGGTCGTCGTGCGACAGGACGTCGCCGCCAGCGAAGATCTGAACAGGGATGGGGACATCCTGGCTACAGATCTCATTGCTTATGACAAGGTGAGCCATCGATTCCTTTGGTGATCACAGCGGAACTCTCAATGAAAGCACCAATGTCGGTGTCAAAATCGGCAGATCTCGGGTAGGGGGTCCCGAGCTATGAGTCTCGGATTGATGGTAACAAGGGGACGAAGGAGACGATGTTTACCCAGGATTGGGCCCTCCTATGGAGGTAAAACCCTACGTCCTGCTCGATTATATTGATGGTATGAAGGTTACAGAGTTGATCTACCTCGAGATCGACTAGCTAAAACCCTAGATAAGTTTCTCTGTCCTACAATCTAAAACCCTTCGGCTTATATAGGCGCCCAGGCTCATTAGGGTTACACATGGTCGGTTGCCCACCGGAGGGAAAAATGTCTAATCTAATATCTAAATCTTGAAAGACATGCCATGACTCCTGAGGTTTCCTCCATAGTGACGAGGCCTTCGATCAATCCCATCCTCAGCGAGCGGCCCATGGGCCCGGCCTATGAGAAATAGGTCAACAGTCCGAGGATCCCTTAATCCCGGACTCCCTCATCCACAGATAGGATTGGCTAAGGACTATGAGGAGAATTCCCATGAAGAAGAAGAAGGGAAGGAATAGGATTGGCCAAGCTCCATGCTTCAAGCAACAAGACTCTACATTTTATATTTTGTGAGCAATCACTTTGAGTCCATAGGAAATCCAATACTATTAAAAGGGGATGAGGTAAATATGATGATCTGGTTGCTCAAGTGCTTAGAGATTAGCCACCAAAAATACTCACCCACTTTCTCACAAAAATCTTCTGTCCAAAGCCAAAAGTCAAAATTCAGTGACACCACATTTCCCATTCGGATCCACCGAGTTTTAACCTAGACAGAACCCTAGCCAAACCCATATCTTGTTACTACCTAGTTTTCCATTCGGTGCCACCAAAACGAGTGACCAACTTTCTAGTTAGCCATTTTCAAGAATCGGTACCACCGAGTTTTGATAATTGGTCTCACCAAGATTTGGACCAACTTTCTAGTTAGCCATTTTCAAGAATCGGTACCACCGAGTTTTGAGAATTGGTCTCACCGAGTTTTGGAACAACTTTCGGGTTAGACATTTTCAAGCATTGGTACCAACGTGTTTTGAGAATCGGTCGCACCGAGATTTGGTAACTGCCTAGGACACCCATATCGGTACCACCGAGATTTATATATCGGTTCCATTGAAAAGCCTAAAGTTTCCACATTTTGGACTAGTCGGTATGACCGAGTTTTTACTTCGGTTTCACCGAGTTGGGCAATAATGTCGTAACGGTTTGATTTTTGCAGATGCCTATATATACCCCTCCACCACCTCTCACTCGCAAGAGAAGCACTCAGAACATACACCCACTTGCCATATCCAATTTTCCGAGAAAGAACCACCTACCCTTGTGTTGAGGTCAAGATCATCCACTCCAACCATATGGATCTTGATTTCTAGCCTGCCCAAGTTGCTTTCCATCTAATCAATCTCTTCTAACCATGCCAAATCTGTGAGAGAGTGATTGAGTGTTGAGGAGACTATCTTTTGAAGCACAAGAGCAAGGAGTTCATCATACCACCACATCTATTACCTTTTGGAGGGTGGTGCCTCCTAGATTGGTTAGGTGTCGCTTGGGAGCCTCCTTCTTCGTGATTGTGGAGTTGAACCAAGGAGTTTGTAAAGGCAAGGAGATCGCCTACTTCGTGAAGATCTACCCCGAGTAAGGGTAGTCCTCCGTGGATGTAGGCCATCATGGAATATACGAGGTTGGTACTTCGTGGACCCTTCATGGGTGGTGCCCTCCGTGGACTCTCGCGACCGTTACCCTCCGTGGGTTGAAGTCTCCATAAACGTGGACGTACGATAGCACCACCTATCGGAACCATGGGAAAAATCTTCGTGTCTCCAATTGCGTTTGATCTTCCTATCTCTACTCTCTTACATATGCTTGTCTTTACTTTCCGCTGCCATACTTGTTGACTAGCATGTGTAGGGTGCATTAGACTTGTTAGAATTGCTAAAATCTGCCAACTAATTAACTTGGGAAAAGGTTAGGTTTTTAATTTGTCAAGTAGTCTATTCACCCCCTCTAGACGCCTCTTCTAGTGATCCCACATATACCTTTTGATCCATGACTTTACCATTGGGATCAAGATTAAGTTGACCATTTGTTGGCATGGGTGTCTTCTTGGGCTTGACATCTATCATTTTTAATTTCTTGAGCATGTCTTGGATGTACAAGGATTAGTTGATGAATGTTCCTCACTCAATTGCTTCACTTGAAATCCGAGGAAGAACTTCAACTCTCGCATCATGCTCATCGCAAATTTCTTAGATAAGATTCTCTAACTCAACGTTAATAGCATGGTTAGTGGATCCAAATATAATGTCATCTACATATATTTGGCACACAAACACTCTCCTTTTACCCTCTTCGTGAAGAGAGTGGAATCTATTAACTTGATCTGGAACCCTTTCTCGCCTAGGAAAGTCGTAAGGTGATGATAACAAGCACGAGGTGCTTGTTTAACTCCATATAGTGCCTTATGGAGCTCATAGACGTGAGCGGTATGATCGGGATCTTCGTAACCGGGAGGTTGTTTGACGTACAATAACTCTTTAAGAGGACCATTAAGAAAAACACTTTTCACATCCATTTGATACAACTTGAAATTATGATGAGAGGCATATGCAAGCAAAATACAAATGGACTCAAGACGAGCAACGGGGGCAAAGGTTTCATCAAAGTCCAAGCCTTCCACTTGAGTGAAATCTTGTGCCACTAACCTTGCCTTATTACTTGTGACTTGACCATGTTCGTCTTGCTTGTTCTTAAAGATCCACTTGATCTCAATGACATTATAATGTTCTTGTGGCCTCTTCACTAGATTCCACACTTTGTTGAGGGTGGAATTGTTGAGTCCTTCATGAATAGCATTTACCCAATCCGGGTCGTCAAGAGAATCTTCCACCTTAAGAGGTTCAATACAAGAGATAAACGAGTGATGTTCACAAAAGTTTGCAACACGTCTATGAGTAGTTACCCCCCTTTTGATTCTTCCATAAATATTCTCGATGAGATGTTGAAGATGCTTTAACTTGGCGGTCACTTTTTGCTCTTTTAGAGCGAGCTCTTCATCATTTGGTGTGGAATTTGTAGAAGACACTTGACCTTGAGCACGTTTGACTCTTGAGGACACCCTTCGCTTCACAACCTCAACTTCTTGAACATATGGTTGTGGAATGGTAGAAGAGTCTTGAGGTTGAGCTTGATCTTGATGTGGAGCTACATCTTGGACTTCTATGTTTGAGTCATCACAACTTGGTTGAGCTTGTCCACGATCTTGCTCGAGAACATGAGGGACTTGATCTTGTTCTTGGATAGGTTCATTATCTCCCGAAGCATCTTAAACTTGTGGTGGTGGTGATAACTTCCTTTGTGGGGATTCCACAAGAGGGTCTCTTACTCCTTCTTCTTGTATTTGGACTTGGGACATTTATTGTGGAATAATGTGGCATATCCCCATGGTCCTTATAGCTTATGAAGGAGCCTCATCACCTACAACACTATGAACAATTTGCTCCACACGGGAGCCGTTACGTTCATCAAACTCCACATTCACCATCTCCTCAATGCATCCGGTGGATTTATTGAGAACACGGTAAGCACGAGAGTTCAAAGGATATCCAACAAATATGGCCTCATAAGTTTTAGGCTCAAATTTAGCTAAACGGGTTTTCTTGTTTAGAATGAAACACTTACAACCGAATACCGAAAAGTATTTGACATTGGTCTTTCTCCCAATGAGGAGTTCATAAGGGGTCTTGTTCTTGAGCTTGCGAAGATAAAGCCGATTTGATGCATGGCACGCGGTGTTGATGGCTTCAGACCAAAGCTTGTATGGAGATTTGTACTCGTCAAGCATTGTACTAGCCATCTCAATGAGAGTTCGGTTCTTCCTTTCCGCAACACCATTTTGTTGAGGAGTATAGGCCGTGGCATATTGGTGCTTGATCCCCTCATCACTCAAGAACTCATCCATAGTATAATTTTTGAACTCGGTGCCATTGTCACTTCGAATTGCAATGATCTCAATATTATGTTGACGTTGAGCTTCTTTGGCAAAGTTGATGAAGGTTTCTTGGGTCTCATCTTTTGTCTTGAGAAAGAATACCCAAATGTATCTTGTATAATCATCGACAATGACTAGAAAATACCTCCTCCCTCCCAAGCTATCATAAGATGGAGGTCCAAAGAGATCCAAGTGAAGGATCTCAAGGGGCCTTGAGGTTGAAATGATAGTCTTTACTTTATGAGATTTTTCATGTAGCTTTCCGTCAATGCAAGCACTACAAGGACGATCTTAGGCACAAGACACATTGGTTAGTCCAAGGATGTGCCATCCCTTTAAGAGAGCTTGGTTAGTCCAAGGGGCAATATAAAGTGATGTTGCTTTTCATTAAGAGATTGCACATCCAAAAATAAAAATCGCATGACAACTGTCGGATTTCGGGCTCCACAAAACCCTCAAGGTTCGAACACAGGGGCGTGTGCGAAGATCCTCTGCAGCCTCGCCCTACCTAGATCGCTACACGATGATTACTACGGCGAACTCGCACGATGACGAGGAAGAAGATGCACACGGTGATTTACCCAGGTTCGGGCCGCTGCGAAGCGTAATACCCTACTCCTGCTTTGGTGGATTGCCTCTTGAGGAGGTGTGGTGGATGGACTAGTACAATGGTCGAGAGCCTCGCGAGGGCGCTCGAGTGGTGTTCTTGGCCCTCTGCCCTGTTGGGTGCTTGTTGCCTTCCCCGGTTCGTCGTCCCCTTCTACGGTGCAACCTAGCCTCTATATATAGCAGTGGCCCGGGTCCTCTTCCCTTATCGCAATGGCGGGAAGGGATCCCACAACGGAAAAATTTGAAGGGGGACAGGAGTACATCCCCGCCCTGTCCAAAGGTGGTCTTCGCCTGCAAAGTAGCTGTCGATGATGCATAGGTGGGCTCGGCGATGACATCCGCCCTGCGGGGCTCGTGGTCGTGGTCTTGTTGCATCGGAATGGAAACCTTTGGGTGGCGCTTTGGGAACCCGCGTACGTCCTTGCTCCCTTTGCACCAAAGGGGAAACTGTACCGCCTGGCGTGCTGGCGCCCACCTGTCCTGCCTTGCGTCATCCTTGACTCCTGAGGCCGGGTTCTGCATAGAGATCTCCGCCGATTCGGAGGGGGCTTGAGGAGGCCGATCCTTCGCCGGTCTTGGTGCTGTTCTCCCTCGCGAGCCCAGAGTCCTCACGAGGGCCTTGCCTTGCCTGAAATCTTGGCTCGTGAGGTGGGCCATGTCTTGGGCCGCAGGCAGGCAGGTCTGGGTACCCCCGTTCCCAGAACGCCGACAGTAGCCCCCGGGTCCAAGGTGCGCTCGAGATGGCTCAAAGCGCCGCGGGCCCCAAACGCCTGCGGGCCTGGCTTTTACACGTGTCGGGCGTCTGAGCAGCAACGCCCCCGCTCCCCGAGGGCGCCAGGAACCGCCCCGAGTCAAACTGATGCGACACCCGTGTGCAGCGCCGGTCATCATTGCCCTTCCTTGAATGCTGCTGCTCCCTCGGGCCTCCACTCCTCGGGCCACGTGGATGTGACCCAACAATCAGCAGGAGAGGCGACGCGGACGGTAGTGCGCTGATCGAACCGGCCCGCGACGCCCGAGAGGCGCATGACGTCTGCTCTCCCACGACGCTTCGCGGCTGCAGTCACGCCTATAAATCCGACCCGCCCTTGGCAGTCTCGAAGTGTCCTCTTGCTTCCATTGTTCCGCAGAAAAACCCCCTCTTCTTCCTAGCTTCTCCTCTCCCATGGCGTCTGAAGGAGGTGCTACAGGCACGGGGAAGCGCGCGGGGTCTTCGGCTCCCCCGCCCTCTTCCGGAGGCAGCGGCGGGGGGCCCTCGGGGTCGGCGCAAGTCCGCCGGCGCTGGGCCATGGTCGATGAGTGAGTACTCCGCCGCCTCCTTCTCTCTTAGTCGTCTTGTCTAATGCTCCGGACTTGATCCCCTCCATCTTCCAGGGCCCCTACGGCCAAGAAGCGCAAGCTCGGCGAACTCCGGGAGGAGGTGGACGCGCTGCGGGCCCAGCTGACGACCGCCGAGGCCGCCTTCCAAGCTGCCCTCAGGGGCGAAGCGGAGGCCAGGGCAGAACTGGCGTCCCTCCAGGCCCAGGTCAAGGAGGCAGCGGACGTCGTGCAGGCCGCCCAGGACGAGGTGGCACATGCCAAGATGCTGGAGTCCCAGCGCGCCAAGCAGTACCTTGGCATTGCCGCCGCGCGGCCTGCGCGGTGAGCCGGTTCGTCGGGGAAGCCCCCGGGCTACCTCGAATTCTTCCAGAAGGTGGTGGAGGCGCTGGAGATCGGCGTCTCCCGCGTGAACGCGGACAACGAGTCCGACGCGCGCGACCTCCTGGACCTTGCCTTGACGTGCGTCTTCTCCAACCTGCGCCGCCACGCCCCGGAGCTTGACCTCCGACGCATCGGGGAGTGGGTGCCTGACGAGCTCGAGAGGCCCCTCCGGGATGAGGTGCGCCCGCACGTGGAGTCCCTGGTGGAGCGGTTCATCCAGGTGCCCGCCTCCAGCGGGGAAGACGACTCTGACGCCGGGGTGACCGGCGGCGCGGGCGGCGACATCGACTCCTCCCTCTAGGCATCCCCTGTTTCCCTTTCATGGCACCTGTAATATTTAAGAAGAACTCGGCCCCAGAGGGCGTTAGCCTTTTGCATATTACCTTCGTCTTCGTCCCTCTTTTTCTTGAATTGCCGGTTGCCTGCTTGCCGTGACGCGACTTAGTTTCTCCGCGCGGGGCTTGGCGTCGCTGCCGATGCGGCTCGGGGATGACGGTCGGCGGGGCCCTCGCGAGGCTCCCCCTCGTGAGAGGTGGCCCGTGGCCGCCACTCCCCGGGTTCGTGGCCTGGTTGCTTGTCGTGGCGGGGTCCCTCCCCTCGCGTCGTTTTTCCTGGCGCCTCAGGCCTCAGGGGTCTCGGTGGCCGCACGTGGTGGCCCGCAGTACCTGCATCCTCGCGTTAGTGCGCACAACCCTTATCCTGTCCTCGGGTCGTCATTGGATCAGGAGGCTCTTGCTTGATTCAGTAGTGTACTTAGCTTGTAGGGAAGCGACGATCTCGTGCGTTGCGAGGCACGGCTGGGCTGTCCAGGTAGCCCGTGATTCCACCTGGGACGCTTCCTCCTTGTTTGTGGGACAGTCCGGGGGCCCTTTCGGCACTCTACGTCGGCAGGTCCCAGTCCCGCACATTTCTCGACCACCGTAATGTACGTCTGGATCGCCAGGACGCAACTACTAGGTGAGGCCTCGACACCCTCGATGTCGACCGGATCGTTAAGGACGACATCAAGGGGCGAGTGGCTATATGACCGGTAAGGCTCCTGAGGCGCGTTGCTCAGGAGCCTCCTTTGACGCTCAAGCAGCTCTACGTCGGCAGGTCCCAGTCCCACACATTCCTCGACCACCGTAATGTACGTCCAGATCGCCGGGACGCAACTACGAGGTGAGGCCTCGACACCCTCGACGCCGACCGGATCACCAATGACGACATCAAGGGGCGAGTGGCTATATGACCGATAAGGCCCCTGAGGCGCGTTGCTCAGGAGCCCCCTTTGACGCTCGAGCGACCCCCTTTCCGTCCTGCCGACTGCCGCCTCAGGAGGCACTGGGACCTCCCGAGGTCCCATGCTGCGGCACCGCGCCGCGGTCGGAGCCCCCGAGCGGGGATCGACCGCCAAAAGAAGCAAGTCCCTGAGGCGACAGGGCCTTGCTATCCAGTTCCGAGGCTCCTGGGGGAGGGCCGGAGCGCACGGGCCCTTGCGAAACACCAATTCAGAGAAAGAGACTCCAAGATCGGAAAAAGGAGAGAACAATGAGAGAAAAGTTCCTGCCCCTCTTTTAATTTAAAAACTGAGTTCCGAAATTCTCAAACTTCATTCCAAAAAGTGGCAATTCGAACACCAAAAAGAACCAAGCAACTGCCGCGTCCGGCACCTAGACTAGTCTTCGCCTTCGTCTTCCCCCAGCGCGGAGCGTAGGGCATCCACGTTGCGTGGGCATAGCCATTGGTGGGAAGTGTTGTCCGCCAGTGCGGAGCATGGGGCTTCCACGTTGCGTGGGAAGGAACCCCTCCGCGTCCTCGGGGGGCTCCGGGCATATACAACCCACTCATTATTACATGAGAGTGTCACGGCCGTAGATAGCTGGGCAAGCCCCCAGGCGCACGGCCCGGTTGCTCCCAACTCCATCAAGAGCCATCCCGTGCATTTCTGCTCGGTTGCGCGCCTCTATGACCCAAACCCGAATGCATTGTTCCCCGCGTAGCCGCAGGATTGCGCTCCCGCGGCCCAAACATGAGCACAATGCATCCGGCATAGTCATAAAGGTGTTTTGTCGATGAATCCGCCTCGTGAAGCGTCGGGGTGCCGGCCGGACAATGTCCTAAGGGCCTCGTGAGGCCCAGCCTCCTGAGGCTGCGCCGGCGCTCCGGTTGCCGCGGGTGGCCCGCGCTACTTGTGTCTTGCTGCTTCCCCCCCAGGCCGTTTCTCCTGAGGCTTCGGGGCTTGGCTCGGTGTTGCTTGCTCGCGAGGGCGACGACTTGTGCCGTTCCCGCGGGCCCGGGGGCGTCCTCCCTCTTCCTCCCGCTCGCGTTGTCGAGGCCAGGTGCTCCGTCGGTGGGAGCCCCCAGGCCCGGCTCGGGGGGGACGCCCAGGGTACCCCCTACTCTTGGGGGGTGTTGGCACCTGCGGCAGGCGCCTGATCCATCCCACCATCCAGAGGTACGACGTAGCTCGGTACATAGGGTTCTACATAAGGGCCCGGTTCTCCTCTAGGGCCGTCCGGCGGGGCGTCGGGGACGGCCCCTTCGGGCGGCGGCGGCAGGGCCCTGCCCTGTGCGCGCAGCCCGCAGACCCTCCTACGACGAGCCTCAGATCGAAGTTGCTTACCTCTGCCACCGTCGCTGGGTGGGCCGCGTGCTTCCTGGCGTGGATTGCTGCCTTGGCGATCCGATGCGCCCTCGCCATGGTTGCTTGTTTGTCCGGACGCCTGCGCCGCCTGCTCCCTGCGCAGGATGGCGCGCTCCCGCCTAGTTAACCCGGGCTGTTGACGGTTCGGAGGGTCACGTGGGCGCGTGTCGGTGTGCGCGTGGGGCGCCCCGTTGTTTCCTCCGAGCGCTCCGTCGTCGGGGCCGGGCTGCACCCCGAAATCGGTCGCAGGAATTCAGAGGAGAAGGAGCACGGCGTGTGGCGGGCCCCGCTCGGGCTCGCTCAGGGCCTAAGGTGGGACGCCGGCGGCGGGCCTGGCGGCAGGCACGGCGAACGAGCCCCCGGTGCCTGACGCATGCGGCCCTGAAGAAGAGTGAGGAGCCATGGCCCTCCGCGCAACGTTGACCAGCTCTGCGATGTGGTCGGCCCATGCGTCGAAGCCCCCGTGCGTCGGGCGGTGGCCAAGCATCTCGCTTGCCATCAGCAACGCATCGCGCGCGTCGAGGTCTCCCACGTAGGTGCAGCGCGATGTCGGTGCCGGGGGTGCCGCCCGTCCGCCGTGTGCTTGGGTGGCGCGAGGGGCGACGACGGTAGAGATGACACTGGCGGCTTGATACTGGCCGCCCAGCGTCGTGCCGCTGGGGCGTGGGTCTCGGTCTGCAGTGGTGGGGTTGGTGGAGACGGATCCGCCATGGCCGGAGGAAGCTTGTCGGGTGTTGGCCATCGGAGCGGTGCGGCGAGGGCAGAGCGAGGCTTCGAGGAAGATTTCGACACGCCCCCTACCTGGCGCGCCAAATGTCGGATTTCGGGCTCCGCAAAACCCTCGAGGTTCGAACACAGGGGTGTGTGCTTAGATCCTCTGCAGCCTCGCCCTACCTAGATCGCTACACGATGATTACTACGGTGAACTCGCACGATGACGAGGAAGAAGATGCACACGGTGATTTACCCAGGTTCGGGCCGCTGCGAAGCGTAATACCCTACTCCTGCTTTGGTGGATTGCCTCTTGAGGAGGTGTGGTGGATGGACTAGTACAATGGTCGAGAGCCTCGCGAGGGCGCTCGAGTGGTGTTCTTGGCCCTCTGCCCTGTTGGGTGCTTGTTGCCTTCACCGGTTCGTCGTCCCCTTCTACGGTGCAACCTAGCCTCTATATATAGCAGTGGCCCGGGTCCTCTTCCCTTATCGCAATGGCGGGAAGGGATCCCACAACGGACAAATTTGAAGGGGGGACAGGAGTACATCCCCGCCCTGTCCAAAGGTGGTCTTCGCCTGCAAAGTAGCTGTCGATGATGCAGAGGTGGGCTCGGCGATGACATCCACCCTGCGGGGCTCGTGGTCGTGGTCTTGTTGCACCGGAATGGAAACCTTTGGGTGGCGCTTTGGGAACCCGCGTACGTCCTTGTTCCCTTTGCACCAAAGGGGAAACTGTACCACATGTCCTTCCTTGCGTCATCCTTGACTCCTGAGGCCAGGTTCTGCATAGAGATCTCCGCCGCTCTGGAGGGGGCTTGAGGAGGCCGATCCTTCGCCAGTCTTGGTGCTGTTCTCCCTCGCGAGCCCAGAGTCCTCGCGAGGGCCTTGCCTTGCCTAAAATCTTGGCTCGTGAGGTGGGCCATGTCTTGGGCCGCAGGCAGGCAGGTCTGGGTTCCCCCGTTCCCAGAACACCGACAACAACCTCCGCTTCCCTCTGCGAAGGGCCTATCTTTTACTTTTATGTATTTCTACATTTACTTTTATGCAAGAGTCAATAATGTTCATCCCTATTCCAATCTATTAATTTTTTAGTTCGCAAGCATCATGTGGCGGGGAAAGATCCGGGCACATATATCCAGTTGGATATAGGTGATCATGATTCATTGTTGTTGACATTATCCCCGAGATAAATAAGTTGGGAGGCGGAACATTAAGCCCCTACTTCCTATGCATTTGATTGAAACTGCTTGTTCTAAAAATATGCCTTGAGTGTCAGCAATCATGAAAGACTAAAAGATAGTTGAGTATGTGGAATTTGCTAAATCAAAGCTCTTACATAGACCCTTCCTCAAAATAAGATGAATTGTAATTGCTTGATGACTGAAAACATAGTTCGCTAGTTTTCAAGAAAGTTTATGGTCTATACTTTAAGATGTGAATAGCTGGTTACTTGATCATGAGAAGTTCTATGAGAAAAGAGTTGATGTTTTATGATGCTAGAAAAAGTGATTGGAAGTAACATTGATCAAACTTATATACTATGCTAGCATTCACACTTCATAAATTATTTCTTTTATCATTTACCTACTCGAGGACGAGCAGGAATTAAGCTTGGGGATGCTGGTACGTCTCCAACGTATCGATAATTTATGAAGTATTCATGCCAATATTATACAACTTTTATATAGTTTTGGCAACATTTTATATTATTTTTTGGGACTAACTTACTTACCCAGTGCCTTGTACCACTTCCTGTTTTTTGTGTGTTTTTTGTTTCGCAGAAATTCCATATCAAACGAAGTCCAAATGCGATAAAAATTTATAGAGATTTTTTTAGAATATATGTGAATTTTGGGAAGAAGAAGCAACGCAACACGGTGCCCGAGGGAGGCACAAGCCAACACGGCGCGGCCAGGGGTGGCCGCGCCCAGATATCTTGTGCCCCTGATACGTCTTCGTCGTATCTACTTTTCCTCACATTTTTGCCCTTGTTTTGGACTCTAATTTGCATGATTTGAATGGAACTAACCCGGATTAACGCTGTTTTCAGCAGAACTACCATGGTGTTGTTTTTTGTGCAGAAATAAAAGTTCTCGGAATTGGACGAAACTTTTTGGAGATTTATTTTGGAATAAATAAAAAATACTGGAGCCAAGAACCACCGGAGGGGGGCCCCTGGCTGGGCAAGATACACCAGGGTGCGCCAGCCCCCCCCCCCCCCAGGCGCTCCCTGGTGGGTTGTGCCCACCTCGGGGCCCCACTGACCCTAATTCTGGCACTATAAATTCCTATTTTTGGAGAAAAGAATCAGGGAGAAAGTTTCATCGCGTTTTACGATACAGAGCCGCCGCCACCTCCTGTTCTTCATCGGGAGGCCAGATCTGGAGCCCGTTTGGGGCTCCGGAGAGGGTAATCTTCGGTCTTCGTCATCATCAACCCTTCTCCATCGCCAATTCCATGATGCTCCCCACCGGGAGTGAGTAATTCCTTCGTAGGCTTGCTGGTCGGTGAGGAGTTGGATGAGATTCATCATGTAATCTAGTTAGTTTCGTTAGGGCTTGATCCCTAGTATCCAGTGTGTTCTGAGATTGATGTTGCTATGACTTTGCTATGCTTAATGCTTGTCACTAGGGCCCGAGTGCCATGATTTCAGATCTGAACCGTTTATGTTATCATCGTTATATCTATGTTCTTGATCCGATCTTGCCTAGTCATATGCACCTACTACGTGTTACGATCTGTCAACCCCATAGTGACAATATATTGGATACTTCACGGTGATGACCGTAGTTTGAGGAGTTCATGTATTCACTATGTGTTAACGCTTTGTTCCGGTTCTCTATTAAAAGGAGGCCTTAATATCCCTTAGTTTCCTTATGGACCCCGCTGCCATGAGAGGGTAGGACAAAAGATGTCATGCAAGTTCTTTTCCATAAGCACGTATGACTATTTACAGAATGCATGCCTACATTGCATTTATGAACTGGAGCTAGTTCTGTGTCGCCCTAGGTTATGACTGTTATATGATGAATATCATCCAACGAGTTCACCGATCCAGTGCCTACGATTTTTCCATATATTATTCTTGCTAAGTTACTATTGCTACTGCTACTGTTGCTCTTGCTACAAAACTATTGCTATCAGTGTTACCGTTACTGTTACTGCTACTACTACTATCAAATCTATCATACTACTGTGCTACTGATCACTTTGCTGCAGATATTTAATCTCCAAGTGTGGTTGAATTGACAACTCAACTGCTAATACTCTCAAATATTCTTTGGCTCCCCTTGTGTCGAATCTATAAATTTGAGTTGAATACTCTACCCTCGAAAACTGTTGCGATCCCCTATACTTGTGGGTTATCAAGACTTTTTTCTGGCGCCGTTGCCGGGGAGAATAGCTATATTTGATGAGTCACTTGGGATTTATATCAATTAATCACTATGAAGAATCTGAAGGATCCAAAGACTAAGATTTTTCCCTCTAAGATGAGGGGAGGTAAGGAACTGTCATCTAGCTCTACACTTGATTCACCTTCTGTTATGAGTAAGCTTGCAACACCACCACATGCTAGTAATCCTGATATGTCACAAGTTATTGATGATACTAACTCTGCTATGAATGATTCTTATGATGATGCTAGTACCATGCTTGATGATAATGTGCCACTAGGAGAATTTCTTGATAAACAAATTGCTAGAGCTAAAGAAAATGAAATTACTGAAACTGATGAGATTGCTGAAACTGATGAAGCCTATGAAACTGACGATGACTATGAAACACCTATTAGTCCTACTTCTCCTCGATTTTAGATGCCTAAGATACCTGAAGGTTATGTTATGGACGAGGAGGTAACTAGAGAAATTCTTTCTTGCAAGGATAGAAATGATCTTAAGAAATTGCTACACAAGTATAAGGAAAAGACTTTGAATGCTAGAATGAAATGTGATCCTAAGTTTGCTACTTCACCTATCTTTGTTACCTATAAGGATTATGAATTCTCTGTCGACCCAGAGTTAATTACTTTGGCTGAATTTGATCCTTTCCATGGCTATGAAACTAAAACTGTAGTGGCACACCTTACTAAGCTGAATGATATAGCCACCCTCTTTGCTCATGATGAGAAGATTCGCTACTATTATATCCTGAAGTTATTTCCGTTCTCATTAAAGGGCGATGCTAAGACATGGTACAATACCCTTACTCCTGGCTGTGTGCATAGTCCCCAGGATATGATTTACTATTTCTCTGAAAAATATTTTCCTGCTCATAAGAAACAAGCCCCCTTACAGGAAATAACTTTGTGCAAATTGAAGGAGAGTCTCCCACAAGCTTGGGGGAGGCTTCTCCAGTTGCTTAATGCTTTGCCTGATCATCCTCTCAACAAAAATGAAATACTTGATATCTTCTATAAGGGACTAATCGATGCTTCTAGGGACTTCCTAGATAGTTGTGCTGGTTGTGTTTTCAGGAAACGAACTATTGAACAAGCTGAGGAATTATTGAATAATATATTGAAGAATTATGATGATTGGACTCTTCCTGAACCACCACTTAAACCCACTCCGAAGAAGAGGGGTATCTTATTTCTCAGTCCTGAAGATATGCAAGAGGCAAATAAATCTATGAAAGAAAAAGGTATTAAAGTTGAGGATGTTAAGAATTACCACCTATTGAAGAAATACATGGCCTTGACGCACCACCACCTCCACAAGTGGTAAAGGTAAATTCTATTAAAGTTTGATGAAGGTGATATCCCTTACAATAAACATCCCAGTCAATGCTTATATGAGTTTGACAACTACATTATGAAGCAAGATCATTTCAATACTCAAGTTCTGAAACAATTGAAATATAATTCTGATATGATTGCTCGCTTGAGTGACTTGCTATTTAGAATCAGTAATGATGTTAGAGGTGTAGGAAAGCATGCCTCTATGGTTCAAACTCAGTTAGAACAAGTTGCTAAATCTCAAATTGAATTGCTTGAAGAAATGAATAATAATATGAATGATTTTGCTGCTAGAGTAGTAACTAGAGGAGGTAGAATGACCCAAGAACCACTTTATCCTGAAGGTCACCCTAAAAGAATTGAACAAGACTCTCAGAGAATTAATACTGATGCACCTAATCCTCCTAGGAAGAAAAATAAAAAGAAAAATGATAGGACTTTGCATACCTCTAGTGAACCTGAGAAACAAAACCCCCCTGATAATAATGATGTCTCTATTTCTGATGCTGAAACTCAGTCTAGTAATGAACATTCACCTAGCGATAATGAAACTGATAATGATGATGTTCATGAAGGTAGTCAACCTAACAATGATAAAGAACCAGATAATGATGTTGAAATAGAGCCTGCTCCTGATCTTGATAACCCACAACCTAAAAATAAACGTTATGGTAAAAGAGACTTTGCGGCTAGGAAACATGGTAAAGAAAGAGAGCCATGGGTTCAGAAACCCATGCCATTTCCACCTAAGCCATCTAAGAAAAAGGATGATGAAGAATTTGAGCGCTTTGCTGAAATGATTAGGCCAGTCTTTTTGCGTACCCGCTTGACTGATATCCTGAAGATGGCCCTTTATGCAAAGTATATGAAAGACATCATTACTAATAAAAGAAAGATACCCAAAGCTGAAATCTCCACCATGCTGGCTAATTATTCTTTTAAGGATGAAGTACCTAAAAAACTTGGAGATCCAAGAATACCAACTATACCTTGCTCCATTAAAAGAAACTATGTCAAAACTACTTTGTGTGATTTGGGAGCCGGTGTTAGTGTTATGCCTTTATCCTTACTAGTAAGCGTGCACGTGCAACGCACGTTATAAATATTTTGAATTAAATCACACATTTTATTTAAATTGATAATCGTAAAAAAACTATAGTCCATGAATTTCTACAAAAATGTAGCCAAATATTATAGTCTAATGCATCATTTTGTCTCTTGAGAAAAGTAATAGAACTAAAAACAACATTTGAAAACAAATCTAGAAAGCGACACGTGAGTGCCAACGGGTACACAACACATGGAGAATTATACTTACGTTCAGAATTACTTACATATCTGGACAAAAATGTGTGTCAAAGCAATATGAACCTAACTCAATTGAAACACACCATATTCTTATTTGGTATACTAACCGGAGCAACCGTCTATATTACTGCATATCGCAGACACCATACTCATTCATGATCCCATTCTCATTCAAGGATGAACGGGGATGCCAAAATACAATCAATACAGAATCCTTGCAGAAAGAACTTTGGATGACAACGTTAGTAGCACCAGACCATATCTCCTTCATATGGAGTATTTCATATGGCTAACCTCAAACAGTCTAAATGCAATAGAATGCATACTATGGGCCTGTTCTGATCTCCTCCAGCTTCTAACTCTCCAAATTTCTGTACAAAGCTTACCCGAACGGCTGGGCTCGTAGAAGCTCTGTATTCGAGAAGCTTAGCCCCTCTCCTTGTGTAAAAACGTGAAGCCCGGAAATCCCAGCTTAAAAAAAACGAGAAAGAGAAGTTGCCCATATTTACAACGAACCTGCCCCTGCTAAAGAAAACATTTCGGAGAGCCAGCCTCCCGAGTCGATAGGGTCATAGGTGCCCAAGCAGTAGAACAATGTCGTCTGTCCCTCGACCTGTCGCCGCCCCAGCCGCCATGGCCGGATCCACCCCTCCGCCGGCCGGCGCTCCCGTCCACCGCCAGATCCAGCGTATGCAGGGCCGTCCCCGCCGGTTCACGTCTAGAAGACCATCCTGAAGCTACATCCCCGTGCGACCTGCTATCAAACCGGCGTAGAGAGGTTCAGAACAGGCCCTAAGGACTTAAGAACCGAAACCACCAAAATGAAATCAAGTTTGCAAAGTAATATGGCCGGTATAATTTGAAGTGATCCAAGAAAAGCAACTTTCCCAATCATGGATAAGAGGATAAAGGATGACAATTGATACATACACCACGATCACTCAATTTTGAAAGGGAAGGACCCTTGCATACACGCATTCTACGAAAAAGGAAAACAAGTCTATACTATAGTGTAGGCAAGAGGGCCATATGAATTCAACATGTTGTATAACTTAATGATAAGAGTGTAGCAATATTGTAGTGCATCTCTACTCACATTACAAACCCCATTAAAAGTAAATATCATTGTCAAGCTCAAGCCTGGAATGAAATTACATAACACAACTCATCCTAAGAAGACAATTTATATCCTTGACCACTGAAGTGTAACAAATCATACGACATAAAAATATACAGATAAGTTGAAGGACGGGCACTTTCGTCTATTCTCCTAATTTCATATTTTCGAAACCCACATAAGATGGGTGTAACTTAGATCTGTAAGAAGTATCACTCCCTTAATGCCTTGAAGTTAAGTCTTGTCATCCCTTCAGTGAAGCCTTGTATTTTAAGTGAGAAAATCAAAAGCCATCAAAGTATTAATCAATCTCACAATAAGATGAAGTACGTATCAAGTGGCCAAGTACATTTTCACCTTGTGCTCCCACTAATTGCTACAATCAGTGAATCCTTAAGTTGTGGTAAAAATATATAAATAGTGGAATAAAAATGAAAGGATCATCGTGATCAATGTACAACATGAAGCTCCATATAAAACAAACACTGACACGCATGCATATCTAGCAGCATGCCCAGGCCAAATGAGTCACTCCTAGTTTCTAGATTAGGGTTATCGCCATCATTGCATATAACGCATGTATTACTAATATTAAAAATATAAAAATGTATTGCATATTGCACTTTACTATCGAAGCAACTGTGTCCTCTTGAGATTCAGCTTTGGTCCATTGCGATCCTTAGAAAAACAAGATTGATACAAGTCAATGTTAGATTCTACTTTGCTTCATTGCGATCCGCATAAAAACATTGTTGGGTGCCCCTCTTGGTGAGTGGACCAGGATTTAAAATAAGGTGCAATGAATATTCATGTAATATGCTATTGGAATTTGATAACATAGCAAAGCAAAGCTTGAAACAAGTCATGTAGATGTGTTTATGTTTCCTACCAGTATCAAGCAATACATTTAGCAGAATTATGCCTTGTACCATGAAGACATCGTACAAAAGCTAGTTAAATAGACCATATGAAAACTGCACCGAGTAACGCATGGCTTGTCTTTTGCATCAACATCTGAAGGTTGCCATGCTATGAAAACCAACAACTCTGCCCATAAAATGCAAACCAATCTAAAACAATGCCTTGCATGCAGACACTTCAGTAGATCATTAACCATGTATCTCCATAGAAATCAAGCATGCCTGGCAAATAAGTCACTCAACTCATCCTTCAAAGTTATTAATAGCCACCTTCTCATCCTTTAAATGCGTCTTCTAGGAGCAGCAATACATAAAAATGATCAGATGCAAGTCAAGAACTGAATCCAGCGCACAAGAATATCAAGTCTGCACAATAATAAAATTAACCCCACAACTACAATAAAAAACGGAATCCGCACAAAGAAAAATCAAAATTAAATGTCTTGCAGGTACAATTAGGCCAATCACAAGCAGTAAATAAAATCAACGAAGATGGGGCATACATGGCATAACTTGTTCAGTGTGCCATCAACCTGGAGGAAGATTCGAGTAGCATTTCCAATTCTTTGATATCAGGCTTAACATTTAGTTGAAATTTCACAAGCTCTCTCCATTTTATGGTCACGTTCATATTCCTCCTTAAATACACATGTAAACCGAAGATTAAGATGAGCACAATAAATTCTGGGTATGAGCATTAGAACTACCCATCAATCAGGATAGTGCAAATATATTTATAATCAAGGTAGTTCAGGTAGTGGTAGCGCTTAGTTTCTCCCAAGCATCTAGAAGAAAAAACCTTGAGAATAACTAACCTTAACGACGGTGGAGCTCGAGTGGGATACATTGGATAGGTAACCTGAACGACGCTGTTAGACTTGGCTTCAAGCAAAGAGTCTCAGGTTCTAGGCCTGCACCGGAACCTGAAATACACCATGAGAAGACTCCGTTATAGCATGGCATGGCCACCAGCCTGATTAGGATAAGCACTAACAACATAAACTTTTTTCTTCTTCAATGGCGTACCAGGGTACTCTACAGAATGAAAAAAATTAACAGTCCACCTTCAATTTTACCTTGGATCGACACTTTGGGGATGAACCAATGGACTGGAACTGTCCATCAGCCAATAAACTGGACAGAAACTCACAAAAACAGAGGCGTAAATTGTGTCCACGGGTTATGAAGAGAATTTGGAAGGTGTGGAGAGAGAGAACGGATTGCACCTTTAGATGTTGAGGGTCTCCACGTGCCGACGCCGCCACGGCCTCATAGCTACAAACAAGACGCCCGGAGAGGAAGCTCGGTGGGCTAATTGAGGGCACACGAGCGGATGGATCAAATAAACAAACTGCGATTGAGGAAATAGTTAAAATGCACACGGCGTCCGACCTTTTGCTGGAGTGCGACATCCAAAAAAAAGCGAAATCCGTGGGAGGGGGGAGGAATGGGAGCGGGTGCGGACCTTCTTGTGGCCAGCGAAGGAGGTCTGCTCCTTGTTGAAGACGGTGATGCCGAACTCGACCGACGGCATGGCGGTGCTGACTTTGGCCGGGGCTGCGACCATGGCGGCCAGCCGGACACCAAGTGACGGCACGAGCCCGAGAGGACGAGGGCGCATACGGGGTGGGATGCGACCGGGGAGAAGGCGACGGAGGAGGATGAGCCGTTGGCAGCGGCTAGGGTTTTGGGGTGGGCGAGGGTCGATGTCGATGAGGAGGTGGGCGTCGGCGGTTGGCAGGAGCGCGCCCGCGATCTCTGGTCGAGCAGGTGGCAGCGCGTGCGGCGGTCATCTCCAGCCGGACGGGAGTGGCGGCGCGGGCGAGGTGAGTGGTGTGTGCGATGGCATGGGAGACGGGGGCGCTAGAGCGAGGCTGGACAGTTAGGCGAGAATCGTGGGTGCGTATGTGTGTTTAGTGCTAAAACATGTTCGTGGTTTGGTGCTAAACATGAAATGAATCTAGGACGTTGAATTTTAATTGTGTACGGTGCAGATATTTTGGATCTCCGCCTTTCGTCCTTTTTAGGGGTAGTAGATATAAAAGACTTGATTTGAAGAAACTCACATCTACCGAGATATCATTGCAAATGGCTGAAAAATCAACTGCCATACCTATCGGTATTTGTGAGGATGTGCCCGTTATTGTTGCAAATGTTACTATCTTAACAGACTTTGTTATTCTTGAGATGCCCGAGGACGACAATATGTCGATTATTCGTGGTAGACCCTTTTTGAATACTGCAGGGGCTGTTATTGATTGTAATAAAAGCAAAGTCACCTTTCATATCAATGGTAATGAGCACACGGTGCACTTTCCGAAGAAACAATTCCAAGTGAATGGTATAAATGTTATTGAAGAATCTCCGACCATCACTATTGGAAGTTTTCAATTACCTCTACCTACTGCCAAAAAGAAATATGATATACTTATTGTTGGGGACATGCACATCCCTATTGAGGTAACCTAGTGTTTTACGAAAATTCTTCGGTTTCATGCTAACTGGAAGTGGTTGTTAATAAGACTTGATCAACCTTATTAATGAATCATTTTTGAGAGGTATGAAGTTGATGAATCTAGTAAGCACAACTCTCTGCCCCACCTTTTATTTTCTGTTTTAGTTAGTCAAATAAAATAAGGTGTCATGATTATCTTGTTTTCTGTTTTTGCCGTGCAATAAAAAAATGACCCAAAAATAAAACTTCTCAGAATGACATGAAAATTTGACACGATTTTTTCCAGAATATTTCTGAATTTCTGGTGCAAATAATACCAGAGGGGGGTGCACCTAGTGCCCACAAGACACCAAGGCGCGCCAGCACCCCCAGGCGCACCCTGGTGGGTTGTGGCCCCCACGTGGGCCCCCTCACTTACCTATTTAGCCCAGATCATCCCCTACCTCCAGAAAAAAAAATCACCACAACCATCATTCCCATGTTCTTGCTCTCAAACCCGCGGATTTCGATCTCTTTGCTCGAAGCTCCGTTTCTGAAACTGTTTGTAGGGATTGCTACTTGGTATGTGACTCCTCCATTGCTCCAATTAGTTTTTGATTTAGTGGGTTATTTTTAGAGTAATTAGCTACTCTTGGTGTTGTTGTAGATGAGCTTGCATGTTGAATTCTTAGAGATCTAAGTAGTTTGAATGCTCAATATGGCCTCTATGCATGCTTAGGAGTAGTTGCTATAAATTTCACAAAGTTTTGTTGACAAAAATTTTGTAGGCTAAAATTTTCAGAATTTTTATTATAGGAATAAGATGGATTTCTTTAGGAAGTTTTCCTCCAAGAAAAATGCCAAAGGAGTCATTGGGGAATCATCGGACAATGACCTTAACACTCCAAGAAGGGTGGAGGTGCGGCCGTGCGAATGGCCGCATGATGCCTTCATGGAGGAAGCCGGGTTCCATCAAGAGTTCGCTCAATTTGTTGCAAACGCTGGGCTGACCGAGTTCCTCGCAGCTAAGTGTGACCAATATCACATCCTTACAAATTGCTTTGTGCAAAGTTTTCATTTCCTGAGAAAGAATAATCCCCCCGAGGTGCAGTTTAACCTTTATGCTGAAACTTACAAAATGCCGCTATCTGACTTTTGCGACATATGCTTGATCCCCTCTGATGGGGGAATTGAGAGAACCTAGACCAGCGGAGTTTGATGACTTTCTCCTCACTTTAACAATGGGTGAGGATAGAGGCGTGTCAAAGGCTACTGCTACCAGTTTGCAGTTTCCCTCAGTGCATTACTTTGCTTTGTTCATCACGAAGTGTTTAACCACTAGTGAGAAGGTTGGCGCACTCAGTGCCCCCGACCTCGCTATTTTACGCCGTGCACTGTATGATGACCACACCTTTAGTATGGGGGCTATTATTGCACGTCGCTTACACCTTAACATCACTAAGGGAAAGATACATGGTGGTATTTACGCTACTCGTTTAGCGAGACGCTTTAATGTTCAGATTCACCCTCATGATTATCTCTTGTCCCAAGTTTGCCTGGATCACAAGTCGTTGCAAGACCACCAATTTCTTGAAGTAACTGATTCTTCCCGTGACATTCATTACAACCTAGTATTCAGCGTAGAAACCCATGATGTTATTCCGCCGCCTGTACCTGCTCTATTTGATTCTATTGCCAGGAGCGGATACAGGATCATGCCAGATGACATTACAGCCTACCAGAACAACCTCTAAGGAGGAGCCCTAGGGGTGGGATGCTCAGGTGCCGCCTCCACCTCACTTTGACTTGGGACCGGATGGTTTCTACGGATAGTGATTACCAAGCTAGGCCAAAAGCCTAAGTTTGGGGGAGTACGTATTTCCACCAACATTACATTCATATTCACACCTTTCATTCCAGTTGCCGGTGTTCACACTTTTTCATTGTAATATCCATGCTAGATTTGTTTTCTCGCTTTCTTCTTGTGTGTTTGAAAAACTTTAAGAAAATCCAAAAATATTTCCTACTTCTTTTCGGTTTTTGTTTCTAGCTTAGTTTACTTGTAGTATCAAAAGAAAACCCAAAAAGATTTCTCGTTTCTTTTTTTACTTGTTGGGAGCTTTCACGTGTAAATAGTTTTCTTGTTTTTGTTTTTTCCCTTTTAATTTGCTTTCTTCAAGAAAAACCAAAAACTCCAAAAATATTTTCAGTGTGTTTCTCTGAAATTCTTTTCCTTGTATTTGAGTCGTACCAAGGAGAAGACCACGGTGAAAATGTTGAGTGGCTCTCATATGCATCACTGTTAATCTAACAAAGAGCCCATGTTACCTTGTCTTCTCCTCTCGAATAAAATGTTGCAGATTCCAGCTTAGTCCATGACACTCTTGCACTATTACTATTTTCTTATCATTCGGTCGTGCAAGTGAAAGGCAATAATAATGATATTTGATGAAGTGACTGTGGCAGAGAAAAGCGGGTATGAACTCAACTTGTTTTTGTTTTTTGTAAATATGTTTAACCTAGTATCCTTGATTCAACATATTATGATCAAACATGTTTGCAATGACCCTGAGAGATTATAGTTGTTCATGCCATGCTTAAGTAGCTAGGAGTGGATAATGATTTATCTTGGATGTCAACATGCATTAAAATGGTTGTGATGTGGTATGATGATATGGTATCCTCCTCCGAATGTTTCAAGTGGCTTGACTTGGCACATGTTCACGCATGTAGTTGAATCAAAACCAACATAGCCTTCATGATATTTATGTTCATGGTGTCCATACCCTACTCATGCTAGTAGTCAATGTTTATTATATGCAATGCATGTTCATGACCGTTTTCGCTCTCTAGCTGGCCGCTTCTCAATCTATTTGCTAGCCTTCGCCTATACTAAGCGGGAATACAGCTTGTGCATCAAAACCCTTGAACCAAAGTTATTCCAGATGAGTCCACTATATCTACCTATATGCGGTATTACCCTGCCGTTCCAAAGTAAATTTGCATGTGCCATCTCTAAAAATTCAAATGAACACATGCTTTGTGTGCCTGGACCGCTCATGGTGCGATAGGGGGCTGTCAGTATCTTCCATGCTAAGCGGGTTATTCTCATGATGAGTGTTTATTCACTCGTCCTTACACGAGAGGGGCGGTAATAGGGATTCCCAGTCCCAAAATCAAAAATCAAAAATAATTAAACAAAACTCCCCCAGGAATGTTGTTGGTTTGGACGGTACCCGTGGATGCGGCTAGCCGTGGAGTGTGATTGTTGGTGGAGGGGGAGTAAACCTTTACTTTTACCGCTTGGGAACCGCCGCTAATTTGTTTAGCATGGAAGATATTGACAACTCTTGGTCGTAACGTTGACAGGAAGGGTGTACCTCCCAAAATTATATCTATCTCTGTTTTAAACTTTGAGCTCTGGCACCTCTGCAAATCCATGCTTCCCTCTGCGAAGGGAGTATCTTTTGGCTTTTATGTTGAGTCATCACCTTCTCAAATAAGCGCCAGACCTGAGAGCACTATTGTCATCCTCATGCATTGTGTATAGTTGATGTTGGGTGCAGCATGACTAGATCTTTTCTACCATGAATTACAATGTTTAGTCGCTGCTTGAACTTTGGAGGTGCTCTGCATTTATGTTTTGCGGTCTCAGAAAGGGCTAGCGAGGTACCACTATTGTCATATTGTATCATGATCGTTTTGACAAAGTGTTGGCGTTTGAGATATCTTATTATTGCTCTCTAGTTGCTTATGTTATTGATATGAGTTAATATAACTTCTAAGAGTTATTGTTGGCATGGTTAGTCATAATCTTTGCTGAAAACCTGGGAGATACTTAAGCATATATATGTAAACAAGAACAAATGAGTTCGTAAAATTTTTCTTTATTACTTTTAGTTTGTCAACTAAATTGCTTGAGGACAAGCAATGGGTTAAGCTTGGGGGAGTTGATACGTCTCCGTTGTATCTACTTTTCCTCACACTTTTGCCCTTGTTTTGGACTCTAATTTGCATGATTTGAATGAAACTAACCCGGACTAACGCTGTTTTCAGCAGAACTACCATGGTGTTGTTTTTTGTGCAGAAATAAAAGTTCTCGGAATTGGACGAAACTTTTTGGAGATTTATTTTGGAATAAATAAAAAATACTGGAGCCAAGAACCACCGGAGGGGGCCCCTGGCTGGGCAAGATACACCTGGGCGCGCCAGCCCCCCCAGGCGCGCCCTGGTGGGTTGTGCCAACCTCGGGGCCCCACTGACCCTAATTCCGGTACTATAAATTCCTATTTTTGGAGAAAAAAATCAGGGAGAAAGTTTCATCGCATTTTATGATACGGAGCCGCCATCACCTCCTGTTCTTCATCGGGAGGCCAGATCTGGAGCCCGTTTGGGTCTCCGGAGAGGGGAATCTTCGGTCTTCGTCATCATCAACCCTTTTTCATCGCCAATTCCATGATGCTCCCCACCAGGAGTGAGTAATTCCTTCGTAGGCTTGCTGGTCGGTGAGGAGTTGGATGAGATTCATCATGTAATCGAGTTAGTTTTGTTAGGGCTTGATCCCTAGTATCCACTATGTTCTGAGATTGATGTTGCTATGACTTTGCTATGCTTAATGCTTGTCACTAGGGCCCGAGTGCCATGATTTCAGATCTGAACCATTTACGTTATCATCGTTATATCTATGTTCTTGATCCGATCTTGCCTAGTCATATGCACCTACTGCGTGTTATGATCCGTCAACCCCATAGTGACAATATTTGGGATACTTCACGGTGATGACCGTAGTTTGAGGAGTTGATGTATTCACTATGTGTTAACGCTTTGTTCCGGTTCTCCATTAAAAGGAGGCCTTAATATCCTTTAGTTTCCTTATGGACCCCGCTGCCACGGGAGGGTAGGACAAAAGATGTCATGCAAGTTCTTTTCCATAAGCACATATGACTATTTACGGAATGCATGCCTACATTACATTTATGAACTAGAGCTAGTTCTGTGTCGCCCTAGGTTATGACTGTTATATGATGAATATCATCCAACGAGTTCACCGATCCAGTGCCTACGAGTTTTCCACATATTATTCTTGCTAAGTTACTATTGGTACTGCTACTGTTGCACTTGCTACAAAACTATTGCTATCACTGTTACCGTTACTGTTACTGCTACTACTGCTATCAAATCTATCATACTACTGTGCTACTGATCACTTTGCTGCAGATATTTAATCTCTAGGTGTGGTTCAATTGACAACTGAACTGCTAATACTCTCAAATATTCTTTGGCTCCCCTTGTGTCGAATCTATAAATTTGGGTTGAATACTCTACCCTCGAAAACTATTGTGATCCCCTATACTTGTGGGTTATCAGCCTTCCCCTTAAGTCGGTTGGGGCCCTTCTTTCGCCGCAAGAAAGGTATTTTTTCAATAAAAATCCCCTCAAAATTTCAGCCCGATCGGAGTTACGGATCTTCGGATATTTAAGAAGTGGTGAAGGGCTAGAAAACAGCAGCGAAAACCGGAGAGAAACACACACACACAGAGAGAGAGAGAGAGAGAGAGAGAGAGAGAGAGAGAGAGAGTGAGAGAGATCCTATCTCGGAGGGGCTCTCACCCCTCCGGGAGCCATGGCGGCCAAGGACCAAAGGGAGAACCTCTCCCTATATGGGGAGAGGCATGGAGGAGTAAGCCTAAGGGGGGAGAGTCTCTCCCCCTCTCTCCTGGTGGCACCGGAGTGCCGCCGGGGGAGCCATCGCCGCGGTGATCGTCTTCATCAACATCACCGCCTTCATCACCTTCCTCATATCTTTTCAGCGGTCCACTCTCCCGCACCCCTCTGTAATCCCCTACTTGAACATGGTGTTTCATGCCACATATTATTAATCAATGATGTGTTTCCAACCTATGATGTTTGAGTAGATCTATGTTGTCCTTTGGGTTGATTGATGATCGTGATTGGTTTGAGTGTATGTTTTATTTTGGTGATGTCCTAAGGTGCCTTCCATGAGGCACACACATGAAGGATCTATGCTGGAGGGTGTTGCAATATGTTTATGATTCGCTTATAGTGGGTGGCTAGAGTGACAGAAGCTTACACCCGAGTAAGGGGGGTTGTTTACGTATGGGAGTAAAGGGGACTTGATGTTTAATGCTATGGTTGGGTATACCTTAATGATTTCTAGTTTTTGCGGATGCTTGCTAGAGATCCAATCATAATTTCATATGGTCCAAGTACGGCAAGTATGTTAGCTCATGCCTCTCCCTCATATAAAATTGCAAGAATGATTACCGATCTTGTTATTAATTGCCTAGGATGATTCCGCACACCATACCATCATTGTTCCACACTCGCTATTTGTAATATATTATAATATATTCTAACTCTATTTAGTGTAGCAACTATTTTTCATATTTTAGTTCTACAATATCATGCAAAGCTATCCTCTTTATACCCACAACACAGTTTTATTTCTCGTTACTATATAGAAGCAAACGTTCGGTGTATGTAGAGTCGTATCAGTGGCAGATAGGACTTGAGAGAATATTGATCTTACCTTTAGCTCCTTGTGGGTTCGACACTCCATACTTATCACTTCCATCTTTGGAGAGTGCTACGATGATTCCTTGCACTTGGGGATTATCAAGCTCTTTTCTGGCGCCGTTGTCGGGGAGCGATAGCGCGGGGTTAATATTTTCGTGTATGCTTGTTTGCTTCTATCACTAAGTAGATTTTGTTTTCCTTTTGTTTATGTTATTTTGTTTTCTTTATTTAGTTGTGGGTGAAACAAAGAAAAAAATTAAAAAAGTAAAAACACAAAATTTTTACTTAGAGAAGCGATTGGAAAGTTATGCATTGAAGAAGTGAGGGTCGACCTTGAACACTTGTGTTCATGCTCAAGGAAACAATGTAGAATTTTTCATGGAAGTTTCTCATAAAAATAATTATATCCTTGTATATACCACTGTACCATAAAAATAATGTGCATGATGCTCTTTTGCATGTTTCATCTACTATTTTTATGTGAGCTTCATTGACATCATCATGCCTAGCTAGGGGCATAAAACAATAGCGCTAGTTGGGAGGCAACCCAATAGTTATCTTTATTTTTTCTTTTTTACTTTCTGTTTGTGTGTGATAACATGATTATTGCTTCTGTAATGATTGTGTTTTTATGTTTAAATTAGTGTTTGTGCCAAGTAAAACCTTTGGGATGACTCACAAGATGAGTAGAATTGATACGGTGAAAAAACAGAAACTTTTGCGTCCAGTGTAGAATTTCTCTGATTTTACTGGAACGTATATTTAACCTGAATTTTTTGCACAGTATTTATATACAAATTCTTTAGGTTGTACTGATTTTTAATAATTTTTAGAGTTACAAAAATATAGGTTCTTTACAGATCTTTACAGACTGTTCTGTTTTAGACAGATTATGTTTTTGCTTGCATAGTTTGCTTGTTTGAATTTTGCATGTTTAATGTGTGACTGTGTAAAAACAGAAACTTTTCTTGTAGTGTTTGAATTTTCATATTTTACTGGAATGTGAAAAGTTTCTGAAATTTTTACACAGTACAGTCACACATATTATTTAGCCTGTCCTAAATTATCAGAATGTTTTGAGTTAGATAAGTGCACTTTTTAGATGAATTGCTACATACTTATCTGTTTGGACAGATTGCTGTCATAGTTTTGTTATCTACTTATCCTAGAGTTTTCATGGCTTATATTGGTAGATATAAATTGTGGAAATGATAGTATACAATACCTAATGTTTGGAAATTATTATGCAACTTGTCTTGGCAGTACATGAAGTGTTGATTTATTTTATATGTACTAACCTATCTCACAAGTTCTTTTCAAGTTTTATGTGGATGAAGTTTTTGAGACTTAGGCGAAACCGGGATATGAGAGGATTGAACAAGATACAAAAGCTCAAGCTTGGGGGTGCCCAAGGCTCCCCAAGTCAATATTTCAAGAAGTCTCAAGCATCTAAGCTTGGGGATGCTACGCATCCCACGTCTCATCGTCAACAATTATCGGTTAGCCTATGATGATCATAAGTTTTTATTCGTTCACATGTGCTATGCTTGGAGCATCTTTTGTGATTATTTTTCCTTTTTATTCTATGCACCATGCTGGTATGAGATAATCCTTGGCATATTTATAGAATGCTTCATGCGCTTTGATACATCTCCAATGTATCGATAATTTATGAAGTATTCATGCCATATTTGCCTATGTTTACAATACTTTTATATGGTTTTGATGCACTTTATATGATTTATTTAGAACTAACCCGGACTGATGATGTTTTCAGCAGAATTACCGTGGTGTTGTTTTTGTGCAGAAAATGAAAGTTCTCGGAATCGCCCGAAACTTTTTGATGATTTTTTCTGCAGGAAATAAGCAATATTAGAGCGAAGAACCACCGGAGGGGAGCCACCTGTGGGGCACAAGCCATCAGGGCGCGACCCTGAGGGGGGGGGGGTCGTGCCATGTTGGCTTGAGGGGCCCACGTGTATCTGTTGCGCGTGATTCCAATGCTGGAAAATCCTATAAATCCCAGAAACCCCAGAAATAAAGAGAGACTCTCCGCTCCGTCGCCGCAACTCTCTGTATAGATGAAAAACCAATCTGGAGACGTTCCAGTACCCTGCCAGAGAGGGGAAACCATCCCTGGTGGCGATCTTCATCATCTTGACGGAGGCCATGACGAGGAGGGAGTAGTTCACCCTCGGGGCTAAGGGTATGTACCAGTAGCTATGTGTTCAATCTCTCTCTCGTGTTCTTGAGATGGCATGATCTTGATGTATCACGGGCTTTGTTAATATAGTTGGATCATATGATGTTTGTCCCTTGCTATCATGTTGTGGTGAATTGAATCTTTCCCTTTGAGATCTTGTTATGTTGGATTGAATATTTTGGTTTGAGAACACATGATGTAAATCTTGCGTGGGATACCCATAGTGACATCGGGGTATTCTATTGATTCACTTGATATATGTTGAGCCATCAACTTGCAGATTCCGGTGACCTTGGGGATCTATGCATAGGGGTTGATTGCACGGTTTCATACCACGTTCTTCGATAGAAATCTTGGGGTGCTCCTTGAAGTTCTTTGTGTTGGATTGAATATGATAGACCTGAAATTGTTTGATGCATGTCGCATAATTTACCCACGGATACTTGAGGTGACATTGGAGTATCTAGGTGACATTAGGGTTGATTGATATGTATCATTGGTGTTGTTCTGGTACGAACTCTAGGGCTGTTTGCGACACTTATAGGAATATCCCAAAAGATTTACCGGAAAGAATAACTTTGAGGTGGTTCTACTACCTACACCAATTTCATCTTATGTTCTCCGCTACATAGGAACTTTGGAGTGATTCTTTGTTGCACGTTGAGGGATGGTTATATGATTCAACTATGTTAGCATTGTTGGGAGATTGCACTAATGAAAGTATGAACCCTAGGCCTTAATTCCAAGCAATTATATAACGTTTTGCTCGCTGTTTTACACTTGTTACCTTGCTGTTTTCTTATTTTCAGATTACAAAAACCTATATCTAACATCCATATTGCATGGAACAAAAAATTCCTACGCACACGCAAGATCTATCCATAGTGATGAGAATCTATGAGAGGGAGAATGGATATACATACCCTTGTAGATCGCTAACCGGGAAGCGTTAAGAAACGCGGTTGATGTAGTCGAACGTCTTCGCGATCCAAATCGCAAGCCGTCCCGCGATCCAATCACGATCTAGCGCCGAACAGACGGCACCTCCGCGTTCAGCACACGTACAGCTCGATGACGATCTTCGCCTTCTTGATCCAGCAAGAGGGAGCGGAGATGTAGATGAGTACTCCGGCAGCACGACGGCGTGGTGAAGGTGGTGGTGGAACTATTCCGGCAGGGCTTCGCCTAAGCACCGCCGAAAACTAGGGGAGACGATCTAGTGGGGAGAGAGGGTTGCACCGTGGCTTAGGGTTGGGTGCGGCTACCCTCTCTCCCCTCCAATATATATAGGAGGGAGGGGAGGGGCCGGCGCCCCTAGGGTTCCCCCTAGGAGTCGGCCGAACAGGAGGTGGAGGAGTCCACCTCCAATCCTACTCCAAGTAGGATTCCAATCCTACTTGGATTTCCTTCCCCCACTTGGGGTTTTTCCTTTTCCACACCCCAGCCGCATGGGCCCTTTGGGGTTGGTTTATCCAGCCCACTAAGGGCTGGTCCGCCACCCCTAAGGCCCATGTGGCCTCCCGGCGTCGGTGGCCCCTCCCAATGGTCCCCCTAAACCCTCCCGGCACCCCCGGTACACTACCGGAAGTACCTGAAACTTTTCCGATGACCAAAACGGGACTTCCTATATATCAATCTTTACCTCCGGACCATTCCGGAGCTCCTCGAGACATCCGGGATCTCATCCGAGACTCCGAACAACCTTCGGTCACCACTATCATAACTCAATACTACCGAAACGTCACCGAACATTAAGTGTGCAGACCCTGCGGGTTCGAGAACTATGTAGACATGACCGAGACACCTCTACGGTCAATAACCAATAGCGGGACCTGGATGCCCATATTGGTTCCTACATATTCTACGAAGATCTTTATCGGTTGAACCTCTATGTCAAGGATTCAGTTAATCATGTATGTTGTTCCCTTTGTTCTTCGGAATGTTACTTGCCCGAGATTCAATCGTCGGTATCTCTATACCTAGTTCAATCTCATTGCCGGCAAGTCTCTTTACTAGTTCCGTAATACAAGATCCTGTGGCTAACTCTTTAGTCACTTTGCTTGCAAGGCTTATTGTGATGTTGTATTACCGAGTGGGCCCTGAGATACCTCTCCGTCACACGGAGTAACAAATCCTAGTCTCGATCCATGTCAGCTCAACAGACACCCTCGGAGATACCTGTAGAGCATCTTTATAGTCACCCAGTTACGTTGCAACATTTGATACACACAAGGTATTCCTCCAGTGTCAGTGAGTTACATGGTCTCATGGTCATAGGAACAGATACTTGACATACAGAAAACTATAGCAATAAACTAACACGATCATATGCTACGTTCATAGTTTGGGTCTTGTCCATCACATCATTCTCCTAATGATGTGATCCCGTTATCAAATGACATCTCATGTCTATGGCTAGGAAACCTTGACCATCTTTGATCAACGAGCTAGTCTACTAGAGGCATACTAGGGACACAGTGTTGTCTATGTATCCACACATGCAATTGAGTTTCCAATCAATACAATTATAGCATGGATAATAAACGATTATTATGAACAAGGAAATATAATAATAACCACTTTATTATTGCCTCTAGGGCATATTTCCAACAGTCTCCCACTTGCACTAGAGTCAATAATCTAGTTCACATCACTATGTAATTTACATTGTAATGAATCTAACACCCATACAGTTCTGGTGTTGATCATGTTTAGCCCTTGGAAGAGGTTTAGTCAAGGGGTCTGCGACATTCAGATCCGTGTGCACTTTGCAAATATTTATGTCCTCCTCCTTGATGTAATCGTGGATGGAATTGAAGCGTCGCTTTATGTGTCTGGTCCTCTTGTGAAACCTTGGTTCTTTGGCCAGAGCAATGGCACCAGTGTTGTCATAGAACAGGGTCATTGGGTTTAGTGCACTGGGCACTACTCCAAGATCTGTCATGAACTCCTTCATCTAGACACCTTCCTTCGCCGCCTCCGAGGCAGCGATGTACTCCGCTTCGCATGTAGAATCAGCTACTACGCTATGCTTGGAACTGTACCAGCTTACCGCACCCCCATTGAGAATAAATGCGTATCCGTTTTGAGACTTAGAGTCATCCGGATCAGTATCAAAGCTTGCATCGACGTAACCCTTTACGACGAGCTCTTGATCACCTCCATAAACGAGAAACATATCCTTAGTCCTTTTCAGGTACTTAAGGATATTCTTGACCGCCGTCCAGTGTTCCATTCCTGGATCACTTTGAAACCTTCCGGCCATACTTATGGCTAGGCTGACATCGGGTCTTGTGCACAGCATTGCATACATGATAGAGCCTATGGCTGAAGCATAGGGGACGACACTCATCTTTTCTCTATCTTCTGCAGTCACTGGGCATTGAGTCTTACTCAACTTCACACCTTGCAATACAGGCAAGAACCCCTTCTTGGACCGATCCATTTTGAACTTCTTCAAAACTTTGTCAAGGTATGTGCTCTGTGAAAGTCCTATCAAGCGTCTCGATCTATCTCTATAGATCTTGATGCCTAATATGAAAGCAGCTTCTCCTAGGTCCTTCATTGAAAAACTCTTGTTCAAATATTCCTTCACGCTTTCCAACATTTCTATATTGTTTCCAATCAGCAATATGTCATCCACATATAATATTAGAAACGCTATAGAGCTCCCACTCACTTTCTTGTAAATACAAGTTTCTCTGTAAACTTGTATAAACCCGAACGCTTTGATCACCTCATCAAAGCGAAGATTCCAACTCAGACATGCTTGCACTAGTCCATAAATGGATCCCTGGAGTTTGCAAACTTTGTCAGCATTCTCTGGATCGACAAAACCTTCCGGTTGTATCATATACAACTCTTCCTTAAGTAAACCATTAAGGAACGCTATTTTGACATCCATCTGCCAAATTTCATAATCGAAAAATGCAGCTATTGCCAACATGATTCTAACGGACTTAAGCATCGCTACGGGTGAGAAGGTCTCATCGTAATCAACTCCTTGAACTTGTGAAAAACCCTTTGCCACGAGTCAAGCTTTATAGACGGTGATATAACCGTCCGCGTCCGTCTTCTTCTTAAAGATCCATTTATTCTCAATGTCCTTTCACCTTTCAGGTAATACTTCCAAAGTCCATACTTTGTTTTCATACATGGATCCCATCTCGGATTTCATGGCCTCTAACCATTTCTTGGAATCCGGGCCCATCATCGCTTCTCCATAGCTCGTAGGTTCATCGTTGTCCAACAACATGACCTCTAAGACAGGGTTGTCATACCACTCAGGAGCAGTACGCGTCCTTGTTGACCTACGAGGTTCGATAGTAACTTGATCCGAAGCTTCATGATCATCATCATTAACTTCCTCTTCAACCGATGTAGGCTCTACAGAAACATCTTTCTGCGTTGCGCTACTCTCTGGTTGAAGTAAAGGTTCAACAACCTCATCAAGTTCTATTTTCCTCCCACTCAATTCTTTCGAGAGAAACTCTTTCTCAAGAAATGTTCCGTTTTTAGCGACAAACACTTTGCCTTCGGATCTGAGATAGAAGGTATACCCAACTGTCTCTTTTGGGTATCCTATGAAGACGCATTTCTCCGCTTTGGGTTCCAGCTTTTCAGGCTGAAGCTTTTTGACATAAGCATCACATCCCCAAATTTTAAGAAACGATAACTTTGGCTTCTTGCCAAACCACAGTTCATATGGCGTCGTCTCAACGGATTTCGATGGTGCCCTATTTAAAGTGAATGCAGCTGTCTCTAATGCATAACCCCAAAACGATAGTGGCAAATCGGCAAGAGACATCATAGAAGGAACCATATCTAATAAGGTTCGATTACGATGTTTGGACACACCATTACGCTGTGGTGTTCCAGGCGGTGTCAATTGTGAAACAATTCCACATTGTCTTAAGTGACTGCCAAACTCATAACTCAGATATTCTCCTCCTCGATCAGATCGTAGGAATTCAATCTTCTTGTTACGATGATTCTCAACTTCACTCTGAAATTGCTTGAACTTTTCAAACGTTTCAGACTTGTGTTTCATTAAGTAAATATACCCATATCTACTTAAGTCATCGGTGAAGGAGAGAAAATAACGATATCCACCGTGCGCCTCAATGCTCATCGGACTGCACACATCTGTATGTATGATTTCCAACAAGTCACTTGCCCGTTCCATTGTTCCAGAGAACGGGGTTTTAGTCATCTTGCCCATGAGGCATGGTTCACATGTGTCAAGTGATTCAAAATCAAGTGACTCCAAAATTCCATCAGCATGGAGCTTCTTCATGCGTTTTACACCAATATGACCTAAGCGGCAGTGCCACAAGAAAGTGGTACTATCATTATCAACTCTACATCTTTTGGCATCAATGTTATGAACATGTGTATCATCACTATCGAGATTCAATAAGAATAAACCCCTCACATTGGGTGCATGACCATAAAAGATATTACTCATATAAATAGAACAACCATTATTCTCTGATTTAAATGAGTAACCGTCTCGCAATAAACAAGATCCAGATATAATGTTCATGCTTAATGCAGACACTAAATAACAATTATTCAGGTTCATCACTAATCCCGATGGTAATCGAAGAGCGAGCGTGCCGACGACGATCACATCAACCTTGGAACAATTTCCCATGCCCATCGTCACTTCGTCCTTTTCTAGCCTCCGTCTATTCCGTAGTTCCTGTTTTGAGTTGCAAATGTGAGCAACCGAACCGGTATCAAATACCCAGGCACTACAATGAGAGTTGGTAAGGTACACATCAATAACATGTATATCATATATACCTTGTTTGGTGTTGGCCGCCTTCTTGTTAGCCAGATACTTGGGGCAGTTCCGCTTCTAGTGACCAGTTCCCTTGCAATGAAAGCACTCAGTTTCTGGCCTGGGTCCAGCCTTGGGTTTCTTCACGGGAGGGGCAACTGCTTTGCCACTCTTCTTGGAGTTACCCTTCTTGACCTTGCCATTCTTCTTGAAACTAGTGGTTTTATTGACCATCAACACTTGATGCTCCTTCTGAATCTCAGACTCAGCGACTTTTAACATCGCAAACAGCTCGGCGACTGACTTGTTCATCCCGTGCATGTTATAGTTCAACACGAAGCTCTTGTAGCTAGGTGGCAGTGATTGAAGAACTCTGTCAGTGATCGCCTCTGGCGGAAGGGGCATCCCCAATTCAGCCAGACGTTTGGAATACCCAGACATTATGAGTATGTGTTCACTGACAGACCCGTTCTCCTCCATCTTGCAAGCATAGAACTTATCGGAGGTCTCATACCTCTCGATCCGGGCATTCTTCTCAAAGATAAACCTCAACTCCTGGAACATCTCATATGCTCCATGACGTTCAAAACATCTTTGAAGTCCCGGTTCTAAGCCATACAACATTGCACATTGAACTATTGACTAATCATCAGTGTGTCTTTGGGGTCTCTATTCCTCTAGTATATATAGGAGGGAGGGGGGAGGAGGCAGCCTCCCTAGGGTTTCCCCTAGGGGTCGGCCGAACCAGGGCAAGGAGGAGTCCAATCCACTTCCTACTAGGAAGTGGATTCATATTAGGAAGGAGTCCTATTCCTTCCTATCTCCACCTTTTTTCCTCTTGGGCATATGGGCCCTTATGGGGTCGGTTCCCCAGCCCATTAGGGGCTGGTGCGCCACCTCTTGGGCCCATGTGCCCCCCCGGGGTGGGTGGGCTCCACCCGGTGGACCCCCGGAACCCATTCGTCACTCCCGGTACACTACCGGAAATACCCGAAACTTTTCCGGAACCCAAATACCACTCTCCTATATATAAATCTTTACCTCCAGACCATTCCGGAGCTCCTCGTGACGTCCGGGATCTCATCCGGGACTCCGAACAACCTTCGGTCACCAACACATATATCTCAATACTACTGAAACGTCACTGAACGTTAAGTGTGCAGACCCTGCGGGTTCGAGAACTATGTAGACATGACCGAGACACCTCTACGGTAAATAACCAATAGCGGGACCTGGATGCCCATATTGGTTCCTACATATTCAACAAAGATCTTTATCGGTTGAACCTCTATGTCAAGGATTCAGTTAATCCCGTATGCTATTCCCTTTGTTCTTCGGTATGTTACTTGCCCGAGATTCGATCGTCGGTATCTCTATACCTAGTTCAATCTCGTTGCCGGCAAGTCTCTTTACTCGTTCCGTAATACAAGATCCCGTGGCTAACTCTTTAGTCACTTTGCTTGCAAGGCTTATTGTGATGTTGTATTACTGAGTGGGCCCTGAGATACCTCTCCGTCACACGGAGTAACAAATCCCAATCTTGATCCATGCCAGCTCAACAGACACCGTCGGAGATACCTGTAGAGCATCTTTATAGTCACCCAGTTACGTTGTGACATTTGATACACACAAGGTATTCCTCCGGTGTCAGTGAGTTGCATGATCTCATGGTCATAGGAACAGATACTTGACATGCAGAAAACTATAGCAATAAACTGACACGATCATATGGTACGTTCATAGTTTGGGTCTTGTCTATCACATCATTTCCTAATGATGTGATCCCGTTCTCAAATGACATCTCATGTCTATGGCTAGGATACCTTGACCATCTTTGATCAACAAGCTAGTCTACTAGAGGCATACTAGGGACACACTGTTGTCTATGTATCCACACATGCAATTGAGTTTCCAATCAATACAATTATAGCATGGATAATAAACGATTATCATGAACAAGGAAATATAATAATAACCATTTTATTATTGCCTCTAGGGCATATTTCCAATAGTCTCCCAATTGCACTAGAGTCAATAATCTAGCTCACATCGCTATGTGATTTACATTGTTATGACTCTAACACCCAATGAATTCTGGTGTTCGATCATGTTTTGCTTGTGAGAGAGGTTTTAGTCAACATGTCTGCAACATTTAGATCCATGTGTTCTTTGAAAATCTATATGCCATACTGGAGATGCTACCACTCTCCACTTGGAGCTATTCCAAATGGCTGCTCCACTATACGTATCCAGATTGCTACTAAGAGTCATCCGGATTGGTGTCAAAGCTTGCATCGACGTAACCCTTTACGATGAACTCTTTATCACCTCCATAATCAAGAAACATTTCCTTAGTCCTCTAGTTACTAAGGATAATTTTGACCGCTGTCCAGTGGTCCACTCCTGGATCACTCATGTACCCCTTGACAGACTCATGGCAAGGCACACACCAGGTGCGGTACACAACATGTCATACTATATAGAGCCTATGGATAAGGCATAGGGGACGACCTTCGTCCTTTCTCTTTCTTCTGGCGTGGTCGATCTTTGAGTCTCACTCAACTCCACACCTTACAAATCAGGCAAGAACTCTTTCTTTGACTGATCCATTTTGAACTCTTTCAAAATCTTGTCAAGGTATGTACTCATTGAAAGTCTCATCAGACGTCTTGATCTATCTCTATAGATCCTGATGCCCAATATTTAAGTAGCTTCATTCCAGGTCTTCCTTTGAAAAACTCCTTTCAAACGACCCTTTATGCTTTCCAGAAATTCTACATCATTTCCGATCAACAATATGTCATCCACATATACTCATCAGAAATTCTATAGTGCTCCCACTCACTTTCTTGTAAATACAAGTTTCTCATAAACTTTGTATAAACCCAAAAACTTTGATCACCTCATCAAAGCGTATATTCCAACTCCGAGATGCTTGCTCCTGTCCATAGAAGGATCGCTGGAGCTTGCATACATTTTAGCATCCTTAGGTGTCGGCGTCCTGGGAACGGGGGTACCCAGACTTGCCTGCCTGCGGCCCAGCGCGGCCTCACTCAGCACAAGGCCCTCGCGAGACCCCAACTCGCGAGGGAAACAGCGCCAAGACCCGCGGGGGGGTAGGCCTCCCCAGGCCTCCTCCCGAGCGGCGGAGATCTCTATGCAGTGCACGGCCTCGGGAGGTCAAGGGTGACGCCAGCCAGGCCAGGCGGGCGCCAGCGCGCTAGAGGCGATAGTTTCCCCTTTGGTGCAAAGGGGGCAAGGACGAGCACAGGTTCTCGAGGCGCCCCCCAAAGTTCTCCCTTCCGGTGGAACAAGACCAAGACCCCGAGCCCCGCAGGATGGACGTCATCGCCGAGCCCACCTCTGCATCACCACCGGCTACTTTGTAGGAGAAGACCACCTTTCGTCAGGATAAGATGTACCTCCTGTCCCCTTTCAAATTTGGCCGTTGTGGGATCCCTTCCCACCATTGCGACCAGGGAAGAGGACCCGGGCCGCTATAAATAGAGGCTAGGCTGCTCTGTAGAGGGGGGACGACGACACACCACCGAAAACACACTCACGAGGCAACTCATCACTGTACTAGTTCATCCACGAACCTCCTCGTGAGGCAATCCACCAAAGGCAGGAGTAGGGTTTTACGCTTCGCAGTGGCCCGAACCTGGGTAAACTCTCATGTGTTATCTTCTTCCTTGCCATCGAGCGGGGTCATCGCGTTGTGAGCTTGGAGGGGTGAAGCTATTGGGGATCTTCGCACACGCCCCTGGGTTTGAACCTCTTAGGGTTTTGCGGAGCCCGAAATCCGACATTTGATGCGCCAGGTAGGGGCGTGTCAGGACCCTCATTCAAGCTTCGCCTCGCCTCCGCTCGTCGCTTCCATGGCCAAGGGACGCCGAGACCGCGCCGAACGACGGGCTGCTCGCATTGCTCGGGCAACGCCAGCAGGCCTCGGCATCCCGTGCCGCCTTGCTCCTCCGTCGAAAGACGCCGTCTCCAGCCCGGCCTTGGACAAGCGCCGGGGGCTGTCGCCCTCCTCAACCGTGCAACGCGCCCCCGCCGCACTGACCCTCCTCAGCGTCCGTGTCGCGGCATCATCTCCCCGGGCTCGCCACGACCCGGCACGCGGACGAATCGCGCTCCTCGCGGCCCGTGAGCTGCGGCCCTTCCACATTGCTCGCGGACGCTAAGACAGCTGGATATGTTGCGCGGCCAGGTGTGCCGTCATGGCCGGCGAGGCCCGGGCGTTTCCCTATGGGACGGCCCAGGGGGCTCGCGTCCAAGAGGTCACTCAACTAACAGCCGAGACGCTGAGAACGTGCGGATGCATGGAAGAAGCGTGTCGTGACCCGCTCCCGCTGGGAGCGCGGCCCAGCTCATCGGGCACGCAGGAGCTAGCCCCTGGCGCAGATGGGGGCCGACGGGAGCTGCCAGCCGCATGGGGTAGGCGCCGCAATGCGCCTCCCAGCACACCCGGTGCGTCAGGGGAGGACGCCCGGCGACTCGTCTACACCAGCATCCGAGGGTCGGACAACTCTACCACGACCATGTTGACGAGTGCCGGGGCCATGACGGGAGCAGCGCCGGCCACCACGACAACAGGAGGGGCATATGCGACCTCGCGAGAGGCCTGCGTCAGGGCTGGTATGAACAGCCTCGCGGGGGCGGCTGGCGGGGCCGGCCTCATGAGGATGCCTGGCACTGGCAGCCTCGTGAGGCACGCCCGCTGGTGGGGGGATACCCTTGGCAAGCGCCTGGGTCCGCGGACCGGGGGTCGCCTGCCTGGAGACGGAGGGTGGAACATACGCCCATGTCCCCAGGCAGGGCGACTCCAGCCTGGAGATGGAGGGTGGAACACACGCCCATGTCCCCAGGTCAGGTGCTTCCAACCTGGAGACGGAGGGTGGAACACACGCCCATGTCCTCAGGCCAGGTGCCCCCAGCCTGGAGACGGAGGGTGGAACATACGCCCATGTCCCCACGCAGGGCGACTCCAACCCAGAGACGGAGGGTGGAACACACGCCCATGTCTCCGGGCCAGGTCTCGCTCAACCAGCGGCAGGAGATCACGTACTCACCCATGTCTCCGGGTCCAGCCCGGTCCACCCGGGGACGGGCGGTTGGGTACCAATGCGGGGCTCCGAGGCACCCCAGCGAGGCGCGCTGGGGCACCGCCTTGGGCGCCGGCCTCACGCGCGACGGAGGGCCCCTGCGCCGGGCCCTGCCCGCAGCGCAGGGGGCGGCGGCGCCACTACAAAGACGACGTCCGTCCCTAGGCTTCAGAGGGCCCGAGACCCTGTCCCGAGGCGGGCCCTCCCAGCGAAGAGCATGGGGGGCTCGCCTCGCGCTCGAGGGCCCTCCCGGGGCCGACCCCACATCGCGACATCACGCTTGGGGGCTGGAAATGGGCTCCGTGTCAAGGAGGCATGGAGCTCTTAGCGCACCCCCAGGCTCAACCCGTGACACTCTCACGTAATAATGAGTGGGCTGTATATGCCTGGAGCCCCCCGAGGACGCGGAGGGGTTCCATCCCACGCCCAAGTGGAAGCTCCATGCTCCGCGCTGGCGGACAACACTGCCCACCAATGGCTATGCCCACGCAACGTGGATGCCCTATGCTCCGCGCTGGGGGAAGACGAAGGCGAAGACTAGCCTAGGTGCCAGACGCGGCTGTTGCTTGCTTCTTTTTGAGTTCGTATTGCCACTCTTTGAAATGAAATTTGAAGACTTCATAACTCTATTTAAAAATGGGGCGGTAATTTTTCTCTCTTCGCGATTCCACTTTCTGGCCTTGCAGTCTCTTTTCTTTGAATTGGCACCTTGCCAGGGCCCATGCACTTTGGCCTCCTCCCGTGGCCCCTCAGAGCAGGCCGGCTAGGACCTGTTGCTTCGGGAACACACATCTTTTGATGGTCGACCCCCGCTCGGGGGCTCCGACCACGAACCGGCACAACAGCGAGGAGCCGCGGGAGGCTCAGGCGCCTCCCGTGGTGAAAACCGGCGGAAAGGTATGGGAGCCGCTTGAGCGTCAAGGGGGACTCCTGAGCAACGCGTCTCAGGAGCCACACTGGTCACGTAGCCCCTTGCCCCTTGGTCTCGTCCTGGTGATCCGGACGCCCCAACGGCGGTTGAGGTATGCGTGGGACTGGGCTCCATCGACGCAGAGCGCCACTTGAGCGTCAAGGGGGTGGGTTCCCAGGCAGTGCGTGCAGGGGACCTCACCGATCACGTAACTCCACACCCTTGGTCTCGTCCTGGTGATCCGGACGCCCCAATGGCGGCCGAGGCCTCACGACGCTCGAGCTCGCCACGACCCGATGAGCTAAGTACACCCGCCGAATAGAGCAAAACCTTTTAATCTGATAATAGCCTGAATGCCGGGCAAGGGGCATGAGTGCTAACGTAAAAATGCAGGCGCTACGGTCCGCTACGTATTCCCATCAGGATTCTTGTGGTCCCAGGAACAAGGAAGGGCAACGCAAGGGAAGGAATCCGGCCGCTCTGGGTGACGTCACTAAGATTCCGGCCTTGGGGGCGGCACGTCCCTCCTCAGGAGGGTCCGCCCCGCGAGGGCCCGGCCGGATGCCGCTGCCGGTCATAGCACGATACCCTCGCGGGCCTCTCAAGGGGCACCGGGACACACCGGCAATAAAGCAAGGTCCCGCGGGAGAGGCGAAGTCGCGCCACGCAAACAAACAATCGACGACTTAAGGGAGGAAGGAGGAAGGCGAAAGTAAAAACACAAAAGTTAACGCCCTCAGGGGCCGGGTGTTGCTTGACATGACAGGAACCAGGAAGGGAAAACAGGGGAAGCCTAGGCGGAGGAGCCACTGTCACCGTCAGGACCGTCGCCCACCGTGGCGCCGGAGTCGTCACCCTCATCAGAGAGAGGCTCTTGGACGAACCGCTCCACCAAGGACTCCACGTGCGGGCGCACCTCGTCCCTGAGGGGCCTCTGGAGCTCCTCGGGCACCGGCTCCATGACGCGGGGAAGATCGAGCTCCGGGGCGTGGCGGCGAAGGTTGGAGAAGACGCACGTCAGCGCAATGTCCAGGAGGTCACGCGCGCTAGACGCGTTGTCCTCGTCCACCCGGGAGACGCCGGTCTCCAGCGCCTCCACCACCTTGCCGAAGAAGTTGAGGTAGCCCCCGTCGCCGTGCGCGCACGGCAGCGTGGGTGCTTCCCCGACGAACCGGCTCACCACGCCAACCGCGCGGCGAGCAATATCCAGATACTGCTTGGCGCGCTGGGCCTCCAGCATCTTCGCGTGGGCCGCCTCATCCTGTGCGGCCTGCACGGCGTCGGCGGCCACCTTGATCTGGGTCTGGAGGGACGCAAGCTCCGCCTGGGCCTCTGCCTCGCCCCTGAGCGTGGCCTGGAGGGCGTCCTCCAGCTGGACCCTCAGCGCGTCCATCTCCTCCTGGAGTCCGTCGAGCCTGCGCTCTTGGGCGCGGGCGCCCTGGGAGGAAGGAACAATCAGGACCGGCGCGTCAGGTGCGGTTGCAAGAGAAGAGGGCGGGTGACAGAACACTTACTCATCAATGATGGCCCAGCGTCGGCGAACTTCTGCCGGCCTCGAGGGTCCCCCACCGCTGCTTCCGGGGGCCGAAGGAGGAGCCGGGAACCCCGTGCGCTCCCCCGCGCCCGCTGCACTCCCGCCGGACACCATGAAGGAATAAAGGGAGAGAAGAGGACAAGGAAGATAACTCGGAAGGAAGAGAGGCAAGAGGGCGCGTCAAGATGGCAAGACCCCCCGAGCCGGGCGGGTTTTCAGGCGCAACCGCCGCCCATGGGGCGTCGTGGGGAGTGGAGACGCCGCGCACCCCTCGGGCGGCGCGAGTCGGGCTCGATCGGCGTGCTGCCATGCCTCATGTCGTTTCGTCTGCTCCCGTCGGGTCACATCCGCGTGGCCCGAGGGGGGAGAGACCACGAGGAGACAGCCGCATTCAAGGAAGGCAATGATGGCCGGGAAGGCGCGCAGGCCTCGCGTCAGCTCGACGCATGGCGGTTCCCGACGCCTTCGGGGAGCCGGGACGCCCACGTCTCATTGTGCGCCATGCGTCAAGTTGGGCCGCAGGTGGTTGGGGCCCGCGGCACTTTGGGTCATCTTTTATGGCTTTGCCCAGAAGCCAACCCGACCGCGCCTTGGGCCCGGGGGCTACTGTCGGCGTCCTGGGAACGGGGGTACCCAGACTTGCCTGCCTGCGGCCCAGGGCGTGTCCCACCTCGACGACCAAGTACGGCCCAGCGCGGCCTCACTCAGCACAAGGCCCTCGCGAGACCCCAAGCTCGCGAGGGAAACAGCGCCAAGACCCGCGGGGGGGGGGGGGTATGCCTCCCCAGGCCTCCTCCCGAGAGACAGAGATCTCTATGCAGCGCACGGCCTCAGGAGGTCAAGGGTGATGCCAGCCAGGCCAGGCGGGCGCCAGCGCGCCGGAGGCGACAGTTTCCCCTTTGGTGCAAAGGGGGCAAGGACGAGCGCAGGTTCCCGAGGCGCCCCCCAAAGTTTTCCCTTCTGGTGCAACAAGTCCAAGACCCCGAGCCCACCTCTACATCACCACCGACTACTTTGCAGGCGAAGACCACCTTTCGTTAGGATAAGATGTACCTCCTGTCCCCTTTCAAATTTGGCCATTGTGGGATCCCTTCCCGCCATTGCGACTAGGGAAGAGGACCCGGGCTGCTATTGAAAGTGCTAGTTATCGACTAGAGGGGGGTGAATAGTCGATTTTTATGAAAGTCTTCGAAACAGGGAATGTATTCGAATAGAGCGGAAATGTAAACAGGATCAGGTAGGGATATAATCAAGAATCTAATCTAGGCATGCATCACAGTGAAGACATACAAACAGGTTGAGCTTTAACATCATGCACAATAAGATGAGTCGAAGATAAACTTAGACAGCACGAAGATAAATAGGAGGCATGCATGTCTTCAGGACAAGTCTTCAGTGATGAACAAGGAAAGGCTTCTTGATACAGAACAAGAATGTAAGAAAGTGAAGGATAGAACCAGTTGCTTGATGAAGACACAATATTTGTTGGACCAGTTCCAGTTGCTGTGACAACTGTACGTCTGGTTAGGGAGGCTGAGATTGAACTCAGAAGACCTCGTCTTCACCTTATTCCCCTTGAGCCAAAGTCACTTAGACAGCGCCCAATCACTCTGGTAAGTCTTCAGGGGAGACTTCTGAAACCCGTACAAACTTGGTCACCCGGCGATCCACAATGACTCTTGGATTGCTCTAGACCCAGACGCATAACCGTCTGGAAGATCACAGTCTTCAAGTGTAATAAGTCTTCAGTTCTCTCATAACAGAATGACTTCGGTGATGCTCAAACACTCTAGCTCTAGGTGTTTAGGTGTATCCTCGCAGGGTGTGTCTCTCTCAATGTCTTCGAGGTGGGTTGCTCCAAAAAGACAACAGTCGTATCTCTCTCTGAGCAGCCACCTTCTCATGGTGGAGGGGGTGGGCTATTTATAGCCAGCGGGCAACCCGACCTGATATGACCGAAATGACCCTGGGTCAATGGCCAACCGACACGTGTCACAACGGTCGGATTTCAAACACACGCGGCAGCTTTACTTGGCCTACAAGTAAAGCTGACTCAACCAACTCTAGAAGAGATTTTCTCTCATTGTCTTCGCTCGAAGACATAGGTATGGGTTGAGCATCACGTCAGCATCTGACTTCGATCACATCGACCCCACTTAACAGTACAGTAGTTCCTATGACTCAGGAAAGAAGAAACAAAACTACCAAAAGACTTCGTCTTCGTGTTTCATTGTCTTCGGACGAATGTCTTCGTCTACCACCAATGGCTTTAGCCGTCATCAATGTCTTCAGACATTTTTGGGGGTCGTCTTCGACGGCTAAACCAAAACTCCAGGGACTTCTCTCTGTGTTAACCTGTGAACTCTCACAAACACATTAGTCCCTCAACCACGTTTGTCTTCAATACTCCAAAACCAAACAAGGGTGGCACTCGATGAAAAATGGGCGTCTGCAGAATGACTTCGAGCGCATAATATAACTGGTAAGAAGCGCCAAAGAGTGCGATAAACATAAAGTGCAGACGTCCATCAGGACTTACGTTTTACAACCCAAAGCAGCAAATGTTCAGAAACGAGAGTTGTAAACTTAGCAAAAATAGCACCCAGCCCTTATTAGTAGACCCGCTGGAACACTATCATCCAATGCTTCTCCCCCTTTGTCATCGAATGACCAAAAAGGGACGAAGACATGGAAGAACTAAACGTTCCCAGCAGGTGTCGATTTAGACAGTGCAGCAGGGTCGCGGGGAGCTGGTGCAGAGAAGCCTGGTGCAGTGCCGAGACGTCGAGTCGATGGAGGTAGAGAAGTGGCATCATCAGCTTCATCGGCGAGCCTGACCTTGGCAGGGGGAGCTGAAGATGAGAAATCACTGTCTTCGAGGGATGGGGTCTTGCGCCATTTTTCCGCACTGGGAGGTGGTGCGCCGAATCTGTAACGGGGGTGGAAGCCATCTTCTCGAAGCTCATCTTCAGGTGCCAGCATTGTGAGAATCCTCCATGAGCGGCGACTCGTTTCATAGGCCACAAAGGCATTCTTGGTGGCGAGGTTGCGAACGTGATTGATATCTTGCATCATGGCATGCATCCGGCGTCGAGTCCACTCATGGTGCTTGTCTTGCCTTTGAATCAGTGAAACAAGAAGTTCATGATCAGTGAGTGCACGCTCTCTTCTTGGCAGGCGTTGACGAGGCAGAGTGCTAGCAGTGGCTTCAGTGTTGGTAGCACCGGATCTGGGCTGGCAAAATGCACCAATGAGTCTTGCCCTTGATGGATCGGAAGGAATGTGAAGACCTTCAACATCAGCAGTGCCACTAGTGCCTTCAACAATGGGATTCTTTCTCTTGGATGGATAAAGATCTGCTGGCACAACTTCAATATCGGGAAGATAAACGCCATGGTTGCGAGCAGAAGGAAGAAACCTGGTGTTGGTTCTGTACTTGATGAAGCGCATGATCCACGGAGCATATATCTTCGGCTCGAGGACATTGAAACCATTTGCAACAAGGTTGCGAAGAAATAAGTCTTGAAGATTGAACCAGATGCCATATACAATGTTGTAGAGCAATGTCTTCAGAGGCCCTTCAATCTTGCGAGATGAGTTGTGTCCTTTAATCGGCCAGATAGTGTGCCGAAGAATGTGATAGATAGTCCTGGGCAAGTACTGAAGATCATCCACAAAGAATGAAGTGGGCAATTCGGCATCTCGAGCCAAAGGCTTCATCATGGTCAGCATCTCAGTCATGTTGGGTTCTCGCATATGGAAGAGGCTTCGAGTGGCAATCGCATAGGCTTCAGAGCGAGGATCCAACTCTTCACCAGAGGCAGCAAGTGGTGTTGCAGGAAAGAAATCCAGTGGTGAAGCGGTAATGTGCTCATCCCTTATCATAAACTCCAGCTGCCATTAGTTCAAGTCACGACCGAAGCCAAAGATGTGGAGAGTGGCGTAGAACTGGAGGATGAGCTCTTCATTCTAGTCTTCATGGTCAGTGCAGAAAGGCAGGAGACCCACATCACGAAGACAATCCAATGCTTGATCAAAACAGGGAAGACCTTTCATAGCTTCAAAGCTGAGATGTTTGTGGGGAAAGATCCAGTTTTGACCGTAAAGCACACGCATATAGTACTGACGCTGTGGTGCACTCCAGAACCTGTCAGACTGAATCTTGGCATGCTTGTAAGGATTGCGTTCAGAGTTGAAGAGGTGTTGTTCAGCCTGAACCTTTCCAACTCGAAGACTAAGGGTCTTGCTGGGCCTGACTGACGAAGACATGGAAGACGCGGCATGGGATTCATGACGTTGGGGCACCGATCAAGATGAAATTCATACTGTGGTCCCATCCTTGGTGGTGCAACGAGACGAGGCCATCTGACGGGAACTATCTCTCCTTCCCTATTGCGGGCCATCACAATGTTGTCCTCATTGTCTTCAGTTGATGGCGTGGCAGGAACAGGAGGTTCATCTGGGAGGGGGCATTGGCATCGCCCATAGTGGCATCGGTAGCATTGTCTTCGGCTGCCGTATTGTCTGTTGCACGTTGACTTGCAGGTACATCTTCAATCAGCAGTACTCCTTCGACTGGTGCAGTCGGTGAAACTCGAACTTCGTCTTCGGGAATAGGAGACATGAGAGCGCGAGGGCCTCGACGAAGACGTTTGAGTGGGGAAATGTGAGTGGTGGCGTCAATCTCCTCTGGAGCAAATGGAGATTCTAGCGAGGCGGACACTGGTGGGAAGAAGGGTGGTGATGGTGTACCGGGTTCAGCTTCAGTAGCTTCTGGCCGGAGGGGAGTCCCAATATCCACAAAGTCACTTGTTGACTGTGGGGAGGAATCCATTGGCATGTCCACCTGTGGAACATGTTCTGGCTCAACATTGGCTTCTGGACCAATGTCGTCATGAGCAAGGTCTTCAGCTGCTGCAGTGTCTTCAGCAGCTGGGGTATCTTCTGGATTCTGAGTCTCTGTGGAAGCAGAATCATGCAGAACAACTCTTCTTTCTAAGTTCTCTGAGGCGGGAGGTGCCACAGAGATTGGCTTGATGACCAGGGGTTCTTGCTGAGGAGTTGTGGTTGATGTCGGAGCAGGAGGAGGAACTAGTGGTTCTGAAGTCTTTGATTTTCTTGTCTTCAACCTCTTCGGAGGTTGGGTTTCAGAGGCAGCAGCCTTGCGCTTCTTGGCTTCAGCTTCAGCTTTCTTGGTCTTCTTGCTATCAGTAGCAGAGGAAGACGGAGGTGCACGAGGACTAGAGAAGCCAGCTGGAAACTCAAGGCCATGGCGCACAGACGGTGTAGTGGAAGGCACATCCGAAGACATCGAAGCTTGCCTGGAGCGTGCAATGACTTCGGGAGCAAGAGCGGGCTGGCCAAGTGCTTTTCTCTTCAGCATGTCATTGTGAGCTTGGACCATGATTGCAGTCTTCCGCTTGAGGCGCGCAAGGGCGCCCTTGACAGCTTCACATCGCTTCTCGAAGGCTGCCTTGAGATCTGTCATCATCAGCTGATATCCCTTGATCTGCTCGGTGTTGAGTCTGTGCACATTTTGCTTGAAGAGCTCCTTTTCATGGCTGATCTTGGCCTTCATTTGCTTGGCCTTCCGAGCCACAATCAGTTCCTCGTTCACAAGACCTTGGAACGTGACACTCAGGCCAATTGGGAGCTGAAGTGCATCAATGCAGAGCAAGGGATCGGCAAACCATTCATCAATGAAGTGTTCAAAGATGACAGGATCAAACAGAGGTAAGTCTTCGAGCTTCTTGGCTTCCTCTTCTTTCTGCTGGATGAGCCTAGCTAAGGCTTCATCGTCGAACTCATCGTCAGACAGTTCAATCATGTTTGATTCGTCCATCAGTGACAAGGTAGGCTTCGGACCTCTGGATGCAACAGCTTTCCTTTTCATACACCTATGAAGGCGATCTTCGTCCTCAGGCTCTTCTGGATTATCACTGGGAGAGCGCGAAGCCTGAGGTGAGTGGTCAGATGGCTTGGGAGGCTTTGAAGCCTTGGGCTTTGAAGCTTTTGACCTCTTCAGAGGCTTCGGCCTTGGGGCTGGTGGACGCTCATCATCATCATCATCATCATCAGAGTGAGACTATGTAGGATCGGAGCCACGAATGCTCGATGGATGAGGATTGCTGGGAATTGGGGGCCTGAGCATGCATGGATAGAAGCCCATATTGATGTCTTCTGCCTTTGTCTTCGGATGAAGATTTCCGTATACAATATCTGTCCAAGGTGCCTTCTTAGCACATTTTGCATCATACTCAGCAGTCACAAAGTGGTAATTGAACCATTCCTCACTCCAATATCTTCGAATCCATTGGATTCGATTCTTGCGTTGTGTATATGTTTCTCCCTCATCTGACTTGTATTGCTCATAGAGCGCTGGAGGAAGATCTTTGGTAGTATTCTTACGTCTCTGCTTCCCTCCCTTCTTGACTGGATTGTTATCGGCCATTGGCTTTGACAAGGGCTTCAGCAAAGGCTTCACAGGAGTGTGCAAGTGTGAGCACGCACCAGAGGATTCCAGATGAATCTGCAAGTAGTCTGCAAATGAATTCAGACTATGAGATCCAAGCAATTTTGCTGCGGACATGTACCTGTGAAAGAGTTAGAGACGCGAGGGAAGAGGAGAGGTCATATGCATTCTCAGAAGATTTGGAATCTAGCACTGTGATTATAAGACATTGACCTTATACCGAAGACATTCACTTCTATAGAGAATATGGTGATTTCAGATTTGTACAAGTCCAAGGATTCGTACAAGTGAGGAATCAGACCAATTTTCAGACCACAAAGTGAACATATTTGGCAAGAATAGATCTAGATCTAGATGCGGTTGAGTGGAAGGTGAAGAAACAACAACCGACAAATTTCAGTAAGAATTTTAGATCAAAGCACGCGGTGAAAATAGATATTTATTTACCGCGATGACGAACGAGATGAACAACTCGACGAGGCAGAGAAGCCGAGCGGTTTGATCTGCCTCACCCTAACTTGGTGGAGGCAGACAGCTACGGCGGCGGTGAGCGGAAGATGAACGCGGCCGGCGTGAGTACGTCGTCGGAGAAGGCGTGGCAGCTAAGCACTACATCTCCGGCGGCGATGGAATCCAGCGACGGCGCTAGCATTTGGAGCACGTGGGTGGCGGAGGAAGGGGCAAGTAATAATGGAAGGGGGTTAACTTGTACTTATAGGGTGTGGAAACCTCCGAACAAGTTGGACGGATATGCCCCTGACTCCTCGGTTTATGTGGACACGTGGCATACATGCGAACCACCTGACAACCCACTACCATAATCGAAGCGGCGGCACGGGAGTTGTTTGCTAATTATGTCGAGACAGTTGAGATTTGAGAATTAAATATGTGGTTGATTTTTCTTCAGCTGTCAAGGACACATAGAAGACAGTCAACACGTGTCAATATAGAATGCATATGACTAGATTAGAACGGATTGGACGAGGAAGAATAGAAGAGAATGTCGGGTCCGACCACATTTACCTAGGAAAAAGTTGAAGACAGAGGTATAGGACAAATGCTGTATAGGACAAAGTTCCAATCCAAATGTAGATCTGCAATTATTTTTCAACTGAAACACATATAAACTTTGTTCCGAAGACATTCAAATCTCGAAGACATGTGAAGGATATGAGATAAAAGACAAAGAGATGAAAAGAAGCAATGTCTTCGAGTTTGGTTGGTGGCGTTACCCACCGTATAAGAATGTTTGACTCAGACACGACGCACAATTATCATGGCGCTTTGAGGTCATATTCTTCGTTAATGTATTCACACTCAGATTGTAAGTCTTCATGACTTGAAGACATACGTTACATCGTGTGTTTTGCATCAAAGTCATCAACATGCATAAGCGTTAGGATGTATTCCCATTCAAAGGACATTTGAGTATTCTAAGATATTTAGCTCACACCGCAACTTGGAAAACCTCTTCTCATCCAAAGGCTTCGTGAAGATATCTGCCAGTTGATCTTCGGTGTCAGCATGCTTGATGTTGATGTCGCCCTTCATCACGTGATCCCGGAGAAAATGATGTCGTATCTGAATGTGCTTTGTCTTCGAATGCTGTACGGGGTTGTGGGAGATCTTGATAGCACTCTCATTGTCGCAGTAGAGAGGTACATGCTTCAGGTTGATGCCGTAGTCCTTGAGTGTGTCATACCAAGCTCTTGGTGCTTGCTTGAGGCCATAGAGTGCCTTGTTGAGCTTGAAGACTTTGTCTGGTTGCTTTGGATCTTCAAACCCTGGGGGCTGAGCAACATATACTTCTTCCTCAATCTTACCATTGAGGAATGCACTTTTGACATCCATTTGATATAGGCATATGTCATGATGGTTAGCATAAGCAAGCAGTATACGAATGGCTTCCAGTCTAGCAACAGGTGCAAAGGTTTCACCGAAGTCAATACCCTCAACCTGTGTGTAACCTTGGGCCACAAGTCTGGCCTTGTTTTTGACGACTTGACCGGACTCATCTTGCTTGTTGCGGAAGATCCACTTGGTACCGATGATGTTGTGCTTCCTTGGATCAGGACGCTTTACGAGCTCCCACACATTGTTCAGCTCGAACTGGTGAAGCTCTTCCTGCATGGCTTGAATCCATTCCAGTTCCTTGAAGGCTTCATCTACTTTGGTGGGTTCTGTGATAGATACAAAAGCAAAGTGCCCACAAAAGTTAGCCAGTTGAGTAGCTCTTGAGCGAGTAAGTGGACCTGGTGCATTTATGTTGTCAAGCATTCTCTCAATTTGGACTTCATTTGCCACGTGCGGATGTGCAGGGTGAAGACTTTGTTCAGGCTGCTGAGCATTGTCGTCATCAGCAGCATTGTCTTCGGGTTCAGCATTGTCTTCGCGCTGAGTAGATGGAGGAATGATGGCTTCTTCTACAACCACTAGTTCTTCAGGCACATTTTCTCCGGTGCCCATCAGTCGAATAGCTTCATCAGGAGGTGGTTCATCTAGCACAGGAGGCAGGTGCTCTCTTTGCGAGCCATTAGTTTCATCGAAACACACATCTACAATTTCAACAACCTTGTTGTGAAGGATGTTGAAGACTCTGTAGGTGTGCGAATCCTTCCCATAACCAAGCATGAAACCCTCATGTGCTTTCGGTGCAAATTTAGAAGTGTGGTGTGGATCCCTTATCCAGCATCTTGCACCGAAGACTTTGAAATAACTTACATTGGGTTTCTTACCAGTGAGAAGCTCATATGATGTTTTCTTGAAGAACTTGTGAAGATAAACTTTGTTGATGATGTGACATGCAGTGTCAATGGCTTCAGGCCATAGCTTCCACGGTGTCTTGTATTCATCAAGCATGGTGCGAGCCATCTCAATAAGAGTCCTATTCTTGCGCTCCACAACACCATTTTGCTGGGGAGTATACGGAGCAGAGAACTCATGAGTGATGCCAAGGGTATCAAGAAGGGTGTCCAGGCCTGTGTTCTTGAATTCAGTGCCATTTTCACTCCTGATGTGCTTGATCTTGATGTTGTAGTTGTTCATACACCTATTTGCGAAGCGCCTGAAGACATCATGCACTTCAGTTTTGTAAAGAATGATATGCACCCAAGTGAATCGAGAATAGTCATCAACGATCACGAAGCCATATAGGTTTGCAGTGGTAGAGAAGGTGGAATAGTGAGTAGGGCCAAATAAGTCCATGTGTAGCAGCTCGAAGGGACGTGAGGTCGTCATGATAGTCTTCGAGGGGTGTTTGGCCCTGGTCATTTTCCCGGCTTCACAGGCACCACAGAGGTGGTCCTTCTTGAACTTGACACCCTCGACACCAATGATCAGCTTCTTCTTGGCGAGTGTGTGCAAGTTCCTCATCCCAGCATGCCCTAGCCTTCTGTGGCATAGCCAGCACTCCGAAGCTTTTGCTAGAAGACAAGAGGTAATCTGTGGTCCTGCAGAGAAGTCTACCATGTACAAGTCACCTCTTCGAAAACCTTCGAAGACTTTGGTTTTGTCAGAGGCCATTAGTACCACACATCGAAATTTGCCGAAGATGACAAGCATATGTAAGTCGCAGAGCATTGAGACAGACATCAAGTTGTAACCAAGGGATTCGACAAGCATGGCATTTTCCATGTGCCGGTCCCTTGAGATAGCAACTCTACCTAGCCCCAGCACTTTGCTGCTGCTCTTGTCAGCAAAGACGATGTGATCTTTTGTTGGAGGTCGTAGAGTTTGCTCCATCAATAGGCTTTGGTCACTAGTCATATGACTTGTGCATCCACTGTCCATAATCCATTCGGTGGCATTGGATTTGTCTTCCTGCATTGAGAATTAGTCGTGTTCACCAAAGCATGTAAAGGTAACATGCTAAGATGAGGATGTAGCAAAAGACAGTGGCAAGTATTCTGAATGAGGTATGCATTGATTTTCTTGCATTCAGACAAGAATATTTTCGGGTCCCCAGAGATGATCTTCGGGATAGGCTTCATCCTATCTGGAGACCCGATGCTGCATATAAGATATTAGTTCTTCTTAATCACCCACATACGAAGGGGTGGCTTAGAAGCAATGAGACGTAAGGCAGCATCAGAGAATTTAGGCAGAGATGCCCTAATAGCACGTTTCACAGGAGGGTTAGTGTACTCAAATGAATAAGCAGAGAAATTCTTTGTTGGATGAACGTAGCGGTTCATGCCATTGTGTACATATTCATGAGTCATCTGAGTCTTTTCCTGCGAAACAGAATGGTTAGTGCCATTGTATGAAGACTTATGTCTTCTCGAAGACATTGATCTAGGGTTTGTCTTCTTCTTGGGAGATGTCATCAAGACATTCACGCGAAGCTTCTCTAGAAGACATTTGGGGACCCAGATCTTCTTCATAGGTGAACCATTCCTGCAGTTAGTTCCAATAAATCTGGCAAACACTACACCATTTTGACATTTGAACAGTTTATAATTGGAATCAAAGGATTCGTCAATAATGAGAGGATTCACACAGTTGAAGCCTGATAATGTGGAAGGATCAACTGAAGGACCTTTTGCAGCAACCCATGTGGTTTTGGGGTACTGCTCAGGTGTCCAGTAGGATCCATCAACATTGAGGTTTCTTTCGAAACCTACACCCTCTTTCTTAGGGTTTTTGTTCAGTATAGTCTTCTTCAGGACATCACCAAGAATCTGATGCCCTTTCAGACTCTTGTACATGCCAGTTTCAAGCAATGTCTTCAACCTGTCATTGTCATCAATGATAGCAGTGGCTTCCTCAGATGAGGGGTTAGGTGCCACAGATACAGTTGACGATAAAGCATTTTCAGAATCATTTGAACATTCAGCAGTTGAGTCATTAGCTTCACGTGCAATACACTTTAAGCATGGAGCATCAAATTCATCCTGAGCGGTACTGATCTGCTCTGCTAGGAGTGAGTCATTTTCCTTCCGTAGGTCATCAAGTGCTTCCCTCAACTTTTCTAGATCAATCTTCTTCTGGAGATATTCAAGAGAAAGCTTTTCATGATCAGTTGAGAGGGCATCATGACGACTTTGGAGATCATCAAACCTTGAACGAAGACTACACATGTCTTCAGCCATAGTTTCGTTCAGACTCATCTCTTCGCGTAACAGGTCATCGCTTTTCTCTAGAGTAGTTTGCATTTTCTCCATGGCATGTTGTTGCTTGGTGGCAATTTTTACAAGTTTAGCATAGCTAGGTTTCTTGTCATTATCAGATTCAACCTCAGATTCAGAGTCATGACGTCAGGATTTTGAGGATACCTTGGAGGCTTTTGCCATGAAGCAGTAGGCTGGAGCAGCATCATCATCACTGGCTTCGGTGAAGAAGGAGCCATTGTCTTCGGGTTCGAAGACAGACGTGGAGAGATATTCCGAAGCCATTGCTAGTCCAGCTACTTCATCGTCAGATTCCTCCTCAGATGCTTCCTCAACTTCTGAACCAGATTCAGACTGTGAATCCATCTCCTTTCCGATGAACGCATGTGCCTTGCCAGATGAACTCTTCTTGTGTGATGAAGACTTTGCATACTTCTTCTTCTTCTTGTCATCGGAGTCATAGTCCTTGCTCTTCTTCTTGGATTCCTTCTCCCATCAAGGACAATTAGCGATGAAATGGCCAACTTTCTTGCACTTATGACAGGTTTGCTTCTTGCTGTCTCTTGAAGACATTTCACCAGACCTCTTGGAATCACGCTTTGAAGATTTTGTGTAGCGATTTGACTTGGCACCATCAGAACTGCATTCAGAGTTGTCTTCAGATGAAGACACAGCTTTGGCCTTCAATGCACGGGAGCGACTGTAGCTTGGTCCGTAGATATCACTCTTCTCAGCTTGTTGGAACTCGTGAGTGTTCAATCTCTCGAGGATATCGGCGGGATCCAAACTCTTGAAGTCAGGACGCTCTTGGATCATGAGTGCGAGAGTATCAAAGGAACTGTCAAGTGATCTGAGTAGCTTCTTCACGACTTCATGTTTGGTGATATCAGTGGCACCAAGTGCATTCAGCTCATTTGAGATGTCAGTGAGTCGATCAAAAGTGAGCTGAACGTTTTCGTTGTCAAGTCTCTTGAAGCGGTTGAACAGGTTGCGAAGCACATCAACACGAGAGTCTCTTTGAGATGAGACACCTTCATTCACTTTGGACAGCCATTCCCAGATTTGCTTAGCAGTGTTAAGTGCACTCACACGACCATATTGTCCTTTGGTCAGATGACCACAGATAATGTTCTTGGCGATGGAGTCGAGTTGAGTGAACCTCTTCACATCAGCAGCAGTAACACCTTCGCCAACATCGGGAATGCCCGCCATGATGACATACCATAGGTCATTGTCAATGGCTTCGAGATGCATGCGCATCTTGTTCTTTCAGTAGGGGTAGTCAGTGCCATCGAAGACAGGGCACACAGCGGAGACCTTGATTATCCCTGCAGTCGACATAGCTAAAACTCCACGGTGGTTAAACCGAAACACAGAACAAGGGAGTACCTTGCTCTGATACCAATTGAAAGTGCTAGTTATCGACTAGAGGGGGGTGAATAGGCGATTTTTATGAAAGTCTTCGAAACAGGGAATGTATTCGAATAGAGCGGAAACGTAAACAGGATCAGGTAGGGATATAATCAAGAATCTAATCTAGGCATGCATCACAGTGAAGACATACAAACAGGTTGAGCTTTAACATCATGCACAATAAGATGAGTCGAAGATAAACTTAGACAGCACGAAGATAAACAACAGGCATGATTGTCTTCAGGACAAGTCTTCAGTGATGAACAAGGAAAGGCTTCTTGATACAGAATAGGAATGCAAGAAAGTGAAGGATAGAACCCGTTGCTTGACGAAGACACAGTATTTGTTGGACCAGTTACAGTTGCTGTGACAACTGTACGTCTGGTTAGGGAGGCTGAGATTGAACTCAGAAGACCTCGTCTTCACCTTATTCCCCTTGAGCCGAAGTCACTTAGACAGCGCCCAATCACTCTAGTAAGTCTTTAGGCGAGACTTCCAAAACCCATACAAACTTGGTCACCCGGCGATCCACAATGACTCTTGGATTGCTCTAGACCCAGACGCCTAACCGTCTGGAAGATCACAGTCTTCAAGTGTAATAAGTCTTCAGTTCTCTCATAACAGAATGACTTCGGTGATGCTCAAACACTCTAGCTCTAGGTGTTTAGGTGTATCCTCGCAGGATGTGTCTCTCTCAATGTCTTCAAGGTGGGTTGCTCCAAAACGACAACGGCCGTATCTCTCTCTGAGCAGCCACCTTCTCATGGTGGAGGGGGTGGGCTATTTATAGCCAGCGGGCAACCCGACCTGATATGACCGAAATGACCCTGGGTCAATGGCCAACCGACACGTGTCACAACGGTCGGATTTCAAACACACGCGGCAGCTTTACTTGGGCTACAAGTAAAGCTGACTCAACCAACTCTGGAAGAGATTTTCTCTCATTGTCTTCGCTCGAAGACATAGGTATGGGTTGAGCATCACGTCAGCATCTGTCTTCGATAACATCGACCCCACTTAACAGTACGGTGGTTCCTATGACTCAGGAAAGAAGAAACAAAACTACCAAAAGACTTCGTCTTCGCGTTTCATTATCTTCGGACGAATGTCTTCGTCTACCACCAATGGCTTTAGCTGTCATCAATATCTTCGGACATTTTTGGGGGTCGTCTTTGACAGCTAAACTGAAACTCCAGGGACTTCTCTCTGTGTTAACCTGTGAACTCTCACAAACACATTAGTCCCTCAACCACGTTTGTCTTCAATACTCCAAAACCAAACAAGGGTGGCACTAGATGCACTTATAGCTATAAATAGAGGCTAGGCTGCTCTGTAGAGGGGGTAGGATGACACACCACCGAAAACACACACGCGAGGCAACTCATCACTGTACTAGTTCATCCACGAACCTCCTCGTGAGGCAATCCACCAAAGGCAGGAGTAGGGTTTTACGCTTCGCAGCGGCCCGAACCTGGGTAAACTCTCATGTGTTATCTTCTTCCTTGCCATCGAGCGGGGACATCGCGTTGTGAGCTTGGAGGGGTGAAGCTGTTGGGGATCTTCGCACATGCCCGTGGGTTTGAACCTCTTAGGGTTTTGCGGAGCCCGAAATCCGACATTAGGACTGACAAAATCTTCCGGTTGTATCACATACAACCTTTCCTCACGGATACCGTTAAGGAAACGATGTTTTGACATCCATCTGCCAGATTTCATAATCGAAAAATGCAGCAATTGCTAACATAATTCCAATAGACTTTAGCATCACTACGGGTGAGAAAGACTCATCGTAGTCAACTCCTTGAACTTGTCGGAAACTTCTTTGCGACAAGTCAATCTTTATAAATGGTGACATTTACCATCAGCGTCTGTCTTCTTCTTAAAGGTCCATTTGTACTCAACGGCATGCCGTTCAACGGGCAAGTCTACCAAAGTCCATACTTGGTTTTCATACATGGATCCTTTCTCGGATTTCATGGCTCCTAGCCATTTGTTGGAATCCGGCCCCCCCATCGCTTCTTCATAGCTCGTAGGTTCACTGTTGTCTAACAACATGACCTCCAAGACATGATTGACGTACCACTCAGAGGCGGTACGATTTCTTGTCAGCCTACGAGGTTCGGTAGTAACTTGATCCGAAGTGTCATGATCATCATCATTATCTTCCTCTTCATTCGGTGTAGGCGCCACAGAAACATCTTTCTGCGCCGTGCTACCATCCAACTGAATTGACGGTTCAATAACCTCATCAAGTTCTACCTTCCTCCCACTCAGTTCTTTCGAGAGAAACTCTTTCTTGAGAAAGGACCCGTTTTTAGCAACAAACACTTTGCCCTTGGATCTGAGATAGAAGGTATACCCAACTGTTTCCTTAGGGTATCCTATGAAGATGCACCTTTCCGCTTTGGGATCGAGCTTATTAGACATAAGCGTCGCATTCCCAAACTCTGAGAAATGACAGCCTAGGTTTCTGCCAAATCAAAATTCATACGGTGTCATCTCACCGGACTTAGATGGTGCCCTATTTAAAGTGAATGTAGTTATCTCTAATGCATAACCCCAAAACGATAGTGGCAAATCGATAAGAGACATCATAGTACGTACCATATCCAATAGAGCACGACTATGACGTTCGGACACACCATCACACTATGGTGTTCAAGGCGGCGCGTGAGTTGTGAAACAATTTCCACATTGTCTTAAGTTGCATACCAAACTCGTAACTCAGATATTTACCTCCACGATCATATCGTAGACATTTTATCTTCTTGTCAAGATGATCTCAAACTTCACTCTTAATTTGTTTGAACTTTTCAAACGTTTCAGACTTGTGTTTCATTAAGTAACAATCCCCATATCTACTCAAATCATCAGTGAAGGTAAGAAAATAGCGATATCCACCGCACGCTTCAACACTCATTGGACCGCATACATCAACATGTATCATTTCCAATAAGTCACTTGCCCGCTCCATCATACCGGAAAATGGGGTCTTACTCATCTTGCCCATGAGGCATGGTCCGCATGTCTCAACCGATTCGAAATCGAGTGAGTCAAAAGATCCATCAGCATGGAGTTTCTTCATGCGCTTTACACCAATATGACCTTGGCGGCAGTGCCACAAGCATGTGGTACTATCATTATTAACTTTTCATCTTTTGGCATCAATATTATGAACATGTGTATTACTACGATCGAGATTCAATAAACCATTCTCATTGGGTGCATGACCATTGAAGGTATTATTCATGTAAACAGAATAACCATTATTCTCTAACTTGAATGAATAACCATATTGCAATAAACATGATCTAATCATGCTCTTGCTCAACGCAAACACCAAATAACATTTATTTAGGTACAACACTAATCCCGAAGGTAGAGGGAGCGTGCGATGGTGATCACATCAACCTTGGAAACACTTCCAACACGTATCGTCACCTCACCCTTAGCTAGTCTCCGTTTATTCCGTAGCTTTTACTTTGAGTTACTAACATTAGAAATCGAACCGGTATCTAATACCTAGGTGCTACTAGGAGTACTAGTAAGGTACACATCAATAATACGTATATCAAATATACTTCTGTTGACGTTGCCAGCCCTCTTATCTACCAAGTATCTAGGGCAGTTCCGCTTTAGTGACCGTTCTCCTCATAATAGAAGCACTCAGTCTTGGGTTTGGGTTCAACCTTGGGTTTCTTCACTGGAGCGGCAACTGGCTTGCCATTCTTGAAGTTTTTCCCTTCTTGCCCTTGCCTTTCTTGAAACTAGTGGAACGTCACCGAACGTTACCGAAACGTCAATACTTCCGAAACGTCACCGAACGTTAAATGTGCAGACCCTGCGGGTTCGAGAACTATGTAGGCATGATCGAGACACCTCTACGGTCAATAACCAATAGCGGGACCTGGATGCCCATAGTGGTTCCTACATATTCTACTAAGATCTTTATCGGTTGAACCTCTATGTCAAGGATTCAGTTAATCCCGTATGCTGTTCCCTTTGTTCTTCGGTATGTTACTTGCCCGAGATTCGATCGTCGGTATATCTATACCTAGTTCAGTCTCGTTATTGTCAAGTCTCTTTACTCGTTCCGTAATACAAGATCCCATGGCTAACTCTTTAGTCACTTTGCTTGCAAGGCTTATTGTGATGTTGTATTACCGAGTGGGCCCTGAGATACCTCTCCGTCACACGGAGCAACAAATCCCAGTCTCGATCCATGCCAGCTCAACAGACACCTTCGGAGATACCTGTAGAGCATCTTTATAGTCACCCAGTTACGTTGCGACGTTTGATACACACAAGGTTTTCCTCCGGTGTCAGTGAGTTGCATGATCTCATGGTCATAGGAACAGATACTTGACATGCAGAAAACTATAGCAATAAACTAACACGATCATATGCTACGTTCATAGTTTGGGTCTTGTCCATCACATCATTCTCCTAATGATGTGACCCCGTTATCAAATGACATCTCATGTCTATGGCTAGGAAACCTTGACCATCTTTGATCAACGAGCTAGTCTACTAGAGGCATACTAGGGACACAGTGTTGTCTATGTATCCACACATGCAATTGAGTTTCCAATCAATACAATTATAGCATGGATAATAAACGATTATCATGAACAGGGAAATATAATAATAACCATTTTATTATTGCCTCTAGGGCATATTTCCAACACTAAGGTGCCTTCCATGAGGCGCACACATGAAGGATCCACTCTGGAGGGTGTTGCAATATGTTCATGATTCGCTTATAGTGGGTGGCTAGAGTGAGTGAGTGACAGAAGCTTACACCTGAGTAAGTGGGTTGTTTACGTATTGGTGTAAAGGGGACTTGATGTTTAATGCTATGGTTGGGTTTACCTAATGATTTCTAGTAGTTAAGGATGCTTGCTAGAGATCCAATCATAAGTTCATATGATCCAAGTACGGGAAATATGTTAGCTCATGCCTGTCACGCCCAAGATGCGATCCTATCCTTATTTTTGGCACGAGGGCCTAGACAGGGATAGAAGCGCATCTCGTCGTTTTGCAAGAATGGATATCATTACAAGTACATGTAAAGAAGATATGAGTATACGGAATTGGCTTACACTCACCACAAGCTACATCAAGATCACATCAATACAACAACATATACAATCATCATACAAAAGAGCAGGGTCCGACTACGGACGAAAACAAACGATAAAACGACATCCATCCTTGCTATCCCAGGCTGCCGCCTGGAACCCATCCTAGATCGATGATGAAGAAGAAGAAGAACTCCAAATCAAACAAGCATCGCTCTCACGTCAAATCATCGCATTACCTGTACCTGCAACTGTTGTTGTAGTAATCTGTGAGCCACGGGGACTCAGCAATCTCATTTCCAAGGGTATCAAGACTATTAAAGCTTAATGGGTGAGGTATGGTTAAGTGGTGAGGCTGCAGCAAGCACTAAGCATTTATTTGAGTGGCTAACTTACGAGTACAAGAATAAAGGGGGATGATCGTCGCATAAACAAACGTGAACTAGCAATGATCTCTAAGAGATCCTGAACACCTACTTACGAACAAACATAACCCCACCGTGTTCTCTCTCGGATCAGAAATTCACAAGAGACAGTCACGGTTACGCATACGGTTGGTGTATTTTATTTGAGTTTACTTCAAGTTTGCTATGACCGGGTGTTAAATAAAGTTTTCAAGTTGCCACGTAACCGCGGGCACGGCTTTCCGAAAGATTTAAACCCTGCAGGGGTGCTCCAACTCATCCATCACAAACTAACCACACGCCGCGGGAATAACCTCGACCACGAATCTCATGGTCTTCCTAGGCAATTCCACTGGAAAACCGCAACCTCGAGATAGCCCGAAGTATTCTCAGAATTCCTCGCACAAGACGTTCGAGAAAGGTAAAACAAGTCCAGCAAGACCTCCCGACGTGTCAACGATCCCGATAGGAGCCGCGTATCTCGTTCTCAGGACACGGCAGATAAGCACAGCGTACAGTGGCCTGATAGACATCTCCCGATTTGCCCCGGGTTGGCCCCGCACACGACTCTAGTTTGGACCAACACTCATGAGGAGCACTAGCCCGGGTTATTGATTAATTACCCACGGGGTCCGGAAAGTCCCTATGCAATTTTATTAGTTATTAGGCAAATGTAGTACCAATGTTGGGCCTTGACAGACAAGTTTTATCCTAAAACGAAAATCAAGGGGGTCCGCATAACAACCCCGAGCATGTTAGGAGCGCTCAATTATGGAACATAACACCGGTACACAAGTAACTAGAGCGGCAAGAGTGGAACAAAACACCGAGCAAAAGGCCAAGCCTTCCACCCTTTTCCAAGTATATATGTGCATTAAATTAAATAGCAATAATATTGTGATATAACAAAAGGATATCCATGTTGGCACATGGAAACAATTTGCACCTGCAACTAGCAACGCTATAAGAAGGGCTGAGCAAGCGGTAACATAGCCAAACAATGTTTTGCTGGGATGTGGAGGGGTTAGAGGCTTTTCATGGCAATTTGGGAGGCTTGACATACAAGTGGTAGGTAGCGAGACAGCGATAGAAACGAGACATCTAGCATGGCAATGATAGTAATGGTATCCAGGGAAATGATCATCTTGCCTGAGATCCCGCTTGGAAGAAGAACGAATCCATGAAGAAGACGAACCAACGTAGTCGAATGAATCCTCACACTCCGAACGCTTTCGGAACTCTATCGAGAAGAAGCAAACCGAAAACAACAATCAACACACGAGAACACCACAACATAGGCATGACATGATGCTCTTCAAATATGATGCATGTTATGCATGACATGGCAAGCACAACAATCAACTTCTACACATTAAGTGAAGCTCAATATGCAACGAGTTCCATATTGACGAAACTCCACATTCAAATATTTAGTTCACTCCCGTTTAGGTACACGACAATATTAAATGTTGTTAAACATGGCAAGAGGTGAAGCATAAGTAAACTAGACATCTAGGCATATTAAATGAGGCCGGAAACAACATATAGCATTTCCGAAACGACCACATATGTTAATTTCGAAATTGGTCCAGATCTGAACTAATCATGTTTAATATTTGTTAAACAGCAAAAAAATGCACCATGTGATTCTACTCGTCATTCTAGTCGATTTACATATATAGATCATATAAAACGGAGCTACGGCCTAAAAGATATGACCATCACAAGATAATATGCCATGAATGCAAAATGCATGAAAATGACAACCACAAGCACTTCAAAACATGAATGCAGCAAGATATTATGATCGTACATGAGATTCTAAGCAAGATTCATATGGAACATGTTCAAAACGGAGCTACGGTTCAACCACAAACACCAATACAAGTTTTATTTGAAATCTGCCCAAAACAGCAACATGGCATATTGCACACATGAGAACAACAAGCTACAAGATTCTAAAATGCACAAACTAAGCATGGCGCAGTATCATATAACACACACTTCATTTCATCTTCACATTTCATACTCAAAATAGTTATGGAACACATGGTAGGAAGCTCACAACATGGCAATAAAATATAACAGTTTAGGACTTAGTGAAAATCACAGTCTTTAGCATAGCAGATTTTCATGGAGGCATATTGGCAGCAGTAAGACTATATGCTACAGGTCATATATTGGCATGAAACTTAACAGCATGCTAGAGGACATTGTTAACTACATATAACTCCATTGCACCAACCCCAAAGGGGCTGTAGATCACTAGCAAAACACATGGCAAGACAGCAACAAAATATTACAGATTCCAGACTTAGTGAATATTACAGTAGACATGAGCAACAGTTTTTAACAGATTGACATATTGGACAACATAATTAATTATGATGCTAAACCAATTCATGCAAACTATTGGCACAACATGATAGGCAACAACATGCTTAACAAAAGACTCCTTGGTGGCAACCACAAAAGACTCCTAGATCAATAGCAATTCACATGGCAACATGGCAACAAAATAACAGTTACTCAGACTTAGAAATATTTTGGACCCTCAAAACAGCAATATTTTAAGGCATGTGGCAACAAGAAAATAACACCTAAACATGCATTTCTATAGCAACCCAAAATACCAGGCCTAACACACATGTCCAAGGGCATATCTCATGTTCAAAATTACTTCATATCATGCATGGATTAATTCACACAAAATAAACAAAAGGGCATCATAGCAAAATAACATGCATACAAAAATTGCTCAAATGACAAAACTAATTACACAGATAATTTCTATGGATTTTCTACCCCAAAATCATATATAATATGTGGGTTTTAACTATAAAACAAATGGCACCACATATATGCGAGATTAGGACATAAACCGTTTTAGCAAGCCATGTATGCAAAATAAATGCAACCAACACACCTAATATTTTTAGCATGCATGAAAAAGGCATATAACAATGCTATACATTTTACATATTAGGTTTGTTTAATTCGGATGCACGCTTAAATATTGATGCACAATGCAATATGACATATAAGCAAATTATCCGAAAAATGGCATTTAAACATTTATGAAAGTGGGATATTGTTACTCTACACAAAATTCTAGTCATTTTTCATATACGAAATATTTGGATCCGGTGCACGGTTAATTAATTATCGACATTTTAAAACATGGCTTTTTCTGAAATTATGACATGCCATGGGTAATTGACAAATTCACAGGATATATATATAAAAAAAAGCTATTGGACCGAATCTGCGAGTTGCTGGACTAAATAGGCAATGGGCGCAACATAGTATTAAACGCTCTGGGCGAGGGATAGGACAATCGGGCGCTCACCTAGGGCCTAACAGGTCGGTCGGTGCACAGAGCTGGGCCGGCGGGGTCACGAGGCCGCGGCTGACTTGGGCCGAGCGGCCCACAGCGGGTCAACGGGCGAGGCCGCTCGATCCCGTCCTCCTGCTCGCTCCCGAGCAGGGCCATGGCGCGGCGGTGCTCGGCTATCGCCAGCGACGCGGAGCCGAGGCGCGGAGCGAGGTCGGAGACGGACGGAGGGCAACCGGAGCGGCTGGATCCGGTCGCCGGGGGCCTGATCCCCTCGATCCCGAGCGGATCCGGGCGGCGGGGAGCTCCAAGCTCGTCCATGGCGGCTAGGAGAAGAACGGCGAGGCGGCGGCGGGACGAGGCCATGGCGGGATCTGGCGGCGGGGCACGCGGTGACGGCGAAGCGGGGCTGGGGCGGCACGACGGAGCTCCGACGAGGGGCCGGCAACCGGCGGCACGGGCGAAGCTCCCCTCGGGCGGAGCCAGGGATGTAGTGGGAGGAGCTCGGGAGCTCGGGGAGCAGGGCGCCTGGGCTGGCTCGGGCCCGATTCGGCCGGGGGCGGGCCAGCTTCGGGCCCCGACGGGCCGCGGGCGCGGTGGGAGGAGGTGGAGGGCGGCGTGCTAACATGTCGGCACGGGGGTGGCTGCGGTTGGCGGCTCCGGCGGCTCAGGGGGGTTTTGGCGGCGACAAGTGGCAGCGGCGGGCTGGCCGGCGCGGAAAACAAGCTAGGCAGCGGCGACTGTGGAGTGGAGGCATGGTTTTCGAGGCAGGGAAGGGAGGAGGGCTATATTTGGAAGGGAGGCCTTCCTTTTATAGTCTGGGGGCTAGGGTTAGGGGGGGTTTGATCCGGTTTCGACCGTACGATCTCGATCGGACGTCCGGAAGCGGAGGGGGGTTAGGATAGGCTTTGTGGGCTGTGGAGAGGGGGTGTGGGCTGAGAAGAGAGGGAGGTTGGTGGCCCGTGACATGATTTATTAGAAAACCGAAAAAACGTCCGATAATTTGACCGATGACGCGCTGCTACATTCGACCGTTCGGGTATCAAACGGACTCTGATTGCGACGAAATTTGGCAGGCGGTCTACCTATAATATAATAAGACTGCACGCCAAGTTCCGACCCAATCCGAGAATATTTTCCGCGTGCTTTTAAAAGCATTTTTTTTGCTACGGGCGCGTGCGTGTGTGGTTGGTCTCAAAACGGTCAACGGGGGAACCGGCCACTACTAGCGGATGCAAGTTTTGAAAACATGACGGCAACGGAGTGCCAATGCAATGCGGATGATGCGAATGATGTGATGAAGAATGCGAAAGACAAACGAATCACACGACGACAATGGAATAAAAGGGGAATCTTCTGGAGCGTCGGTCCGGGCTGTTACAATGCCTCTCCCTCATATAAAATTGCAAGAATGATTACCGATCTTGTTATCAATTGCCTAGGATGATTCCGCACACCATACCATCATTGTTCCACACTCGCTATTTGTAATATATTGTGATTATTCTAAATCCATTTAGTGCAGAAACTATTTTTCATATTTGAGTTCTCCAATATCATGCAAAGCTATCCTCTTTATACCCACAACGCATTTTTATTTCTCGTTACTAGATAGAAGCAAACGTTCGGTGTATGTAGGGTCGTATCGGTGGCAGATAGGACTTGAGATAATATTGATCTTACCTTTAGCTCCTTGTGGGTTAGACACCCATACTTATCGCGTCCATCTTTGGAGAGTGCTATGATGATTCCTTGCACTTGGTGATTATCAGCTAGTTTTAGACTTTGCTGCTAAAAGAAATTTTATTGAGATGGATTCTAATGTTGCTTGTGAGATAGTAGAAGGAATGGTGGGAACTCCCCCCATTACCTCAAATCTATTCTTTTACACATGAAGGAATTCAAATATTAGAGAAACTAGGGGATTTGCAGAAAAACTTAAGTGTGATACAAAAAGTTAAGGAACCTATCAAAACCTTAGGCCGTAGTCTTCATCGCATGAATTCTTTCGTTACCACAGCTAATAAAAAGCTTGAGTCCTTAGAGAAACTTGTGACAACACTTTCAGAGGCTACGGTTAAAAGGAAAGAACCTCCCGGGTTGGAAAAAGGGCCCGCTAAGGTAGCCAAAGTGGATGATAGAAAGGACAACACTTGATACTATGCATTATGCCTAGCTAGGGGCATAAAACAATATCGCTTGTTGGGAGGCAACCCAATAGTTATCTTTCTTTTTTGTTTTTTACTTTCTTTCATGGTGTGATAAAATGATTATTTCTACTGTAATGATTGTGTTTTTATGTTTAAATTAGTGTTTGTGCCAAGTAAACCCTTTGGGGTGACTTGCATGATAAGTAAAACTGATACGGTGGAAAAAAGTGAAATTTTTGCATCCATTGCAGAATTTCTGTGAGTTTACTGGAACATCTTTTTGATATGAATTTTTTACACAGTATTGGTATACAAATTCCCCAGATTGTCCTAATTTTTTAGAATTTTTGGAGTTACATAAGTATGGTGATTGCACAGATCATTACAGAATGTTCTGTTTTAGACAGATTTTGTTTTTGCTTGCATAGTTTGCTTGTTTTTTAGAAGTTAGAATATCGTAACTTATGCAATAATAAAATATGAATCAATTTATAACAGTACCTAAAGTTTTTGATTTACCTATCATACTAACAGAGCTCATGAGTTTTCTGTTGAGTTTTGTGTGCTAAAGTTTTGAAGTTTTGGGTGCTATCACGACGGATGAAGGAATAAGGAGCGGCAAAGAGCCTAAGATTGGGGATTCCCAAGGCACCCCAAGGTATATTCTAGGAATACTCAAGCGTTTAAGCTTGGGGATGCCCCCAAGGCATCCCCTCTTTTGTCTCAATCCATCGGTGTGTCACTTGGAACTACATTTTTATTCATCACATGATATGAGTTTTGCTTGGTGCGTCTTGTGTTTTAGTTTGCTTTTGTTTTAGTTTTCAATCATTGTTTGCTGGACACACCTACTTGACAGAGACACATGATCACCATAATTTTTTAGAATACTCTATGTGCTTCACTTATATCTTCTAAGCTAAGCAGTTGCTCTAGTGCTTCACTTATATCTTTTAGAGCATGGTGGCGTATATATTTTAAAGAAATAATTGCACTCTTGTTCTTCACTTAATTTTTTTTGAGAGTCTAATATATAGGGACAGTAATTTGCATGGGTTATAAGACCAGTCCAAAAATAATAGGTATTCAAAGAGAGCATAATCAAAACCTTCATGTAGCACATAAAAGAGAAATTGTGGGTTAATGATACTGATGTGGTAATATGAACGGGCGTGAGTGCATGGCTGTTGGTTAGTAGAAATATCGATAGTTAAAGGGTGTTAATTTGTTGTTCATCTAAATATTGGTTATGGCATGGTGTTGATGTGTGAGAATTCTTATTCCTCGTTGAAAACCTAGTGTTGTTTAGGTCGGGGGGGGGGGGCGATGGTTAACTCCTACCAACCTCCTTCCTAGGGGCATGGGAGTGGTACTTTGCTTTGTGAGAGCTAATAAAGCTTTGCAATAAGTATGTGAATTCTTTATGACTGTTGTGAATCCATGGATGTACGCACACTCACCTTTTCATATATGCTAGCCTCTTCGGTACCATGCATTGCCCATTCTCACCTCGAAGATCGGTGCAGCTTTCGCCGGTGCATCCAAACCCCGTGACATGATACGCTCTGTTGCACATAAGCCTCATTATATAATCCTCAAAACAGCCACCATACCTACCTATCATGGCATTTTCATAGCCATTCCGAGATATATTGCCATGCAACTTCCATCGTTACATCATATGACTTGTACACTCATTTTCATATTGCTTTGCATGATCATGTAGCGGAGATAATATTTGTGGCAAAGCCATCGTTCATCATTGTTTACATGTCACACTAGATCATTGCACAGCCTGGTACACTGCCAGATGCATTCATATAGAGTCATATTGTTTAGTAGTTTTTCATATCGAGTTGTCAGTAAATAAAAGTGTGAAGATTATCATTATTAGAACACTATCCCAGTGAGGAAAGTATGATGGAGACAATGATTGCCCCACAAGTCGGGATGGGACTGAAAGCACATATGCTCCCTTGGAGGTTTTGATAATTCAACTAATAGTTTTACCTAGTTTATTTCAGATGAAGTCCACAGAGAGAATTGGCTGGAATGTGGGGAGAATCCCCAAGGAAAGAAGAAGAAGAAGAAGGAATAGGATTGGCAAGTTATCAATCTTCAAGATTCTACATTTTGCATTTTATGAGAAATCACACTTGAGTCCATAGGAAAGCCAATACTATTAAAAGGGGATGAGGTATCCATGATGATCTGGTTGCTCAAGTGCTTAGAGTTAGCCACCAAAAACACCTATGAAATTTTCCCACAAAATACTCTGTCTAAACCCTACCACTCAAATTCGGTGCCACCAATATTTCCAAATCGACCCTATCGAGTTTCACCCTAGACAGATCCAAAGCTAAACCCTAAGGTCTCGGTGACACCAAGTTTCATTTCGGTGAAACCGAAATCAGTGACCATCTTTCAGGTGCCCTATTTCTAAGAAGCCGTGATGGAATAGACAAGGTTGCTACTTTGCGGACCCTTATGGGTGGAGCCCTCCATGGACTCTCGTCATTGTTACCCTCCGTGGGTTGAAGTCTCCATCAATGTGGATGTATGATAGCACCACCTATCGGAACCACGGGAAAAATCTTCGTGTCTCCAACTGCATTTGATCTCCTCTTCTCGACTCTTACTTACATGTGATTTTCTTTACTTTCCGCTTCTATACTCGTTGACGTGCATGTGTAGGGTGTGCTAGACTTGCCAGAATTGCTAAAATCTGTCAACCATTAAAATTGGGAAAAGGTTAGGTTTTTTAATTTGTCAAGTAGTCTATTCACCCACCCCCACCCCCTCTAGACGTCCCTTCTCGATCCCACAAAGACTCCGGACGAAAAAAAATAAAAAGGAGAAATAAAAAGAAAAAAAGGAAAAAGGAGAAAAAGAAAAAAAGAAAGAAAGAAAAAAAATAAGAAGTAAAAAAGAAAGAGAAAAAAAAGAAAAAAATTAGAGATAAAGAGAGAAGGGACAGTTCTACTACCTATTTTTTCACACTTGCGCTTAGAGGAAGCACCATGTTTTTCATATAGAGAGTCTCATGTTTGTCATTTTCATATACTAGTGGGAATTTTTCATTATAGAACTTCTCTTGTATATTCCGATGAAGGGCTTCCTCAAATGCCTGAGGTCTTCATGAGCAAGCAAGTTGGATGCACACCCACTTAGTCTCATTTGAGCTTTCATACACTTATAGCTCTAGTGCATCCGTTGCATGGCAATCCCTACTCCTCGCATTGATATCGATTGATGGGCATCTCCATAGCCCGTTGATCCGCCTAGTTGATGCGAGACTTTCTTCTCCACTTTTACCCCTTTGAAACCTACCACCAAATTCTATTCCACCTATATGCTATGTCCATGGCTCAGGCTCATGTATTGAGTGAGGTATAAAATGCTGAAGCGCGTGAAAAACTACTATCCAATTGCTTGGCTTAACACCATGGTGCTTGACATTTGTATCTATGTGGTGAAGACGGAGCCATGCCATGCTAATATGATAAAATGAATGGGGGGTAAACATTCTTTAAGACTCGTATATTTTGAAAGTTGATGATTGTGTTATTCATGCTTATGGATATTACTATGTTAATGTTTGTTGATTCGTCGTTTCTCAATGATCATACATGAAAATATTACATGTGGGTAGCATGTCGCATCAAAAATTCTGTTTTTATCATTTACCTACTCGAGGACGAGCAAGAATTAAGCTTGGGGATGCTGATACGTCTCCAACGTATCTATAATTTTTTATTGTTCCATGCTATTATATTATCATTCTAGGATACTTTTTAGGCAATTACTTGTTGTCTTATATTATTTTGAGCACTAACCTATTAACCTAGTGCCAAGTGTCGGTTGTTGTTTTCTAAGTGTTTTCGGCTTTTCAGGAATACTGTACCAAATGAAGTCCAAATACCCCGAAACTTTTCGATGATTTTTTCTGGACCAAAATAAGACCTGGAAGCTTCGGAGGAAGACCGGAGGGCACACGAGGTGCCCCAAGCCAACAGGGCACGCCCAGGGGGGTGGGGCGCGCCCTGATGGCTTGGGGCCACCTTCCCGACCATCTGGCCCTGATCTGTGGCCTACAAATTCTCTAATATTGCAAAAACCCTAGAGAGCCTCCAGAAACACTTTTTCCGTCGCCACAAGTCTCTGTTCCGCCGTGTGCCCATCTGGAGTCCTGTTCTGGTGCCTTCCCGGAGGGGGGGGGGGGTCAATCATGGAGGGCCTCTACATCAACCTTGCTGCTCCCATGGTGATGTGTGAGTAGTTCACCGCAGACCTATGGGTCCGTAGTTAGTAACTAGATGGCTATCTCGCTCTCTATGTTCTTCATTGTCAAGATCACCGTGATTCCCGCGGTGATCTATCTTATGTAATCAATCTTTGCGGTGTGTTTGTTGGGATCCGATGAATTGTGGGTTTATGTTTAGATTATTCATGAAAAGATATTGAATACTTGCTGGTATTTTATTTTCACGATTGTTATAGCTTTCTGATGCTCTCCGATCTATCGGTTTGGTTAGGCCAACTAGATTGATTTATCTTCAAGTGGGAGTGGTGCGTTGTAGTGGGTGAGGGAGTCCGGGACTAAGGTGTCCTCGGGCCGTCGGCCTATCCCTTATGGGCCGGATAGGTGGGCTGCTCTATGGCCACCGCATGGAAGCCGAACTATAAGACAACCTCATATTCAGGAAGGAGACCTTCAGTGCCTTGGTGTGTCCTCCAAGTCAAGATGAGGAGATCGGCGCGTTTATCCTTGATGGTAACTGACTATGTGTAACCCTAGGTACCCCTGGTGTCTATATAAACCAGAGGGTTTAGTACGTAGAGGGAGAGAACCAATATTCCAAGTCATCTAGTGTTTAGTTCCTTTGATCTCGTGGTAGATCGACTCCGTAATCGTTACACACACACATCAATACAATCAAGCAGGACGTAGCGTTTTACCTCTTCGAGAGGGCCTGAACCTGGGTAAACATTGTCTCCCTGTTTCCTGTACCCCATTGATCCAAGATCCACAGTTCGGGACCCCCTACCCGAGATCTGCCGGTTTGGACACTGACATTGGTGCTTTCATTCAGAGTTCCGCTGCGGGATCATCAAAAGGATTGATGGCACGTTCGATCATCAGCAACGACGAATGTAAGGGGGACGTTTTCATTCCTGGACAGATCTTTGCGTTCGGCAGCATCGTGCTGCATGCCGGTCCGACCGGCCGTCTTGGCCAGATCGGATGCTTGGCTCCCAGTCAGGAGATCCGGTTTGGAAGCCTGGAATTCGTCGCCGACTCCCGAGGAGATCTCTTTCCGACGAAGCTCTCGGACCCCCTTGAGGAGCTCGCGAGTCCTGACACTTCAACGTCGCAACCAGTGAACCCTGCCATCGAGGCAGCTTCCGCCCTGGGTCCGGCCTTAAAGCCCGATCCAATCGAGGTGCCCGGGCCGATTTCGGTCGAGCACTGCCCGGGCGCGGTTTTAAACACCCCCGAAGCCGCGGTACTATGGATCGACCCTGTACACTCCGGGACCATGGATCCCGCAGACCTCACGTCATTGAACGAGCTACTTGATCGAATCCAAGTCATAGGGATAACCAACAGCCAACCCTTGATCTATGATCGGATCGGGTTTAAACCCGACGACAGAGAAATTAACATCCCACCTATCACACACTTGGTCGCAACCATTGAGGACTTGGCCGATGGTTCACCCTCGCAGCCACCGGTGCTAAGGATGGTCTATGTCCGGGTTCCCGATCACAAGGATCAACCCCCTGGTTCGAAATCCGGACACTTCCCCGGAGGAAGTTCGGGATCGGACCCCAATTCTACACACGACCTGGAGTCTGTGCGGCAGTGTCCGGCTGATAACCCGGACCCCGAACCCGCCACGCCAGATTCCACTATGGAACAAGACACGACCGCCAATGTTTCAAGCTCACACCCCACAAGGATGCAAAGTTTTCCCCCGCCCACCCGCACGCCGAGTACTCTCCAAGTAATTTGGGAATACCTGACATATGGGACCTAATGTCCGTTAAACAACAGCCAAGGGAAACGGTCCACCACTTCTGGGCTAGATTCCTCCTTGTCAAAAACAGGATGGCAGATTGCGGCGATCAGGACATTATATTAACCTTCCGTTATAAATTCCGCGACGAAGGAGTCCTGAATGCTCTCGCCCATCGCCACGTCCAAAGCTTCACGGAGTTGTCGGACCTGCTCCACAAATACTGCGCCATGGAAAGTACCTAGCAGGCTCAACAGATGCGCGCAGAGTCAATCCACGCCGAAGAACCCAGGAGACCTCGGCGGAAGCACGCAGCTACATGATGTCCGACCGAGCATGAGCCCGCCGAGAAAAAGAACAAACCCCTTGCAGGATCTAGAACCGTCCTGGATGACTTATTAGATAAGTCGTGCCCCATTCACTCTGTCCTGCTGAACACGAACCCAACGCATAGCCTGCGAGCTTGCTGGGTCATCAAGCAAGTCGCAAAGAGCGGAGAGACCATCCTTACGATCTCACCCTCAAGCATACGATCACCAACGCCACCAGATAACAACGTCGAGATCCTAATGATCTACAAGACGTTTCCCTCAAATACTTAGAGGAAAAGAGCTCTTCAAGAACTCGACCAAATACGCCAAGTGGTAGCGGTGAACACATGGATGAACACACCCATCGCCTTCAACGAAGAAGATAGACCTAGCTCTGATACCACTGTTGGGGAACGTTGCATGGGAAACAAAAAATTTCCTATGCACACGCAAGATCTATCCATGGTGATGAGCATCTATGAGAGGGAGAGTGGATCTACATACCCTTGTAGATCGCTAAGCGGGAAGCATTAAGAAACGCGGTTGATGTAGTCGGACGTCTTCGCGATCCAAATCGCAAGCCGTCCCGCGATCCAATAACTATCTAGTGCCGAACGGACGGCACCTCCGCGTTCAGCACACGTACAGCTCGATGATGATCTCCGCCTTCTTGATCTAGCAAGAGGGGGCAGAGAGGTAGATGAGATCTCCAGCAGCACGACGGCGTGGTGGTGGTGATGGTGGAGTTATCCCGGCAGGGCTTCGCCTAAGCACTACCGGAATCTATTTGGTGGAGGAACTAGAGAATAGAGAACTAGCACATGGCCGTGTGTTTTTGGGGGCTCTATTCCTCTAGTATATATAGGAGGGAGGGGGGAGGAGGCAGCCTCCCTAGGGTTTCCCCTAGGGGTCGGCCGAACCAGGGCAAGGAGGAGTCCAATCCACTTCCTACTAGGAAGTGGATTCATATTAGGAAGGAGTCCTATTCCTTCCTATCTCCACCTTTTTTTCCTCTTGGGCCTACGGGCCCATATGGGGTCGGTTCCCTAGCCCATTAGGGGCTGGTGCGCCACCTCTTGGGCCCATGTGCCCCCCCGGGGTGGGTGGGCCCCACCCGGTGGACCCCCGGAACCCATTCGTCACTCCCGTTACACTACCGGAAATACCCGAAACATTTCTGGAACCCAAATACGACTTTCCTATATATAAATCTTTACCTACGGACCATTCCGGAGCTCCTCGTGACGTCCAGGATCTCATCAGGGACTCCGAACAACCTTCGGTCACCAACACATATATCTCAATACTACCGAAACGTCACCGAACGTTAAGTGTGCAGACCCTGCGGGTTCGAGAACTATGTAGACATGACCGAGACACCTCTATGGTCAATAACCAATAGCGGGACCTGGATGCCCATATTGGTTCCTACATATTCTACGAAGATCTTTATCGGTTGAACCTCTATGTCAAGGATTCAGTTAATCCCGTATGCTGTTCCCTTTGTTCTTCGGTATGTTACTTGCCCGAGATTCGATCGTCGGTATCTCTATACCTAGTTCAATCTCGTTACCGGCAAGTCTCTTTACTCGTTCCGTAATACAAGATCCCGTGGCTAACTCTTTAGTCACTTTGCTTGCAAGGCTTATTGTGATGTTGTATTACCGAGTGGGCCCTGAGATACCTCTCCGTCACACGGAGTAACAAATCCCAGTCTCGATCCATGCCAGCTCAACGGACACCCTCGGAGATACCTGTAGAGTATCTTTATAGTCACCCAGTTACGTTGCGACGTTTAATACACACAAGGTATTCCTCCGCTGTCAGTGAGTTGCATGATCTCATGGTCATAGGAACAGATACTTGACATGCAGAAAACAATAGCAATAAACTGACACGATCATATGGTACGTTCATAGTTTGGGTCTTGTCCATCACATCATTCTCCTAATGATGTGATCCCGTTATCAAATGACATCTCATGTCTATGGCTAGGAAACCTTGACCATCTTTGATCAACGAGCTAGTCTATTAGAGGCATACTAGGGACCCGGTGTTGTCTATGTACCCGCACATGTATTCGAGTTTCCAATCAATACAATTATAGCATGGATAATAAACGATTATCATGAACAAGGAAATATGATAATAACTATATTATTATTGCCTCTAGGGCATATTTCCAACACTAAGTTCTCAGTCAACTTTGCAACTACAATTCATCATATTTTCAGGAAGGGTCTCATGTCGGAGCCTTTTGGCAAGTCCACATACTCAACCATCATTTAATCTTCTATGATTGCTAACACTCACAGCATACCCATGAGCAAAAAGTTTCAACCGGACACATAGAAAGATAGGGGCTTATAGTTTCGCCTCCCAATGTATTCACCTCAAGGGTGATGTCGACAATAATAACTCATGCTCCCTCATATCTAATTGGATATATGTGCCTAGATATTTCCTCACCACATGATGCTTGCAAAAAATAAAAGTAAAAGGAATAGGGAAGGATACTTTGACTCTTACATAAAAGTAAATGCATAAAAGTAATACTTTGACTCTTTCAGAGGGAAGCAGAGGTTGTCATGCGCTTTTTGGTTTGTATGCCAAATCCTTAATGCAAAAGAACGTCACATTATATTGCCCCTTATGATAGCAACCTTTATTGTGCAGTCCGTTGCTTTTATTACTTTGCTATCACAAGTTTGTACAACGCTCAATTTTTTCTTACACTAATTGATCAAACACATTTAGAAGCAATTTTTATTGCCTTAGTGCACCGATGACAACTTACTTGAAGGATCTTACTCAATCCATAGGTAGGTATGGTGGACTCTCAAAACATGAGTTTGGGTTTAGGGTTTTTGGATGCACAAGTAGTATCTCTACTTAGTGTGGAATTTTTGGCTAGCAAAGATATTGAGCAAGCATCACATGTTGAAGGATCTATGACAATATAACTTCTATGTGAATATGAACAAACATAAATCATTACGTTGTCTTCCTTGTCCAACGTCAACAATTTTGGCATATAATATTTAATGGAGGCTCACAATCATAAAAGATGTCCAAGATAGTGTATTTGCATGTGAATCTTCTCTTCCCTTATTAATTCTTTCATGAATTGCATCATTGACCAATGCTATGTTTGTGAATCTCCAATAAATTTTACCACTTATACTTTTCCTTATGTGATGTCATTACTTACCATGAGATTAGCATATGATCCTTTTCATTTATTTCCTTTTTATTTTGATTGCAACAAGAAAGTAAAGAAGCAAAAGCTCAAACTAAACTTTATTATATAACTCTCACTCGATTACATAGATAGATAGATCATGAAACTAGCACTCAAAAATAGATTATACTAAACTTTTATTCAACTAGATCACGAAAGATCTAAGGATCAAACTAAAATAGGTAAAGATAAAAAAAAGTGATGGTGATATGATACCGGGGCATCTCCCCTAAGCTTGGCACAAGCCAAGGGGAGTGCCCATACCCGTGTACTCAAGTCTCCTTTGGTGGTGAACATGATGAAGGTGGTGGTGATGAAGTGGTAGCGTTCTTTTTCAGCTTACGCTTGAGGATGAAATTCTCCTCCTTCAAGCCATCGATCTCCTGCTCAAGCTCTAATATCTTTTCACATAATGCCTGCTTGTTTTCCTGCAGAAGATGAAAAGGGATACATTGGATCTTAGGTTTCTTTGTTTATTAGGGAGACTTGACTTCTTGAATTCCACGTGCATGTCCCAGGGTTGAGGTAGTGGGACTTCTTCATCATCAGAGCTTGTCTCTTCCTTTCCTTCAAGTCATAATCTTCTCCTTCCTCCGAGGTCCAGCTGTGGTGCTCCACATCCCCATAGACCTTGGGGTCTGCAATATAGCCAGCGAAGCTCTCACCATCCGAATCTTGAGACGACATATTTTTAGACCTGTCAGGAAAATAGCATGAAACAAGAACAGGGGATTTTTCTGCGATGCGGTGGTCAAAGCAATCGGGGGTATATATAAAGATTTTTTTTATCTTGGGAAGCAAGAATATGGAAGGAAAACGGAGTCGGGAAGGTGCCCGAGGGGGGCACAACCCACTAGGGCACGCCAGAGAGGGCAGGCACACCCTGGTGTATCGTGCTCACCTCGGTTGCATTCCTGTTTATTTCTTATTTTCCTATTTTTTGTAATATTCCAAAATAACAGAAAATATTTTTGCGGATTTTTCGGAGTCCGTTTACTTACCGTATCACGTACCTCCTCTTTTTTTCACGATTCTGGAGTGTTTCGGAAGGTTTCTTTTATGTGTTCCTCCGGTGTCATGGTTTGGATAAAATTGCTTTCAACATTAATAGGCGTACCTGAGATATAGTGTTTAATTCTTTGTCCATTGACCACCTTCGGGTTAGTACCTTCGGCATTATTAATCTTGATAGCTCCAGAACGATAAACCTCTTCGATAATATATGGTCCTTCCCATTTGGAAAGAAGCTTTCCTGTAAAAAAATCTAAAACGAGAGTTGTACAAAAGCACATATTCTCCAACTCTGAATTCCCGCTTTTGGATTCTTTTGGCATGCCATCTTTTAACTTTTTCTTTGAACAGTTTGGCATTTTCATAAGCTTGGGTTCTCCATTCATCTAGTGAGCTAATGTCAAATAACGTCTTTTCACCGGTAAGTTTGAAATCATAATTGAGTTATTTAATTGTCCAAAATGCTTTATGTTCTAACTCTAGAGGCAAATGACAAGCTTTTCCATATACCATTTTGTATGGAGACATACCCATAGGATTTTTATAAGTTGTTCTATAGGCCCAAAGTGCATCATCTAGTTTCTTAGACCAATTCTTTCGGGACCTATTGACAGTTTTTTGTAATATTAATTTTATTTCTCTATTGCTAAGTTCAACTTGACCACTAGATTGAGGATGATAGGGTGATGCAATTATGTGGTTAACATCATATTTAGAAAGCATTTTACGGAAAGCACCATGAATAAAGTGTGAACCACCATCAGTCATTAAATATCTAGGGACTCCAAACCTCGGGAAAATAACTTCTTTAAGCATTTTAATGGAGGTGTTATGATCAGCACTACTAGTTGGAATAGCTTCTACCCACTTAGTAACATAATCAATAGCAACCAAAATATGAGTATATCCATTAGAGGAAGGAAAAGATCCCATATAGTCAAAACCCCAAACATCAAATGGTTCAACAACAAGTGAATAATTCAATAGCATTTCCTAACGCTTACCGATATTACCAATTCTTTGACATTCATCACAAGACAAGACAAACTTACGGGCATCCTTGAAGAGAGTAGGCCAATAAAAACCAGATTGCAATACCTTGTGAGCAGTTCTATCTCCCGCATGATGTCCTCCATAGACTTCGGAATGACATTTCCGTAGGATTTGTTCCTGTTCATGCTCAGGTACACAACGTCTAATAATACCATCTACCCCTTCTTTATAAAGATGTGGGTCATCCCAAAAGTAATGTCTTAAATCATAGAAGATTTTTTCTTTTGTTGGTATGTGAAACTAGGTGGTATATATTTAGCAACAATGTAGTTAGCATAATCTGGATACCAAGGAGTGTTTTGAGAAACATTTATTGCAGCTAACTGTTCATCAGGAAAACTATCATCAATAGGTAGTGGGTCATCAAGAATATTTTCTAACCTAAACAAGTTATCAGCACGGGGTTCTCAGCTCCTTTCCTATCAGTGATATGTAAATAAAATTCTTGAAGCAAGAGAACCCACCTAATGAGTCTAGGTTTAGCATCTTTCTTTTCCATAAGATATTTTATAGAAGCATGATCAGTGTGAACAATAACTTTGGAATCAACAATGTAAGATCTAAATTTATCACAAGCAAACACAACTGCTAAAAATTCTTTTTCGGTAGTAGCATAATTTCTTTGGGCACTGTCTAGAGTTTTGTTAACATAATGGATAACATTTAATTTCTTATCAACTCTTTGTCCTAGAACAGCACCAATAGCATAATCACTAGCATCACACATAATTTCAAAAGGCAAGTTCCAATCAGGTGGTTGAATAATAGGTGCAGAAGTTAAGGCTCTTTTGAGTGTTTCAAAGGCTTCTACACAATCATCATCAAAAACAAATGGAATATCCTTTTGTAAAAGATTAGTAAGAGGCCTAGGAATTTTAGAGAATTCTTTAATAGACCTCCTATAGAAACCAGCATGACCAAGGAAACTCCGAATACCTTTAATATCTTTAGGACATGGCATTTTCTCAATTGCATCAACTTGAGCTTTATCCACCTCAATACCTCGTTCAGATATTTTATGCCCCAAGACAATACCTTCATTAAACATAAAATGGCACTTCTCCCAATTCAAGACAAGATTAGTTTGTTCACATCTCTGCAAAACTCGATCAAGGTTGCTTAAGCAATCATCAAAAGAAGTTCCGTAAATGGAAAATTCATCCATTAAACCTCCACAATCTTTTCACAAAAATCTGAGAATATAGAAGTCATACATCTTTGAAAGGTAGCAGGTGCATTGCATAAACCAAAAGGCATACGTCTGTAAGCATAGGTTCCAAAAGGACAAGTAAAGGTGGTTTTCTCTTGATCAGGTTGTGATACAGGTATTTGAGAGAAACCAGGATATCCATCCAGAAAACAAAAGTGTGTGTGCTTAGATAATCTTTCTAGCATTTGATCAATGAAAGGCAGAGGGTAATGATCTTTTCTAGTAGTGTTAGTTAATTTTCTAAAATCAATTACCATTCTATAGCCAGTGACAATTCTCTATGGGATAAGTTCATTTTTATCATTAGGAACAACAGTAATACCTCCCTTCTTAGGGACACAATGAACGGGACTTACCAATCTACTACCAGCTATGGGATAAATTATACCTACTTCCAAAAGCTTTAATATTTCAGTTCTTACCACTTCGTTCATTTTACGATTCAAACGTCGTTGGTGATCAACAACGGGTTTAGCATCAGGTTCCATCTTGATCTTGTGCAGACAGAGAGTGGGACTAATGCCCTTAAGATCATCAAGAGTATATCCAATAGCAGCCTGGTGCTTCCTCGGATTTCTTAATAATCTTTCTTCTTCATGTTCTGAAAGGTTAGCACTAATAATAACAGGATATATATTTTTCTCATCAAGATAAGCATACTTCAAAGTGTCGGGCAATTGTTTTAATTCAAACACAGGATCACTTTTAGGTGGAGGAGGACCTCCTAGAGTTTCAATAGGCAAATTCTGTTTTAGGAGAGGTTGTTGTTCAAAGAAAACTTTATCTATTTCATTTCTTTCATGCAAGTGCATATCATTTTCATGGTCAAGCAAATATTGTTCTAGTGGATAGGTAGGAGGTACGGCAATAGAAGCAAGGCCAATTATTTCATCCTTACTAGATAATTATTTATTACGTGGTTGTCTACTAAACTTGGAAAAGTTAAACTCATGAGACACATCACCAAAACTAACATTGACAGTTTGTTTTTCACAATCTATCTTAGCATTAACAGTGTTGAAGAAAGGTCTACCAAAGATAATGGGACAAAAGTCATCTTGTGGGGAACCGAGAACTAGAAAATCAGTAGGATATTTTATTTTCCCACACAAGACTTCAACATCTCTAACAATCCCAAGTGGTGTGATGGTGTCTCTATTAGCAAGTTTAATAGTAACATCAATGTCTTCTGTTTCAGCAGGTGCTATGTCATTCATAATTTCTTGGTATAAGGTAAAAGGAATAGCACTCACACTAGCACCCACATCACATAAACCATGATAGGAATGATCTCCTATTTTAACTGAGACAACATGCATGCCAACTACGGGTCTATGTTTATCTTTTTCATCGGGTTTGCCAATTCTAGCAGCTTCATCACAGAAGTAAATAACATGCCCATCAATATTTTCTACCAAGAGATCTTTAACCATAGCAACACTAGGTTATACTTTAATTTGTTCAGAGGTCTTAGGTGCTTTAATATTACTTTTGCGAACCACAGTTGATACCTTAGCATGTTCCTTTATCCTAACAGGGAAAGGTGGTTTTTCAATATAAGCAGTAGGCACAACTGGATCAACATTGTAAATGATGGTTTCATATTTAGCTTTTACCGGTTCTTTAGTTTCTTCTTTAATAGGGAGGTGATATTTAAACCAATTCTCCTTAGGGAGGTTAACATGAGTAGCAAATGATTCACAAAAAGAGGCTACTATATCAGAGTCAAGTCCATATTTAGTGCTAAACTTGTGAAAAGCATAGGTATTCATAAAATATTTAACACAATCGAACTTAAGATTAATACCTGACTCATTACCTTTGTCGAGTTCCCAATCTTCAGAGTTGCGTTTAATTCTTTCTAAGAGATCCCACTTGAATTCAATAGTTTTCTTCATAAAAGAACCAGTACAAGAAGTATCGAGCATCGATCGATCATTATGAGAAAGCCAAGCATAAAAATTCTGAATAATAATTTCTCTCGAGAGCTCATGATTGGGGCATGAATATTACATTGACTTAAGCCTCCCCCAAGCTAGAGTGATGCTTTCTCCTTCACGAGGCCAAAAATTATATATATAATTCCGATCACGGTGAACTAGATGCATAGGATAAAACTTTTGGTGGAATTCTAATTTCAGTCGATTCTAGTTCCATGATCCAATATCATCACATAGCCTATACCATGTCAATGCAATTCTTTTCAAAGATAAAGGGAAAACCTTCTTCTTAACTTCATCTCCGGGTAAACCTGCAAGCTTAAATAATCCACAAATTTCATCCACATGTATTAGATGCATATCAGGATGTTCAGTTCCGTCTCCAGCATACGGATTAGCTAGCAGTTGTTCTATCATACCCAAAGGAATTTCATAACCGATATTTTCAGTAGGTGCAGTGGGTTGAGGGGCAATTAAGTGTGGTTCCGGTCGAGGTGAAGATACCCCGAACAAACCCCTCAAAGGATTGTTTTCCATAGTAGCAAGTGACAATAAATTTCAGCACGTAGGATAAATTTTTCCTTACCGATTTCCACTTACCAAGAGCGCTTCACTCCCCGGCAACGGCGCCAGAAAAGAGCCTTGATGACACACAAGTATAGGGGGTCAATCGTAGTCCTTTCGATAAGTAAGAGTGTCGAACCAAACGAGGAGTATAAGGAAATGACAAGCGGTTTTCAGCAAGGTAATTTCTGCAAGCACTGAAATTGTAGGTAACAGGTAGTTTGATAGCAAGATAATAGGTAACGAGCAAGTAACGGTAATGGTAAATAAAGTATAGCAAGATAGCCCAATCCTTTTGTGGCAAAGGACAGGCCAAAACGGTCTCTTATAATAAGCAAGCATTCTTGAGGGTACACGAGAATTTCATCTAGTCACTTTCATCGTGTTGGTTTGATTTGCGTTCGCTACTTTGATAATTTGATATGTGGGTGGACCGGTGCTTGGGTGCTGTTCTTACTTGAACAAACCTCCCACTTATGATTAACCTCCTTGCAAGCATCCGCAACTACGAGAAAAGTATTAAGATAAAATCTAACCATAACATTAAACATTTGGATCCAAATCAGCCCCTTACGAAATAGCGCATAAACTAGGGCTTAAGCTTCTATCACTCTAGCAACCCATCATCTAATAACTACTCCACAATGGATTACCTTAGGCCCAAAGATGGTGATGTGCCATGTAGTCGACGTTCACATGACACCACTAAGGGAATCACAACATTCATATCATCAAAATATCAAACACATATCAACTTCACATGATCACTTGCAACGTGACTTCTCCCGTGACCTCAAGAATAAAGGTAACTACTCACAAATGATATTCATGTTCAAGATCAGAGGGGTATTAAATATCATAATGGATCTGAACATATAATCTTCCACCAAATAAACCATATAGTAATCAACTACGAGATGTAATCAACACTACTAGTCACCCACAGGTACCAATCTGAGGTACCGGTACAAAGATTGAACACAAGAGATGAACTAGGGTTTGAGATGAGATGGTGCTATTGAAGATGTTGATGAAGATTGGCCTCCCAAGGATGATAGGGTTGTTGGTTATGACGATGGCTTCGATTTCCCCCTCCAGGAGGGAAGTTCCCCCGGCGGAATCGCTTCGCCGGAGGGCAAAAGTGCTCCTGCCCAAGTTCCGCCGCAAGACGGTGGTGTTCCATCCCGAAAGTCCCCTCTTGATATTTTCTAAGTCAAAAGAATTTAAGTACCAAAATATGGGCACCAGAGGTGGGCCGGGCAGGCCACAACCCACCAGGGCGTGCCTGGAGGGCCTAGCGCGCCCTGGTGTCTTGTGGTTACCAGGTGGCCCCCCTCCGGTTGTTATTTGCTCCAGTATTTTTTATATATTCCAAAATAATTCTCCGTGAAGTTTCAACTTATTTGGAGATGTGTAGAATAGGTGTCTCTGATATGCTTTTTCAGGTCCAGAATTCCAGCTGCCGGCATTCTCCCTCTTTGTGTAAACCTTGCATATTATGAGAGAAAAGGCATTAGAATTACTCCATAAAGCATTATTATGCATAAAAACATTATAAATAACAGTAGGAAATCATGATGCAAAATGGACGTATTAGGGAGCCGACCCCTAAAGGGCCCATGCGCCAAAGGAGGTAGGTGGGGGTGCCTTGGGGAGGAGGGACTCCTCCCTAGGGCTTCCACCTCCCTTGTGGGAGGTGGACTCTTCCCCATCTTGGCCGGCCGACCCCTCCTTGGAGGAGGGGCTAGGGCTACGCCCCACCTACCCCCTCCTCCTATAAATAGAGAGGGAGAGGGAGGGCAGCCGCACCCCAAGCCATAGGTGCAGCCCTCCCTCTCTCCCTAGATCTGTTTCTCCTCTAAACCGCGTCTGCGCCAGCGCTTGGCGAAGTCCTGCTGAGATTGCTCCACCACCACCGCCCCCACGCCATCGTGTTGTCGGAGAAATCATCTACTACTCCGCCCTCGCTCGCTGGATCGAGGAGGCGGAGACGTCATCGGGCTGTACGTGTGCTGAACGCAGAGGTGTCGTCCGTTCGGCGCTAGATCGGGACGGATCGTGATTGGATCGCGGGACGGATCATAATTGGATTGCGAAGACGTTCGACTACATCAACCACGTTTCTTAACACTTCCCTCTTAGCGATTTACAAGGGTATGTGGATCTACTCCCTCTCGTAACTGTTGATCTCCATAGATAGATCTTGGGTGTTCGTAGGAAACTTTTTGTTTCCCATGCAACATTCCCCAACAGTGGCATCATGATCTAGGTCTATGCGTAGATAACATGCATGAGTAGAACAAAAAAGAGTTTGTGGGTGTTGATGTTCAGATTTCTTACTTCCTTAGTCTTATCTTGATTCGGTGGTATTGTGGGATGAAGCGGCTCGGACCAACCTTACTCGTCCACGTACGAGAGACCGGTTCCATCGACTGACATGCACTTGTTGCATAAAGATGGCTGGCGGGTGTCTATCTCTCCCACTTTAATTGAGTCGGATTCGACAAAGGCGGTCCTTGTAGAAGGTTAAAAGGCAACTTGAATATCACCGTTGTGGCTTTGCATAGGTAAGAACGGTTCTTACTAGTTAACCATAGCAGCCACGTAAAACTTGCAACAACAAAGTAGAGGACGTCTAACTTGTTTTTGCAGGGCATGCTGTGATGTGATATGGCCAATGACATTATGTGATATATGTGATGTATGAGATGATCATGTTTTTGTATAGATTATCACGACTTGCATGTCGATGAGTACGGCAACCGGCAGGAACCATAGGGTTGTCTTTAATTATTTTCGCCTTCTTTTGCTTTACTTTATCACTATGAGTTAGCAATAGTTGTAGAAGCAATAGTTGGTGCGACAACCACATGACGACACGATGATGGAGATCATGGTGTCATGCCGGTGACGATGGAGATCATGCCGGTGCTTTAGAGATGGAGATCAAAAGCACAAGATGATGATGGCCATATCATGTCACTTATATGATTTGCATGTGATGTTTATCCTATTTATGTATCTTATTTTGCATAGAACGACGGTAGCATTATAAGATGATCCTTCACTAAAATTTCAAGATAAATTGTGTTCTCCCCGAGTATGCACCGTTGCGAAGGTTCGTCGTTTCGAAGCACCTCGTGATGATCGGGTGTCATAGACTCTACGTTCGCATACAACGGGTGTAAGGCAGATTTACACACGCAGAATACTTGGGTTAAACTTGATGAGCCTAGCATGTACAGACATAGACTCGGAACACAGGAGACGGAAAGGTCAAACATGAGTCATATATTAGATATGATCAACATGGAGATGCTCACCATTGAAACCACCTCATCTCACGTGATGATCGGACTTGGGCTGGTGGATTTGTATCATGTTACACTTAGACAACCTGAGGGATGTTGATTTGAGTGGGAGTTCTTTAGTAATATGATTAATTGAACTCATTATCATGAACATAGTAAAAATATCTTTGCAAATTATGTTGTAGATTGATAGCTCACGCTGTAGCTCCCCTATATTTTGATACGTTCCTAGAGAAAAACTAAGTTGAAAGATGGTAGTAGCAATTATGCAGACTAGGTCCGTGATCTGAGGATTGTCCTCAGTTGCTGCACAGAAGGCTTATGTCCTTGATGCGCCGCTTGGTGCGCTACCCCCCTCAAGCGTTATCTGTGGGTGTTGAGAACATCAGACATGCATGTTTTTGATGACTACTTGATAGTTCAGTACGTCATGCTTTACGGCTTGGAATTGAGGCTCCAAAGACGTTTTGAACGTCACGGATCATATGAGATGTTCCAAGAGCTGAAATTCGGATTTCAGGCTCATGCCCGTGTTGAGAGGTATGAGACCTCCAACAAGATTCTTTGCCTGCAAGATGAAGGAGAATGGCTCAATCGTTGAGCACGTTCTCAGATTGTCTGGGTGCTACAATCGCTTGAATCAAGTGGGAGTTGATCTTCCAAATAAGATAGTGATTGACATACTTCTCCAAGTCACTACCACCAAGCTACAAGAGCTTCGTGATGAACTATAACATGCCAGGGATGGAGAAGATGATCTCTGAGCTATTCGCGATGTTTTACACCGCGAAAGGTAGAAATCAAGAAGGAGCATCAATTGTTGATGGTAAGACCACTAGTTTCAAGAATGGAAAGCCAGTTGTCGCTCCAATGAAGAAACCCAAGGTTGGACCCAAACCCGAGACTGAGTGCTTCTGTTATGAGGGGAACGGTTACTGAAGCGGAACTGCCCCAGATACTTGGCAGATAAGAAGGCTAGCAATGTCAACAAAAGTATATTTGATATACATGTTATTGATGTGTACCTTACTTGTACTCCTAGTAGCACCTGGGTATTAGATACCGGTTCAATTGCTAATATAGGTGACTCGAAGTGAAAGCTGCGGAACGAACGGAAACTAGCTAAGGGTGAGGTGACGATGTGTGTTGGAAGTGTTTCCAAGGTTGATGTGATCACCATCTGTAGGATCGAAAGTATGTCTAGAGAAGGGGTGATTAGACTACTTGAGCAAATAAAAATTCTACCTTTTCCCAATTTTAAGTGTTGGAAGATTTTAGCAATGATAGCAATTCAAGTACACCCTACACATGCATGTCTAAGAGTATAGCAGCGGAAAGTAAAGACAAGCATATGTAGTAGAGGATAGGGAGGAAGATCAAACGCAATTTCAAGACACGAAGATTTTTCCCGTGGTTACGATAGGTGGTGCTATCGTACGTCCACGTTTATGGAGTCTTCAACCCACGGAGGGTAACGGTCGCGAGAGTCCACGGAGGGCTCCACCCATAAGGGTCCACGAAGTAGCAACCTTGACTATTCCATAACGGCTTCCGTCCACGAAGGACTAGCCTCACTATGGGTAGATCTTCATGAAGTAGGCGATCTTCTTGCCCGTACAAACTTCTTGGTTCAACTCCACAACACGAAGTAGGAGGCTCCCAAGCGACACCTAACCAATCTAGGAGGCACCACCCTCCAAAAGGTAATAGGCTCGATAATGTCGATGAACTCCTTGCTCTTGTGCTTCAAGATGATAGACTCCTCAACACACAATCACTCTCTCACAGATTTGGCTTTGCTAGAAGAGATTGATTTGGTGGAAAGCAACTTGGGGAGGCTAGAGATCAAGATTCATATGGATGGAGTGGAATGGCTTGATCTCAACACAGAGTAGGTGGCTCTCTCTCAGAAAATTGGATGGGGCAAGTATGGAATAGTTCCGAGTACTTCTCTTGCGAGTGGGTGGTGGTGAAGGGGTATATATAGGCATCCCCAAAAATCCAACCGTTACACCTAAAGTGACCAACTCGGTGACACCAAAGTATAAAACTCGGTGGTACCGAGTTGCTCCAAAGGTAGCAACTTTTGAATCTCGGTGAGACCGATACAAAGATCTCAGCAGTACCGAGAAGGTGGCCAACGATCAGTTTCCACAACTCGGTGACGGCGATCCAAAATCTCGGAAATTCCGATTTTAAGAATCGAGGTAACAGAAAGTTGGCAAGCTGAACTCGGTGGCACCGAAGCAAAATCGGTTGCACCGAAGATCTAGGGTTTGGCATAGGTCTGTCTGAGGTGGAAATCGGTGGGACCGAGTGGAAAATATTGGCAGCACCGATTTTCATGATAGGCTTGGACAGACTTTTGTGGAAGAGTTTGTGAGTGTTTTTGGTGACTATCACTTGTGCACGTGGAGCATCTTGTTCACCAACAGTGCCTTACCCCCTTTTAATAGTATTGGCTTTCCTATGGACTCAAGGTGATTTCTCACAAAGTAAAATGTAGAGTCCTCTTGCTTGAAGCTTTGCCAATCCAATTCCTTGCATCTAGGGGTCTCTCCACAATCCTTTTGCTAACCCATCATTGAACTTTTCCTGAAATATACTTAGTGGAAACGTTAGTTCAATGACATATATGTTGTTATTAATTACCAAAACCACCAAGGGAGCAAATGTGCTTTCAATCTCCCCCTTTTTGGTAATTGATGACAACATATAGATCAAAGCTTCGACATATGATATAATCAATGAATATAATCATCGCTTTGAGAAGTATGTGATGGGCAAGAGCTCCCCCTAAGTTTTTGCATTATTTTGAATTTGCGTTTGAATGCAAATGAGCAATCGATTAGGTACATGGGGCACTCTTTTATGTCACATACAACTTGGTGGTGTGCGAGAATAATATGAATGAATATCATAGCACAACACAATCAAGCAAAGGTGAATGATCATCTCATAAGCATCACAAGGATAGGAAATAGTAGCAATACACATCAAGTGTATGATCAAACACCGACAAAGTTTAACACAAGCAAACAAACCAAAAGATATCAATGTTTTGAAAAGCGATAAAAAAGCAACGCTCTCTCCCTCAAAGCCCTAATGATCTATACATCTTCTCCCCCTTTGGCAACAAGTTACCAAAAAGTTCAAAGGTATAGAGCTAAGCGCTCTTCTAGGGATGATCTCCTCCGATAGCTGACGAAGGAGTCGAGAGAATAGCATCAGCAAAGACTTCAGCAGACGTCATGGATGGAGTTGGAGTAGCAACTGGAGGTGCTAGAGGAGCTGAAGGAGCTGCGGCAGGTGCTGATGAAGAAGGTCTAGTCTCTGGAACTGGCACTGTAGCAGATCTGGCCTGAGTCCTGAACTGAGTGTCTGCCCTGAGAGGTGGACTATCCTCATCATCATCTGTTGTGTGGGGACTGGGCACACCATCAACTTCCTTCTTGAGCTCATTCACAGTCACTGTGAGCTCATCCACCTTGTTGTTGAGAATATGAAACTTGGTATCAACAATCATCGAAAGGCTCTCCCGGTTCTTCAAGATGTTCCCGATGTCCTTCTGCATACTGAGCACAGAGCTAAGGATAAGATCCATCTGCTCACTCCGAGTCTTTGGCACTTGAGCACTAGAGTCTCTGGCTGCCTCTGCCTGTGCGTGTGATGTAGCTGAGGTGGGATGATCTGGGTCCATCACCACAACATTATCTTCTAGCTCTTGCAAGAGTGGCAAATGTGGTCGATCAAGTGCATACGTGTGCTTCTCCAGCTTGGAGTTGATAAGCATCTGAATATACGGAGTGTATCCACATGATCTCTTCTGATCTGCAGCAGTCCTCTTTACTGTCTCAACTATCAAGTCCATCACTCTGAATCTGGTGTGTTGATCAAGATGGAGCAGCATGTTGATAGAATAGCCTCTAATCATCTTCTCATCTCCAGACTTAGGCATCAAGGTATGCCTCAAGATGGTGTTGATCGTGCGTAGACCAGCCTGGAGGAAGTAAATGGATCCAAACTTGAGAGATGGCAAGTTTGCAGCAGGGGTCTCATTGTACATGTTCTTCATGGCATTGTGATTTGCCTTGGACTCAGAATACACGTCTAGGTCACCGTCTTCCACCTGTGGAGCTCCTAAGATGGCAGCCCACTCCTCAACTGTGGATTCATACCTGGTGCCTTCTGTCATCCATACAATCCTACCATCTCCATAGAAATGTGCAGTGGAGTAGAATTGCATGATCATCTCGTCGTTCCAAGCAGTGAACTCCTTACCAACAAACTCATCAAGACCAATGCAGTGGAAGTTATCTTGCACACTTGGAAAGTAATCTTCGTTGTCCTTGATGTGCTTCCAGTCCACATACCTCATGTCACTTACTGTGGGGCTCTTGTCAAGCAGAATTGTTTCATAGAAGTCTTGCTATTCTTTTGTGTAGAACCTGTAGTCTACAGCTGTCTTTCTCCTTTGAGAGTAAGGATCAATTGCTCTCCACTCTCTCAATCCCGAGTCCTTCCTTTTCTTCATGTCTTCAGCAACTGGATGGCTGGCATTATGCTCTGGAAGGTGTGGTCTCAGCTTCATCAAAACAGACCTTTCTTCATCCTCAGCTTCTCTGAAAGTAGAAGTCTTGTTCTTGGTAGCAGCTGGGATGTCTCTAGAAAACCTCTTGGGTTTTGAAGCTGTGGTTTTCTTGGAAGCAGCTGGCTTGCTCTTGGATGGAGCCTGGCTTGTCATAGCATCAGCAAGCAGCTTCTTCTTCTTCTTAGGAGGAGCCTTGGAAGCTGGCTCTTCCTCTTCCTCAGCCTCAGCCTCAACTGGGTCTTCATACATTGAGGTAGGTCTTCCAACAACATGTATGATTCTCTTTCTGCTTTTCTTCTCTCCAGCCTTCTTGGGCATGGATTTCTTTGGGGGCTCAACAGTCATTGTTGCCCTAGCACTCTCTGGTGCTCTCACTGTCCCTGAGCTGGCATACTCCTTCCTTATTGCCTTCTTCTTGGATGAAGTAGCAGCAGTAGTGCTCTTGGCAGTTGTATCTTTCTTGGGTAGCTCCTCGGGCACAAAATCCTCATCCTCCTCATCAGAGTTAAGCTTTCTTCTTGCCCTGTTTGCATCTTTGGGCAGATCTGGTGAGCTAGGTACTTCATTATAGCTCCCCTCAGGAATAGTGCCTGAGCTCATATCAACATTCTCCTCTCTGAAATTATTTTGACTATCATATGATCCAGACATACTGACCCTGTGAATAGAGCATAGAGGAGCAGATAGGTTGAGTCATCACAAAATGCAGAAATTTTCTCAAAAGTTGAATTTAGAATTCTCAAGATTTGCATTCTGCAAAGGGAATATCGGTACAACCGAGGCAAAAAATTCGGACCCACCGAGACGCACAGCCTGCTTCACAGAAACTTGGCACCCATTTCGGTACTACTGAAAATGGATACTCGGTTTCACCGAGACTGTCCTCAGTAGACCTAGAGATAGAATCGGTACAACCAATTCTTTTGCTTCAGTTTCACCGAGATTCAGATTGCAGACGGCAGAACCCTAAAAATCCATTGTTCGCTATTCTAATGGAGAATTTTGAGGATAGATCGATCTCAAACAGTGGCTTATAGATGGAACAATCCTAATGCGCATGAGTTGGAGGGAGGAGCGCACAAGGGGCCAGAATCGTACCCTTGTTTGGTGACGAGTCCGCTACGGCGGCGACGGCGGTGAGGATTCCATCGACGACGGCGACTTCCAATGGCGGAGGCGCTCGGGAAGACAAAGGCGATGACCAGGGGTCCACGAACGGGCAGCTAGGGTTTGGAGGAACGGACGTTTGAAGAAGTAATTTCAAAAGTCGGGTCCGCCACATTAAGTACCCATCACTGTCGGTGACACTGGTTCAAAATTATCGGTGCCACCGAGTTCCTCAACTGTCAGCTGACAGGGAAACTCGGTGAAGCCGAGAAGATGGAATCGGTGTTACCGAGATTGAAAACCAGATCAACCCTAGGCATCGGTGAGACTGAGATTTTTGTGTTGGTTCCACCGACATGCACTTGGGAGGTTTCAATGGTCAGTCCTTGTCGATATGGAACTCCGAGTGCTCCTCACACAGAGAGATCAAAAAGTCCTTGTTCAAATTTTGTGATGCAGCAAGAATAGAATATGAGATGAGTAAGCATAGATAGCTAGAGAGGGGTCCTAGGCATTCTTGTCCATCCAATTGGCAAAAGAAAATCAAAATACAAATATCAACAATTGGATGTCCTCGAATGGATAAAGACATGCAGACCAACATGCTCACACAATAATATGTCATATGAAATCATGGCAAACATACACATACATACTAGCATCTATCAAACATTTTGGCGATGACGGAATCATCTATATATGAGTATATTGACTTAGGAGCCAAGTAAGAATAATTGATCATAGGTCATACTCATCGTTTAAGCACAAGTGGGGTTACCACTTTTACAAAAATCATTTAGTGTTGTCACATGCTATGAGATGCTTTGACTCAAGTCTTAGAGTAAAGCTCCCCCTTGATGTGACATCCCCCCTTGAGAGGGATAAACTAACCTTGGGTTTTGTCGATGAAGACTTCATGTAGGTGAAGTAGTGATGAATGCTCAAGGTTGATAAAGATCACCATGAGTTGGGAGCATCCTTGTTGTTTCTTACTCTTCTCACCTACATGGGTTAGTCCCAACACACAAGAGACAAATACAAGGATATCTATGGACATGGAGTGCAAAACATACATGATGATGTACATGGATTTGTTGATTACCTTGTCCCTTGCTTACCTTTGAGGGAATGTGTGACTCCTTGAACTATTGCATGATGTTGACGTTGATTGCAACTAGTTCTTTCCAATAATGAATGTGAGTGATTTCATTGGTGGAGTCACCCCTCAACAACTTCTCTAGTTCTTGTTCTTGGGGACCCACATCAACTTGATGGGGATCCTTGGTGTTGAAGTGGCACTTGTAGAAGTTGAGCTTGAAGTAGCCTTGGGAACCCACTTCACCAAAGCTTGGGATTCATCTTCATATGAGTCAATGTCCTCTTGAAGCTTGTCCTTGCCCTTGAGCTTGTGGTCTTGTGGTGGAAGGTCATCTTGAGCTTTCGTTCCCTTGGGAAGAGTATGTTCATACTTCTCCCTTTGAGGAACAAACTTGGGCTTGGGGTATTGACCTTCTTCCCATTCAACTCCATTTGCGTTGAAGTAGCCAATGCCATGGTTCTTCCGGTATCCTCCGTGCTTGCGTACAATCTCCTCAAATTGCTTACACCCGGAAAGACTCTTGTAGATACCTTCTCTATAATCCCTTTCAAAAGTTCATTTTCTTGCTCAAGTGTAACTTGGCTAAGAGAAGTGTTAGTGGGATCAATAGAACTACTAGAAGCAATATCATTGGTTTTATCATTTTTATTGCTACTAGTTGAAGAACCTTTCTTGCCTTTGTTACTAGTTTGCTTAGTCTTAACTTGTGGCATAAATGTAGACAAGAGTAATCGTTTGGCTAGATAAGATGAAGTCTTCTTTCGGAGATCGTCATTGATAGCTTTAAGAAACTCATGTTCTTGCTCCAAGGTGAGCTTCTCGAAGCGTAGCTTCTCATGAGTCCTTACAAGCTCTGTATGATCTTCTAGAGTAGATTCATGGGCTAACTTAAGAGTGTTTAATTCTTTCGTTAGTCGTTCTATTTCCATCTTATCATCATCAACCAACTTATCTTGACTAACATGAAAAGTATCAAGTTCATTTTGACTAACATCACTAGCTTTATCAAAGAGCAAGTCATCATCTCCAAGTAAATCATCTTCATCACTATTGAAATCAAGATACTCGGGGTGTGATAACTTGGGGCCTTTAGCCATGAAGCAACTTCCACTCCCTTCATTTGGTGAATCAAATAGATCATAGGAGTTGGTAGTCACTAGTGCAAGTCCGGCAACACCTTCATCTTGACTATAGTCGGAGTTGGAGTGATAGCTTCTCTCGGAGTGGTTGTCAGATTCGGAGCTGGAAACCCATTCACCAAGATGAGCTTGATGTCTTCTTCTTGAGTAGCTCTTGGTGTACTTGTGCTTCTTCTCCGAGTCCCTGCTTCTCATTGAGGGTCTTCGTTCATAATGCTCATCTCTACTCCTTCTCTCTCTTCGAGGTGATTCATCTCTTGAGCTTCGTCTTCTAGATGACTCTTCCCTTCGTTTGTAGGGAGCCGTGCACTCATTGGAGTAGTGTCCGGGCTTCCCACAATTGTAGCAGTTTCGGTCACGACTTGACGAACGCTTCTCTTCATATCTTGAGTTATAGCTTCGTTCTTCGCCTCTATTCTTGTAGAACTTGTTGAATTTCTTGACCATGAGGGTTATCTCTTCATTGGTGACAAGGTTGTCGCTTGAAGTTGTGGGAGCATCACTTGTGACTTTGTAAGCACCGCTAGACTTGTTGTGAAGCTCTTCTTTGTCTTTGAGTGTCATCTCATGAGCAACAATCCTTCCAATGACTTCCGTAGGCTTGAGATCTTTGTAGTTGGGCATCATTTGGATCAATGTGCACACGGTGTCGTATCTCTCATCCAAAGCTCTAAGTATCTTCTTGATGATGAGTTTGTTGGTCATTTCTTCGCTCCCCAAGCCAGCAATCTCATTGGTGATGAGAGCTAGCCTAGAGTACATCTCTGCAACTCCTTCACCATCCTTCATCTTGAACTTGTCAAGCTGACTTTGAAGAACATCTAACTTGGATTCTCTCACGGATTCGGTACCTTCATGCATATCAACCAAAGTATCCCAAATTTCCTTGGCATTCTCAAGACGACTGATTTTGTTGAATTCTTCGGGGCATAGGCAGTTGAAGAGAATGTCGCATGCTTGAGCGTTGTATTGCACCATCTTCAATTCTTCCGTGGTCGCTTCACGATCCGGTTCCTTTCCATCACCAAAGAATTCACCTTGCAATCCAACACGAACAATAGCCCAAACGGCAGGGTTATGACCAAGAATATGCATTTTTATTTCGTGCTTCCAACTAGCAAAATTTGTGCCATCAAAGTACGGACCTCTACGGCGATAATTTCCCTCACTAGACGCCATACTCTCCTAGGTTGTGAAACCAATGCAATGGAGACCAAAGCTCTGATACCACTTGTAGGATCGAAAGTATGTCTAGAGGGGGGGTGATTAGACTACTTGAGCAAATAAAAATTCTACCTTTTTCCCAATTTTAAGTGTTGGCAGATTTTAGCAATGATAGCAATTCAAGTACACCCTACACATGCATGTCTAAGAGTATAGCAGCGGAAAGTAAAGACAAGCATATGTAGTAGAGGATAGGGAGGAAGATCAAACGCAATTTCAAGACACGAAGATTTTTCCCATGGTTCCGATAGGTGGTGCTATCGTACGTCCATGTTTATGGAGTCTTCAACCCACAGAGGGTAATGGTCGCGAGAGTCCACGGAGGGTTCCACCCATAAGGGTCCACGAAGTAGCAACCTTGACTATTCCATAACGGCTTCCGTCCACGAAGGACTAGCCTCACTATGGGTAGATCTTCACGAAGTAGGCGATCTCCTTGCCCGTACAAACTTCTTGGTTCAACTCCACAACACGAAGTAGGAGGCTCCCAAGCGACACCTAACCAATCTAGGAGGCACCACCCTCCAAAAGGTAATAGGCTCGATAATGTCGATGAAATCCTTGCTCTTGTGCTTCAAGATGATAGACTACTCAACACACAATCACTCTCTCATAGATTTGGCTTTGGTGGAAGAGATTGATTTGGTGGAAAGCAACTTGGGGAGGCTAGAGATCAAGATTAATATGGATGGAGTGGAATGGCTTGATCTCAACACATGAGTAGGTGGCTCTCTCTCAGAAAATTGGATGGGGCAAGTATGGAATAGTTCTGAGTGCTTCTCTTGCGAGTGGGTGGTGGTGAAGGGGTATAAATAGGCATCCCCAAAAATCCAACTGTTACACCTAAAGTGACCAACTCGGTGACACCGAAGTATAAAACTCGGTGGTACCGAGTTGCTCCAAAGGTAGCAACTTTTGAATCTCGGTGAGACCGATACAAAGATCTCGGCAGTACCGATAAGGTGACCAACGGTCAGTTTCCACAACTCGGTGATGCCGATCCAAAATCTTGGAAATTCCAATTTTAAGAATCGAGGTAATAGAAAGTTGGCAAGCTGAACTCGGTGGCACCGAAGCAGAATCGGTTGCACCGGAGATCTAGGGTTTGGCATAGGTCTGTCTGAGGTGGAAATCGGTGGGACCGAGTGGAAAATATTGGCAGCACCGATTTTCATGATAGGCTTGGACAGTCTTTTGTGGAAGAGTTTGTGGGTGTTTTTGGTGACTATCACTTGTGCACGTGGAGCATCTTGTTCACCAACAGTACCTTACCCCCTTTTAATAGTATTGGCTTTCCTATGGACTCAAGGTGATTTCTCACAAAGTAAAATGTAGAGTCCTCTTGCTTCAAGCTTTGCCAATCCAATTCCTTGCATCTAGGGGTCTCTCCACAATCCTTTTGCTAACCCATCATTGAACTTTTCCTGAAATATACTTAGTGGAAACGTTAGTTCAATGACATATATGTTGTTATTAATTACCGAAACTACCAAGGGAGCAAATGTGCTTTCACCATCGCACGCTCCCTCTATCTTCGGGATTAGTGTTGAACCTAAATAAATGTTATTTGGTATTTGCATTGAGCATGAACATGATTAGATCGTGTTTATTGCAATACGGTTATTCATTTAAGTCAGAGAATAATGGTTGTTCTGCTTAAATGAATAATATCTTTTATGATCATGCACCCGATGTGAATGGTTTATTGAATCTCGATCGTAGTGATACACATGTTCATAATATTAAGGTTTTTTTACATCTGTGCCCCTTGTTCCTTAGTTGTACTCATTCATCCCCACGCTCTTAACATTTGCTCACTTTTCCCCACTCCTTTGTCCCAAACCCTCAAAAATGGTCACACCGGGGGATGTCGTCGGGTAAATGGTTTGACTGTTAACAACTGACGAGTGGAGCCGCGCTGGACTGTATCGCCCATTGGACCTGACGAGCGAGTCCGGCCCGCCCCATTTCCGGCCACAATGACGCCGAACGGACGCGCACGTGTTTTCTCCTCATCCGCTTTGGGGACGCGTGGCGGCCTTCCAACTACCCTCATGCCCCAAAGTAAATGCGCACGCGCGGCGGGCCCCGGTCGTCAGTCACCCATGTTTGGGTCGTCGTCTTTCTTTAAGTGGAAACCCGTGGACCGGCCAGTCCACAGCAGTTTCCACCCTTCCAAAGCGAAGCCTGCCCCCTAAACCCCCGGCAGCATCTGCAAACCCTAGCACGCCGGTGACAAACCCTAGCCAACAGCCACCATGGGCATCTTCTCAGGGGCCGGCTCGAGCTCCGGCAAGAAGAAGGGCAAGGCCCCAGCCGTCCCTTGGCGCGCGCTACCCCCGTCGTCGTCTTCCCGTCCGCATCGGCAACGGATTAGCATCCCAGTGCACCAGGTGTGGTGGCACTGGGAGCACCGCATCCCTCTCCCCTACCCCGACGTGGTCCTGCCACATGACTGGCACTTGGATCCGGGGAGGATCCCAGTGCCGGCGGTGCCACGGTCGGCGCGGGCTCATGCGAGGGAGGTGAGGCGTCGGCGGCAGCAGCTCACACCTAAGCAGCGGCTCAACCCGGCTTACGCTGAAGACTCTCCCGATTGGGAGGTCTGGTTTGCGTTTGAGCACGAGGAGCAGCACCGGCGTGGCGTCCGCGACGTGCGGGCTGGCACACCGCCGCCCCTCGTCATGCGAGATGAGGACCAGGAGGCAGAGGCCAAATACCAGGAGGCGCTGGCAACCGCCCTCCATGAAAGCGAGGAGGAAGAGCAGCGCAAGGAGGCGGAGGAGGCGGCGGCTTACCAGGCGCGGATGGCGGAGGCCATTGCGCTCTCCGCTGCAAGCGACTGCGTCGTGCCGCTGTTGGCCCCGCCGTCCCCCGCCAAGCGCAAGCCGGTGCCGACCGCCCTCAAGCCCCAGGAGTACGTCTGGGAGGGGGTGGTGCGTGTGTGGGTGAGCGCGCCACCCATCTGGATGCTGGCGACGCCGAAGCAGGAGCGGGACTACCTGGAGTCCTGGCGACAGCAGCACCTGCGGGCGGAGCGTCGCGAGGGTCAGCGGCTCGAGGAGTTGGAGAAGGATGCCGAGGCAGAGGAGGAGGAGCACCGTGCCGAAGCCCAGGCAGCGGCGGTGCAGCCACCGGCGGACGATGTCGCCACCGCCTGGGAGACGACGTTCCCCTGGGCTGGCCCTGCGCCGACCCTTGTCGACCTCACCGGCCCCGACGACGAGGACGCCTAGGGCAGCGCGCCTCCTCATTTTTATTTTTATTTTAATGTTTTTAGTTAATGCCTGGCAGACTTGTGGACTATCGCCGACCTCTATGGCCGGCATTAATGTATAATTAAAGTTAATGCATGTTGATGTGATTTGATATGATGTTTGAATGTGATGTGATGTTTGAATTTGAATTTGGACTGACCTTTGAATTATAAGCAACATTTGAAATCCATTGCTCTGTGATGTTGCAATGATCATGTTAGCCTAGGTTGCAATGATCTAACAACAAATAAAACAAAAATACAAACAAATGATCATGTTAGCCTATGTTGATGAGCTCCGAAAGTTAGGGTAAACACACCTTTTCTAATAGAATCATTATAAAAACAATTTAAAATTTCAATAATGAAAAAATAAGTTCAGATCCTTCTTATTCACACTAAAATGATTCTTTGGTGATTTTTTTAATTTTTTTTAATTTTTCATAAACCTAAACCCACTATCACTCTCTTCTCGGACTCTATACAATCTCGTACGTGATAGCTCATTTGTGTGAAGGAGTTTTCATGAAAATATCCATAAACTAGGATATTATTTTTTGTCATAACCATGTCACATACAACGGCATTGTGCGCAGGTCTTCCATTTTTTTGATTTTTTTTGAATTTGTTCTGCTCATTTGAACTTGGAAATGGTAGCTTACCTCAAAAAAAGATTTTTCATAAAAATGCCCCTAAACCAAGTTTATATTTTTTATGGTGACTATGTTTATAAAATGGCGAACCGCGAAGGTTTTCTATTTTTGGATTTTTTTTGAATTAGTTAAGGTTATTTGAAAGTTGGTCAAACCTAAGATAACCCCGTTGACCGGCTCAAAACCCCGCAGCATCTCTCCAAACCCTAGCGTCGAACTGCAGCTGTCCGATCATACCCTAGCACCAAGCGACAGCCCTCAGATATGGTCTTCTAGAAGGAATTTAGAGGGCGGGCTACGTGCAGGCTCCGCGCCGTTGGATCACATGGACGGCTCTGCATCGTTGGATCGTTGGGCGATCCGCGAGAGGTTGGTTTTGCTTGCCCATTCGTCTATCCCAAAATGAAACCAAGTCCGTGTTGGGCCTTCGCAAGGCGTTGAACAGTCGAAGGCCCACAAGGATAAAAGAGGCCTATAAATGGTGCACGCGCTGGTTCTATTTTTTTTCTTTATTGATTTGATTGCACCGTTTTTTTCTTTATTGATTTGATTGCACCATTTTTTTTCTTTATTGATTTGATTGCACTGTTTTGTTTCATGCAATATGGCCACCAACAAGTAAAAAATGGGCTACCAAATTAGTTTCAACATCAACATGGCTCATATTAGATTGAAAACTTCATTGCACAACCGGACATCTCATATTAGAAAAGGGTAAATCCATACAAAAGCATGCAAGATGTAAAACCTACGTACTACATAGTAGAACCTATCTACTCTTCGTCGGAGACGTCGATGATCTTCGTGCCCTCCGGCGGATAAATGGCCGCATGTCGCAGCTCCGCCCCCTCCGACGCCTGCGGCTGCTCCACTGCCGCCTCCTCTGCCTCTATCTCCGCCTTCAGCTCGTCGAAGAGGGCTCAGCCTCTGCCTGCCTTTGCCGGATGAGACGGCGATTGGCCTCCACCTTGGCCTCATCCCGAATGGAATCCAGGATGGCATGCTGCTCCGCCATCTCCTCCGGCAGGTCGACGGCGAACTCCGCCTCTGCCTCCGGGTCGTCCACCTCCATGGCCGCCGGCTGATGGTCCTCCTCCTGCTGCTACTCCTCCTACTGCTGCACCTCCTCCTCCTCCATCTCTGGCGAATCCGGAGGGAGACCCGCAGCAATGCGGGCGGCACAGCGAGCCTGCATCTCCGCCTCGATTTGCAGGTGCCGCTCAGGAGTGAGCTACGCGTAGGTGGTGATGAGGCGTCGGACCATCCTGACGGCGAGGGAAGTGCGAGAGGAGGCGGATGGGCTTGGGCGGCGGCGGGGTGGAGGGAGGAGGAGGATGTGCAAGGGCTGGGCACGCCGACCGGCATAAATAGTCGACTATGGTCTCGGGCGGCGATCCGAAGCGGCGCCACGCGGTGTTCACACCGCGCCGATGGTCGAGGCGCCCGTCGGACTGTCGGGTTTCCCGGTGAGTCCGCGTGGGGACACGCCGTCAGCCCGATGTGGCAGGCGCCTGTAAAAAGATGCATGTACAAAGGGATGGAGGGAGTGGCGCGCATCGGCCCAACAGTCCACCGAAACTAGGCCCCCACTCGTCAGCAGTTAACGGTCAAACCATTGACCCGACGGCATCCTCCGTTGTGACCATTTGTGAGGGTTTCGGACAAGAGAGTGGGGAAAAGTGAGCAATTGTTTAGAGCGTGGGGGTGAATGAGTACAACTAAGGAACGAGGGGCACAGGAATAGAAAACCCTAATATTAATGCCAAAAGATACAAAGTTAATGATGATAGTACCACATACTTGTGGCACTGCCGATAAGGTCATATTGGTGTAAAGCGCATGAAGAAACTCCATGCTGATGGATCTTTGTACTCACTCGATTTTGAATCGGTTGAGACATGCAGACCATGCCTCATGGGCAAGATGACTGAGACCCCGTTTTTCGGTATGATGGAGCGGCCAAGTGACTTATTGCAAATGATACATGTTGATGTATGTAGTTCAATGAGTGTTGAAGTGAGCGGTGGATATCATTATCATCTTACCTTCAGAGATGATTTGAGTAGATATTGGTATGTTTACTTGATGAATCACAAGTCTGAAACTTTTGAAAAGTTCAAGAAATTTCAGAGTGAAGTTGAAGATCATCGTGACAAGAAGATTGAATGTATACGATATGATCATGGAGGTAAATATCTGAGTTACGAGTTTCGTTATACATTTAAAGACAATGTGGAAGTTGTTTCACAACTCACGTCGCCTGGAACACCATAGTGTGATGGTATGTCCGAACATCGTAGTCGTGCTCTATTGGATATGGTGCGTACTATGATGTCTCTTACCGATTTGCCAGTATCATTTTGGGGTTATGCATTAGAGACAACTACATTCACTTTAATAAGGGCACCATCTAAATCCATTGAGATGACACCGTGTGAATTATGGATTGGCAGAAACCTAAGCTGTCATTTCTTAGAGTTTGGGAATGCGATGCTTATGTGAACAGACTTCAACCTAATAAGCTCGAACCCAAAGCGGACAAATGCATCTTCATAGGATACCCCAAGGAAACAGTTGGGCATACCTTATATCTTAGATCCGAGGGCAAAGTGTTTGTTGCTAAAAACGGGTCCTTTCTCGAGAAAGAGTTTCTCTCGAAAGAATTGAGTAGGAGGAAGGTAGAACTTGATGATGTTATTGAACCATCACTTCAGTTGGATGGTAGCACAACATAGAAAGATGTTTCTTCGGCGCCTACACCAAATGAAGAGGAAGCTAATGATGATGATCATGAAACTTCAGATGAAGTTACTACTGAGCCTCGTAGGTCGACAAGGAATTGTACCACCCCTGAGTGGTACGGCAATCCTATCTTGGAGGTCATGTTGTGAGTCAACAGTGAACCTACGAGCTATGAAGAAGCAATGGTGGGCCCGGATTCCCACAAATGGCTAGGAGCCATGAAATCCAAGATAGGATCCATGTATGAAAACCAAGTATGGACTTTGGTAGACTTTCCCAATGAACGGCAGGCCGTTAAGTACAAATGGACCTTTAAGAAGAAGACATACGCTGATGGTAATTGTCACCATTTATAAAGCTCGACTTGTCGCAAAGTAGTTTCCGACAAGATCAAGGAGTTGACTACGAGGAGACTCTCTCACGCGTAGCGATGCTAAAGTCTGTTGGATTTGTGATAGAAGTTGCTGCATTTTTCGATTATGAAATCTGGCAGATGGATGTCAAAACAGAGTTTTCTTATCAGTTTCCATGAGGAAAGGTTGTATGTGATATAACCAGAAAGTTTTGTCGGTCCTATGGATGCTAAAAGGTATGCAAGCTCCATCAATCCTTCTATGGACTGGAGCAAGCATCTCGGAGTTGGAATATATGCTTTGATGAGGTAATCAAAGTTTTTGGGTTTATACAAAGTTTATAAGAAACTTGTATTTACAAGAAAGTGAGTGGGAGCACTATATAATTTATGATAAGTATATGTGGTTGACATATTGTTGATCGGAAATAATATAGAATTTCTGGAAAGCATAAAGGGTTGTTTGAAAGGAGGAAGACCTGGAATAAAGCTACTTAAAGATTGGGCATCAAGATCTATAGAGATAGATCAAGACACTTGATAAAACTTTCAATGAATACATACCTTGACAAGATTTTGAAGGAGTTCAAAATAGATCAGTCAAAGAAGGAGTTCTTGGTTGTGTTGTAAGGTATGAGTTTGAGTAAGACTCAAAGCTTGACCACGGCAGAAGAAAGAGAAAGGACGAAGGTCATCCCCTATGCCTTAACCGTAGGCTCTATATAGTATGCCATGCTGTGTACCGCACCTGGTGTGTGCCTTGCCATGAGTTTGTCAAGGGGTACAAGAGTGATCCAGGGGTGGATCACTGGACAGCGGTCAAAATTATCCTTAGTAACTAGAGGACTAAGGAAATGTTTCTTGATTATGGGGGTGATAAAGAGTTCGTCGTAAAGGGTTATGTCGATGCAAGCTTTGACACCAATCCGGATGACTCTGAGTAGCAAACCGAATACGTATAGTGGAGCAGACATTTAGAATAGCTCCAAGTGGAGCGTGGTAGCAGCATCTATAGTATGACATGGAGATTTACAAAGTGCACACGGATCTGAATGTTGCAGACCCGTTGACTAAAACCTCTCTCACAAGCAAAACATGATAAAACCCTAGAACTCATTGGGTGTTAATCACATGGTGATGTGAACTAGATTATTGACTCTAGTGCAAGTGGGAGGCTGTTGGAAATATGCCCTAGAGGCAATAATAAATTGGTTATTATCATATTTCCTTGTTCATGATAATTGTTTATTCTCCATGCTATAATTGTATTGATTGGAAACTGAGATACATGTGTGGATACATAGACAACACTGTGTCCCTAGTGAGCCTCTATTAGACTAGCTCGTTGATCAAAGATGGTCAAGGTTTCCTGACCATGGACACGAGTTGTCATTTGATAACGGGATCACATCATTAGGAGAATGATGTAATGGACAAGACCCAACCATAAGCATAGCATTAGATCGTACTTGTTTATTGCTACTGCTTTATCCATGTCAAGTATATGTTCCTACGACCATGAGATCATGCAACTCCCAGACACCGGAGGAATGCCTTGTGTGTATCAAACGTCACAATGTAACTAGGTGACTATAAAGGTGACGTCTCCAACGTATCTATAATTTTTGATTGTTCCATGCTGTTATATTATCATTCTTGGATGTTTTACAATGATTTTATAGCAACTTTATATCATTTTTTGGGACGAACCTATTGACATAGTGCCTAGTGCCAGTTGTTGTTTTTTGCTTGTTTTTTACTTCGCAGAATATCAGTACCAAACGGAGTCCAATTGCCATGAAACTTTTTGAAGATTTTTTTGGACTAGAAGACAACTTGGGAGCCAAGGAAGCACCTGGGGAGAGGCCCGTAGAGCCCACGATACACCAGGGCACGCCAGAGGCCCCCGGCGCGCCCTGATTTATCTTGGGGCCCACAGTGGTCTTTTCCACCGCCTCTCAGCTCTATAAATCCTCAGAAATTCCAGAAACCCTAAAGGAAGCGACGAAACACAATTCCAGCCGCCGCAATTTCCAGAACCGCGAGATCCAATCTAACACCATCACGGAGGGGTTCATCATCCTCATTGGTGCCTCTCCGATGATGCGTGAGTAGTCCACCATAGACCTACGGGTCTGTAGGCAGTAGCTAGATGGCTTTCTCTCTCTCTTTTGATTCTCAAAACAATGGTCTCTTGGAGATCTATTTGATGTAATGACTTTTTGCGGTGTGTTTGTTGGGATCCGATGAAGTTTGAGTTCATGATCAGTTTCTATCCATGAATATTATTTGAGTCTTCTTTGATCTCTTATATGCATGATTATTTATAGCCTCATATTTCTTCGTCGAATCTTTGGTTTAGTTAAGCCAACTAGATCGGTTTTTCTTGCCATGGGAAGACGTGCTTTGTGATGGGTTCGATCTTGCGGTGTCCTCTCCCAGTGACAGAAGGGGCAGCGAGGCACGCATGTATCATTGCTATTAAGGATAACAAGATGGGGTCTATTCCTACATGAATAGATCTTGTCTACATCATGTCATCGTTCTTATTGCATTAGTCCGTTTCTCCATGAACTTAATACACTAGATGCATGCTGGATAGCGGTCAATGTGTGGAGTAATAGTAGTAGATGCAGAATCATTTTGGTCTACTTATCTAGGACGCGATGCCTATATATTGATCATTGCCTTGGATATCGTCATGATTATTTGATCTTCTATCAATTTCCCAACATTAATTTATTTACCCACCGTGCGCTATCTTCTTGAGAGAAGCCACTAGTGAAACCTACGACCCCCGGGTCTATTCTTTTAATATATTGCTTTCCGATCTATCTTTTTCCACATTTTTTTTAGTTCTATTATTCCAAAAACCCAAAATACCTTGCTGCACTTTTTATTTGTATCTTTTATTTTGTGTTCTTGTGCGATCTATTTATCCAATCTATTACAAACTATTCTATCTTTTTACCGTGGAGAGATTGACAACCTCTCTTACGCATCGGGTTGCAAGTATTTGTTCTTTGTGTGCAGGTACCGTTTACATAGTGTTGCGTGGTCCTCCTCGTGGTTCGATAACCTTGGTTTCATAACTGAGGGAAATACCTACCGTAGTTGTGCTGCATCATCCCTTGCTCTTTGGGGAAATACCGACGCAGTCTCAAGCCGCATCAAAAGGAATTTCTGGCGCCGTTGCCGGGGAGGAGGTACGAAAGTAGTCTCCCGTCAACTTGCCAATCTCTGGCGCCGTTGCCGGGGAGACATCATCAACATCTATCAGGTTCCTAAGAACAAATCTCATCTCCTTGCAATTTACATTATTTGCCATTTGCCACTCGTTTTCATCTCCCCCACTTCACAAATAATTGCCGTTTTATTCGCCCTCTTTTTCGTTTTACCTTTTTCTCGCCAGATCTCTTGTTTTCTTGCAATTTTGTTTGCGTAGTCACGATGACTCAAGAAAATACCAAATTGTGTGATTTTTCCAATACCAATAATAATGATTTTATTCGTACTCCGATTGCTCCTCCCGCGACTAGTGCGGAGTCTTGTGATGTTAATGCCGCTTTGTTGAATCTTGTCGTGAAAGATCAATTTTCTGGTACTCCTAATGAGGATGCCGCGTACCATCTAAACACATTCGTAGAATTGTGTGATATGCATAAGAAAAAAAATGAGTACAATGATATAGTGAAGTTGAAATTATTTCCTTTCTCCTTGCGGGATCGTGCAAACATTTGGTTTTCTTCTTTGCCTCGCAATAGTATCGGTTCTTGGGATAAGTGCAAGGATGATTTTATTACTAATTATTTTCCGCCCGCGAAAATTATTTCCCTTATAACTCAAATCATGAATTTTAAGCAACTTGAGCATGAACATGTTGCACAATCTTGGGAAAGAATGAAATTAATGCTAAGAAATTGTCCTACTCTTGGTTTAAATCTTTAGATGGTCATACACAAAAATTATGCAGGATTGAATTTTGTCTCTAAAAATCTTTTAGATTCCGCAGCGGGTGGTACTTTTATGGAAATTACTTTGGGTGAAGCTACTAAATTTCTAGATAATATTATGGCAAATTTTTCACAATGGCAAACAGAAAGAACACCTACTAGTAAAAAGGTTAATTCGGTTGAAGAAATTAGTACTTTGAGAGAGAAAGTTGATGCTCTTATGAAGTTAGTTGCTAGTAAAAATGCTCCTATTGATCTTAATGGTGTGCCTTTCTCTACTTTGATTGAGCAAAATAGTGATTTCGTAGATGTGAATTTCATCTCGGGAAACAATTTTAATAGCAATGCTTATAGAGGTAATTTTAATCCTAGGCCTTTTCGTGGAAATTCCTATAATAATTATGGTAATTCCTATGGTAATTTTTCTTACAACAATAATAGGAACCCCTCTGATCTTTAGAGTAATATTAAAGAATTTATCAATGCTCAAAAGGTTTTCAATACTACGATAGAAGAAAAGTTGAATAAGATTGATGATCTTTAGAGTAATATTAAAGAATTTATCAATGCTCAAAAGGTTTTCATTACATGATGTAGAAAGTCTCAAGTTGAAAGCTTTTCCACCTAATATTGATGAATCAATTAAAGCTTTATATGTTTCTATGGATGAAAGTAAGAAAAGAACCGCTATGCTTAGAGCTAAAAGAGAATTTTTAGAAAAAGCGTTTTTAGTGATTGATTTCATAAAAATGATGAAGATCTTAGAGTGATTGGTGTTTCTTCTAATGATTCCTTGTTTAGTAATATTAAAATTGATGATAAAGGGACTAAAGAAGAGTCAACTTTATTTAGAAGGCGTCCCAATGATTTGGAGGGTGAAAATCTTGATGAAAAAATTGATGAAAGTGGGTTTGGAGAGGTCAAAACTTTAACTAGTGATGTGCCCACTATTTTGGATTGAAAAGACTTTAATTATGATAGTTTCTCTTTGATTTAATGTATTTCTTTGTTACAATCCATGATAAACTCACCCCATGCTTATGAAGAAAATAAAGCTTTTACTAAACATATTGTTGATGCCACGATGAAATCTTTCGAAGAAAAGTTGGAGTTAGAGATTTCAATTCCTAGAAAATTGCATGATGAGTGGGAACCTACCATTAAAGTAAAGATTAAAAATTATGAGTGCTTTGCTTTATGTGATTTGGGTGCTAGTGTTTCCACAATTCCGAAATCTCTATGTGATGTGCTTGGTCTTACCAATATTGAAGAATGTTCTCTTAATTTGCACTTGGCGGATTCTACTATTAAAAAGATTTTGGGAAGAATTAATGATGTTCTTATTATTGCAAATAGGAACTATGTGCCCACAGATTTTATTGTTCTTGATATTGATTGCAATCCGTCTTGTCCCATTATACTTGGTAGACCGTTTTTACGCACAATAGGTGTCGTGATTGATATGAAAGAAGGCAATATTAAATTTCAATTTCCACTAAGAAATGGTATGGAACACTTCCCTATAACAAGAATTAATCCACCATATGAATCAATCATGAGAGCATCCTATGGAGCAAAAACTAAAGATGACAACACTTGAATCTATGCATTATGCCTAGCTAGGGGCATAAAACGATAGCGCTTGTTCAGAGGCAACCCAATGAATAAATTTTATTTTTGCCTTTTTGTTTATGTTCTTGAGTGTTTGCACAATTATGCTACTGTTATGATTGTGTTTTTATGTTTTAATTAGTGTTTGTGCCAAGTAAAGCCTTTGGGATCATGTTGGGAGATAGTTGATTTGATCTTGTTGAAAAACAGAAACTTTTGCGTCCAGTAGAAGAATTTTCAAAAATCACAAAAGTGAGAAAAAATTCTTAATTTTCTACACAAGATTTATATACAAATTGCAGACGTTTTCATAATTTTTCATAATTTTTAGAGTTACAGAAGTATGGTTAGAGTACATATTACTACAGACTGTTCTGTTTTTGACAGATTCTGTTTCCGTTGCATTGTGTGCTTATTTTGATAAATCTATGGTTTGTATTGGAGGGTATAAGCCATGGTAAAGTTAGAATGCAGTATATATAATGCAATAATAAAATATGAATGGGTTTGCAACAGTACTTTGGGTGGTGATTTGCTTTATTATACTAACGGATCTCACGAAGGTTTTGTTAAGTTTTGTGTGATTGAAGTTTTCAAGTTTTGGGTGAGATCATGATGGATGAAGGAATAAGGAGTTAAAAGAGCCTAATATTGGGGATGCCCAAGGCACTCCAAGATAATATCCAAGGAGAAACAAGCAACTAAGCTTGGGGATGCCCCGAGTGGCATCCCCTCTTTCTTCTAACGACCATCAGTATTTTACTTGGAGCTATATTTTTATTCGTCACATATCATGAGTTTTGCTTGGAGCGTCTTGTATTATATGAGTCTTTGCTTGATTTGCTTTTTAGTTTGTCACAAGTATCCTTGCTGGACACACCTATTTGAGAGAACCAAAATCATCCTATGATTTCTTAGAATTGCTCTATATGCTTCACTTAAATTTTTTGAGCTATGGAATTGCTCTAGTGCTTCACTTATATCTTTTTTAGCACGGTGTGCTTTAATTTTTGAAGAAATACTCTGATGATTCACTTAGATTAATTTGAGAGTTGGCAAATTTTTAAGAAATTCTCTGATGCTTCACTTATATTGTTTTGAGAGATGAAATTTTTATGTTCCTGTTCTTCACTTAAATTTATTTGAGCTTGTCAGAAGCAATGGTAATATATGAAACTAGTCCCAAAGTGATAGATATTCATGAGGGATATAATAAAAACTTTCATGAAGATCATTGGACAAATTATACTTGATTCCTTATAATAGTTTTGAGACATGATGATAGTAATATGTGAGTCATTTTGGTGAGTAATTATGCTTTAGTAAGAATGTTGCCATTAAGGTTTGTGATTCCCTTTGCAAACAATAAATTCCTTGAATTTTTTTTACTTTATGCTTTAGTAAAAACATTTAGTAAGAATGTTGACATGAAGACTTTAATAGGGATGCCCAGTCCCGAAATGAAAAAGAAATTTACTTTATGTTGTCAAACAATAAATTCCTTGAAAAAAAAGGGGAATAAACTTTATTTTCTGTTTGGGAACCGCCTATGATATATCTAGTATGGAAAGTATAGAGAACTACTCGGTCGTTTTCGTTGACAGGAAAAGCATGCCTCTCAAAAAAAATATCTCTCAATTTAAGCTTTGAGCTCTGGCACCTCTACAAATCCCTACTTCCCTCTGCGAAGGGCCTATCTATTTACTTTATGCAATTTTTATTTTTTATTTTGAGTCTCCATCTTCTCTTATAAGCACCAACTAGGGGGCACTATGATCATACTTGTGCATTGGGTGTAGCTAATATTTGAGTGTGTTTCATGAATGGATCAATGATTGAGCGTGATGGGCTAGGGATAACTTTCTTTAGTGTTGATATTTTGAAAGACTTGGTTGCTTGTTGGTATGCTTGAGTATTAAAGTCTTCATGTCAAAACTAGACTACTGCTTTGAACCATCTAAAAGTCCAAATGTCCATGCTACAAAAGAAAAGAATATGTGATGAACATGTTAGGCAGCATTCCACATAAAAAAATTGTTTTTATCATTTACCTACTCGAGGACGAGCAGGAATTAAGCTTGGGGATGCTGATATGTCTCCAACGTATCTATAATTTTTGATTGTTCCATGCGGTTATATTACCATTCTTGGATGTTTTACAATCATTTTATAGCAACTTTATATCATTTTTTGGGACTAACCTATTGACATAGTGCCTAGTGCCAGTTGCTGTTTTTTGCTTGTTTTTTACTTAGCAGAATATCAGTACCAAACGGAGTCCAATTGCCACGAAACTTTTTGCAGATTTTTTTTGGACCAGAAGACAACTTGGGAGCCAAGGAAGCACCTGGGGAGAGGCCCGTAGAGCCCACGATACACCAAGGCGCGCCAGAGGCCCCTGGCGCACCCTAATGTATTGTGGGGCCCATGGAGGTCTTTTCCACCAACTCTCAGCTCTATAAATCCTCAGAAATTCCAAAATCCCTAAAGGAGTTGACGAAACACAATTCTAGCCGCCGCAAGTTCAAGAACCGCCAGTTCCAATATAACACCATCATGAAGGGGTTCATCGTCCTCATTGGTGCCTCTCCGATGATGCGTGAGTAGTCCACCATAGACGTACGGGTCCGTAGGCAGCAGCTAGATGGCTTTCTCTCTCTCTCTTTTGATTCACAAAACAATGGTCTCTTGGAGATCTATTTGATGTAATGACTTTTTGCGGTGTGTTTGTTGGGATCCGATGAAGTTTGAGTTCATGATCAGTTTCTATCCATGAATATTATTTGAGTCCTCTTTGATCTCTTATATGCATGATTATTTATAGCCTCGTATTTCTTCTTCGAATCTTTGGTTTAGTTAGGCCAACTAGATCGATTTTTCTTGCCATGGGAAGAGGTGCTTTGTGATGGGTTCGATCTTGCGTTGTCCTCTCCCAGTGACAGAAGGGGCAGCGAGGCACGCATGTATCGTTGCTATTAAGGATAACAAGATGGGGTCTATTCCTACATGAATAGATCTTGTCTACATCATGTCATCGTTCTTATTGCATTACTCTGTTTCTCCATGAACTTAATACACTAGTTGCATGCTGGAAAGCGGTCGATGTGTGGAGTAATGGTAGTAGATGCAGAATCATTTCGGTCTACTTATCTTGGGCGTGATGCCTATATATTGATCATTGCCTTGGATATCGTTGTGATTATTTGATCTTCTATCAATTGCCCAACAGTAATTTGTTTACCCACCGTGCGCTATCTTCTTGAGAGAAGCCACTAGTGAAACCTACGGCCCCCGGGTCTATTCTTTTAATATATTGCTTTCCGATCTATCTTTTTTCGCATTTGTTTTCAGTTCTATTATTCCAAAAACCCAAGGGTGTCTGTTGGGTTGGAGTGAATCGAGACTGGGATTTGTTATTCCGTATGACGGAGAGGTATCTCTGGGCCCACTCGGTAATACAGCATCACGAGAAGCTTGCAAGCAATGTGGCTAAGGAGTTAGTCATGAGATCTTGTATTACGGAATGAGTAAAGAGACTTGCCGGTAACGAGATTGAACTAGGTATGGAGATACCGATGATCGAATCTCGGGCAAGTAACATACCGATGGACAAAGGGAACTGCTTACGGGATTGATTGAATCCTTGGTATCGTGGTTCGACCGATAAAGATCTTTGTATAATATGTTGGAACCAATATGGGCATCCAGGTCCCGCTATTCGTTATTGACCGTAGAGGTGTCTCGGTCATGTCTGCATAGTTCTTGAACCCGCAGGGTCTGCACACTTAACGTTCGGTGACGATTTGGAATTGTTGAGTAATATATGTTGTTGAACGAAGGTTGTTCAGAGTCTCGGATGAGATCCTGGACATCACGAGGAGTTCCGAAATGGTCCGGAGGTAAATATTTATATATAGGAAAGTGGTATTCGGTTCCGGAAATGTTTCGGGTGTTTCCGGTAGTGTACCGGGAGTGCCGAAAGGGTTCGGGGTCCTCCGGGAAGGGCCCACCCACCCCGGGGACCACATGGGCCTAAGAGGTGGCGCACCAGCCCCTAGTGGGCTGGACAACCAACCTCCAAAGGGCCCTGATAACCCACAAGTATAGGGGATCGCAATAGTTTTCGAGGGTAGAGTATTCAACCCAAATTTATTGATTCGACACAAGGGGAGCCAAAGAATATCCTCGAGTATTAGCAGCTGAGTTGTCAGTTCAACCACACCTGAAAGACTTAATATCTGCAGCAAAGTATTTAGTAGCAAAGTAGTATGGAAGTAACAGTAACGATGGCAAAAGTGACAGTACCAGTTTTGTAGTGATTGTAACAGTAGCAATAGAAAAGTAACTTAGCAAAGATCAATAAATGAAAAGCTGGTAGGCAATGGATCAGTGATGGATAATTATGTTGGATGGAATTCATCATGCAACGGTTATAACATAGGGTGACACAGAACTAGCTCCAATTCATCAATATAATGTAGGCGTGTATTCCATATATAGTCATACGTGCTTATGGAAAAGAACTTGCATGACATCTTTTGTCCTACCCTCCCGTGGCAGCGGGGTCCTAATGGAAACTAAGGGATATTAAGGCATCCTTTTAATAGAGAACCGGACCAAAGCATTAGCACTTAGTGAATACATGAACTCCTCAAACTACGGTAATCACCGGAAAGAATTCCAGTTATTGTCACCCTGGGGGATGCGGATCATAACTCGTAATAGGTGTCTACAACTTGCAAGATCGGATCAAGAACACATATATATTCATGAAAACATAATAGGTTCAGATCTGAAATCATGGCACTCGGGCTCTAGTGACAAGCATTAAGCATAGCAAAGTCATAGCAACATCAATCTCAGAACATAGTGGACACTAGGGATCAAACCCTAACAAAACTAACTCGATTACATGGTAAATCTCATCCAACCCATCACTGTCCAGCAAGCCTACGATGGGATTACTCACGAACGGCGGAGAGCATCATGAAATTGGTGATGAAGGATGGTTGGTGATGACGACGGCGTCAATTTCCCCTCTCCGGAGCCCAAAACGGACCCCAGATCTGCCCTCCCGGGGAAGAACAGGAGGTGGCGGCGGCTCCGTGTCGTGAAACGCAATGAACTCTTCTCCTTGATTTGTTTTTCTCCCCGAATAGGGTTATATGGAGTTGGAGTTGAGGTCGGAGGAGTTGCAGGGGGCCCACAAGCCACCTGGGCGCGCCCTAGGGGGGGCGCCCCCTGGCTTGTGGCCAATGGGTGGACCCCCTCCGGTTGATTCTTTCGCCAGTATTTTTTATTAATTCCAAAAATATTCTCCGTAAATTTTCAGGTCAATCCGAGAACTTTAATTTCTGCACAAAAATAACACCAAGGCAATTTTGCTGAAAACAGCGCCAGTCCGGGTTAGTTCCCTTCAAATCATGCAAATTATAGTCCAAAACAAGGGCAAAAGAGTTTGGAAAAGTAGATACGATGGAGACGTATCAACTCCCCCAAGCTTAACCCATTGCTTGTCCTCAAGCAATTCAGTTGACAAACTGAAAGTGACAAAGAAAAAACTTTTACACACTCTGTTTGATCTTGTTGTTGTAAATATGCCTAACTGATGTTCAGGTTTTCAGCAAAGATTATAGACTAACCACATTCACAATAACATTTAGGTCTCACATTTACTCATATCAATGGCATAATCAACTAGCGAGCAATAATAATAAATCTCGGATGACAACAATTTTATCAAAACAATCATGATACAATATGATATAATGGTATCTCGCTAGCCCTTTGTGAGACCGCAAAACATAAATGCAGAGCACCTCTAAGGAACAAGGACTGACTAGATATTGTAATTCATGGTAAAAGAGATCCAGTCACAATCACACTCAGTATCAATTAATAGCAAAGCATGCAAATGACAGTGGTGAACATGAATGTAATGTCGGTGAGAAATACGTACTCCCCCGAGCTTAGGCTTTTGGCCTAAGTTGGTCTAGGGCCATGGCGGCGGCGGCGGCTACCGCCTGAACGGCTGCAGCGCGGAGGCGAGCGGCTTCCGCCTCTCTCTCATACTCGTTTGCCTCCTCTCTGGTTATAAAGTGTCTCCGTTTTTCCTGAAAGTTAAAGAAGGCAGGAGCAGGAAGGGTAATATGGACAGCACGCTGTCTATCAAAAATTAGTCGGTACAGGAAGGACTGTTCGTTCCTCTCAAGAAACTGGTAGCGCACCATAGCCTCATAATCAAGAAAAGCAGGTGGTAACTCAATATCATTCCCCCTTATGGGTACCCCAAGATAATTAGCTACACGGGTGGCATAAATCCCGCCAAAGAAATCTCCATCCTTAGCATTTTTATGTAGTCTCATAGAAATAATAGCCCCCAAGTTATATCGTCTATCACCCATTACCGCACTCTTAAGAATACTAAGATCAGGTACACAAAGGTGGCTATGATCATATTTACCATTAATACATCTACCTATGAAGAGAGCAAAATAATGTATAGCAGGAAAGTGAATGCTCCCCAAGGTAGCGTGTGTAATGTTTCTAGTTTCTCCCATAGTGATGCTAGCAAGAAAATCATTATATTCAGTTTTGTGAGGATCACTATGGCTGCCCATTGTGGAATTTTGCATGCACAGTTAAATCTTCTAGGTCCATAGTATAAGATTCATCATAAAGATTTAATAGAACAAAATGCGTATTACGCCTGGATGAAAATTCAAACCTCCGCACGAAGGAATCAGTGAGTTGATAATATTGCTTGCATTGGTCTGAAACGAAATCTACAAGGCCAGCATTTCGTGTGTACGCATAAAATTCTTCCTTGAAACTGGCATGAACCATGAATTGATTCGACGGCCATTCACAAGGCCGCAGTTGAGCTTCCCACGGTGGTTCAAAGTCGGGCTCACGTATCGCGAGTCTCGGGGCCTTCTTGCTCGAGGAACCACCTTGGTATGTTCTCCTCAACATCTTTCTTTCTCTGAAAAATCTCTGAAATTTTTAGTGACTCAAAATAAAGGTGAACAAAACTCAAAAAAACTTATAGCAACTACTCCCACAAGTGCCTAGAGGCTATATCATGCATCAAAACTACTTGGGACCATACAAATTTGACATGCAAGCTCAAGAACAAGGTTACCACAGCAGCAAAAATTTGCAATATATAAAGCACTAAAACAAAAACTAATTGGACCATTGGAGGAGTCACATACCGAAGATCAATCCCCCAAAACAGTTTTGCAAATGGAGCTTTGCACAAGGAGATCGAAAATGGCAGCAAAATGAGCTAGAACACGGGCTTGAGCAATGGTGGGATTTTTTCTGGAGGAAGACAAAGTGGATGGGTGCTGGAATAAGTGAGGGGGGCCTACGTGGGACCCACAAGCCAGGGGGCGCGCCCAGGGGGGTGGGCGCGCCCTGTAGGCTTGTGGCCCACTGGTGCAGCCCCCTGATGTGTTCTCAGTGCCAGAAATTCTTAAATATTCCAGAAAAAATCATACTACATTTTCAGGGCATTTGGAGAACTTTTATTTTCAGGTCATTTTTTTATTGCACGGATAATTCAGAAAACAGAAAAATAATAGCATTTTTGCTTTATTTAATCTAAATAACAGAAAGTAAAAGTTGGGTACAGAAGGTTGTGCTTTCTAAATTCATCCATCTCATGCCCGTCAAAAGGAATTCATTAACAAGGTTGATCAAGTCTTATTAACAAACTTCTTTCGAGTAACATGAAACCGGACAATTTTCGAATAACACTAAGTTACCTCAACGGGGACAGGCATGTCCCCTACCATGATTATTTCATATTTCTTCTTGACAGTAAGGAGAGGGAATTTAAAACCTCCAATAGCAATTGTTGGAGTTTCTCCAATATAGTTGATACTATGAACTTGAGGTTGTTTCTTCGGAAAGTGCACCGTATGCTCATTACCATTAACATGAAAAGTGACATTGCCTTTGTTGCAATCAATAACAACCCCTGCAGTATTAAAAAAAAGGTCTACCAAGGATGATCGACATACTGTCGTCCTCGGGAATATCAAGAATAACAAAGTCTGTTAGGATAGTAACATTTGCAACTACGACAGGCACATCCTCACAAATAACGATGGGTAAAGCAATTCATTTATCAGCCATTTGCAAAGAGATTTCAGTAGGTGTCAACTTATTCAAATCAAGTCTACGATACAAAGAGAAAGGCATAACACTAACACCAGCTCCAAGGTCACATAAAGCAGTTTTAACATAGTTTCTTTTAATGGAGCATGGTATAGTAGGTACTCCGGGATCTCCTAATTTCTTTGGTACTCCACCCTTAAAGTATAATTAGCAAGCATGGTGGAAATTTCAGCTTCCGGTATCTTTCTTTTATTTGTCACAATATCTTTCATATATTAGCATAAGGAGACATTTTCAGAATATTCAGTCAAACGCATACGCAAAAAGACAGGTCTAAGCATTTCAACAAAGCGCTCAAAATCCTCATCATCCTTTTTCTTGGATGGCTTAGGAGGAAAGGGCATGGGTTTTTGAACCCAAGGTTCTCTTTCTTTACCATGCTTCCTAGCAACGAAGTTTCTTTTATCATATCTTTTATTCCTAGGTTGTGGGTTATCAAGATCAACAGCAGGTTCAATCTCCACATCATTATCATTACTAGGTTGAGCATCAACATGAACATCATCATTAATATTATCACTAGGCTCATGTTCATTACCAGATTGTGTCTCAGCATCAGAAATAGAAATATCATTTAGGTTTTCATGTGTATCTATAACAGGTTCACTAGCAGCATGCAAAGTCCTATCATCATTCTTTTTCCTTTTATTACAGGGACAACTAGGTGCATCAGTATTAATTCTCTGAGAATCTTGCTCAATTCTCTTAGGATGGCCCTCAGGATACAAAGGTTCCTAGGTCATTTTACCACCTCTAGTCACAACTCTAACAGAATGATCATTGTTCTTACCATTCATCTCATTAAGCAAATCATTTTGTGCCTTAAGTACTTGTTCTACTTGAGTAGTTACCATGGAAGCATGTTTACTAATAAGCTTAAGATCATTGATAGTTCTACTCATATAATCACCTAAGCGATCAAGCATGTAAGCATTATGTTTCAATTGTCTACTAACATAAGCATTGAAATTTTCTTGCTTAACAATAAAGTTATCAAACTCATCCAAGCATTGGCTAGCAGACTTATTATAAGGAATATCACCTTCATCAAATCAACGGAGAGAATTTACCTCTACTACCTGTGTTGGGTTATCAAGACCATGTATTTCTTCAATAGGTGGTAGATTCTTAACATCTTCAGCTTTAATACCTTTTTCTTTCATAGATTTCTTTGCCTCTTGCATATCTTCAGGACTGAGAAATAGAATACCTCTTTTCTTCGGAGTTGGCTTTGGAGGGGGTTCGGGAATAGTCCAATCATTATCATTGCTCAATATATTATTCAATAGTAGTTCAGCTTGTTCAACAGTTCGTTCCCTGAAAACACAACCAGCACAACTATCTAGGTGGTCCCTAGAAGCATCGGTTAGTCCATTATAAAAGATATCAAGTATTTCGTTTTTCTTGAGAGGATGATCAGGCAAAGCATTAAATAATTGGAGAAGCCTCCCCCAAGCTTGTGGGAGACTCTCTTCTTCAATTTGCACAAAGTTAAATATTTCCTGCAGGGCAGCTTGTTTCTTATGGGCAGGAAAATATTTTTCAGAGAAGTAATATATCATATCCTGGGGACTACGCACACAACCAGAAGCAAGAGAATTAAACCATATCTTAGCATCACCCTTTAATGAGAAAGGAAACAACTTAAGAATATAGTAATAACGAATTTTTTCCTCAAGAGTAAATAGGGTGGCTATATCATTCAATTTAGTAAGATGTGCCACAACAGTTTCAGATTCATAACCATGGAAAGGATCAGATTCAACCAAAGTAATTAACTCAGGATCGATAGAGAATTCATAATCCTTATCAGTAACAAAGATAGGTGAAGTAGCAAACTTAGGATCATATTGCATTCTAGCATTCAAAGATTTTTCCTTCCACTTGCATAGCAATTTCTAAAGATCATCTCTATCCTTACAAGCAAGAAAGTCCCTAGCTACCTCTCCTTCCATAACATAACCCTTAGGTATATTAGGCAATTAATATCTAGGATAGCTAGGTCTAGTAGGTGTCTCATAGTGTTCGGTTTCAATAATTTCATCAGTTTCAGAAATATCATCAGTTTCAGCATTAACTCTAGCAATTTGTTCATCAAGAAATTCACCCAGTGGCACAGTATTATCAAGCAAAGTATCATCATAAGCATCATGCATAACAGAAGTGGCATCATCAATTACTTGCGACATATCAGAATCAATAGCAGGTGGTGGGGTCGCAAATTTACTCATAACAGAAGGTGAATCAAGTGCAGAGCTAGATGGCAGTTCCTTACCTCCCCTCGTAGTAGAGGGATAGATCTTGGTTTTTGGGTCTTTCAGATTCTTCATAGTGATCAATAGATATAAATCCCAAGTCACTCAGAGAATAGAGCTATGCTCCCCGGCAACGGCGCCAGAAAATGGTCTTGATAACCCACAAGTATAGGGGATCGCAACAGTTTTCGAGGGTAGAGTATTCAACCCAAATTTATTGATTCGACACAAGGGGAGCCAAAGAATATCCTCGAGTATTAGCAGCTGAGTTGTCAGTTCAACCACACCTGAAAGACTTAATATCTGCAGCAAAGTATTTAGTAGCAAAGTAGTATGGAAGTAACAGTAACGATGGCAAAAGTGACAGTAGCAGTTTTGTAGTGATTGTAACAGTAGCAACGGAAAAGTAACTTAGCAAAGATCAATAAATGAAAAGCTCGTAGGCAACGGATTAGTGATGGATAATTATGTCGGATGGCATTCATCATGCAACGGTTATAACATAGGGTGACACGGAACTAGCTCCAATTCATCAATATAATGTAGGCATGTATTCCATATATAGTCATACGTGCTTATGGAAAAGAACTTGCATGACATCTTTTGTCCTACCCTCCCGTGGCAGCGGGGTCCTAATGGAAACTAAGGGATATTAAGGCCTCCTTTTAATAGAGAATCGGACCAAAGCATTAGCTCTTAGTGAATACATGAACTCCTCAAACTACGGTAATCACCGGAAAGAATCCAAGTTATTGTCACCCTGGGGGATGCGGATCATAACTCGTAATAGGTGTCTACAACTTGCAAGATAGGATCAAGAACACACATATATTCATGAAAACATAATAGGTTCAGATCTGAAATCATGGCACTCGGGCCCTAGTGACAAGCATTAAGCATAGCAAAGTCATAGCAACATCAATCTCAGAACATAGTGGGCACTAGGGATCAAACCATAACAAAACTAACTCAATTACATGGTAAATCTCATCCAACCCATCACTGTCCAGCAAGCCTACGATGGGATTACTCATGAACGGCGGAGAGCATCATGAAATTGGTGATGAAGGATGGTTGGTGATGACGACGGCGTCGATTTCCCCTCTCCGAAGCCCAAAACGGACCCCAGATCTGCCCTCCCGAGGAAGAACAGGAGGTGGCGGTGGCTCCGTGTCGTGAAACGCGATGAACTCTTCTCCTTGATTTTTTTCTCCCCGAATAGGGTTATATGGAGTTGGAGTTGAGGTCAGACGAGTTGCAGGGGGCCCACAAGCCACCTGGGCACGCCCTAGGGGGGGCGCCCCCCTGGCTTGTGGCCAATGGGTGGACCCCCTCCGGTTGATTCTTTCGCTAGTATTTTTTATTAATTCCAAAAATATTCTCCGTAAATTTTCAGGTCAATCCGAGAACTTTTATTTCTACACAAAAATAACACCAAGGCAATTCTGCTGAAAACTGCGTCAGTCCGGGTTAGTTCCCTTCAAATCATGCAAATTAGAGTCCAAAACAAGGGCAAAAGAGTTTGGAAAAGTTGATATGATGGATACGTATCAGGCCCACGCGCCTAAGGTGGGAGGTGGGGGTGCCTTGGGGAGAAGGGACTCCTCCCTAGGGCTTCCACCTCCCTTGTGGGAGGTGTTCTCTTCCCCATCTTGGCCAGCCGACCCCTCCTTGGAGGAGGGGCTAGGGCTGCGCCCCACCTACCCCCTCCTCCTATAAATAGAGAGGGAGAGGGAGGGCAGCCGCACCCCAAGCCATAGGTTCAGCCCTCCCTCTCTCCCTAGATCTGTTTCTCCTCTAAATCGTGTCTGCGGTAGCGCTTGGCGAAGCCTTGCTGAGATTGCTCCACCACCGCCGCCACCACGCCATCGTGCTGTCGAAGAACTCATCTACTACTCCACCGTCGCTCACTGGATCGAGGAGGCGGAGACGTCATCGGGCTGTACATGTGCTGAACGCGGAGGTGCCTTCCGTTCGGCGCTAGATCGGGACGGATCGTGATTGGATCGCGGGACGGATCGTGATTGGATCGCGAAGATGTTCGACTGCATCAATCGCGTTTCTTAACGCTTCCCACTTAGCGATCTACAAGGGTATTTGGATCTACTCCCTCTCGTAGTTGTTGATCTCCATAGATAGATCTTGGGTGTTCGTAGGAAATTTTTTGTCTCCCATGCGACGTTCCCCAACAAGCTCACCAATGCTTATGAACCAAATAAAGCTTTCACTATACATATTGTAGAAGTTATGATAAAAGCTCATGAGGAGAAACTTGAGTTAGAGGTTTCAATACCTAGAATATTACATGATGAATGGGAACCTACTATTAAAATTAAACTTAAAGATTATGAATTCAATGCTTTGTGTGACCTTGGTGCTAATGTTTCTACAATACCGAAATCTTTATGTGATGTGCTAGGACTCACCGATATGAATGAATGTTCCCTTCACTTGCATTTAGCGGATTGCCCTATTAAGAAACCATTGGGTAGAATAAATGATGTTATTATTCTCGCTAATAGAAATTATGTGCTTGTGGATTTCATTGGGCTTGATATTGAATGCAATATGTCTTGTCTAAATTTTACTTGGTAGGCCTTTCTTACGAACTATAGGTGCTATTATTGACATGAAAGAAGGTAATATAAGATTCCAATTCCCATTAAAGAAAGGGATGGTAAAATTCCTAGAAATAGAATTAAACCATCTTATGAATCTATTATGAGGGCCACCTATGGGATTAATTTGAAGGATAAAAACACTTGATACTATGCGTTACGCCTAGCTAGGGGCATAAAACAATACCGCTTGTTGGGAGGCAACCCAATAGTTATCTTTAAATTTTTGTTTACTTTATGTTTTGGTGTTTTAACATGATTTTTTATATTTTAATGATTGTATTTTTATGTTTAAATCGGTGTTTGTGCCAAGTAAAGCATTTGGGATGATTTGGAAGATAGTAGAATAGATACGATGCAAAAACAGAGACTTTTGCATCCAGTACAGAATTTCTCTAATTTTACTGGAACGTATTTTTGATCTGATTTTTTTACACAGTATTTTTATAAAACATTCCAAGGTTTTCCTAATTTCCTAGAATTTTTGGAGTTACATAAGTATAGTTTTCCTACAAATCTTTAAATGTTGTTCCGTTTTAGACAGATTCTGTTTTTGCTTGCATAGTTTGCTTGTTTTGATGATGCTATGGATTGTATCAGGGGGTATAAGCCATGGAGAAGTTATAATACAGTACCGATTATGCAATAATTAAATATGAATCAATTTATAACAGTACCTAAGTATTTGATATGTTTATTATACTAACGGATCTCACGAGGTTTTGTTGAGTTTTGTGTGCTGAAGTTTTCAAGTTTTGGGTGAGAGAACAATGGATGAAGGAATAAGGAGCGGCAAGACCCTAAGCTTGCGAATGCCCAAGGCACAACAAGGTAATATTCAAGGAAGACCCAAGCATCTAATCTTGGGGATGGCCCGGAAGACATCCCCTCTTTCGTCTCCAATCTATCGACATATCACTTGGAGCTATATTTTTATTCATCACATGATATGTGTTTTGCTTGGAACATCATGTGTTTTATTTTGTTTTTCCTTTAGTTTGTCACAATCATTGTTTGCTAGACACACGTATTTGAGAGAGACACCTGGTTATCATAATTTGTTAGAATACTCTATATGCTTCACTTATATCTTTTGAGCTAGGCAGTTGCTCTAGTGCTTCACTTATATCTTTTAGAACATGGCGGCATCCAATTTTTTTAGAAATGATTGAACTCTCATGCTTCACTTAAGTATTTTTGAGAGTATAATAAGAAATAGTAACGGTAAATGGCACGAGTTATAAGACTAGTCCAAAAAGGATAGGTATTCAAGGGGGATATAATAAAAATATCATGTAGCTCACTGAATAAGAAACATGAGTTGATTATATAGATGTAGTAATATGAAAGGACATGAGTACATGATTGTTGGTTAGTAGAGATATCGGTAATTAAAGGTTGTTATTTGTTATTCATCTAAGTATTAACATGTCATGATGATGATGTGTGAGCATTTTTATGTCTCAAATGAAATCCCATCGTGTTATTTGAATCGGGCGCGCGCGATGCTTAAATCCTACCAACCTCCTCCCTAGGGGTATGCTGTAGTACTTTGCTTCGAGAGAGCTAATAGGCTTTTGCAATAAGTATGTGAGTTCTTTATGACTAATGTGAATCCATGGATATACGCACTCTCACCTTTCCGTATTTGCTAGCCTCTTCGGTACCGTGCATTGCCCATTCTCACCTCGAGAGTCGGTGCAACATTCGTCGGTGCATCCAAACCCCGTGATATGATACGCTCTATCACACATAAGCCACCTTATATATTCCTCAAACCAGCCACCATACCTACCTATCATGGCATTTCCATAGCCATTCCGAGATATATTGCCATGCAACTTCCACCATTCCATCACATGACTTGTGTGTTCATCATCATATTGCTTTCGCATGATCACATAGATGACATAGTATTTGTGTCAAAGCCATCGTTCATCATGTCTACATGTTATGCTCGATCATTGCACATCATGGTACACCGCCAGAGGCATTCATATAGAGTCATAATTGTTTTATGTTGAGTTGTAAGTAAATAAAAGTGTGATGATCATCATTATTAGAGAATTGTCCCAATGAGGAAAGGATGGTGGAGACAATGATTCCCCCACAAGTCGGGATGAGACTCTGGACGAAAAATAAAAACGAGGGAGGCCAAATGAGCCCACCACAAAAAAAAGAAAAAAAGAAAAAGAAAAAGAAATAAAAAAGGGAAAAGGGGAAAAATAAATAAATAAATGAGAGAAAAAGAGAGAAGGGGAAGTGTTACTATCCTTTACCACATTTGTGCCTCAAAGAGGCACCATGTTCTTCATATAGAGAGTCTCTAGTTTTGTCACTTTCATATGCTAGTTGGAATCTTTAATTATAGAACTTGGCTTGTATATTTCGATGAGGGGCTTCCTCAAATGCTCGAGGTCTTCATGAGCAAGCAAGTTGGATGCACAACCACTTAGCTTTCGTCGAGCTTTCATACACTTATAGCTCTAGTGCATCTGTTGCATGGTAATCCCTACTCCTCGCATTGATATCTATTGATGAGCATCTCTATAGCCTGTTGGTACGCCTAGTTGATGCGAGACTTTCTTTTCCACCTTCACTCCTTTGATATCTACCAGCATATTCTATTCCACCCATATGCTATATCCATGGTTCACACTCATGCATTGCATGGAGTTGAAAATGCTGAAGCGCGTTAGAAGTATGATCCAATTGCCTGGTCTGCCACCGGGGTGCTCATGATTTATACTTATGCGGTGAAGACGGAGTCATGCCATGCTTGATCTGATAAAATGAGTAGGGAATAATATTCTTTAAGGATTGTATATTTTGAAGAGTAATGATTATGCTACTTATGTTTATGGATATTATTATGTTGATATCAATTAGTTCATCGTTTCTCGGTGATCTTACTAAAAAGAGATTACATGTTGGGTAGCATGTCGCATCAAAAAATCTGTTTTTATCATTTACCTACTCGAGGACGAGCAGGAATTAAGCTTAGGGATGCTGATGTGTCTCCAGCGTATCTATAATTTTTGATTGTTCCATGCTATTATGTTGTCAATCTAGGATACTTTATATGCTATTTTATATCATTTTGGAAACTAACCTATTAACCCAGTGCCAAGTGTCAGTTGTTGTTTTCTGCCTGTTTTTGGTCTTCCAGGAAATTTGTACCAAATGAAGTCTAAACGTTATGAAACTTTTTGACGATTTTTTTCTAGACAAAAGAGACCCAAGAAGCTTCAGGAGGAGTCAGGAAGCTGAACGAGGAGGCCACAAGGCAGCTGGGCGTGCCGAGGGGGGTAGGCGCGCCAACCTGCCTTGTGGGCCCCCGTGACTCCGTTTGACCTAATTCCACTTCTATAAATTCTCGAATATCAGGAAACCAACAGAGAGCCACCCAAAACACTTTTTCCGATGCCAAAAGCCTCTGTTCCGACAGGGAGGCCATCTGGAGACCTTTTCCGGTGATCTACTGAAGGGAGAATCAATCACGGAGGCCATCTACATCAACCTTGATGCTTCCATGATGATACATGGGTAGTCCACCACAGACCTACGGGTCCGAGTTAGTACCTAGACGAATTCTTCTCTCTCTTTTTTCTTCAATACAAAGTTCATCACGATCTTCGCAATGATATATTCGATGTAATCTTCTTTTGCGGCGTGTTTGTTGGGATACAATGAATTCTGGGTTTATGATCATATTATTAATAAAAATTTATTGAGTATCATCTGAATTTCAATATGCATGATATTATAGCTTCGTATTTATCTCCGATCTATCGGTTTAGTTTGGCCAACTAGATTGGTTTATCTTCAGTGAGAGTGGTGTGTTGTAATTGGTTCAATCTTGCTGTGCTCTATCCTCATGATAGAAGGGGTCAAGACGCGTATTTGTATTGTTGCGACTAAGGATAAAACGACTTTGTCTACATCATGTCATCTTGCTCCAAGCATTACTTCGTTTGTCATGAACTTAATACCATAGATGCATGTTGGATAGCGGTCGATTGGTGAAGTAATAGTAGTAGATGCAAAATTGTTTTGGTCTAACTGTTTATGGATGTGATGCCTATATACATGATCATTGCAGTGAATAACATGTCATAACTATGCACAATTCTATCAATTGCCCAACAGTAATTTGTCAACCCACCGTATGCTACTTTCGAGAGAGAAACCTCTAGCGAAGACTATGGCCCTCCGGGTCTACTTAAACATAAAAACAAAAACATCTTTATTACCTTGTTGTACTTTATTTACTTTTATTTTTCATTTACAATATATATTCTATCAAGATTTAATCCTTGCAAGTAACAAGTTCAAGGGGCTTGACAACCCTCTTGCCCGCGTTGGGTGCAAGTGTTTGGTTTTGTGTGTGTAGGTGTTGTTTAAGGGAATTTGCATTGGTTCTCCTACTGGTTCGATAACCTTGGTTCTCACTGTGGGAAATATGTATCTCTATTGTACCGCATCTCCTCTCCTCTTCGGGGAAAATCTCAACGCAGCTCAAAAGTAGCAATAAGCTCAGGCCACACACCACTAAGAGGAGGGCAGCCATGATGTGGAGGCCTCGCCCTCTTCCAAGCCCATCATTATCGATATCTCCAACGACGAGGAATAACTTGTTTTTTAGCTTAATTACTAAGGACCTATGTTCCACTAGCTACGTCGGTTAAGCATATTTAGTTTACCTGTTGCATGTGCTGCTCCTGCCTTTCCTTACTAAATTCTAGTGAAATAATGATACGTCTCCGTCGTATCTATAATTTTTGATTGTTTCATGCCAATATTATACAACTTTCACATATTTTTGGCAACATTTTATATGAATTGTTGGACTAACATATTGATCCAGTGCCCAGTGCCAGATCCTATTTGTTGCATGTTTTTTGTTTCGCAGAATATCCATATCAAACGAAGTCCAAACACGATAAAAATTTATGCAGAATTATTTTGGAATATTTGTCATTTTGGGGAGGTGGAATCAACACAAAAGGAGGCCCACAGCCACCACGAAACACCAAGGCGCGCCCCAGGGCCCAGGCGCGTGGTGGTGTATCGTGGCCTACTCGTAAGTTGGTTGGAGCTCTACTTCGGGCGCAAGGAAGCTTATATCCGGGAAAAAATCGTGTTAAAATCTCAGTGCAATCGGAGTTACGGATCTCAGGGAATATAAGAAACGGTTTTCGGCCAGAAAACAGGAACGAGAAACAAAAGAGAACAGAGAGGGAGATCCAATCTCGGAGGGGCTCATGCCCCTCCGCCGCCATGGAGGCCATGGACCAGAGGGGGAACTCTCCTCCCATCTAGGGGGGAGGCCAAGGAAGAATAAGAAGGATGGGGGCTCTCTCCCCCTCTCTCCCGGTGGCGCCAGAACGCCGTCGGGGCAATCATCGTGAGGGCGATCTACACCAACAACTTCGCCGCCGTCAACACCAACTCTCTCCCCCTCTATGCAGCAGAGTAACACCTCTCTTCCCCGCTGTAATCTCTACTTAAACATGGTGCTCAACTTCATATATTATTTCCCAATGATATGTGGCTATCCTATGATGTTTGAGTAGATCCGTTTTGTCCTATGGGCTAATTGATGATCGTGGTTGGTATGAGTTGTATGTTTTATTTTGGTGCTGTCCTATGGTGCCCTCCGTGTCGCGCAAACGTGAGGGATCCCCGCTGTAGGGTGTTGCAATATGTTCAGGATTTGCTTATGGTGGGTGGCGTGAGTGACAGAAGCACAGACCCGAGTAGGTGGGTTGTTCCGTATGGGAGTAAAGAGAACTTGATACTTAATGCTATGGTTGGGTTTTACCTTAATGATCTTTGGTAGTTGCCGATGCTTCCTAGAGTTCCAATCATAAGTGCATATGATCCAAGTACGGAAAGTATGTTAGCTCATGCCTCTCCCTCATATAAAATTGCAATAATGATTACCGGTCTAGTTATCAATTGCCTAGGGACAAATAACCTTCTTGATTGACAAAAGCTTTCTACTAAACAACTAACTTTTATTGTCTTGCAATTTACTCGTAGTTTTATTCCCGCAAAGTACTTTTAGTTTTATTCATGCAAACTATCCTATCACCTACAAAATAGTTGCATACTTGTTCTAGGTAAAGCAAACGTTAAAGTCTGCGTAGAGTTGTATTGGTAGTCGATAGAACTTGAGGGAATATTTGTTCTACATTTAGCTCCCTCTTATTTATCGAAAAAGGCTACAAACGATCCCCTACACTTGTGGGTTATCAAGACCTTTTTCTGGCGCCGTTGCCGGGGAGCAATAGCATAGTGGTTGATATTCTCGTGTGTGCTTGTTTTCTTTATCACTAAGTAATTTTTATTTTCTGTTATTAGTTCTTTTATTTTCTATGATTAGTTGTTTTCTATCTTTAGTTATGGGTAGGAAACACATGATACAAAAAAAATAGATGTACTTGCTGCTCCAAAAGTTGAGGAACCACTAGTGTTCCGTACTATCGAAGAATATTACTTGGATCACCTTCGATCCATTTGTGCTCGTGCTGAAAACCCAAATAGCTTAGTTGAGGGAAAATCATTAAATGAGCATGCTTATTTTGTGCGACACCACTTATCTCAAAAAGGGAAACTTTTGTGGCATCATATTAATAGTTTGTATTGCTATGCTTTGAATTTATGCGAAATACATGATTTTACTTGTTGTTCCGAAGACCCTAAGAAACACCTTTTGTTCCAATGTGAGTTTAAGGATAATGGAATCATATCTTCTTATGCCAAGGGTGTTTATAATTACTATGATATTGAACAAATTGAAGAATTTGTTGCTTTTAAGGGTGCCTATGAAATTGCTTCTTTGATTGAAAAGTATGATGCTACTCTTTACAATCTGGAAATTTTGCCATACTTAAATACTGCTATGAAAACTGTGCTTCCAATGCTTATGTTAAGGAATATATTGAGGACTCCTCCGCTGTCCAAGAAGAGACTAATATTTTGAAGGAATCTATGGAAGAGGAAGTTGCTGAAATTGTGAGCTCATTAGATGAAAAAGATGAGGTGGAGAGCGAAGAACAAAAGGAGAAAGAGCGGATTTGCTACCCGTGCCCACCTTCTAATGAGAGTAACTCTTCAACAGATACATTATTTAATTTCCCTTCGTGCTTACCGAAGGATGAATGCTATGATAATTGCTATGATCCCGTGGATTCTTTTGAAATATCCCTTTTTGATGAACTTGATGCTTGCTATGCCTGTAGCCAAGATGCCAATATGAATTATGCTTATGGAGATGAACTTGCTATAGTTCCTTATGTTAAGAATGAAATTGTTGCTATTGCACCCACACATGATAGTCATATTATCTTTTTGTATTCTCCCAACTACACTATATCGGAGAAGTTTGCTCTTATTAAGGATTATATTGATGGGTTGCGTTTTGCTACTACACATGATGGTTTTGATGAATATAATATGCATGTGCTTGCTGCTCCTATTTGCAATTATTATGAGAGAGGAACTACATCTCCACCTCTTTATTTTTCCAATACGATAAAATTGCAAGAAACTGTTTATACTATGCATTGGCCTTTACTTGATGTGCATGAATTGTTCTTTTATGACATGCCGGTGCATAGGAAGAGAGTTAGACTTCTCCATTGCATGATATATGTTGATTTGTGCTCACTACTAAATTTTCAATCATTGTTAATTAAAATTGGCTTTGATATACCTTGGGATCCGGGTGGATCCATTACTTGAGCACTTTATGCCTAGCTTAATGGCTTTAAAGAAAGCGCTACCTGGGAGACAACTAGGAAGTTTTAGAGAGTTGTTTTATTCTCTTGAGTGCTTTCATAAAGTTTACAAACAAAAAAATATAGAGGGGAACCTAAAACTTCACAAAAAGAAAAGTGAAAGTGAGAGAGACGAACATCGTGAAAGTGGGGCAATTCCTTGAACTTTGTTCATGCCCATGGAAACTTTGTGAATCTTGAATCACAGAAACTTTTCAACAAAAATAATTCTCCCCTTGTACAAATCCATTGTATTATAAAAATAATGTGCCAAGATTTGCCTTTAGGATGATTAGATTGCTTGTTGGTATGTGCGGTGTAAAAACATAAACTTTAGCTGTAGTGCGTGAATTTACATTTTTTTACTGGAATGTCAAAATTTTCTGAAATTTTTACACAGTATTGCTATACAAAATTTTTATTTCGTACTAATTTTTCAGAAGTTTTGGAGTTACAGAAGTATGGTCAAAGTTCAGATTACTACAGACTGTCCTGTTTAAGACAGATTCTATTTTTGATGCATTGTTTTGCTTGTTTTGATGAAACTATCGATTTTATTGGTGGTATAAGCCATGGAGAAGTTATAATACAGCAGGGATAATTCAAATATAAAATATGAATGGGTTTGCAATAGTACTTAAAGTAGTAATTTGCTTTATCATACTAACGGATCTCACCAGTTTTCTGATAAGTTTTGTGTGGATGAAGGAGGTCTCGATTTGACGAGAAGGAGGAGAGGCAAGAGTTCAAGCTTGGGGATGCCCAAGGCACCCCAAGTAAATATCCAAGGAGACTCAAGCGTCTAAGCTTGGGGATGCCCCGGAAGGCATCCCATCTTTCTTCAACAAGTATCGGTATGTTTTCGTTTTCGTTTCGTTCATGTGATATGTGTAAATCTTGGAGCGTCTTTTGTGTTTAATTTTCACTTTTCTTTTATGCACCATGCTGGTATGAGATAGTCCATGGTTGATTTATAGAATGCTCATTGCACTTCACTTATATCTTTTGATTATGGCTTTATAGAATGCTTCATGTGCTTCACTTATATCATTTGAAGTTTGGATTGTCTGTTTCTCTTCACATAGAAAACCGTTATTTGTAGAATGCTCTTTTGCTTCACTTATATTTATTAGAGCATTGTATTTTGTAGAAAGAATAAAACTCTCTTGCTTCACTTATATCTATTTACAGAGTCAACATGAATTGGTCATTTGCATGGTTAGTCATAAAATCCTACATAAAACTTATGGATCACTGAATATGATATGTTTGATTCCTTGCAATAGTTTTGCGATATAGAGATGATAATATGTGGGGCGTACTAGTAAATGATCATGTTTAGTAAGATATTGGTGTTAAGGTTTGTGATTCCCGAAGCATGCATGTATAGTCTCCCGTTATGCCAGGAAGTTGGAGCACAATTTATCCTTGATTGTCTATCTTTGTGTGAAGGTCGGGGGCGCGCGATGGTTAACTCCTACCAACCTCCCCCCTAGGAGCATGCGTAGTAATACTTTGCTTCGAGGGCTAATAAACTTTTGCAATAAGCATGTGAGTTCTTTATGACTAATGTGAGCCCATGGATTATACGCACTCTTACCTTTCCGCAATTTGCTAGCCTCTATGGTACCGTGCATTGCCCTTTCTCACCTCGAGAGTTGGTGCAAACTTCGCCGGTGCATCCAAACCCCATGATATGATACGCTCTATCACACATAATCCTTGTTATATCTTCCTCACAACAGCCACCATACCTACCTATTATGGCATTTCCATAGCCACTCCGAGATATATTGCCATGCAACTTCCACCGCTTCCGTTTTGATGACTTGAGCATTGATTGTCATATTGCTTTACATGATCGTAAGATAGCTAGCATGATGTTTCCACGACTTGTCCATTTTTTGATATCTTTGCTACGCTAGATCATTGCACATCCTGGTACACTGCCAGAGGCATTCATATAGATTCATAGTTTGGTCTACTATCGAGTTGTAATATTGAGTTGTAAGTAAATAGAAGTGTGATGATCATCATTATTCATTATTAGAGCATGTCCCAGTGAGGAAAGGATGATGGAAACTTTGATTCCCCCACAAGTCGGGATGAGGTTCTGGACAAATATAAAAAAAAAGAAGAAAAAAAATGAGAGACAAAGAGAGAAGGGGCATGCTAATTCCACACTTGTGCTTCAAAGTAGCACCATGTTTTTCATATAGAGAGTCTCCTATGTTGTCACTTTCATATACTAGAGGGAATTTCTCATTATAGAGTTAGATGCACACACACTTAGTTTTAGTTTGAGCTTTGATACACTTATAGCTCTTAGTGCATCCGTTGCATGGCAATCCCTACTCCTCGCATTGATATCAATTGATGGGCATATCCATAGCTCGTTGATTAGCCGCTTCGATGTAAGACTATCTTTCTTTTTGTCTTCTCTATATTAATGTCTACCACCGCATTCTATTCCACCCATAGTGCTATATCCATGGCTTGCGCTCATGTATTGCGTGAGAGTTGAAAATGCTGAAGCGCGTTAAAAAGTATGAACCAATTGCTTGGCTGACACCGGGGTAGTACATGATTTATACTTTGTGTTAAGAAGACAGAGCATGACAAGGCTATATGATTTTGTAGGGATAGCGTCCTTTAGCCTTGATATTTTGAAAGACATGATTGTTTGTTGGGATGCCTGAATATTAATGTATTTATGTCTAATTATAGACTATTTCTTTGAATCACACATGTCTTAATATTCATGCCATGATTAGATATATGATCAAGATTATGCTAGGTAGCATTCCACATCAAAAAATATATTTTTTATCATTTACCTACTCGAGGATGAGCAGGAATTAAGCTTGGGGATGCTGATACGTCTCCATAGTATCTATAATTTTTGATTGTTTCATGCCAATATTATACAACTTTCACATATTTTTGGCAAAATTTTATATGATTTATTGGACTAACATATTGATCCAGTGCCCAGTGCCAGTTCCTGTTTGTTGCATGTTTTTTGTTTCACAGAATATCCATATCAAACGAAGTCCAAACGCGATAAAAATTTACGGAGAATTATTTTGGAATATTTGTGATTTTTGGGAGGTTGAATCAACGCAAAAGGAGGCCCATAGCCACCAAAAGACACCAGGGCGCGCCCTAGGGCCCAGGCACATGGTGGTGTATCGTGGCCTCCTCGTAAGTCGGTTGGAGCTCTAGTTCGGGCGCAAGGAAGCTTATATCCGGAAAAAATCGTGTTAAAATCTCAGCGCAATCGGAGTTACGGATCTCCGGGAATATAAGAAACGGTTTTCGGCCAGAAAACAGGAACGAGAAACAGAAGAGAACAGAGAGGGAGATCCAATCTCGGAGGGGCTCCTGCCCCTACGCGGCCATGGCGGCCATGGACCATAGGGGGAACTCTCCTCCCATCTAGGGGGAGGCCAAGGAAGAATAAGAAGGAGGGGGGCTCTCTTCCCCTCTCACCCGGTGGCGCCGGAACGCCACCGGGGCAAATCGTGACGGCGATCTACACCAACAACGTCGCCGCCGTCAACACCAACTCTCTCCCCCTCTATGCAGCAGTGTAACACCTCTCTTCCCCGCTATAATCTCTACTTAAACATGGTGCTCAACTCCATATATTATTTCCCAATGATATGTGCCTATCCTATGATATTTGAGTAGATCTGTTTTGTCCTATGGGCTAATTGATGATCGTGGTTGGTATGAGTTGTATGTTTTATTTTGGTGCTGTCCTATGGTGCCCTCCGTGTCGCGCAAACATGAGGGATCCCCATTGTAGGGTGTTGCAATATGTTCATGATTTGCTTATGGTGGGTCGCGTGAGTGACAGAAGAACAGACCCGAGTAGGTGGGTTGTTGCGTCTAGGAGTAAAGAGGACTTGATACTTAATGCTATGGTTGGGTTTTACCTTAATGATCTTTGGTAGTTGCGGATGCTTGCTAGAGTTCCAATCATAAGTGCATATGATCCAAGTACGGAAAGTATGTTAGCTCATGCCTCTCCCTCATATAAAATTGCAATAATGATTACCGGTCTAGTTATCAATTGCCTAGGGACAAATAACCTTCTTTTTTGACAAAAGCTTTCTACTAAATAACTAACTTTTATTATCTTGCAATTTACTCGTAGTTTTATTCATGCAAATTACTTCTAGTTTTATTTGTGCAAACTATCCTATCACCTACAAAATAGTTTCATACTTGTTCTAGGTAAAGGAAACGTTAAAGTGTGCGTAGAGTTGTATCGGTGGTCAATAGAACTTGAGGGAATATTTGTTCTACCTTTAGCTCCTCGTTGGGTTTGACACACTTATTTATCGAAAAAGGCTACAAACGATCCCCTACACTTGTGGGTTATCAAATGTCCAATGTAATGCTACTATGCAATCTGACCTTCTAGTATGCTCTATTGTGCAATGTGATGCTTAGTTAGCTGTTTGGTCCATTGTTGTGGTGATCATTTAACCGTTTGGTTCAATTCTATTGTTGGTACAATTTTGTATTGTTATGCATGTGATAAGTAAATTTAATTTGGTTGTACTAAATACATGTGAAACAAAAACAATTGCTATATTTCATAGTTCTTAGCACACTTGGCTTTTACATGTGGCTCGAATTAATATGTTGGATCTGCAATGCGTTTATTTTTTATTAACATATTTTACTGATAGCACGCCAAATATCACTTATAACCTCATCAATATCTATCTTAAATACGTTGCAGGGGGAAACAACTGGAGACACTGAAGTTTGCCATCGAGGTTTGCACATGCATGATCCTTTGGCTAATAGCACATTATTGTGCAATTGTAGGAACCATTCAAATATTTAGGTTTCTAATAATTTGGTCTTGCACATGTAGGTCCTGCTGTAAGAGGTTTAGACCAAATGTTTGACCCATTTGCCTGTGGGGAAATGAGGTGTTCATGAATATCATTCAAATCAAAAAACTCAGAACGATTGTTAAGATAAAGAAACTAGCGATGAAAAACAATAAGATGTTTGTCTGCACAATGAAGAAGACATCAGTCAATTATAGGATGGTACTATCTCTTTTATCTTGTCTTTTCGCATTTGTGCCATTTCAAATTTTAGAAACACATGTATGCATATCTTTGTTTCCAGTCCTTTCTAAAGCAGTTGATCAATCATTACGTCTCAAACCATTTGTATGGTCAAGAGGCGAGGAAGATATTCATACAACACCCACAGTATAATCTTGAAGTCTTCCTCAAGAGGATGAAGGATGGACGGGCAACCATCCACATGCACTGCCTAAAGTTGCAAGGACCTTCAACATCAGTGAAGGCTCAATATTTGCGTTCCGCTTCAACAATTTTCAAGACGAGATTCATCTATGTATTTACCGTCTATGATGCTACTTGATACGTCTCCAACGTATCTATAATTTTTGATTGTTCCATGCTATTATATTATCTGTTTTGGATGTTTTATATGCATTAATATGCTATTTTATATTATTTTTGGGACTAACCTATTAACCTAGTGCCCAGTGCCAGTTTCTGTTTTCTTCCTTGTTTTTGAGTATTGCAGAAAAGGAATATCAAACGGAGTCCAAACGGAATAAAATTCTACGCTGATTTTTCTTGGACCAGAAGGAACCCAGGAGGCTTCGAGAAGAGGCCAGAAGACCTACGGGTGGGCCACAAGCCACCAGGGCGCGCCCCCCTGGCTTGTGGGCCCCCCGTAGCTTCTCCAACCCTAACTCTTCACCTATAAATTCAGAAATATTCCCCCAATACCAAAGAGCGCCACGAAAATACTTTTTTGCCGCCGCAAGCCTCTGTTCCCGTGAGATCCCATCTTGGGGCCTTTTCCGGCGATCTGCCGGAGGGGGATTCGATCACGGAGGGCCTCTACATCAACACCATTGCCCTTCCGATGATGCGTGAGTAGTTTACCTCAGACCTTCGGGTCCATAGCTAGTAGCTAGATGGCTTCTTCTCTCTCTATGTTCTTCAATACCATGTTCTCCATGATCTTCATGGAGATCTATCCGATGTAATACTCTTTTGCGGTGTGTTTGTCGAGATCCGATGAATTGTGGGTTTAGGATCAGATTATCTATGAATTTTATTTGAATCTTCTCTGAATTCTTATATGCTTGATTTCATATCTTTGTAAGTCTCTTCGAGTTATTGGTTTGGTTTGGCCAACTAGATTGGTAATTCTTGCAATGGGAGAAGTGCTTAGTTTTGGGTTCAATCTTGCGGTGTCCTCACCCAGTGACAAAGTAGGGGTAGCGAGGCATGTATTTGTATTGTTGCCATCAAGGATAAAAAGATGGGGTTTTCATCATATTGCTTGAGTTTATCCCTCTACATCATGTCATCTTACTTAATGCGTTACTCTGTTCTTCATGAACTTAATACTCTAGATGCAGGCAGGAGTCGGTCGATGTGTGGAGTAATAGTAGTAGATGCAGAATCGTTTCGGTCTACTTAATACGAACGTGATGCCTATATGCATAATCATTGCCTTGGATATCGTCATAACTATGCGCTTTTCTATCAATTGCTCGACAGTAATTTGTTCACCCATCGTATTATTTTCCTTCAAGACAGAAGCCTCTAGTGAAACCTATGGCCCCCGGGTCTATTTTCCATATTATATTTTCAGATCTATAAACAAAAAACACAAAAATACTTTGCTGCAATTTATTTACTTTTATTTTAATTATCGTTTTAGTAATCTTTTATATCTATCTCTATCGGATCTCATCCTTGCAAGTGACCGTGAAGGGATTGACAACCCATTTATAGCGTTGGGTTCAAGTGTTTGATTGTTTGTGCAGATGCATAGATTGGGGCCTTGCTTGTACCTCCTACTGGATTGATACCTTGGTTCTCAAAACTGAGGGAAATACTTATCTACTTTGCTGCATCACCCTTTCCTCTTCAAGGGAAAACCAACGCAAGCTCAAGAAGTAGCAAGAAGGATTTATGGCGCCGTTGCCGGGGAGGATACATAGCTAGTCAAGACAAGAACTCTACCGTCAACTTGCCAATTTCTGGCATGGTTGCCGGAGAGGTCTACATCAAGCCTACCAAGTACCCATCACAAACTCATCTCTTGCATTTACATTATTTGCCATTTGCCTCTCATTTTCCTCTCCCCCACTTCTAAAACGAATTTTCAGAAAAAACCAAAAAGATTTGCCTTTTTATTCGCCCTTCTTCCGTTCGTCTTTTCATTAGCTTTCCTGTTGCTAGATTTCCCGTATGGCTCGACCCAAGAGCTTTGATCCTTATTTTAGGAAATTGGAAGAGATTGAAAATAGTGCTAAAAGTTTCATGACTTTACAATATGAGTATTATAATCTCTTTAGAAACGAGCTTAAAGAACAAAAATCTTTGATGGAGTATATTAATAAAGAGCTTGATGATATGTCTAAGGAATTTTATGGTTTGAAATCTCAGTTTGCTCATCTTGAAAATCTAATAGGCCAAATTTCTGATACACAAGCTACTTTAGTGAATAAGATGGCCGCTAAACCGGAGTCTTTGAATAGTGATGAAGATCTTAAAGTGATTGATGTGACTCCTATTGAATCTTTGTTTTCTAATATAAATCTTAATAAAGATGGGGCTGGAGATAAGTCAACTTCAGTTAAAAGTCGTCTTAATGCTAAAATTGATAAAAGTGGGATTGAAGAGGTCAAAACTTTAAAAAGCAATGAACCCACTCTTTTGGATTTCAAGGAGTTTAATTATGATAGTTGTTCTTTGATTGATTGTATCTCCTTGTTGCAATCCATGTTGAATTCTCCGCATACTTATAATCAAAATAAAGCTTTTACTAAACATATCGTTGATGCTATGATGAAATCTTTTGAAGAAAAACTTGAGTTGGAAGTTTCTATACCTAGAAAGCTTTATGATGAGTGGGAACCTACTATTAAGATTAAAATTAAAGATTGTGAGTGCCATGCTTTGTGTGATTTGGGTGCTAGCGTTTCCACGATTTCGAAAACTTTATGCGATGTGCTAGGTTTCCATGAACTTGATGATTGCTCTTTAAATTTTCATCTAGCGGATTCCACTATTAAGAAACCTATGGGAAGGATTAATGATGTTCTTATTTTTGCAAATAGGAATTATGTGCCCATAGATTTCATTGTTCTTGATATAGATTGCAATCCTACATGTCCTATTATTCTTGGTAGACCTTTCCTTAGATAGATCGGTGCAATTATTGATATGAAAGAAGGAAACATTAGATTCCAATTTCCGTTAAGGAAAGGCATGGAACACTTCCCAAGAAATAAAATTAAATTACCATATGAATCTATTATGAGAGCTACTTATGGATTGCATACCAAAGATGATAATACCTAGATCTATTGCGTTATGCCTAGCTAGGGGTGTTAAACAATAGCGCTTGTTGGGAGGCAACCCAATTTTATTTTTATGTTTTTGTTTTAGTTTCTGTTCTTGAATAAATTACACATTATTACCCCTGTATTAATTGTGTTTTAGTGTTTTAATTAGTGTTTGAGCCAAGTAAGACCTTTGGGATGGTTTACGGTGATTGTTGATTTGATCTTGCTGAAAAAAGAAACTTTCGCGCTCAGTCCAGGAATTTTATAAATTCGCCAGAGCGTCGAATGAGTCTGAAATTTTTACAAAAGATTGATACACAAATTTCCCAGATTTTCCTAATTTGTCAGAATTTTTCGAGTTACAGAAGAATTCAAAGTTTCCAGATTGCTACAGACTGTTCTGTTTTTGACAGATTCTGTTTTCTTTGTGTTGTTCGCTTATTTTGATGTATCTATGGGTTGTATCGGGGGGTATGAACCATGGAGAAGTTGGAATAGAGTAGATATTACACCAATATAAATAAAGAATGAGTTCACAATAGTACCTAAAGTGGTGATTTATTTTTCTTATACTAACGGATCTCACGAGTTTTCTGTTGAGTTTTGTGTTGTGAAGTTTTCAAGTTTTGGGTAAAGATTTGATGGACTATGGAATAAGGAGTGGCAAGAGCCTAAGCTTGGGGATGCCCAAGGCACCCCAAGGAATATTCAAGTATACCAAAAATCCTAAGCTTGGGGATGCCCCGGAAGGCATCCCCTCTTTCGTCTTCAATCCATCGGTAAATTTACTTGAGGCTATATTTTTATTCACCACATGATATGTGCTTTGCTTGGAGCGTCTTGTATGATATGAGTCTTTGCTTTTTAGTTTGCCACAATCATCCTTGCTGCACACATCTTTTGAGAGAGACACGCATGAATCGTGAATTTATTAGAATACTCTATGTGCTTCACTTATATCTTTTGAGCTAGGCAATTTTGCTCTAGTGCTTCACTTATATCTTTTTAGAGCACGGTGGTGTTTTATTTTATAGAAATAATTGAACTCTCGTACCTCACTTATATTATTTTGAGAGACTTTAAACAGCATGGTAATTGGTTTAGGTTATGAATTTAGTCCTATTATAATGGGCATCCAAGAGGGATATAATACAAACTTTCATATAAAGTGCATTGAATACTATGAGAAGTTTGATTCATTATGATTGTTTTGAGATATAAAGATGGTAATATTAGAGACATGCTAGTGAGTAATTGTGGATTGGTAGAAATACTTGTGTTAAAAGTTTGTGATTCCCGTAGCATGCACGTATGGTGAACCGTTATGTAACGAAGTCGGAGCATGATTTGTTTATTGATTGTCATCCTTTGTGTGAGGGTCGGGAGCGCGCGATGGTTAACTCCTACCAATCTCTCCCCTAGGAGCATGCGTCTAATACTTTGCTTCGATAACTAATAGACTTTTGCAATAAGTATGTGAGTTCTTTATGACTAATGTGAGTCCATGGATTACACGCACTTTCACCCTTCCACTTTTGCTAGCCTCTCTAGTACCGCGCAACTTTCGCCGGTGCATTAAACCCACCATATACCCTTCCTCAAAACAGCCACCATACCTACCTATTATGGCATTTCCATAGCCATTTCGAGATATATTGCCATGCAACTTCCACCGTTCCGTTTATCATGACACGCACCATCATTGTCATATTGCTTTGCATGATCGTAAGACAGCTAGCGTGATGTTTTCATTAATGTCATTTGCTATGCTAGATCGTTGCACATCCCGGTACACCGCCGGAGGCATTCATATAGAGTCATGTTTTGTTCTAAGTATCGAGTTGTAATTCTTGAGTTGTAAGTAAATAAAAGTGTGATGATCATCACTATTAGAGCATTGTCCCATGTGAGGAAAGGACGGAAGCTATGATTCCCTCACAAGTTGGGATGAGACTCCGGACTTTAAAAATAATAAAAGAGGCCAATGACGCCCAAATAAAAAAAAGAGGCCAATGATGCCCACCAAAAAAATGAGAGAAAAGAGAGATGGGACAATGCTACTATCTTTTTTCCACACTTGTGCTTCAAAGTAGCACCATGATCTTCATGATAGAGAGTCTCCAATTTTGTCACTTTCATATACTAGTGGGAATTTTTCATTATATAACTTGGCTTGTATATTCCAATGATGGGCTTCCTCAAATTGCCCTAGGTCTTCGTGAGCAAGCGAGTCGGATGCACACCCACTTAGTTTCCTTTTTGAGCTTTCATACACTTATAGCTCTAGTGCATCCGTTGCATGGCAATCCCTACTCACTCACATTGATATATATTGATGGGCATCTCCATAGCCCGTTGATACGCCTAGTTGATGTGAGACTATCTTCCCCTTTTCCTCACAACCTCCACCATATTCTATTCCACCTATAGTGCTATATCCATGGCTCACGCTCATGTATTGCGTGAAAGTTGAAAAGGTTTGAGAACATAAAAAGTGTGAAACAATTGCTTGACTTGTCATCGGGGTTGTGCATGATTTAAATACTTTGTGTGGGGAAAATGGAGCATAGCCAGACCTTATGATTTTGTAGGGATAACTTTCTTTGGCCATGTTATTTTGAAAAGACACGATTGCTTTGTTAGTATGCTTGAAGTATTATTGTTTTTATGTCAACATTAAACTTTTGTTTTGAATCTTATGGATCTGAACATTCATGCCACACTAAAGAATATTACATGGATAAATATGTTAGGTAGCATTTTCACATCAAAAATTTTGTTTTTATCATTTACCTACTCGAGGACGAGCAGGAATTAAGCTTGGGGATGTTGATACGTCTCCAACGTATCTATAATTTTAGATTGTTCCATGCTATTATATTATCTGTTTTGGATGTCTTATATGCATTAATATGCTATTTTATATTATTTTTGGGACTAACCTATTACCTAGTGCCCAGTGCCAGTTTCTGTTTTTTTCCTTGTTTTTGAGTATTGTAGAAAAGGAATATCAAACGGAGTCCAAACGGAATAAAATTCTATGCTGATTTTTCTTGGACCAGAAGGAACCCTGGAGGCTTCGAGAAGAGGCCAGAAGACCTACGGGTGGGCCACAAGCCACCAGGGCGCGCCCCTGGGGGGGCGCCCCCCTGGCTTGTGGGCCCCTCGTAGCTCCTCCAACAATAACTCTTCGCCTATAAATTCAGAAATATTCCCCCAATACCAAAGAGAGCCACGAAAATACTTTTCCGCCGCCGCAAGCCTCTGTTCTCGTGAGATCCCATCTTGGGGCCTTTTCCGGCGATCTGCCGGAGGGGGATTCGATCACGGAGGGCCTCTACATCAACACCATTGCCCTTCCGATGATGCGTGAGTAGTTTACCTCAGACCTTCGGGTCCATAGCTAGTAGCTAGATGGCTTCTTCTCTCTCTATGTTCTTCAATACCATGTTCTCCATGATCTTCATGGAGATCTATCCGATGTAATACTCTTTTGCGGTGTGTTTGTCGAGATCCGATGAATTGTGGGTTTATGATCAGATTATCTATGAATATTATTTGAATCTTCTCTGAATTCTTATATGCATGATTTCATATCTTTGTAAGTATCTTCGAGTTATTGGTTTGGTTTGGCCAACTAGATTGGTAATTCTTGCAATGGGAGAAGTGCTTAGTTTTGGGTTCAATCTTGCGGTGTCCTCACCCAGTGACAAAGTAGGGGTAGCGAGGCACGTATTTGTATTGTTGCCATCAAGGATAAAAAGATGGGGTTTTCATCATATTGCTTGAGTTTATCCCTCTACATCATGTCATCTTACTTAATGCGTTACTCTGTTCTTCATGAACTTAATACTCTAGATGCAGGCAGGAGTCGGTCGATGTGTGGAGTAATAGTAGTAGATGCAGAATCGTTTCGGTCTACTTGATATGGACGTGATGCCTATTTGCATAATCATTGCCTTGGATATCGTCATAACTATGCGCTTTTCTATCAATTGCTCGACAGTAATTTGTTCACCCACCGTATTATTTTCCTTCAAGAGAGAAGCCTCTAGTGAAACCTATGGCCCCCGGGTCTATTTTCCATATTATATTTTCAGATCTATAAACTAAAAAACACAAAAATACTTTGCTGCAATTTATTTACTTTTATTTTAATTATCGTTTTAGTAATCTTTTATATCTATCTCTATCGGATCTCATCCTTGCAAGTGACCGTGAAGGGATTGACAACCCCTTTATAGCGTTGGGTGCAAGTGTTTGATTGTTTGTGCAGGTGCATAGATTGGGGCCTTGCTTGTACCTCCTACTGGATTGATACCTTGGTTCTCAAAACTGAGGGAAATACTTATCTACTTTGCTGCATCTGTTGGAAATATGCCCTAGAGGCAATAATAAATTGGTTATTATTATATTTCCTTGTTCATGATAATCGTTTATTATCCATGCTATATTTGTATTGATTGGAAACTAAAATACATGTGTGGGTACATAGACAAACACTGTGTCCCTGGTAAGCCTCTAGTTGACTAGCTCGTTGATCAAAAGATGGTGAAGGTTTCCTAGCCATGGACATGAGATGTCATTTGATAACGGGATCACATCATTAGGAGAATGATGTGATGGACAAGACCCAAACTGTAAACGTAACATATGATCGTGTCAGTTTATTGCTATTGTTTTCTGCATGTCAAGTATCTGTTCCTTTGACCATGAGATCATGCAACTCACTGACACCGGAGGAATACCTTGTGTGTATCAAATGTCGCAACGTAACTGGGTGACTATAAAGATGCTCTACAGGTATCTCCAAGGGTGTCTGTTGAATTGGCATGGATCAAGACTGGGATTTGTTACTCCGTGTGACGGAGAGGTATCTCAGGGCCCACTCGGTAATACAACATCACTATAAGCCTTGCAAGCAATGTGACTAAAGTGTTAGCCACGGGATCTTGTATTACGGAACGAGTAAAGAGACTTGCCGGTAACGAGATTGAACTAGGTATAGAGATACCGACGATCGAATCTCGGGCAAGTAACATACCGATAAACAAAGGGAACATCATACGGGATTAACTGAATCCTTGACATAGAGGTTCAACCGATAAAGATCTTCATAGAATATGTAGGAGCCAATATGGGCATCCAGGTCCCGCTATTGGTTATTGACCGTAGAGGTGTCTCGGTCATGTCTACATAGTTCTCGAACCCGCAGGGTCTACACACTTAACGTTTGGTGACGATATAAGTATAGTTGAGTTGTTATGTTGGTGACCGAAAGTTGTTCGGAGTCCCGGATGAGATCCCGGACATGACGAGGAGCTCTGGAATAGTCCGGAGGTAAAGATTGATATATGGGATAATAGTGTTTGGTCTCCGGAAGGGTTCCGGAATTCACCGGAAGGAGTTTCGGATGTTTCCCGAAATGTTCGGGTACGAGAACACTTTATTTGGGCCAAGGGGTAAAGCCCACAAGGCTTTAGGAAGGTGCAAAAGGAAGTTTTGCGGAGGCCAGGGGCCAGACGCCAGGGACCCTGGCGTCTGGGGCCAGACGCCGAGGACCCTGGCGTCTGGTCCTAGAGTCCGAACAGGACTCTTGCCTTGCGGGCCAAACCGACTTTGAGGAGGCTCTTTCTCCAAGTTTCGACCCCGGGGCTCAACATATAAATAGAGGGGCAGGGCTAGCACCCGGAAGACATCAAGATTTCCCCAAGCCGTGCGCGGCAACCCTAACCCTCTAGTTCCTACGTCATAATCTCCGTAGCGCTTGGCGAAGCCCTGCAGAGATTGTTCCTCACCACCATCACCACGCCGTCGTGCTGCCGGAACTCATCTACTACTTCACCATCGCTCGCTGGATCGAGGAGGTGAAGGCGTCATCAAGCCGTACGTGTGTTGAACGCGGAGGTGCCGTCCGTTCGGCACTAGTTCGTGATCGGTTCGAGGGACGACTTGCGATTTGGATCGCGGAGACGTTCGACTACATCAACCGCGTTTCTTAACGCTTCCGCTTAGCGATCTACAAGGGTATGTAGATTCACTCTCCCTCTCGTAGATGCTCATCACCATGGATAGATCTTGTGTGTGCGTAGGAAATTTTTTGTTTCCCATGCAACGTTCCCCAACAGTGGCATCATGAGCTAGGTCTATGCGTAGATGAGATCTCGAGTAGAACACAAACGAGTTGTGGGCGTGGGTGTATACATATTGCTTGCCGTTACTAGTTGATACTTGATTCGGCGGTATTGTGAGATGAAGCGGCCCGGACCGACATTACGCGTACGCTTACGCGAGACAGGTTCCTTCAACTGACATGTAACTTCGTTGCATAAAGATGGCTAGCGGGTGTCTGTCTCTCTCACTTTAGTTGAATCAATTTCAATGAAGAGGGTTCTTTTAGAAGATCAAAAAGCAATCACTACACCACGTTGTGGTTTTGCGTAGGTAAGAACGGTTCTTGCAAACCCGTAGCAGCCACGTAAAATTTGCAACAACAATTAGAGGACGTCTAACTTGTTTTTGCAGGGTATGTTGTGATGTGATATGGCCAATTACATGATGAGATATATGTGATGTATGAGATGATCATGTGTTGTATAGAATATCACGACTTGCATGTCGATGAGTACGGCAACTGGCAGGAGCCATAGAGTTGTCTTTAATTATTGTATGACCTGCGTGTCAATCATTAAGCACTATGTAATGCTTTACTTTATCGCTAAACGTTAGCAATAGTCGTGGAAGCAATAGTCGGCGCGACAACCTCATGGCGACACGTTGATGGAGATCAAGATGATGGAGATCATGGTGTCATGCCGGTGACGATGGAGATCATGCCGGTGCTTTGGAGATGGAGATCAAAAGCACGAGTTCATGGCCATATCATGTCACTTATGATTTGCATGTGATGTTAATCCTTTTATGCATCTTATTTTGCTTAGGACGACGGTAGCATTATAAGGTGATCCCTCACTTAAATTTCAAGATAAATTGTGTTCTCCCCGAGTGTGCACCGTTGCGAAAGTTCGTCGTTTCGAGACACGCCGTGATGATCGGGTGTGATAGACTCTACGTTCACATACAACGGGTGTAAGCCATGTTGCACGTGCGGAACACTCGGGTTAAACTTGACGAGCCTAGCATGTACAGACATGGCCTCGGAACACAAGAGACCGAAAGGTCGAACATGAGTCATATAGTAGATATGATCAACATGAAGATGTTCACCATTGAAACCAGCTCAACTCACGTGATGATCGGACTTGAGTTGGTGGATTTGGATCATGTGACACTCGAATGACCGGAGGGATGTCAATTTGAGTGGGAGTTTTTAAGTAATATGATTAACTAAACTCATTATCATGAACATAGTCAAAATGTCTTTGCAAATTATGTTGTAGATTACTAGCTCGCGCTGTAGCTCCCTTGAATTTTTATATGTTCCTAGAGAAATAGATTTGAAAGATGATGGTAGCAATAATGCGGACTGGGTCCGTGATCTGAGGATTGTCCTCAATGCTGCACAGAAGGCTTATGTCCTTAATGCACCACTCGGTGCGCCACCCCCTCAAGCGTCGTCTGTAGATGTTGTGAACATCTGACAGGCACGTTCTGATAACTACTTAATAGTTCAGTGCATCATGCATTACGGCTTAGAATTGAGGCTCCAAAACGTTTTGAACATCACGGAACATATGAGATGTTCTAAGAGCTGAAATTGGGATCTCAGGCTCGTGCCCGTGTTGAGAGGTATGAGACCTCCAACAAGATTCTTTGCCTACAAGATGATGGAGAATAGCTCAATCGTTGAGCATGTGCTCAGATTGTCTGGGTACTACAATCGCTTGAATCGAGTGGAAGTTGATCTTCCAGATAAGATAGTGATTGGTATAGTTCGCCAAGTCACTGTCACTAAGCTACTAGAACTTCGTGATGAACTATAAAAGGGCCAGAGATGGAAATAATGATCCCTGAGCTATTCGCGATGTTTGACCCCGCGAAGGTAGAAATCAAGAAGGAGCATCAAGTGTTGATGGTTAGTAAAACCACTAGGGCAAGGAGGGATACTTCATGGATGGCAAGCCAGTTGCTGCTCCAGTAAAGAAACCCAAGGTTGAACCCAAACCCGAGACTGAGTGCTTCTATTATGAGGAGAACGGTTGCTGAAGTGGAACAACCCTAGATGCTTGGTAGATAAGAAGGTTGGCAACGTCGACAGAAGTATATTTGATATACGTGTTATTGATGTGTACCTTACTAGTACTCCTAGTAGCACCTGGGTATTAGATACCGGTTCGGTTGCTAAGTGTTGGTAACTCGAAATAAAAGCTACGGAATAAACGGAGGCTAAGGGTGAGGTGACGATGAGTGTTGGAAGTGTTTCCAAGGTTGATGTGATCACCATCGCGCGCTCTCTCTACCTTTGGGATTAGTGATGAACCTAAATAAATGTTATTTGGTGTTTGCGTTAAGCATGAACGTGATTAGATCCAGTTTATTGCAATACGGTTATTCATTGCAGTTAGAGAATAATGGTTATTCTATTTACATGAATAATACCTTCAATGGTCATGCACCCAATAAGAGTGGTTTATTGAATCTTGATCGTAGTGATACACATGTTCATAATATTGATGCCAAAAGATACAAAGTTAATAATGATAGTACCACATACTTGTGGCACTGCCGCTAAATGTCATATTGGTGTAAAACGCATGAAGAAACTCCATGCTGATGGATCTTTGGACTCATTCGATTTCGAATCGGTTGAGAAACGCGGACCATGCCTCATGGGCAAGATGACTAAAACCCCGTTTTCCGGTATGATGGAGCGGGCAATTGACTTATTGGAAATGATACATGTTGATGTATGCGGTCCAGTGAGTTTTGTAGTGGGCGGTGGATATCGTTATTTTCTTACCTTCACTGATGATTTGAGTAGATATAGTGTATATTTCCTTAATGAAACACAAGTCTGAATCGTTTGAAAAGTTCAGAGTGAAGTTTGAGATCATCGTGACAAGAAGATAAAATGTCTACGATATGATCGTGGAGGTAAATATCTGAGTTACGAGTTTGGTATATAACTTAAGACAATGTGGAAGTTGTTTCACAACTCACGCCACCTGGAACACCATAGTGTGATGGTGTGTCCGAACGTCGTAGTTGTGCTCTATTAGATATGGTGCGAACTATGATGTCTCTTATCGATTTACCACTATCGTTTTAGGGTTATGCATTAGAGACAACCACATTCACTTTAAAAGGGGCACCATAAGTCCGTTGAGATGACACCGTATGAATTTTGGTTTGGCGGAAACCTAAGCTGTCATTTTTTAATGTTTGGGGCTACGACGCTTATGTGAAAAAGGGTTTTCACCTAATGAGCTCGAACCCAAAGCGGACAAATGCATCTTCATAGAATACCCTAACGTAACAGTTGGGTGAACCTTCTATCTCAGATCCAAGCACAAAGTGTTTGTTGCTAAAACGGGTCCTTTCTAGAGAAAAAGTTTCTTTCGAAAGATTGAGTGGGAGGTAGATAGAACTTGATGAGGTTGTTGAACCTTTACTTCAACCTGAGAGTAGCGCAGCACAGAAAGATGTTTCTGTAGAGCCCACATTAGTTGAAGAGGAAGTTAATGATGATGATCATGAAGCTTCGGATCAAGTTGCTATCGAACCTCGTAGGTCGACAAGGGCGCGTACTACTCCTGAGTGGTACGGCAACCCTGTCTTAGAGGTCATGTTGTTGGACAACGATGAACCTACGAGCTATGGAGAAGCGATGATGGGCCCGGATTCCGAGAAATGGTTAGAGGCCATGAAATCCGAGATGGGATCCATGTAAGAAAACAAAGTATGGGCTTTGGAAGTATTACCTGAAGGGCGAAACGCCATTCAGAACAAATGGATCTTTAAAAGGAAGACGGACGCGGACGGTAATGTCACCGTCTATAAAGCTCGACTTGTGGCAAAGGGTTGTTCACAAGTTCAAGGAGTTGACTACGATGAGACTTTCTCACCCGTAGCGATGCTAAATTCTGTTGGAATTATGTTAGCAGTTGCTGCATTTTTCAATTATGAAATCTGGCAGATGGATGTCAAAACATCGTTTCCTTAACGGTATCCGTGAGGAAAGGTTGTATATGATACAACCGGAAGGTTTTGTCAGTCCTAAGGATGCTAAAATGTATGCAAACTCCAGCGATCCTTCTATGGACTAGAGCAAGCATCTCGGAGTTGGAATATACGCTTTGATGAGGTGATCAAAGTTTTTGAGTCTATACAAAGTTTATGAGGAACTTGTATTTACAATAAAGTGAGTGGGAGCACTATAGAATTTCTGATAAGTATATGTGGTTGACATATTGTTGATCGGAAATGATGTAGAATTTCTGGAAAGCATAAAGGGTCGTTTGAAAGGAGTTTTTCAAGGAAGACCTGAAATAAAGCTACTTAAATATTGGGCATCAAGATCTATAGAGATAGATCAAGACGTCTGATAAGACTTTCAATGAGTACATACCTTGACAATATTTTGAAAGAGTTCAAAATGGATCAGTCAAAGAAAGAGTTCTTGCCTGATTTGTAAGGTGTGGAGTTGAGTGAGACTCAAAGCTAGACCACGGCAGAAGAAAGAGAAAGGACGAAGGTCGTCCCCTATGCCTTATCCATAGGCTCTGCATAGTATGCCAAGCTGTGTACCACACCTAGTGTGTGCCTTGCCATGAGTCTGTCAAGGGGTACAAGAATGGTCCAGGAGTGGATCACTGGACAGCGGTCAAGATTATCCTTAGTAACTAGAGGACTAAGGAAATATTTCTCGATTATGGAGGTGATGAAGAGTTCGTCGTAAAGGGTTACGTCGATGCAAGCTTTGACACCTATCCGGATGACTCTGAGTAGCAGTCAGGATACATATAGTGGAACAGCCATTTGGAATAGCTCCAAGTGGAGTGTGGTAGCAGTGTCTACAGTATGACATAGAGATTTGTAAAGTACACACGGATCTGAATGTCGCAGACCCGTTGACTAAAGACCTCTCTCACATGCAAAGCATGATCGAACCCCGAAACTCATTGGGTGTTAGAACAATGTAAATCACATAGTGATGTGAACTAGATTATTGACTCTAGTGCAAGTGGGAGACTGTTGGAAATATGCCCTAGAGGCAATAATAAATTGGTTATTATTATATTTCCTTGTTCATGATAATCGTTTATTATCCATGCTATAATTGTATTGATTGGAAACTAAAATACATGTGTGGGTACATAGACAAACACTGTGTCCCTAGTAAGCCTCTAGTTGACTAGCTCGTTGATCAAAAGATGGTGAAGGTTTCCTAGCCATGGACATGAGATGTCATTTGATAACGGGATCACATCATTAGGAGAATGATGTGATGGACAAGACCCAAACTGTAAACGTAGCATATGATCGTGTCAGTTTATTGCTATTGTTTTCTGCATGTCAAGTATCTGTTCCTTTGACCATGAGATCATGCAACTCACTGACACCGGAGGAATACCTTGTGTGTATCAAATGTCGCAACGTAACTGGGTGACTATAAAGATGCTCTACAGGTATCTCCGAGGGTGTCTGTTGAATTGGCATGGATCAAGACTGGGATTTGTTACTCCGTGTGACGGAGAGGTATCTCAGGGCCCACTCGGTAATACAACATCACTATAAGCCTTGCAAGCAATGTGACTAAAGTGTTAGCCACGGGATCTTGTATTACGGAACGAGTAAAGAGACTTGCCGGTAACGAGATTGAACTAGGTATAGAGATACCGACGATCGAATCTCGGGCAAGTAACATACCGATAAACAAAGGGAACATCATACGGGATTAACTGAATCCTTGACATAGAGGTTCAACCGATAAAGATCTTCGTAGAATATGTAGGAGCCAATATGGGCATCCAGGTCCCGCTATTGGTTATTGACCGTAGAGGTGTCTCGGTCATGTCTACATAGTTCTCGAACCCGCAGGGTCTACACACTTAACGTTTGGTGACGATATAAGTATAGTTGAGTTGTTATGTTGGTGACCGAAAGTTGTTCGGAGTCCCGGATGAGATCCCAGACATGACGAGGAGCTCTGGAATAGTCCGGAGGTAAAGATTGATATATGGGATAATAGTGTTTGGTCTCCGGAAGGGTTCCGGAATTCACCGGAAGGAGTTTCGGATGTTTCCCGAAATGTTCGGGTACGAGAACACTTTATTTGGGCCAAGGGGTAAAGCCCACGAGGCTTTAGGAAGGTGCAAAAGGAAGTTTTGCGGAGGCCAGGGGCCAGACGCCAGGGACCCTGGCGTCTGGGGCCAGACGCCGAGGACCCTGGAGTCTGCTCCTGGAGTCCGAACAGGACTCTTGCCTTGCGGGCCAAACCGACTTTGAGGAGGCTCTTTCTCCAAGTTTCGACCCCAGGGCTCAACATATAAATAGAGGGGCAGGGCTAGCACCCGGAAGACATCAAGATTTCCCCAAGCCGTGTGCGGCAACCCTAACCCTCTAGTTCCTACGTCATAATCTCCGTAGCGCTTGGCGAAGCCCTGCAGTGATTGTTCCTCACCACCATCACCACGCCGTCGTGCTGCCGGAACTCATCTACTACTTCACCATCGCTCGCTGGATCGAGGAGGTGAAGGCGTCATCAAGCCGTACGTGTGTTGAACGCGGAGGTGACGTCCGTTCGGCACTAGTTCGTGATCGGTTCGAGGGACGACTTGCGATTTGGATCGCGGAGACGTTCGACTACATCAACCGCGTTTCTTAACGCTTCCGCTTAGCGATCTACAAGGGTATGTAGATTCACTCTCCCTCTCGTAGATGCTCATCACCATGGATAGATCTTGTGTGTGCGTAGGAAAATTTTTGTTTCCCATGCAACGTTCCCCAACAGTGGCATCATGAGCTAGGTCTATGCGTAGATGAGATCTCGAGTAGAACACAAACGAGTTGTGGGCGTGGGTGTATACATATTGCTTGCCGTTACTAGTTGATACTTGATTCGGCGGTATTGTGAGATGAAGCGGCCCGGACCGACATTACGCGTACGCTTACGCGAGACAGGTTCCTTCAACTGACATGTAACTTCGTTGCATAAAGATGGCTAGCGGGTGTCTGTCTCTCTCACTTTAGTTGAATCAATTTCAATGAAGAGGGTTCTTTTAGAAGATCAAAAAGCAATCACTACACCACGTTGTGGTTTTGCGTAGGTAAGAACGGTTCTTGCAAACCCGTAGCAGCCACGTAAAATTTGCAACAACAATTAGAGGACGTCTAACTTGTTTTTGCAGGGTATGTTGTGATGTGATATGGCCAATTACATGATGAGATATATGTGATGTATGAGATGATCATGTGTTGTATAGAATATCACGACTTGCATGTCGATGAGTACGGCAACTGGCAGGAGCCATAGAGTTGTCTTTAATTATTGTATGACCTGCGTGTCAATCATTAAGCACTATGTAATGCTTTACTTTATCGCTAAACGTTAGCAATAGTCGTGGAAGCAATAGTCGGCGCGACAACCTCATGGCGACACGTTGATGGAGATCAAGATGATGGAGATCATGGTGTCATGCCGGTGACGATGGAGATCATGCCGGTGCTTTGGAGATGGAGATCAAAAGCACGAGTTCATGGCCATATCATGTCACTTATGATTTGCATGTGATGTTAATCCTTTTATGCATCTTATTTTGCTTAGGACGACGGTAGCATTATAAGGTGATCCCTCACTTAAATTTCAAGATAAATTGTGTTCTCCCCGAGTGTGCACCGTTGCGAAAGTTCGTCGTTTCGAGACACGCCGTGATGATCGGGTGTGATAGACTCTACGTTCACATACAACGGGTGTAAGCCATGTTGCACGTGCGGAACACTCGGGTTAAACTTGACGAGCCTAGCATGTACAGACATGGCCTCGGAACACAAGAGACCGAAAGGTCGAACATGAGTCATATAGTAGATATGATCAACATGAAGATGTTCACCATTGAAACCAGCTCAACTCACGTGATGATCGGACTTGAGTTGGTGGATTTGGATCATGTGACACTCGAATGACCGGAGGGATGTCAATTTGAGTGGGAGTTTTTAAGTAATATGATTAACTAAACTCATTATCATGAACATAGTCAAAATGTCTTTGCAAATTATGTTGTAGATTACTAGCTCGCGCTGTAGCTCCCTTGAATTTTTATATGTTCCTAGAGAAATAGATTTGAAAGATGATGGTAGCAATAATGCGGACTGGGTCCGTGATCTGAGGATTGTCCTCAATGCTGCACAGAAGGCTTATGTCCTTAATGCACCACTCGGTGCGCCACCCCCTCAAGCGTCGTCTGTAGATGTTGTGAACATCTGACAGGCACGTTCTGATAACTACTTAATAGTTCAGTGCATCATGCATTACGGCTTAGAATTGAGGCTCCAAAACGTTTTGAACATCACGGAACATATGAGATGTTCTAAGAGCTGAAATTGGGATCTCAGGCTCGTGCCCGTGTTGAGAGGTATGAGACCTCCAACAAGATTCTTTGCCTACAAGATGATGGAGAATAGCTCAATCGTTGAGCATGTGCTCAGATTGTCTGGGTACTACAATCGCTTGAATCGAGTGGAAGTTGATCTTCCAGATAAGATAGTGATTGGTATAGTTCGCCAAGTCACTGTCACTAAGCTACTAGAACTTCGTGATGAACTATAAAAGGGCCAGAGATGGAAATAATGATCCCTGAGCTATTCGCGATGTTTGACCCCGCGAAGGTAGAAATCAAGAAGGAGCATCAAGTGTTGATGGTTAGTAAAACCACTAGGGCAAGGAGGGATACTTCATGGATGGCAAGCCAGTTGCTGCTCTAGTAAAGAAACCCAAGGTTGAACCCAAACCCGAGACTGAGTGCTTCTATTATGAGGAGAACGGTTGCTGAAGTGGAACAACCCTAGATGCTTGGTAGATAAGAAGGTTGGCAACGTCGACAGAAGTATATTTGATATACGTGTTATTGATGTGTACCTTACTAGTACTCCTAGTAGCACCTGGGTATTAGATACCGGTTCGGTTGCTAAGTGTTGGTAACTCGAAATAAAAGCTACGGAATAAACGGAGGCTAAGGGTGAGGTGACGATGAGTGTTGGAAGTGTTTCCAAGGTTGATGTGATCACCATCGCGCGCTCTCTCTACCTTTGGGATTAGTGATGAACCTAAATAAATGTTATTTGGTGTTTGCGTTAAGCATGAACGTGATTAGATCCAGTTTATTGCAATACGGTTATTCATTGCAGTTAGAGAATAATGGTTATTCTATTTACATGAATAATACCTTCAATGGTCATGCACCCAATAAGAGTGGTTTATTGAATCTTGATCGTAGTGATACACATGTTCATAATATTGATGCCAAAAGATACAAAGTTAATAATGATAGTACCACGTACTTGTGGCACTGCCGCTAAATGTCATATTGGTGTAAAACGCATGAAGAAACTCCATGCTGATGGATCTTTGGACTCATTCGATTTCGAATCGGTTGAGACACGCGGACCATGCCTCATGGGCAAGATGACTAAAACCCCATTTTCCGGTATGATGGAGCGGGCAATTGACTTATTGGAAATGATACATGTTGATGTATGCGGTCCAGTGAGTTTTGTAGTGGGCGGTGGATATCGTTATTTTCTTACCTTCACTGATGATTTGAGTAGATATAGTGTATATTTACTTAATGAAACACAAGTCTGAATCGTTTGAAAAGTTCAGAGTGAAGTTTGAGATCATCGTGACAAGAAGATAAAATGTCTACGATATGATCGTGGAGGTAAATATCTGAGTTACGAGTTTGGTATATAACTTAAGACAATGTGGAAGTTGTTTCACAACTCACGCCACCTGGAACACCATAGTGTGATGGTGTGTCCGAACGTCGTAGTTGTGCTCTATTAGATATGGTGCGAACTATGATGTCTCTTATCGATTTACCACTATCGTTTTAGGGTTATGCATTAGAGACAACCACATTCACTTTAAAAGGGGCACCATAAGTCCGTTGAGATGACACCGTATGAATTTTGGTTTGGCGGAAACCTAAGCTGTCATTTTTTAATGTTTGGGGCTGCGACGCTTATGTGAAAAAGGGTTTTCACCTAATGAGCTCGAACCCAAAGCGGACAAATGCATCTTCATAGAATACCCTAACGTAACAGTTGGGTGAACCTTCTATCTCAGATCCAAGCACAAAGTGTTTGTTGCTAAAACGGGTCCTTTCTCGAGAAAAAGTTTCTTTCGAAAGATTGAGTGGGAGGTAGATAGAACTTGATGAGGTTGTTGAACCTTTACTTCAACCTGAGAGTAGCGCAGCACAGAAAGATGTTTCTGTAGAGCCCACATTAGTTGAAGAGGAAGTTAATGATGATGATCATGAAGCTTCGGATCAAGTTGCTATCGAACCTCGTAGGTCGACAAGGGCGCGTACTACTCCTGAGTGGTACGGCAACCCTGTCTTAGAGGTCATGTTGTTGGACAACGATGAACCTACGAGCTATGGAGAAGCGATGATGGGCCCGGATTCCGAGAAATGGTTAGAGGCCATGAAATCCGAGATGGGATCCATGTAAGAAAACAAAGTATGGGCTTTGGAAGTATTACCTGAAGGGCGAAACGCCATTCAGAACAAATGGATCTTTAAAAGGAAGACGGACGCGGACGGTAATGTCACCGTCTATAAAGCTCGACTTGTGGCAAAGGGTTGTTCACAAGTTCAAGGAGTTGACTACGATGAGACTTTCTCGCCCGTAGCGATGCTAAAGTCTGTTGGAATTATGTTAGCAGTTGCTGCATTTTTCAATTATGAAATCTGGCAGATGGATGTCAAAACATCGTTTCCTTAACGGTATCCGTGAGGAAAGGTTGTATATGATACAACCGGAAGGTTTTGTCAGTCCTAAGGATGCTAAAATGTATGCAAACTCCAGCGATCCTTCTATGGACTAGAGCAAGCATCTCGGAGTTGGAATATACGCTTTGATGAGGTGATCAAAGTTTTTGAGTCTATACAAAGTTTATGAGGAACTTGTATTTACAATAAAGTGAGTGGGAGCACTATAGAATTTCTGATAAGTATATGTGGTTGACATATTGTTGATCGGAAATGATGTAGAATTTCTGGAAAGCATAAAGGGTCGTTTGAAAGGAGTTTTTCAAGGAAGACCTGAAATAAAGCTACTTAAATATTGGGCATCAAGATCTATAGAGATAGATCAAGACGTCTGATAAGACTTTCAATGAGTACATACCTTGACAATATTTTGAAAGAGTTCAAAATGGATCAGTCAAAGAAAGAGTTCTTGCCTGATTTGTAAGGTGTGGAGTTGAGTGAGACTCAAAGCTAGACCACGGCAGAAGAAAGAGAAAGGACGAAGGTCGTCCCCTATGCCTTATCCATAGGCTCTGCATAGTATGCCAAGCTGTGTACCGCACCTAGTGTGTGCCTTGCCATGAGTCTGTCAAGGGGTACAAGAATGGTCCAGGAGTGGATCACTGGACAGCGGTCAAGATTATCCTTAGTAACTAGAGGACTAAGGAAATATTTCTCGATTATGGAGATGATGAAGAGTTCGTCGTAAAGGGTTACGTCGATGCAAGCTTTGACACCTATCCGGACGACTCTGAGTAGCAGTCAGGATACATATAGTGGAACAGCCATTTGGAATAGCTCCAAGTGGAGTGTGGTAGCAGTGTCTACAGTATGACATAGAGATTTGTAAAGTACACACGGATCTGAATGTCGCAGACCCGTTGACTAAAGACCTCTCTCACATGCAAAGCATGATCGAACCCCGAAACTCATTGGGTGTTAGAACAATGTAAATCACATAGTGATGTGAACTAGATTATTGACTCTAGTGCAAGTGGGAGACTGTTGGAAATATGCCCTAGAGGCAATAATAAATTGGTTATTATTATATTTCCTTGTTCATGATAATCGTTTATTATCCATGCTATAATTGTATTGATTGGAAACTAAAATACATGTGTGGGTACATAGACAAACACTGTGTCCCTAGTAAGCCTCTAGTTGACTAGCTCGTTGATCAAAAGATGGTGAAGGTTTCCTAGCCATGGACATGAGATGTCATTTGATAACGGGATCACATCATTAGGAGAATGATGTGATGGACAAGACCCAAACTGTAAACGTAGCATATGATCGTGTCAGTTTATTGCTATTGTTTTCTGCATGTCAAGTATCTGTTCCTTTGACCATGAGATCATGCAACTCACTGACACCGGAGGAATACCTTGTGTGTATCAAATGTCGCAACGTAACTGGGTGACTATAAAGATGCTCTACAGGTATCTCCGAGGGTGTCTGTTGAATTGGCATGGATCAAGACTGGGATTTGTTACTCCGTGTGACGGAGAGGTATCTCAGGGCCCACTCGGTAATACAACATCACTATAAGCCTTGCAAGCAATGTGACTAAAGTGTTAGCCACGGGATCTTGTATTACGGAACGAGTAAAGAGACTTGCCGGTAACGAGATTGAACTAGGTATAGAGATACCGACGATCGAATCTCGGGCAAGTAACATACCGATAAACAAAGGGAACATCATACGGGATTAACTGAATCCTTGACATAGAGGTTCAACCGATAAAGATCTTCGTAGAATATGTAGGAGCCAATATGGGCATCCAGGTCCCGCTATTGGTTATTGACCGTAGAGGTGTCTCGGTCATGTCTACATAGTTCTCGAACCCGCAGGGTCTACACACTTAACGTTTGGTGACGATATAAGTATAGTTGAGTTGTTATGTTGGTGACCGAAAGTTGTTCGGAGTCCCGGATGAGATCCCAGACATGACGAGGAGCTCTGGAATAGTCCGGAGGTAAAGATTGATATATGGGATAATAGTGTTTGGTCTCCGGAAGGGTTCCGGAATTCACCGGAAGGAGTTTCGGATGTTTCCCGAAATGTTCGGGTACGAGAACACTTTATTTGGGCCAAGGGGTAAAGCCCACGAGGCTTTAGGAAGGTGCAAAAGGAAGTTTTGCGGAGGCCAGGGGCCAGACGCCAGGGACCCTGGCGTCTGGGGCCAGACGCCGAGGACCCTGGCGTCTGGTCCTGGAGTCCGAACAGGACTCTTGCCTTGCGGGCCAAACCGACTTTGAGGAGGCTCTTTCTCCAAGTTTCGACCCCAGGGCTCAACATATAAATAGAGGGGCAGGGTTAGCACCCGGAAGACATCAAGATTTCCCCAAGCCGTGTGCGGCAACCCTAACCCTCTAGTTCCTACGTCATAATCTCCGTAGCGCTTGGCGAAGCCCTGCAGAGATTGTTCCTCACCACCATCACCACGCCGTCGTGCTGCCGGAACTCATCTACTACTTCACCATCGCTCGCTGGATCGAGGAGGTGAAGGCGTCATCAAGCCGTACGTGTGTTGAACGCGGAGGTGCCGTCCGTTCGGCACTAGTTCGTGATCGGTTCGAGTGACAACTTGCGATTTGGATCGCGGAGACGTTCAACTACATCAACCGCGTTTCTTAACGCTTCCGCTTAGCGATCTACAAGGGTATGTAGATTCACTCTCCCTCTCGTAGATGCTCATCACCATGGATAGATCTTGTGTGTGCGTAGGAAAAATTTTGTTTCCCATGCAACGTTCCCCAACAGTGGCATCATGAGCTAGGTCTATGCGTAGATGAGATCTCGAGTAGAACACAAACGAGTTGTGGGCGTGGGTGTATACATATTGCTTGCCGTTACTAGTTGATACTTGATTCGGCGGTATTGTGAGATGAAGCGGCCCGGACCGACATTACGCGTACGCTTACGCGAGACAGGTTCCTTCAACTGACATGTAACTTCGTTGCATAAAGATGGCTAGCGGGTGTCTGTCTCTCTCACTTTAGTTGAATCAATTTCAATGAAGAGGGTTCTTTTAGAAGATCAAAAAGCAATCACTACACCACGTTGTGGTTTTGCGTAGGTAAGAACGGTTCTTGCAAACCCGTAGCAGCCACGTAAAATTTGCAACAACAATTAGAGGACGTCTAACTTGTTTTTGCAGGGTATGTTGTGATGTGATATGGCCAATTACATGATGAGATATATGTGATGTATGAGATGATCATGTGTTGTATAGAATATCACGACTTGCATGTCGATGAGTACGGCAACTGGCAGGAGCCATAGAGTTGTCTTTAATTATTGTATGACCTGCGTGTCAATCATTAAGCACTATGTAATGCTTTACTTTATCGCTAAACGTTAGCAATAGTCGTGGAAGAAATAGTCGGCGCGACAACCTCATGGCGACACGTTGATGGAGATCAAGATGATGGAGATCATGGTGTCATGCCGGTGACGATGGAGATCATGCCGGTGCTTTGGAGATGGAGATCAAAAGCACGAGTTCATGGCCATATCATGTCACTTATGATTTGCATGTGATGTTAATCCTTTTATGCATCTTATTTTGCTTAGGACGACGGTAGCATTATAAGGTGATCCCTCACTTAAATTTCAAGATAAATTGTGTTCTCCCCGAGTGTGCACCGTTGCGAAAGTTCGTCGTTTCGAGACACGCCGTGATGATCGGGTGTGATAGACTCTACGTTCACATACAACGGGTGTAAGCCATGTTGCACGTGCGGAACACTCGGGTTAAACTTGACGAGCCTAGCATGTACAGACATGGCCTCGGAACACAAGAGACCGAAAGGTCGAACATGAGTCATATAGTAGATATGATCAACATGAAGATGTTCACCATTGAAACCAGCTCAACTCACGTGATGATCGGACTTGAGTTGGTGGATTTGGATCATGTGACACTCGAATGACCGGAGGGATGTCAATTTGAGTGGGAGTTTTTAAGTAATATGATTAACTAAACTCATTATCATGAACATAGTCAAAATGTCTTTGCAAATTATGTTGTAGATTACTAGCTCGCGCTGTAGCTCCCTTGAATTTTTATATGTTCCTAGAGAAATAGATTTGAAAGATGATGGTAGCAATAATGCGGACTGGGTCCGTGATCTGAGGATTGTCCTCAATGCTGCACAGAAGGCTTATGTCCTTAATGCACCACTCGGTGCGCCACCCCCTCAAGCGTCGTCTGTAGATGTTGTGAACATCTGACAGGCACGTTCTGATAACTACTTAATAGTTCAGTGCGTCATGCATTACGGCTTAGAATTGAGGCTCCAAAACGTTTTGAACATCACGGAACATATGAGATGTTCTAAGAGCTGAAATTGGGATCTCAGGCTCGTGCCCGTGTTGAGAGGTATGAGACCTCCAACAAGATTCTTTGCCTACAAGATGATGGAGAATAGCTCAATCGTTGAGCATGTGCTCAGATTGTCTGGGTACTACAATCGCTTGAATCGAGTGGAAGTTGATCTTCCAGATAAGATAGTGATTGGTATAGTTCGCCAAGTCACTGTCACTAAGCTACTAGAACTTCGTGATGAACTATAAAAGGGCCAGAGATGGAAATAATGATCCCTGAGCTATTCACGATGTTTGACCCCGCGAAGGTAGAAATCAAGAAGGAGCATCAAGTGTTGATGGTTAGTAAAACCACTAGGGCAAGGAGGGATACTTCATGGATGGCAAGCCAGTTGCTGCTCCAGTAAAGAAACCCAAGGTTGAACCCAAACCCGAGACTGAGTGCTTCTATTATGAGGAGAATGGTTGCTGAAGTGGAACAACCCTAGATGCTTGGTAGATAAGAAGGTTGGCAACGTCGACAGAAGTATATTTGATATACGTGTTATTGATGTGTACCTTACTAGTACTCCTAGTAGCACCTGGGTATTAGATACCGGTTCGGTTGCTAAGTGTTGGTAACTCGAAATAAAAGCTACGGAATAAACGGAGGCTAAGGGTGAGGTGACGATGAGTGTTGGAAGTGTTTCCAAGGTTGATGTGATCACCATCGCGCGCTCTCTCTACCTTTGGGATTAGTGATGAACTTAAATAAATGTTATTTGGTGTTTGCGTTAAGCATGAACGTGATTAGATCCAGTTTATTGCAATACGGTTATTCATTGCAGTTAGAGAATAATGGTTATTCTATTTACATGAATAATACCTTCAATGGTCATGCACCCAATAAGAGTGGTTTATTGAATCTTGATCGTAGTGATACACATGTTCATAATATTGATGCCAAAAGATACAAAGTTAATAATGATAGTACCACATACTTGTGGCACTGCCGCTAAATGTCATATTGGTGTAAAACGCATGAAGAAACTCCATGCTGATGGATCTTTGGACTCATTCGATTTCGAATCGGTTGAGACACGCGGACCATGCCTCATGGGCAAGATGACTAAAACCCCGTTTTCCGGTATGATGGAGCGGGCAATTGACTTATTGGAAATGATACATGTTGATGTATGCGGTCCAGTGAGTTTTGTAGTGGGCGGTGGATATCGTTATTTTCTTACCTTCACTGATGATTTGAGTAGATATAGTGTATATTTACTTAATGAAACACAAGTCTGAATCGTTTGAAAAGTTCAGAGTGAAGTTTGAGATCATCGTGACAAGAAGATAAAATGTCTACGATATGATCGTGGAGGTAAATATCTGAGTTACGAGTTTGGTATATAACTTAAGACAATGTGGAAGTTGTTTCACAACTCACGCCACCTGGAACACCATAGTGTGATGGTGTGTCCGAACGTCGTAGTTGTGCTCTATTAGATATGGTGCGAACTATGATGTCTCTTATCGATTTACCACTATCGTTTTAGGGTTATGCATTAGAGACAACCACATTCACTTTAAAAGGGGCACCATAAGTCCGTTGAGATGACACCGTATGAATTTTGATTTGGCGGAAACCTAAGCTGTCATTTTTTAATGTTTGGGGCTGCGACGCTTATGTGAAAAAGGGTTTTCACCTAATGAGCTCGAACCCAAAGCGGACAAATGCATCTTCATAGAATACCCTAACGTAACAGTTGGGTGAACCTTCTATCTCAGATCCAAGCACAAAGTGTTTGTTGCTAAAACGGGTCCTTTCTCGAGAAAAAGTTTCTTTCGAAAGATTGAGTGGGAGGTAGATAGAACTTGATGAGGTTGTTGAACCTTTACTTCAACCTGAGAGTAGCACAGCACAGAAAGATGTTTCTGTAGAGCCCACATTAGTTGAAGAGGAATTTAATGATGATGATCATGAAGCTTCGGATCAAGTTGCTATCGAACCTCGTAGGTCGACAAGGGCGCGTACTACTCCTGAGTGGTACGGCAACCCTGTCTTAGAGGTCATGTTGTTGGACAACGATGAACCTACGAGCTATGGAGAAGCGATGATGGGCCCGGATTCCGAGAAATGGTTAGAGGCCATGAAATCCGAGATGGGATCCATGTAAGAAAACAAAGTATGGGCTTTGGAAGTATTACCTGAAGGGCGAAACGCCATTCCGAACAAATGGATCTTTAAAAGGAAGACGGACGCGGACGGTAATGTCACCGTCTATAAAGCTCGACTTGTGGCAAAGGGTTGTTCACAAGTTCAAGGAGTTGACTACGATGAGACTTTCTCGCCCGTAGCGATGCTAAAGTCTGTTGGAATTATGTTAGCAGTTGCTGCATTTTTCAATTATGAAATCTGGCAGATGGATGTCAAAACATCGTTTCCTTAACGGTATCCGTGAGGAAAGGTTGTATATGATACAACCGGAAGGTTTTGTCAGTCCTAAGGATGCTAAAATGTATGCAAACTCCAGCGATCCTTCTATGGACTAGAGCAAGCATCTCGGAGTTGGAATATACGCTTTGATGAGGTGATCAAAGTTTTTGAGTCTATACAAAGTTTATGAGGAACTTGTATTTACAATAAAGTGAGTGGGAGCACTATAGAATTTCTGATAAGTATATGTGGTTGACATATTGTTGATCGGAAATGATGTAGAATTTCTGGAAAGCATAAAGGGTCGTTTGAAAGGAGTTTTTCAAGGAAGACCTGAAATAAAGCTACTTAAATATTGGGCATCAAGATCTATAGAGATAGATCAAGACGTCTGATAAGACTTTCAATGAGTACATACCTTGACAATATTTTGAAAGAGTTCAAAATGGATCAGTCAAAGAAAGAGTTCTTGCCTGATTTGTAAGGTGTGGAGTTGAGTGAGACTCAAAGCTAGACCACGGCAGAAGAAAGAGAAAGGACGAAGGTCGTCCCCTATGCCTTATCCATAGGCTCTGCATAGTATGCCAAGCTGTGTACCGCACCTAGTGTGTGCCTTGCCATGAGTCTATCAAGGGGTACAAGAATGGTCCAGGAGTGGATCACTGGACAGCGGTCAAGATTATCCTTAGTAACTAGAGGACTAAGGAAATATTTCTCGATTATGGAGGTGATGAAGAGTTCGTCGTAAAGGGTTACGTCGATGCAAGCTTTGACACCTATCCGGACGACTCTGAGTAGCAGTCAGGATACATATAGTGGAACAGCCATTTGGAATAGCTCCAAGTGGAGTGTGGTAGCAGTGTCTACAGTATGACATAGAGATTTGTAAAGTACACACGGATCTGAATGTCGCAGACCCGTTGACTAAAGACCTCTCTCACATGCAAAGCATGATCGAACCCCGAAACTCATTGGGTGTTAGAACAATGTAAATCACATAGTGATGTGAACTAGATTATTGACTCTAGTGCAAGTGGGAGACTGTTGGAAATATGCCCTAGAGGCAATAATAAATTGGTTATTATTATATTTCCTTGTTCATGATAATCGTTTATTATCCATGCTATAATTGTATTGATTGGAAACTAAAATACATGTGTGGGTACATAGACAAACACTGTGTCCCTAGTAAGCCTCTAGTTGACTAGCTCGTTGATCAAAAGATGGTGAAGGTTTCCTAGCCATGGACATGAGATGTCATTTGATAACGGGATCACATCATTAGGAGAATGATGTGATGGACAAGACCCAAACTGTAAACGTAGCATATGATCGTGTCAGTTTATTGCTATTGTTTTCTGCATGTCAAGTATCTGTTCCTTTGACCATGAGATCATGCAACTCACTGACACCGGAGGAATACATTGTGTGTATCAAATGTCGCAACGTAACTGGGTGACTATAAAGATGCTCTACAGGTATCTCCGAGGGTGTCTATTGAATTGGCATGGATCAAGACTGGGATTTGTTACTCCGTGTGATGGAGAGGTATCTCAGGGCCCACTCGGTAATACAACATCACTATAAGCCTTGCAAGCAATGTGACTAAAGTGTTAGCCACGGGATCTTGTATTACGGAACGAGTAAAGAGACTTGCCGGTAACGAGATTGAACTAGGTATAGAGATACCGACGATCGAATCTCGGGCAAGTAACATACCGATAAACAAAGGGAACATCATACGGGATTAACTGAATCCTTGACATAGAGGTTCAACCGATAAAGATCTTCGTAGAATATGTAGGAGCCAATATGGGCATCCAGGTCCCGCTATTGGTTATTGACCGTAGAGGTGTCTCGGTCATGTCTACATAGTTCTCGAACCCGCAGGGTCTACACACTTAACGTTTGGTGACGATATAAGTATAGTTGAGTTGTTATGTTGGTGACCGAAAGTTGTTCGGAGTCCCGGATGAGATCCCGGACATGACGAGGAGCTCTGGAATAGTCCGGAGGTAAAGATTGATATATGGGATAATAGTGTTTGGTCTCCGGAAGGGTTCCGGAATTCACCGGAAGGAGTTTCGGATGTTTCCCGAAATGTTCGGGTACGAGAACACTTTATTTGGGCCAAGGGGTAAAGCCCACGAGGCTTTAGGAAGGTGCAAAAGGAAGTTTTGCGGAGGCCAGGGGCCAGACGCCGAGGACCCTGGTGTCTGGTCCTGGAGTCCGAACAGGACTCTTGCCTTGCGGGCCAAACCGACTTTGAGGAGGCTCTTTCTCCAAGTTTCGACCCCAGGGCTCAACATATAAATAGAGGGGCAGGGCTAGCACCCGGAAGACATCAAGATTTCCCCAAGCCGTGTGCGGCAACCCTAACCCTCTAGTTCCTACGTCATAATCTCCGTAGCGCTTGGCGAAGCCCTGCAGAGATTGTTCCTCACCACCATCACCACGCCGTCGTGCTGCCGGAACTCATCTACTACTTCACCATCGCTCGCTGGATCGAGGATGTGAAGGCGTCATCAAGCCGTACGTGTGTTGAACGCGGAGGTGCCGTCCGTTTGGCACTAGTTCGTGATCGGTTCGAGGGACGACTTGCGATTTGGATCGCGGAGACGTTCGACTACATCAACCGCGTTTCTTAACGCTTCCGCTTAGCGATCTACAAGGGTATGTAGATTCACTCTCCCTCTCGTAGATGCTCATCACCATGGATAGATCTTGTGTGTGCGTAGGAAAATTTTTGTTTCCCATGCAATGTTCCCCAACAGCATCACCCTTTCCTCTTCAAGGGAAAACCAACGCAAGCTCAAGAAGTAGCACTACTTTCCAAAGGTTTTATATGTTGCATGTGGAACTTTGGTCCTATTGTTGTTATTGGGTAGCTAGGTATATGCCCATATTGTGTAACTCGGTGCTGAAGCTATATGATGCTGTACTCTGATGTGATTTTAATTATGAAATCCTGGTTGTCTTAATACAAATATAAAATATATTGTGTGCTTGATATGAAATGTCAATCCGATTACTAAATGGATTATAAATAGTAGGGCAATTAGCGTGCTTATTGCGTTTTTCTATTGCAGAGGGTTTCTCAGACAACACCGTGGGTGATGACCTCAACAAACCCACACGGTTTCTAGAAAGTTGGCGTATTGGATTAGTGAACAATCACACACGACTTCCGGCCATGAACTGTGTGCGCTAGGCCACCTATCAAAAATGTTTTCACATAAAAAGTGTGTGTGATGGACATCCCTATGCTAAACAGTTTCTTCTAGGCACCGTGCGTGATTTATTAAGTAACGTAATCGACAGAATTATAAAAATCATGTGTGATGGCCACACGTATCACAGATGGTATTCTGCAGAAAATTGTGCATGATGTACCATACGAACGGAAACGTATCTTTGGGATTCACTACATGGGATGCCAAGTGCATCTCACACGACTTCAACAATATGTCTGTTTGCGATGGGCCTCCCAATACTGAGCTCTTTTTGCCCAGCGTGTGTGACCGGAGGAGGCATCAGCAATGATTTATCTGTGTCATGTGGGATAGCCCCCTATCGCACACATAAGCAAGGTCATAGTTTAAAACTACGTCGCAGAAAGGGGGTAAAACCGTTTGTATAGGAGCTGCCTGCGCTAGTGAAGGAAGCAGTGTGTACAAGATATGGGATAGTTATCATGTTGAGGATATCTAGGAGTAGTCAAGTAGGCTCATGCCCTTGCATGCATCCGAGTGAGTTTCTAGTTCAAGTTTGAAGCATCAATGATGTTCAACTCACTCCTCAAGTGACAAAATACCTTCTCATCAAGCAATTTTGTGAAGATATCCGCCAATTGCTTATCAGTGCGAGCATGCTTGAGACTGATATATCCTTTCGCAACATGATCATGAGTGAAACGATGACGAACTTGAATATGCTTAGTTCGAGAATGATGCATGGGATTGTGAGAAATCTTGATAGCACTCTCATTGTCAAAAGTAAAGGAACATGTTTAACATGTACCTCAAAATCTTTGAGAGTTTGATTCATCCATAGTAGTTGTGCACAACATGATCCGACGGCAATGTATTCCGCTTCAGCGGTATATAGATATACCGAGTTTTGTTTCTTGGAGGACAAAGACATAAGAGATCTGCCATGAAATTGACACGTACCCGAAGTGGATTTTCTATCAACCTTCTCGGAATAGCCAACAAGGTTAAAAGTAGATCCTTCGGTACCAAATGCCAAAGTTTGGTGTGTGTAACAAGTATCTCACAATTCTTTTCACGGTCATAAGATGACACTCTTTTGGTGCCGCTTGGTATCGTGCACATATGCACACACTTAGCATGATATCGAGATGGGAGGCACATAGATATAACAATGAACCAATCATTGATCGATAAACTTTTTGATCAACTAGTTTATCCTCCTTAGTGAGGTCAACATGTCCACTCGTAGGCATGGGAGTTTCCATACCTTTGCACTCTTGCATGTTGAATTTTTTGAACAAGTCCTTGGTATACTTGGTTTGGAAGATAGATGTACCATCTCTCGTTTTCTTGATTTGCAAACCAAGGAAGAATTTCAGCTCACACATCATGGACATCTCATATTTTTCGGACATCAACCTTTCAAACTTCTCACTAAAATTAGGGTTAGTAGAACCCAATATGATATCATCCACAGATATTTGGCATACAAATAATTCACCATTAACCCTTTTAGTGAACAAGGTTGCATCAATTTTACCAATTTCAAAACCCTTTTGTATATTAAACTTCATCAAGCATTTGTACCAAGCTTGAGGAGCTTGTTTAAGACCATAGAGGGATTTGCGAAGTTTGCAGACATGATTAAGTTTCTTAGGGTTGACAAATCCGGCAGGTTGTTTAACATAGACTTCCTCCTCAATTTCACCATTTAAAAGGCACTTTTAATGTCCATTTGGTAAAGTGTAATATCATGGTAATTGGCATAAGCAAGAAAAATGTGAATGGACTCAAGTCTAGCAACGGGGGCATATGTCTCACCGTAGTCCATACCTTCGACTTGAGAGTAGCCTTGAAACACTAGGCGAGCCTGGTTGCGCACTACTTGTCCATCTTCATCTTGCTTGTTGTAAAACACCCATTTTGTTCCGATGATGTTGTGCTCGTCCCTGGGTTTCTCCACTAAGGTCCAAACTCGATTCCTCTTGAAGTTGTGTAGTTCTTCATGCATTGCATTTACCCAATCCGGGTCTTCGAGCGCTTCTTCTACCTTCATAGGCTTAATACTAGAGATGAATGAGTAATGCTCACATAAGTTAGCTAAACGAGATTTAGAGCGAGTGATTTTCTTGGATTTGATGTCGCCAAGAATCTGTTCGACGGGACTGTTATTGTCTACTCTTGCTCTAACTCGAGATAGCTTTTGGTTGGTAGATGGAGGAGCTTCCTCCTCATCATCTTCTTCTTCTTTGTTGTTGTCGGGATTGTCGTTCCCTTGAGGTGGTGGAGAGGGAGGTTGAGGTCGATCTTCGCGTTGCACTTCCTCATTTTCTTCATCTTGACGTGTACCACTTGCGGATGCCTCCATATCATTTTGTTGTTCGCCTAAGCGTGAAGTAGGGGCTTCGACTTGAATGGATGAAGTACTTTCCTTCACCTTCACGGGACGAATTTTGCCTATGGATAAGTCTTGGATTGCTTATGAAGGTTCTTTATCTCCTACATAAATTGGCAATTGTTCGACTTGAGAACCATTAGTCTCATCAAACTTCACATCTACCGTCTCTTTAACTTTTCGAGTGACGTTGTTGTAGACCCAGTGAGTGTGAGAGTTCGATCCATAACCAAGTAGAAAACCTTCATGAGATTTAGGAGCAAACTTTGAACGATGATGCTTATCAAGAATGTAGCACTTTGAGCCAAATAAAGTATCCAACTTGGGGTTTGTTACCGGTGAGTAGCTCGTATGTCGTTTTATCGAGAAGCTTGTGAAGATAGAGTCTGTTTATGGCATGACAAGTTGTTTCCACCGCTTCCGCCTAAAAGTGTCTTGGCATCTTGTACTCAACGAGCATCGTTCTCTCCATCTCTATAAGAGTCCGTTTCTTCCTCTCAACAACTCCATTTTCTTGGGGTGTGTACATAGACGAGAACTCATGTGAGATCCTTGTTCGTCAAGAAAGGTATCCACATTTGTGTTCTTGAAATCTGATTCGTTGTCGCTCCGAACTTTCTTGATCTTCATTTCAAACTAATTTTGGGCCTTCCGAGCGAAGCTCTTGGAGATGTATTCAACCTGTGACTTATCATCAAGAAAGAACACCCACGCAAATCTAGAAAAATCATCAACTATGACTAAACCAAAGGAATTTCCACTGAGGCTCTTATAAGCATTGGGACCGAAAAGATCCATGTGAAGCAACTCAAGTGGTTGTTTTGTAGTCATGATGTTCTTTACAAGATGACTTCCTCCAACTTGTTTTCCTGCTTGACAAGCACTACAAAGTCTATCTTTGTCAACGATAATATCTTTAACACCAAGAATATGATCTCCTTTGATAAGCTTGTCTAGATTACGCATACCAACAAGTCCTAGCCTTCTATGCCATAACCAACCTTTAGAAGATTTAGCAATAAGAAAAGTGCAAGGTTGGGCTCTTTTAGTGAAATCAACAATGTATAGATCACCTCTACGAAAACCGGTAAATACCATGTTATGATTATCTCGATGAAACACTTGGCAATCTACTTTAGTAAATAGAACATTGAAACCGAAGTCGGCAAGTCTAGATATGGAAAGAAGATTGTAACCAAGGGATTCAACGAGCATGACATTTTGAATGGAGCTATCATGAGACATGGCCACCTTAAGGTCAGGTACCTTACCCTAGGAGTTGTCTCCAAAAGTCACGTACTTGCGTGGTCCATCAATTGTTGTAAGCTCATGAAACATGTCTCTATCTGCGGCCATGTGATCGGTGCATCCACTATCGAGAATCTAGTCTTTCCCCCGGACATGTAGTCTTTGAAGTTGGCCATAAGATTGAGATTATTAATAGTGTTCTCATATTCGATGTAGAATTCCTCATCTTCATTATAGTAGCCATGTTCCACATTGTCGTCGTCAATTGGGACGTCCTTGTCACAAAGATCAAGTGAGTTGTTAGATTTGTGACCATTGCAATGCTCAAGATTATGAATGTGAATGGCCTCTAAGGTGATATTGTTGATAGTACTAGCACTACTGCAGATGGTCCAAAGACGACACATCAATCAGAGACCCTTCGACGAAACTGTGTGCAATGCATGAATCGCAAACGGTATATTTCAAGCTCCGTCGTTAATGACACGAACTATGTGCGATGGTGGATCCATCAAATATGATTCAGAAAATAGTTGCGTGTGCGATATACGACAGACAGTTTGTTCTTATGAACTATTTGTGATTAGCGAAGATAACATAAACGATTAACAAAACTACATATGTGTGCGAAGTATGGCATACAGTTCACTCGGATAAACTTTGTGCGATGATACAACAGAACACAAACGATTCGGCATAACAAGATGTGAGCGATATAGAACAAACAGGTGAGTAATCATAATCGTGTGCGAACACCAGAAATAACACAGATGATTGGTGGTAATAACCTGTGTGTGTTGTGGGAAAACGCTTGCTGGTATACAATTGTCAGTGATTGATGAAATCATCACCAACGGGTTTCGTAGTTTAGTCTATGTGTATTGTGATTTGCTTTGTCTACAAAACATCTATGATGTGCCTAACATATATACTTATAAGAACATGATTGCATAAACAAAAAAGAACACAATGCAATTTCAAATATTGTATCACAAATACTAGCAATATTACAAGGTTCAAATTCTAGCATTACAAGGACCAAATTCAAAGATTACAGGGTACAAACTGATATTAGAAATCAAATCCAATCTTCAGGATCCATGGGATGAAATATTTCTACGAAGGGATCAGCCACCGAGAAGTCATATATCGGCTCGATAGATTCGCTTCCGAATAATCTGTCATACGAACTTCCAAAGTGAAAATCAGCTTCTGCAGAGCCTTTTCCATTCCTCTGTAGACGCCTCCGCTGATCAGTAAACCATCCATTGTGGCGCACTAAACATAGTGCAAACCTCATTACCTTGAGCACCCTTGCTTTCTAAACAAATAAACTGGCGAATTGAATCTCTGGATTGGTGCCTCGGTACTCTTTCAAAGTAATTTACGTGAGATGGAATTCAAGGCATTCGATGGGATTGTTATATTGCGCCACGTTTTCCACTCCAAGTCCTGCTTGTATCTGCAAACGAAGACAACATATTAGTGCTTAGATGCAGTTTTGAACACTACAGGCCACTTTGATTTGCATGATTTATAAAATACACAAATAGATTGACATGCCATCTTCGGTCGTTCATGATTAACACTTCAAAAAATGTATAGTACATCTGTCATTGTAATCATGGGTAAAAGTACCAACAAATTGAACTCCGTTGTGGTGAACAATTAACAGGAAAGGAACATCACCTCGACATATAGCTTCTCCATGAACGGAAAGCATCTAAGGAACTTAACAACTTCATCCAGATCGGGGCCGATAGATTGTAGTGCAAAGATCTTCATTGTGCACAGAGACAATGCGAGGCCCATGGGAATCATTTTCTGGATGACAGCTGAACATAGATCAACAAAAACTAGATAAAATGTGATGTACAATAATAAGAATGAGAAGAAGATTGTTGTACCTGAACGGGTATGGATCCAGCTGTAACAAGTTCGGAGAATTCAGCACATGAATTGCCAAACACTGTCAATTTCGGTGTGTCAATGACCTTGATTCTTGTTCGACCTTCGTTATCAAGTACAAACAATTGATACGTCTCCAACGTATCTACTTTTCCTCACTCTTTTGCCCTTGTTTTGGACTCTAATTTGCATGATTTGAATGGAACTAACCCGGACTGATGCTGTTTTCAGCAGAACTACCATGGTGTTGTTTTTGTGCAGAAATAGAAGTTCTCGGAATGGAACAAAACTTTTTGGAGAATTATTTCAGAATAAATGAGAATTATTGGAGCCAAAATCTACCGAAGAGGGGGCCCAGGGTGAGCATCACCCACCAGGGCGCGCCAGGCCCCCTGGGCGCGCCCTGATGGGTTGTGCCCACCTCATGGCCCCACTTGCCTAATTCCGCCACTATAAATTCCTATTTTCGGAGAAAAAAATCAGAGAGAAAGTTTCATCGCGTTTTACGATACGGAGCCGCCGCCACCTCCTGTTCTTCATCGGGAGGCCAGATCTGGAGCCCGTTTGGGGCTCCGGAGAGGGGAATCTTCGGTCTTCGTCATCACCAACCTTTCTCCATCGCCAATTCCATGATGCTCCCCACCGGGAGTGAGTAATTCCTTCGTAGGCTTGCTGGTCGGTGAGGAGTTGGATGAGATTCATCATGTAATCGAGTTAGTTTTGTTAGGGCTTGATCCCTAGTATCCACTATGTTCTAAGATTGATGTTGCTATGACTTTGCAATGCCTAATGCTTGTCACTAGGGCCCGAGTGCCATGATTTCAGATCTGAACCGTTTATGTTATCACCTCTATATCTATGTTCTTGATCTGATCCTGCCTAGTCATATGCACCTATTACGTGTTATGATCCGGCAACCCCATAGTGACAATATTTGGGATACTTCGCGGTGATGACCGTAGTTTGAGGAGTTCATGTATTCACCGTGTGTTAATGCTTTGTTCCGGTTCTCTATTAAAAGGAGGCCTTAATATCCCTTAGTTTCCTTATGGACCCCGCTGCCACGGGAGGGTAGGACAAAAGATGTCATTTAAGTTCTTTTCCATAAGCACGTATGACTATTTACGGAATACATGCCTACATTACATTGATGAACTAGAGCTAGTTCTGTATCGCCCTAGGTTATGACTGTTACATGACGAATATCATCCAATGAGTTACCGATCCAGTGCCTACGACCTTTCCACTTATTGTTCTTGCTAAGCTACTATTACTGTTGATGTTGTTCCAACTGCTACAAAACTACTGCTACTACTGTTACCGTTACTGTTACCGTCACTACTGCTACCAACTATCATATTATTGTGCTACTGATCACTCTGCTGTAGATATTTAATCTCCAGGTGTGGTTGAATTGACAACTCAACTGCTAATACTCTCAAGTATTATTTGGCTCCTCTTGTGTCGAATCTATAAATTTGGGTTGAATACTCTACCCTCGAAAACTGTTGCGGTCCCCTATACTTGTGGGTTATCAAGACCTTTTTCTGGCGCCGTTGCCAGGGAGCATAGCAATATTTGTTGAGTCACTTGGGATTTATATAAATTTATCACTATGAAGAATCTGAAGGATACTAAGACCAATATTTTTCCCTCTACTACGAGGGGAGGTAAGTGATGTCTACTACGCAACTTTATTCTTGTAGATTTTGTTGGGCCTCCAAGCGCAGAGTTTTGTAGGACAGTAGCAATTTTCCCTCAAGTGGATGACCTAAGGTTTATCAATCCGTGGGAGGTGTAGGATGAAGATGGTCTCTCTCAAACAACCCTGCAATCAAATACAAGAAATCTCTTGTGTCCCCAACACACCCAATACAATGGCAAATTGTATAGGTGCACTAGTTCGGCGAAGAGATGGTGATACAAGTGCAATATGGATGGTAGATATAAGTTTTTGTAATCTGAAAATATAAAAACAGCAAGGTAGCAAGTAACAAAAGTGAGCAAAACGGTATTGCAATGCTTGAAAACAAGGCCTAGGGTTCATACTTTCACTAGTGCAAGTTCTCTCAACAATACTGACATAGTTGAATCATATGTAAATCCCTCACGTGCTACAAAGAGTTCACTCCAAAGTCACAAATAGCGGAGAACAAATGAAGAAATTATTGTAGGGTACGAAACCACCTCAAAGTTATCTTTTCCGATCAATTGTATGAGCTATCCCTATAAGTGTCACGAACAGCCCTAGAGTTCGTACTAAAATAACACCTTAAGATACACATCAACCAAAACCCTAATGTCACCTAGATACTCCAATGTCACCACGAGTACCCATGGGCTTGATTATACGATATGCATCACACAATTTCAGATTCATCAGGTTCAATCCAACACAAAGAACTTCAAAGAGTGCCCCAAAGTTTCTACCGGAGAGTCAAGACGAAAACATGTGCCAACCCCTATGCATAGATTCCCAAGGTCACGGAACCTGGAAGTTGATCACCAAAACATACATCAAGTGGATCAATAGAACATCCCATTGTCACCACGGATATCCCATCGCAAGACATACATCAAGCGTTCTCAAATCTTTTAAAGACTCAATCCGATAAGAAAACTTCAAAGGGAAAATTCAATTCATCACAAGAAGATAGAGAGGGGAAAACTCCATATGATTCATATATATTAATAAAGCTCGCGGTACATCAAGATCGTGTCATCTCAAGAACACGAGAGAGAGAGAGATCAAACACATAGCTACTGGTACATACCCTCAGCCCCGAGGGTGAACTACTCCCTCCTCGTCATGGAGACCGCCGGGATGATGAAGATGGCCTCCGGTGATGGTTTCCCCCTCTGGCAGGGTGCCGGAACGGGCTCCCGATTGATTTTTCGTGGCTACAGAGGCTTGCGGCGGCGGAACTCCCGATCTAGGTTTCTTTCTATGGGTTTCTGTATTTATAAGAAAATTGGGCATTGGAAACAAGTCAAGGGGGGCCACAAGGCGTCCACAAGCCAGGGGCGCGCCCTAGGGGGGCGCCCCCTAGGCTTGTGGTGGCCTCGTGGCTCTTCTGGCCCAACTCCAATGCCCTGTGGGCTTCTTCTGGTCCATAAAAAATCATCGTAAGTTTTTATTCCGTTTGGACTCCGTTTGATATTCCTTTTCTGTAAAACTTAAAAACAAGGAAAAAACAGAAACTGGCACTGGGCTCTAGGTTAGTAGGTTAGTCCCAAAAACAATATAAAATAACATATGCATGCATATAAAACATCCAAGATGGATAATATAATAGCATGGAACAATCAAAAATTATAGATACGTTGGAGACGTATCAAGCATCCCCAAGCTTAATTCCTGCTCGTCCTCGAGTAGGTAAATGATAAAAACAGAATTTTTGATGTGGAATGCTACCTAACATATTTATCAATGCAATCTTATTTATTGTGGCAAGAATGTTCAGATCCATAAGATTCAAAACAAGATTTTAATATTGACATAAAAACAATAATACTTCAAGCATACTAATAAAGCAATCATGTCTTCTCAAAATAACATGGCCAAAGAAAGTTATCCCTACAAAATCATATAGTCTGGCTATGCTCCATCTTCATCACACAAAGTATTAAATCATGCACAACCCCGGTTTTAGCCAAGCAATTGTTTCATACTTTAGTATTCTCAAACTTTTTCAACTCTCACGCAATACATGAGCGTGAGCCATGGATATAGCACTATAGGTGGAATAGAATATGGTGGTTATGGAGAAGACAAAAAGAAGGAGATAGTCTCACATCAACTAGGCGTATCAACGGGCTATGGAGATGCCCATCAATAGATATCAATGTGAGTGAGTAGGGATTGCCATGCAACGGATGCACTAGAGCTATAAGTGTATGAAAGCTCAAAAAGAAACTAAGTGGGTGTGCATCCAACTCGCTTGCTCATGAAGACCTTGGGCAATTTGAGGAAGCCCATCATTGGAATATACAAGCCAAGTTCTATAATGAAAAATTCCCACTAGTATATGAAAGTGTCAATATAGGAGACTCTCTATCATGAAGATCATGGTGCTACTTTGAAGCACAAGTGTGGAAAAAGGATAGTAGCATTGCCCCTTCTCTCTTTTCTCTCATTATATATATATTATTATTTTTGGTGGGCATATTTGGCCTCTTTTTTTATTTGGGCTTCTTTGGCCTCTTTTATTTTTTTATAAAATCCGGAGACTCATCCCGACTTGTGGGGGAATCATAGTTTCCATCATCCTTTCCTCACATGGGACAATGCTCGATAATGATGATCATCACACTTTTATTTACTTACAACTCAAGAATTACAACTCAATACTAGGACAAGATATGACTCTATGTGAATGCCTCTGGCGGTGTACTGGGATATGCAATGATCTAGCGTAAGCCATGAAAACATCATGCTAGCTATCTTACGATCATGCTAAGCAATATGACAATGATGGTGTGTGTTATGATAAACGGAACAGTGGAAGTTGCATGGCAATATATCTCGGAATGGCTATGGAAATGCCATAATAGGTAGGTATGGTGGCTGTTTTGAGGAAGGTAAATGGTGGTTGTTTTGAGGAAGGTGGGTTTAATGCACCGGCGAAAGTTGCGCGGTACTAGAGAGGCTAGCAAAGGTGGAAGGGTGAGAGTGCGTATAATCCATGGACTCAACATTAGTCATAAAGAACTCACATACTTATTGCAAAAGTCTATTAGTCATCGAAACATAGTACTAGACGCATGCCCCTAGGGGAAGGGTTGGTAGGAGTTAACCATCGCGCGATCCTGACCTCCACACAAAGGAAGACATTCAATAAATAAATCATGCTCCGACTTTGTCACATAACGGTTCACCATACGTGCATGCTACGGGAATCACAAACTTTAACACAAGTATTTCTACCAATCCACAATTACTCACTAGCATGTCTCTAATATCACAAGCTTTATATCTCAAAACAATCATAAGGAATCAAACTTCTCATAGTATTCAATGCACTTTATATGAAAGTTTTTATTATATCCCTCTTGGATGCCCATTATATTAGGACTAAATTCATAACCTAAGCAAATTACCATGCTGTTTAGAGACTCTCAAAATAATATAAGTGAAGCAAGAGAGTTCAATAATTTCTATAAAATAAAACCACCGCCGTGCTCTACAAAGATATAAGTGAAGCACTAGAGCAAAAGACAAACTACTCCAAAAAGATATAAGTGAAGATCAATGAGTAGCCAACAATTAAATAACTATGTGAAGACTCTCTCATCTAAGAATTTCAGATCTTAAGTACTTTATTCAAACAGTAAAACAAAATAAAATGACATTCCAAGGATAGCACATATCATGTGAAGAAGCAAAAACTTAGGTTCAACCGATACTAACCGATAATTGTTGAAGAAGAAAGGTGGGATGCCAACCGGGGCATTCCCAAGCTTAGATGCTTGAGACTTCTTGAAATATTAATTAGGGATGTCTTGGGCATCCCCAAGCTTGAGCTCTTGTGTCTCCTTAATTCTTCTCATAGCCCGGTTTCACCTATTCTCAAAAACTTCATCCGCACAAAACTTGAAAAGAACTCGTGAGATAGGTTAGTGCACATAATAATAAATCAACTCTTTATGTACTGCCAAGAAAAGTTGCACAATAATTTTCAAACATCATCTACTGTTTACTATCGTTTCCACAATTTATATCTACCAATATAGGCTATGGAAACTATAGGATAAGCAGATACCAAAACTATGACAACAATCTGTCCAAACAGAACAGTCTGTAGCAATTTATGCAAACAGTGTACTTATGTAACTCAAAAAATTATAAAAAATTAGGAAATTCTAAATAATTTACATGAAAACACTGTGTAAAAATTTCAGAAACTTTCCACGTTCCAGTAAAATATGAAAATTCAAACACTACAGCAAAAGTTTCTGTTTTTACACAGCACATATCAAAACATGCAATGCAAGCATCCTAATGCAATTCTTGGAACTTTTTTTATTGAAAAACAAGATTATAAATAACACCTAACAGATAATATAAAAATATAATGACGATCCAAGCAGAGCACATATTATGTGACGAATAAAAATATAGCTCCAAGTAAGATATACCGATAGTGTTGAAGACGAAAGAGGGGATGCCTTCCGGGGCATCCCCAAGCTTAGGCGCTTGAGTCTTCCTTGGATATTACCTTGGGGATGCCTTGGGCATCCCCAATCTTAGTTTCTTGTCACTCCTTATTCTCCTCATATCGGTGTCTCACCCAAAACTTGAAAACTTCAATCACACAAAACTTAACGGAACTTCGTGAGATGTGCTAGTGTAGTAAAGATAGATCATTCACTTAGGTACTGTCAAGACAAGATTCATAATTGTTCTCACATAATACCTGATGTATTCCATCATTCCCATAATTTATACCACTAAATATAAGCTATGGAAACACTAAAACAAGCAAACTATGCATGCAAAACAGAATCTGTCAAAAACAGAATAGTCTGTGAAGATCTGTAGTGTAACCATATTTACCTGTCTCTAAAAATTCTCAAAAATTAGGAAAACCTGAAGAATTTGTATATGAATACTGTGTAAAAATTTCATATCATTATCACGCTCCAGTAAAAAATGAAAATTCCTTTACTGGAGTCTAAAGTTTCTGTTTTGGTTCAGCATCAATTCTACTCATCTTGTGAGTCATCCCAAAGGCTTTACTTGGCACTTATTGCAATAAAAGACACAAAACATTATTACTACATTAGCTTAATCATGTGAACACACAAAAACAGAAAGTAAAAGTGTTGGGTTGTCTCCCAACAAGCGCTTTTCTTTAAAGCCTTTTAGCTAGGCACGATGATTTCAATGATGCTCACGTAAGAATAGTAATTGAAATATGCAAGAGAGCATCATGAATCACATGGCAAGCACATTTAAGTCTAACCCACTTCCTATGCATAGGGATTTTATGAGCAAACAATTTATGGGAGAAAGAATCATCTAGCATAGGAAGGCAAAACAAGTGCAACTTCAAAACTTTGAACACATAGGGAGGAAACTTGATATTATTGCAATTCCTACAAGCATATATTCCTCTCTCATAATAATTTTTAGTAGCATCATGAAGGAATTTCACAATATAACTATCACATAAAGCATCCTTTTCATGATCTAGAAGCATAGAAAATTTATTACTCTCCATATAAGCAAATTTATTCTCATCAATAGTAGTGGGAGCAAACTCAACAAAATAACTATCATGAGGTACATGATTGACATAACCAAATTGAAAATTAAAATCATGATGACAAGTTTCAAAGTTGCTATCACTTTTTATATCATACATGTCATCACCATAATCATCATAGATAGTAGGCATGTCATTATCATAACAAATTTGCTCATCAAAACTTAGGGGACTAAAAATATCATCTTCATCAAACATAGCATCCCCAAGCTTGTGGGTTTGCATATCATTAGAATCATGGATATTTAGAGAATTCATACTAGCAATATTGCAATCATGCTCATCATTCAAGGAATTCTCATTAAGTATTTTCATAAATTCTTCCTCTACCAATTGAGCACAATTTTCCAAACCATCTTTTTCACGAAAGACATTAAAAAGACGAACCAATTGATGCAACCTAAACTCCATTTTTTGTAGTTTTCTTTTATAAAACCAAACTAGTGAAAAACAATAAGCTAAAAGATTTAATTGCAAGATCTAAAGATATACCTTCAAGCACTCACCTCCTCGGCAACGGCGCCAGAAAAGAGCTTGATGTCTACTACGCAACTTTATTCTTGTAGACTTTGTTGGGCCTCCAAGCGCAGAGTTTTGTAGGACAGTAGCAATTTTCCCTCAAGTGGATGACCTAAGGTATATCAATCCGTGGGAGTTGTAGGATGAAGATGGTCTCTCTCAAACAACCCTGCAATCAAATACAAGAAATTTCTTGTGTCCCCAACACACCCAATACAATGGCAAATTGTATAGGTGCACTAGTTCGGCGAAGAGATGGTGATACAAGTGCAATATGGATGGTAGATATAAGTTTTTGTAATCTGAAAATATAAAAACAGCAAGGTAGCAAGTAACAAAAGTGAGCAAAAACGGTATTGCAATGCTTGAAAACAAGGCCTAGGGTTCATACTTTCACTAGTGCAAGTTCTCTCAACAATACTGACATAGTTGAATCATATGTAAATCCCTCACGTGCGACAAAGAGTTCACTCCAAAGTCACAAATAGTGGAGAACAAACGAAGAAATTATTGTAGGGTACGAAACCACCTCAAAGTTATCTTTTCCGATCAATCGTATGAGCTATCCCTATAAGTGTCACGAACAGCCCTAGAGTTCGTACTAAAATAACACCTTAAGATACACATCAACCAAAACCCTAATGTCACCTAGATACTCCAATGTCACCACGAGTACCCATGGGCTTGATTATACGATATGCATCACACAATTTCAGATTCATCAGGTTCAATCCAACACAAAGAACTTCAAAGAGTGCCCCAAAGTTTCTACCGGAGAGTCAAGACGAAAACATGTGCCAACCCCTATGCATAGATTCCCAAGGTCACTGAACCCGCAAGTTGATCACCAAAACATACATCAAGTGGATCAATAGAACATCCCATTGTCACCACGGATATCCCATCGCAAGACATACATCAAGTGTTCTCAAATCCTTTAAAGACTCAATCCGATAAGAAAACTTCAAAGGGAAAACTCAATTCATCACAAGAAGATAGAGAGGGGAAAACTCCATATGATTCATCTATATTAATAAAGCTCGCGGTACATCAAGATCGTGTCATCTCAAGAACACGAGAGAGAAAGAGATCAAACACATAGCTACTGGTACATACCCTCAGCCCCGAGGGTGAACTACTCCCTCCTCCTCATGGAGACCGCCGGGATGATGAAGATGGCCTCCGGTGATGGTTTCCCCCTCCGGAAGGGTGCCAGAACGGGCTCCCGATTGATTTTTCGTGGCTACAGAGGCTTGCGGCGGCGGAACTCCTGATCTAGGTTTCTTTCTAGGGGTTTCTGTATTTATAAGAAAATTGGGCGTTGGAAACAAGTCAAGGGGGGCCACGAGGCGTCCACAAGCCAGGGGGGCGCGCCCCCTAGGCTTGTGGTGGCCTCGTGGCTCTTCTGGCCCAACTCCAATGCCCTGTGGGCTTCTTCTGGTCCATAAAAAATCATCGTAAGTTTTTATTCCGTTTGGACTCCGTTTGATATTCCTTTTCTGTAAAACTTAAAAACAAGGAAAAAACAGAAACTGGCACTGGGCTCTAGGTTAGTAGGTTAGTCCCAAAAACAATATAAAATAGCATATACATGCATATAAAACATCCAAGATGGATAATATAATAGCATGGAACAATTAAAAATTATAGATACGTTGGAGACGTATCAGTAAGGAACTGCCATCACACTCTGCACTTGATTCACCTTCTGTTATGAGTAAGCTTGCAACACCACCACATGCTAGTAATCCTGATATGTCGCAAGTTATTGATGATGCTACCTCTGCTATGAATTATGCTATTGATGATGCTAGTACCATGCTTGATTATAATGTGCCACTAGGAGAATTTCTTGATGAACAAATTGCTAGAGCTAAAGAGAATGAAACTACTGAAATTGTTGAGACTGCTGAAACAGATGAAGCCTATGAAACTGATGATAATTACGAAACTCCTATTAGTCCTAGCTCTCCTAAGTTTGAAATGCCTAAGATACCTGAAGGTTATGTTATGGACGAGGAGATAACTAGAGAAATTCTTTCTTGCAAGGATAGAGACGATCTTAAGAAATTGCTATGCAAGTATAAGGAAAAGACTTTGAATGCTAGAATGAAATGTGATCCTAAGTTTGCTACTTCACCTATCTTTGTTACCGATAAGGATTATGAGTTCTCTGTCGACCCAGAGTTAATTACTTTGGTTGAATCTGATCCTTTCTATGGATATGAAACTGAAACTGTAGTGACACACCTTACTAAGCTGAATGATATGGCCACCCTCTTTGCTCATGATGAGAAGATTCGCTACTATTATATCCTTAAGTTATTTCTGTTCTAATTAAAGGGTGATGCTAAGGCATGGTACAATACTCTCGCTCCTGGTTGTGTGCGTAGTCACCAGGATATGATCTAATACTTCTCTGAAAAATATTTTCCTGCTCATCAGAAACAAGAAGCCTTACAGGAAATATTTAATTTTGTGCAAATTGAAGAAGAGAGTCTCCCACAAGCTTCGGGGAGGCTTCTCCAGTTGCTTAATGCTTTGCTTGATCATCCTCTCAAGAAAAATGAAATACTTGATATCTTTTATAATGGACTGACCGATACTTCTAGGGACTTCCTAGATAGTTGTGCTGGTTGTGTTTTCAGGGAACGAACTGTTGAACAAGCTGAGGAATTATTGAATAACATATTGAAGAATTATGATGATTGGACTCTCCCTGAACCATCGCCTAAACCCACTCCGAAGAAGAGGGGTATCTTATTTCTCAGTCCTGAAGATATGCAAGACGCAAAGAAATCTATGAAGGAAAAAGGTATTAAAGCTGAGGATTTTAAGAATTTGCCACCTATTGAAGAAATACATGGCCTTGACACACCACCACCTCCACAGGTGGTAAAGGTAAATTCTTTATTAAAGTTTAATGAAAGTGACATCCCTCACAATAAACATCCTAGTCAATGCTTATATGAGTTTGACAATTATATTATGAAGCAACATCATTTCAATGCTCATGTTCTGAAACAATTGAAATACAATTCTGATATGATTTCTCGCTTGAGTGACTTGCTATTTAGAATCAGTAATGATGTTAGAGGTGTAGGAAATCATGCCTCTATGGTTCAAACTTAGTTAGAACAAGTTGCTAAGTCTCAAAAAGAATTGCTTGATGAAATGAATAATAATATGCATGATTTTGATGCTAGAGTAGTAACTAGAGGAGGTAGAATGACCCAAGAACCACTTTATCCTGAGGGTCATCCTAAGAGAATTGAACAAGATTCTCAGAGAATTAATCCTGATGCACCTAGTCCTTCTAAGAAGAAAAAGAAAAAAAATGATAGGGCTTTGCATACCTCTAGTGAACCCGAGACACAAAAACCTCCTGATAATAATGATGTCTCTATTTCCGATGCTGAAACTCAATCTGGTAGTGAACATTCACCTAGTGATAATGATGATGTTCACGATGATGCTCAACCTATTAATGATAAAGAACCAGATAATGATGTTGAAATAGAGCCTGCTGCTGATCTTGATAACCCACAACCTAAAAATAAACGGTATGATAAAAGAGATTTTGTGGCTAGGAAACATGGTAAAGAAAGAGAGCCATGGGTTCAGAAACCCATGCCATTTCCACCTAAGCCATCTAAGAAAAAGGATGATGAAGAATTTGAGCGCTTTGCTGAAATGATTAGGCCAGTCTTTTTGCGTACCCGCTTAACCGATATCCTAAAGATGGCCCCTTACGCAAAGTATATGAAAGACATCATCACAAATAAAGAGAAAAATACCTGAAGCTGAAATCTCCACCATGCTTGCTAATTATTCTTTGAAGGATGGAGTACTAAAAAACTTGGAGATCCTGGAATACCAACTATACCTTGCTCCATCAAAAGAAACTATGTCAAAACTACTTTGTGTGATTTGGGAGACGGTGTTAGTGTTATGCCTTTCTCCTTATATAAAAGACTTGATTTGAATAAACTCACACCTACTGAGATATCATTGCAAATGGCTGACAAGTCAACAACCATACCTATTGGTATTTGTGAGGATGTGCCCGTTATTGTTGCGAATGTTACTATCTTAACGGACTTTGTTATTCTTGAGATGCCCGAGGAAGACAACATGTCGATTATACTTGGTAGACCCTTTTTGAATACTGCAGGGGCTGTTATTGATTGCAATAAAAGCAAAGTCACTTTTCATATTAATGGTAATGAGCACACGGTGCACTTTCCGAAGAAACAATTCCAAGCGAATGGTATAAATGTTATTGAAGAATCTCCGACCATCACTATTGGAAGTTTTCAATTACCTCTACCTACTGCCAAAAAGAAATATGATATACTTATTGTTGGGGATATGCGCATCCCCATTGAGGTAACTTAGTGTTTTACGAAAGTTCTTCGGTTTCATGCTAATCGGAAGTGGTTGTTAATAAGACTTGATCAACCTTATTAATGAATCATTTTTGAGAGGTATGACGTCGATGAATCTAGTAAGCACAACTCTCTATTCCCACCTTTTATTTTCTGTTTTAGTTAGTCAAATAAAATAAAATGCCATGATTATCCTGTTTTTTGTTTTCTCCGTGCAATAAAAAATGACCCAAAAATAAAAATTCTCAGAATGCCCTGAAAAATTAACACGATTTATTTCCGAATATTTATGAATTTTTAGTGCAAATAACACCAGAGGGGGGTGCACCTGGTGCCCACAAGACACCAGGGTGTGCCAGCACCCCCAGGCGCGCCCTGGTGGGTTGTGGCCCCCACGTGGGCCCCCTCAATTATCTGTTTAGCCCACATCATCACCTACCTCCAGCAAAAAATCACCACAGCCACCAATTTCGTGTTCTTGCTCTCAAACCCGTGGATTTCGATCTCTTTGCTCGAAGCTCCGTTTCTGAAACTGTTTGGAGGGATTGCTACTTGGTATGTGACTCCTCCATTGCTCCAATTAGTTTTTGTTTTAGTGGGTTATTTTTAGAGTAATTAGCTACTCTTGGTGCTGCTGTAGATGAGCTTGCATGTTGAATTCTTAGAGTTCTAAGTAGTTTGAATGCTCAATATGGCCTATATGCATGCTTAGGAGTAGTTGCTAACAATCTTACAAAGTTTTGTTGACAAATTTTTGTGGACTAATTTTTTTTCAGAATTTTTATAGGAATAAAATGCAAATATTTAGGAAGTTCTCCTCCAAGAAAAATGCCAAGGGAGTCATTGGGGAATCATCGGACAATGACCTTCACACTCCAAGAAAGGTGGAGGTGCGGCCGTGTGAATGGCCGCATGATGCCTTCATGGAGGAGGCCGGGTTCCATCAAGAGTTCGCTCAGTTTGTTGCCAACGCCGGGTTAACCGAGTTCCTCGTAGCTAAGTGTGACCAATATCACATTCTTACAAATTCCTTTGTGCAAAGCTTTAATTATCTAGGGAGAAACAACCCTCCTGGAGTGCAGTTTAATCTTTATGCTGAAACTTACACAATGTCGCTAACTGACTTCTGTAACATATGCTTGATCCCTTCTGATGGGGACTTGAGAGAACCTAGGCCATCTGAGTTTGAGGATTTTCTCCTCGCGTTAACCGTGGGTGAGGATAGAGGCATGTCGAGCGCCACTGCTACTAGCTTGCAGTTTCCCTCAGTACATTATTTCGCTTTGGTCATCACTAAGTGTTTAACCGCTAGGGAGAAGGTCGGCGCACTCAGTGCTCCTGACCTTGCTATTTTACGTCGTGCACTTTCTGATGATCACACCTTTAGTATGGGGGATATTATTGCTCGACGCTTACATCTTAACAAAACTAAGGGAAAGATACATGGTGATATTTATGCTACTCATTTAGCGAACCACTTTAGAATCCCATTTCGCCCACATGATTATCTCTTATCCCGAGTTTACCTTGATCATAAGTCACTGCAGGCTCACCAATTCCTTGATGTAACTAACTCTCCACGTGATATTCATTATAACTTAGTATTTAGCAAGGAAACACGTGATGTTATTCCGTTGCCTACACCTGCTTTGTTTGATCCTATTGCCAGGAACGGATACAGGATTATGCCAGATGACATTATAGCTTACCGGAACAACCTAGCAGCTACTGAGGAGGAGCCCCAGGGGTGGGATGCTCAGGTGCCACCTCCGCCTCATGACTTGGGACCGGACGACTACTACGGATGGTGACTACCAAGCTAGGCCAAAAGCCTAAGCTTGGGGGAGTACGTATTTCCACCGACATTACATTCATGTTCACACATTTCATTCCAGTTGTCGGTGTTCACACTCTTTCTTTGTAATATCCATGCTAGATTTGTTTTCTCGCTTTCTTCTTGTGTGTTTGAAAAGCTTTGAGAAAATCCAAAAATATTTCCTACTTCTTTTTAGTTTTTCTTTCTAGCTTAGTTTAATTGTTGAATCAAAAGAAAACCCAAAAAGATTTCTCGCTTCCTCTTTTATTTGTTGGGAGCTTTCCCGTGTAAATAGTTTTTCTCATTTTTGTTTTTCTTCTTTAATTTGCTTTCTTCAAGAAAAAACCAAAAACTCCAAAAATATTTCAGTGTGTTTCTCTGAAATTCTTTTCTTTTTACTCGATTCGTACCTAGGAGAAGACCACGATGAAATTGTTGAGTGGTTCTCATCTGCATTATCGTTTATCTAACAAAGAGCCCATATTACTTTGTCTTCTCCTCTTGAATAAAATGTTTGCAGATTCCAGCCTAGTCCACGGCATTCTTGCACTATTATTATTTTCTTATCATTCGGTCGTGCAAGTGAAAGGCAATAATGACGACATTTGATGAATTGACTGTGGCAGAGAAAGGTGGGTATGAACTCAACTTGTTTTTGTTTTTGTAAATATGTTTAACCTAGTATCCCTTGATTCAGCTCATTATGATCAAACATGTTTGCAATGACCATTAGAGATTATAGTTGTTCATGCCATGCTTAAGTAGCTAGGAGTGGATAATGATTTATCTTGGGTGTCAACATGCATTAAAATGGTTGTGATGCGGTATGATGATATGGTATCCTCCTCTGAATGTTTCAAGTGGCTTGACTTGGCACATGTTCATGCATGTAGTTGAATCAAAACCAACATAGCCTTCATGATATTTATGTTCATGGTGTCCATATCCTACTCATGCTAGTATTCAATGTTGATTATATGTAATGCATGTTCATGACCGTTTTCGCTCTCTAGCTGGCCGCTTCTCAATCTACTTGCTAGCCTTCGCCTGTACTAAGCGGGAATACTGCGTGTGCATCAAAACCCTTAAACCAAGTTATGACAGATGAGTCCACTATATCTACCTATATGCGGTATTACCCTGCCGTTCCATAGTAAATTTGCATCTGCCACCTCTAAAAATTCAAATGAACATCTGTTTTGTGTGCCTGGACCGCTCATGGAGCGATAGGGGGCGGTCAGTATCTTCCGTGCTAAGCGGGTTATTCTCATGATGAGTGTTTATTCACTTGTCCTTACACGAGAGGGGCGGTAATAGGGATTCCCAGTCCCGAAATCAAAAATCAAAAATAATTAAACAAAACTCCCCCAGGAATGTTGTTGGTTTGGATGGTACCCCTGGATGCGGCACGCCGTGGAGTGTGATTGTTGGTGGAGGGAGAGTAAACCTTTACTTTTATCGCTTGGGAACCGCCGCTAATTTGTTTAGCATGGAAGATATTGATAACTCTTGGTCGTGACGTTGACAGGAAGGGTGTACCTCCCAAAAATTATACTTATCTCTGTTTTAAACTTTGAGCTCTGGCATCGCTGCAAATCCATGCTTCCCTCTGCGAAGGGACTATCTATTTACTTTTATGTTGAGTCATCATCTTCTCAAATAAGCGCCAGACCTGAGAGCACTATTGTCATCCTCATGCATTGTGTATAGTTGATGTTGGGTGCAGCATGACTGGATCTTTTCTACCAGAATTACAATGTTTAGTCGTCGCTTGAACTTTGGAGGTGCTTTGCATTTATGTTTTGCGGTCTCAGAAAGGGCTAGCGAGATACCACTATTGTCATATTGTATCATGATTGTTTTGACGAAGTGTTGGCGCTTGAGATATATTATTATTTCTCGCTAGTTGCTTATGTTATTGATATGAGTAAATATAATTCCTAAGAGTTATTGTTGACATGGTTAGTCATAATATTTGCTTACAACCTGGGTGCTACTTAAGCATATATATGTAAACAAGAACAAAAGAGTTCATAAAAGTTTTTCTTTATCACATTCAGTTTGTCAACTGAATTGCTTGAGGACAAGCAAAGGTTTAAGCTTGGGGGAGTTGATACGTCTCCAACGTATCTACTTTTCCTCACTCTTTTGCCCTTGTTTTGGACTCTAATTTGCATGATTTGAATGGAACTAACCCGGACTGACGCTGTTTTCAGCAGAACTACCATGGTGTTGTTTTTGTGCAGAAATAAAAGTTCTCGGAATGGAACGAAACTTTTTGGAGAATTATTTCAGAATAAATGAGAATTATTGGAGCCAAAATCCACCGAAGAGGGGGGCTAGGGTGAGCATCACCCACCAGGGCGTGCCAGGCCCCCTGGGCGCGCCCTGGTGGGTTGTGCCCACCTCGTGGCCCCACTTGCCCTAATTCCGCCACTATAAATTCCTATTTTCAGAGAAAAAAATCAGAGAGTAAGTTTCATCGCGTTTTACGATACGGAGCCGCCGCCACCTCCTATTCTTCATCGTGAGGCCAGATCTGGAGCCCGTTTGGGGCTCCGAAGAGGGGAATCTTCGGTCTTCGTCATCACCAACCTTTCTCCATCGCCAATTCCATGATGCTCCCCACCGGGAGTGAGTAATTCCTTCGTAGGCTTGCTGGTCGGTGAGGAGTTGGATGAGATTCATCATGTAATGGAGTTAGTTTTGTTAGGGCTTGATCCCTAGTATCCACTATGTTCTGAAATTGATGTTGCTATGACTTTGCTATGCCTAATGCTTGTCACTAGGGCCCGAGTGCCATGATTTCAGATCTGAACCATTTATGTTATCACCTCTATATCTATGTTCTTGATCCGATCTTGCCTAGTCATATGCACCTATTACGTGTTATGATCCGTCAACCCCATAGTGACAATATTTGGGATACTTTGCGGTGATGACCGTAGTTTGAGGAGTTCATGTATTCACCTTGTGTTAATGCTTTGTTCCGGTTCTCTATTAAAAGGAGGCCTTAATATCCCTTAGTTTCCTTATAAACCCCGCTGCCACGGGAGGGTAGGACAAAAGATGTCATGCAAGTTCTTTTACATAAGCACGTATGACTATTTACGGAATACATGCCTACATTACATTGATGAACTGGAGCTAGTTCTGTATCGCTCTAGGTTATGACTGTTACATGAAGAATATCATCCAACGAGTTACCGATCCAATGCCTACTACCTTTCCACTTATTGTTCTTGCTAAGCTACTATTACTGTTGTTGCTATTCCAACTGCTACAAAACTACTGCTACTACTGTTACTGCTATTGTTACTGTCACTACTGCTATCAAACTATCATATTACTATGCTACTGATCACTCTGCTGCAGATATTTAATCTCCAGGTGTGGTTGAATTGACAACTCAACTGCTAATACTCTCAAGTATTCTTTGGCTCCCCTTGTGTCGAATCTATAAATTTGGGTTGAATACTCTACCCTCGAAAACTGTTGCGATCCCCTATACTTGTGGGTTATCAACAATCTCTCAAGGAAAGGCGCATTCTCAATGACCATATCATGAAACACCCCAACTGACAGCGTGTTGTCGCACCAGCCATGCACATAAATCGTACGGAGATTCGTCATAGCGATGTGGAGGCTACTGAACCCAAACATCACCTGAAGATGAAGGTACTCGAGCGTTGTACAGCCACTGAGCAGCCGCTCCAAATCCTCCTTCGAGATGATGACGCCAATGAGCTCAAGGTGCTTCAGTTTAGGGAGATGAAGAGCATGCGCGGCATTAATCTTGGGGAAACGGCATCGCATGAACGTAGCGCGGCGCGGCGTGGGCGCGGGGTGATACGTCCATTTTGCATCATGATTTCCTACTGTTATTTATAGTGTTTTTATGCATAATAATGCTTTATGGAGTAATTCTAATGCCTTTTCTCTCATAATATGCAAGGTTTACACAAAGAGGGAGAATGCCGGCAGCTGGAATTTTGGACCTGAAAAAGCATATCAGAGATACCTATTCTGCACATCTCCAAATAAGCTAAAACTTCATGAAGAATTATTTTGGAATATATAAAAAATACCGGAGCAAATAACTAGCGGAGGGGGGCCACCTGGTGACCTCAAGACACCAGGGCACGCCAGGCCCCCCACGCGCGCCCAGCTGGGTTGTGCTCAGCCCAGCCCACCTCCGATGCCCATCTTCTGGTACTTAAGCTCTTTTGACCTAGAAAAAATAAGAAGAGGACTTTTGGGACGGAACGCCGCTGTCTCGAGGCGGAACTTGGGCAGGAGCACTTTTGCCCTCCGGCGGAGCGATTCTGCCGGGGGAACTTCCCCCCCCCCCCCCCCGGAGGGGGAAATCGAAGCCATCGTCATCACCAACAACCCTCTCATCTTTGGGAGGCCAATCTTCATCAACATCTTCAACAGCACCATCTCCTCTCAAACCCTAGTTCATCTCTTGTGTTCAATCTTTGTACCGGAACCTCAGATTGGTACCTGTGGGTGACTAGTAGTGTAGATTACATCTTGTAGTTGATTACTATTTGGTTTATTTGGTGGAAGATTATATGTTCAGATCCATTATGCTATTCAATACCCCTCTGATCTTGAGCATGAATATTATTTGTGAGTAGTTACCTTTGTTCTTGAGGTCACGGGAGAAGTCATGTTGCAAGTAATCATGTGAATTTGATATGTGTTCGATATTTTGATGATATGTATGTTGTGATTCCCTTGGTGGTGTCATGTGAACGTCGACTACATGACACTTCACCATCTTTGGGCCTAAGGGAATGCATCGTGGAGTAGTTATTAGATGATGGGTTGCTAGAGTGACAGAAGCTTAAACCCTAATTTATGCGCTACTTCATAAGGGGCAGATTTGGATCCAAACGTTTAATGCTATGGTTAGATTTTATCTTAATACTTTTCGTAGTTGAGGATGCTTGCGAGTGGTTAATCATAAGTGGGAGGTTTGTTCAATTAAGAACAGCACCCAAGCACCGGTCCACCCACATATCAAATTATCAAAGTAGCGAACGCAAATCAAACCAACATGATTAAAGTGACTAGATGAAATTCCCGTGTACCCTCAAGAACACTTTGCTTATTATAAGAGACTGTTTTGGCCTGTCCTTTGCCACAAAAGGATTGGGCTACCTTGCTGCACTTTATTTACCGCTACCATTACTAGCTCGTTACCAATTATCTTGCTATCAAACTATCTGTTACCTACTATTTCAGTGCTTGCAGAAATTACCTTGCTGAAAGCCACTTGTCATTTCCTTCTGCTCCTCGTTGGGTTCGACACTCTTACTTATCGAAAGGACTACGATTGAATCCCTATACTTGTGGGTCGTCATGGGGCGGAGGACGGACGGAAGCAGCGAGCGCCCATGTCCAGCAACAAAGTTGAGCTCCTCGAGATGATTTAGGGCAGGGGATAAGAACCACTCGTGAAACTTGGGTTCGGCCTTGCAGTTAGAATGGAAAGTGCCGATGGCAAGGCTTCTGCCTGGCGCAGTGTGCGTGGCGAGGATGTGGGACAATGCGTCCAAGCGTTTGCGATCCCCGCTGCAGAGCTCGTCGTTGTCAAGGAGGTCAATGCGGGCGGAGTGCCATAGGGGGCGCCACTGCCTGGAGAGGATGGTGGTCTACATGACAGATTTGATGGGGAGGAGGGACATGATGGTTACCAACATCTCGTCGGGGATGCTGCTGATGAAGTCCACGCTTGCCGGAGGCTTGTGTGGTTCAGCCTCGACCCGCCCCCGCTTGTTGGCCGCCTTGTCGTCCATCGAAAAAGGAGGCGATCCTCGGTGGCGGCCCTTATAGATAAGACTGGAGGAGAATGTGGAGCATTAATGGAGAACTTGGGAGCGAGGAGGGTTGCCGGTGGAGGTCAAAGGGCTTGATTCCCGGTAAGCCAGCTGCGCATGCGCGGTGGACTGCTCGCACGCGTCCCGTCTAATCAAACATGCACCCACAACACCTCCTAGCCAATAAAATATAGTAAATTACACTGGTTACTAATATTGTCACCAATAATATTAAATAATAGAGAAAAAGTATACACTTGTTGCTAATACTGACATTTAATTATACTGACATATATTTGTATTGTTATAAATTGCGCAAACATTTTTTTGTATGTATATTTGAACAATTATGAAACGTAATTTACTTAGTTTGTATGTATAATATTTATACCGCACGAATAATTAAATGTTATGTTTGTTACTGAGATTAGAATTTACATACCTTTTACAGATTTTTAAAAAAACTTAGTTTTACGTTAATTTTCACACTTCTCTGACAGGCGGGGCCCACCTCTCATAGAGGCGAAGAAAAATAAAGTCCCAATTTGAGGTGGTTTTTCAAAAAAAAAATAGGCCACCCGCCCTCCTCTCAGCCTTCGAGTCACTGACAGCGGGCCCATGCCACGATGGCATGCGAAGTCAACATTAATTTCATGCAGAAACGTAATTTACACCGTATTTGCACGTCCGAGCCAAGGGTTTGCACCAGTTCATTGTACGCAACAAGTTCTAGCACCAAAGTGACCGTTTGCGCCAAGTTCAAGCGCCAAGTGTGTTGCCGCCCGAGAAATCCAGTGCACGCCTAGGCACCGCACAGGCGTTTCTTTTAGCCATGCGTCTGCTCGATGAGCCTGTTCCTGCGCACAACCGCGCACAAAAGCGCGCTACCCACTACGCTCCGCCACGGCTGCCCGACGACAGCTGCTGTCGGCGGCAGTCGTGGACGTCAACCCACCGGCAGTCGTCGGGGCCGCCTTGGCCGCCACCCCACCGGCAGCCGCTGGGGCCGCCACGACACCGTCGTCCGCCTTGGCCCCGACCCCGCAGTAATAGTGGGCACACACATACACACATCCGAGAACGCGAGCCCACGTACGCCATCCCACACGGTTTCTAAAAAACATAAAGCGTTTCGTTCTTGGGAACTAAAACCATCAATAAATCTTGAGCTTGTTTCCCGTCACATTCCAAATTACCATGCGCTAAATTTATTGCAAATCAGTTCAAACCTACCAAACCTAAATGTGTTCCCACTTAGCAGTTGTTTACTAGTAGGCTATAAAAACACCTACTCGAAAATTACCGCACATTCCTCTTCCCGTCACCAAAAAAAATAGGTATTCCTTGTTAGTCGTTCCTTCCGTCTGCCATGGCCGGTAGGGGGGGTTCTGGGTCAAGATATAACCAGGGAAGAAAGGCCAAGGCCGCGGAAGCAACCGAGAGGGCCGGCCGCCGCGCCGGAGAAGCGCAGAGAGCTCCAGCCACGCCACGTTTGCCGCAGTAGAGATGTCCGGCGGCGCCGGGGACGCCTCGGAGGATCTTTCGCGAAGAGGCGAGGGCTCTCATCACAATCAGAAGCGCATTCGCCTCGAAGGCGAACTGGAGGAGCTGGCAGTGTTGTATTCCTCAGCAAGCGATGACATGCGCGCTGAGCTCGATAAGAAGGAGGAGGAGATCAATGCCTTGGTGAAGCTGCTGGAGAAGAGCAATGCCTCGCTTAACAAGGCGACCAACTTCATCGTGAAAATTACAAGCGAGAAGGCAAAGCTCCGCAACGAGCGCGATGAGCAGGAGGAGCAGACCGCCGCCTGGAAGAAGCTGCTTGAGGAGAAAAGTGTCTCGGAGGGGAGCCTGAAAGACCTCGTCGAAGAACTTTTGGAAGACTTGGCGAAGCTCCACATCGAGCGATAGGGGCTGGTGAAGGAATCCGTGGCGTGTGTCAAGGAACTTCATGCGTACGGGAAGGAGAGCATCGACGCTCTCCAGCAAAAATCCTACGCCATGGCCGCAATGCGGAAGATGGCGGAGGAGAGGCGAGAGGAGATGGAGGTTATGGAGGCGATGAAGAAGGAGATTGAGGAACTCTGTGCCCAGCAATCCATCAAGAATTAGATAGCGGCGGCCCAGATCGTTGTCTGTGTCTTCCTTCTTCAGCCTCTTCCTTCTTCTTTTGCCCCGATGTCTTTAGGGAGTTGCCGCATGTGGCATTTTTTATTTACCTGAATATGTAAGAAAATTATTATCCTTTGCCGGTGCGAATTTGTCGTTATATTATTTCGTTCGTAGGTACAGTATACGAGTCGAAAATAGGCAAAAAGTCAAGTTCTCAATGAGGCACTAACAAAGCAATGGTTACGTTCAGCGGGGCAATGGGATCACAAGCAAACTAGTCACAATCAAAAACAAAAAGGAAACTAGTCCGTCCGTCCAGGTGCATTAACCGCATGATAAACAACGGGTCGGACGCCATTAATTCGAAAGTTAGGAGCGAGGCGAGCGGAGGGTGGAGGTCAAAGTCTCGCTTCCGATGAGCATGCACAGCAGACTGGTCTCATGCGTACCGACGAGCATGCACGGTGAATAGCTCGCACGCATCTCATCGAGCCAGCGCGGCAGAAAGCTCGCATGCGTCCTGTCATCAACCAGCTGCACGCACGGCACCCGCATATCAAGTAAAAAAATTGGACGCGTGGCACCAAATGGTTATCATACGAGTTTTGTATTTACGGGAGTTCAAAAACCAAGACAATCAATGATTGCGGCCGAGCTATCATGCCTAAATGTTTCTAATTTATTCACGTTCGTTGCATGAGACCTAAGCAAGTAGCCAGGGACACAAAAATGATTTTCCAAAGAATTTTCACGCACTAGAACATCTGCTTCTAGTTCAAAATTTGAACTACGCGTATTAAATCCCTAGAAAACTCAATTATTGTATAAAAATGGCCGAATTGGTGCACTAGAGGATGCATTGAATGTAGTTTCGCCACCATAGGTGGCATGTTCCCTATCAAAATCATGAGGCTTCTTGCATAAGCTTTGGCTTGTAAGATGGATGTCCAAATATTTGTCCCAAATTCGTCAAAAAAGATGCACGCCATATATGTGTCATGGCATGACACTGTGTAAGTTTCATGAATTCCAGACGATCTTTGGGGTTCTCAAGGATTTAAAAACCAAGATTATCAATGTTTGCGCTCTAGTCACGACGCCAAGAAAACTCAATGTTTGGCGCCCTTTATAGGTTAATTGAGTTCTTCACCTTAAGTGCATGCCTAGAAAACTCAATGTCATTTTGACCAGAAATGTGACATGTTCTCTATCGAAACCACGATGCTTCTCATGGGAAGCTCCAATTTGTAAGAGGTTTGTCCCAAAACTTGTCCCAGATTGGTCAAAAAAATACCATGTCTTATAAGTGTCGTGTCATGACACTGGGGTAAGTTTCAAGAATTTCAGATGAGTTTATGATTTATGGGAATTTAAAAGCAAAGTTTCTCAACATTTGCGGCCTAGTCACGACGCCAAGATGTTTGTAATCATTGCATGGGATCTAAACAGGGGGCCACAGACATAAAAATGATTTTCTAAGCCATTTCGGTGCCCTCGAGCATGTGCTTGTAGTTCTAACTTGAATTATGCACATTAAATGGCTAGGAAAGCTCAATTAATGTATAAAGGGTGCCAAACGAGCCCTGAATAATTCCACATTTTAGCACCACACTTGTATTAGTCTATGCTGCATGTAGAAAAAATATCAAGGCAAGAAGAGACATTGAATGTCGTTCCCTCCACACAGGTGACATGTTCCGTATCGAAACGACGATGCTTCTTGAGAGAAGTTCCGGTGTGCAAGAGGCTTGTCCCAAAACTTGTCCCAAATTGGACAAAAAATATCATGTCATATAAGTGTCGTGTCACGACACCGGGGTAAGTTTCAAGAATTTTAGACGAGTTTGGGATTTATGGGGATTTAAAAGCCAAGTTTTTTAATGTTTGTGGCCTAGTCACGACGCCGAGATGTTTGTAATCCAGTCTCGTTCATTGCATGGGACCTAAACAAGGAACCCAAGGACACAAATATGTTTTTCAACCCATTTTGGTGATATGGAGCATGTGCTTTTAGTTCAAATTCGAATTATGCACATTAAATGCCTAGAAACTTAATTAGTATAGTATACAAAAGGCCAAACGAACCATGAATAATTTAATGTAGTTCTATACGCCCGCTTGGAGCCCGTGCGTGTGTAAGCACGGTATGTGCGTGTGTCGTGCTAGCTCAAGCTTCCTTCTTTCATAAGTTATCCAAATTATATTAAAATGGTGTTCTATCCAAACACGCTTCTCCCGCCACTCCCCTAATCGGTCTCCCGCCACTCCCCCAATTTGCTTTCCGCTGAAGCGCCGGTCCCGTCATCAACCTCCTGGACGAGGAGGACGAGACGAAGCAGGCCGGAGAGGAGGCAAAAGCGGCATCGCGTCATCGAGCCTGAGCGAGACGTCATCATCAGCCCATGCATGCGTCTGCAGGCGGCGCCATTTCACCATCGCACACGGTTTCTAGTACTACCAGAAATGTCTGCGATACGTAGCTGGTCCCACGAGGTGCCCATCGGGGCACGCCTTACAAATGATAGGAGGCAACCCTTATCAGCAAGTTGCAGGTTCCCAACCCTAACCGTTTCGAATGGAACTCGGAAGTTAAGCGTGCTTTGGGTGGAGTAGTCCAAGGATGAGTGACCGGTTGGGAAGTTGCTAGATCTCAAGGTTCATTTAGGCGGTGTGATACGATCACTATAGGCGTTTAGCAGTAAATGCGTGTAGTGATATGTCATTCCGGCTAAATAAATCTTGAGGTCCTTGTTTTGAAAATATTTAGAGTTATTTTCTTTTGTTGTTTTGAAAATTTGTGTGCGTTGTCAACCCATGCATGTGTGTGTGGACCATGCCTTTGAAAATATTTTGAGTGATTTTTTTGCCTTTTCAAAAATGTGTGTGTGTGTGTACGTGTGTGTCAACCCATGATTTTCTTGTGATGTTTTAAAACTGTGTGTGTGTGTGTGTCAGCCCATGCCTGTGAGTGTGGACCATGCCTTCATTGTGCGGTTTCCGACGACAAACCTATCGGTGGGCCCTTAGGGTCTTTCATGCCTTTTAATGACAACGCTGGAACGCCAAGGATGGGTGACGGTGTGTGTGTGTGTGCGCACGCGCGCGCGTGCGTGTGTGAACCCATGCATGCCTGTGTGTGTGGACCATGTGCCTCTCCGTCGTGCGGTTTTCGATGACACACCTATCGGTGGGCCCCTAGTATATAGGGTCTGGCATCCAGCTTTGACTGACCATGCTAGAACGCCAAGGATCGATGGGTGACGTATGTGCACATGTGTGTGTGTGTGTGAACCCATGCATGTGTGTGTGGACCATGCCTCCGTTGTGTGGTTTTCAATGACACACCTATCGGTGGAACCCTACGATCTGTCATCCCTTTGACTGACCATGGTGGAACGCCAAGGATCGATGACATGCGCGCGCGCGTGTGTGTGTGTGTGTGTGTCGACCATGCATGCCTCCATTGTGCGCGTTTTCGACGACACACCTATCGATGGGCCGCTATATAGGCTATATATATCATCCATTTGACTGACAACGCTGGAACGAAACCCTAGCTACGTGTCATGTGTGTTTGGGGGTGGGGTGGGGGGAGGGGAACCATATATATGTCCATAACGACCTAGGTAGTATATATATAACCAATCTTAAGGGGGTATGTCCACTTATCTCAGCTAGGTGCATGACACATCATAGTGTTATGCACTGTGTATTTAAACACCAGACCACACCATTTTCCTATATACATTTGGACATATGCAGTGCGATGGTGTTCTTCTAGCCCCGCTCAACCGATCTTCGACGACGCGCCAACTCGTGGGACCGCGCGATCTATATACCCCTCTTAACCGACAACAAAAAGTGATGGTTTGACCAAATTAAGGTATAAATTCTGTTGGTTGTCTTACGACAAGTCAGACATGGCTAAATGTGTGACAAAGTTTGAGCCAGGTCATGTGTTCATAGGATCCCCTCCTCCGGCACATAGTGTTGGGGGCAACACCCTACGTTTATATCATGAACCCTTTTCTGTCACACTGGACATTTTTAGGCATGCACATATGCATCATGTGCCACACATCAAAGTTGTGCATTTGGAATTTAAACATGACAACACCATGTTCGTACATATATATACTTCATCCATTCCCAAATACAAGTCTTTTTTAGAGATTTCACTACGAACTACATACATATATATGTATGTGTACATACTTTAGTGTGTAGATTCACTTAGTTTGATACGTACGTAGTCCGTAGTGGAATCTCTAAAAAGACTTGTATTTAGGAATGGAGGGAGTATATATTTATGCCACTAGCGGGCTTGGTTGTGTTTTGACCCTCTCTTGCGTTTTTTTTCGTTTAGCCCAAAAGATGTTATTATCTAAAATAGCAAACGAATCTAACGAAACAACTGTATGTGATTGTATCCCCAACAGACACGGGTGTGCTACTCTAACCGTGTGCAATGCCCGTACCCTGCAAAACCAGCTCCGCTTAGTGGTGGCAACCGCAAGCGTCAGCCAGTGCAAAGGGGTAATGTGCACAGTAAAAACCCATACCCGACAGCGACCTATAAAAGATCCCGCCGGCGGCGGCTAACAGCTAATTTTTTCCGCCGATAGCTCGCCACCACCACCACACACCAAATGGAACCGGTGCTCAACCATGGGGATGTGTATGGCGTCGTCCAGATAGTGTTGGACGACGACGTGATAAAGGATTCCGACGCATTGGCCGCCATGGCGGGCAACGACAAATAGCCAGCTGCCGCAACCGACGACGACATGATAGAGGATTCCGACATGCTGGCCTCCATGTCGGTCAATGGTCAACCGAAATCTGCCGCAGCCGCCGTCGCCGCCGACGACGACCGCGAGTTTCAGCGTCGGATGCAGATGGCCATCGCTCTATCCATCTAGGAATCAGACCTTGACGAGTTCCTGCGCGACGAGGACGAGCGTCGTCTTAGTGTCAGTGTGGAACAATCTATCGCATCTACGGATTCCATTCGCAACGCGGCTAGGGATCTGAAGCGATAGAAACGGCGGGAGAGTGGGAAGAGGAAGCAGCTGATGAAGAACTCGGATGCAGCAGGCAAAAAGAGGTGGGAGCAGGACCAGAAGGCGGCGGAGCAGGCCGCCGCATGCCTCTCAGCCACGTTGGAGGCCAGTGTAGGCCTTGAAGCTATGGCGGTAGCCCTGGCAACAGCAGCCACGACGACCAGGGATGCAGCTCTTGCGAGAGAGGTGCCCGTCTGTATCCCGATGTCCCATGTGGACGCCACGACAGCTTCGTCGACAGCGGCAGACCTGGTAAGAGGCGCTACGATTGCTCCGACCGAGGTAGCCCCGTCGATCACCGTTGTGGAACCAGTGGAGTTCATCGACTTGACGAGCTCCTCTGAATACTCCTTCTGAGCCGAGGAAGGTGATGAGGACGGTGGAGGCGTGGTGTTTGTATGCATCCTTGGCATAGTGAATATTTTGTGCAGTTCATCTTCATGTAAATTGACGAATTGTTTGTAAATTACTGAGTGTATGAACTAATGTCAACTAATTCGCTGCAAAATAAGGCATTTTGAGGTGAAAATTTGCCAAATGTTGGTGGGCATGTGGAAATTTAGGATGAATTTCACGTCTGCGACTGAAATTGAGGATGAACCGTGTGAGATGAACCCGCCTTGAGAAATCTCAGAAAAAGCTACCCGCCTTGAGCAATGCAAAAATTCGTGGTTTCGCGGCACGACATTTCATTATAGCATACACACTTTATTATGTTTGGACCGTGTGCGATCTTGGTTGCTCCCGCTCCGCTTTAGTTCCTTTACCAAAATTTAAGTGGAAGCGGTATTTCAACTGCCGCCCTCCCACCTCCACCACCGACCCTATAGTAAAATTTCAGCTGCCGAGGCTTTTGAACTGTCGTCATCCCTCGTCCACCACCATCTCCACCCACACCATTACTACTAAAATTTTCAGCAGCAACGGCACATCCGCAAACATCCCCCCCCCCCACCGTCCACACAACACCCCCTCCCCTTCCTCCCCCGCTTGAACCCTAGCTCGCCCCCTCCGCTGCCTTCCCCCACCAACCTCAGCCGGTATGCACGTGCCTCATAGCTAAACATGTTCAGGGTCCCCACCGATCCACATTCACCATCACCGCCCTGAGTTTTTACATGAGGCCGGTGGTGTCCCTTTCCCCCAGATCTCCATCTCGTACTCTAGAGAGTCGCAGCCTAATCAGCCCAACCACATGTTCCGTGGAGCTCGAGGAGCGTACGAGCAAAAAGAGGTCTATGATACGTCTCCAACGTATCTATAATTTTTGCTTGTTCCATGCTGTCATATTATGATTCTTGGATGTTTTACAATCACTTTATATCAACTTTATATCATTTTTTGGGACTAGCCTATTGACATAGTGCCAAAGTGCCAGTTGTTGTTTTTGCTTGTTTTTTACTTCGCAGAATATCAGTACCAAACGGAGTCCAATTGCGACGAAACTTTTTGGAGATTTTTTTGGACCAGAAGACACCCAGTGGGCCAAAGAAGTGCCAGAGAGGTGGGCCATGGAGACCACAACCCACCAGGGCGCGCCCTGATGGGTTGTGCCCTCCTCGGGGCCCCTCTCCACCGCCTCTGATGCCTATAAATTCCCAAATATTCCAGAAACCCTAAGGGAGTCGACGAAAAACACATCCAGCCGCCGCAAGTTCCAGAACCTCGAGATCCAATCTAACACCATCATCGAGGGGTTCATCATCCTCATTGGTGCCTCTCCGATGATGCGTGAGTAGTAGACCTACGGGTCCGTAGGCAGTAGCTAGATGGCTTCCTCTCTCTCTTTTGATTCTCAATACAATGGTCTCTTGGAGATCTATTTGATGTAAACTTTTGCGGTGTGTTTGTTGGGATCCGATAAATTTTGCGTTCATGATCAGTTTCTATCCATGAATATTATTTGAGTCTTCTTTGATCTCTTATATGCATGATTACTTATAGCCTCGTATTTCTTCTTTGAATCTTTGGTTTAGTTAGGCCAACTAGATCGATTTTTCTTGCCATGGGAAGAGGTGCTTTGTGATGGGTTCGATCTTGCGGTGTCCTCTCCCAGTGTCAGAAGGGGCAGCGCGGCACGCATGTATCCACTACTACAGAATGGTCCAAAGACGACACATCAATCAGAGACCCTTTGACGAAACTGTGTGCGATGCATGAATCGCAAACGGTATAGTCCAAGCTCCGTCGCTAATGGCACAAACTGTGTGCGAAGGTGGATCCGTCAAATACGATTCAGAAAGTAGTTGCGTGTGCGATCTACGGCAGACAGTTTGTTCTTATGGACCGTTTGTGATTAGCGAAGATAACAGAAATGGTTAGCAAAACTACAAACGTGTGCGAAGTACGGCATACAGTTCACTCGGATAAACTGTGTGCGTTGATACAGCAGCACACAAACGATTCGGCATAACAAGATGTGTGCGATGTACAACAAATAGGTGAGTAATGAGAATCGTGTGTGAACACCAGAAATAACACAGACGATTGGTGCTAATAACCTGTGTGTGTTGTGGGAAAACGTTTGCTGGTATACAATTGTCAGTGATTGATGAAATCATCACCGACGGGTTTCGTAGTTTAGTCCATGTGTACTGTGATTTGCTCTGTCTGCACAACATCTATGTTGTGCCTACAGAACAAGAACATATGTACTTATAAGAACGTGATTGCATAAACAAAAAAGAACACAATGCAATTTCAAATATTGTATCACAAATACCAGCAATATTACATGGTTCAAATTACAGCATAACAAGGCCCAAATTCAAAGATTACAAGGTACAAACTGACATTAGAAATCAAATCTAATCTTCAGGATCCATGGGATGAAATATTTCTGCGAAGGGATCATCCACCGAGAAGTCATATATCGGCTCGATAGAATCGCTTCCGAATAATCTGTCATATGAACTTCCAAAGTGAAAACCAGCTTTTGCAGAGCCTTTTCCATTCCGCTGTAGACGCCTCCACTGGTCAGTAAACCATCCATTGTGGCGCACTAAATATAGTGCAAACCTCATTACCTTGAGCACCGTTGCTTTCTGAACAAAGAAACTGGCAAATTGAATCTCTGGATTGGTGCCTCGGTACTCGTTCAAAGTAATTTCCGTGAGATGGAATTCAAGGCATTCGATGTGATTGTTATATTGCGCCACCTTTTCCACTCCAAGTCCTGCTTGTATCTGCAAACGAAGACAACATATCAGTGTTTAGATGCAGTATTGAACACTACGTGCCTTTTTGATTTGCATGATTTATAAAATACACTAATAGATTGACATGCCATGTTCGATCGTTCATGACTAACATCTCAAAAAAAATGTATAGTACATCTGTCATTGTAATCATGGGTAAATTGAACTCCGTTGTGGTTAACAATTAACAGGAAAGGAACATCACCTCGACGTATAACTTCTCCGTGCACGAAAAGCATATAAGGAACTTAACAACTTCATCCAGATTGGGGCCGATAGATTGTAGTGCCAAGATCTTCACTGTGCGCAGAGACAATGCGAGGCTTGTGGGAATCATTTTCTGGATGACAGCCAAACATAGATCAACAAAAACTAGATAAAATATTAAGTACAATAATAAGAATGAGAAGAAGATTGTTGTACCTGAACGGGTATGGATCCAGCTGTAACAAGTTCGGAGAATTCAGCACACGAATAGCCCAACACTGTCAATTTCTGTGCGTCAATGACCCTGATTCTTGTTCGACCTTCTTTATCAAGTACAAACAATCTCAATAGGAAGGGCATTCTCAATGACCATATCATGAAACTCCCCAACTGACAGCGTGTTGCGGCACCAGCCATGCACATAAATCGTACGGAGATTCGTCGTAGCAATGTCGAGGCTACTGAACCCAAACATCATCTGAAGACTGTTCGAAATATGCCCTAGAGGCAATAATAAAAGTAGTTATTATTATATTTCCTTGTTCATGATAATCGTTTATTATCCATGCTATAATTGTATTGATTGGAAACACTGATACATGTGTGGATACATAGACAACACTGTGTCCCTAGTATGCCTCTAGTAGACTAGCTTGTTGATCAAAGATGGTCAAGGTTTCCTGGCCATAGACATGAGATGTCATTTGATAACAGGGATCACATCATTAGGAGAATGATGTGATGGACAATACCCAAACTATGAATGCCGCATATGATCGTGTCAGTTTATTGCTATTGTTTTCTGCATGTCAAGTATCTGTTCCTATGACCATGAGATCATGCAACTCACTGACACCGGAGGAATACCTTGTGTGTATCAAACGTCACAACGTAACTGGGTGACTATAAAAATGCTCTATAGGTATCTCCGAAGGTGTCTGTTGAGCTGGCATGGATGGAGACTAGGATTTGTTACTCCGTATGACGGAGAGGTATCTCAGGGCCCACTCGGTAATACAACATCACAATAAGCCTTGCAAGCAATGTGACTAAAGTGTTAGCCACGGGATGTTGTATTACAGAACGAGTAAAGAGACTTGCCGGTAACGAGATTGAACTAGGTATAGAGATACCGACGATCGAATCTCGGGCAAGGAACATACCGAAGAACAAAGGGAACCACATACGGGATTAACTGAATCTTTAACATAGAGGTTCAACCGATAAAGATCTTTGTAGAATATGTAGGAACCAATATTGGCATCCAGATCCCGCTATTGGTTATTGACCGTATAGGTGTCTCGGTCATGTCTACATAGTTCTCGAACCCGCAGGATCTGCACACTTAACGTTCGGTGACGTTTCGGTAGTATTGAGTTATGTATGGTGGTGACCTAAGGTTGTTCGGAGTCCCGGATGAGATCCCGGATGTCACGAGGAGCTTCGGAATGGTCCGGAGGTAAAGATTGATATATAGGAAGTCCCGTTTTGGTCACCGGAAAAGTTTCGGATATTTCCGGTAGTGTACCGGGAGTGCCGGAGGGCCATCTGGAGGGGCCACCCACGCCGGGAGGCCACATGGGCTTGAGGGGTGTTGCACCAGCCCTTAGTGGGCTGGGTAAACCAGACCCACAAGGCCCATGCGGCTAGGGGGTGGGAAAAGGCAAAAGCCCAAGAGGGAGGAAGGCTTTCCAAGTAGGATTAGAATCCTACTTGGAGTAGGATTGGAGGTGGACTCCTCCACCTCCACCTTGGTTCGGCCGACCCCTAGGGGGAGCCCTAGGCCGGCTGCCTCCTCCCCCTCCCTCCTATATATACTAGAGGAATAGAGCCCCAAACACACAAGTCCACGTGCTAGTTCTCTATTCCCTAGTTCCTCCACCAAATAGATTCCGACGGTGCTTAGGCGAAGCCCTGCCGGAATAGTTCCACCACCACCGCCGCCGCGCCGTCGCGCTGCCAGAGAACTCATCTACCTCTCCGCTCCCTCTTGCTGGATCAAGAAGGCGGAGATTGTCATCGAGCTGTACGTGTGCTGAACGCGGAGGTGCCGTCCATTCGGCGCTAGATCGTGATTGGATCGCGGGATGGCTAGCGATTTGGATCGCAAAGACGTTCGACTACATCAACCGCGTTTCTTAACGCTTCCCGCTTAGCGATCTACAAGGGTATGTAGATCCACTCTCCCTCTCGTAGATGCTCATCACCATGGATAGATCTTGCGTGTGCGTAGGAAATTTTTTGTTTCCCATGCAACGTTCCCCAAAAAAGACGAAGGTACTCGAGCGTTGTACAGACGCCGAGCAGGCGCTCCAAATCCGACTTCGAGATGCTAACGCCAATGAGCTTGAGGTGCTTCGGTTTAGGGAGATGAAGAGCGTGCGCGGCATTAATCTTAGGGAAAAGGCACCGCATGAACGTAGTGCGGCATAGCGTGGGCGCAAGGCGGAGGACGGACGGAGGCAGCGAGCGCCCATGTCCAGCATCAAAGTTGAGCTCCTCGAGCTGATCTAGGGCGGGGGATAAGAACCACTCGTGAAACTCGGGTTCGGCCTTGCAGTTTGAACAGAAAGTGCCGATGGAAAGGCGTCTGACTGGCGCAGTGTGCGTGGCGAGGATGTGGGACAATGCGTCCAAGCGTTTGCTTCCCCGCTGCAAAGCTCGTCATCGTCTAGGAGGTCAAGGGGGTGGAGTGCCATAGGGGGCTCTACCGCCTGGAGAGGATGGTGGTCTGCACGGCAGATTTGATGGGGAGGAGGGACATGATGGTTACCAACATCACATCGGGGATGCTGCTGATGAAGTCCATGCTCGCTGGAGGCTCGTGTGGTTCAGCCTCGACCCGCCCCCGCTTGTTGGCCGCCTCGTCGTCCATCGAAAAAGGAGGTGATCCTCGGCGGTGGCCCTTATAGATAAGACCGGAGGAGAAGGTGTGGCACTAATGGAGAACTTGGGAGAGAATAGGGCTGTGTGGGTGGAGGTCCGAGGTCAAAGGGCTTGATTTCCGGTGAGCCAGCTGGGCCTACGCGGCGGACTGCTCGCACGCATCCCTTTGAGCCTACGCGGCGGACTCCTCGCACGCGTCCCTTCTAATCAAACCTTTGGCCCACGCACGCCATCCCAAACGGTTTCTATAAACCATAAAGCGTTCCGTGCTTGGGAACTAAAACCATCAATAAATATTGAGCTCGTTTCCTTTCACATTCCAAATTACCACGCGCTAATTTTTTTCGCAAATCAGTTCACACCTACAAAACCTAAACGTGTTCCCACTTAGCAGCTGTTTACTGTAGTAGGCTATAAAAACAAAAACACGTACTCGAAAATTACCACACATTCCTCACCCCCGCCACCAAAAAAACGGGCCTTTCTTTGTTAGTCCTTCATTCCGTCTGCCATGGCCGGTAGGAGGGGGGGTTCTGGGTCGCCTTCGAGATATAACCAGGGAAGAAAGACCAAGGCCGCGGAAGCAACCGAGAGGTCCCGCCGCCGCGCCGCGGAATCGCCAGAGAGCTCCAGCCACACCGCTTTGGCCGCAACAGAGATGTCCGGTGGCACCGCGAAAGTCCGGGAGGATCTTTCGCGAAGAGGCGACGGCTCTCACAATCACAAGTGCATTCACCTCGGAGGCGAACTGGACGAGTTGGCAGTCATGGATTCCTCAGCCAGCGACGACATGCGCGTTGAGCTCGATAGGAAGGACGCGATGATCGATGACTTGGTGAAGCTGCTGGAGAAGAGCGACACCTTCGTTGACAGGGCGACCAGCCTCGTGGAGAAACTTATGGAGGAGAACGACGCCTGGAAGAAACCGCTCAAGAAGAAAAGTGCCTCGAAGGGGAGGCTGAAAGAACTCGTCGAGGAACTTCTGGAACACTTGGCGAAGCTCTACATCGAGCGGAGGGGCTGCTGAAGGAATCCGTGGAGCGTGTGAAGGAACTTCATGCGTACGCAACGCAGAGCATCGACGCTCTCGAGCAAAGAGCCCGCGCCATGGCCGCAATGCGGAAGATGTCGGATGAGAGGCGAGAGGAGATGGAGGTCGTGGAGGCGATGAAGAAGGAGATTGAGGAACTCCGCGCCCAGCAATCCATGAATAATTAGATAGCAGCGGGCCAGATCGTTTTCTTTGTCTTCCTTCTTCAACCTCTCCCTTCTTATTTTGCCCCTGTGTCTTCGGGGAGTTGCCGCTTGTGGCATTTTTATTATTATGTATATGTAAGAGAATTATTATTCTTTGTCAGTGTGAATTTGTTGTTATATTATTTCGTTTGTTTGTATTGTTATCACGAAACGTCAAAGTTCTTGGCGAGGCACGAACAAAACAGTGATCACAAGCAAACTAGTCCCTCCGTCCAGGCGCATTAACCACATGATAAACAACGGGTCGGACACCATTAATTCAAAAGTTGGGAGCAAGGCGAGCAGGGGGGTGGAGGTCAAAGTATCGCTTCCCGATGAGCATGCGCAGTAGACTCTCATGCGTCCCGTCGAGCATGCATGGCGGACAGCTCTCACACATCATGTCAAGCCTGCGCGGTGGACAGCTCGCACGCGTCCCGTTGAGCCTGCGCGGCGGAAAGCTCGCATGCGTCTTGTCATCAACCTGCAGCTACACGCACGGCACCCCCATATCAAGTACTCCCTTCGTTTTTTGAGTTGGCATATAAAATTTGGTGAAATTCAAAATTTGTAAAGTTTGACTAGCTTTATTGGAAAAATATATAAATATTTATAATTTAAAATGAATATTATTAGATGCATCGTCAAATTAACTTTCATACTATATAACCTAAGCATTGTAGATGTTGATATGTTTTTTGTATAAATTTAGTCAAACTATGTTTAGCTTGACTTTGACCAAATCTTATATGCGAAGTAAAAAATAAACGAAGGGAGTAAAAAAATTGGACGCGTGGCACCAAATGATTATCATACAAGTTTTGTATTTACGGGAATCCAATAAACCAATATTATCATACAAATTCCGAATTTATGGGGATTTAAAAGCAATGTTTCTCAACGTTTGTGTCCTAGTCACGATGCCGAGATGTTTTTAATCATTGCATGGGACCTAAACAGGGGCCCAAGGACATATAAATGATTTTGTAACCCATTTTGGTGCCCTGGAGCATGTGCTTGTAGTTCAAATTTGAATTATGCACATTAAGTGGAGATAGAAAAGCTCAATTAATGTATAAAGGGTCCCAAACGAGTCGTGAATAATTCCACATTTTAGCATTGCACTTGTATTAGTCTGTGTTGCATGTAGAAAAAAAAATATGTGTAAGAAGAGACATCAACTGTCGTTCCCTCCACAGAGGTGATACATGTTCCGTATCGAAAGAACGATGGTTCATGAGAGAAGTTTTGGTGTGCAAGAGACTTGTCCCAAATTGGACAAAAAATTATCATGTTGTATAAGTGTCGTGTCATGACACCAGGGTAAGTTTCAAGAATTTCAGACGAGATTTGGATTTATGATGATTTAAAAACCAAGTTTCTCAATGTTTTTGGCCTTGACTCCGAGATGTTTGTAATCCATTCACGTTCATTGCATGGGACCTAAACAAGGAACCCAAGGACACAAATATCTTTTTTCAACCCATTTTGGTGACACGAAGCATGTTCTTTTAGTTCAAATATGAATTATGCACATTAAATGTCTAGAAACTTAATTACTGTAGTATACAAAAAACTAAACGGACCATGAATAATTTAAAGCAGTTCTATACGCCCGTCTGAAGCTCGTGCGTGTGTAAGCATGGTGTGCGCGTGTCGTGCTAGCTCGAGCTTCCTTCTTTCATAAGTTATCCAATTTGTATTAAAATGATATTCTATCCAACACGCTTCTCCCACCACTCCCCCAATCGGTCTCCCGCCACTCCCCCAATCGGTTTCCCGCCGAAGCGTCGGCCCCGTCATCAACCTTCTGGACGAGGAGGACGAGACGGAGCAGGCCGGAGAGCACGCAAAAGCGGCATCGCGCCATCGAGCATGAGCGAGACGTCATCATCAGCCCACATGCCACCATCACGCACGGTTTCTAGTACTACCAGAAACGTCTGCGATACGTATCTGGTCCCATCAGGTGCCCATCGGGGCACGCCTTGTAAATGAAAGGAGGCAACTCTTACCAGCAAGGCGCAGCTTCCAAGCCTGTAACCCAGTCGAACCAAACTCGAAAGTTAAGCGTGCTTTCGGTGGAGTAGTCAAGGATGGGTGACCGGTTGGGAAGTTGCTAGATTTTAAGGTTCATTTAGGTGGTGTGATACGATCTTTATAGGCATAAATAAAATGCATGTAGTGATATGTCATTCCGGCTAAATAAATCTTGAGATCCTTGTTTTGAAAATATCCATGATTTTCTTTTGCTGTATTGAAAATGTCAAGGATCGATGACCTGTGTGTGTGTGTGTGTGTGTGTGTGTGTGTGTGTGTGTGAGTGTCTGTGAACCAATGCCTGTGTGTGGACCATGTGCCTACATTGTGCGGTTTCCGACGACAAACCTATCGGTGGGCCCTTAGGGTCTGTCATGCCTTTTACTGACAACGCTGGAAGGCCAGTTCCTGGTTTTGAAAATATCCATGATTTTCTTTTGTTGTTTTGAAAATGTCAAGGATCGATGACGTGTGTGTGTGTGTGTGTGTGTGTGAACCAATGCCTGTGTGGGGACCATGTGCCTACATTGTGCGGTTTCCGACGACAAACCTATCGGTGGGCCCTTAGGGTGTGTCATGTGCCTTTTACTGACAACGCTGGAAGGCCAAGGATGGGTGACGATGTGTGTGTGTGTGCCCGTGTGTGTGTGTGTGAACCCATGCCTGTGTGTGTGAACCCATGCATGTGTGTGGACCATGTGCCTACATTGTGCGGTTTCCGACGACAAACCTATCGGTGGGCCCTTAGGGTCTATCATGCCTTTTACTGACAACGCTGGAAGGCCAAGGATGGGTGACGATGTGTGTGTGTGTGCCCGTGTGTGTGTGTGTGTGTGTGTGTGTGTGAACCCATGTCTGTGTGTGGATCATGTGCCTACATTGTGCGGTTTCCGACGACAAACCTATTGGTGGGGCCCTTAGGGTCTGTCATGCCTTTTACTGAACGCTGGAAGGCCAAGGATGGGTGACGGTGTGTGTGTGCGTGTGCGTGTGCGCGTGCGCGCGCATGTGTGTGTGGGTGTGGGTGTGTGCGTGTGGGTGTGTGTGTGCGTGTGTGCGTGTGTGCGTGTGTGTGTGTGTGTGTGTGCGTGTGCGTGTGCGTGTGTGTGTGTGTGGACCATGCATCCATTGTGCGGTTTTCGACGACACGCTTATATATGGATGGGTCGCTATATATCATCCATTTGACTGACAACGCTGCAACGTCACCCTATTATGTGTCATGTATGTGGGGGGGAACAATATATATATATACGTCCATAACGACCTAGCTAGGTAGTATATATATATATAACCAATCTTAAGGGGGGTATATATGCCTAGTTATCTCAGCTAGGTGCATGCCACGTCATAGCTAGGGTTGTGCATTGTGTATTAATTGAAACACCGGACCACACCATTTTCGCATATACATTTGGCCATATGCAGGGTGGTGGTGTTCTTCTAGCCTCGCTCAACTGATCTTCGACGACGCGCCAACTCATGGGACCGCGCGATCTATATATCCCTATCGTCCGACAACAATATATGATGGTTTGGCCAAATTAAGGTATAAATTCTCTTGGTTGTCTTACGAAAAGTCAGACATGGATAAATGTGTGACAAAGTTTGAACCAGGTCATGTGTTCATAGGACCCCATCCTCCGGCACATAGTGTAGGGGGCAACACCCTACGTTTGTCATGAAACCCTTTTCTGTCACATTGAACACTTTTAGGCATTCACATATGCAGCATGTGCCACACATTAAAGTTGCGCATTGCGAATTTAAACATGACAACACCATGTTCGTACATATATATATATATATATACTTCATCCATTCATAAATACAAGTCTTTTTTTAGAGATTTCACTACGAATTACATATATATACGTACTTTAGAGTGTAGATTCGCTTATTTTATTGTGTACCTTTATAGTTAGTACTGGAATCTCTATTTTTTTTTAAAACTCTAAAAAGACTTATATTTAGGAACGGAGGGAGTATATATTTGGGCCACTAGCGGGCGTGGTTGTGTTTTGACCCTCTCTTGCGTTTTTTTTTTTTTTTTGTCGTTTATCCCAAAGATGCTAGTATCTATTTATATAAAAAAATAATTGACGGGTAAACCAGAAAAAAGATAAATAAACTAGAAATTACCACAAAAATTAGAAATATCTTACCATTAAAACGCCGTGTCAATTATTTCTCTTTTTTCTGGTTTACCCGTCAATTATTTTTTTATATAAATAGATTACAATCAATGGATGAGATCGAACGAAAAAAAACCTTGCTGGACGTGATGTTTCCGAGCCTTTACTTTACAGCTGTAAAAGTAAAAAAAAGAATCCTTTCGTTTCAAACCTAGCGCCGCCATAGCCTTCTCACGATCGATCGCGCGTTGCTCCTTGGCGTCGCTGCCGCCGGCATGCAGGCGCCTCACCAACGTCGCCTCCCTTCATCTGTCACAGCCATCATCGTTGGTCCAAAGCGTATGCCAAGATCCCACGCCATGCATCCCTCCACTTTCCCAGATTTAATTATTTAAATTCCGGCATGTAGCATCCTTGCACCGTCGCTGACATCTATAATATACTGTAACAATCTAATGTGCAGGCATGCCTATGTCAGAAGCAACGAAGGCCACGGCCAGTTGGTCGAGCTAAGGATAGATACGTACGTGTTGGGATGGGATTGCTGCAAGAAGATCTTCAAAGTGCTGGGATGGGAGGTTGTTGATGACACAGGTTGGCGACGTGCCGAGACGGTTTGACGATATGGCTTCGCAGTGTAAGAGCATCTACAACCGGACCTCTCAAACCCGCCTCAAACGTCCGGGCAGGCCGCTCGGTCACTGTCCGGTCACTTTTTTTGATCCAGATGGGCCTCTCAAACGGCCCTCAAACGCCCGGGCTGACCGGAACCCCCCATATCCAGTCCAAATATGAGGCGGGTATGGGGGCGTCCGGACGCGCCCGGGCACGCCCGCCACGTCGGACCCGACAGCCCGTCCCCACCCCAAATTGCACCAAACCCCCCCCCCCCCCCCCCCCCCCGAAGAGCAGCCGGATCCATTTGCTATCTTCTTTCTTCGTCCTCCTCGCCGTCCGTCTCGAGCTCAGCCATTCCCAGCCTCTCCGCCGCCAGCTCTGGAAGAGCGCGCCCATCCTCGCCGCGGGGGACGTCGTCGCCGGCCCGGACGCCACTGTGGTACGTCCGTCAATACTCCGCCTCCGCCTTGCGCTTGATGTGTTCGACACATTGACCGACCGGAATTATTGTGATTTTGTTAGATAAATGATGGATTCGGATGCTTCGTCGGACGAGGAGTATGGACCGACTGAGCTTGACCAAACGATTGAAGATGAGTTTTTCCATTCCTCGGATTCGAACGAAGAAGTGGACATGCTCATGCTCATGAGCATGCAAGAGGAAATGGACCGGGAAGTGGAGCATGTTCTCAACTTCAAGGGCTCAATCAAAGGGAGAAGAGTGATCAACCAGGACAGGGTGTCCGGAGCAAAGCTACTGCACAAAGACTACTTTGCTCCCACACCTACTTTCCCGGATGATCCATGGTTTCGTCGCCGTTTTCACATGCGGAAACCATTGTTTTTGTGCATTGTGGACGGAGTGGAGTCACACGACGACTACTTCAAGCTGAAGAGGGATTGCTGCGGGCAACTCTCTTTCTCGCCCAAGCAGAAGTGCACGGCTGCTATGAGGATGCTTGCACTTGGTACTGTTGCAGACGCCGTTGGTGAGATGGTCAGGATGGGGGAGAGCACGTGCCTAAAGACTATTGTCCAATTTGCCCGCGCCGTGGTTGAGGTGTTTGGACCGGAATATCTCAGAGAACCAAATACGCAGGACACAGAGAAGTTGTTGGCTATTGGGATTTCCAGGAATGCTCGGATCAATTGATTGCATGCATTGGCAATGGAAAAACTGCCCCAAAGGTCTGCGGGGAATGTATCAAGGTCACACCAAAGAGGCCACCATCATACTAGAAGCAGTGGCATCACATGACTTATGGATTTAGCATGCTTTCTTTGGAATGCCCGATTCTCACAACGACATCAACGTGCTCCAACGATCTCCGGTGTTCAAGAGGCTTTGCAATGGGGAATCACCGCCATGCAACTACACCGTCAATGGCCGGGACTACAACATGGGATACTATCTTGCCGATGATATCTATCCTCAGTGGGCGGCATTTGTGAAGACCATATCCGAGCCGTGTGGCAACAAACAGATCCACTTTGCAACAATGCAGGAAGCGGCTAGGAAGGATGTGAAGAGGGCATTTGGTGTGCTTCAGGCTCGTTGGGGAATTGTGCGGAGCGCTGCAATGATGTGGGAATCAAAAACTTTGTGGCAGTTGATGACATGTTGTGTTATTCTGCACAATATGATTGTCGAGGATGAGGGTGAAGGTGTAGCCCAAACCAATGATTTCGAAGCTCCCGGAGGATCAAGATGCGGTCCAGCTTCAGAATTTTCTGCAGATGCATCAAAATCTTCGAAATCACCAGGTGCACACGCAGCTACTCAATGATCTTGTGGAGCACATGTGGATCCACAATGGCAACCAAGGAGACAATGCTTGAGTTTGGCACTTCAAATAAATTTTATGTAAACGCTATGTACGCTTGATACCAACACTACTTATTTTACGTGCGACATGATCGATGTGCATGTATTTGCATGGATTTGAGAGTCCGGATTTGAGATATGTGGATGCACGGAACGAAATATGAGGGTCCGTCCGGATGCGCCCGCGGGCGTGTCCGGGCGCGTCCGCGGGCGTTTGAGGGGCCGGATTTGCCAAGTCCGGCTGTAGATGCTCTAAAGGCAAGAAATCTCTGCATGGACTGTTTACTGTTCCCCTATACTTACATGATGTAGCGGCAACAACGGCGGCGCCGGGATCTAGCGAAGCTTAGACCATACGTACTTACAAGATGTTACGCCAACAGCGGCGGCGGATGGATTTTGTGAAGTTTGGATCACATGTTTCCGTATGTACTATGTAGATGATACATGTACCTACGCATAATACAAAGCAAGCAAGCTGGATTTGCATGTCTAGAGATCTCACGTGAGAAGCAAGCTAACTGATCAATGCGGTCGTTGTTAGACAAAAAAGATGCTGATTGTTTATCTCCGGTGGGAGTTCGCATGCGAAACACACAACGATAAATGTTCTGTTGAGGCTGCAGATCCTACTCAGTTTAATTTCTGCATAAGTTCACTGTCGGCTGGCCGGAGTATGGAAACTAATAGCTGCTAAAAGATGGGAGCGATGGCGGCAGCCTGACAAGACGGCAACTGAACGTACGTACATAACAACACATATTTTTCTTTTGATCGCATAACCTATTTCTTCATACAGTACAACATATGATCTCTAGATTTTTCATGTCCTTTGCTTAATCTTCCCTTTTGTATTTATTGTGCACAATAGATCTGGGCTTTGTCACGATGGCTTAAGATTCAAATTAATGGAGCGTGACAGTGATTTCATGGTTGTGGTTACGGGATAACTTCAGGAGAAATATTCCAAGTAAGAAAAATAGAGGGTATATTAGTACTCCAATGACACCCACGGGTATAAAAAATATTGCGTTCAGTTTTACTCATATTTTTTAGCCTTTTACGAAAGATAACATCATTTTGAAGAACTCTAGAATTTATTTTTAAGATGCTTAATTTTCTATGTCTCATTTTACACTGTCTACTGCAATTTTCATTTCTAAATAGGTCTCCTCTCACCGCATAGGGAAGCACACAATGACAATACATAAAAAGGTCTCCTTTTTAGCAAGGCCTAAATGCAAAAAACGGGTAGCCAACACAATAAAAATTCAGACATTCATATATGTATAGTATTTCAGCTAAGATAGTATGAATCAAAGTATTAGTTGGCGGGATATGTTAAATAGAGGAATTGGCACTATAGCGCGCTAAATGACACTAAACGACTTAGTGTGATGCCGCTCCAAACACTATAGTGCGTAGGTAATGTGCTATTTAAAACTATCATTTTTATACCCCCAAATAATATTAGGCTTGGCTCGATCACCACGAAAGAACTCAAGTTTAAGCTTGAGCTCTAGAATCTTACGACAATTAAACTTTTATGTGATGTCTTGATTGCTCGAGAGACTGTTGACCGAGCCATGTTTTTGCTTGCTTATTATGCTTCTCTATATAGGTAGCATAATTACCAAAGGTGGATGTTTTTATTTTTTCCAGTTTGCTATTGAATTGCTGAACTTAACCTATTGGTTTGTAACACGTGGCTTAGTTGTAGTGATTTGTATTCACCATAATTATTATTTAGGTCTAGCTGTTGGCGAGAAATATGCTCAGGAGCCGGTAAACTCTTATAGACGAACTAATGTGGTAAACTCAACATCTTTTTTACATGTATGTCTATGATTTTCAGTTTGGCATCTATTGTATTGGTTGATACTCCAAGTATCATTTCTCTTGGTGTCTTTAGCGATGGATTAAGAAGTCTACTTTATACTAACGCACTCATGTGACATTCAATTTTCGCAATATATATTAGACATAAATATACTGACATATACGAAGAACCATATCTAAAATATGAATACATCATAGAGATGAAAAAGAAAACTTCCATGAAAGCATTCTTATGTCATTAGCAAAAACCTAAAATTGGGATAATTAGCAGAGGTTGATTGGAGGGTTAGTTATGCCATGGGTTGAATCCAAAATAAGAGGTACTTTCCTATGATGTGACCTGAGCCGTAAGCGTGCGGTAGATAAGAGATTCATGCACAATTCAAATTAAACGTATATTACAAAACCGGTCATACTTTTATAAGTGGTATATAAAATATGGGTGAGGAATAGTGTAAATTGTTGCGGTATAGGTTGGACATGGTAATTAAAATAATGCAGGACTCTTTGTTTTTTCCTAAAATGTTATAAAATAATACTTTTATTCCTTCACTTGAATATGACATATAGGTGAAAATTTATAAAATCATATTATTGTTTAATAAAAGAAATGAAAAATCTGTAGTATTATATTCTATATGTAGTATGAGACAAAGTTAGTATAATTTGACTGCACACGTATTCTAGGACGACATGTATTTATGAAGGGATGCAGTATTACTTACTTTACTACTTATTTACCAAGTACATTTCTAAATTTAGCGTATCACTAATATGTCACCAACACAGTTGAGTGCATTGACTACAACATCGGACGCAATTAGTCTATTGGATATTAAACTTATGAGGACCGATACAAATTTCCCAGAGGTAGAGTTTTCACATACTTATCGCTTGCTTAGTTCTCCATATTCAAAGTTTTCCTAATATGTAATTCTATATAGGCCATACAATCCACCTGGTTTACAAAAATAAGAAAAAAATTATGGAGGACTCCATCTACTTAGTGAGGACCTTTAGAATTAGGTAATATGACAACTTAAAAAGGATCTCACATATGTATTTCAAAACCTCAAAATATTGACGTATGAGAACTTACATAGCATTTCATACATATTGAAGACCTTTGACTACTCAAAAATGATTGCATCTTAGAGACAACATTGAAACAAGTCGATGTAGAAGAATTTACTTCTGAACTATTACTTTGCATGTATTGATAATGATACCATATACTGTAGGGAAATTATTGATAAACAATGTGCATGTATATAGACAATCCATAGATTGAAGAGCAAGTATCATTGCATTTATTTTTTAGATACTTTTTGTGCATATATCATTTAGTTGTCTACCCAAATGAAATCAATAGATCAAGTACTATCAAAAAGAGGAATACGAGGTAGAATGTTTTAAACATCCGTGAAAACTTAGTCCTACTGCTAGAGTAAGTAATGTAAATTGTTAATAGTGATTTTTAAAATCTGTAAATAGATTTTAACATGAATTTTACATGTTTGAATTAGAAGATCATGGTGACCGTTAAGGGGACAACTTTTAGAAAATTTGGTAGATTATGTTCTTTTGAAGAAACATACTATAGCGACTCTCACTACAAATTTGGACAACAATGTTTTACAAGAGAAATAGCCAAAGGAAATTACCAAATTGTGGAATGGTGATATTAAATTAATAGTTTTCATCTAGCCTTGCTGATCAAGTATTTTGTATGTTCTTTGTTACATTGTATGATATATGCTTGCTCTTGGCTTTAATTCAAAATTGTATGCACTATACATAAAAGAATAATGTTAGAATCATATCAAATAAATGTTCGTGTAGATAGATGTAGATGTTTTTTCATGACAAGAGAAATAATAATGATTGTATATAAAAGTCCTATGATTTTATAGCTGAAAAGATAGATCTGATAAGTATGTTGGATCTATACATTAAATATAATTTCCATTTCTACATTTTGTAGTACATTTGGACACTAACACACCCGAGCCGTGCACTGTATGCAGGTGACAGACACCAAGAGGGAAAACCAAGGGACCTTCAGATTGATTCTCTCACGTTTTGGATCCATGTTGGATCTACTTGGATGGCTTGGAGCTACTAAGACAAACAGTGCTCTGGAAAGGGGAAAGTGAAGGATCAACATGGCGGGAGACATGAAACTACTGTCATTTTGCAATGTGGACTATGTTTTTTTCAACAAGTAGTATGGATGGTGTTTCTTTCTACAAAGCATGGACAATGTTATAGCAAACTTTGCTTAAGTCAAACATGAGCTAACTTTCTTCTAGCTTAGTGCGCGTACCTCAAGACAACTAATTAAATTAAATGATCACGCAAACACATACTTGACATGAGAGTTGTAATGGATATATATATATATAGGGTAGGACTATTCTGATCCCAGGATCAGAATAACTATTATGATCACGGTGCCCCTATATAGGGAGCGACAAGATCCTCCCAAGAAAAGAAAAACACCACACACCGGCCCACCCCATCACCCCGAGCACCACCTTCTCCGTTGCCTTCCCCCAACCTCCCCACGCCCGCCTCCAGGATCCAACCGCCAAACCGCCAAACCCTCCAACCGGAGACGCGGCCGCCGCCCCAGGATCCAGCCGCCAAACCGCGCGCCGCCGGATTCGGGATCCCTCCGCCACCCTGCGCGCCGCCGGTTTCCAGGATCCAGCCGCCAAACCGCGCGCCGCCGGCATCCGTGATCTCGCCGCCATCCAGCGCGCCGCCGGTCGTCGCTGCGATCGAGTTCCTCCAGCAGACGCCGCTGTGGCGCAGCCACCCACCTCATGCGTGGTCGTGGTCGTTGCCGCCGGGCCAAGCTCTCGCGCCACCGGAGCCGCCGCATGGCCGTGGTTCCTCCCGCTGCCCTCCCGACGGAAACAGTCAAGTCAAGCAGCGACAAACAGGTCGGTTTCTTGTTCCTCAACAAGGAGCAGGAGCAGAAAATTCCTTCGCCTTCTACCTCCAAGCACCAGCCTCGCCCCTAGCGCCGTTCAACTCCACTGTCTGGGGCCGTTCAACTCCACTATCTGGCGCCGTGCACCGCCCCAGCCGGCCTCATCCCTCGCCTGCCTCCCTTCTGCTACCAAGTGCCTCCCAGCCACCCCGTGTAGCTCTCCTTGCGGGTGCACACAACTGCTGGTACCAAAATCATATTTGTGTTGTTGTGGAAAAATTTCAGTTGATGTTTTTCCATGGCTTCAACTCGTGTGTTCAAATGTTCAGTTAAAATTTATGCATGAGTATATTTTTACCGAGCTAAAGAAGTTCATGAAATTCTTTGCCAGAAGTTCATGTATACCAAATTTAATATGTAGCCGTATAGGGGAGTTGATGCTTCCTAGACTTTTCTCAGCTTCCCATTTGATTTCAGTGGAGCTGATGCTTTTGTGTTCACATGGAGAGAGGAATTGCGTGAGAGGGAGTAGAAAATAAAAGTGTGATGGAGAACATGTCGCGGGAGTGGGTAAGCTGCTTGTGTGCTAGGATGTACCTAGTACCGATTGTTTTTGAAGTTCAGGTTCGGAACCCCACTAAGTAAGAACACAAAAAGTTTCAGAAGATGGCTGCTTTGAAGTTGCTCCCTTAGCACGTCTTTACAAAAATCTAAAATATAAACAGTGTAAACCGCCCATTCATTATTGAGATTGAATAAAGAAATGATGTTGTTGGTCAAATCGTTACTAATGTTGTTGTCGCCATGCCTGAATGCTTAGTGTTCTATTTTCAGAACACGGCTGTTCCAAGGATTTTTCTGAACATCTTTATGTCTACATACAGAGGACCATTCTGAATCCTGTTGTGCAGTTGTCCTTGTGTGTGTGTGTGTTATTGTCCTTCGGAGCGTTTTATTTTGGTGTTCGTGACACCTATTCCCATCTTCATCTAACTAGCAAGATAACTATGTTCTGCCATTACCATTTTTTTGCCCGACAATTCATGTGAAAATGAAAAAAAAAAGTTCATGTATATCTACACAAGAGATAGTTCATCCAATGAAAGAGAGTTACACTTCATAAAACATGTTTTATTAAAAAATGTACTCGAAGTTCAATTACTATCAATGTAGAAAGTTCATACAATTTGTTTTAGAGTGTGCATCACGTTGAGAGAAAACACGGGGAAGGTCAAATTAATATAACAGATGTTTGCAAAGGGAAACAATGAAAAGTTCAACGAAAAAAACGCCGATGCTTTAGAGGAGGAAACAAAAAAATCAAAAATAATATATAAGGAAGTTTCATGTGCAATATTTTTACTGTTCAATAACAAAATGTTTATAAAAAGGAGGATTTATTCAAGTTTCCTAAATTAAACGAAGAAGTTCAAATTACAATAACAGAGAAGTTCGAAGTATATAGAAAGCTCAGATATTTTTCTCGTTACGAAAGAATAAAATGAAGAAGTTCAAATAAAAAAGGTGAGAAGTTTAAATTAAAACTAAAGAGAAGTTCGAAGTTTATGAAAAACTCAGATTTTTTTTAGTTACTAAATAATAAAATGAAGTTCGAATAAAAAAGACGAGAAGGTCAAATTAAAATAGCACAGAAGTTCGAAATTTTTGAAAAACTCGGCTTTTTTTTCTCGTTACTAAAGAGTAAAATGAAGAAGTTCATATAAAAAAGTTGAGAAGTTCAAATTAAACTCGTGAAATTCCTTACACGAAAAACATATTAGTTTTATTTTCCCCTTTTCTAAAATAAATACATAGAAGTTCAAAATAAAAAATCTAAGAAGTTCAAATTAAAATAATGGAGTAGTTCGACGTGTAAACCAACCCGAATTTTTTTCATTACTAAACTACGAAAAGTGAGAACTTCAAAGAAGAATGTGACAGAAGTTCATAGTGAAAACAACGAGAAGTTCAAGTACTACAAGGAATGTGTTTCAGGTGAGAATAAAAGAATAGAAAAATAGAAGCTTAAAAGGTTTGTTGAAAGAAGTTCACGTGCTCTGCCCGGGATAGTTTGATGTGTATAAAAAACTCAAATTATATAACGAACGGTCCAATATTTCTTAAATAAATGATTTTTAAGTAAACATCGAAGTACTTTCAAAAAAATTGAACTTCTCTACATTTAAAAAAATAACAGAGAAATTCGAAGTATATAAACTACTCAGATTTTTTCTCGTTACTAAATAATAAAATGAAGAAGTTCAAATTAAAACAGAAGAGAAGTTCGAAGTTTATGAAAAACTCAGATTTTTTTCTCGTTACTAGAATTCTTTACTCAAAAAATAGAAAACGTGAAGTTCAAATTAAAATAACACAGAAGTTCACGTGTTGCATGGTGTGTGTTTTCATATGAGAAAAAAGAATAAAAAGACAAAGTATACAAAATTTGTTGCTAGAAGTTCAGGTGCTCGACACGGGAAGGTTCAAAACTTCTTGTGAGTGTGGTTCACTATGTATTTCTCACCCATTCTTGTGAGTGAGAAAAATGAATAAAAAGGCAAGGTCAAATTTTTTTCTTGCTATAAGTTCAAGTTCTCGGTCGGAGAAAGTTAGAAAAATATTGTGAGAGAGGTTTGTACAAAAAGGAATATCATTTGTGTAACACCGACGAATGGGTGAGAAATTACAAACAAAAATACGCGACAGAAGTTCAGTGAGGAAACAGCAGGAAGTTCAACTACTACGCTAAATGAATTTCGGATGAAAATCTTTTAAACCGTCGCGAGTATGAAAAAAATGATCAAGACGGAAAAGTTGCGTGTTTACAGCAGCTTTCCATCGGTATATCACTTGCTCAATTCCGGTGAGTGGATGGAGAGCTACAAGCAAAAAATAGCACGTGAAGAAACAGAGTGAAGTTCAGGTAGACGTGTTGATGAAGTTCAAGTTCTTCACGCGGTGCATTTTCGAAGACTCTGTTTCGCGATAAAAGGCACAACTCGTGATCTCGCTGTTTTCAAAATTGCTTGAAAATGGCTAGGAATCAGGGAAAACCATCTACATGAAAAAGTTGCGCATTTTCCGTAGCTTTTCAACGGTATATTATTTGCCCCATTCCGATAAAGTTTGTAGAAATTACGGGCAAAAAACATTTTTCGCCATTTTCGAAATTGACTTAAAACCATAATGAATTGGGAAAAACAATCTACATAAAAAAGTTTCGCATTTCTTCAAGCTTTCCAACGCCATATCATTTGCTGCATTCCATAAAACCGTTGAGAAAATATCGCGAAAATACGAACTCGGTGGGACTTCGGCCATTTTCAAAATTACGTTTAAATAGTTTAAAGTTGGAAAAAAATTTCTGTACGAAAAAGAAGAGGATTTGCAGCAGCTATCCAACGCCATCTCATTTGCCTCATTCTGATAAACGGTTTAGAAATAGACACGAAAATACGATTCACGTTTTTTTTGTATGAAGAAAAACGGTTTTCAAAACTGTTCTTAAACCATTTAGATTTTGACAAAAATTCAACTTAGGCCGTGACCGTCGTGTCCACAGCTTTCCAACGGTATATTGCAAGCCTCATTTGGACAATGTTATGGGAAGTTCAACCTCTCACCAAGGGAAGTTCAGGTCGAACAACTCAGGCAGTAAAATTGCAACAGACGCAACTTCATCACGTCCCGAGAGCAAATCCGCCAACGAGCGAGATTCCTATTTAAAACGGGCATTTAGTTGCTAAAAACCATTTCCAGATTACACTTACATCACATAGAACACGACTGACCAGAATAATTCGCGCGGGGAGACATGGTTGCGAAGATAGCCCGAAGGTCGGGTTCCTACAGAGAGAAGTTCAGGTTGTGTAACTCAGGAAGTTCAACCCGTGATCAGAATAATATTCTGATCCCGTGATCAGAATAGTGTTTATGTATATATATATATATATATAGGAAAATGCCTGTGTACTCTTGAGAGTACGTACTCTCATTGCTCATATACCACCTAGATGAATCTTTTATACCTCTTTATTATTTTTAATATACTTAATTAATAACTACTATATACCCTAAAATGAGTTTCATGAAAAATATCATGTGAGTTTACATATTTTTAAATGTTTACGTATATACTGATTTATTCGTACGTGAAAAAGGTATATTACAAAAAGTACGTCACAAATAATATTTTTTTGGAAAAACTTGTATTGAGGTATCTTAGAATATTTAATGAAGTATATTTAGAATGATAAAAAGGTATAATCAATGCGTATATGAGGTATATTGAAGATGGGAGTACATACTCCCAGGAGTACAGAATAGGAGTCCTATATATATATATATATATAGTATGTAAATTTACACTAACTTCTTATAATGTATTTGAAAAAAATCACTTATAGTAGAAAAGCCACTAATAATAATAATAATAATATGTCAATCTTGCACAATGTTAGCAAATTTAAATTTGCCTACCTGAAAACAATGAAAACTATCAAATAGGTGTATGAAGAATAAAATAAGACAGAGCACATGATAAAGATGCAAGCAAAATGATACAAATATAATTTTCACAAACGTGTGAATATAAGAAATAATGTTAGTACGATATGCATAATTAGCATGTAAATGATAAATGGATAACACACATACATACATGAGGGTTTCAATAATTACAAACACACCTAAGAAAAAAATATGTACGCAAGAGTCATATATTTGTACATGTCATCACATTTGGTTCCAACCTTTCTTTACAAAAAAAACAAATAATATGTTCTCGTAATTCAACTTTATAAAGTTCTAACCCGCGCATCGAGCGGGCCACTTTGCTAGTTATGTAAAATAACAAACGAAACTAACGAAACAACCATATGCGATTGTATCGCCAACAGGCACGAGTGTGCTACTCTAACCGTGTGCGATGCCCGTACACAGCAAAATCGGCCTTGCCTAGTGGTGGCAACGGCAAGCATCAGCCAGTGCAAAGTGGCAATGTGCACAGTAAAAACCCAAACCCGACAGCGACCTATAAAAGATCTCGCCAGCGACGGCTAACAACTAATTTTTCCGCCGATAGCTCGCCATCACCACCACACACACACCAAATGGAACCGGTGCTCAACCATGGGGATGTGCATGGCGCCATCCTGATAGTGTTGGACGACGACGTGATAGAGGATTCTGACGTGTTGGCCGCCATGGCGGGCAACGGCAAACAGCCAGCTGCCGCGGCCGACGACGACGGCATAGAGGATTCCGACACGCTGTCCTTCATGTCGGTCTATGGTCAACCGTCAACTGCCGCGGCCGCCGCCGCCGCCGACGACGACCCCGAGTTTCAGCGTTGGATGCAGATGGCCATCGCTCTGTCCGTCCAGGAATCGGCCCTCGATGCGTTCCTGCGCGACGAGGACGAGCGCCGTCTTAGTGTCGGTGTGGAACAATATATCGCTTCTACGGAGGCCATCCGCAACGCGGCTAGGGATATGAAGCGACAGAAACGGCGGGAGAGTGCGAAGAGGAAGCGGAACTCAGATGCAGAGGGAAAAAAGAGGCGGGAGCAGGACCAGAAGGCGGTGGAGCAGGCCGCCGCATGCCTCTCAGCCGCGTTGGAGGCCAGTGCAGGCCTTGCATCTACGACGGTAGCCCTGGCAACAGCGGCCATGGCGACCAGGGACGCGGCTCTAGTGAGAGCGGCGCCCGTCTGTATCCCGATGGCCCACGTGGACGCCACGACATCTTCGTCGACAGCGGCAAACCTGGCGAGAGGCGCCGCGGTCGCTCCGGCCAAGGTAACCCCGCCGGTCTCCGTCGTGGAACCATTGGAGCTCATCGACTTTACAAGCTCCTCTGAATACTCGTTCTGAGCCGAGGAAGGTCATGACGACGGTGGAGGCGCGGAGTTTGTATGTATCCATGGCGTAGTGAATATTTTGTGCATTTCATCTTCATGTAAATTGATGAACTTTTTGTAAATTACTGAGCGTATGAACTAATGTCAACTAATCCGCTGCAAAATAAGGCATTTTGTTGTGAAAATTTGCCAAATGTTTGTGTCATCTGTTTGTGGGCATGTAGAAATTTAGGATGAATTTCACGTCTGCGATTGAAATTGAGGATGAACCGTGTGAGATGAGCCCGCCTTGAGAAATCTCAGAAAGAGCTACACGCCTTGAGCGATGCAAAAATTTGTGGTTTCGCGGCACAGCATTTCGTTACAGCGTACAAACTTTATTATGTTAGGACCGTGTGCGATCTTGGTTGCTCCCGCCCAGTTCCTTTACCAAAATTTAAGTGGAAGCGGTATTTCAACTGCATGCCGCCCTTCCTCGTCCACCGCACCGACCCTATAGTAAATTTTTTCAGCTGTCGAGGCATTTCAACCGTCGCCATCCTTCGTCCACCACCATCTCCACCCACACCATTACTACTAAATTTTTCAGCGGCGGCGGCACATCCGCAAACACCCCCCCCGTCTACACAACACCCCCTCCCCCTTCCTCCCCCGCTTAAACCCTAGCTCACCCTCGCCGCCGCCTTCCACCACCAACCTCAGCCGGTCTGCCCGTGCCTCATAGCTAAACAGGTTCAGGGTCCCCACCGATCCACATACACCATCGCTGCCCTGAGTTTTTAGATGAGGCCGGCGGTGTCCCTTTCCCCCAGATCCCCATCCCGTACTCCAGAGAGTCGTAGCCTAATCAGCCCGACCACATCTCTCGTGGAGCTCGAGGAGTGTATGAGCAATAAGAGGTCTATCATGGCCTCTCCGCCGTACGCTGGCGAGGTGGGCGCCGTCCGTGCCGACCCTTTGATCCCGGACGAACACCTCGCCGCGGGAGCCGGTGAGGACGATGCCTACGTTGCCATGTCGAAGGCTTCATGTCTATGGGCTCGCGTATTCCTGTATCTTAGGAGAGCCGACTACGACATCAAGCTCGTCAACATCACCGGCTTTACTCGGGCCATGTCACAAGTTAAGTGGTCCATCGGCAATGCCTCTGGTTCAATCGCCGTCGATCTCTTCAAAGGCCCCGTCGCTGATCTCCTCCGCCTCGCGGTCATGGATTTGCGATCCTTCTATGCCATCGAGCCCCTTTTGTCATTTCTGAAGGAAACGTTCTACGGCGGTGGCTTGGGATTCTTAGCTCCAAAGTCAGATCTCATCCACCAAGATAATGGCACACACTACGGCTGTTACAAGGGGAAACGTCCCATCTACGACATCAGGGAGCGCACCCTGGGCACCTCATATCCCAAGTGGAAGGAGCCCATCCATGACAAGTGAGGCAACATCCTATGAGCAAATCATACCTTTTCTAGCTAGCCGTCTCGTACCCATTGTTGTAGTAGCTTTTGCCATGCGATAATCATGCAGTGTTTAATTGAGCATTTGTCCAGTTGTCTAGCAGATGCCTTCATTTTATGTATCTGGTTGTTAGGTTGGTTGCATTGAGTATTTGTCCAGTTTTCAATGGCTATAGTTGGTTGTTACAGTGAGCATGAATGCCTTGTTTCTTTCAGTTATTCACAAGGTGATGTTCATTATGTGCAAGTATGAACTGTGCAGTTCAATTTCATCAATACCACCTGTTATGCCTGGTGTTGTTAACATGTGCCCTTAACTCCCGCTTTAAACATTTATGCCTTGTTTCTCTAAATTTGGTTGCCAGGTTGGTTGCAATGAGCATTTGTCTAGTTTTCAAGCAGATGCCTTACTTTTTTGTATCTGTTTGTTAGGTTGATTGCACCGAGCATTTGTCTAGTTTACAAGCAGACGCCTTGCTTTTCGTTATATGGTTGTTAGGTTGGTTCCATTGAGCATTTCTCCAGTATCAAATGGCTATATTTGGTTGTTATAGTGAGCATATGTGCCTTGTTTATTTCAAGCAGATACCTCGTATACTTGGTTGATGTTAAGCCTGTTGTACGTATCATGACTTTACATGTACTTGCACAGGACAACAATGGGAGTGGCCAACGTTTTCCACTGAGGTTCATTTCATCCCTCTGCTTATACTCCATCCGTTCCATCATGTAGTGCATATAGATTTTTTTGATGTATCTACATATACCATCTAAAATGTATACAATATGAAATTTTGTGATGTATCTAATGAAATGGAATTGCAATTCTAGATGTAAATGTTTTTCTCTACAAACTTGGTCAAAGTAAGTAAATGTTGACTTCTCAAAATGTTTATAGGCAACACATTTTGGAACTGATGGAGTAATATATTACACCATTCCGCAACTGCATTTTAGCTTCTAATATCGGCTTCTTGCTTGTAGGTACATATGTCTTAGGTAAAGATCCATTCCTGGACCCTTTTTGCGTGTGGGGCAATGAAATGTTCATGAACCAGCATCAAGTTAGGAAATTGAAAATGATTGTTAGGGAAAAGAGATGAACAATGCCAATTAGACTATTTGTTTACACTCTATCCAACACAACAGTGAGATGTAGGATGGTAACTACGAACTCTGTAGGCTTCTATTAGAACTGCCCATAATGAGTTGTCACACAACAATGTCTGAATCTTTTTCTTTTACAGTGGTTCCCAAAGCAGTTTACTCAAGATTACCTCGCAAAGTACATGATTGCTGGGCATGCAATGAAGGTTAAAATATATCATCGAGACTACAATGAGCGGGCGGCCATCACTAGGGGCTGGCCTAGAGTCGTTCGTGCGTTAGGCATGGAGGAGGGCACAATATGGGCATTCCGCTTCACCTACTCCAGCAACTAGAATGTCTTTCGGCTCTCTCTTTAACGTCTTTAATACAACCTTGGTTCCATCATTCTTTATTTTTCCCTTCTGTAGTGTTCCTTTTTTTGAGAATTGATGCTTATGTAGTTCTTGAGTATATGTACATGTGAATCAAATTATGCATTCGTTCTTAAACCTACATTTAAACATGATTCGATATGAAATACATGAATTCCTACTTTCAAATGTAAATTATGTGAATTATGAACAAAGGTATATAATTAGGGGCAAATCATGCTCTACGGGCCATTACAATGCACACAGTTTGATAAAGCAAAACATCTGCGATCAACTTCAACATCACACACGTTTCTCCACTCGCGCCGTGTGCGATGAGTCTCGTCTTCGCACACGGTCAGGCGAGAAAGAACGTGCGCGATTAATGACACCAGCATTTTTGCTAGTCTTCTTATCACACAGGATTCGTATTTCGAACTGTGTATGATATCGTGCCCATCGTAAACGTTGGTCAAAGAAGAACGCGTGCGATAGGCCTTCATCCGACACAGTTAGTCTGTATGACACGTTTGGGAAGTATGGATCACACGTTTGGGACGTTTTGTAAATCACAAACGTTTATGAAAAATGCCGCGTGTGGGATAGATTCAACCTTCGCATACGGTTTTATAATGACAAACGTATGCACTCTTATATCATATCACAGACGGTCATGGTGGAACTAAATGTGTGTGATAGCCCCCTTATCATACACGCTTTATAATCGTGAACTGTTTGCGATTCGTCGCACATCGTAAACGGCGCGACACAGAATAGCGTGTGTGATGTTAGTGTGATCTCACCCGAGTTGGAAGGATGAACCGTATGGGAAATACACCATATCTCAAACGATTGCCCGGTGACCCTCGTTTGTGATAGATGCGGACATCCCATACGCTTAGTTCTGCAAAACGTTTGCGTTCATTGGCCACCATCGCCGACGGGTTTTCCGTGTCGTGTGGGATGGACACCCCTATCGCCCACACATGCAAGGCGATGGTTTACAACTACGTCGCGGAAAGGAGTTAAAAACCGTTTGTATAGCACGTCGCTGCACCAGTGATCGTTACTATTAAGGATAACAAGATGGGGTCTATTCCTACATGAATAGATCTTGTCTACATCTTGTCATCGTTCTTATTGCATTACCCTGTTTTTCCATGAACTTAATACACTAGATGCATGCTGGATAGCGGTCGATGTGTGGAGTAATAGTGGTACATGCGGGCAGGAGTCGGTCTACTTATCTTGGACGTGATGCCTATATAATGATCATCGACTTGGATATCGTCATGATTATTTGATCTTCTATCAATTGCCCAACAGTAATTTGTTCACCTACCGTGTGCTATACTCATGAGAGAAGCCACTAGTGAAACCTACGGCCCCCGGCTCTACTTTTCCAACATATTGCTTTCCGATCTATCTTTTTGCCGCTTTTGTTTTCAGATCTATTATTCCAAAAACCCAAAAATACCTTGTTGCAGTTTTTATTTGCTCTTTTTATTTTGTGTTCTTGAGAGATCTATCTCTCCAATCTATCACTATCTAATCTATCTTTTTACCATAGAGAGATTGACAACCTCTCTTTCATGTCGGGTTGCAAGTATTTGTTCTTTGTGTGCAGGTGCTGCTTATTAGGTGGTGGTGATCCTCCTACTGGTTCGATACCTTGGTTTCATAACTGAGGGAAATACTTACCGTCGCTGTGCTGCATCATCCCTTCCTTTGGGGAAATACCGACGCAGTCTCAAGCAACGTCAAAGGAATTTCTGGCGCCGTTGCCGGGGAGGAAGCGGTCTCTTCTACGTGCCAATCTCTGGCGACGAGAAGACACCATCATCATCTACCAGGTTCCTAATCACAATCTCATCTCCTTGCAATTACATTATTTGCCATTTGCCTCTCGTTTTCCTCTCCCCCACTTCACCAATTTGCCGTTTTATTCGCCCTCTTTTCCGTTTGCCTTTTTCTCGTCAGATCTCTTGCCTTGTTGTTATGGCTAGTTCTTCCTCTATTGTGTGTACTCCCAAGAATGAAGTTCTTAATTTTAAGCAAAGGGGAGGGGAGAACCTAAAAGATGCTTGGTATAGGATTTGCAATGCTCATCTATCCATAAGCAATCTACCGTTGTTCTTCTTCGTAGTTTTTATGTGGGCATTACCACTTGGTATAGATTCGTCCTTGATATGATTACCGGTGGGAATTTCTTGATGTGTCCATCTGTGGATGCTTTTAATGCCATGGGAAGTTTAGTGGGATCACCATCTCTTACGATCAATGAAACAACTTTAACTCTTGAACATGTTATGGAGAGGCTAGATGCTATTGAAAAGAAGATGATTACCAAAGAACATCTTGAAAATTTGGATAAGAAAATGCATAATCTTGCTAATAAAATTGGGTCAAAAGCGGGAGACGCCTTTAAATTGTTAAAGGAAAAAAGAGACCGTAGTTAATGAAAGGATAGAAGAGAGTCCTTACCGGATTGATAAGTTGGAAGAAGTTTTTAGTAACTTGGGTTCGGCTTTTTATTCTGTCAAAACTAGTGAAAACACTCCCATAAAAATTGGCAAAACCACGCAAGTCACTGAGAACAAAGTTGCTACACCTAGTGGCCACAAGGGAGATCTCAAAATGATTAGTATTCATCCCGACTTTGTTGAAATAATAAGAGACCCTATTTACAAAAATGAATTGTTTGGTCTTTTTCCTAGAAGTGTTGTCATTGAAAGTATGCATGCTAAATTCTTGAAGAAATCTAGTTGTATGATTGAAGAGTTGAAAACCAAAGATGACAATACTTGAAACTATGCGTTATGCCTAGCTAGGGGCGTAAAACGATAGCGCTTGTTGGGAGGCAACCCAATGAATAAATTTATTTTTGTCTTTTCCTTGCTGTTTTTGTGTGTTGACACAATTATGCCTCTGTTATGATTGTGTTTTTATGTTTTATTTAGTGTTTGTGCCAAGTAGAACCTTTAGGATGATTCATAAGATGAGTAGAAACAATGCTGAATCTGAAACAGAAACTTTGCCTCCAATGTTCGAATTTTTATTTTTTACTGGAGCATGATATTGATCTGAAATTTTAACACAGTGTTTCTATACAAATTATTTACGTTTTCCTAATTTTTTAGAATTTTTAGAGTTATATAAGTATGGTTAGAGTACATATTACTACAGACTGTTCTGTTTAAGACAGATTCTGTTTTCGTTGCATTGTGTGCTTGTTTTGATGAATGTATGGGTTGTATTGAAGGGTATGAGCCATGGTAAAGTTAAAATACAGTAGTTATAATGCAATAATAAAATTTGAATGGGTTTGAAACATTACTTAAAGTAGTGATTTTCTTTATTATACTAACGGATCTCACGAAGATTTTGTTGAGTTTTGTGTGATTGAAGTTTTCAAGTTTTGGGGGAGATCACGATGGATGAAGGAATAAGGAGTGAAAAGAGCCTAAGCTTGGGGATGCTACAGCACCCCCAAGATATATCTAAAGAGAAACAAGCAACTAAGCTTGGGGATGCCCCGAGTGGCATCCCCTCTTTCTTCTAACGACCATCGGTATTTTACTTGGAGCTATATTTTTATTCGTCACATATCATGAGTTTTGCTTGGAGCGTCTTGTATCATTTGGGTCTTTGCTTGCTTTGCTTGTTAGTTTGTCACTTGTATCCTTGCTGGACACACCTATTTGAGAGAGCCAAAATTATGCCATGATTTGTTAGAATTGCTCTATATGCTTCACTTAAACTTTTTGAGCTATAGAATTGCTCTAGTGCTTCACTTATATCTTTTTGAGCAGGTGTGCTTGGAAATTTTTGTAGAAATACTCTCATGCTTCACTTAGATTAATTTGAGAGTTAGTAAATTTTGAAGAAATCCTCTCATGCTTCACTTATACTATTTTGAGAGATGAAATCTTTATGCTCATGTGCTTCACTTAAGTTTGTTTGAGCTTGCCAAAAAGCAATGGCAATATATGAAACTAGTCCCAAAGTGATAGATATCCAAGGAGGATATAATAATAATTTTCATGAAGATCATTGGACAAATTAAACTTGATTCCTTGTAAAAGTTTTGAGACATGATGATAGTAATATGCGAGTCATGTTACTGAGTAATTATGCTTTAGTAAGAATATTGGTATTAAGGTTTGTGACTCCCTATGCATGCACGAAAGTCAATAGTTATGCAATGAAATTACATCCTACTTATGGTGCATTATTCGGTGTTAGTTATGCTCAATGCTCGCTTATGTGAATTTTCGTTTCTTGGTTGGTTGCTTCTCAATCTATTTGCTAGCCTCCACTTGTACTAAGTAGAAATACTACTTGTGCATCCAAAATCCTTAAACCAAGTTTTACCTTATGAGTCCACCATATCTACCTATATGCAGTATTTTCATGTCATTCTAAGCAAATTTGTATGTGCCACCTCTATTTTTCAAAATAAATTTCTCTTTTGTGTGCTCGTACCGCTCATGATACGGTAGGGGGTGTCCAATATTTTTCCATGCTAGATGTGTTATTCTCAAGATGAGTGTTTATTCACTTGTCATTCCACTAGAGTACGGCTGTAATAGGGATGCCCATTCCAGAAATGAAAAACAAAAAATATTTACTTTATGTTGTCAAATAATAAATTCCTTGGAAAGTGTTGGTATGGAAGGCAACCGTGGATACTGCCAGCCATGGAATGAGAAAGAATGGTGGAAAAGGAATAAACTTTATTTTCTTTTTGGGAACCGCCTATGATGTATCTATCATGGAAAGTATTGTGAACTACTTTGCCGTTTTCGTTGATAGGAAAGGCATGCCACTCAAAATACTTTTCTCTCTCAATTTAAACTTTGAGCTCCGACACCTCTACAAATCCCTACTTCCCTCTGCGAAGGGCCTATCTATTTACTTTATGCAATTTTTATTTTTACTTTGAGTCTCCATCTTCTCTTATAAAGCACCAACTAGGGGGCACTATGATCGTACTTGAGCATTGGGTGTAGCTAATATTTGTGTGTTTCATGAATGGATCAATGATTGAGCATGATGGGCTAGGGATAACTTTCTTTAGTGTTGATATTTTGAAAGACATGGTTGCTTGTTGGCATTCTTGAGTATTGAAGTCATTATGTCAAAACTAGACTATTGCTTTGAACCATCTAAAAGTTCAAATGTCCATGCTACAAAAGAAAAGATTATGTGATGAACATGTTAGGCAGCATTACACATCAAAAATTCTGTTTTTATCATTTACCTACTCGAGGACGAGTAGGAATTAAGCTTGGGGATGCTGATACGTCTCCAACGTATCTATAATTTTTGCTTGTTCCATGTTGTTATATTCTCATTCTTGGATGTTTTACAATCACTTTATATCAACTTTATATCATTTTTTGGGACTAACCTATTGACATAGTGCCAAGGTGCCAGTTGCTATTTTTGCTTGTTTTTTACTTCGCAGAATATGAGTACCAAACAGAGTCCAATTGCGACGAAACTTTTTGGAGATTTTTTTTGGACCAGAAGACACCCAGTGGGCCAAAGAAGTGCTAGAGAGGTGGGCCATGGAGACCACAACCCACCAGGGCGCGCCAGAGGCCCCAGGCGCGCCCTAATGGGTTGTGCCCGCCTCGGGGCCCCTCTCCACCGCCTCTGATGCCTATAAATTCCCAAATATTCTAGAAACCCTAAGGGAGTCGACGAAAAACACATCCAGCCGCCGCAAGTTCCAGAACCTCGAGATCCAATCTAACACCATCACCGAGGGGTTCATCATCCTCATTGGTGCCTCTCCGATGATGCGTGAGTAGTAGACCTACGGGTCCGTAGGCAGTAGCTAGATGGCTTCCTCTCTCTCTTTTGATTCTCAATACAATGGTCTCTTGGAGATCTATTTGATGTAAACTTTTGCGGTGTGTTTGTTGGGATCCGATGAATTTTGAGTTCATGATCAGTTTCTATCCATGAATATTATTTGAGTCTTCTTTGATCTCTTATATGCATGATTACTTATAGCCTCGTATTTCTTCTTCGAATCTTTGGTTTAGTTAGGCCAACTAGATCGTTTTTTCTTGCCATGGGAAGAGGTGCTTTGTGATGGGTTCGATCTTGCGGTGTCCTCTCCCAGTGACAGAAGGGGCAGCGAGGCACGCATGTATCGTTGCTATTAAGGATAACAAGATGGGGTCTATTCCTACATGAATAGATCTTGTCTACAACATGTCATCATTCTTATTGCATTACTCCGTTTTTCCATGAACTTACTACACTAGATGCATGCTGGATAGCGGTCGATGTGTGGAGTAATAGTGGTAGATGCAGGCATGAGTCGGTCTACTTATCTTGGACGTGATGCCTATATAATGATCATCGCCTTGGATATCGTCCTGATTATTTGATCTTCTATCAATTGCCCAACAGTAATTTGTTCACCCACCGTGTGCTATACTCATGAGAGAAGCCACTAGTGAAACCTACAGCCCCCGGGTCTACTTTTCCAACATATTGCTTTCCGATCTATCTTTTTGCTGCTTTTGTTTTCAGATCTATTATTCCAAAAACCCAAAAATAACTTGCTGCACTTTTTATTTGTTCTTGTTATTTTGTGTTCTTGAGAGATCTATCTCTCCAATATATCACCACCAAATCTATCTTTTTACCGTAGAGAGATTGACAACCTCTCTTTCATGTCGGGTTGCAAATATTTGTTATTTGTGTGCAGGTGCTGCTTATTAGGTGGTGGTGATCCTTCTACTGGTTCGATACCTTGGTTTCATAACTAAGGGAAATACCTACCGTCGCTGTGCTGCATCATCCCTTCCTCTTTGGGGAAATACCGACACAGTCTCAAGCCACGTCAGTCTATCATGGCCTCTCCACGTACGCTGGCGAGGTGGGCGCCGTTCGCGCCTCGATCTCGGAGGAACACCTCATTGTGGAAGCCGGTGAGGACGTTGACTACGTTGCCATGCCGAAGGCTTTAAGTCTGCGAGCTCTCGTATTCCTGTATCTCAGGAGAGCCGACTACGACATCAAGCTCGTCAACATCACCGGCTTCACTCGGGCCATGTGAAAGCACAATGTGCTCCCTTGGTGATTTTGATAATTCATGACAACATACATTGTCACTTGGACTAATACTTTTACCTAGTGTATTTCAGATAAAGTCCACAAAGAGGGTTGGCAAAAGGATTGTGGAGAAACCCCAAGATGCAAGGAAATGGATTGGCAAAGCTTCAAGCAAGAGGACTCTACATTTTACTTTGTGAGAAATCACTTTGAGTCCATAGGAAAGCCAATACTATTAAAAGGGGGTAAGGTACTGTTGGTGAACAAGATGCTCCACGTGCACAAGAGATAGTCACCAAAAACACCCACAAGCTCTTCCACAAAAGTCTGTCCAGAGCCAAACATCCAAAATCGGTGCAACCAACAATTTCCACTCGGTGCCACCGATTCCCAAATTCAGACAGACCCATGCCAAACCCTAGCACATCGGTGCAACCGATTCCACTTCGATGCCACCGAGTTTGGGTTGCCAACTTTCTGTTATCTCGATTCACAAAATCGGTACCACCGAGTTTGTTGGATCGGCGTCACCGAGTTGCGCAATCTGACCGTTGGTTACCTTATCGGTACCACCGAGAATTATATATCGATCTCACCGAGGTTCAAAAGTTACTGCCTTTTGGTCACTTCGGTACCACCGAGATTCACACATCGGTGTCACCGAGTTGGTCACTTTAGGTGTAACGGTTGGATTTTTGGGGATGCCTATATATACCCCTTCACCACCACCCACTCGAAAGAGAAGCACTCAGAACTATTCCATACTTGCCCCATCATATTTTCTGAGAGAGAGCCACCTACTCATGTGTTGAGATCAAGCTATTCCATTCCTACCATATGAATCTTGATCTCTAGCCTCCCCAAGTTGCTTTCCACCAAATCAATCTCTTCCACCATAGCCAAATCAGTGAGAGAGTGATTGTGTGTTGAGGAGTCTATCATCTTGAAGCACAAGAGCAAGGAGTTCATCGACATTGCCGAGCCTATTACCTTTTGGAGGATGGTGCCTCCTAGATTGGTTAGGTGTCGCTTGGAAGCCTCCTACTTTGTGTTGTGGAGTTGAACCAAGAAGTTTGTACGGGCAAGGACATCGCCTACTTTGTGAAGATCTACCCATAGTGAGGCTAGTCCTTCGTGGATGGAAGCCGTTATGGAATAGTCAAGGTTGCTACTTCGTGGACCCTTATGGGTGCAGCCCTCCGTGGACTCTCGTGACCGTTACCCTCCATGGGTTGAAGACTCCATAAACATGGACGTACGATAGCACCACCTATCGGAACCACGGGAAAAATCTTCGTGTCCCTCATGCGTTTGATCTCCCTATTTCAACTCCTTACTTCCATGTGCAATGTCTTTACTTTCCGCTGCCATACTTGTTGACATGCATGTGTAGGGTGTACTTGACTTGCTATAATTGTTAAAATCTGCCAACCAATTAACTTGGGAAAAGGTTAGGTTTTTAATTCATGCTAGTAGTCTATTCACCCCCTCCCCCCTCTAGACACACACTTCTAGTGATCCTACAAGTGGTATCAGAGCATTGGTCTCCATTGCTTCGGTTTTAGTATAGGAAGTTTGAGTTGTAGAGTACCTATTCTTGATGGGGAGTACTATATTCAATGGAAACATATGATGCTTGATCTATTCTATGAATTTCATTTGAGAAAGTATTTTAAGAACCCCTATGTACCTCCCATTTATCCTTTACATCCCACACACGAAGAGGAAATTGATATGTTATGCAATCTTAGAACTGTCAATCTTATCGTTAGAGGATTGCCTAGAATTGTGCTTAATCAAATGAAGAACTTTTAATGAGCTTATACTTTGTGGAATGACTTGGAGAAACGATATCCGAGTTATTCATTGAGTAATCTTGATGAAATTCTTCATAAAACTATTGCCTTTGACAAAATGAAGCCTAGTGATCCCAAGTTGGATGACTATCTATTTGAGCTTAGAGACCTCATGCGTGCTAAAGGAGATGTCATAACTATCAACAACATCATTGTAGAAGCCATTCGAATTCATAAATTTGAACATTGTCATGATCACAACCTTAATGAATCTCTTGTTCTTTGTGACGAGGATTTCCCACTTGATGATGACAATGTGGAACATGGCTACTATGATGAAGATAAGTTGTTCGACATCGAGCATCAGAAGATCATGAAGAATCTAAGTCTCATGGCAAACTTCAAGGATTACATGTCCGGGGGAAAAGAGTGGATTCTCGATAGTGGATGCACCGATCACATGACCGGAGATAGAGAGATGTTTGAAGAGATCACACCAAACCATGGACCGCGAAGGTATGTAACTTTTGGAGACAACTCCAAGGGTAAGGTACTTGGTATTGGTAAGGTGGCCATATCCCATGATAGCTCTATTCAAAACGTCATGCTTGTTGAATCCCTTGGCTACAATCTTCTTTCCGTATCTAGACTTGCCGACTTTGGTTTTAATGTGCTATTCACGAAAGTAGATTGCCAAGTGTTTCGTCAAGATAATCATAAAATGGTGTTTACCGGTTTCCGTAGAGGTGATCTTTACATTGTCGATTTCACTAAGAGATCCAAACCTCGTACTTGTCTTATTGCAAAATCTTCTAAAGGTTGGCTTTGGCATAGAAGACTAGGACATGTTGGCATGCATAATCTAGACAAGCTTACCAAAGGTGATCATATACTTGGTGTTAAAGATGTTATCTTTGACAAAGATAGACTTTGTAGTGCTTGTCAAGCTGGAAAGCAAGTAGGTGGAAGTCATCCCGTTAAGAATATCATGACTACTAGGAGACCACTCGAGTTACTTCATACGGATCTTTTTGGTCCCAATGCTTACAAGAGCCTCGGTGGAAATTCCTATGGTCTAGTTATAGTTGATGATTTTTGCAGATTTACGTGGGTATTCTTTCTTGATGATAAGTCATAGGTACAAAAGATCTTCAAAAACTTCGTTCGCAAAGCGCAAAATCAGTTTGAAGTGAAGATCAAGAAGGTTCGGAGCGATAACGGATCAGAGTTCAAGAACACCCATGTAGATACCTTTCTTGACGAAGAAGGTGTTTCACATGAGTTCTCGGCTACGTACACGCCTCAACAAAATGGAGTTGTTGAGAAGAAGAACCGAACTCTTATTGAGATGGCAAGAACGATGCTTGACGAATACAAGACGCCAAGACACTTTTGGGCACAAGCCGTGGAAACAGCATGTCATGCCACGAACCGACTCTACTTGCACAAGCTTCTCGGTAAAACGGCATACGAGCTACTCACCGGTAACAAACCCCAAGTTGGATACTTTCGGGTATTCGGCTCAAAGTGCTACATTCTTGATAAGCATCGTCGTACTAAATTTGCTCCTAAATCTCATGAAGGTTTCCTACTTTGTTACGGATCGAACTCTCACACTTGTCGTGTCTACAACAACTTCACTCGAAAAGTTGAAGAGACGGTAGATGTGAAGTTTGATGAATCTAATGGTTCGCAAGTCGAACAATTGCCAAATGATGTAGGAGATAAGGATCCTTCGGAAGCTATCCAAGACTTGTCCATCGGCAAGATTCGTCCCATGGAGGTGAAGGAAAGTACTTCGTCAACTCAAGTGGAAGCCCCTACTTCACGACAAGGTGAACCTCAATATGACGTGGAGGCATCCACAAGCGGTACATGACAAGATGAAGAAGAGGAAGTACATCATGAAGATCCACCACAACCTCCTTCACCACCACCTCAAGGAAACGACACCTTCAACAACAACGAAGATGAAGGAGATGATGATGATGAAGAAGCTCCGCCATCCAACAAGCCTAAGCTATCCCGAGTTCGTGTAAGAGTGATCAAGAACCATCCTCTAAACCAAATCTTTGGTGACATACAAACCGGGAGAATCACTCGCTCTAAAACTCGCTTAGCTAATTTTTGTGAGCATTATTCTTTCATCTCTAGCATTGAACCCTTGAAGGTAGAACAAGCTCTTGAAGACCCGGATTGGGTGAACGCAATGCATGAAGAGTTTCACAACTTTGAGAGGAACGAAGTGTGGACACTCGTGGAGAAGCCCAAGGACGAGCACAACATCATCGGAACCAAATGGGTGTTTCGAAACAAGCAAGACGAAGACGGTCAAGTCGTACGCAACAAGGCACGTCTCGTAGCCCAAGGATATACGCAAGTCGAAGGTATGGACTACGGTGAGACCTATGCCCCCGTCGCTAGACTTGAAGCTATTCGCATTCTTCTTGCTTATGCTAATCACCATGATATCACGCTTTATCAAATGGACATTAAAAGTGCCTTTTTAAATGGTGAGATTGAAGAAGAGGTCTATGTCAAACAACCCCCTGGTTTTGTGAATCCTAAGAAACCTAATCGTGTTTACAAGCTTCGTAAAGCCCGTTATGGTCTTAAGCAAGCTCCACATGCTTGGTATAAATGCTTAACGAAGTTTCTCATTGAAAAAGGTTTTGAAATTGGTAAAATTGACGCAACCTTATTCACTAAGAGAGTTAATGGTGAATTATTTGTGTGCCAAATTTATGTGGATGATATTATCTTTGGATCTACTAACCCACAGTTTAGTCAAAGATTTGGAAGGTTGATGTCCGAGAAGTATGAGATGTCCATGATGTGTGAGCTGAAATTATTTCTTGGTTTGCAAATCAAGAAAACGAGAGAAGGAACTTTCATCTCTCAAACCAAGTATACCAAGGACTTGATCAAGAAGTTCAACATGCAAGAGTGTAAAGGTATGAAAACTCCTATGCCTACTAGTGGACATGTTGATCTTACCAAGGAGGACGAACCGGTTGATCAAAAGGTTTATCGATCTATGATTGGTTTATCGCTATATCTATGTGCCTCCCGTCCCGATATTATGCTTAGTGTTTGCATATGTGCTAGATATCAAGCTGCACCTAAAGAGTGTCATCTTTTGGCCGTGAAACGTATTGTGAGATATTTGATACAAACACCAAACTTTGGCATTTGGTATCCCAAGGGATCTTCCTTTAACCTTGTTAGCTATTCCGATTCGGACTATGCCGGTGACAAGGTTGATAGAAAATCCACCTCGGGTACCTGTCAATTTCTTGGTAGATCTCTTGTGTCTTGGTCCTCCAAGAAACAAAACTCGGTATCTCTATCTACTGCCGAAGCTGAGTATATTGCTGCCGGATCGTGTTGTGCACAATTACTATGGATGACACAAACGCTTAAGGATTATGGAATTCATGTTAAAAATGTTTCATTACTTTGTGACAATGAAAGTGCCATTAAAATTGGCCATAATCATGTGCAACATTCTCGAACTAAACATATTCAAGTTTGACATCATTTCATTCGTGATCATGTTGCCAAAGGAGACATTGATCTTAAGCATGTTCGCACTAACAAGCAGTTGGCCGACATCTTTACTAACCCACTTGATGAGAAAGTGTTTTGTCACTTAAGAAGTGAGTTGAACATCATTGATGCTTCAAACTTGAGCTAGACTCACTCGGATGCATGCAAGGGCATGAGCTTACTTGATACTTCCATGATACACTTGACATGTTACTCTATTCCATGGAAATATATGCTCCCTTGCATTGCAACTAACCTTTTGTAGGTACTTGGAAAAACTTCATTCCAAAAGATTGCCATTAACTACAATCATAAGCAATCTTGTCATGACCAAGTATCCACAAGCTCTCTTGATGATGGAAGGAAGAAGACAACAAATACATATCCTTGACACATATTTGTATTTCACAATTAGTATCGTATCATATCATGTTCATCCTTGCTTGACTAACCTATGTAGGTGACAAGTGTACTAGAACGAGAAGGATTGCTCCCAACTCAAGATGATCTTCATCACCCTCGAGCATCCTTAACAAGTTCACCTGCAAGCCACGTCATCAACATCACTCAAAGGTATGCACTCATATCCTTGAAAAGGCTTTACTCCAAGTCATGAGCTAAAGCAACTCGAGTGATATGAAAACATTAAAATGTTTAATCAAAAAATGGTAACCCCATTTTGAGCTTAACGATGAGTATGACCTATGATCAAGCATTCTTGCTTGGCTTCTATGTCAATATACTCTAATATAGGTGACCTAGTCATCGCCCATCATCTAGTTAGGTATCTTGATTGGTTCATTCTCTATTTGCAAGATTTCTTGGAACCACTCAAATCTTCACTAGTTGATATCTTTTTGTAAAATCTTTTGCATTTCCCTTGAAAATTTCTTTTGACACTTTGTTACAAGTTTTCTATATTAATTTGCAAGTTTATCAAACATTGCCAAGTTTCTGTTTTAGCCTCGGAGCCGCCGATACAAATAACTCGGTTCTACCGAATTAGCAGATGAGCTGCAAAACAACATCTCGGTACCACCGACTTGTTTGCCTCGGAGCCACCGATTTGATATCTTCTCCAGTCTGTGTTCATGTCAGTAAATCTTTGTTTTCTGAGTGATCCCATAGTGATATATACATTTCTTCGATGATCCCTCATTTTCAAAAAAATAATAATTAGGGGGAGAAATCTATTCAAGGATCCCTAACTCAAAGGAGGAGAAGTTCTACAAACTCTCAATTTAACCAAAGGGGGAGAAATTATTTTCCCTGATTTCCTCAGTATTAATGATCTCTAAAATTTTCATGTCTATGGACCCTACATTCAATGACCCTTGTTCTCAAGGATCCCTTCTTAATCAATGATCCCTGTATCTAACCCTGTGAATTTTGAGTTCATGATCAGTTTCTATCCATGAATATTATTTGAGTCTTCTTTGATCTCTTATATGCATGATTACTTATAGCCTCGTATTTCTTCTTCGAATCTTTGGTTTAGTTAGGCCAACTAGATCGATTTTTCTTGCCATGGGAAGAGGTGCTTTGTGATGGGTTCGATCTTGCGGTGTCCTCTCCCAGTGACAGAAGGGGCAGCGAGGCACACATGTATCGTTGCTATTAAGGATAACAAGATGGGGTCTATTCCTACATGAATAGATCTTGTCTACATCATGTCATCATTCTTATTGCATTACTCCGTTTTTCCATGAACTTAATACACTAGATGCATGCTGGATAGAGGTCGATGTGTGGAGTAATAGTGGTAGATGCAGGCAGGAGTCGGTCTACTTATCTTGGACGTGATGCCTATATAATGATCATCGCCTTGGATATCGTCCTGATTATTTGATCTTCTATCAATTGCCCAACAGTAATTTGTTCACCCACCGTGTGCTATACTCATGAGAGAAGCCACTAGTGAAACCTACAGCCCCCGGGTCTACTTTTCCAACATATTGCTTTCCGATCTATCTTTTTGCTGCTTTTGTTTTCAAATCTATTATTCCAAAAACCCAAAAATACCTTGCTGCACTTTTTATTTGTTCTTGTTATTTTGTGTTCTTGAGAGATCTATCTCTCCAATATATCACCACCTAATCTATCTTTTTACCGTAGAGAGATTGACAACCTCTCTTTCGCGACGGGTTGCAAGTATTTGTTCTTTGTGTGCAGGTGCTGCTTATTAGGTGGTGGTGATCCTCCTACTGGTTCGATACCTTGGTTTCATAACTGAGGGAAATACCTACCGTCGCTGTGCTGCATCATCCATTCCTCTTTGGGGAAATACCGACGCAGTCTCAAGCCACGTCAGTCTATCATGGCCTCTCCACGTACGCTGGTGAGGTGGGCGCCGTTCGTGCCTCGATCTCGGAGGAACACCTCATCGCGGAAGCCGGTGAGGACGTTGACTACGTTGCCATGCCGAAGGCTTCAAGTCTGCGGGTGCATGTATTCCTGTATCTCAGGAGAGCCGACTATGACATCAAGCTCGTCAATATCACCGGCTTCACTCGGGCCATGTGAAAGCACAATGTGCTCCCTTGGTGGTTTTGATAATTCATGACAACATACATTGTCTCTTGGACTAATACTTTTACCTAGTGTATTTCAAATAAAGTCCACAGAGAGGGTTGGCAAAAGGATTGTGGAGAAACCCCAAGATGCAAGGAAATGGATTGGCAAAGCTTCAAGCAAGAGGACTCTACATTTTACTTTGTGAGAAATCACTTTGAGTCCATAGGAAAGCCAATACTATTAAAAGGGGGTAAGGTACTGTTGGTGAACAAGATGCTCCACGTGCACAAGAGATAGTCACCAAAAACACCCACAAGCTCTTCCACAAAAGTCTGTCCAAAGCCAAACATCCAAAATCGGTGCAACCAACAATTTCCACTCGATGCCACTGATTCCCAAATTCAGACAGACCCATGCCAAACCCTAGCACATCGGTGCAACCGATTCCACTTCGGTGCCACCGAGTTTGGGTTGCCAACTTTCTGTTACCTCGATTCACAAAATCGGTACCACCGAGTTTGTTGGATCAGCGTCACCGAGTTGCGCAATCTGACCGTTGGTTACCTTATCGGTACCACCGAGAATTATATATCGGTCTCACCGAGATTCAAAAGTTAATGCCTTTTGGTCACTTCGGTACCACCGATATTCACACATCGGTGTCACCGAGTTGGTCACTTTAGGTGTAACGGTTGGATTTTTGGGGATGCCTATATATACCCCTTCACCACCACCCACTCGAAAGAGAAGCACTCAGAACTATTCCATACTTGCCCCATCATATTTTCTGAGAGAGAGCCACCTACTCATGTGTTGACATCAAGCTATTCCATTCCTACCATATGAATCTTGATCTCTAGCCTCCCCAAGTTACTTTCCACCAAATCAATCTCTTCCACCATAGCCAAATCTGTGAGAGAGTGATTGTGTGTTGAGGAGTCCATCATCTTGAAGCACAAGAGCAAGGAGTTCATCGACATTGCCAAGCCTATTACCTTTTGGAGGGTGGTGCCTCCTAGATTGGTTAGGTGTCGCTTGGGAGCCTCCTACTTCGTGTTGTGGAGTTGAACCAAGAAGTTTGTATGGGCAAGGAGATCGCCTACTTCGTGAAGATCTACACATAGTGAGGCTAGTCCTTCGTGGACGGAAGCCGTTATGGAATAGTCAAGGTTGCTACTTCGTGGACCCTTATGGGCGGAGCCCTCCGTGGACTCTCGCGGCCGTTACCCTCCGTGGGTTGAAGACTCCATAAACGTGGACATACGATAGCACCACCTATCGGAACCACGGGAAAAATTCTTCGTGTCCCTCATGCGTTTGATCTCCCTATCTCAACTCCTTACTTCCATGTGCAATGTCTTTACTTTCCGCTGCCATACTTGTTGACATGCCTGTGTAGGGTGTACTTGACTTGCTATAATTGTTAAAATCTGCCAACCAATTAACTTGGGAAAAGGTTAGATTTTTAATTCCTGCTAGTAGTCTATTCACCCCCCTCTAGACACACACTTCTAGTGATCCTACACCATGTCACGAGTTAAGTGGTCCACCGGCAACACCTCTGGTTCAACTGTCGCCGATCTCTTCAAAGGCCCCGCCACTGATCTCCTTCGCCTCGCGGTCATGGATTTGCAATCCTTCTACATCATCGAGCCCCTTTTGTCATTTCTGAAGGAAACGTTCTACGGCGATGGCTTGGGATCCTTAGCTCCAAAGTCAGATCTCATCGACCAAGATAATGGCACACCCTACGGCTGTTACAAGGGGAAACATCCCATCTGTGACATCAGGGAGCGCACCCTGGGCACCACAAATCCCAAGTGGAAGGAGCCCATCCATGACAAGTGAGGCAACATCCTGTGAGCAAATCATACTTTTTCTAGCAAGCCGTCTCGTACCCATTGTTGTAGTAGCTTTTGCCATGCGATAATCATGCAGTGTGTTGGGGATATAACCCCGTGATGAGACCCACCCAGGAGGGGCCGGGTCATACGGTTGGCGGCTTACGACAAGATTAGGAGTAAGTTTATTCAGTGGGCCTGGAGGCCCAGAACCGAAAGACAAGATGTAACCCGGCGGGCTTAAGCCGCCGGTGGCGGCTTGTTAGACAAGGCATGTGTAGTTAGAGGTGAGGTCGGTTATCAAGTATAACCCGGCCCGGACTCTTGTAAGCCCAGGGCCTTGACCTGTGTATATAAAGGCGGGTTACCTGGGCGGCTTAGGCCACGAAAACAACTCATCGATAGCTAGGTCAAGCGAACTCACTCCCTTGTAATCGATACCCAATCAATACAACACAAAGCAGGACGTAGGCTTTTACCTCTTTCCGAGGGGCCGAACCTGGGTAACCCTTGTCTCCCGATTCTGATCAACCCCTTCGAGCTCACCGCCTTAGCGATGGCCTCGAACCTAAGTCCTTTCATGGGGACATCTACCGTGACAAAACCACGACAGTTGGCGCCCACCATGGGGCTGACGCTCGGTGGTGTGGAGTTCTCGAAGGGCTCTCTCCCAGGGATCGAGGGATACACCGTTGGCAGGATGACCAAGAGTCGTCGCGGCAAGCTCTACATCGATGACGCTGGTTGGGGCCCCGAGGCCGACTCAATTGAGTACGGGCACCGGGTCCCCTTCAGCGGAATTCACGTCTTCATCGGCAAGATCGGCGGATCTACACCCGGGCCGAACATCTGCACCGACCTCGTCGAGCCGGCCCGGCGTGCGCAACCCGCCCGTGTTAAACCGGGCCGGAAGCGTGTCTTCGTCGGCTTTACCCAAGCCACGGAACTTGAAGGTTCCATGTCGCGGGAGGAAACCCTCGTCTACTCAGAGGATGGATCCTTGAGTGGGGAGGCAGAATCAATCTACCAGCTTCACAATGGCGGTCTTGGGGGCTACTTCGAGGGTTACCCCGAGCCGGAGTTCCATGAGTCGGTGTACTATGAGCCGCCGAACCGCGCCGCTGTCTTCATGGCAGGATTGGCGCCGGTCCCCAGCAGCACGGCTGCTGGTGCGACCGGGTCTGGATCTGGCAGGCCGCCGGCTCAAGTTCTGCTGGATGTGATGAACGAGCTTACAACTCTGATGGAAACCGAGGTCACGGTTGAAAACCAAGCGGCCCGTAACACGGAGATCATGAGGTTGAAGAACCAGATGGCCGGAGTCCAAGAGGAAATCAATGCATTGAAGGCTCAGATGGATGCTGAGTCGGAGCGCCTTAGGGCGGATGCTTTTCGCCTTGAATTAGAACAGCAGACCGCAGCGGCGGTTCACCGGATGAGGCATCAGTCCCGTTTGCCGGATCAGTATGAGGCCAGAAATATTTTCAACACGCCAGGGACGGGACGAAATGCACCTCTGACCGTAACCCGGACGGTGGAAGTACCTGGAAGCAGGGCGGCGGTTCAGCATCAGCAGCCAGACCCGCCCCGCAGGAACCAGACCCCACCACAGTCTTTTCCAACACCACCAGGTCATTATTCTAACCCGGCGGAGAACATGGTGGCAGCGGCGACCAGACTGGGCACGATCCCCATCCCTGATGGGACGCCTTTCGCAGAGGAAGTGCGGAACGCCATTGGATACTTGCGGACATCGGTGGCCCAGCAGGAGAAATATACTTACAGACGGAGTCGCGTGCACTCAACCCCCATCCCGAGCCGCAGCTACAGCCGGCGTTTAGAGTCGCCGGCGGTTTCTAGCAGTGAGCGACATCGAAACCTACCGCGAGACGATCAGCCGGCTCTTGATGCTCAGGCGCTGGTGGATCGGGCAAGAGCGCAGCGAGAGGCGGCAGCATTGGCAGCTGCGGCGGCTTATCAAGAACCCACAGTGGCACCTTCCATTTCGGTAGGAGCCGGAGTAACTTCCAGGGCTGTGGGAGTGCCGTGCTTAGTGCCGGCTTTGCGAAACGAGCACCTGCCGAAGGAATTCAAGGGTCCTCGCAAGGTTCCCAACTATACCGCTGATCTACCTCCAGAGGCTTGGATCGAAAGCTATGAACTAGCCATGGAGATGTTAGACGTCAGTGATGCAGTATGCGCCAAGTATTTCATCATGATGCTGGAAGGGCCGGCTCGCACGTGGTTGAAGGGTTTACTACCCAACACCATTAATTCCTGGGGCGAGTTGAAGGCGAAGTTCATCAAGAATTTCCAGGGAACGTGCAAGCATCCCATGACAATTGTGGATTTGGATCATTGCGTGCAGTGTGAGGACGAGTCGGCTCATCATTGGGTCCGGCGGGTCTCAACCATCATCCACTCTTCTGATAACATTATGGCGGCTCAAGCGGTCCTTATTCTGGAGAAGAATTGCCACTTTGTGCCCCGGAAGCAGAAGCTTGGCCGGCTCAAACGTACGTGCCAGGATATGGGGGAACTCATAGCGGCTCTCACCAAGTATGCGGACTCGGACAGCACGAAGGACCCTGGTTCCGATGATGAGAAATCGGCCAAGGGTAAGAAGAATAACAATGGCAAGAGTCAACCGCAGAACGGGGGAGGAAATAACAATAATGGCAACGGCGGAAAGCGGAAACACCAGGACGGCGGGTCAGATTTAGTGGCCAACACTAGTGTTGGGAATAACCGTGGCAAGGGGAACGGCAAGCCGCCTTTCAGTAAACACAAGCCTGTTGATATGGAGGCGATGTTGAATGTTCCTTGCCCGAAACATAGCCTTCCCGATAAGCCATCCACTCATGCCTGGAGGGATTGTTGGATCATGCGGGAGTTTCGAAATTACAGCGTTAACCAGCATCAAGGTGGCGGCAGTGGACCATCTGGCGGATCGGGATCCGGCTCTCATGGGTCCGGCTTTGGCGCAGGCGGCTCAGGTTCTGGCTATCAAGGCCAAGGAAATCATGGTGGTAATAACCAACAGTCTGGCAATGGAGGTCAGCAACAAAACAACCAGTACGGGTATCAGAGTAACCCGAAGCAGCTCAGTGGAGGCCAGTATCATGTTTTTACAACAAGCCTTGACAAGCGAGATCGGAAGGTGCGCAAGCGGGCAGTTAATGCAGTCATGCCGGCTCTCCCGCAATATTTGAAGTGGTCTGAGTATGACATAACTTGGAGCAGGGAGGATCACCCGCCGCGCGTTGATAACCCGGGACAGTTGGCTTTGGTAGTCGCCCCCCAAGTAGGAGGATATGTGTTCACCAAGGTGCTTATGGATGGTGGCAGCGGCATCAACATCCTGTATTATGACACTTTCCGCCGGATGAATTTGCTTGACAAGGATCTTAAACCCTCCTCAACGGTTTTTCATGGCGTGGTGCCCGGAAAGTCGGCTTATCCAGTTGGAAAGATTTCCTTGGAGGTAGCTTTTGGTGATGAATTCAACTACAGGGTGGAATCCTTATGGTTCGAGGTGGTCAAGATCAAGAGCCCGTACCACGCTCTGTTTGGACGGCCGGCTTACGCCAAGTTCATGGCTACGCCTTGCTATGTTTACTTACAGCTCAAGATGCCCGGGTTAAAGGGGACGATTACTGTGCATCGTGATCGGAAGATTGCTCTTGAGTGTGAGGAAGGTGATGCAGCATATGCAGAGTCGAGTTGTGCTGAGGCGGAACTCAAGTTTTATAAGGAGAATGTTGACCGGCAGATATGACCCCGCTAAAGAAGCCTAGCACGGAGTCTGAGCTACCCCTCAAATTTGTGGCAGAAGATACCAAGCTAGTGGATTTCACTCCTGGCGACTCATCACAGCAGTTCACTATTGGGGCTAATATGGACCCCAAATAGGAAAGCGCGCTCATCGAATTCATCCGTGAGAATCGGGACATCTTTGCATGGAAGCCTTCTGACATGCCGGGTGTACCGAGAGAATTCGCTGAGCACCACCTTAATGTGGATCCTAAGTTTAAGCCGGTCAAACAGTTCCTCCGTCGCTTTAACGAGGAGAGGTGTAAGGCTATTGGGGAAGAAGTGGCCCGGCTCTTGGCAGCAGGGTTCATCGTTGAAGTTTTTCACCCGGAGTGGTTAGCTAACCCGGTGTTAGTACTCAAGAAGAACGACATGTGGCGCATGTGCGTGGACTACACAGACCTTAACAAAGCGTGTCCGGATGACCCATTTGCTCTCCCCCGTATCGATCAAATCATTGATGCAATGGCGGGTTGTGAGAGTCTATGCTTCCTGGATGCTTATTCAGGTTATCATCAGATCAAGATGGCAGTCAAAGACCAAGAGAAGACGTCTTTCATTACGCCTTTTGGAGCTTTCTGTTATGTGTCTATGCCTTTCGGGCTCAAGAGTGCCCAGGCGACTTACCAACGTTGTGTGCAGAACTATCTTCATGGTCAGATTGGGCGCAATGTTCATGCTTATGTGGATGATATTGTGGTCAAGTCAAGGAAGAAGGAGACTCTGCTGGCTGATTTGAAAGAAACTTTTGACAATCTGCGGGTTTACAAGATGATGCTTAACCCGGCAAAATGTGTGTTCGGTGTACCCGCAGGCAAGCTCTTGGGATTTTTGGTCTCTGAGCGTGGCATTGAGGCTAACCCGGACAAGATAAAGGCCATCACTTCTTTGTCTAAGATGGCGTGTATTAATGATGTTCAGCGCCTGGCGGGTCGTATTGCTGCACTGAGCCGGTTCATAAGCCGCCTGGGTGAGAAAGCTATTCCTCTATACCAGATGATGAAGAAGACAGACGATTTCGTCTGGAGTGATGCGGCTAATGAGGCGTTTGAGGCGCTCAAGAAACAATTGGCTGAGCCGCCTATTCTGGCCGCTCCCCTGGAAAAGGAGCCTCTGCTCTTATATGTGGCGGCTAACAACAGGGCTGTCAGTGCTGCAGTTGTGGTGGAGCGCAAGGAGGCGGGTAAGGAGTATCCAGTTCAGCGGCCGGTTTATTATGTCAATGAAGTCTTGACGGAGTCTAAGCAAAGATATCCACATTGGCAAAGCTGGTGCTTGGGTGTTCATGGCCAATCGCAAACTGAAGCATTATTTTCTTGGGCACCCGATCACAGTGGTCAGCTCTGCTCCTTTGGGAGATATCATTCAGAACAGAGAAGCCACTGGACGAATTGCTAAGTGGGCAATTGAGCTTGGGCCTCTCAATTTAAAATATGTGCCCCGGACGGCTATCAAATCTCAAGCCCTGGTGGATTTTATCAATGACTGGACAGAATGTCAAATTCCTGAGGAAAAGCCGGACAATACTTATTGGACAATTCACTTTGATGGATCCAGGCAATTGGAAGGCTCGGGGGCTGGAGTTGTTTTAACTTCCCCACGAGGTGACAAATTCTGTTATGTTTTGAGGCTAATGTTTCCTTGTACTAACAATGCAGCGGAATACGAGGCTTTGCTTCATGGGCTCCGGGTGGCCAAGGAGATGAATTTGAGCCGGGTCAGATGTCTTGGCGACTCAGACCTGGTAGCTCGGCAAGTCTTTGGCACATGGGACTCAAGGGACCCTCGCATGGCGGCTTATCGCCAGGCGGTTGATGTTATTGCCGGCCATTTCAAGGGCTATCAGGTGGATCATATTGATTGGCGGAAGAATGAGGCGGCTGATGCATTATCAAGACTAGGGTCTCAGCGTAAGCCAGTACCACCTAATGTGTTCTTGGACGTTTTGCATCACCCGTCGGTCCAATTACCGTCGGAGGAAGATTTGGCTATACCTGACCCGGAAGAACAATTGGTGGCGGCTCTTCACGCGATCCCTGATTGGACGTTGCCTTATCTGGCGTACCTGACCCGTGGCGAGTTACCTCAGGATGAGACTCGGGCACGGCGGATCATAAGGCGGTCTAAATCCATGACTATTGTCAATGGCGAGTTACACAAGCGCAGCGTGACTGGCGTCTTTCAACGATGTGTTTCTCCTGACGAGGGCCGGGAAATCTTACATGAGATCCATGCCGGTGATTGTGGTCATCACGCCAGGTCAAAATCTTTGGTGGCTAAGGCTTTTCAACACGGTTTTTACTGGCTGACGGCTCATAAAGATGCAGAGTACTTGGTCAGCAAGTGTGATGGGCGCCAGAAATTTGGACGACGTGCCCATGTGTCGGCTCAAGAGTTGCGGATGATTCCAATCACTTGGCCATTTGCAGCCTGGGGGCTTGATATGGTGGGACCTTTTAAGAGGTCTAAGGACAAAAAGACCCACCTCTTGGTGGCGGTTGATAAGTTTACTAAGTGGATTGAGGCTGAGCCGGTCAGCAAGTGTGATGCAGCAACAGCGGTTCAGTTCGTCAAAAAGCTGATCTTTTGTTTTGGCTATCCACATAGTATCATCACTGATAATGGCACAAATCTGTCCAAGGGGGCTATGAAGGAGTTCTGTGATGAGGAGCATATCCGTCTTGATGTATCTTCGGTAGCTCACCCGCAGTCTAATGGTCAAGCTGAGCGTGCTAACCAGGAAATTTTGAGAGGTATAAAACCCCGGCTCATGGTTCCTTTGGAGCGCACGCCGGGTTGTTGGGTGGAGGAGTTGCCATCTGTTCTTTGGAGCATAAGAACCACCCCCAACAGGTCTACAGGCTATACACCTTTCTTCATGGTTTATGGCGCAGAAGCTGTTCTCCCCAGTGATATTCGTCATGACTCGCCCAGAGTGGCGGCTTACGTGGAAACTGATAACGAGGCGGCGCGTCAAGATGCTTTGGATGCCTTAGACGAAGAACGGGATCTTGCAGCAGCCCGGTCGGCCATTTATCAACAAGACTTGCGTCGCTATCATAGCCGCAGGGTCAAGACCCGGACGTTTCAAGAAGGCGACTTAGTACTCCGGCTGATTCAAGACCAGTCAGATATGCACAAGTTGTCACCTCCCTGGGAAGGACCATTCGTGATCAGCAGAAATCTCAACAATGGTTCCTATTATCTCATGGATATACGGGAGAGTGACAAGTCTCGCACTTCTGGTGAAGAGAACAAGAGGCCGTGGAATATTGCCCACCTTCGGTCATATTATACTTAAGCCGCCAGTCCGGCTCTCATCAATGTACATATCCCTGTCATTGTATATACCATTTTTATGATATAATAAAGTGGGCATCCCCATGATTAGGGGCCTCTGCCGTTTTTCTCGCACTAAAATTTGTGCAAAGGAGTTGATCCTTCATTAGGTCACTTGGGGGCTTCCAATCCACTGGGTTTAGCTTTCATACCCTCTTGGCCAGGCTTTTATGCCATGTTCGAGTTAAACCTGCCTGTTTGCAACTTGCTACTCCACCATGTGACCCGCCGAACTCTTGACAGTTAATCTTGATAAGAGACCCTGAACTTTAATAAGGCATTCTTGCACAAAGACCCTGAACTTGTCAAGGTTTAAACGGCGGCTTTTGTCACGAGAGAGTCGGCTTACAGTGAGCTAGGATAAACTCGTCTTGTCTGCCGTAATCCCTCCGCTATGTGGCCTGTTCGTACTCTTAGCAATGTCAATCTTTTAAAGACCCTGAACTTGCTAAGGTTTAAACAACGGATTTATGTCACGTGAGAGCCGGCTTACAAGTTTTTAGGCTTTCCGCCTAGTTTCTTCGGAAACAACACAAAAGTTTTCATAAAAAACAAGAGTTATCTTGTCCTGCCGTGCCTTTAAAGCCGGCTTATAGGACGAGACATACAAATTACTTGTTTTTTGCAGGTACTCTCATGATAAGATTCTAAGTTTTGGAAAAGTCCGGCTTGGTATTGCTCAGGGAGTATAACCCGCCCGGTGCATCAAGGCAGTCAAACGATTATATATCAAAGACAAATTTGCTAAATCGCCGGAAGAAGTTTAAACAGTGCATCAAAAGCACAATAGCAGGCGGGTAAATGTTTTCCTACTGCTATTACAAGGCTGTTCAAAATGCCCAAAAGTTGCAGACTTCAAGTTTTCTCAGCAAATTCTAACCCGGCGAATTAAACAAGGCCGGGTTACCTTCACATGATGCAAGTTTTCTCTAACTCGCCGCCGGGTCATCCTGTGCCGGGTCTTCGGTCTCCTGGATCTGGAGGTTGTCCACATCCCAATTGCAGTTGGTTAAAGCTTCAAACTTGGCTTCATCGTGCATGATGGGAGATGGGTCAACATCAGGAGCGAAGAGGTGCTTACGTCATTGAGGAATCAGGCTCTTGGCTTCGAAAGTGGGGCCTCGAACACGCTTGGTCTCTTCGGAGTAAGCCGCCTGATATACTGACAGGTCAGCCTCTGCGGCCAGCCGGCTTGCCAGAACCCGGGACGCCTTATGACAGCGAGAGTAATCTTCTTGTGTAAACTCCGAGCCGTCATCTTTCAGTTGAGGGAAGCCATCCATCATCTCAGCCGGGTTAAGCTCCGGGGCATAAGCCAGCGACCGGCTCAAAGCAGCAATTGCGCCCTTGCGGGCGGCTGATCTCTTTAATTCTTCCAACTGCTTTGGGATGGTCGACATGGTTTCCAGCACGCCCTTCATGAACTTGGGAACACCCCTCTCGGTCATGACAGCCTTGATGGTAATTAGAGACCCGGCGTACAACTGTTCTGTCAAAGAGTATAACGCCTTGAGCTTCAACAGGCTGTCATCAGAGAGTTGGCGGCTCCGTTCACCTACAAGCAAATCAGATATTATAAGCCGTTGGAATGGATTTCTGCAGACTTCTTTTTGAGATGATTATTGAAGGATGCAAAGAATACTTACCAAACACGGCTCCAATCATGTGAGATATCTGGCCTTTTAGTTTATTCAGCTCGCCAGTGACCGTTTTGAGACGGCCCTCTGCATCTTCAGCGCGCTTGGTCAGGGCGGTTTGGATTGACTCGGCGTCTTTCTTGAAGGTTTTGAGCTCGGCCTTGATCACATCCAGTTCAGTCAGGGCGATCTGGTACTTGGCATCAGTTTCCGCTCGGCCATTCTGCTGCAAGGCCAGGCTCTCTTTAAGGTCTAACACGGCCGACTCAGCAGCATTCAAAGATTCCTGCACAGGGCAAGTTACAACAGAGCAAAGTTGTTAATTTCAAAGCCGCCGGTCCGGCTTATACCGATTTTTGTTAAAGGTTAGCACAATTATTACAAGTCCCAAGCAGATTGCAAGCAATTTACTTGACACTTGGGGGCTAATGTATCTCAGCTCTTTCTTATAGAGCCGGCTCATTACTTAGGTAATAACCCGGCCCTTTGATAACCCACAAGTATAGGGGATCGCAACAGTTTTCGAGGGTAGAGTATTCAACCCAAATTTATTGATTCGACACGAGGGGAGTCAAAGAATATTCTCGAGTATTAGCAACTGAGTTGTCAATTCAACCACATCTGAAAGACTTAATATCTACAGCAAAGTATTTAGTAGCAAATAGTATGGAAGTAATGGTAACGATGGCAAACGTGACAGTAACAGTTTTGTAGTGATTGTAACAATAGCAACGGAAAAGTAACTTAGCAAGATCAATATGTGAAAAGCTCGTAGGCAATGGATCAGTGATGGATAATTATGTTGGATGGCATTCATCATGCAACGGTTATAACATAGGGTGACATAGAACTAGCTCCAATTCATCAATGTAATGTAGGCATGTATTCCATATATAGTCATACGTGCTTATGGAAAAGAACTTGCATGACATCTTTTGTCCTACCCTCCCGTGGCAGCGGGATCCTAATGGAAACTAAAGGATATTAATGCCTCCTTTTAATAGAGAACCGGACCAAAGCATTAGCACTTAGTGAATACATGAACTCCTCAAACTACGGTAATCACCGGAAAGAATCCCAGTTATTGTCACCCTGGGGGATGCGGATCATAACTCGTAATAGGTATCTACAACTTGCAAGATAGGATCAAGAACACATATATATTCATGAAAACATAATAGGTTCAGATCTGAAATCATGGCACTCGGGCCCTAGTGACAAGCATTAAGCATAGCAAAGTCATAGCAACATCAATCTCAGAACATAGTGGATACTAGGGATCAAACCCTAACAAAACTAACTCAATTACATGGTAAATCTCATCCAATCCATCACCGTACAGCAAGCCTATGATGGGATTACTCACGAACGGCGGAGAGCATCATGAAATTGGTGATGAAGGATGGTTGGTGATGACGACGGCGTCGATTTCCCCTCTCCGGAGCCCAAAACAGACTCCAGATCTGCCCTCCCGAGGAAAAACGGGAGGTGGCGGCTGCTCCGTATCGTGAAACGCGATGAACTCTTCTCTCTGATTTTTTTCTCGCCGAATAGGAATATATAGAGTTGGAATTGAGGTCGGAGGAGCTCCAGGGGCCCACAAGCCTGCAGAGCGCGCCCTAGGGGGGGCGCGCCCCCTGGCTTGTGGCCAATGGGTGGGCCCCCTCCGGTTGATTCTTTCGCCAACATTTTTTATTAATTCCAAAAATATTCTGCGCAAATTTTCAGGTCAATCCGAGAACTTTTATTTCTGCACAAAAATAACACCAAGGCAATTCTGCTGAAAACAGCGTCAGTCCGGGTTAGTTCCATTCAAATCATGCAAATTAGAGTCCAAAACAAGGGCAAAAGAGTTTGGAAAAGTAGATACGTTGGAGACGTATCAACTCCCCCAATCTTAACCCATTGCTTGTCCTCAAGCAATTCAGTTGACAAACTGAAAGTGACAAAGAAAAACTTTTACAAACTCTGTTTGATCTTGTTGTTGTAAATATGTCTAACTGATGTTCAGGTTTTCAGCAAAGATTATAGACTAACCATATTCACAATAACATTTAGGTCTCACTTTTACTCATATCAATGGCATAATCAACTAGCGAGCAATAATAATAAATCTCGAATGACAACAATTTTATCAAAACAATCATGATACAATAGGATATAATGGTATCTCGCTAGCCCTTTCTGAGACCGCAAAACATAAATGCAGAGCACCTCTGAAGAACAAGGACTGACTAGACATTGTAATTCATGGTAAAAGAGATCCAGTCACAATCATACTCAATATCAATTAATAGCAAAGCATACAAATGACGGTGGTGCTCTCTAACTGGTGCTTTTTATAAGAGGAGGATGACTCAACAGTAAAGTAAAATAGATAGGCCCTTCGCAGAGGGAAGCATTGATTTGCAGAGGTACCAGAGCTCGAGCTTTTAAAACAGGGATGAATAATAATTTTTGAGCGGTATGCTTTCATTGTCAACATAACAACCGAGAGATCTCAGTATCTTCCATGCTAGATATATTATAGGCGGTTCCCAAACAGAATAGTAAAGTTTTTACTCCCCCTCCACCAATCAATCACACTCCACGGTGAGCCGAATCCACGGGTACCGTCCATACAAACAACAATCCTGGGGGAGTTTTGTTTCATTATATTTTGATTTGATTTTTGAGCATGGAACTGGGCATCCTGAATACCAGCCACTTTCTCGTGAATGATAGTGAATCAACACAGATCATGAGAATAACCCACCTAGCATGGAAGATACTGACAGCCCCTAGTCACTACATGAGCGATTCGGGCATACAAAACAGAATATTATTTGAAGGTTTAGAGTTTGGCACATGCAAATTTACTTGGAACGGCAGGTAAATACCGCATATAGGTAGGTGTGGTGGACTCATATGGAACAACTTTGAGTTTAAGGAAGGGGATGCACAAGCAGTATTCCCGCTTAGTACAAGTGAAGGCTAGCAAGAGAATGGGAAGCGACCAACCAGAGAGCGACAACAGTCATAAACATGCATTGAGATTAACCAACATTGAATGCAAGCATGAGTAGGATATAAATCACCATGAACATAAATATCGTGGAGGCTATGTTGATTTTGTTTCAATTACATGCGTGAACATGTGCCAAGTCAAGCCACTTGAATCATTCAGAGGAGGATACCATTCTATCATACTACATCACAACCGTTTTAGAATGCATGTTGGCACTCAAGACAAACCATTATACACTCTTAGCTAATTAAGCATGGCATGAGTAACTATAATCTCTAATTGTTATTGTAAACATGTTTCATCCATAATGAGCTGAATACAGAACGATGAGCTAATCATATTTACAAAAACAAAATAGGTCGAGTTCATACCAGTTTTTCTCCACCTCAATCATTTCATCATATATCCTCATTATTGCCTTTCACTTGCACGACCGAACGGTGTGAATAATAATAAGAGTGCACGTGCATTGGACTAAGCTGGAATCTGCAAGCAATAACTCAAAGGAGAAGGCAAGGTAATATGGGCTCTCTGTAAGATAGACAATAATGCATATGAGAGCCACTCAACATTTTCATTGTGGTCTTCTCCTTACGGCCCAAAGAAAAGAAAACTATTTAAAAACAAGAACGAGAAAAACTATTTACACAGGAAAGCTCCCAACAAGCAAAAGAAGAACGAGAAATCTTTTTGGGTTTTCTTTTTAATGAAACAACTAAACAACTAAAAGGTAAAGCTAGAACTAATTTTTTTTGGATTTTTCTCAAGGTTAATTAAACACACAAGAAGAAAGCGGAAGGAAGAAATAAAATACCATGGATGATACAATGAAAACGTATAAGCACCGACTACTAAGGTGAGTGTGTGAACATGAATGTAATGTCGGTGAGAAATACGTACTCCCCCAAGCTTAGGCTTTTGGCCTAAGTTGGTCTAGTGCCATGGCTGAAAATAACCATCTCCTGGATACTCCGGAGGGTCCTGAGGGTTCCACTGGTTGGGGAGCTCCTGTGGCTCCCACTGAAAAACTGGATCCTGATACGGATCAAGGGCTGGTGCCGGCTCAGGTGCTGGGGGTTGCGACAAACCCCAATATCTGTAGATGTCCTCGGGCATAATAGTGTACCTGCCTGAATGGATATCGAACAAAGAAGAAGCAGGCAGAGCAATAATCTCACAAGTACCCTGACTAAATACTAAGTTGTAAAGCATCCTCCTATCATTATCCTTCCTAATAAATCATGTGCTACCATACTGTCATAGTCTAAATATCTTGTAGGTAGCAGCATTTTCTCTTCCTCGTCAAGCCTAATGGGTATCTTAAAGTGTTTGGCTAGACGAGATGCATAGATACCTCCTAATATTGGGCCCTTCGAACGGTTTAAGTTCAACCATTGGGCCACCATAGCGCCCAGACTAAAAGTTCTATCAGCAAGTAAAGCGTGGTGCAGAATGGCGAGGTCGGGAGCACTAAGGCTTCCACTCTCCCCATGACCAACTAAACATCTCCCCGCGCATAATGAATAATAGCGTAGAACAGGAAAATGTAAACTAGCCGCTCTTGCCTTTGACACCCCTCTCTCTTCCCTCACAGTGATTGCGGCAATAAAGTCCTCCATGTCTCTAGGACGTGGTTCACTGATGCTGCCCTCATAAGGTATTTTGCAAACTTTGCAAAAATTGTAAAGTTTCATCTCCTTAGGCACATCATATAAGTAAAACATACCATGGGAGGATTCTTCCTAGGATAAAAGTGAAAGTTTTGCACGAAGATATTAGTGAGTAGGAGGTAGTGGTCACACTTATCGTTGAGGAAGTCGGTGATGCCTGCATTCTCTGCCAAATAATAAAAATCTTCATAAATTCCGGCCGCCCTCAAGAATGCATCACTTGGCCATTCACATGGCCGAACCTCCGCGACGCGAGGAAGATTGTATTTGGACTTCTTCTTCACCTCATTTTCATCTTTTTTAGAGCCCCGGCTTGAAGAGCCTCTTAACAATCTCATCATCATTTTTTTCTTCTCTGAAAAATTTCTGAAATTTTTTAGTGACTCAAAATAAAGGTGAACAAAACTCAACAAAACTTATAGCAACTACTCCCACAAGTGCCTAGAGGCTATATCATGCATCAAAACTACTTGGAACCATACAAATTTGACATGCAAGCTCAAGAACAAGGTCACCACAGCAGCAAAAAATTGCAATATATAAAGCACTAGAACAAAAACTAATTGGACCATTGGAGGAGTCACATACCGAAGATCAATCCCCAAAAATAGTTTTGCAAATGGAGCTTTGCACAAGGAGATCGAAAATGGCAGCAAAATGATCTAGGACACGAGTTTGAGCAATGGTGGGATTTTTTCTGGAGGAAGACGAAGTGGATGGTGGCTGGAATAAGTGAGGGGGGCCTACGTGGGACCCACAAGCCGGGGGGCGCGCCCTGTAGGCTTGTGGCCCACTGGTGCAGCCCCCTGATGTGTTCTCAGTGCTAGAAATTCTTAAATATTCCAGAAAAAATCATACTACATTTTCAGGGCATTTGGAAAACTTTTATTTTCAGGTCATTTTTTATTGCACGGATAAATCAGAAAACGAAAAATAATAGCATTTTTACTTGATTTAATCTAAAAAAACAGAAAGTAAAAGTTGGGTACAGAAGGTTGTGCCAGCTAAATTCATCCATCTCATGCTCATCAAAAAGAATCCATCAATAAGGTTGATCAAGTCTTATTGACAAACTTTTTTCGAATGACACGGAACCGGAGAATTTTCGAATAACACTAGGTTACCTCAATGGGGATATGCATGTCCCCAACAATAAGTATATCATATTTCTTTTTGGCGATAGGGAGAGGGAATTCAAAATCTCCAATAATAATCGTTGAAATTTTCCCAATGGAGTTGATACTATGAACTTGAGGTTGTTTCTTCATAAAGTGTACCGTGTGCTCATTACCATTAACATGAAAAGTGACATTGCCCTTGTTGCAATCAATAACAGCCCCTGTAGTATTCAAAAAGGGTCTACCAAGGATGATCGACATACTGTCGTCCTCGGGAATATCAAGAATAACAAAGTCCGTTAGGATAGTAACATTTGCAACTACGACAGGCACATCCTCACAAATACCGATGGGTAAAGCAGTTGATTTATCAACCATTTGCAAAGAGATTTCAGTAGGTGTCAACTTATTCAAATCAAGTCTACGATACAACGAGAAAGGCATAACACTAACACCAGCTCCAAGGTCACACAAAGCAGTTTTAACATAATTTCTTTTAATAGAGCATGGTATAGTAGGTACTCCGGGATCTCCTAATTTCTTTGGTACTCCACCCTTAAAAGTATAATTAGCAAGCATGGTGGAAATCTCAGCTTCCGGTATCTTTCTTTTATTTGTCACAATATCTTTCATATACTTAGCATAAGGAGACATTTTCAGAATATCAGTCAAGCGCATACGCAAAAAGACAGGTCTAAGCATTTCAACAAAGCGCTCAAAATCCTCATCATCCTTTTTCTTGGATGGTTTAGGAGGAAAGGGCATGGGTTTCTGAACCCAAGGTTCTCTTTATTTACCATGCTTCCTAGCAACGAAGTCTCTTTTGTCATATCTTTTAGTCTTAGGTTGTGGGTTATCAAGATCAACAGCAGGTTCAATCTCCACATCATTATCATTACTAGGTTGAGCATCAACATGAACATCATCATTAATATTATCACTAGGCTCATGTTCATTACCAGATTGTGTCGTGGTTTTGTCACGGCAGATGTCCCCGTGAAAGGACTTAGGTTCGAGGCCATCGCTAAGGTGAGCTCGAAGGGGTTGATCGGAATCGAGAGACAAGAGTTACCCAGGTTTGGCCCCTCGGAAAGAGGTAAAAGCCTACATCCTGCTTTGTGTTGTACTGATTGGGTATCGATTACAAGGGAGCGAGTTCACTTGACCTAGCTATCTATCAGTTGTTTTCGTGGCCTAAGCCGCCCACGTAACCCGCCCTTATATACACGGGTCAAGGCCCTGAGCTTACAAGAGTCCGGGCTGGGTTACACTTGATAACCGACCTCGCCTCTAACTATACATGCCTTATCTAACAAGTCGCCCCCGGCGGCTCAAGCCCGCCGTGTTACATCCTGTCTTCTGACTCTGGGCCTTCTGGCCCACTGAGTAAGTTCACTCCTGAAGTTATCGTAAGTCGCCAACCGCATGACCCGGCCCCACCTGGGCGGGTCTCACCACGGGGTTATATCCCCAACATTAGGCCCCAGATTGATTTGAACCAGTTCATGTCAATCTTCAAATCTTCTGGTTGGCGAGTGTTAGAACATGTGCTGCCCCCATGTTTGGTTTTGGTAATTGATGACAATCTCTATGGACTAATGGTTGCCTTGAGTTATATTTGAAGGGTTTGTCCATAGGCTTGACTTGTAGACCATTTGTTGGTCTCAAGGTGATTTGAAGAAGAATATGTGATGACCAAGGTGCTATTCAAGGATTTATCCAAAGATTGGTCATGTTGATCAAGACTAAAATATGAAGAGTGATTCAAATTGATCAACACACAAAGCGTAGAAGATGTACCGAGTGAGATCAAGTGATCTCATGGTATGGTAAGCATTGTCCATTACGCTTTGTGTACTAACCCATGTTCTATGCGAGAGTTCTATGTGGGGTTAGGTATGTTTTCATGGGCTTGCGTCAAGAGGAAGATCTCATTCAACCCATGGAGGATGACATCAAGTGGTGATCGTCATCAAGATGCGGTGTGCAAGTTCAAGTGATAATGGACTTGTGAAGATGTGCCGAAGAGCGGCTCACCCATAGTGGAGTATGGGGGAGCAATCAGCTAGTCTTCATCGAGCCGGCGCAATCAAGAAAGGTGGTCCAACTTGAGGAGGTCAAGATCGTCATCATCTAGCTCAAGTGGACTTTGCGCAAGGCAAAGGTTTGCCCTTGATAGGTTTTCTATTTTACCGGTCTCATGGTAGTAGTTGGGAGACCGGGTTATAGGATCGATAGCCGTACTATCAAGGGGGGCTCTCAAGTGAGTAGCTTTATCATATCTTCGTAGAGAGCTCAAACCATTGCATCCTTGCATCATATTTCTTGGTTTGTGTTTGGTGTTTCTCTTTGTGAGTCTTTGAGCTTTTGGTCATCTTCATGACAAGCTCGAGGTCATCGAAAACGGAGTTCATATATGCATCTTCTATGATGTTTTCGATGTTGGAGTTTATGCCGGTTCTTCATTCATAGAGGTTTCTCATCTCTATATCATTGGTATTTTCTCTACTGCCACTTCTTAATATAACCAGTCGCTGTTGGATAGTATTTGTCGTCCTCTATCCAACAAGCTTGAGTTTGCTCAATTCGGAGCTCATTTGCAGAAGTTATGGCAGTTCAGGGTTTATTGTTTGTCTGGGCAGTTTACCTGTCACCAATGCGGTAGTACCGCTCGGGACCACGGTAGTACCGCTTGACACGGTACTACCGCCCCTACTACCGTTGCACTACCGTGATTTCTACTGGCATTCTTTTTCGTTTAGCGGTAGTAAAGCGGTAGTGGAGCGGTAGTACCGCTTGACACGGTACTACCGCCCCTACTACCGTTGCACTACCGTGATTTCTTCTGGTATCATTTTTTCGCTAAGCGGTAGTTGAGCGGTAGTAGAGCGGTAGTACCGCTTGGTGCGGCACTACCGCCCCCTACTACCGTGCCACTGCCGTGCTCTGTTCTGTTGCCCAGTTTTCCTAAGCGGTAGTACCGCTTGGTCGGAACGGTAGTACCGCTTAGTGCGGCACTACCGCTCCAGTTCCTTGTTGATTGCCTGCTGTTTTTGAATTACTACCGCACGAGCGGTAGTACCGCTCGCAAGAGCGGTAGTACCGCTTGTGCGCGTCCTGCACGGGTAACGGTTGGATTTGGGGTGGCCCTATAAAAGGGGTCTTCTTCCCCAACGGTTTTCTTATCCTTTGAGCTCATTTCTCCCCCCATTGTTGACCTTCTTGAGCTTGCCTAACTCTCAATCCCTCCAATGATTCTTGCTAGTTCTTGAGGGAATAGAGAGAGGAGATCTAGATCCACATTTCCACCAATCACTTTCTCCTCTAAGTGAGGGGAACCCCTTGGATCTAGATCTTGGAGTTCTTGGTGTTCTCCTTGTTCCTCCTCTCATATTCATCCATAGCTTTTGTTGCTTTGGTGGGATTTGGGAGTGAGGGACTTGTCCACTTCGTGTGTTCTTGCCATTGCATTAGTTGCATCGGTTTGAGTTCTCCACGGTGATACGTGGAAGTTGTGAAGTTGAGTAGCTTATTACTCTTGGGTGTTTGGGCACCCTAGAGCTTGTTCCTCTTGGGTGCCTTGGCACCCTAGACGGCTTGGTGTCTTGGTGGTGCTCGGAGCTCAATCATTGTGGTGTAAAGCTCCGGGCAAGCGTCGGGGTCTCCAATTAGGTTGTGGAGATCGCCCCGAGCAATTTGACGGGTACCGGTGACCGCCCCCAAGGGTTGCCAAAGTGTACGGGTTCGGTGACCGCCCTCAAGGGTCCCATTTGTACGGGTTCGGTGACCGCCCTCAAGGGTCCCTTAGTGGAATCACGGCACCTTGCATTGTGCGAGGGCGTGAGGAGAATACGGTGGCCCTAGTGGCATTGTTGGGGAGCATTGTGCCTCCACACCGCTCCAAACGTAGATTAGCATCCGCAAGGGTGTGAACTTCGGGATACATCGTCGTCTCCGCGTGCCTCGGTTATCTCTTACCCGACCCCTTTACTTATGCACTTTACTTTGTGATAGCCATATTGTTTCTTGTTATATATCTTGCTATCACTTAGTTGTTTATCTTGCTTAGCATAAGTTGTTGGTGCACATAGGTGAGCCTAGTCGTTTTAGGTTTTGTGCTTGACAAATTAACCGCTAGGTTTATTCCGCATTTGTTCAAGCCTAAACCGTAATTATTTTAAAGCGCCTATTCACCCCCCCCCCTCTAGGCGACATCCACGATCTTTCAGCGAGTCTTTGCCTTCTCTGACAATCTTCATGACCCGCCGAAAAATGGGCGGTCGCTGCTTCTGACAAGCTGTTATGACCCGCCGTGACGTCATCAGTAAAATCAAAAAAGATTCCTCTGACGTCAGAGCGGATCTTTCGTCATTAATATGACCAGCCCGAAAATCGAGGCGTCTTCTTAGTTTAATCATCATCGTGCTCCCTCGATTCTCGCACCGGACCGTTTGAAAGACCATTATGTCCTTATAAATAGGCACGAGGGGTTATCATTTCATTTTTTTCCGCCGCCGTCTTCTTCTTCTTCCTCCGAACGCTCGCGCCGCCGAAGCCAGCCGCTCCGCTCGGTCCTCGCCGTCTTCGTCGACACCGGCCGCTGCATCAACCTGAAACGAACCAGAGCTTTCGCACAGTCGCCGCACCCTTAAGGTTCCAATCCTACCCCTGTCATATCTGCATTAGGGTTTTCTCCGAATTCATGGAGTTCTTTGGTGTTCATCGCCATACATCGGAGCGTTCTTCACTGATTAAATGGAAAACACCCTCTTTAAAGCCTCGTAATGATGCCGAAATCCCGCGGCCATCCGCTCCACGCTCAAACCGCACTCATTGTAGATCTGCAGCTCATTTTAATCGAACAACGGCCATCTGTTCTTCCACCAGTCTTTTTAGGGCTAGAATACTTTTCTTTTTCTCTCGCCCGTAGATCTTGAATCCATAGCCGTAGTTGTGGAATTGGTTTCCAACACTTAGTAATTTTTCAACCTGCATGAATAAACTTGACCCGCCAAAAAGCTGCCGGCTTATTTTGTCTCGCCACAAGTAGCTTCGGCGGCTCACAATTTTTATTGACCCGCCCAATGCTATCACCATTTATAGCTGTAGCAACCTTGGTCAAAATGTATTTTTAAGCCGTCAAATATTCATGCCTTCCCGCGGCTTCCTAAGCCGCCACCATGTCGAAGACTCCATCCACTTGCAACTCGGTAAAATCTGGAGTGACCGAAGAGTCTCTCAAGGAATTCGTCACCATGGGGGTTCTGCCGGCTCAGGACGTCATCCACTAGCGGGTTCCAGGAAATGAAACCACCCCTAAGCCAAAAGACGGGGAGGTCATTATCTTTACAGATCACCTTCTTCGGGGCTTTTCCCCGACCGGGTCAAAGTTCTTCCGGGATGTCTTACACGCGTTCAAACTGCACCCCCAAGACATCGGCCCAAATTCTGCGACCAACATGTGCCAATTTCAAACCTTCTGTGAAGCCTATCTTCAGGAAGAGCCATCTGTTGACCTTTTCAAGGAATATTTCTACATCAACCGCCAGACCGAGATGGCCGACGGGTTAAGCCTTGAGCTCGGGGGCGTTACTCTTCAGAGGCGGAGGGACGTACTCTTCCCAGCGGCAATTCTGCCAAGCCACCCCAAGGAGTGGAACAAAACTTGGTTCTATTGCCGAGACACTTCACCAGAGGGGGAGAACCCACTGCCGGGTTACCGTTCTTACCAGCTTAGCACAGATACAGAACTTCCAGACCGGATGTCAGCCGCCGGGCGTGCTCAATATGCTTCTACCTTTTCAAAAGTTAGGGCTCTGCTAGCCAATGGACTGACGGATGTTGATCTAACCCGCTGCTGGGTCTCCTGGAGGATTCTGCCGCTAAGCCGCCGTGGCGCTTTAATGTGCCAGTACACCGGCAAATTGGATGACCCTCAACGTTTCACCCGGACCCCTCTGAAGGACCAGGATCTTAACACCATTGTCAAATCTCTGCTGGGGGAAACATTAGCCGCCTGCAGCAAGACTAGCCTAAACCCCTTTTCTGCACTTAACCCGGCTCCGGATGTAAGTCATTTAATCCTAGCCTCCATCCATTCTTTTGCTGTTGTACTTTACATACTTATTAAACCTTTATTCTGCCAATATGCTTTGTCCTACATAGGCCGGCTCTTCCTTCTGGAAAAAATTGTTGCCTCCGACTCTCAAGAAGAAGAGCAAGGTTCCAAAGGCCTCCAAGCCTAAGGCGCCGACTCGCAAGAGGAAACAGTCCACAGAAGAGCTATTTGACTTAGACAACTCAGAGGTAGAACTTGACTCCCTTGGCCTTCTCTTTATGCAACTTATTGACAGCGATCACTCACGGGAAGAAGCTGAGACAAGCCATGCCGACGTTGCCGAGGTAACCATTGTCTCCTCTGACTCGGATCTTTCACCAATAAAGAGAGTACGGTGAGCTGTACGGAAGGTAAAGAGTTCCCGTCCTTTTGCTTACTTGAGTCATAACTTTCTTTTGAAGAAACAGCAAGACGATAGCAGACGTCAGACCCGGAGCGCCGGCTCTGGAGACCTTCTAACCGGCTTACCAAATGAACCAGCCCCTCGGAAACAGCGCACTGAGGTACTTCCTTGTCTTAAACTCATCTTGTCTGTACATTATCTTTGTAGCTTACTGACTGTTTAACAATGCTAAATTTTTCCAGGACTCGCCTCCTTCTTCTGGCGATTCAACCGCCTCGAAGCTGCCTCCTCTTATTATTAACCCAGGGTGAGCATTTGTATACCCCGAAATGTGTTTAATATCTCATACCTTATCATGATATATCCAACTTTGCCTTTGCTCACAGGGCTCAAGCCAAACGAAGGAAAGGGGCGGGTCATCTGCGATTCCTGATATCCAAGACCCGGAGATCCCAACACCCAATATTTCGGACTCTCATATTGAGCCTTCTGAGGCTGCTAAAGACGCCCCTGAAGAAGCTCCTCCACAAGTTGAACCGGCTGCTATGGACATTGAGACTCCTGAAGTTCATCCGGAATCTGCTCCTAAGCCGCCTAGTCCCCGGCCGTCAACTGAACTCATGGCTTCTCATGAAGAGGTCATTGTTACCGGGGCGGCTTACAAACCTCCAGCTCCTTCGCATGCGCTATCAAAACATGTCAAGGAAGACGAAGCGGCTCCCTCCAAGGAAGAGAAGACTCCTTCTGATCTTTCAAACTTGGATAAACTCATTGCTGATGAATTACACTCCGGCTATCTGAGCCGTCTGTTTGCCAGCCGAGACATGGAGGCCAGCCTGGTTACCAAGATGAAGGCAAAATATGAGGTACTTTACCTCCCTTACCTCTTCATATATACTTATGTAGCCCCCAAGGGCCGGGTCATTACCTAGGTAATGAGCCGGCACTCAATAATAGAGTATGAGCCAACTGTAGCCCCCAAGGGCCGGGTCATTACCTAAGTAATGAGCCGGCACTCAATCATAAAGAAAGTGCCGATCGTAGCCCCCAAGGGCCGGGTCATTACCTAAGTAACAAATCGGCGCTCAATCGTAGAACAAGCGCATGCCGTAGCCCCCAAGGGCCGGGTCATTACCTAAGTAATGAGCCGGTTCTATAAAAAAGAACTGAGGCACATTAGCCCCCAAGTGTCAAGTAAATTGCTTGCAATATGCTTGGGACTTTGTAATCATTGCACCAAATTTTGATATAAACTGTGTGAGCCGGGCTGGCGACTTAAAACTGACAACCTTGCTCTGTCATGACTTGTCTTATGCAGGAATCTGTGAACGCCGCTGAGTTGATCGTGACAGACCTGAAGAAGAGCCTTGCACAACAACAGAAAGGCCGAGCAGAGACGGAAGAAAAGTGGCGGCTTTGCTCCATAGAGCTTGAGAAGATCAAGACAGAGTTTGAAACTTTCAAGCAGAATGCTGAATCAAGCCAAACCGCCCTGGCCAAGCGTGCTGAAGACGCAGAAGGCCGGCTCAAAGTGGTGACTGATGAGCTGAACACTCTGAAGGGCCAAATAACCCGTATGATTGGAGCTGTATTTGGTAAGTACCTTTAACTGTTAACTGTATAAATATTGCTCAATGTTCTTTCCCAGCGACTTTCAAAACTGTTTAACATGCCTGTAGGTGAACGGAGCCGCCAACTGTCTAGCAATAGCCTATTGAAGCTGAAGGCCTTGTACTCGTTAACTGAACAATTGTATGCCGGGTCTCTCATCACCATCAAGGTCGTCATGTCTGAAAGGGGCATCCCAAAGTTCATGAAGGGTGTACTGGAGACCATGTCAACTATCCCAATGCAGCTTCAGGAATTAAAAAGATCAGCCGCCCGTAAGGGCGCAATTGCTGCTTTGAGCCGGTCACTGGCTTAGGCCCCGGAGCTTAACCCGGATGAGATGATGGACGGCTTCCCTCAACTGAAGGACGACGGCTCAGAGTTTACGCAAGAAGACTACACTCGCTGTCATAAGGCGTCTCGGATCCTGGCAAGCCAGCTGGCTACAGAAGCTGATCTATCAGTATACCAGGCGGCTTACTCCGAAGATAACAAGCGGATTCGAGGGCCCACTTTTGAAGCAAAGAGCCTGGTTCCTCAACGCCGTAAGCATCTCTTCGCTCCTGATGTTGACCCGTCTCCAATCATGCACGATGAAGCTATGTTTGAAGCTTTGACCAATTGCAATTGGGATGTGGACAACCTCCAGATCGAAGAAACCGAAGACCCGGCGCAGGATGACCCGGCGGCGAGTTAAAGAAAAAACTTTGCAGCATGTAACCCGGCCTTGTTTAATTCGCCGGATTAAGATTTGTTGAAAAACTTGAAGTCTGCAATGCTTGGGGCTTTTGAATAGCCTTGTAATAGTTGTAGAAAACTCTTAACTACATGTTCTTGCACCTTTGATGTCATGCTTGAAAGCTCTGCTGGCGACTCAGCAAATTCATCTTTTGATATGTAATCACTTTGACTGATTTGACTCGCCGGGCGGGTTATACTCCATGGACCAAGCCGGAATTTTTTCAAAACTTAGAATCTTATCATGAGAGCACCTGCAAGAACAAGCAACTGTATGTCTCATCCTATAAGCCGGCTTTAAAGGCACGACAAGACAAGATAACTCTTGTTTTTTATGAAAATATTTTGTTTCCGAAGAAACTAGGCGGAAAGCCTGAAAACTTGTAAACCGGGCCTCACGTGACATAAATCCGTCGTTTAAACCTTAGAAAGTTCAAGGTCTTTAAAAGATTGACATTGCTAAGAGTACGAACAGGCCACATAGCGGAGGTGTTACGGTAGACAAGACGAGTTTGTCCTCGCTCACTGTAAGCCGGCTCTCTCGTGACAAAAGCCGCCGTTTAAACCTTGACAAGTTCAGTGTCTTCATGCGAGAATAACTTAGAAAAGTTCAGGGTCTCTTATCAAGAATAACTGTCAAGAATTCGGCCTCTGAACTGGATATTCCTTACCCACCTCCTTGCGCTCCACCACAACTGCAGCACTGACAGCCTTCTTATTAGCCGCCACATATAAGAGCAGAGGTTCCTTTTCCACGGGAGCGGCCAGAACAGGCGGCTCAGCCAACTGCTTTTTGAGCGCCTCAAACGCCTCATTAGCCGCATTACTCCAGACGAAATTGTTTGTTTTCTTCATCATCTGATACAGAGGAATAGCCTTCTCACCCAGGCGGCTTATGAACCGGCTTAATGCAGCAATACGACCCGCCAGGCGCTGAACATCGATAATGCACGCCGGCTCAGACAAGGAAGTAATAGCCTTTATCTTGTCCGGGTTAGCTTCAATGCCACGCTCAGAGACCAAAAATTCCAAGAGCTTGCCTGCAGGTACACCAAAAACACACTTTTCCGGGTTAAGCATCATCTTGTAAACCCGCAAATTGTCAAAGGTTTCCTTCAAATCAGCCAGCAGAGTCTCCTTCTTCCTTGATTTAACCACAATATCATCCACATAAGCATGAACATTGCGCCCAATTTGACCATGAAGATAGTTCTGCACACAACGCTGGTAAGTCGCGTGGGCACTCTTGATCCCAAAAGGCATAGACACATAGCAAAAAGCACCAAAAGGCATAATAAAAGACGTCTTCTCTTGGTCTTTAACTGCCATCTTGATCTGATGATAACCTGAATAAGCATCCAGGAAACAGAGACTCTCACAACCCGCCGTCGCATCAATGATTTGATCAATACGGGGGAGAGCAAACGGGTCAATCGGACACGCCTTGTTAAGATCCGTGTAATCCACGCACATACGCCACGTGCCGTTCTTCTTGAGTACAAACACCGGGTTAGCGAGCCACTCCGGGTGAAAAACTTCAACGATGAACCCTGCTGCCAAGAGTTGGGCCACCTCTTCCCCAATAGCCTTACACCTCTCCTCATTAAATCGACGGAGGAACTGCTTGACCGGCTTAAATTTAGGATCCACATTAAGGTGGTGCTCAGCGAATTCTCTCAGTACACCCAGCATGTCAGAAGGTTTCCATGCAAAGATGTCCCGATTCTCACGGATGAATTCGATGAGCGCGCTTTCCTATTTGGGATCCATATTGGCCCCAATAGTGAACTGCTGTGATGAGTCGCCCGGCGTAAAGTCCACTAGCTTGGTATCTTCTGCCACAAACTTGAGGGGCGGCTCAGATTCCGTGTTAGGCTTCTTCAGTGGAGTCATATCTGTCGGGTCAACATTTTCTTTATAAAACTTGAGCTCCGCCTCAGCGCAACTCGACTCTGCGTATGCTGCATCGCCTTCCTCACACTCGAGAGCCGTCTTCCGATCACCATGCACAGTAATCGTCCCGTTTAACCCGGGCATCTTGAGCTGTAAGTAAACATAGCAAGGCCTAGCCATGAACTTAGCGTAAGCCGGTCATCCAAACAGAGCGTGGTATGGGCTCTTGATCTTGACCACTTCAAACCACGAAGATTCCACCCTGTAATTGAATTCATCGCCAAAAGCTACCTCCAAGGAAAAATTTCCCACTGGATAGGCCGACTTTCCGGGCACCACACCATGAAAAACTGTTGAAGAGGGTTTAAGATCCTTGTCAAGAAAATTCATCCGGCGGAAAGTGTCATAATACAGGATGTTGATACTGCTACCACCATCCATAAGTACTTTGGTGAACACGTATCCTCCCACTTGGGGGGCAACCACCAAAGCCAACTGCCCTGGGTTATCAACACGCGGCGGGTGATCCTCCCTGCTCCAAGTTATGTCATACTCAGACCACTTCAAATATTGCGGGAGAGCCGGCATGACTGCATTAACCGTCCGCTTGCGCACCTTTCGGTCTCGCTTGTCGAGGCTGGTTGTAAAAACATGGTACTGCCCTCCGTTAAGCTGCTTGGGGTTACTCTGATACCCGGACTGGTTATTTTGCTGCTGACCTCCACCGCCAGACTGTTGATTATTACCTCCATGGTTTCCTTGGCCCTGATGGCCAGAGCCTGAGCCGCCCGGACCAAAGCCAGACCCGGAAGGACCAGATCCTGACCCGCCGGATGGTCCACCGCCGCCGCCTTGGTGCTGGTTAGCGTTGAGGTTTTGATACTCGTGCATAATCCAATAATCCCTCCAAGCATGAGTAGACGGTTGATCCGGCAGGCTATGTTTCGGGCAAGGAGCATTCAGTATTGCCTCCATGTCAGCAGGCTTGCGTTTAAAAGGCGGCTTGCCGTTCCCCTTGCCACGGTTATTCCCAGTATTGGTATTGGCCACTAAATCTGACCCGCCGTCCTGGTGTTTCCGCTTTCCGCCATTGCCATTATTGTTGTTTCCTCCCCCGTTCTGCGATTGACCCTTGCCATTGTTATTCTTTTTACCCTTGGCCGATTTTTCATCATCGGAGCCCGGGTCCTTCGTGTTATCAGAGTCTGCATACTTGGTGAGGGCCGCCATGAGTTCTCCCATGTCTTGGCATGAACGTTTGAGCCGGCCAAGCTTCTGCTTCAAGGGCGTAAAGTGGCAATTCTTCTCCAGAATCAGGACCGCTTGAGCTGACGTAATGTTATCAGAAGAGTGGATGATAGTAGAGACCTGCCGGACCCAGTGATGAGCCGACTCGTCCTCACGCTGCACACAATGATCCAAATCCAGAATCGTCATAGGCTGCTTGCACGTTCCCTGGAAATTCTTGATGAACTTCGCCTTTAACTCGACCCAGGAATTAATGGTGTTGGGTGGCAAACCCTTCAACCACGTGCGAGCCGGCCCCTCCAGCATCATGATGAAATACTTGGCACATACTGCATCGCTAACATCTAACATCTCCATGGCCAGCTCATAGCTTTCAATCCAAGCTTCTGGAGGCAGGTCAGCAGTATAATTAGGCACCTTGCGAGGTCCTTTGAAGTCCTTCGGCAGACGCTCATTCCGCAAAGCCGGCGCTAAGCACGGCACTCCCACAGCCCTGGAGGTTACTCCGGCTCCTACCGAAACAGAAGGTGCGACTGTGGGTTCTTGATAAGCCGCCGCAGCTGCCAGAGCCGCCGCCTCTCGCTGCGCTCTTGCCCGATCCACCAGCGCATGAGCATCAAGAGCCGGCCGATCAACTCGCAGCGGGTTTCGATGTCTCTCACTACTAGAAACTGCCGGCGACTCATAACGCCGGCTGTAGCTGCCGCTCGGGATGGGGGTTGAGTGCACGCAACTCCGGCTATAAGTATATTTCTCTTGCTGGGCCACCGCCGTCTGCAGGTACCCAATGGCGTTCCGCACTTCCTCTGCGAAAGGCGCCCCATCAGGGATGGGGATCGTACCAAGCCGGGTTGCCGCTGCCACCATATTCTCCGCCGGGTTAGAATAATGATCCGCCGGCGCTGGAAAAGACTGAGGTGGGGTCTGGTGCCGCCGGGGCGGGTCTGGCTACTGATGTTGAACCGCCGCACGGCTTCCAGGTACTTCCGCCGTCCGGGTTATGGTCAAAGGTATATTCCGTCCCGTCCCTGGCATGCTAAAAAGATTTCTGGCTTCATATTGGTCCGGCAAACGGGATTGATGCCTCATCCAGTGAACCGCCGCTGCGGACTGCTGCTCTAACTCAAGGCGAAAAGCATCTTCCCTAAGGCGCTCCGCCTCAGCATCCATCTGAGCCTTCAGTGCATTGATTTCCTGTTGGACTCCGGCCATCTGATTCTTCAACCTCGTGATCTCCGTGTTACGGGCCGATTGGTTCTCAACAGTGACCTCGGTTTCCATCAGGGTTGTAAGCTCATTCATCAGATCCAGAAGAACTTGAGCCGGCGGCCTGCCAGCTCAAGACCCGGTTGCACCGGCGGCTGTGCTACTAGGGGCCGGCGCTGAACCCGCCATGAAGACAGCAGTGCGGTTCGGTGGCTCATAGTCTTCCGGCTCATGATACTCTGGCTCGGGGTAATCCTCGACGTAGCCCCCAAGCCCGCCGTTGTGAAGCTGATAGATTGATTCCGTCTCTCCGCTCGAGGATCCACCCTCTGAGCAGATGAGAGTTTCCTCCCTCGACATGGAACCTTCAAGCTCCATGCCTTGGGTAAAGCCGACGAAGACATGCTTCCTGCCCGGGTTAACACGGGCGGGTTGCACGCGCCGGGCCGGCTCGACGAGGTCGGTGTAGATGTCCGGCCCGGGTTTAGATCCGCCGATCTTGTCGATGAAGACGTGAATTCCGCCGAAGGGGACCCGGTGCCCGTACTCGATTGAGTCGGCCTCGGGGCCCCAGCCGGCGTCGTCGATGTAGAGCTTGCCGCGGCGACTCTTGGTCATCCTGCCAACGGCGTATCCCTCGATTCCTGGGAGAGAGCCCTTCGAGAACTCTACACCACCGAGCGCTAGCCCCACGGTGGGCGCCAACTATCGTGGTTTTGTCACGGCAGATGTCCCCGTGAAAGGACTTAGGTTCGAGGCCATCGCTAAGGTGAGCTCGAAGGGGTTGATCGGAATCGAGAGACAAGAGTTACCCAGGTCCGGCCCCTCGGAAAGAGGTAAAAGCCTACGTCCTGCTTTGTGTTGTACTGATTGGGTATCGATTACAAGGGAGCGAGTTTGCTTGACCTAGCTATCGATCAGTTGTTTTCATGGCCTAAGCCGCCCAGGTAACCCGCCCTTATATACACGGGTCAAGGCCCTGAGCTTACAAGAGTCCGGGTCGGGTTACTCTTGATAACCGACCTCGCCTCTAACTATACATGCCTTATCTAACAAGTCGCCCCCGGCGGCTCAAGCCTGTCGGGTTACATCCTGTCTTCCGACTCTAGGCCTTCTGGCCCACTGAGTAAGTTCACTCCTGAAGTTATCGTAAGTCGCCAACCGCATGACCCGGCCCCACCTGGGCGGGTCTCACCACGGGGTTATATCCCCAACAGATTGTGTCTCAGCATCAGAAATAGAAATATCATTTAGGTTTTCATGTGTATCTATAACAGGTTCACTAGCAGCATGCAAAGTCCTATCATCATTCTTTTTCCTTTTACTGCTGGGACGACTAGGTGCATCAGTATTAATTCTCTAAGAATCTTGCTCAATTCTCTTAGGATGGCCCTCAGGATACAAAGGTTCCTGAGTCATTTTACCACCTCTAGTCACAACTCTAACAGAATGATCATTGTTCTTACCATTCATCTCATTAAGCAAATCATTTTGTGCCTTAAGTACTTGTTCTACTTGAGTAGTTACCATGGAAGCATGTTTACTAATAAGCTTAAGATCATTGATAGTTCTACTCATATAATCACCTAAGCGATCAAGCATGTAAGCATTATGTTTCAATTGTCTACTGACATAAGCATTGAAATTTTCTTGCTTAACAATAAAGTTATCAAACTCATCCAAGCATTGGCTAGCAAACTTATTATAAGGAATATCGCCTTCATCAAATCTACGAAGAGAATTTACCTCTACTACCTGTGTCGGGGTATCAACACCATGTATCTCCTCAATAGGTGGTAGATTCTTAACATCTTCAGCTTTAATACCTTTTTCTTTCATAGATTTCTTTGCCTCTTGCATATCTTCAGGACTAAGAAATAGAATACCTCTTTTCTTCGGAATTGGCTTTGGAGGTGGTTCGGGAATAGTCCAATCATTATCATTGCTCAATATATTATTCAATAGTAGTTCAGCTTGTTCAACAGTTCGTTCCCTGAAAACACAACCAGCACAACTATCTAGGTGGTCCCTAGAAGCATCGGTTAGTCCATTATAAAAGATATCAAGTATTTCGTTTTTCTTGAGAGGATGATCAGGCAAAGCATTAAGTAATTGGAGAAGCCTCCCCCAAGCTTGTGGGAGACTCTCTTCTTCAATTTGCACAAAGTTAAATATTTCCTGCAAGGCAGCTTGTTTCTTATGGACGGGAAAATATTTTTCAGAGAAGTAATATATCATATCATGGGGACTACGCACACAACCAGGAGCAAGAGAATTAAACCATATCTTAGCATCACCCTTTAATGAGAAAGGAAACAACTTAAGAATATAGTAATGACGAATTTTTTCCTCAAGAGTAAATAGGGTGGCTATATCATTCAATTTAGTAAGATGTGCCACAACAGTTTCAGATTCATAACCATGGAAAGGATCAGATTCAACCAAAGTAATTAACTCAGGATCGACAGAGAATTCATAATCCTTATCAGTAACAAAGATAGGTGAAGTAGCAAACTTAGGATCATATTGCATTCTAGCATTCAAAGATTTTTCCTTCCACTTGCATAGCAATTTCTTAAGATCATCTCTATCCTTACAAGCAAGAAAGTCCCAAGCTACCTCTCCCTCCATAACATAACCCTTAGGTATATTAGGCAATTCATATCTAGGAGAGCTAGGTCTAGCAGGTGTCTCATAGTGTTCAGTTTCAATAATTTCATCAGTTTCAGAAATATCATCAGTTTCAGCATTGACTCTAGCAATTTGTTCATCAAGAAATTCACCCAGTGGCACAGTATTATCAAGCAAAGTATAATCATAAGCATCATGCATAGAAGAAGTGGCATCATCAATTACTTGCGACATATCAGAATTACTAGCAGGTGGTGGTGTCGCAAATTTACTCATAACAGAAGGTGAATCAAGTGCAGAGCTAGATGGCAGTTCCTTACCTCCCCTCGTAGTAGAGGGATAGATCTTGGTCTTTGGGTCTTTTAGATTCTTCATAGTGATCAACAGATATAAATCCCAAGTGACTCAGAGAATAGAGCTATGCTCCCCGGCAACGGCGCCAGAAAAAGGTCTTGATAACCCACAAGTATAGGGGGTCGCAACAGTTTTCGAGGGTAGAGTATTCAACCCAAATTTATTGATTCGACACAAGGGGAGCCAAAGAATATTCTCGAGTATTAGCAGCTGATTTGTCAATTCAACCACACCTGAAAGACTTAATATCTGCAGCAAAGTATTTAGTAGCAAAGTAGTATGGAAGTAACGGTAACGATGGCAAACATGACAGTAGCAGTTTTGTAGTGATCGTAACAATAGCAACGGAAAAGTAACTTAGCAAGATGAATATGTGAAAAACTCGTAGGCAATGGATCAGTGATGGATAATTATGTCGAATGGCATTCATCATGCAACGGTTATAACATAGGGTGACACAGAACTAGCTCCAATTCATCAATGTAATGTAGGCATGTATTCCATATATAGTCATACGTGATTATGGAAAAGAACTTGCATGACATCTTTTGTCCTACCCTCCCGTGGCAGCGGGGTCCTAATGGAAACTAAGGGATATTAAGGCCTCCTTTTAATAAAGAACCGGACCAAAGCATTAGCACTTAGTGAATACATGAACTCCTCAAACTACGGTAATCACCGGAAAGAATCCCAGTTATTGTCACCCTGGGGGATGCGGATCATAACTCGTAATAGGTGTCTACAACTTGCAAGATAGGATCAAGAACACATATATATTCATGAAAACATAATAGGTTCAGATCTGAAATCATGGCACTCGGGCCCTAGTGACAAGCATTAAGCATAGCAAAGTCATAGCAACATCAATCTCAGAACATAGTGGATACTAGGGATCAAACCCTAACAAAACTAACTCGATTACATGGTAAATCTCATCCAACCCATCACCGTCCAGCAAGCCTACGATGGGATTACTCATGAACGGCGGAGAGCATCATGAAATTGGTGATGAAGGATGGTTGGTGATGACGACGGCATCGATTTCCCCTCTCCGGAGCCCAAAACAGACTCCAGATCTGCCCTCCCGAGGAAGAACAGGAGGTGGCGGCGGCTCCGTATCGTGAAATGCGATGAACTCTTCTCTCAAAATTTTTTCTCCCCGAATAGGAATATATAGAGTTGGAATTGAGGTCGGAGGAGCTCCAGGGGGCGCACAAGCCTGCAGGGCGCGCCCTAGGGGGGGGCGCCCCCTGGCTTGTGGCCAATGGGTGGGCCCCCTCCGGTTGATTCTTTTGCCAGTATTTTTTATTAATTCCAAAAATATTCTCCGTAAATTTTCAGGTCAATCCGAGAACTTTTATTTCTGCACAAAAATAACACCAAGGCAATTCTGCTGAAAACAGCATCAGTCCGGGTTAGTTCCATTCAAATCATGCAAATTAGAGTCCAAAACAAGGGCAAAAGAGTTTGAAAAAGTAGATACGTTGGAGACGTATCACCCTTGGGGGCTAGGCTTGGCTCTTACTTTATGATTGAGTGCCGGCTCATTACTTAGGTAATGACCCGGCCCTTGGGGGCTACGCTTGGCTCTTACTTTATGATTGAGCGCCGGCTCATTATTGGCATAATGACCCAGCCCTTGGGGGCTACGCTTGGCTCTTACTTTATGATTGAGCGCCGGCTCATTATTGGCATAATGACCCGGCCCTTGGGGGCTACGCTTGGCTCTTACTTTATGATTGAGCGCCGGCTCATTATTGGCATAATGACCCGGCCCTTGGGGGCTACGCTTGGCTCTTACTTTATGATTGAGCGCCGGCTCATCGCAATCTTACAAGTAATTGAAGACCCGGCTGACCTTTTTCGAAGAGATCAACCGGTTCTTGGGGGCTACATAAGTATATACATGGAAAAGTAAGGGAAGTGAAGTACCTCGTATTTCTTCTTCATCATGCCAACCAGGTTGGCTTCCATATCCCGGCTTGCGGACAGACGGTTCAGGTAGCTAGCATGTAATTCTTCGGCGGTAAGCTTTTCAAGGTTGGGAAGATCAAATTGCATCTTCCCTTCCCCGAGATGAGCCGCCTCATCCTTGCTGGTATGCTTCGATAGTGTCTTGGAAGGCGCCGGAGACTTGTGAGCCGCCCCAGTAACAGTAACTTCTTCATGAGAAGTCGCGTCTTCAGTTGTTGGCTGGGGACTGGGCGGCTTAGGATCAGCTTTTGTATGAGCTTCGGGAGCTTCAATATCCATATCCGCCGGCTCAATGTGCTTCAATATCTTTTGTGGTTTCAGAAGGCTCAACATGAGCTTCAGGGATGCTTGGCTTTGGAATTGCCGGCTCTGGAACATCAGGAGCGGCGGCTGACCCGCCAGTTTTTCTCCGTTTGGCTTGAGCCCTGTGAAGCAAAGTAAAATTACACATCAATGAGTAAGGATGAACTATTAATACAAAGAGTGGGATATAAACATACTTACCCCTGGTTGATGATAAGGGGAGGCAACTTTGAAGCAGTTGAGTCACCGAAAGAAGGAGGCGAGTTCTGAAAAAAGTTAGCATTGTTAAACACTGATAAGCTGCAACGATAGCATACAGGAAAAATAAGTTCAAAGACAAGAAAGTACTTCAGTGCGCTGTTTTTGGGGGGCCGGCTCATTGGGTAAGCGGGTTAAAAGGTCTCTAGAGCCGGTGCTCCGGGTCTGACGTCTGTTATCGTCTTGCTGTTTCTTCAAAAGAAAGTTAGGACCCAAGTGAGCAAAAGGATGGGAACTCTTTACCTTCCGTACAGCCCGCCGTACTCTCTTTACTGGTGAAAGATCCGAGTCAGAAGAGACAATGGTTACCTCGATAGCATCAGCATGACTTGTTTCTGCTTCTTCCTGTGAGTAATCATCGTCAATGAGTTGCATAAAGAGAAGACCAAGGGAGTCAAATTCTACCTCTGAGTCATCTAAATCAAATAGCTCTTCCGCTGACTGTTTCCTCTTGCGGGTTGGCGCCTTAGTTTTCGACGCTTTGGGGACCTTGCTCTTCTTCTTGAGAGTCAGGGGCAACAGTTTTTTCCAGAAGGAAGAGCCGGCCTACATATGACAAAGCATATTGACAGGAAAAGTTTAATAAAGTATGTAAAGTACAGTATTAAAAAAAAGAATGAGGGTTAGGATGGAAAGACTTACATCCGGAGCCGGGTTAAGTGCAGAGAAGGGATTTAAGCTTGTCTTGCTGCAGGCGGCTAATGACTCCCCCAGCAAAGATTTGACGATGGTATTGAGATCTTGGTCCTTCAAAGGGGTCTGGTTGAAGCGTTGAGGGTCATCTACTTTACCAGTATACTGGCACATTAAGGCGCCACGGCGGCTTAGCGGCAGAATCCTCCAGGAGACCCAGCAGCAGGTCAGATCAACACCCGTCAGTCCGTTGGCTAACAGGGCCCTGACTTTTGACAAAGTAGAGGCATATTGAGCACGTCCGGCGGCTGACATCCGGTCTGGAAGCTCTGTATCGGTGCTAAGCCGGTAAGAACGATAGCCCGGCAGTGGGTTCTCCCCCTCTGGTGAAGTGTCTTGGCAGTAGAACCAAGTCTTGTTCCATTCCTTGGGGTGACTCGGCAGAGTTGCTGCTGGGAAGAGTACGTCCCTCCGTCTCTGAAGAGTGACGCCCCCGAGCTCAAGGCTTAACCCGTCTGCCATTTCTGTTTGGCGGTTGATGTAGAAGTACTCCTTGAAGAGATCGACGAACAGTTCCTCTTAAAGGTAGGCCTCACAGAAAGTTTGAAATTGGCACATATTGGTGACAGAATTCGGGCCAATGTCTTGGGGGTGCAGTTTGAATGCATGTAAGACGTCCCGGAAAAATTTGGACCCGGGCGGGGAGAAGCCACGAAGAAGATGGTTTGTGAAGACAATGACTTCCCCGTCTTTAGGTTTAGGGGTAGTCTCATTGCCTGGAACTCGCCAGTGGATAACATCCTGAGCCGGCAGAACTCCCATAGTGACAAATTCTTTGAGTAACTCTTCGGTCACTCCAGACTTTACCCAGTTGCAGGTGGACGGGGTTTTAGACATGGCGGCGGCTTAGGAAGCTGCGGGAAGACATGAATATTCGGTGGGTTAAAAATACATTCTAACCAAGGTCACTATGACTAGAAATGATGACAGCGTTTGGCGGGTCAATATAAAATTATGAGCCGCCGAAGCTATTTGCGGTATGACAGCGTGAGCCGGCAGTTTTATGGCGGGTCAAGTTTATCAGCGCAGACTGAAAAAAATGCTAAGTGTTGAGAAACAGATTCTGCAACCACGGCTATGGGTTCAAGATCTACGGGTGAGGGAAAAAGAAAAATAATTCTAGCCCTAAAAAGTCGGTGGAAGAACATGCGTTTTCTAGGCAGATTGAAAGGAGTTGTAGATCTATAATGAGTACAGCGTGATTATGGGGCGGACAGCCGCAAGATTTGGGCAGTATTACGAGGCCTTAAAGAGGTGTTCTTTATCTAAATCTATGAAGGACGTTCTGATGAACGGTGATGAACACCGAAAAATCCCGACGAACTCGGGGGAGATTTAAAAGACTAGCGCAGATCTAACAAGGGGCAGCAATGAAACCTTGAAGATGCGGGCGGATGCGGTGATGTTCTGGACGCGTTCAGGTTGATGCAGCGGCCGGTGTCGACGAAGACGGTAAGGATTAAATGGCGCGGCGAGCTTCGGCGGCGCGGCGAGCTTCGGTGGTCCAGAGGAAGAAGAAGAAGGTGGCGACGGGGAAAATGAAAGTGATAGCCCCCCGTGCTTATTTATAAGGTCATAATAGTCTCACAAACGGTCCGGTGCGGGAATCGAGGGAGCATGATGATGATTAAACTAAGAAGACGCCTCGATTTTCGGGCTGGTCATATTAATGAAGAAAGATCCGCTCTGACGTCAGAGGAATATTTTCTAATTTTTCTGATGACGTCACGGCGGGTCACGAAAGCTTGTCAGAAGTAGTGGCCGCCCATTTTCGACGGGTTATGCAGACTATCAGAGAAGGCAAGGCTCGCCAACCAGAAGATTTGGAGATTGGCATGAACCAGTTCTAATCAATCTGGGCCTAATGTTGGGGATATAACCCCGTGATGAGACCCGCCCAGGAGGGGCCGGGTCATACGGTTGGCGGCTTACGACAAGATTAGGAGTAAGTTTATTCAGTGGGCCTGGAAGCCCAGAACCGAAAGACAAGATGTAACCCGGCGGGCTTGAGCCGCCGGTGGCGGCTTGTTAGACAAGGCATGTGTAGTTAGAGGTGAGGTCGGTTAACAAGTATAACCCGGCCCGGACTCTTGTAAGCCCAGGGCCTTGACCTGTGTATATAAAGGCGGGTTACCTGGGCGGTTTAGGCCACGAAAACAACTCATCGATAGCTAGGTCAAGCGAACTCGCTCCCTTGTAATCGATACCCAATCAATACAACACAAAGCAGGACGTAGGCTTTTACCTCTTTCCGAGGGGTCAAACCTGGGTAACCCTTGTCTCCCGATTCCGATCAACCCCTTCGAGCTCACCGCCTTAGCGATGGCCTCGAACCTAAGTCCTTTCACGGGGACATCTGCCGTGACAAAACCACGACACAGTGTTTGATTGAGCATTTGTCTAGTTTCAAGCAGATGCCTTGCTTTTTTTGTATCTAGTTATTAGGTTGGTTGCATTGAGTATTTGTCCAGTTTTCAATGGCTATAGTTGTTTGTTACAGTGAGCATGTATGCCTTGTTTCTTTCAGTTATTCACAATGTGATGTTCATTATGTGCAAGTATTAACTGTGCAGTTCAATTTCATCAATACCACATGTCATGCCTAGTGTTGTTAACCAGTGCCCTTAACTCCCTCTTTAAACATTTATGCCTTGTTTCTCTGAATTTTGTTGTCAGGTTGGATCTAGTGAGCATTTGTCTAGTTTTCAAGCAGATGCTTTGCTTTTCTGTATCTGGTTGTTAGGTTGATTACAGTGAGCATTTGTCTAGTTTTCAAGCAAACGCCTTGCTTTTCCGTATCTGGTTGTTAGGTTGGTTGCATTGAGCATTTGTCCAGTTTCCAATGGCTATATTTGGTTGTTATAGTGAACATATATGCCTTCTTTATTTCAAGAAGATACCTTGTATATTTGGTTGATGTTAAGCCTATTGTACTTATAATGACTTTACATGTACTTGCACAGGACAACAATGGGAGTGGCCAACGTTTTCCAATGAGGTTTTTTCATCCCTCCGCTTATACTCCATCCGTTCCATAATGTAGTGCATATAGATTTTTGTGATGTATCTAAATATACCATCTAAAATGTATACAATATGAAAGTAAATTTTGTGATGTATCTAATGAAATGGAATTGTAATTCTATATGTATATGTTTTTCTCTACAAACTTGGTCAAAGTAAGTAAATGCTGACTTCTCAAAAAAATTATACGCAACACATTTTGGAACTGATGGAGTAATATATTACACCATTCTGCAACTGCATTTTAGCTTCTAATATCGGCTTGTTGCTTGTAGGTACATATGTCTTTGGTAAAGATCCATGCCTGGACCCTTTTTGCGTGTGGGGCAGTGAAATATTCATGAACCAGCATCAAGTGAGGAAACTGATAAGGATTGTTAGGGAAGAGAGATGAACGATGCCAATTAGACTATTTGTTTACGCTCTATCCAACACACCAGTGAGCTGTAGGATAGTAACTACAAACTCCATAGCCTTTTATTCGTACTTCCCATAATGAGTTATCACACAACAATGCCTGAATCTTTTTCTTTTGTAGTGGTTCCCAAAGCAGTTTACTCAAGATTACCTCGCAAAGTACATGATTGCTGGACATGTAATGAAGGTTAAAATATTTCATCGAGACTACAATGAGCATCGAGAAGTCGTAATGAAGAGAGTGAAGGATGGGCGGGCTGTAGGATCCAAAGTATGTCTAGAGGGGGGTGATTAGACTACTTGACCAAATAAAAATCTAGCCTTTTCCCAATTTTAGTTGTTGGCCAATTTTAACAATTGTAGCAAGTCAAGTACACCCTACACATGCAAGTCTAAGAGTATAGAAGCGGAAAGTAAAGACATGCACATGAAAGTAAAGGTAGGGAGAGGAGAATCAAAAGCAATTGATGACACGAAGATTTTTCCCGTGGTTCCGATAGGTGGTGCTATCGTACGTCCACGCTGATGGAGACTTCAACCCACGGAGGGTAGCGGTCGCGAGAGTCAACGGAGGGCTCCACCCGTTAGGGTCCACGAAGTAGCAACCTCGTCTATTCCATCACGGCTTTCGTCCACGAAGTACTAGCCTCACTATGGGTAGATCTTCACGAAGTAGGCGATCTCCTTGCCCGTACAAACTTCTTGGTTCAACTCCACAATCACGAAGAAGGAGGCTCCCAAGCGACACCTAACCAATCTAGGAGGCACCACCCTCCAAAAGGTAATAGATGTGGTAGTATGATGAACTCCTTACTCTTGTGCTTCAAAAGATAGTCTCCTCAACACTCAATCACTCTCTCACAGATTTGGCATGGGTAGAAGAGATTGATTGGATGGAAAGCAACTTGGGGAGGCTAGAACTGATGATCCATATGGTTGGAGTGGATGATCTTGACCTCAACACAATGGTAGGTGGTTCTCTCTCAGAAAATTGGATATGGCAAGTGGGTGTATGTTCTGAGTGCTTCTCTTTCGAGTGAGAGGTGGTGGAGGGGTATATATAGGCATCTCCAAAAATCCAATCGTTACAACATTATTGCCCAACTCGGTGAAACCGAAGTGAAAACTCGGTTGCACCGACTAGTGCAAAATGTGGGAACTTTGGCCTTTTGGGTGAGACCGATATATGAATCTCGGTGGTACCGATATGGGTGTCCTAGGCAGTTACCAAATCTCGGTGTCACCGATTCTTATAACTCGGAAGTTCCGATTTTAAAAATTGGTTAACAGAATGTTGGTCACTGGTTTCGGTTGCACCAAATGGAATGTTGGTAGTACCGAGATGCTAGGGTTTGGCTAGGGTTCTTTCTGGGTTAAAACTCGGTGGATCCGAATGGGAAAATTGGTGTCACCGAATTTTGACTTTTGGCTTTGGACAGAAGATTTGTGTGGGAAAGTGGGTGAGTATTTTTGGTGGCTAATCTCTAAGCACTTGAGCAACCAGATCATCATATTTACCTCATCCCCTTTTAATAGTATTGGCTTTCCTATGGACTCAAAGTGATTTCTCACAAAATGTAAAATGTAGAGTCCTCATTTTTGAAGCATGGCCAATTCTATTCCTTCCTTTCCTTGGTGAGGTTCTCCACACAATCCTTTAGCCATCCCATCATTGAACTTTTTCCTGAGATACACTTGGTGGAAATATTAGTCCAATGAAATATATGTTGTTATTAATTACCAAAAACACCTAGGGAGAAGTTGTGCTTTCAATCTCCCCCTTTTTGGTAACTGATGACAATATATAGATCAAAGCTTCGATAAAAGATATAATCAATGAATAGCATCGTCGCTTTGAGAAGTATGTGATAAGCAAGAGCTCCCCCTAAATTTGTGCATTATTTTAAATTTGCGTTTGAATGCAAATGCACAATCGATTAGGTTCATGGGTCACTCTTCCATGTCACATACAACTTGGTGGTGCGCAAGAATTAATATGAGTGAATTGCATAAGCACATCACACCAATCATTAAGTGAATGATCATCATGTAGACATCTCAAAGATAGCAAAGTAGTAGCATCACACAAAAGTATATGATCAAACACAACTGAGTTTTAAACAAACGAGCGATAAACCAAATGTTTTAAACTGCAAAGAGGAACCAAAATGCAACACACTCTCTCTCGGAGCCCTATGATCTATAACCTCTCCCCCTTTGGCAACAAGTTACCAAAAAGTTCAAAGCTATAGAGCTAATCGTCGCTCTGGGCATGGTCTCCTCCATGAGACGAAGAAGCTGCTCCTGTGGCTGTCGAAGGAGTCGATAGAAGAGCCTCCACAAACACTTCAGCTGAAGTCCTCTGAGGTGGTGGAGTAGACACTGGAGGTGCAGGAGGAACTGATGGAGCTGTGGCTGGTGCTGATGAGGTAGTCCTCGTCTCTGGAGCTGGCACAGTAGGAGTCCTAGACTGGGTCTTGAACTGAGTGCTGGTCCTGAGAGGTGGACTGTCATCATCATCAGTGGAATGAGGGCTAGGCACTGCATCCACTTCCTTCTTGAGCTCATCCACCTTGTTGTTCAGCATGGTAAACCTATCTTCCACAATCCTTTCAAGGCTTTCTTGGTTCAGCAAGATGTTCTTGATGTCCTTCTGCATACCCTGGATGGTGCTAATGAGAAGATCCATTTTCTCACTCTTAGTCCTGGGAACCTGAGCACTAGTGGCTCTAGCTGCCTCTGCCTCTGCCTGTGCAGTAGATGAAGTGGGATGACTGGGTCCATCACCACAACATTATCCTCAAAGTCTGGCTGAAGTCGCATATGAGGACGATCAAGTGCATATGCATTCTTCTCCAACTTGGAGTTGATGAGCATCTGAATGTAAGGAGCATATCCACAAGATCGTTTCTGATCAACAGTTGTCCTCTTGACTGTCTCAACTATCAAATCCATCACTCTAATCCTGGTGTGGGTGTCTATGTGGTGCAACATGTTAATGGAGTACCCCCTGATCATCTTATCATCTCCAGACTTGGGCATCAAAGTATACCTCAAGATAGTGTTGGTAGTGGGTAGTCCTGCCTGCAGATAATAGACTGATCCAAACGTGTGTGTCTTCACATATTCAGCAGGGATGGTGTTGTACATATTGGCCATGGTATTATGATTCATCTTGGCCTCAGAATAAATGTCAAGATCTCCCTCTTGTACCTGTGGGGCTCCTAAGATGGTAGCCCACTCATCAACAGTGGATTGGTACCTGACTCCCTCAGTCATCCATATGACACGACCATCAGGATAGAAATCAGTTGTGGAGTAGAACTGCATGATCATCTCATCATTCCAGGCAGTGAACCCTCTCCCAACAATGTTCTCAATATCAATGCACCTGAAGTTGTCCTGCACACTGGGGAAGTAGTCTTCATTCTCCTTGGTGTAGGCCCAGTCAACATACCTCATATCACTGACAGCTGGGCTCTTGTCCAGTAGGACAGTCTCATAGAAATCCTGTTGTTCCTTGGTGTAGAATCTGTCATCTACAACATTCTTTCTCCTGGAGGCATATGGATCATTTGCTCTCCAAGTCCTCAGTCATGAATCCCTTCTCTTCTTCATATCTTCAACTACTGGGTGAGCATCATTGTGTTCAGGAAGATGAGGTCTGAGTTTCCTCAAAACTGTCAAGTCTTCTTCCTCAGCATCTCTGGAACTAGATCCCTTGTTCTTTGTAGCTGCTGGAATGTCTCTAGTTGTCCGTTTAGGTTTAGGAGTTGATGGCTTCTTGGGTGCAGACTGCTTGCTCTTTGATGGAGCTTGCTTGGGCATAGCATCTGCAAGCAGTTTCTTCTTCTTGGAAGGAGGAGCTTTGGCAGCTGGCTCTTCCTCCACTTCCTCTTCCTCAGCCTCAGTTGGGTCTTCATACATGGAGGTTGGCCTGCCAATGACACGTACAATTCTCTTCCTAGCTCTCTTCTTCTCACATGCCTTCTTAGGCATAGAGCTCTTTGAAGGCTCAACAGATAGTGATGTGTTTACTCTGGCACTCTCAGGTGCTCTCATAGTCTCAGAGCTAGCATACTCCTTCCTGACTGGCCTCTTAGCTGAAGTGGCCTCTACAGCAGATTTCTTAGCTGCCCTCTCTTTCTTGTCTTGCTGCTTCTTGGCTAGCACTTCATCTGGCACAAAGTCCGAGTCCTCCTCATCAGAATTCAACTTTCTCCTTGCCCTGGTGGCAGCCTTGGGCTGCCCATGACAACTTGGGGTGCCTGGATCTTCTGAAGATGAAGAACTAGCATATGGGCTTGTGCCTGAACTCATGTCAACTTCCCTCTCCCTGAAGTCATTCTGGCTATCGTTGGACTCTGACATGCTGACCCTGTGAATGGAGTATAGAAGAGCAGAGGGGTTGAGCATCACAAAACACAGAAAGTTTTAGCAAATTTGAACTCAGAATCTTAAGTTTAATTTTCTGCAAAAAGGATTTCGGTTTGACCGAGTCAAAAAATTTGGAGCCACCGAGACGTACAACCTCCTTAACAGAAACTTGGCAGCCTCTTCGGTTTCACCGAAAATGACCACTCGGTTTCACCGAGACTGTTCTCAGTAGCCCTGAAACCAAAATCGGTAGAACCGATTTTTCTGACTCGGTGACACCGAGATTCGATTTGCGGACGGTTAAACCTAAAAATTCATCTCTCTCCAATCTAATGGAATTTCTCGAAGATGGAACTTCTTCACACAGTGGGAAGAAGATGGAAATTAATCTTTTGCACATGAATCGAACGGGGAGTGCAAAGATTCGAGGTGTTACCCTAACTTGGCGATGACCTCCTACGGTGACTACGGCGGGGCAATTGCTGTCGACGACGAGAACCTCCTGTGGTGCAGACGCACGGAAGCGAGGGAGAAGTCCGAAGACGTTGAGCGGCAGCTAGGGTTTTGTGGGGACCACGAGTTTTGAAGAAGTAATTTCAAAAACCGGTTCGCTGAGTATATATATCCCATAGCTGTCGGTGACACCGGTTCTAAAATATCGGTGCCACCGAGTTCCTCTACTGTCAGTTGACAGGGAAACTCGGTGAAGCCGAGATTATGGAATCGGTGCTACCGAGATTCATAAACCAGTTCAACCCTAGGCTTCGGTGGAACCGAGATTTTGAGGTTCGTTACACCGAGAGTACACTGGGGAGGTTTTCGAAGTCAACTCTTAACGAAACGGAACTCCGAGTGCTCCTCACACAGAGGGTTCGAGAAGTGCTTGCTCAAATTTTGTGATGAAGTATGAATAGAATTTGAGACGAGAGAGCATAGATACCCATAGGGAGGTACTTAGGCATTCTTGCATATCCAATTGGCCAAAGAAAAATGAAAGCCAAATAACAACAATTGGATATCCTCGAATGAGAAAAGATATGCATACCAACATGCTCACACAATAAATTGTCAAATGAAATATGGCAAACATGCAAAACCACTCTAGTATCTACCAAGCACTTTGGCGATGACGGAGTCATCTATATATGAGTGCATTGACTTAGGAGCCAGGTAAGAATACTTGATCATAGGTCGTACTCATCGTTTAAGCACAAGTGGGGTTGCCACTTTTACATAAAGCATTTAATGTGTTCACATCTTTAAGAAATGCTTTAACTCAATTCTTAGAGTAAAGCTCCCCCTTGATGTGACATCCCCCCTAGGAGGGATAAACTAACCTTGGGTTTTGTCGTAGAAGACTTCATGTAGGTGAGGTAGTAGTGGATGCTCATTGTTGATGAAGATCATCTTGAGTTGGGAGCAATCCTCGTTGTTTTCTTACTCTTCTCACCTACATGGGTTAGTCCCACACAAGAGAGAAATACAAGGATATATATGGACATGGAGTGCAATGTATACATGATGATGTCCATGGATTCATTAATTACCTTGTCCCTTGCTTACCTTTGAGGGGATGTGTGACTCCTTGAACTATGTCATAAAGTTGGAGTTGATTGCAAATAGTCCTTGCCAATAATGAATATGAGTGAATTTCATTGGCGGATTCACCCCTCAAGAACTTCTCTAGTTCTTCTTCTTGCGGACCCACATCAAATTGATGGGAATCCTTGGAGTTGAAGTGGCACTAGTTGAAGTAGAACTTGGAGTAGCCTTGGGAACCCACTTGACCATGGCTTGGGACTCATCTCATATGAGTCAATCTCCTCTTGAAGCTTGTCCTTGCCCTTGAGCTTGTGGTCTTGTGGTGGAAGGTCATCTTGAGCTTTTGTTCCCTTGGGGATAGTATGTTCATACTTCTCCCTTTGAGGAACAAACTTCGGCTTGGGGTATTGACCTTCTTCCCATTCAACTCCATTGGCATTGAAGTAGCCAATGCCTTGGTTCTTCTGGTATCCTCCATGCTTGCGTACAATCTCCTCGAATTGCTTACATCCGGCAAGACTTTTGTAGATACCTTTTTCTATAATCCCTTTCAAAAGATCATTTTCTTGCTCAAGTGTAACTTGGCTAAGAGAATCATTAGTGGAATCAATAGAACTACTAGAAGCAATATCATTGGATTTATCATTTTTATTGCTACTAGTTGAAGAACCTTTCTTACCTTTGTTACTAGTTTGCTTAGTT